>CAMZMU010000077.1:11799397-13285006 GCA_947311845.1 Poa pratensis
CCCCCCCCCCCCCCCCCCCCCCCCCCCCCCCCCCCCCCCCCCCCCCCGCGGGTAATATCATCCGAGATGGACCAAACCCGGAAGATTGGAAGCCATAAACCTACATCGACAAGATCTACAGGAAGGCTTCCCGGGAACCCTCCCGGGAACCCCTTGGGGCTTCGCCCAGGGGACCCTTTTCCGGGAAGCAGACGAGGCTTCCTCGGAACCTCAGCACCAAGTAACGACAAGCCCAAATGAGTGAAAGTAAGACCCAACTTTATGGTGGCCGGTCCACGCCGAGGCGATCTGGCGCCACCCCCATGTCCGAGACGGCAAGGTCACGTGCCTGCACCGCCTGCGCTGCCACACTTTGGCAAAAGCTGCGCAGTCCTGGCCTTATCCCGATAGAAGGAAGGACACTAGGCAGGACAGAGGGAAGCACCTTCAGTTACTTGCTCCAGGTTGCCTGCTCTAGCAGCAACAGGTTGCCATGATCACTGTGAATGGTACAGCCCATCCGCCTGATCATTGATTAGAATTTTTTAAATATACCATCCGTGTTTATCTCCAGGACATCAGCTGGTGGTCGAGACAATCTTTGAGCCTTCATTTGCTTGTTTCCCTGGCTTCTTCAATTGTTCCTCCACACAATCTAACCGATCATAGTTAATTAAAAAACATATTTCTATATAGCTCCTTATCACTTCTCACACATTCTCGTTATTTCGTTCAGCCACCATAAGCAGAAGATGCACACTCAACGAAAAAATTACAGAAAAACCTGCAGTACGTAATAAAGATCTCCAAGTCATTATATTTACTGTACTCGCTCCAAATTAGCAACATTGTGTAAAAAGAAAAGTATTAAGGAAAACAGCCACATAGATAACTATCACTCTATCAGGAGGAAGATCATATATACAAAGAGAAGGTTGAAAATCTTAGGAGGTAGTCTTTTTTTTAAACAAGTAAAAAAATCAATTTCTATTAATTAAGAAGAAGTTTTAGACATAGATGCCTAGGACTTATCCAAAAGGGATCACTCTCCGGAATTACATTGCTCAAATGTTTGGCCTGGGCAAGCACCATGCTCTCGCCTCATCTTCAATTATAGTGAAAACCACAGCAACCGGCGAGGCAACATGTCGAAACACCCTAGCATTACGTTCCTTCCAAACTCCCAAGAGATGAGGATGATCATGGATGACATGGCCTTTCTAGCGACACTGTGGTCAAGGGTAAGCTTTGTCCACCACTCGTTCGTTGGTAGGATGTCATGGCAACTGAACCAAGCAAGGATCTCCTTCCAAATCCGTGTAGTGAAACGACACTTGAATAGGAGGTGATTCGCCGATTCTTGGACTTGGTTGCAAAGAGGGCAATTACCACAATTTGGCTAACCTCACAATTAGGAGGTTGTCACAAAAAGATAAAAATCAATGGGAAAACTTGCAACATATGGATTATAGATATACAGTGGACAACATATTAGTACCACCAATTTAAATTTCTACCGGTCCAACAGGAAAAGTCTAGATTTCAACATCAAATGATGGTTTGCTTGGTTTATCCAGGGAAGTGAAAAATAAAAGCATGAAAGAGCACCCGGATGGGGAGGTCACGAACCAGGTCAACGATCAACACACTCATAACAAGGCAAGTTTTCATACAGAGAAGTTTGTCAGGTGAGTCGTCCATCCACGTCAGCCGCGGTGTGGACCAGTGGTGCAGCCTACCGAAACGTGGCTGTCGATGCATATGTGTGTGTGGCACGCGGAGGGATAGTCGTGCTGACGACATCGGTTTAATCCAGCTCGATCCCGGTGAAAATACAGAGGAATCCTTTTATAAAGACATCCGGAAAGGCATGCAATCAGCAATAAATATATCCAAAACTTATTGATGAATTAGAGGTGTTTTTCGCTCTTAATAGAAAATATACTGGAGGGCTTCTTAAAAGTATGGAACCCATTCAAAATCTTAAAAGTTCAAAAAATGCCCATCACTAAATGCGAGATACAACAGGATATACCAAACTAGTTCCTTTATATAGGTATAAAATGGTAGGAGAAGCAAATAACCTGGTGGTTTGTTAATGGCCTCAGCTGCAATAGTTTGGTGTAAGGATTAATAAGTTACAAAGGCAAGAACAACTTATTTATTAGAATCAATCCAAGAAGAACTGCAGGACAGAAAACAAGAAAGAGGGTAAAATCAAATGCTCACTAATGGGAACTGGCTTCCTCCACTCAGGGATGCTGTAGTAGAGGTCCTCACGGCCTTTATCTCTTCCTCAAATCTGAGATAATTTTGACGCAGTTTTTCTCTTATCTTGAGGGCCCTGTCCACAATTTCCTGAGCCTCCTTTTTTTTACGTTGCTTTCTTAAGCGTTTGTTTTGGATGCTTATACGTTTGTTTTGGTTGCGTTCCTCTCTCATCCTCTGCTGTTCTTTTTCTTTGCCTTTGTAGCATCATCAACATTGCGTAGATTGTAAAAATCTATTGCACACTTGTCGCCGATGCCAGAGATTTTATTGGTTGATATCTGGGAGAAATAATTAAAGTTGATGCAGAATTATACAACTCCTCTGTGCGCGATAATCACTTGGGGGAGAAGGAGAGATATCGATGGCATTCAAATAAGAGGCAGAGAAAGAGAGAGATTACCAGTTCCGTGAGGGGATTCATACTCGGGTCCGCTGGGATGATCTCTTCCATCTGCCCGACAAGTTAGGGTCTTTTGGGGGCAATCCCTAATTCGAAAAAAGGTTTTTTTTGCTTTGTTTGTGATTAAGAGGGCACACCCAAAAAAATGGCGACAAGTTTAGGGTTTTTGGGGGCGGAGAAGGTGGGGATTAAGAGCTCATACCTCAAAAATCAATGTCCAGGAGAGCGGACAGGGTGGAGACAGCAGGTAGGCGATGAGGTAGAAAGGGAACGGTGATGGTTTGGAGTCTGCTTCGGTTTCTTTCATCGCGTCCACTTTCCCCAAGTTCCGATCAAAAGAAAGAAAAAAACACAGACCAGGATGCGCTCTCCAGCTTCACCCGTTGCCAGTGCCGTCGCTGAAGAGGGAGAGGAGATGCCGCCGACCATCGCTGAAGAGGAAGAGGAGATGCCGCTGACGGAGGAAATTCCACCATCGCTGAAGAGGAAGAGGAGTGCCTTGGGTGAAGAGGCAGAGGAGACGCCGCCGACCATCGCTGAAGACAAGGAGAAAAATAGACTAGAGGAGGAACAAGAAGACGATGGCGAAGGTACAGGAGCACTGCGGCTTCGACGCCCACATTCCCCGTGCGAAATCACTAGTTTTTCTGTTTGTCTAGGTTCCGATGAGCTGGATGACTTTATCAATTACTCGGATTCCCCCTCCTCCTCCGCCCCCGCCGCCGCCGTCACCACCACCTCCGCCGTCCCCGACAACGATTCCGACGACGACCCGGAGGATTTCACCGAGGAGGGACTCAAGGCGAGGGATGCCGTCCTGAGTGTGTCCAAGTCCGTCGTCTCCCTAGCCGCGTCCATCGGTAATTTGTTGTTGCCTTTGCGATCGAATTGCGAATAGAATGATTTAGGTTGGCTTAGCAATTTGTTTGTTGCCTTCGTCAACTCAAACTGGGCAGATGAGGATCCCGCATCCACCTTTTCCTGCACGGGCACGGTGGTCCATCACGAGGGGGACTCGGCGACCTGGATCCTAACCTCTGCAGCTCTCATCAGGAAGCACGGAAGTAACACTGATGAGTTACACCAAGCGTCCATTATGAAGGTCAGCAGTCACCAAGATTACTTGTGCATTTTCGTCCATTGTTTCCTCATATGCTGGTCTTCTCGCTTGCAGATTGAGGTGCTCCTGCATAACAAGAAGGTTGTCAGTGGGAAGTTACTGGTGTACGATTTGCAGTATAATATTGCCATTGTATCCATCGAATTTGAACCCGATCTCCCAGCGGTGAAGCTCGGTGACCTCCCAGGCTCTTATTTCCTGACACCTAGTTCGGTGGTTGCCATTGCCCGGAAATTTGAGTCTCAAAGTTTGCAGATGAGACGCGGGAAGACGTCCCGCAGTGTTAGCAACTTAGATTGCAGTGAACTTATGATCAGCACTTGCCGAATGAGCAGGTAAAACCGTGAAAGTAAAAAAGGATAACAAATCAATGCTAGTTTTGTGAGCTCTGCTTCTGCTTGTATTGATACCAACTTGCTCCATAAGTTGTCACATTTCTAACGGACCGTATTTTTGTATGGATGTCATTTAGTACAACTTGTTAACATTTGTACCATTTCTTCCAGATTTTCATTGGGGGGCTTCTGATGGATTTAGAAAAAAGAATCGTTGGGATGAATTTCATAGATGAAGAAACTACTCCCTTCTTGCCAGTTGAGGTTCTTGGGAGATGCCTGAGACACTTGAAAACATTCCGGTAAGTTGTTGTATTCAAGTTTTCAACTCACCTTGAACTTCTAACAGCGTGCATGTAATGCATGAGGCGTCCACTTGCCGCTATCGCCAATTATAATCTGATTTCTGTTGAATACGTTACACATTAATGCATGCAACCAATTTTCTGATGGGTGCAGGGAAATCAAAAAACCTTGGCTTGGAATAAGGGGTCGAGCCCTTCACCTTTTGGAATTAACCAAGCTGGAGCAAATTTTTCATGAGTTCCCTAAGCCACGTTCTGGAATTCTTGTGGACATGGTACTTTTCCAACCTCCAAGTCTGGAACCCATGGTCCCACATCCGTGCACGTATCTAACTTGTTTCCTCTTTGTCTACTGCAATAATTTTTATTGGGCACTTAATAAAAGAACTATCATGAGATGATACTGTTCAGTGAATGATCTGAGGATTTCAGAAATTAGTATCCAGGATGTTTTTGTGTTCTGCTGGCAATTTTTATGTCCTTGATTTGCAATAGCATTGACTTAATTGATTAATGACATACATTTTGTAGATTCCGGAAGCAACGTCTGCAAATTGTGAGGGCGTTGAGGTTGGTGATATCCTTGATCAGCTTGATGGAGTAGGTTTGCACTCTCCAGGACAGGTATTGTTTTGGAAAAAATGTTCCTGCTACTACGAACGTCTGCAATATACATTCTGCCATAAAAAGAAGACACTTTCTGTTTTTACCACTGCCAATCCTAATCGCCTTTTTATTTTGCCCTAAATCCTAATTTTTGTATTTGTTACGGGTTGGTTGGGTTATAATAACTTTTGGTGGGATGTCTAGAAACATTCCGAAGTAAGTTTTGAGGAGTTTCAGAAATTGTACGCAGATAAATAGAATCTGCTTGTAAGTTTTTGAAACATTTTTTGCTATCGATCTATATTGAATGCTTTAGATTGGATAGATCAAATAATATGAGTAGATTTGCCAGATGTCAGTAACTCATGTTAATGCTTCTTCTGGGTTATATTCACGTCTGTCTAGAGATTTTTATTACCTGTTTAGGTTACTAAACTTTCGCTGAGATCCACATTTGGTCCTGTGAGGTCCGGCCACTTGAGTGATGTCGTATCCATTTCTTCCCTCTCCCCATCCCCTTTTCTTTTCTGGGAACCACTACATCACGCATCAAAGCTTCCGCTGTTTTCGGATCCACCTTGCCACCACCATCCTCAAGGTCTTGGGTCCTGCTGATGCTTCTCCTAGCTGGTGTTTGGCTGTGATGGTAGCGGTTCTTTTATCTGAGGGTGACTGGAGTTTGAGGGAGAGTAGAAATGACACCTGTAGGCTGCAGCGAGAAGGGGCTCCACACTCCTTGATTTGCAATAGCATTGACTTAATCTATTAATCACATTCATTTCGTCGATTCCGGAAGCATCGTGTGCAAATTGTGTGGGCGTTGGGGTTGGTGATATCCTTAGTCAGCTTGATGGAGTAGCTTTGCACTCTCCAGGACAGGTATTGTTTTGGAAAAGATGTTCCTGCCACTATAAACGTCTGCAATATACATTCCGCCACTCAAAAAAGACACTTTCTGTTTTTGCCACTGCTAATCCTAATTGCTTTTTTATCTTTCCCGAAATCCTAATTTTTATATTCGTTACGCGGGTTGTTTTGTTGGGTTATCATAGCTTTTGGAGGGAGATCTAGGAAAAAATCCGAGGTAAGTTTTGAGGGTTTCAGAAATCGTACGCAAATAAATAGAATCGGCTTGTAAGTTTTTTTGTGATATTAGTAGCTTTGCACCTTACTTAAAATTTAGGATGTTACACAATGGATGGATGTTAAAATATGTGCTCAGAAGTACTCCGTCAGGCACAAATAGTGTCCATTTAGGAGACATGCAGGCAAACTTTTGAAACTTTTTTTTTTGCTATCAATCTATATTGAATGATTTAGATTGGATAGATCAAACCATATGAGTCTTTGTTTGGATGTATGTATTCAACTAGGGAAACGAATTGTAGTGGAATACCAAAACTGTGTGGTTTTGCAAATGGCCTCCGATGCCAAATCTGTTGTTTGGATGTGTTTGGTATTTCTTGTTGGAATCAAAGGGTGGCATACAATTCCAAATCATGTTTGGATGTACAAACTGTGAAATTGGCAATTTTGTTGAGTTTGGAGAATATACAATTGTCTACATGTATGGATGAAAGTTGTGTGTAAGGAATGTTTATATATTGCTTTTCTATACCTAATAATAAAATCATTAAGGTTTCTTCTCGTACGTCGTTAGAAATACCCCTAAAGTTCGCAATAATTACCCACCACTGCCACCCATAAGTTAAATACCTTTTCGTTTTTTCTTTTCTTTTACCCGTCGTTCGTTTACCGTCCTCGCGCTGGCCGTCTGCTCCATCGTAACGTATACGTACTCTAGATTGTAGGAGATCATGATTCATGACCGTGTATGATAGGAGATCGATCAGAACCTGAGCAGTATATCGGGTCGGACTCATCTTTCCTTGTCTGGCCCTTAAAATCTGGGAGCCCCCGAGTAGCCGATCCATCGAAAGCGATTAGCTAGACACGCCAACGAGCGATTCAACGAGAGATCAATCAAGCACCATGGCGGCAACGACAGCGGAAGAAACCAAGCTCGCCGAGGTCTTGGCCGAGAAGAGCAGCAACGTCGACGGGGCGCGTCTTGCAGCCCGGGGACGCCGTGAGCCGACGTGAACATCGCGGGAGGCGCCGGCATCGTGATCTACGTGGTGAACAACGTCGTCGTCCACAGTCTCTACACGACGTCCGCGCGCAGCCCGCGGGGCGCGTCTTGCAGCCCGGGGACGCCGTGCAGAGCGTCGGCGCGGGCCACGGCGACGCCATCCAGCTGGTGTCGAGCTCCAAGGTGTGGATCGACCACAACACGCTGTCCCGATGCGAGGACGGCTTCCTGGACGTCAGGATGTGGATGCCGGATGTGGAGAAGAGAGGGACTGTGGAGCGATGGTCGAGAGGTTCGAAGCAGCAGCGACAAGAGCAACGATGTGATGTGATGTCAGGAAGACGCGGCCGAGTAGGTGTGACTCCACCCCACACGCACGACAGGCCGTCAAGCCAGCTAAAGCTAGCTAATACGTCCATATCCCCTGATCGATCAACCTCGCTAGCTAGCTTTGTACATGCGCGTCTTGCCACTAGCTGGAAGGTCGCGAGGCGCTTCTCTCCAAAACAATTACGTCCTAGCTAATTTACCACTCGAACAGGAAGACCTGTAGCTTTCGGCACCCGACCACCACTGCTCCCAACGCCTGCGCCTTCCTGGTCTGAGCCGGCGAGCCAGCGGAGGACAACCTGCGGCGCCAACGAAGGCACGAGCCGCGCGCGGCGGTGGGAGGCAAGGAGGACGGCGAGCGCGTGGTCGGCTGTGTCGCAAACCTCACGCGCCGGTGACGGTATGGGATGACCTGCAGGAGTTCGTTACTTGGCAGTTGGCACACGACATGGCAGTCACCGATCGGGAAGCTACAAGGAAGCGCTTCTCAATGTTAACCACGACGAATAGGAAGTTTTTAGTTATTGCTTGCTTTCTTCAGTAGCTAAATAAGTGATATTGCCCGTGCTGTTCTGCATTATTAACCGAGCTGCGGCGGCCTGGTTTATTCTCTAGCTTCGTTAGCTTCCGTTGCTAGACCTGGCACGATCTGAACTTGTAGGATGATGCTCTGGATCATATCTGGCTTTCCGTTGCTTCAGGTTTGCGATGAAATAAAAGTAAAGATAGAAAAATGCATTATTTAGGCGTAAAACTAATTTTCATTCTCCTATGTCTGTGTTCGTTCTCTGAATCTCCTCCCACTTCATGTGTGTTGAGTATATAGAGAATTCAGTGAGAAAGAGAGAGCTGAGCGTGGCTGCACCTACCGGGTAGGCCTGACGTGCATAATTCTTATTGACAAAAATTGTATTCTTTGCAACTAATTGTCCCAAACTATTGTATTTTGTGCAAAAGTAGATCGCGCTTGTGGTTTTTGCGAAAAACATCTTTTCGAAGTAGATTTCTTTTTTGTCCCCGTTGCAACGCACGGGCACTTTTGCTAGTCATAAATAAAAACATTAAAATATTCCGAAGCACAGATGTTTAGCTTTACCAAGATTTTGGTAGTATGGACGCAAAAAAAAATCATAAGCATCAATGTTTAGCTCTGCCAATTTGAGAATGGAGATTCAGAACATCAGAGAAAGGTGTATAATCACACATTTTATTCATTTGCAATCGACAATTTACATGACAACCATCTGCAATTTTCAATGCACAAAGCGAAGTAGCCTATGTACTGCCGCCGTGCCGCGGTATGCCTCCCGCAGGTCGAGGGGTGGGACAGGGCTAGGGTTAGGGTGGGGTACTGGAGGGTATGGACGGACGGGACAGTGAGGAGAAGCCCATGAGATCCCGCCGGAGAGTGTGGTTGGTACAGGGAGTGTGTATATACATGGTGCTATTGGGTCATGTCTTGTAGTATCAAATTTGTTTTATAGTGTTCCTTGTTCAAAGCTGGTAGAAAGTTTACAGTTCCTTCAGAATGAGCTATGTCTGCATCGTTGTTTGATTGGGCTGATCAATCTGCTTGTTCATGTTCTATTTGTTTTATAGTATTAGCAAGAAGGTCACAACTTGTAGTCTGCGTGCAAAGTGTTGTAGTATCATCCATCTGGAGAGAAATGCACGCAAGTACAGTAAGAAATCTGATTATCAAAACTTAAGGGCCTCTCTGCAGTTGGCTGAAGAAATTGATGAACAGTGATAAATAATTTTCACCAGAGAGCCAAATATCAGTAACTCATGTTTATGCTGCTTCTGGGTTATATTTACGTCTGCCTAGAGAATATTTTTTATTTGTTTAGGTTAAACCAAATAACAAACCATTCAACATAGAAAATGTCAACTTTTGGCTCCCAAACTTTCACTGAGATCAACATTTGGTCCTTTGAGGTCCGACCACTTCAATGATGTATCGATTGCTTCCCTCGCCCCATCTCCTTTTCTTTTCTGGGAACCACAACATCACCCATCAAAGCTACCGCTGTTTTCTGATCCACCTTGTCACCACCAGCCTCAAGGTCATAGGTCCTGCTGATGCTTCTCCTAGCTGGTGTTGGGGTGTGATGATGGCAGTGCTTTTATCGCTTTTATCTGAGTGTGACTGGAGTTTGAGGGAGAACTGAAGTGACAGCTGTAGGCTGCAGCGAGAAGGAGCTCCACAGTGGTAGAGAAAGGAGAGAAGAGGTGTGCTTCCTGTGTGCTACCCGCAAGCTTGTTCTCCGCCTCCACTGTACCAGCATGAGCTGTTTGTACATTGCAGCCCTGGTCACTCCCGCCATTGGGAAATCGAGCTGCAGCAAGTGGAGGAGTTCATTCATCATCAACGCAGGCGCATGCATCCTTGTCGACCCCTCAGTCCTCGCCCTTGCCTTTACCAAGTTCCACTTCAATGGTCTTTCCTGAGGTGCTGCTGGCCCATCCAAGCTGAAGGCCATGTCAGTTTCTAAAGCTTTTCAAAAATGTTTCCAAACACTAGTTGGAGCCCGTACCAGCTTATGTTGCAAAGAGGAGCTCAAGTCAACGAAACCACTTTGAAATCAGATCAGGGTCCAAAAGTGAATGGTTCAGAAAGTTCAGGGATCAGTTTAGGACCAAATGTTCGTCAGTATTATATCAGTAATTAAGATTACTTTCCAGGGATCTATAAGAGGTGCTTTTCGAACTGGCTAGGCTGAACTCAACCAGATCCAGTCAACTGATCGGCGTTCCTATGATTAATTAAACCATAAGAGAATCGAGGAGTACTATGTTGGAGGAAAGGGATATTTGATGGTACGAAAACTTGATGACTTTATACATAGCAATTTTGGTGAAGTCTTTCTTACAGAGATCTATCTGAGTTGTCAATGGATCTTTGCTTATCATTTATCATCTGATACCCGAAGAAATGAGTCGTGTCAATGATCTCATCCAACCATTCTAACCATACTACAATCTACAAACAGTTGGGCACCACAAGCACATGAAAATCATTTGGTTCAGATGTCCCTGAGTCTTAAATGGATCAAATTCCTTTTAGAATCAAGTGCAACCGGGTAATAGAACACAGTTGAACAATAATTAATTTGATTTTGCGGAAATTTGGGACTGTTCAAAATGTAACGTGCCATGGTTGTCATCCTCAGGCCCACCATGGCAGTCATGACCTTAGGAGGAGAGGCCACTTGCCCTCGCAATCCCTCCTAAGGGATTTTGCGTTACATTTAAAATATATGATTGGGATTATCTCTCTTCGAGATATAAAAGTTTGTTTCTTCATTCACAAGCTTGTTCTTTCCAAACATGTATAAGATGGTTCTCTCTCTCTCTCTCTCTCTCTCTTGTGGCCAATAGGCTCCTGGACATCACCCTCTCAATCATCTGTTCAACCTACAATCCAATCTGTAGCCTCAAAGAGCATTTTCAGTAACTTGTTGCTGAGTGGAGACTCTCCAATAGTTTGTACTAATAGCCAAAAGTTTCATACTAGTGTGAGGTGGATCCCACAAACTGATTTCAGTTAATAAGCTCTCTCTGATAGATCATTTGTTTACTACTAGTGTCTTTTGACAAGAGTCAAGTTGTTACTCTGGAATAACAAGACTATTTCATCCCCCTCTTTTTTCCACATCACCTTAAATCCCATGTGGCACAGCCTTATTAAGGAGTGGCGTGAGTCTCCAGCATTATTTGCGATTCCTAGTTGCGAAAGTAATTGTGCATTGGGTGAATATCTTAGGCTCAACAAGATAAGTGAAAGCAAACCTGTAATCATGTATTCTACACAACTGTCATGAAATGAACGAATTCTGTATTCTGCAGATTAAAATATAATGCACTATAATAATGAAGTCATCTAGATCATGTTTATGTAACACCTCTCTTGTTCAGTGTGATGGTTTATCTGTAGTTATTGTGGTTGATCGTTGTTCTTTTGGAAATGCAATTTGGTATTTCCAAAAGTTGCCCACATTGACCATTCTGCCTACTTCCTGCCCATACTGTTATTATACAGAAATCAGATCTTACTTCTTGTTTAGAGTTCCCTTAACTTTGTGGAGCTTATGGTTTCTATCCATTTTCAGCTCACTGCGATGCTCCTAGACAAAATGGAGATTGTAATACAAATACAGAAACCAGTCGTCGTCAAGGTTAGTTCAGGTACCTGCCTTGGATGTTTTATTTGTTTTACCAGGTTATTACTAATTTATCTGTGCATTGCTAAATAGGCGCACATTCATCGACCCAGGGATGGTACAACATCTGATGCATGCTTAATAGTAGGGGAGCGTCCCCCTGGTGAATGTGATGCGTTATTTAAAAACAGGTATTTTGTTTGTCAGGCAATGTGAGAGTCAAACACTTGTTTCTGAGGCAAATATGGGTGCTTTACGTTGAGATCGGTTTCAATTGTAGGTGGTCACGGCCACAGCCAAAACTGGAATGGTGGGGGGCCAGGGATCTAGGTGCCGGATGGATTAGCTACTGAGTCTAATTTTCAGCAGTTTCTCTCTAAAAAAAAAGACTAATTTTCAGCAGCAGGTGTACTACGGTTTATATTATGTCGCGTTACTAATCAATGTAAAGAAATCTGACACTAATCTTTCATCGATGTACCAGTTCAGTTGACACTAAAATTTTCAGATTTGCAGACTTTGGCCATTTTCACCTGATACGTCCCCGGAGAGACACGCCGCACAGATTGGAGATATTGTTCTAAATACCTGCTGTCTTTGACTCCTTGATCAGTTTTATCAGTTTTTTGTATTCACTTAAACTAAAAAGTTTGCTAGAGAGAACAATCTGTTTGGACGCTCCTAAAAATATTAGGGCCACCCGGTATCCAGTTGAGGCAACCGTGAGGTTCTGTATATGGGCAACTCAGCGGGAGCGCATTTTGAAACAACTCTAGCAGACTCACGAAACACTCTAATCGGTAAAAAAAAATTAGAGTGCACTGTAAAATAATCCTTGGACTGTAAACATAGGTAATGAGAGGCGAAGAATAGACTTGACTGTGCACTGTAAAATTATCCTCGGACTGTAACATAGGTAATGAGAGGCGAAGAATAGAATTGACTCCCAATCATTTATTTTTAAGAAAAAATCTGGAAAAGGATACAAGGATGGAAGGAGCGTCTCATGTCTATTGCGGCTAAATAAATACCGATTAAAGCAGTTGCACAGCCTAGACCAATGTATGCTATGGCGTGTTTTGATCTATCCAAGTCTTTATGTGATGATATTAGCAAAATGGTATGCCAATATTGGTGGTCGCAAAATGACAAGGTGAACAAGATGCATTGGGTAAGATGGGAGAAGATGAAACTACCAAAAGAGGAGGGTGGCCTGGGTTTTCGCGACTTGTACTCTTTCAATCTTGCGATGCTTGCTCATGAGGGTTGGAGAATACTCCAGGCGCCAAACTCGCTTTGTGCTCAAGTCCTACGGACAAAATATTTCCCAGATGGAGACGTACTCTCAGCCAAAACCATAGACAAGCATGAGCTATTTGTGGAGGAGTGTTCTTCGTGGCCTCGAAGTGATTAAGGAGGGCATAATATGGAGGATCGGCGACGGCTCGCGGGTCAAAATCTGGGAGGATCCTTGGCTACCGTCTGGCACTACACGGTGACCAATGACACATGGTGGGGATAGTGAGGGCGGGGAAAGTCAAGGGATGGAACAAGGGTGCTTTCTCTATGGACGCCCGCCTGCTGCTTCTCAACCATGTCCTCGCAGCAATGGTGGTGTTCCAGCTGCTAGTCATAGACCCCCCTTTGTGGCTGGTGAAAGCAGTAGACAAGCTCAGAAGAGGTTTTTTGTGGAGCAACGAGGAGATTGTAAAGGGTGGTCGCTGCTTGGTGCGTTGGGGGGCCATCTGTCGGCCAAAGGAGCTGGGCGGCCTTGGTATACCAGACATTCAGGCGAAAGGGCTAGCCCTTCGTGTCAGATGGCTCTGGCTCGGTTGGACACAGCCTGAAAAGCCATGGCTGAACCTGCTCAAGCATGATTCCAAGGCAAGATCCCTGTTCAACGCTGCGGTTGTTTTCTCACTTGGGAATGGAAACAAGATTGACTTCTGGAGAGACCCATGGCTAGATGGTCAATGCTTCTCTAGCAGATGGCCATGCTTATTCAAACATTGCACCAAAAGGACCATCAATGTTAATGCTGCCATGGAGAATGATAAATGGATGCACCATTTTAAAAGAAACCTGCCAGCTGATGCGGTTTTGCAGTTCATGGAGCTCTTTGACCAACTGAGCACCGTGCAATTGCAGGATCATGTTGAAGATTCTGTCACCTGGAGGCTCACTGCAGACGGGAAGTTCAGTGTCGCCTCAGCGTATGCGGTACAATTTGAAGGATCGATGCGCTCACACTTTCGTGAGATCATCTGGGAAAGCGATGCCCAGTTCAAATGCCGAGTCTTCGCTTGGCTAGCGATTCTTGGCAAATGCCACACAGCTGACTGTTTGAGGAAAAAAGGCTGGCCGCATAACGCAGCTTGCGTTTTCTGTCTTAGTGAGCCTGAGACGGCGCTGCATCTGTTCTCCTCCTGCCCGGTGATCATCAGGATCTGGGAAAGGATCGTCGCCACCGCTCAGCTGCCTCCTGCCATGGTTCCCACCATGAACACCGTCTCCCTAGAGGATTGGATGCTCTACACTCGCTCCTTGCTTCCGGCGCCTTCTCGCAAGAACTGGAATGCTCTAGTGCAACTAACCTGGTGGACTATATGGAAGGAACGCAACAATCGGATCTTCCATAACGCTGCTGCATCCCTAAGCCACATACACAACAGCATCATCGAGGAGGCAAGATCGTGGCGTAATGCTGGGAGGTCTAGAGCAGACCTGTTGCTACACAGACCCAGGGAGCCTGACTGATTCGGTTTATTTCCGGCCAGTTAGTGTAGTTTTGTTTTTACTTTTTGTACATCTTGTACTCTCCTTCTAAAGAAATGAAAAGCAGCTCCGACTGCATTTTCCGTCAAAAAAAAATAGTGAGCTGATTTTTGTGTCGGAGCTGATAGATGGAGATACACTTGCCTGGAACCGACAGCTGATTATGCAACAATTTCAACCTATTGATGCTGAAATTATCCTAAAATTCTGTTGCGAGAGGACTCAGAGGACTTTGTAGCATGGCATTTTGATAGCAAATGTGTGTTCTCGGTTAAATCTGCCTATAAACTGCAAGTGGATATGGAGCGAATGCATGCTACTCGACAAGAAGGACAGGGATATGAATCTGTTGCTCTGGAATGGGAAGTTTTTGCGAAACTATGGAAGGTTAAGTGCACACCGAAGGTTCGCCACTTCATGTGGTGTTTAGCACACAATAGTCACCCCCTGTACATGAACATTTCCCGCTGTGGAGTTGATCTAGACATCAGATGTGCAATCTGTCATAGGTTATTCGAGGATGGGGGTCACTTGTTTCTGAAGTGTAAATTTGCAAAACAGCGCTGGCAAGCACTTTTGCTTGAAGATGTCAGGCTAAAGCTCTTACCATGCCAGTCACCAGTGGAAATGCTACATGAGGTTTTCAATTTACCCGAAAAGGAGAAATTGCTAATGGTCTGCCCAACCTCTTTTCTGCGCCTTTGTTGTAGTAGTTGGCGTTCTCTTCTCCATCCACTGTAATGGCCTTTTTGCCCCCCTTATGCTCTCTCTTTCGTTCTATATATCTGACACGCAAGTTTTTGCGTGCCCGCAATTTTTTTTTTGCTAACGGTGTCAATGCCTTGGAACTGGTGGACGGAACGCAACAGAGGTAACCATGGTGAACAGCGTCAGTCCACACTAGGCGGCGCTCTGTTGATGAGTGGATGCAATATCTAAAAAAGAAGAAGCAACCTGGACAAGTACAGGAAATGAGACGTTGGCTGCCACCTCCGGAGGGATATGTAAAAACTACTCCCTCCGTCCGAAAAAAGATGTCTTGGATTTGTCTAGATTCGGATGTATGTAGATATGTTTTAGTGTACTCATACATCCGAATTTGGATATATATAAGACATCATTTTCCAAATGGAGGGAGTAATACTGATGCCTCGTTTGATGTGAGGAAGAAAGGAGGAGGGGGGAGCGATCTGCCGGGATGAGACCTCTGATGTTTCCGTTTGCTTTGGCTTGGTTCTATCTGCAATACAAACGATGCCTGGCACGCTGAAACTTTGGCGCTCTTGCATGCTATACAGTCTGCTGATCAGATGGGTGTGGGGCGAGTCATCTTTGAAACTGACAGCTACAACCTGAAGGAGGCGATGAACTCTACTGAATATGACCTATGTCCCCGCCGTCCGCGGCCAGCAAGGAAGAGATTTCATTCAATTAATACGTCTATAGGCCTCGATCAAACAACTGAACATGTGAATGATGAAAAACGAAATTGAAAAGGTCTATAATAGATCAGACTCGAGCCGTAACCGTAACGTGCACAACACAGTTCACCGTTTTTTTTCTCTGTTTACCTGCCCCTCCTAGGGAAGAAATCTAGGGGAGTTGCCTATATTAACTCCTCTTCCCCTTCCTTCCTCAATTCCCATGTCATCCAACCATACAACCATACAAAGGATTTCAAGTCTCTTCCCGTTCCCTACGTTCAATTTCCCGTATTTGGTAACTAAAGAGATGGGGAATGGGAGTTTATACGTGGGAGTTGGTTGATGGGTTAATCCTATTCCCTTGTTTGGTGTGCGTTGAGATTTAAGTACACATATGTTTGTCTCTTGTTTGTAAAACGGAAGAACGGGGCAGTAGCCCAATGGTCAAGTTCGCGGTGGCGTACCTAGGGACCAGAGTTCAACTCCCGTTGGGAGTAGAATTTCTGTAATTTCATGAGGGGCAAATGGACTCTTGTTGATCTTGTGATGGGAAAAGTAGAGACAAATCAGAATTTTTTGGTTCGATCGGATGGGATGTTTTTTTAGAAAAGGGCAGCCCGGCCTCTGCATCAAAGTGATGCATATGGCCTATGATCGGATGGGATGTGGATACAAAAGAAATATGCTACCCATTACACGGCAAGATTTGCAACAAATTTCAAGATTACGGGGCTGCAAGAGGTTACCGCTAGCAGATTCACGATAGGAGCTGTAGGCTTATTTAGAGAGGATTTTGTGGCAAAGATTTTTCGGTTCCTTCGATCGCGGACGGCACAGCAAACGTGCAACGTGGTCTTTTTTTTCGCCAACTCCAAGTCTCGCTGAATTACCAGGGGTCGGACATGGGGAACCGGTGTAAATAGCCAACGGCAGATTTAATTGACGCCGCGCAACGGCGATGTCTGTATGAAACCGTTCAGTCGGACCAAATCCTTTTCCATTTCCAAAACGCCTACAAACATACACAGCATCTTTGCTGCCTCACGACACACACAAAAAAAGGAACATCTTTGCTGGCCTGCTGGGCCAACTTTAGCTTGGCTGTGGCACCCCACTCAGTTGCCAAATATTGATCAGAAACATAAGTGCTCACTTCCGTTTCTCTTACAAATGTCTACTTCTCTTTACTAACCCTTGCTCCACTTCATTCTTCATCGGAACCTTGTGCATGTAGATTTGTCAGTCATTAAGGTGGGCTGAAACAGAGGGGATAGCAAATCCATGAGAAATTTAGCAAGTAACACTATTTCAACACTGAGTATGCAAAGATGATCTGATTCTTCTATATCCAGTTTATGCCTATACAACCTAAACTGACAGGAAATATCAATTTTACTTGAGGCACGATAGCTTTTTTACACTACAACAATAACAACAACAACAACAAAGCCTGTTTTCCCAAACAAGTTGGAGTATGCAAAGCTTTTTTACACTACACTTTTTAAAATTTAAAATGGCATCAAAATGACACAGAGAACTACATGAACACTACATAGACGTCGTATGTTGGCCACATGACAGATAACAAGTTTAGCAGATGAAAACGGAATTTTAACAAAAGATTGGAACTTAGGACAGTAGAGATTATTCCTTCAAACATCATCAGCAAGGAGAAAATAAGAAATCAGAACCTCATGAAACATCAGCACGTATGTCAGCTGGATAAAGCCACTTCGTCTTGGGTACCGGCCAACTATCATTTTAAAAAAATCGACTTACACAAAATATTGACATAAAACTCAAACAACTAACTGGCGGACAAAAAACAAACCTGTTTTGCTCGCTCGAATTGATCAAAGCATTGATAGTAGCATCTGACTCAAAACCATTACTTGGCCTTAGGAATGAGACCTATTTTCAATGCAACGACACAACGTAAAGATCAACTGGAACATAAATGTTGAGGTATAACAGATCCATAATACAAAAACTGCAACTAACCTTAAAAGATATTTGTTTACTGTGTTGCAAAGAGGCATGTCGTAAAGTACTCTCGGTCTTGTCCAAAATCAGCTCATGGAACTGGCACGAACAAATAAATCCATATACGTAATAGATTTTGTAAGAACATGACCATTGTATGCTATGGTATACACAACTAATATAAACTATCATACTTTCCAATAGATAAGATAGAGAGCCTCTCGATTCATACCAGATATATCATGTAATACGCAGTTCTCTAACTTTTTTTTGAGATTGCAGTTCTCTTTAACTAACTCTAATTAATTAGGACATTCGGCATTCCGGCATGTACTTAAGTTTTTATTCATTTCTAAAAAAAAGGACAGTCAGGGAGAACCTACTGAATAATATTATTCAAAAATATTGTATCTCCAAGCGGTACTATAAAGATCCAAAGAACAAAATGATTTCAAAGACAAAACAAGAGGACAAACACATTTTCTTCTAGCAAATTAGATACTTAACCATCCAATTTGACAAAGATCAGCCATCTCTCACATTTTGAGTTACTCTTACCAAGAGATGCAATTCAAATGTTTACCCTCTATTTTGCATGCAGAGCATGCTAAGATGCAATTAATAAACATTGTCATGATGCTAGGTATTAGGTTTCACTTCTGAACTGATTAACATGTAGCAGCGCAAGTAAATTAACATGCTAATTAACAAGTATTGTCACTTAAACACTCAAGGAATCTTGAAATTTCAAGTTTTGCAAATATACATCAAATAATCCTATTAAAATTATATTTTTTACTTATTCCTTGAGGCATTTTCTGACAAAACACATGGTTCGTAAAGGTCCTGGCTTGCCTACTTTCTTATGAGCTGGATCGATTTCATCTTTCCCCAGTGCCCATGCTCCTACTTCCTACTTATTCGTTATTCAACCTCTCATGGATGGTACTAGTGCTTTCCAGCCGTTGTTCCTACTTCTTCGGCTGGTGCCAGTCAGGTGACTTATAAGTTGAAGCTTGAGTGGTAGAAGTAGTACTATGATATCCTTAGAGCGCAGATATCTTAGTCTCTAGGAACATGATGCTTATGCATGACGTTAAACACAAATAGGAGATTGTAAATTGTGCCTAAATTCAGTGGCTTGGTTTAGTTTGATTGGCATGGACTGGATTCTCCCAGGAAGCTGCCTATATATCATTTAGCTCGTGTCTTGGGCAGGAAGACGCCGGCCTGGCCTGGAGAACCGGAAAGCATGGTTACACTAGCCCAGGCATCAAAGTTTGGGCGCCTGGGCATGTCAGAGCAGCGGCCTGGAACTAATGGCAGACGTTAATCACAGGGATACAGGAAGGGGGAAAGAAGTATCAAGTAGATGCCACCTGCCACAGCTGCCAGGAGGCGGCGACGGCGCGTTCGTCTCCATAACCTCCCTGAGCAAGCCCCGGCATGCTCACAGCCATGGCTGACCAGAGCCAGCCCAGCATGTCCACCACCATGGCTGCCCACCATGCCCAGAGCCAGCCTCAACACTTCCTCTGTTCAGCAAAGTTCCAACATCATGGCCACCAACGAGAGCTGGCCAGGAGGTAGAGCAGAGCATGGACAGGGAAGAACTCCATTTGATCCAAAAAGGCACATCAAACTGATTAGGGATTGATGATTCCTCCGTAGATCAGGGTTTTTTTTACTGTGAACTGTTGTTTTATGGTGATCCAAATTCCAGCGGTAGTACCGCTGGGTTAAGCGGTACTACCGCTCGAGAGCTGCCGCCACCGCTACCGTCGCCGCTACCGCCAGAATGGCCGTCTGACGCACTTGTCCGGCACCGACTGGTACCGCTGGCGGTACCGCCGCCGGTACCGTTGAGGTGGGAAGAGCCGAACCAGCCCACCCCAGCGGTACTACCGCCTATCCCAGCGGCAGTACCGCCGCGGTGGGATCGATTACGGGTTGGACTGCAGCCGACCTAGGGTTTTATGCCATGATATATTCCTCTTGTAAGCCGCCGTTTTGGGGTAAGCCATACATTGTAAACCCACGGCGTTTGTAAACTCACCCGATATAGTGAAGTATTGCTGGCTGACGCCCGTGGTTTTTTCTCCTCCATTGTTGGAGGGGTTTTCCACGTTAAAATCTCGTGTCCCCATTGGTTTGATCGTTCCGCACTTCGTCGTTTCTTTGCTATCGTTTATAACGTGAACAGTACAAAAAGTCTCTTACTGCAATTGTATTAAAAAAGTAAGTGCTACATATGTACATTGATTTGGATTTGTCAATGGGTTCTGTACAGTTCTAAAGAGAGCAATTTGGATGAGAGAGAGAGAGAGATTTCGATTACCAAGATACTTCAGTTTTAGTGAAGCAAAGCACGTTGTTAGTGTGCTGCACACACTACCAGGACAGGTCACCAACCAAATCCCAGGCAGGAAAGAAACACTCACTTCTCAGGCGCAGGCCAGACATCACTTATTTCCAGGCATAGTGTCCAGAGCACCAACAAAACTACTCTAATCTACGGAAGCCTGATTTCACCGAATAGTTTCAAGACAAAGAGTAGAAATTCCTCAAAAGAGCAGAACCTCTTGTGCATTGAATAATGCAGACCCAACAAGCTTTGTAATAACATCGCCAACTTTAATTCCAGAATCCTCTGCTGGGGATCCTTCAGAAACCTATCAAGAAAACAAGGATCTATCAAAACACATCAAGCCAATTATTGCAACAAGTGGTCCTCACGATATAAATATCCAAAATATGTTCATATTCTATCTCAAGAGACTAGTTCTGACAACATAACAGCGAATTTCTCATTTTCTTGTTTCTCAGTCAAGAAGATTGATATACCACAACTTATGGAAAAGCATAGAAAAAATAACATGGATACCTGATTGCCACCACATTCAAACAATCAAACAAAGTTAACAATAAACCAATACAGAGTAACAGATTTTTACAAAACTCGGGAAATAACAATGTGCAATGGAATTACGCCATCCCAGTTAAAGCAAGAAACCAGCCTGGAGGCCAGATACCAGTTAATTGACCAGATAATAGAAAAACTAAACAACTACCACCCAGTTTACACCCCTCACTGGATTCAAGGTAATCATCCAACCTTTTACCACTGACCGATCAATCAATATCAAATTTGTTCAACTCAATACCATCACAGAGATCACAGAGTTGGAAATACCATCCAACGAGGCAGTGAGTCACTGTCATATGGTCTCAGGCCAAGCATGTCGTTCTCACAAAGGATGGTGCTGATATTCTGAAATTTATATCTTATCATGGTAACTGGAAATGATACGCAACAAAGGCATCACAGTCTTCAAGGGATTTATCTCATGTCACATGTGAATGTACTGTCACAGGTACCTCAATGACAGCAACCCTCGAAATATAGTACTCCCTCCGTTCCATAATATAAGATGTTTTAGGTGTTACACATGTTGTTTAGATTCATACAAAAAAGAGTGGACATGTACACTAAAATATGTATACATACATATGTGTGCATGTGAATGTGGCAAAAAGATAAAACATCTTATATTGTGGAACGGAGGGAGTAATTTACATAGTAGCACATTGCAACAAAATTTTGTTTATCTTAGCTCCAACACATAAACCAACTATGACAACTGATGAAACTTCCATACTCCTAAACAAACAGCAACTCAACTATGCATATTACATCCAGCCAAATGCAAAATTGCTGTTCATGCATAAACATGCTCCACTGTGACACGTCCCTTTCCTGTCCATGACTCGTATTAATATCACAAGTTGAATCCGCTAGTAATCTTGTCCCCACTTCCAAGTCCCCACTCTATTGAGATGTTTGGTTTGAGGCGAAGTATGACTAAACAAAATCATCACCGCTCTTGTGGCAACTTGTCACAAAAAGTTGAGTCTGACGCATAGGTCATATAATGGTAAATTACGGCAAACTACAACAGTGGAATGGACGGGGTACGGACTAACTCATGCTGATATCACAAATTGTTCCCAGACCCATACTTTCTTGTTAACGGACGGGGTATGGACTAACTCGTGCTGATGTCACAAATTCACCCTGACTTTGCAGTGGGAACCATTTAACGTGATCCTAGACTACTTTTTGTGTGTGAAAAGATGCTTCTATGGATCAGGGGTACCCAAGGCCAAGATGACCGGACAGTCAACAATACTGCGAAATTTGTGGAACAAGGAAATTGGGTATATGCGAATATCTCAAGATTATTCTTGGCACTGTTCATGCTATTTTGGACATGTTTTTGCTATTGCTATTGTCATGGAAATATAGAACTACGAATAATCAATAGTCAAATACATGAACGGACCAACAAGTAGATAACAAATACACATAGAAACATCACAACACAAAGAAAAAGAAAGAGCACATACAATGCATGAGGTGGATAGTCACCTTCTCTACATAAATGCCATGTGCTTTGGGGAAGCTGTCATGTACTTCTTCCCGGACACGCAGTTTTTCAGCTTCAAGTGACCCAATCCTCAGACCAAACCACGGCTGCACAACTCTCCTGCATAATCACATGATTGACACTTAAAAAAAATTACTAATAGAAAATCAGCTAGCAATGTAGCTGCATAAAGCTATACAAACTGAACAGTGAGAAAACTAGTGTTAGAGCATCTCCAACCATGGCCCTCAAACCTCTCCCAAACGCCCGGGCAGACAGCCCGGACACGTTTTGGGCTGAAAACCGCCACCCAACCGCACCCCCTATTGTCAGCCCAAACGTCCGGGCGGTCCGGCACACCCCAAAGACAGCCCATATGTGGGGCGGGTTTGGGGCCGCCCGGACGCGTCCGCCACGTCAGACCTGGCAACACAGGCCTACCCTATTTTCCCCTAAATCAGACAGAAACCCATTGCTTCTTCCTCTTTCCTCTTCCGCTCTGTCCTGTTTGGCCGCACCACTCTGCTCCGCCGCCGCCCCCTTGGAGTAACCGCCGCTGCCCCGAAGGTACTGCGTCCGCAGCCAAGTCCTCTGCGGTCGTCGGTGCCCGTTGCCGGAGGAACCTCATCTGGACTCTCCGCTCCCGGTACGTTTTGCATCGCCCGACATCCACCTCGCTCTCAAAGTGTTTGTGTAAATGCCGGAGCCGGATTTTGATCAATTGTTCATGTATGTAGCCATGGATTCTTCGTCCGACGAGGAGTACGATTACTAGGCCATGGATGAGTTGGTTTACAAGGAGTTCATCGACGGGTCCAGTGATGAAGACATGTTTGACGACGAAGACGAGGAGGCCACCATGTCGATGAAGAGCATTCAAGAGGAAATGGAGAAGATGGAGGAGCATGTTCTTAACTTCAAGGGATCAATTAAGGGGCGGATCACCGTGGCCCGTGACAGGCTCAAAGGCGCTCGAGATCTCTGTGATGATTACTTCAAGAGTCCGAAGCCGGTCTTTCATGAGGGGTTTTTCCGACGTTGGTTCCGGATGAGCTCAAGACTATTCACGCACATACAGGAGGAAGTAACAAAATATGATGCTTACTTCAAGTTGAAGTATGATTGCTGCGGAAAACTATCCTTCTCTCCTATGCAGAAATGCACCGCTGCTTTGAGAATGCTTGCCTATGGAAAAGCCGCGGATGCCATAGACGAGTATGTCCGTATGGGAGAGAGTACATGCATCGAGGCTATGGAGCACTTTGCATACGCCGTCGTGAAGGTGTTTGGAACGAAATATCTGAGAGAACCTAATGCCGAGGACACCGCAAGGCTATTGGCCCTAGGAGAAGCAAGAGGATTTCCTGGTATGCTAGGTTCAGTAGATTGCATGCATTGGCAATGGAAAAACTGTCCAACAGGGTTGTGTGGGCAGTACCAAGGTCATAGCAAAGAGGCCACAATTGTACTTGAAGCAGTGGCATCTCAAGACTTGTGGATTTGACATACTTTTTTTGACATGCCCGGTTCTCACAACGACATCAATGTGCTTCAACGCTCTCCCCTGTTCAAGAGGTTGTGTGATGGGGAGGCTCCACCATGCAACTACACCGTCAGCGGACACGACTACACCATGGGACACTATCTTGCAGATGGTATCTATCCTCAGTGGGCGGCTTTTGTGAAGACTATCAGCAATCCAACTGGTCAAAAAATTGTGGATTTGCAGCTGCACAGGAGGCTGTTAGGAAAGATGTCGAGAGGGCATTTGGGGTGCTGCAAGCTCGTTGGGGTATAGTCCGTGGAGCCACCATGATGTGGGATCCGGAGGTACTATGGAAGGTCATGACTTGTTGTGTAATTTTGCACAACATGATTGTGGAGGATGAGGGAGAAGGGGCAGCTCGCACGGATTTTGAGAAGCCGGGAGAACATGTCCACCTACCTAAACAAGAAGTTGAGTATGTCATGCAATTCCTTGAGATGTGACGAGGTGTACCCTCATCAAATCCCATGGTTAAGGACCTAGGGTTGAGATTATGGGGAGAGAACGTGGTAGTACTGTTAGTTTCGTCGGCTGACAAGCAAAGGCAAAGATTTACCCAGGTTCAGGCCCCTCGGGTGGAGGTAAAGACCCTACTTCCTGCTTGTCTGGTATTGATTGTGGATTATGCGATTACAGGAGAGCTTCGGCGAGATCACAATCTAGCAAGAGCTTTGGTGGTTCGTGTATGGCTTGGTCCTAGATCGGTACCCCTCCCAGCCTTTAAATAGGCTGGGTCTCGGGAGTTTGTAACCGACCTAGTTTACACGTAAGGAAAGTCTAAACCGACTATGCCTATTGTCTAATCTTGGTGGGTACTCCATCTTCTTGGGCCTCTTTTCTTGGGCTTCGAATAGGCTCTTCGATATTGGGTCTTAGTCGTTACGTGCACCAGGTACCCTCATGATAGGGTACCCGATATGTATACCCATGTCAGTAGCCCCCGAGTACTTGGCTGACTCGAAGAATCGGGCATGGACTCTTTCGTGAGTGCACGTCGTATGCTTTGTATTCTGTACATATAATTTGGAATTCCTGTATGAATAGCACACGTTTGGCTATGTCGAGTATCTCATCAACTGTATTTTATAATGATCAAGGGATAATAGCTTAGCAGGCCTAGTACACTCGACGGATCGGGACTGGTTAACTACTCAGTCGGGTAAAACCTTACTAGCTTTCAATCAAACTCGAGTCCCCGGACTCGAATCTGGAACGAACTGGTCAGATTCGACTAGGCCGCTGAGATCTTACTGAGTCGATCTGCAGTATAACTTTGAATTTTACCCAACGCGTCCGTCAGGATTTTTCATCATGTCTACTGACACGGAAAGTATAAGGATTGACGTTGCTGGAACGGTCCTTAGACAAGCTCGAAAGTTCGGCGGGTCTTACCTTTGCACTATGCGTGCAACATCCGAGGTACTTGCGACGGACGCAACTCGGGAATGTTTCGAGTATGATTTCTGAATTTTGTTGGACGAGTCGTGCCCTTTGTCGACTGATATTTGCTATTATGCTATCGGGTGCGCGACAGCGCTCCCGATGGGAGTAGCCCCCGAGATTGTGCTTCATTGTTTTGCAATGGAGGATAATCTCAAAAATCTTCTCACTCTGCATACATTAATCGAATAATTTTGTGCCATAATTCTATCGGGTGCACGACAGTGCTCCCGATGGGAGTAGCCCCCGAGATTATGCTGTATTGCTTGTAAATGGAGGATAATCTCAATCATTGTTTTAAGCATCTTCAGTCGAAGAATTTTTTAAATATGCTCCCGATGGGAGTAATATGACTTAATCGAAGGAACGGTCGAGTGACCAATTTTACCTTGAGAAGGTTTTATCTCACCCGAACTAATCGAGGCAATCGAGTGATCATTATGCATTGGGCATACTCGAACGTATTTTCTGAACAGATGCTTCAATGACGTCAGGGATGACGTTTATTTCGACTGCAATTTCTGACACGCGTGGCGTGCGTTATGCTACGATTGGTGCTTCTACTGGCCCACAACACTCAAAGACGCGGAGGACATAGTCAAAAGGTGCATCGGCTGCCAAAAATTCGCCACAAAGTCGCACGCACCCGCATCGGCGTTGAAGACAATACCATTGGCCTGGCCTTTCGCCCAGTGGGGGCTCGATATGGTTGGGCCACTCAAAAAATCCTCCCATGGAGGGCATACTCACCTTCTGGTGGCGGTCGACAAGTTCACCAAGTGGATTGAAGCAGTACCCATCACAAGTTCGACTGCCACTACAGCAGTCAATTTCATAAAATCCATCATATACCGCTTTGGTGTGCCAAATAGCATCATCACTGACAACGGTACAAACTTCACGGCTGAGGAATTCAAATCCTTCTGCAAAGAGCAAGATATCACGCTCAATTATGCATCTGTGGCGCACCCGCAATCAAACGGCCAAGTCGAAAAGGCCAATGGGCTTGTGACGAGTGGAATCAAGAAGCGCCTCCTGGTGCCACTCAAAAGGGCTGCGGGTGCTTGGGTAGAAGAGCTCCCGTCTGTGCTATGGAGCCTACGCACAACACCCAACGCCTCAACACAATTCACTCCATTCTTCATGGTCTACGGCGCAGAGGCAATCCTGCCATCAGACGTAAGGTTCAACGCACCAAGGGTCGAAGCATACAATGAAGCGATGCAGATGAAGCACTCGAAGATGCAGTCGACTTGCTCGAAGAAGCACGCAACACAGCGCTAGCACGTACAGCTGTCTACCAGCAAGATCTACGCAACTATCACAGCCGTCGACTGCGTACCAGGTCCTTCGAGGTGGGTGACTTGGTACTTCGACTGAAGCAAAAGAAGGTGCATAAACTTGCTTCTCCATGGGAAGGACCCTTCATCATCACCGAGGTCATAGGTGGTGGAGCATACAGACTGAAGCATGCGAAGACCGGCGAACTCTCCCACAATCCTTGGAACGTTGCGCAGCTGCGCCGTTTCTATGCTTAGATTGCTCAGTCGCATAATGTAATAGGCTCATATGTCGGATGGCTGCAGGTTTCAGACGCGCTCTTTTCCTTACCAGGGTACCTAAGGGGACTGGAAGGTTTTTAATGAGGCGGCCTGCAGCCTAACATTCATAAATGGAATATAGTCAATAAATTCCTCATACTTTTCTGCCTACTACTCGCAAATTATCAGCACAAACTTAGCCTCACCCGTATGCTCGGGGGCTGAGCTCTCATAACATAAAAGCTTTCGCTCCTTCAAACATAATAATTCAGCCACACTCGAATACTCGGGGGCTGGATCGTAACACTAAACACAAAGGAAAAAGTTGCTCAACCCCAATCAATCACTCGGGGGCTGAGCCTGCAGGCATAAGTTGAAGCTTCAACTCTCATAAAATTCATAACCTCACTCGAGCACTCGGGGCTATGTAATTCATGATCTATGTAAACTGTTTTTCATAAACCCCACTCGATACACTCGGGGGCTGCATACATACAAGTGAACAAATATGTACTAAGTGGCAAATTTACACTCGGGGGCTGTTCCCTATACATAAATACCCTAATCTTCTGGTTCATCCTTTGCTGGAAGAACAGGGCCCATAAGTTGCGCTTGATAGCAATCAACCAATGTCCTCGCGTGATCGAATGTTTCGTCAAGATTCGACTGGGACAAAGACGATCCAGGCACGGGTGGACGTAGCTGCAAATTTGGACGTTGACTTCGGAGATATGCCATGGTTGCGTTGGCACCGTCCACAAGCTTCTGGGTGATGAAGCCTCGAATGGAACCTGTTGACCGGAAGAGATCGAGCAACGCGTGGATTCCTTGAGGTTGTGGCCCAGTCGGAAAAACCATCTGGTTGATTCGACTGAAGGCCGACCTGCACAATTCAAGAAGCATAGTGCTCCGCCACACCCGATCTTGCAGAGTCGCGAGTATGCGTGCTCGGTGCTTGTCCAATCGAAAGTGCTGGCGGCCAGTCGTGGGTTCGTCAGTTGCCATGTTCAACTGCTCATCCACGCGAGCCTGCTCCGCCTGGAAATCTTGAACAAAACCTGCAACAACACAAGTTGGGTGAACAAAAAAGAACAGGCTGTGAACTCATAAGATCAAGGCAGTCATGCTTACACTCGAGCTGTCTGTTCACGATCTCCATCTCGCCAAGCACATACTCCTCCCGTTGGGTGGGTAAAGCAGGCCTTGCCCTCATCCTTTCCAGCTCGCTTCGGGCACTCGCCAGTTCCTGCTCCTGTTTCGCAAGTCGAGCCTTCATATAACGTATTACCGCGGCATCGTTTGACGCCTGAGCTCGAGATCGAGAAGGGGTATGATGCCGCGACGAACTGGATGAAGTGGCGGCTGGCCGTTTCTGTTCCAAGCATCATAAAAGTTTCATGAGAAACTAGTCACAAAGCTCAGACGAGCAACAACATACAGCTTTACAAACAGAATCATAACGAGGAACATAAATTCATACAAAGGTAGCAAAAGCACATGCATACTCGCATGGTCATAAGTTTAATTACAAGACATCAAAGGCGCGGCTGCCCTACTTCTCAGACATTGACTCTGACCTAGCCCTACTCGCACGAGCGGCGACCTCTTCTGCCCGGCGCTCCATGGTGGCCATAAAAGTTTCAGCCAACTTTGCGGCTGGCTCGTTCAAATGCTTTAGGGACACCAATTTCCCGCCAGGCTTACGAGGGAAAGCAGACAGAGCGGCTTCGAAGTCACCCTCTATCCCATGACCTAAAAGGAGTTTGAGGGTGGTCTCTGAGCCGCGTACCGTCAAAGCGCGAGCAAAGTTCGTCATAGTCGAAGTTCCCGGGCCCAGGACGTCTGCGAAGCCATCCACAGTCGAAGGAGGTTGGCTGGAGGGGAACACATCCTTGAACACGGCGCCGAGCGTGCTCGTAGATTTGGCGAGTGCGTCCTTGGCTTGGGTAGAGACATCCAGGTCGCCGATTGCGCGGTCAAGGGACAAATCGACACTCGGTTGATCTACAGGTGTCGATGCCCCAACAGCTCCTTCAAAAAAGCAGAAGTAACAAAAATGTTACATACTATTCAGTGGCAAAAGAAGTAGGCAAAAAGTGAAAGGCTCGACTCACCGCCTACGTCTCGGGTGAGGCTCGCCAGGCGCTCAGCATAATTCTTCTCGCGCAAAGCGGCGGAGTCCTTGGCATCATCCAAGGCCTTCTTCGACTCTCGCGCTCCTTGGCGAGTGTCTCTTCTAGCTCTTTAACCCGAGATTCAGCGTTGCCTTGTCACCTGAGATAGATGGACAGATGTCATTCACAATCGACAAGGCAAAGACTTACAGAAACCCAAGATACTTACGGGTGAGCTGCTCCATAACAGCGCGCAGATTATCCCTCTCCTGTTCAACCTGGACAAATGCTTTACCTGATTCCACCAGGTTGAGGTAGAAGGGCTGCACGCACACGAAACCAACATAAGCTATACACAAATAGGTCCAGAAGGAAGACTCGACAAAAAGACACTTACGTGTTCAATCCAAGGCGCGGCTTGGCAGCAGAAGTTCCAATTTGCGGAGTCGATGTACTCGCAATATTGGCAGCCTCAATGGAAGTGGTCGTGGCTATTGTTTTCACAACCTCAGCCGCAACAGGAGAGGCTTCAGGCTGATCTGGAGTCGAGGCTCTCACGGTTGGAGGAGTTGGAGGTCGCACAGTCTCGGCACTACAAGTGACCGAAAGGCATACAACATAAGCAAAAGTACTAACTCACAAAAAATATTATTAGTACAAAAAGGAGCAAACCTGTGCTCTTCTTCATCCTCAGTGTCGAGCTCGTCAAAGTTTGGGCCTCCAAAAGGTAGCTGCCCACCGACTGAGGAGGAGGAGGAGCCGAGCTCAAAGGACTCACGTCCAAGGGAGCAGCTGTGGTCGTAGGAGACGGACCTGAGTTTCCATCATCCCTCACATCCGATTCCCTCGCGGGTGAGCTCGTGGAAGAAGACAAAACTTGGGCTGCCCGACGGCGCTTGCGAAGAGGAACCTCGCTAACATCCTCACTCGCGGCAGGCTCCTTGCCCTGTGCTTCCTCTACCCCTTCCTCTTCAACCTCTTCTGTGGGTGAAGTGGTAGCCGAAGGTAAAGGCGATTCATCCCCTCCCTTCGCTTCTACTGTCACCTCTGTTTCATAAGTTGGCCCATCTTCGGGAAGAGGAGGAAGAGTGGAGGTAGTCGAGTGGCCCTGCATACAAGATATAGCAGTCGAAAGTCAAAAAGATGCACAGAAGGATAACAAAAACAGAAGATCATATACTCGAAAGATTCACTAACCTCTGGCAAAGGCTTTTCAGCCCCATAAGGATCGACTGGGCAGTCGACGTTGCAGGGCTCGCTTTGTTTTGTACTGGTGATGGACCGCACATGTGCCACCAGTTCGCTCTAGACAGCTCCTCCTTGCTCATTCGAGTGGAGTCGAGGGGGCCTTCATACTCCCACATTGGGTGGGCACGAGCGCGGAGCGGCCATACCCGCATCTTCACAAAGGTGGCAATCAGATGCACACCCGTGATGCTGTTGAGGAGCCCCCAATTGTCTCCAGCATGGGCGCTGCTTCCGCCACTTCTTCAGTCGAAAGCTCATGGTCCCAGGCTTTGTCCTAGCGGCTATACCAGCAGTCGAAAATGCTGGGGCCACATTTTGGTCCACTTGCACATAGAACCACCTCTTCCTCCACCCCTGCGCCGAGTCGACTGGCTTCAGGGCGAAGTACCGGGTGTCGCTGCGCACTTGGATCTGCAGGCCTCCGACTGGATAGGTTCGGCCGCCTCGGTTGTTTGGCCGGACCATGAAGATGGACTTCCATAATGCCCAACTCGGAGCAACACCCAAAAAACACTCGCACAGCGTGATGAAACACGCAATGTGCAGAATACCGTTCGGGGTGAGATCATGGATCTGCACCCCGTAGGCAAAAAGCAAACCTCGCACAAAATCATGGAGGGGGAGCGAGAAACCCCTAGGCAAAAACTCCGCGAAACAGACGCGCTCGTTAGCGCGAGGCTCGGGAAGTACCTCCTTGGGCGAAGGTGCGCGGACGAGGAGCTGGTCGGAAGGTGGCAGCAATCCTTCCTCGCGCAGCTTGTCCAGCTGCGCCTCCTTCAGGGTGGATTTCATCCAATCCCCATTGGTCTTCTTGAGGTCGACGGCGGCCGCAGATGTGCTAGCCGCAGTCTTCTTCCCCTTCTTCGCCGCCGCATCGGGCGCGGCGGCAGCAGTCGAGGCGGAGCGCTTGTTGCCCGCCGCTTTCTTCATTGCCAACGAGCAGGTGGAGGAGCGCAAAGCTTTAGCACAGGAGCAATGGAGGCAGAGCGCAAGGAAGACGATGGAACAGGGGCGGCGCGCAGAGCAAATGGCACATAAAAAACAAATGCCAGCGCCGTTCCCCTATTTACCACAGATCAAAAGCAATCACAGCCATTCAGATCCAAACGTGCGTTACGCACGCAATCTGACCGTACACGTGGCAAACGCGGAGGGCAACCGTCGCCGGCCACTCCGCCCACTACGCACGTAAAAAGAGGAGCCATCATCACGCTTGCGGAAAAAGTGGGCCCGTATAGTCAAATCAAGTCCAAACGGCACCGTCTTCGGTCAGCTCTGCACAAATGGGCCCACCTATGTGTCACGTCCCATCAATCGCAGCATAACGCACGCCACGCGTGTCAGAAATTGCAGTCGAAATAAACGTCATCCCTGACGTCATTGAAGCATCTGTTCAGAAAATACGTTCGAGTATGCCAACGCATATTGGTCACTCGATTGCCTGATTAGTTCGGGTGTGACAAAACTTCTTAAGGCAAAATTGGTCACTCGACCGTTCCTTCGACTAAGTCATATTACTCCCATCGGGAGCGTATTCAAAAAATTCTTCGACTGAAGATGCTTAAAACAATGATTGAGATTATCCTCCATTTACAAGTAATACAGCATAATCTCGGGGGCTACTCCCATCGGGAGCACTGTCGTGCACCCGATAGAATTATGGCACAAAATTCTTCGATTAATATGCAGAGTAGAAGATTTTTGAGATTATCCTCCATTGCAAAACAATAAAGCACAATCTCGGGGGCTACTCCCATCGGGAGCGCTGTCGCGCACCCGATAGCATAACAGCAAATATCAGTCGACAAAGGGCATGACTCGTCCAACAAAGTTCAGAAATCATACTCGAAACATTCCCGAGTTGCGTCCGTCGCAAATACCTCGGATGCTGCACGCATAGTGCAAAGGTAAGACCCGCCGAACTTTCGAGCTGGGCTAAGGACCGTTCCAGCAACGTCAATCCTTATACTTTCCGTGTCAGCAGACATGATGAAAAATCCCGACGGACGCGTTGGGTAAAATTCAAAGTTATACTGCAGATCGACTCAGTAAGACCTCAGCGGCCTAGTCGAATCTGACCAGTTTGTTCCAGATTCGAGTCCGGGACTCGAGTTTGATTGAAAGCTAGTAAGGTTTTACCCGAATGTGTAGTTAACCAGTCCCGATCCGTCGAGTGTACTGGGCCTGCTAAGCTATTATCCCTTGATCATCATAAAACACAGTCGATGAGATACTCGACATAGCCAAACGTGTGCTATTCATACAGGAATTCCAAATTATATATACAGAATTCAAAGCATATGACGTGCACTTACGAAAGAGTCCATGCCCGATTCTTCGAGTCAGACAAGTACTCGGGGGCTACTGACATGGGTATACATATCGGGTACCCTATCATGAGGGTACCTGGTGCACGTGATGACTAAGGCCCAATATCGAAGAGCCTACTCGAAGCCCAAGACAAGAGGCCCAAGAAGATGGAGTACCCTCCAAGACTAGACATAGGCATAGTCGGTTTAGGCTTTCCTTACGTGTAAACTAGGTCGGTTACAAACTCCCGAGACCCAGCCTATTTAAAGGCTGGGAGGGGTACCGATCTGGGACCAAGCCATACTCGAACCACCAAAGCTCTTGCGAGATCATCATCTCGCTGGAGCTCCCCTGTAATCGCACAATCCACAATCAATATCAGACAAGCAGGAAGTAGGGTTTTTACCTCCACCCGAGGGGCCTGAACCTGGGTAAATCTTTGCCTCTGCTTGTCAGCCGACGAAACTACCAGTACTACCACGTTCTCTCCCCATAATCTCAACCCTAGGTCCTTAACCATGGGATTTGATGAGGGTACACCTCGTCAGCAGACGTCCTGGGCCCGGGAACTTCGACTATGACGAACTTTGCTCGCGCTTTGATGGTACGCGGCTCAGAGACCACCCTCAAACTCCTTTTAGGTCATGGGATAGAGGGTGACTTCAAAGCCGCTCTGTCTGCTTTCCCTCTTAAGCCTGGCGGGAAATTGGTGTCCCTAAAGCATTTGAACGAACCAGCCGCAAAGTTGGCTGAAACTTTTATGGCCACCATGGAGCGCCGGGCAGAAGAGGTCGCCGCTCATGCGAGTAGGGATAGGTCAGAGTCAATGTCTGAGAAGTAGGACAGCCGCACCTTTGATGTCTTGTAATTAAACTTATGACCATGCGAGTATGCATGTGCTTTTGCTACCTTTGTATGAATTTATGTTCCTCGTTATGATTCTGTTTGTAAAGCTGTATGTTGTTGCTCGTCTGAGATTTGTGACTAGTTTCTCATGAAACTTTTATGATGCTTGGAACAGAAATGGCCAGCCGCCACTTCATCCAGTTCGTCGCGGCATCATACCCCTTCTCGATCTCGAGCTCAGGCGTCAAACGATGCCGCGGATATACGTTATATGAAGGCTCGTCTTGGGAAACAGGAGCAGGCACTGGCAAGTGCCCGAAGCGAGCTGGAAAGGATGAGGGCAAGGCCTGCTTTACCCACCCAACGGGAGGAGTATGTGCTTGCGAGATGGAGATCGTGAACAGACAGCTCGAGTGTAAGCATGACTGCCTTGATCTTATGAGTTCACAGCCTGTTCTTTTTTGTTCACCCAACTTGTGTTGTTGCAGGTTTTGTTCAAGATTTCTAGGCGGAGCAGACTCACGTGGATGAGCAGTTGAACATGGAAACTGACGAACCCACGACTGGCCGCCAGCACTTTCGATTGGACAAGCACCGAGCACGCATACTCGCGACTCTGCAAGATCGGGTGTGGCGGAGCACTATGCTTCTTGAATTGTGCAGGTCGGCCTTCAGTCGAATCAACCAGATGGTTTTTCCAACTGGGCCACAACCTCAAGGAATCCACGCGTTGCTCGATCTCTTCCGGTCAACAGGTTCCATTCGAGGCTTCATCACCCAGAAGCTTGTGGACGGTGCCAACGCAACCATGGCATATCTCTGAAGTCAACATCCAAATTTGCAGCTACGTCCACCCGTGCCTGGATCGTCTTTGTCCCAGTCGAATCTTGACGAAACATTCGATCACGCGAGGACATTGGTTGATTGCTATCAAGCGCAACTTATGGGCCCTGTTCTTCCAGCAAAGGATGAACCAGAAGATTACGGTATTTATGTATAGGGAACAGCCCCCGAGTGTAAATTTGCCACTTAGTACATATTTGTTCACTTGTATGTATGCAGCCCCAGAGTGTATCGAGTGGGGTTTATGAAAAACAGTTTACATATATCATGAATTACATAGCCCCCGAGTGCTCGAGTGAGGTTATGAATTTTATGAGAGTTGAAGCTTCAACTTATGCCTGCAGGCTCAGTCCTCGAGTGATTGATTGGGGTTGAGCAACTTTTTCCTTTGTGTTTAGTGGTACGATCCAGCCCCCGAGTATTCGAGTGTGGCTGAATTATTATGTTTGAATGAGCGAAAGCTTTTATGTTATGAGGCAGCTCAGCCCCCGAGCATACGGGTGAGGCTAAGTTTGTGCTGATAATTTACGCGAGTAGTAGGCATGAAAAGTATGAGGAATTTATTGACTATATTCCATTTATGAGTGTTTAGGCTGCAGGCCGGCTCATTAAAAACGTTCCAGTCCCCTTAGGTACCCTGGTAAGGAAAAGAGCGCGTCTGAAACCTGCAGCCATCCGACATATGAGCCTATTACATTATGCGACTGAGCAATCTAAGTATAGAAACGGCACAGCTGCGCAACGTTCCAAGGATTGTGGGAGAGTTCGCCGGTCTTCGCATGCTTCAGTCCATATGCTCCACCACCTATGACCTCAGTGATGGTGAAGGGTCCTTCCCATGGAGAAGCAAGTTTATGCACCTTCTTCTGCTTCAGTCGAAGTACCAAGTCACCCACCTCGAAGGACCTGGTACGCAGTCGACGGCTGTGATAGTTGCGTAGATCTTGCTGGTAGACAGCTGTACATGCTAGCGCTGTGTTGCGTGCTTCTTCCAGCAAGTTGACTGCATCTTGCTGGTAGACGGCTGTGATAGTTGCGTCTGATGGCAGGATTGCCTCTGCGCCGTAGACCATGAAGAATGGAGTAAATTGCGTTGAGGCGTTGGGTGTTGTGCGTAGGCTCCATAGCACAGACGGGAGCTCTTCTACCCAAGCACCCGCAGCCCTTTTGAGTGGCACCAGGAGGCGCTTCTTGATTCCACTCGTCACAAGCCCATTGGCCTTTTCGACTTGGCCATTTGACTGCGGGTGCGCCACAGATGCATAATTGAGCGTGATATCTTGCTCTTTGCAGAAGGATTTGAATTCCTCAGCCGTGAAGTTTGTACCGTTGTCGTGATGATGCTGCTTGGCACACCAAAGCGGTATATGATGGATTTTATGAAATTGACTGCTGTAGTGGCAGTCGAACTTGTGATGGGTACTGCTTCAATCCACTTGGTGAACTTGTCGACCGCCACCAGAAGGTGAGTATGCCCTCCATGGGAGGATTTTTTGAGTGGCCCAACCATATCGAGCCCCCACTGGGCGAAAGGCCAGGCCAATGGTATTGTCTTCAACGCCGATGCGGGTGCGTGCGGCTTTGTGGCGAATTTTTGGCAGCCGATGCACCTTTTGACTATGTCCTCCGCGTCTTTGAGTGCTGTGGGCCAGTAGAAGCCTGCGCGAAAGGCTTTGGCTACGAGTGATCGACTGCTGGCGTGATGCCCGCAAGTACCTGCATGAATATCACGAAGGATGGCTTGGCCATCTTCAAATGCTATGCAACGCTGGAACATACCTGATATGCTGCGTTTGTAAAGTTCACCGTTGATGACAGTGTATGCTTTAGATCGTCGAGTGACGCGTCTTGACTCTGTGAAGTCTTCGGGTACCTCGCCGCGGAGTATGTATGCGAGGAAGGGTTGAGTCCAAGTTGGCTCGATGAGGAGTACCTCGACTGGTGGGTCCTCTGTGCTAGGTGTTTTGCTCTTGGCTGGTGCGCTGATGCAGGAGTTGCCGCTTCTTTTTGATTGATCTGTGCTCGATGCGCTCGAAGAAGACACCAGGTGGCACTGGTGCTTTGGTCGCACCAATGTTGGCTAACTTATCTGCTTCTTCATTGCTCTCACGCCCTATGTGCCGCAACTCGCAGCCTTCGAAGCTGCCCTCCATGATGTTGTACAGGTCACGGTAGGCATCATGTTATCTGCGATCGCATCGCAGGCCTTCATTGTTTGCTGCACCACCAGATTCGAGTCGCCGTAGATCATCAGTCGAGTGCACCCGAGGGCTTTGGCCATCCTCATGCCATGGATCAGAGCCTCGTATTCTGCTTCGTTATTGGACGGGAACTCGAACCCATTTGTAGGATGTAGCGGAGCTTGTCGCCTTTTGGTGATATGAGGATGACACCTGCGCCTGCGCCTTCGTTTTTCTTCGAGCCATCAAAGTACATAGTCCAGGAATTGGACACATCAATCCACTCGGTGTGGAAGTCGGGTAAAACTTGTGCTTTGATGGCCTTCGGGTAATCATACTTGATGTCTCTTGGTGCTAGCTCGATGAGCCATTTTGCTACTCGCCCAGTTGCATTGGGGTTTGTGAGGATGTCCCCGATCCCTGAAGTGCTGATTACAGTGATCGGGTGCTCGGAGAAGTAATGCGTCAGCTTCCTTGAGGACATGAACACGGCGTATGCCAGCTTCTGATAGTGCGGGTACCGCTGCTTTGATGTGGAGAGCACTTCACTCAAGTAATAGACTGGACGTTGTATGCTTTGGGCGTGTCCCTCCTCTCTGCGTTCGACCACAGAACAGTGCTCACCACCCTATTAGTTGCAGAGACATATAGGTATAGTGGCTCGCGTTCCCTTGGTGCTACGAGGATTGGAGGGCTTGTGAGGACTCGCTTGAGGTCCGTGAAGGCTGCTTCGGCTTCTGGCGTCCACTCGAACTTATCTGCCTTCTTCATCAGTCGATAGAACGGGAGTGCTTTTTCGCCTAGCTTGCTGATGAATCGACTGAGTGCTGCTACTCTACCCGCCAACTTTTGCACGTCGTGGAGCTTTGAAGGCCTTTGCATCGTCAAGATGGCCTGTATTTTCTCCGGGTCCGCCTCGATTCCTCGAGCTGAGACTAGATACCCGAGGAGTTGCCCGGCTGGCACGCCGAACGTGCACTTCTTCGGGTTGAGCTTGATGTGGAAGCGTTTGAGGTTTGCGAATGTCTCTCGCAAGTCATCGAGTAGTGTGTTTCCTCTCTTGTGGTGATGACGATGTCATCTACATAGACCTGGACGTTTCGCCCAATCTGCTTCTTGAGGCAATCTTGCATCATGCGCTGATAGGTTGCGCCTGCGTTTTGAGCCCGAAAGGCATTGTGGTGTAGCAGTAGACCCCGAGTGGGGTTATGAACGCCGTTTTTTCTTCATCCTCTTCCTTCATCCTTATCTGGTGGTAACCCGAGTAAGCATCCAGGAAGGACAAGCGAGCGCACCCGGCGGTGGAGTCGACGATCTGGTCGATTCGAGGTAGTGGAAAGTGATCCTTTGGACACACTTATTGAGTGCTGTAAAATCTACACACATCCGCAGGATGTCTGTATGCTTCTTCTCTACAAGTACGGGGTTGGCCACCCATTGTGATTTCTTGATCTCTCTGATGAATCCTGCTGCGAGTAGCCTGTCGACTTCGGCTTCGACTGCAGTTCTTTTTGGGCCGGATATGCGGCGCATTGTTTGTTTGACTGGTTTAGCACCTGGAAGTAGCTGGAGAGAGTGCTCGGCGAATTCCCTGGGAATACCTGGCATGTCTGCTGGACACCATGCAAATATATCCCAGTTCTCACGGAGGAATTCGACGAGCGCGCTTTCCTATGCGATAGGCAGACTCGACGAGACATTGACTGTCTTGGTCGGGTCAGTCGGGTGCACCTGATGCGATCTTGTGTCGTTGGTGGCACTGAATGCTCTGTCGACTGCCACCTTTTTGTGCTCTGGCATAAGTGTTCGATCGTTGGAGACCGCTAGATCAGCGAGTGTTGCTTCCATGCCAAACATCTCAGAGATTTTGCTGAATTCTCGGTCGCAAGAGTCAGACTTTTGGAAGTTCCCCTTGACTGTGATTACTCCTTTTGGTCCAGGCATCTTCAGCTGGAGGTATGCATAATGTGGCACCGCCATGAATCGAGCGAACGTCGGGCGTCCAAGTATAGCATGGTATTGTGACTTCCAGTCGACCACTTCGAACTCAATCGACTCTGTCCTGAAGTGGTGCTTGTCCCCGAACGTCACGTCGAGTTGTATGGTGCCCTCTGGGCTTATTGCTTTCCCTGGAACGATACCGTGGAAGGTATTTGAAGATCTTGGCAGGTTTTCGACTGACCTGTTCATTTTGCGGAGCGTATCTGCGAAGATGATGTTTATGCCGCTCCCACCATCCATGAAGACCTTGGACATGGCGTAGCCTCCAATTTGCGCGTCGAGTACCAGAGCAGAGTGCCCTGGTCGAACAACCGATGGAGGGTGGTCCTCTTTGCTGAAGCTTATTGTAGTTTCGGCTCCTTCAAGTATTCTGTTACCGCAGGAGGTGACATGACCGCCATGTTTACCTGTCGAGTGCGAAGTTTTTGCTCCCTGTTGGAAGGTCGACCTTTCTGTATCATGTACATCTGCCCTTGGGGCGGAGGGTACTGTGGTTCGTCCACCCGAGGCACGGGCTGTATGGCACCCGCGAGATTTCCGCCTGGGGCAGGCTGTGGTGGTGGAGGTGGTGCCATCAGAACAGGCACGTTGTTTGGCTGAGGCACGGGTGCAGGTGCTTGTGCGGCTGCTGCCTTTCTGCGATTTACGTAATCAGTCGCCATTTGGTCGAACTCCCTGCAGTTTCTCATCGAGTGGTTGGATCGCAGTTTTCCATCGTCCCCCTTGTACAGGTGGAATCTGCAATCAGCGTCCATCTTTTCTTCGAATGATCGCTCAGATTGTGCCCGTGACTTGCGCCAATCCTTCCTCTTGTAGCTATCACTGCGTTGGCTGTCTCGACGATCATCTCGACTGTCTCGCCGATCATCTCGACTGTCTCGCCGATCTTCCGACCGTCGGTCGCTTCTGTCCTGATCATTGCGGGGTGTGGAGAACCCAGCCGCCATGAATTCGGGTCTGTCATCGTCGTAATGACGTTTTGAACGTTTGCGCCTTCGGTCGTCTCTGTACGAGTCTCTATGGCTTCGACTGCTATTCTCATGTTTGTCACGGGGTGAGGACCCGCGTGTGGTGCGTGCCATATCCTCTCCATCTGCCCACTCAGTCGCGATCTGCAAGAGGTGGGCTACAGATTTTGGCTTTTGGCGGCCAAGTGCTTCTTTGAAGTCTCGCCTGGCGAGGCCCATGACGAAAGCATCCATGGCCATATCTTCTGAAACCACTCCAACTGAGTTACGTATCTCAGTCCATCGTCTGATGTATGACCTCAACGTTTCGTCTGAACGCTGAACGCAGGCCCGCAGCTCCTCGAATGTTTTCGGGCGCTCACATAGAGGCTCGAAGTTTTTGACGAAATCCCTGCGGAAGTGATCCCACGAGTCGTATGTTGATGGAGGTAGGGCCTTGAGCCAGTCGCGAGCTGTGCCTTCGAGCATGAGTCGTATGTACTGCATGGCTGTAGTGTTGGTGCCCCGCTGGCACGCAACTGCCAGCCTGTAATCTTCCAGCCACCCGGAAGGTTCCTGTCGACCCGTGTACTTGGGCTGTTCGGATGTGAGTTTGAATCCTTTGGGCATCCGTGTCTCGCGGACGCGTCGAGTGAAGCACAGAGCTCCATGTGGCTCAGGCTCTCGATCAGAGTATGAGTCGCTACTGTAAGATCTGCGTGATCTGCTCCTGGACCTGCGCCTTCGCGAGCCGCTTCTTTCCTTCGAGTGGTGGCGACGACCACTGTGATTATGCTCTTCCCGAGGCGCGTCGACTAGGGCACGGTCTCGACTCCCACCTGGAGTTCTTGGAACTTGGCGTATGGCCTTTGCAGCTAAGGCGAGTGATTTGATCTGTTGGCGGTGTAGTTTTGCGTTGGGGTCATCCGCTGGGGGCTTGATTGCCTCCAGGTATGCTGCAGCGGTGTAGAGAGCACCTGCTGCTGTTTTGGGCACCGGCAGTCCTTCCTCGTCGTATGTCATGAAGGAGTTGCCTAAGTTGCGGGTGAGTGCCGCCTTCTCGCCTGGCGAGAGGTGTGACAACCTTGATCTGGTCTGTGTCTGCTCGCCCGGTGGAGCTCAGGGAGAGCTGTCTTCTGCGCGCACTCGACAAGCTAGCTTGCTTTTTGCGTTCTTCGAGTGTGGCTCTTATCTGCTTCAGTCGAAGTGACTCCTGCCAGTTGAAGTACTGGAAGGTCAACATCTCTTCTTGTGTTGCGTCTGCTGGCATCATTGTGCACTCCTTGATGACTTTATCTGCTTTTGCTGCCATCTCAGCAGTGATTGTGAGGTTGTGGCTCCCGGCATAGTAACTGTGCACGGGAATTCTGTAGGCCTGCGACTGGCCGCAGTGTCTGATGTTTCTGCGGCGATGGCAACGTAGACCTGTTGGGTATGACCCGAGGGTATGTATGTACTTTCGAGTCCCGTCATGGACTCGACATCTTCATCGAGGCTCATGTCTGAGCCTGTATGTTCATCGAGTGGTTCGTCTGGACGGATCTCGCAGTCGACGTCTTCGTCGCCTATGCCCATCTCGGCGTCGGCGAGGTTGTTATGAGTCTCGAAGTCGAGGTTGTTGTTGGCGCAGATCTCGGAGTCGACGTGGTTGTCGATATGAGTTTCGAGGTCGTCGAAGTCGCTGAGGGAGATCCCGCAGTCGAAACTATCCTCGAGTGGGAGATCCAGCTCGGGATCGTTTGTGCGTATGCTGATTCGGCCTCCTCGCCCTGGAGTTCTTCAATGAGCTCGCGCATCTCTCGTGTGGACATGGTTGTTGCAGACGAACAAGCTTGGAGGGTCGACGATGGTATGGACGCAGTGGAAAGATCCGCAGTCGAAGGAGCCGCAACCGATGGAGCCTCGGGTGCGAAAGTCGCGAGTTGGCGTGGATCCGTCAAGTCCTGCACACCAAGCTTGTTGACGAAAAAATTGAACGAACCAACGGTTAAACCCAAACCTGACTCGAGATCGGAGAAGGCCTCCTGGAATCCTGGCGAGTGTGGCTCGAAATCCATCAGAGGATCCGATGTGCTTTTTGCGGGTGAAGCTGGCGTGTTGCCGTTTGTCGAGTGAACCGGCGAGTTGCCGTGTGCCGCCTGAGTCGGCGAGTTCTGGTTTGTCGATGCAGCCGGCGAGTTGCCGTTTGTAGATCCGATCGGCGAGTCGCCGTTTTCCGATGGAACCGAAGAAACCGCGAGTCCAGCACTATTCTTTCCCACAGACGGCGCCAATTGACGAGGTGTACCCTCATCAAATCCCATGGTTAAGGACCTAGGGTTGAGATTATGGGGAGAGAACGTGGTAGTACTGGTAGTTTCGTCGGCTGACAAGCAAGGCAAAGATTTACCCAGGTTCAGGCCCCTCGGGTGGAGGTAAAGACCCTACTTCCTGCTTGTCTGATATTGATTGTGGATTATGCGATTACAGGAGAGCTCCGGCGAGATCACAATCTAGCAAGAGCTTTGTGGTTCGTGTATGGCTTGGTCCTAGATCGGTACCCCTCCCAGCCTTTAAATAGGCTGGGTCTCAAGAGTTTGTAACCGACCTAGTTTACACGTAAGGAAAGTCTAAACCGACTATGCCTATGTCTAATCTTGGAGGGTACTCCATCTTCTTAGGCCTCTTGTCTTGGGCTTCGAATAGGCTCTTCGATATTGGGCCTTAGTCGTTACGTCACCAGGTACCCTCATGATAGGGTACCCGATATGTATACCCATGTCAAGATGCATCGACAATTTCGAGATGAAACAGTGCACACCCAACTACTCAATGATCTGGTGGAGCATATGTATGTCTTCATGGGAAAGGAGTGAATTTTAATTTGTATTGATTTGTGTCCGAATAATGTCAACTCTTATGTCCGGCTACTTTTATTTGTTTAGATACAATTATTTGTTGTAATAAGGTGATTTGAACTATTTATTTCCAAACTAGCTCTGTGATGGACGTGCATGGCTTACATGTTTTTGGGTATCAAGATTTGAACATTGTGGTTGTAGAGCACCAACTATGGGGATCGTCCGGTCAGTGTCCGCGAACACATCCGGGCGTGTCCGCGGACACTTTGAGGGCCGAATTTGGGTGCGCCGGTTGGAGATGCTCTTAGCTACTCGGAATCAGGGATAACAAAAGCAAGTTTGGGACCACCTGCAGAACCGTAACCAACACATATTAAGGGACTGCGACTGCTTACTCAAGGATACTGGCTAAGAGCCTAGGACAAACAGCTGGTTTCTTCTGGTGGCTCCGATGAACATGATGTGACATTATGAGTATCGCCAACCCTCCTGTCAGCAGTTGGTACTACAATGAGCTAACCATGCCGCCACTGTGGCTACTGCTGACCAGCTGGGAAGGTGGTAGCGTGATACAGAAATCTCACAATTATCACTAATAAACTTATGAATATAAGAACCCAATAAATGTTAGCCAACATATACTAATTTCAATCTCAAGTCCTGGCCTACAATCTCCACAATCAAGCCAGTGATAAAAGAATGAACACTAAGGGACCGGAAAATTGTTCACTATGCTGAAAACATGTGATTGAATTGAAATATATCCAAATTACACACATAAGAACACAAAACATACCCAAGTGTATTGAAGTGCTTTAAGCATTTCAGGAGGATGCACGGAATAGAGTGATTGTGAACATGCTTTGCCAAGAATATCTCATATTTAAGTATGCTAATAATATAGTTTAACATTGGTACTCCCTCCGTCCCAAAATAAGTGTATTTAGTTTCTCCAAATATGGATGTATCTAGACGTGTTTCATGTCTAGATACATTTATATTTTGGCAAATCTAATACACTTATTTTGAGACGGAGGGAGTACTTTTTTCAGATAGTAAGTATGAACAAGTTCCCAGCATACAACAATCACGTCCTAGTCTGGCCATATTACCAGTTTCTTTTGTATCAATCCATCTACTGAGTCATAAGAGATGATATGGGAAATACCTTTGTGGTCTTACAAGTAGATGCCATGAGTTGCTCGCAGTCGAATTTGCTAGTTCCATACAACAGAGTCCCACCCGTAGCCATTAGTTCTCCAGATTCAAAAGCTCGTCCAACAGCTACCAGTTTATTTTGGGAGACATTAACTGGCACTTCATTATGAATGCTCGCTACACGAAGTTCTGGAAAAGCCTTGATATTCACAACATCAATATTATAATATGAATCGTACTTCCACAGTTTTCCTACAACAAGCTTGCCATTGGGCAGGCGCACCTTAATCTGCAAGCAAGTAACAACTACCATGTTATGAAGCTAAAGCCATATGGAGCAATGGGATGGAAAATTGGATAGTAGTGTAAACTTTCAGTTTATCAAGTATCATCTGTCCATCTTCAGAGGATCTAATCAAGCTAGCAGATGTTAGAATGCTCATGCTGGACTGTTTGTGCTCTATGATTGTGCCTGTGCACGTAACTTGTCTGATTCTCCCTACACAGAATCAAAGCTTTAGTTACTGATTAACGTTCAAAACTTGGAATATATACACGTAAGAACATTGCATTGCTACCCAACGAAGCGAGTGAAACAAGGGACTGACATATGCTCAAAGCAAGTAACTTGAAACTCAGAATCAAATCTTTAGTTACTGATTAACTTACAAAATTTGGAATATCTATAAGAACATTGTATCGTTACCCTCTAACGAAGCAAATAACTTATACTCAGAATCAAAGCTTTAGTTGCTGATTAACTTACAAAAAATTGGAATAACTATAAGAACATTGTATTGTTACCCTTAAACGAAGCAAATAACTTGATACTCAGAATCAAAGCTTTAGTTACTGATTAACTTACAAAAAATTGGAATAACTATAAGAACATTGTATTGTTAGTTTGTTACCCTTAAACGAAGCGAGTGAAACAACAGACTGACATATGCTCAAAGCAAGTAACTTGATACTACTGTGTTCTTTATTCTGACCATCCAATTTTCCAAAGCAGAGCTCAAATGTATTCACCAAGCGTAAGCCCCCTACACAGAGAACATAGCATGCTATAAGAACTAGATAAATATCCAGGAACACATCAAAATAAAGGGAGGGGGAGAAAATTTCAAATGGAAATAATAACTTACCAGCAAACTTAGATGGCATAGGATAACCACGGAGAAGTAGGCTCTTTCTTAATATGCGTAAGAGATCCGGTGCAATAGGATCAAAATGGGAATCAATTGCAGTGGACGACATATGACTTGCACGTGCCAAAACAAAAGTAATAGATTGTTACATGGAACTTATTAAAATTCAAAAAAAACATGGAACTTATTAAACAATATTTCAACACTAAAAAAATATCTGCTGTGTATGCATTAACATGATGTTTCGTTCTACAGTTTCCGTGGATGCTTGATTCAATGCTAGGACCGAACGGCCCATCCATAGTTGTCACCAAAAATGCAACTAACCATTCCTCGGAGGCGGGGAATCTGCAGGTAAGGAACAATTGGTAGAATTAATAGTAAATTTTAATTTTTGCATGATAGTTCACAATTCAATGGAGATACTAGAAATGTGTGCACTTTGTTCACCTTCTCGGTCGGAGTTGGACAGTGAAGATCTACTTCTCTTCTTACTTGTGCTTGCTCCTCCTCTCCCTGTGCGTGCACATCCTTCATTGTTTGTAGGCATCTCCTAGACCTACAGTAAGAGTGTCGAAACTATTGACATCTTTACTATAAAAGCTATCTGAACAAGCATATTTAAACGAACAGAACCACTCCAGTAACAAGTTGATCTGTATATATTGAAGAGCATGACGGATATGCTTGCACCGGACAACAAAAATGGCAGGAGGCAAAATTTACGAGATGTGTTATGGTGTAAATAGATGTAGCTCATCGGTGTTTAAGCTTCTGGCAGCGAAATTCTAAATCATGTAGGGAAATTAAGTAGTACTCCCTCCGTTTCAAATTACTTGACTTGCATATATTTACATATGGATGTATGTAAACATTAAAACATATCTACATACATCCGTATGTAGACAAATGAAAGTCATCTATTTTGGAACGGAGGGAGTACTATCCATGAGACATGGGCTCGTTGGGCCATGCGGTACAACGTCAAATTTGTATTGCATCCAACGAGATGAGGAGAAGGATGAGGCAATGAACAAGCTTCCACAAAGACTCACGAGAGAGGCGGAGGGGAAACTAAGGGGTGGACCGCGGCGCAGATCCGAAAGTAGGTCGTGGATGAGAGTAGAACAGAGGCACGACGAAGTAGGGCTACTGGCTTGATGGCCGCCGGCGAGCGAGATCGTCTGACCTAGGAGGATCGGGTGCCCAAGCGACTCGCTCAAGCGCTGACAAGCCGGCCCATGAACTGCTTTTTTTAGGGGAGGCCCATGAACAGCTAGCGGGACATTGCGCGCAGACCTCCTGCCAGGAAGTATCGAGTGTGCTTGCCCAATAACGATTTGTTTTTCGTTTTTCCTTTTCTGTTAATATTTTTTCAGTGAACAATTGTGAAATCAAAAAATGTTTCTCAGATTTTGAACAATTTTATAAACTGGTCCATTTCCAAAAACGAAAAATATGTATCATTTTAAAAATGCACCATTTTCAAAAATGAACATTTTTTTAAATCTGAATCATTTAAAAAATGCACCATTTTCAAAAAAGAACATTTTATATAAATATGAAAATATTCATGAATTTAAAAGAATAAAAAAGGTAAACCAAACAACCACCAAAAACATATAAAACAACCAAAAATCAAAAATACCAGTAAATCAGAAAAAACGAATCCAAACTTTCTAAAATCTTTCCAAAACAAAAAAAACGATCTGAAAAAGAAATGGGCTGGCCAATAGTAGCGTCAAATCTAGTGTTGTGTATTGTGACTAGGCGTTGGAGCCGCGAACGCCCTCCTACGCAGCACTCGGGCGATTCCCTTCTCTCGAATCATTTTGTGCGCCTCGCTCGATGTGAGGCCGATGATCGGAGGTACCGCCGAGCAACGTTTCAGTGGAACGTCTTCCAGCCTGACTCGCCGAGCAAAGCGTTGGAGTTGGACGGTTGGAGCCTCGGAGGCCTGAGAATCGGGAGGAGCAGTGCTGTAGAGCAGCAGTGGCATACACTACAGGAATCAGCCCATACGCCGACGGCCACATGCCGTCAGCATAGGGCTACGCCGCGTTAGAGGGCCTCGGCTTAGGCCATTCTGCTATCGGCGTATTAAAAATCGTCGGCATAGTTTGACCACTTTCGATGAATAGTCACGGTGGTCATTTTGACCATTTTTTGAAAAAATCAAATAAAGTGATTTGACCACTGCATAGTTTGTGATAAAATTCTCATATTCGACAAATAGGTGTATCTTGGTATAGGAAACAATGGTTCCGAAGAGATTTTGCAAATTTTTTTTATAAATATCATTTTCCTTTTTCTAAGTGAAAAAATTGTCTTTTTTTGTGAACCAAGTACAAAAAATATGGTGCAAAATGGCACCCATCTAATTCTCATAAAGAGTAGTGCACATTTGATGGATAATCCCCAAGTATTAGGAATTTTCTTGATTTCTATCTAATTTTGCCTAGTTAAATGTGTTTATCCTGATTTTCCGAAAATAATCCAAATTTTAACTACAAATGTTTGATAGTTTGGTCTGATTTTTTAAAAAAAATCATTTTAAGGTAGACAACTAGTGGTTATATCACAGAAATATCGATAGTTTTTAAATAATTGACCTCTTTCGATGAATAGTCATGATGACCATTTTGACCTTTTTTGAAAAAAATCAAATAAAGTGAAAAAAAACCACAAAAAAAGAAATACTCTGGCATGGAGTCCTTTTATGTGTACTAGTTTCTATGGAAAATGATAAACATGATTTTTGACAAATTGTTCAAAAAACTTCTTCATAAAAATGTATCATGTATGAACATCGATAAGTTTCAAGCCGAATGATCAATTTATCACCATTTCCACGGTATAGTTTGTGATAAAGTTCTCATATTCGACAAATAGATGTATCTTGGTATAGGAAATAATGGTTCCGAAGGGATTTCTCAAATTATTTTTATAAATATCATGTTCCTTTTTCTAAGTGACAAAAATGCCTTTTTTTTTGTGAATACTGTACAAAAAATATGGTGCAAAATGGCACCCATTTAATTCTCACAAAGAGTAGTGCACATTTGATTGATAATCCCCAAGTATTAGGAATTTTCTTGATTTCTATCTATTTTTGCCTAGTTAAATGAGTTTATCCTTATTTTCCGAAAATAATCTAAATTTTAACTACAAGTGTTTGATAGTTTGGTCTGATTTTTAAAAAAAATATTTTAAGGTCCACAACTAGTGGTTATATCACAGAAACATCGATAGTTTTAAAATAATTGACCTCTTTCGATGAATAGTCATGGTGGCCATTTTGACCTTTTAAAAAACAAATAAAGTGAAAAAAACCCTCAAAAAAAGATATCCTCTAGCGTCGAGTCCTTTTATGTGTACTAGTTTCTATGGAAAATGATAAACTTGATTTTTGACAAAGTATTTTAAAAATCTTCATAAAAAGGTCTATCATGTATGAACATCTATAAGTTTCATGCCAAATGACCAAGTTATCACCATTTCCACGACATAGTTTGTGATAAAGTTCTCATATTCGACAAATAGGTGTATCTTGGTATAGGAAACAATGGTTCGAAGGGATTTCTCAAATTATTTTTATAAATATCATTTTTCTTTTTCTAAGTGGCAAAAATGACTTTTTTGTGAACCAAGTACAAAATATATGGTGCAAAATGGCACCCATCTAATTCTCACAAAGAGTAGTCCATATTTGATAAATAATCACCAAGTATTAGGAATTCTCTTGATTTCTACCTATTTTTGTCTAGTTAAATAAGTTTATACCGATTTTTCAAAAGTAATTTCGTCTAGTTAAATGAGTTTTTGTGATGCAAAAGATGATATAGTTGTCATATTTGGATTCCTCTCATTTTTCTAATCGATTTAGACATTTTATTTGTTACATTTCAATTTACGGATTTAAAGATATAAATTATTTCATATTAAATGAAAAATAGAAGAAAAAAACATAGCTAGGACGACGGCAAAGCCATCGGCGTAGCTATATACATAAAAAAATAAAGATTTTAAAAAGTCCAATATGACTCTATGCCGACGGCCTACGTACGTCGACAGCCTGCGAGAGGTCTACGCCGACGGCAAATTCTTCGCCGAGGGTGGCCGTCGGCGTAGCTTCTCTACGCCGACAGCAATAGCTACGCCGAGGGCCACCACGACGGGCTAGCCGCGGCGGGGTCTACGCCGACGCCCCGACAAAAAACCGTCGGCGTATAGCGTCATTCATGTAGTGATACTCTTCATGTTCTAGCTGGAGACTCCCAAAAGAGTTGCAGCATCCTAATGGCCAGCAGTCCACGCTCGAAGCAGACGGTACGGAGGATTAAAAGGACTTTCACATGAAGTTTGTACGTGACGTCTGATGCATGGCAATTGGAATTCACGGATATTTCCAACGCATTCTTGTATCCCTATGCTACCACCTCGCCGTGCCGCCGCCTAGCTTGTTAGATCTCCAGATCCATTTGCAAACTCCCCTACGATGCACACCGCCCCCGACGGCCGACCGGGCTGGGTCCTCGCCGGCTCCGAGGGCCACGTCGGCGACCACTTCAACGAGAGGACCGCCACGGGCTTCACGAGAAAGGGCCTGAGCATCAAGGCGACCTTCTTCTTCAAGAGAGAATTCCTTTCTTGGCCCCTGTTAAATTTGGATGCCTTTTTTGGCCCTGGAAAAATTTCGTGTCCCTTTTTGACCCAAAAAATTTAGATGACTTCCTTATTTGGCCCTCTAGTTCATTTTGGATGTTAAGATGACTCTTTTGCCCCTGCTGCTGAAAAACTAATCTCCGATTTGAAAAAATCGAAATTTTGACAAAATTTTGGATGTTGATATTTTGACAAAAATTTGGATGTTGATATTTTGACAAAAATCGAAATGTTAACAAAATTTTGACAAACTATATAAAATAATACACGAAATTTTGCCAAGAACGACAAGGCGCGTATCGATCGATCTGTGCTGGCCGCCGTGCGTGTGCTGGCCGCCGTGCGCCGGCGTACGTGTGCTGGCCGCCGTGCGTGCATGCGTGCCGCCGTGCCGGCGTGCCGTGCGTGCTGGCCGCCGTGCCGCCGTGCGTGTGCTGGCCGCCGTGCGCCGGCGTGCCGACGTGCCGTGCTTGCGTGCGTGTGCTGGCCGCTGTGCGCCGGCGTGCCGTGCGTGCATGCGTGTGTGCTGGCCGCCGTGTGCCGGCGTGCCGTGCGTGTGCTGGCCGCCGTGCGCCGGCGTGTCGACGTGCCGTGCGTGCGTGTGCTGGCCGCCGTGCGTGCCGCCGTGCCGGCGTGCCGTGCATGCATGCGTATGCTGGCCACTGTGTGCCGGCGTGCCGTGCGTGCTGCCGTGCTGGCCGCCGTGGGCGCGGGCGCGCCGTGCGTGCTGCCGTGCTGGCCGCCGTGCGTGCGTGCGTCGGCTGAGCGATCCAAAATTTTGTCAAAATATCAACATCCAAAATTTTGTCAAAATATCAACATCCAAAATTTTGTCAAAATTTCGATTTTTTCAAATCTGAGATTAGTTTTTCAGCAGCAGGGGCAAAAGAGTCATCTTAACATCCAAAATGAACTAGAGGGCCAAATAAGGAAGTCATCTAAATTTTTTGGGTCAAAAAGGGACACGAAACTTTTCCAGGGCCAAAAAAGGCATCCAAATTTAACAGGGGGCCAAGAAAGGAATTCTCTCCTTCTTCAATCGCCCACCTCAACCGTCCAAGCTGTGCATGCACTGTCCCGGTGCCGAGGACGTCAGCAACCCCCGCGTCCTCTGCGTCGCCGGCGACCTCATCCTGTTCCGCGTCGCCATCGCCACCGCCGGGGGTCTCCCGATCCGCCGACCCTCCTCTCCGCTGCGCTGCGAGTACTTCGTCTACCGTGCCGACCCCAATCGGCCTATGCTCAAGCAGCTCCCCGCGTGCCCAACCCCAGCCGCGGAGGCTTCCATGACGACGAGGTCAGTGTTCTTCCCCGTGGAGACGACGACTACACCATCGCCGCGCTTGATCCCGATCCCTGCCCACCCGTCCTCGACAAGTTCGAGCTCCTGTTGCTCCGCTCCGAGACATGGAGCTGGACCTCGATGGCGCTGTCGGCGCCAAAGAAGAAGCTCCCTTTCGAGATCCCCATGTACACTTTCGATCTTTCTCGTCATCTTACGACCAACGTGATCATGATCGGTGGTGAACACGGCACCATGGGCTGGGTCGACCTCTTCCGCGGCATCCTGCTCTGCGACGTTCTGAGCGAGAAGCCGCTGCTCCGTGGAGTACCGGTGCCGCTGCCGATGGATCACATCACCGGAAAAGACGGGGAGGGATATGACTTGGGCCACGCGATGGACTGCTGCGGCATCGCCTTCACCACCAATGGCTGCCTCAAGTTCGTCGAGCTGCACCGCAGCGTCACCGAGTTCTCCCCGCGCGTGTGGGACGAGGAAACCGGGTTACCCAAAATGCTGGTGCATGATTGGACGATCACCGCATGGAGCAACGAAAAGATGAGCGATTCTTACGATGATTGGCACAAGGACGGCGAGGTCCAAGCTTCGAGCATCACAATCAACAACCATATGCTTTCGCCCTCCAGCGGTTTGCTACTGCTGCCCCCACAGCTGGAGGACGACAGTGAGAGCGTAGCAGCAGCGGAGCAGCATGTCTGCTTGCGGGAGCTTGCGGTCTCTGATCCTTCTCCGAGCATGGATGGCGATGGTGTTGTCTACCTGGTGGCAAGGGTCAAATTCGGGCACCGCAAGTCGTGGATTATTGCTGTTGACATGAAGAATAACACGCTGCAAATCGTGGTTCCGTTAGGCATCCAAGAAGATTCGGGTGCAATCATGTATTGCACTAGTAGCCGGTAAGAAGTACGTTCAAAAATAAGTGTCTCAAGTTTGCCCAAAAGTGAATGTATCTATACATGGATCATGTCTAGATACGTCTACTTTTGGCCAAACTTGAGACACTTATTTTAGTACGGAGGGAGTATTTCCAATACCAAAGGTAGTAAATATTTTTAGGGTCCGTCTAACTCTCAGCTGACTGAGAATTAGGCTAATTCTCAGTCAGCTGACGTCATCCGTATAGTTGGAGCGAGCGATCCGTCTCCTGCGCCGATCGTTTGTTACCTATACTCGCTCGCCCACACAAGTAGCTTCCGACCAACGGTCCATCTAGAGAGCAGCCCATTAATACAAAAATGAAACGACCAGCTAACTCCCGCTTGCATTGGCTGGGGAGGTCCTGTGCGTCGCTTGTTAGCGGCGCATTCCCTCCGCGCAGCCTACATGCCTCGCATCGCGCCGCGTAAATGGGCCGGCCCAATTGTTTCGCGCGCACAGAAAAAACATTTCGCCCCACTGCTTGGAATGTTTCGGGTCTGTTTCGGAAAAAAAATCGCTGTTTTTTTGCCCTATTTTTTAAAACACAAATACTTTTAAAATTTGGAACCATTTTGAAATTTGGAACCATTTTCAAAATAGAACCATTTTAAAAAATGTAACAATTTTAAATTTGGAACCATTTAAAAAATGAACAACTTTTTAAGTTTGGAACCATTTTTAAATTTAGAATGATTTTCAAAATGGAACCGTTTTAAAAAATGAACAATTTTCGAATTTGGAACCATTTTTAAATTTGGAACCATTTTTAAAATTTGAAATTATTTTCAAAATAAAAACATTTCCAAAAATGAACAATATTAAAATTTGAACAATTTTTAATTTGGAACCATTTTTAAAATTTAGAACAATTTTCAAAATGGAACCATTTTCACAATGGAACCATTTTTAAATTTGGAACCATTTTCAAAATGGAGCCATTTTCAAAAAATGAACAGTTTTCAAATTTTGGTTCTATTTTTAATTTGGAACCACTTTAAATTCGGAACAATTTTTAAATTTGAAACCATTTTCACAATGGAACCATTTTTAAATTTGGAATCATTTTTAAAATGGAGCCATTTTAAAAAATGAACAATTTTCAAATTTGGAACCATTTCTAAATTTGGAAACATTTTCAAAAATTAAACAATTTTCGAAAAACAATTTAAAAATAATAAAAACAATATGAAAAGAAATAAGACCAAATTAAAAAACAATTTGGAACCATTTCAAAAATGAACAATTTTTTAGTTTGAAACCATTTTTAAATTTGGAACCATTTAAAAAATGGAACCATTTTAAAATTTGGAACCATTTTAAATTCAGAACCATTTTTAAATTTGGAATCATTTTCAAAATGAAACTATTTTTAAATTTGGAACCATTTTCAAAAATGGAACCCTTTTCAAAAATTAACAATTTTAAAATTTAGAACTATTTTAAATTTAGAACCATTTTCAATTTTTTTTGAAAAGAACAAAAAACAATAAGAATAGAAAAAAGAAAATGAAAACAAAACAGAAAAAAGAAAAAAAAAAGAAAAACAGAAAAAAAAAGAAAAAAAAGGGAACACCGCGTGATGGGCCGGCCCAACAGAACTCCCCCGTTAGCGGCGCGGCCGATTCGCGCCACTAATGGGTGGCGTATAGGGTTTGCCCATTGGCTGCACTGCTCGCTCAGCTAGCTCCCGCGTAGCGAGCATTAGGTGGACTGCTCGTTGAGCTAGCTCCCGGTAGCGAGCACATGTTCATTTTTATTTATTTTTCTTCAAATTCATTAAATATATGAATAATTGTTTAACACGTGAGCCTTTTTTGAATCTGTGAACATTTATTCGAAACATGGAACCGTTTTCGAGATATATGGATAATTTTTATATAAAAAATGAAAAAGGTTCATGAGAAAAAATGGTTCATGATGAAATAAAAAGTGTTCTCCTATAATAAAAAATAGTTCACGAGAAAAAATGATTCATGATAAATTAAAAGGTATTCACCTATAATAAAAATGGTTCACGATAAAAAAGATGTATTTCCAAAAATTAAATGGTGTTCACCTATAATAAAAAAAAGGTTCACTATAACAAATGGCTCATGATAACAAATTTTCACGATAAATTTAAATCGTTCACCTAAGAAAAAATGGTTCAAGAAAAAGTATTCGTGTATTTCTGGAAAATAAAAATGGTTAGCGAGGCATCGGCGCCGCTGAAGGCGGGAAATATGATTCACTTGCTACCCCACGGCCCACGTTGTTTGTTCTTATTTTGTGAAAATAGCCCGGGCCTTGACAGGTCAAGCATGTCCACATGTGCTAGGCTGGTCGACCCATTTTCCTTTCTTAGCTACATACGGCCAACGAAAGACACTAGAAAAATGAAAGACAAACTTAAATGAAAAGCTAGTGAGTGGAAAACAATAGGGAACTGAGATTATCCAGTTATATATGTGTCCCAATCGAGTATTTTTTTCCCAATGCCATTTGATTACAAACTAAGATCACTACACAAATCCAACATCCCATCACATTTTTCTCAGTTACACCCAGATTTGCAACTGTAAAATGCTCAGTTGCTTGCAACCTGACTTGCAACTGAGATTTTTAAAAATCTCAGTTGCAACCCGAATTGCAACTAAAAAAATGTCAATTACAACCACACTTGCAACTGAAAAAAATCTCAGTTGCAACCATACTTGCTACTATAAAATGCTCAGTGGCAACCAGATTTGCAACAGAAAGAAAATCTCAGTTGCAACCGACTTGCAACTCAAAAAAAATCTCTGTTGCAACTAGAAAAAAATCAGTTGCAAACAGACCTGCAACTGTAAAATTCTACGTTGCAACCCGACTTGCAACTAGAAAACAATCTCAGTTGCAACCCGACTTGCAACTGAAAGAAAAATCTTAGTTGCAACCTGAGTTGCAACTGGGAAAAATCTCAGTTGCAACCTGACTTGCAACTAGGAAAAATCCCAGTTGCAACCCCACTTGCAATTGGAAAAAAATCTCAGTTACAACCAATATACAAGTGAAAAAAACTCAGTGTCAACGCGACTTGCTATCGAAAAAAATTAGCACATAGCAAATTCATGTAAATTGTCGCTCAAACGGAAGCCCACGGTCATATAGAGCAAAAGAAGAACTTTCACATCGCTACAAAAAAAATTACAAACCAACAATTGACTCGCACGAATGTTGGTGGCCTAGATCCAACAACTACTGAGAGTTAGTAATTCCAAACACTAATTAAGAATCTAGATTTAAAAATAAACAGGAATAAACCAAATTTTAAATATCGCACTAGAAATCTAGAAATACAAAATATATGCACTTTGTAAGACGCACAAATAATAATGTAGAGACAAATTAGGACACATGAGGGTTACTGAGTGAACTAGGGAAAAATATAAAAAACAAAATAAGTATAAGGAAATGAAAGAAAACATTTTTCTTTTTAAAAATCAATAATACCAGATACAAACGACCAGAGACCAACAAAACAACATAACAAAAAAGAAGCCCACATGGGGTAAAGGGCTCAACTTTGTTGAAAAAAAGTGAAAAAAATCCCATAGAGTAAATAGTTCACGGCCCGGTAGAGAAACCCCAGCTAGTTGCACGTACCTCAATGCGTACATGTCGCTATTTGTGACGAGACAAGCGTAAAAAAATATACACAAATCTCAACGCTCTAAATCGGATGGTTAAGATGTCGACTGAGGTCTAAGCAAACCTCAGTTGCAACCCAACTTGTACATTAAAACTCAGTTGCAACCTGACTTGCAACTGGAAAAATCATAACTGCAACCTAACTTGAAACTATGAACAAAAAACACAATTGCAACCCGACTTGCAGCTGGGGAAAAAAAATCCCAGTTGCAACCCCACATACAACTGAAAAAATGCCAGGTGCAAAGCTGACCTGCAACTAAAAAAATAGCAACAACCCAACTTGCAACCGAAAAAGCGACATAGAAAAGCTAAATATAATCAAGAAAATAGAATAAGGAAGCCCTACTAAACCCCACATCAGATTTAGCATGGTAAATGAGAAAATATAATATAAAAAAACAAAATTGTACAAGGAAATACAAAACATAGCATAAAAACAAGGAAATACAAAACACAAAAACGTAATAAGAAAATTAACAAAAATAATAATTAAAATTATAATATAGAAAAATAAAAAACACAAAAGAGAAAAGATCTCAAATAAAAAATGGTTTCTAAACTCAGGGAATCTCAGTTGCAAGTGCAGTTGCAACTGGCTTATAGCGTCGAGAAAACTGTTGTTGCAACTGGCTCGGGAAAAAAAATCAGTTGCAAGTGAAGTTGTAACTGGCTCTGGTAAAAAAATTCAGTTGCAAGTGCAGTTGCAACGGGCTTCCAGACAAAACTCAGTTGCAACTGGCTTCCAGACCAAAAACAAAACACAAAAACAAAGAATAATAATTAAAAATAATAAGAAAAGTAACAAAAAAATTAAAATGATTAGGAAAAAACTCAGTTAAAAGTGTAGTTGCGACAGACTCAGGAAAAAACTTAGTTGCAAGTGAAGTTGCAACTGACTCTAAAAAACTCATTTGCAAGTGCAGTTGCAACTGGCTCTGAAAAAAAACGCAGTTGCAAGTACAGTTGCAACTGACTCAGAAAAAACTGAGTTACAAGTGCAGTCGCAACTGGCTTCCAGACAAAAAACTAAACACAAAACAAAAAAATTAAAAATAATAAGAAAAGTAATAAAAATAATAATTAAAATGATAAGAGTTGCAACTGTCTCAGAAAAAACTCAGTTGCGATGGCTCGAAAAAAAAACCCAGTTACAAGTGCAGTTGCAATTGGCTAAAAAAAAACTCAGTTACAAGTGAAGTTGGAACTGTCTCTGAAAAAAACTCAGTTCCAACTGCAGTTGCAACTAGCTTGAAAAAAAAACTCAGTTCAACTCCAGTTGCAACTGGCTCTAAAAAAAACTCAATTGCAAGTGCAGTTGCAAGTGGCTCTGAAAAAACCCAGTTGCAAGTGCAGTTGCTACTGCCTTCCAGGCAAAACACAAAAACAAAAAAAAATATAATAAGAAAATTAATAAAAATAATAATAAGAAAAATCTGAGTCGCGACCCCACTTGCAACTAAAATAAATAAGTTTCAACCGCAATTGCAACTACAAAAAAAAACTCGGTTACAACTCGCTTGCAATTGGAAAATCTCAGTTGCAATTATACTTACAACTGCAAAAAAACTCAGTTCCAACACCACTTGTAACTAGAAAAAACTAAGTTGCAACCGCAACAACTACAAAACCTTAGTTGCAACCCACTTGCAACCGGGAAAAACTCACTTACAACCGGAAAATCTCAGTTGCAACCCCGCTTGCAACTGGAAAAAAATCAGTTGCAACCCCACTTGTAACTAGAAAAAAGTAAGTTGCAACACACTTGCAATTGCAAAACCACAGTTGAAACCCACTTGCAACCGGACAAAAACTCACTTATGACCGGAAAATGTCAGTTGCAACCCTACTTGCAACTGAAAAAAACTCAATTGCAACCCCACTTGCAACTAGAAAAAGCACAGTCGCAATCCGGCTTGCAGCTGGAAAATTCTCAGTTGTCAGTTGCAACCCGAGTTACAGCTGGAAAAAAATCTCAGTTGCGACCCACATGTAATTGAAAAAAACTCAGTTTCAACCGAACATGCAACTACAAAAAAACTCGATTACAACACGTTTCCAACAGGAATAAATCTCAGTTGCAATCACACTTGCAACTGGAAAAAAAAATTCAATTTCAACCCAACTTGTAACTAGAAAAAACTAAGTTACAACCCGCTTGCAACTAGAAAATCTCACTTGCAACCCTAGTTGCAATCGAACAAAAACTCACTTAGAACCGGAAAATCTCAGTTGCAACCACACATGCAACTGGGAAAAAAACTCAGTTACAACCCCAGTTTCTACTAGAAAAAAACAAAGTCGCTATCTGGCTTGCACTGGAGATTTCTCAGTTGCAACATGACTTGCAACTGGTTAAAAAACTCAGTTGCAATCCGACTTGCAGCTGGAAAACAATCTCATTTGCAAACCGAATGGACCGATAAAATCTCAGTTGCAGACCGACTTGCTAATGAAAAAAAACTTAATTGCAAGCCGACTTAAAAGTAAAAAATCTCATTTGCAACCCTAATTGCATCCAGCTTACAATTGAAAAAATCTCAGTTTTAACCAGACTTGCAACCGAAAAAACAGGAATATATATAGCAAATTTCTCTAATTGTGTCGCTAAAAGTAACCAAGAAAAAATAAAAACATTTGCACAAGAAAGGCCTACCCAACCCACCAAAAAGGTCTATATAGGTCTCTCAATAAAATCCGGGACAACACAACAAATACAAAGAATTATAAGCGTCCAAGAAAATGCAACGACAATCTACACAAAAATCAACTCGAACCACTACAAAAAAAGAGCAACGCACAAAACCCACAAAGATCAATTCGTACCACTATGCAATACCTAGCCAGGTTCCCACGCACCGATAATGAAAAACAAAGCAATGATGGGCCTTGCGGACAAAACCGACAAAATAGTAAGCTAGCAGAAAATGCTACTGGACTACAACCCATCACTCTCGTAGCCCCTCGCCCATACAAACAAAAAACAGTGCATGAATCTCCATGTGATATATCAGATGGTTAAAAAGTTGACTATCAATTAAGCTAATGCTCAGATGACTGAGAATTAGCAAAACCGGGGAAAATATCTTAGTTGCAACGCCTCTTGCAAATGGAAAAATATCTCAGCCACCACTTGCAACTAGAATATCTTAGTTGAAACCCTATCTCTGCAACGGAGAAAATCTCAATTATAACCACACTTGCAACTCAAAAAAATATTTCAAATACAAGACCGCTTACAACTAGTAAACATTTCTCAGTTTTAATCCCACTGAGGCCCACACAAAAATAAAAAAGTAAACACCTCACAATGGATATACAAAAAAAAACTATAGACCAAACATCCCATGAAAGTCACAAATTAAATCAGCTCATTACAAAAAAACAACAACTAGGGACATACAAATAGGAAAAAAAAATGGGCACACCGGTGCAAAGTGCAAACTAAGCCCACACTGGTGCAAAAAGGCCAGCTTCCTAGAGAAAAAGAAAATTAGATGAAAAGCCCACGATGTAAAAGTTTTTTTTGAATTTTCCACATATATTAAACCAACAAAGAGTACACGATTACATCGATTGCAAAAACAAAACTAAAAGAGACGAGCAAATCTATGAGATCTTCAAGCCCTTTCTTCATTCATGACTGATACCCAATGACGTAGTTCCCTGCGTCAAAAGAATATGGATTAGGTTGAGACTCCAAGTGCAGAGTGTGTAGTAAGTGGAAGACGTGTTTTCCCCACGAGGGGTGACTCGAGGGTTTAATATCGAACTCTCGGGGAATCAGTAGTGAAGATTTATCTTTCCTATCCTTCTTTTGGTTACCTACAAAACAAAGTAAATGTTTTGGTCCTCAACCTCACCTAGTGGTTGTCAAGCACAAGGTGTGAGAATGATATCAAGATAATATGCAATGCAAACAAGAAATAAATATGCAATGGTGGTAAATAAATATGCAAGGATGGTGGTAGCAATGATAAATGATATTTTTGGGTTTTATATGATGAATGCAAGATGTAAAAGTGTTTTTGTATTTTCGGATTTTTAAATGGCAGAAAATGGAAAAGTGGTAAAAGTGGTTGGAAAGGTGTTTCTTATGATTAAAAATGGACCGGGGTTCATGGTTTCACAAATGCACTCTCTCTTTAATAAAGTGGTAGACAATGGAACACTAGAGTTGACATATGAGATTGCAACACAACAGTTTAATGACAAGTTATAATTATATGGGCATCACGTCCTAACATAGAGACCTTTTGGTTATTAGTCTCTCTTATACTCCACCAAGATGCGAACTAAATCATAACACCTCAGTAATTAAGATAACTCAGAGTATAGCAATAAGTATCATGACATGAAGTTAAAATAAGAACATGCTAGATCTAGTCATGGAGGAAGTGGCAATGGTCACACCCACATCTCCGGTAGCATGGTATTTCTTTTTATCCCTAGTGAGGCAACAAAGTAAGGTAAATACCCAAGTGGATCGCAGAACTTTCTCTCACGTTCACTGCACTAGCCACCCCCCGTTACTCCAACTAATGCACACGTTCCCCCTCACACGCTCTCATAAACATGCTTGATCATGACAAGTAAATAAGAACGGGGTACATAATATGCATCTACTTTCATAACTGAAACAAAACCATTGCAATCTCAAACATATATTAACTCATAAAAAGATCCACCACAAAGGTATTACATAGATGACCGTAATCATGTTCAGCAGCTCATACGGTACTAATTAGTGAAGCTCAGAGAGAGAGAGATACATAAGTTACTTCCACAAACCCATAGTCCAGAGGTGGACTACTCCCTCTTCATCATGGAGACGGTGGAGAAGTCGTTGGAGAAGATGGAGACCACGCCGGCAGCGCCCCGCCGGAGTTTTCCCCCTCCAATCTGCAACTCCAGGTCTCTGTTTCGGTGTTTCTGTGTTTCTGCGGCGCTCCTTCCAGAGAACGTCGGGGGCTATTTTTATAGGCGGTTTTAGGTCAAAACGAGTCGGTGGAGGAAAGATCGACGGCAACGGAGCTCCGAGGCCAAAAGGGGGGTCCCACGCGGCCAGGTACTGGCCGCGTGGGCCCACTCACTTGGCCTCGCTCCTTTGTGCTTCCTTCGCTCCCACGCTTTGTTCCTTCCAAAAACTGATGCTCGTAAATTTAGGTCATTTGGACGTCGTTTGGGTCCCTGAAACATTAAAATATAGAAAAGGGTTTTCTGCCTGCAGGGTTAATTCCATAAAAATAGGAAACATACAAATATTCCCAAAATCATTATAAAACAGTGATATAACCCTTATATGATGCAAATATGACTGGAATATAAGTAAAATAATGCAAAGTTCATGTATGCATTTTACATGCATCAACATCCCCAAGCTTAACCTATACTCGTCCTCGAGTATGAAGGTGATAAAACTAACATGGACTTTGCAATTTAATACTATCAATGGATATCAAAGATGATTACTATTGCTACATAGAGTCAAATGATTCATTCTTAAAAGGAGTAGCAATATGCAAGATAGTTTATGAAGTGATATCAAGTATTCAATGCAAGGATGTTCAATGATAATTCACAAAGTGTAACATAAAAGAAAGTACTATGGACCACATGTATGCATAATGAAAATAAGAACATCCTATAATGGTCATAGAGTATTGATGAAAATCTGAATATAAAAGGTGGACACTTTGGAAAGATATATATGAGTAGAGGTAAAGCATGAATAAGTTTCATCTAACTTCTGAACTTCTCTACTTAAGTTAATGATTGTAATGTGGTAATCCTTGGTGTCAAGCTCTCATTCCCCTATCATAGCATCTTGAATGATTAAGTTTAAAGTGAAAGCAAATATGAGTAGTGTGCTTGACAAAGTACAGGTTGAAAGTCTCATGCCCCTTGAATACAAGTACCTACTCCATGTGTTACTCAACTTGGGAAACAAAGCAAGTTCAAGTTAAATATCATTGTAAGTAATAATAGTATCATTAAGAGCGTCAACTGGGGTACCTCTTGTCCCAGGATATGGAACAAGCCCATATCAAAATGACAAGACAAACAAACACAATGAACAATCTCAACACCCTTTTTATTTACCATTAGATAGCTTTTTATTGTAAGGTGTATCACAGAAGGTTCACCATAGCATGTAAGTAAATTTCCACCATGAATGATGCATGGCTTAGATTAGCGGCCCAGGCGTCTCTCTAACCATTTATACAAACTCATTTAAACTCACTTCATTTCCACATTTATTTCACCCATGGTAAGCATCCATAAACAAAAGTACATGATATCAACTAAATGAAATGAAGTGCATGTTGAAAGCTTGCCATGTGACAGCACATATGAGCTAACTCTCAACCAAAGACATTTGTCAAGCCCACAACATCATAATTTTAATCACAATGGGTCATGTTTTATTATGCAATGAAAGTAAAGTGTGCATCAAGTTCGAGAGAGCTCTATAACCAACTTTTCCCATAACAATCAACAACATAAGCATTTTCATTCAGAGGTATAGATAACACAAATATCATGATAAACATACTCGGAATAGCATAAAGCTAATAGGTAGATATGGTGGACTCACTGGAAAAACAAGTTTTTACTTGTTGGAATTTTTGGGCTAGCAAGAGGGAGAAAGTTGACCATCTAAATGCATGCATGAGTGTCCATAGAACTAACTAATCCATGTTAAACAAGTAAATAACATTCAGCATCAAAACATGAATAAAAGATAGCTCTTGATAAAATACTTGCAAATTATTACTCATTAACAAGCTCATGAATCATGCAACTATATGTATCTTTTAAAATCAACTCCAACATCCCTTTTCCCAATCTATAATAGCATCCAACATAATTCAACCCAAATTTCCAGTAGCTCTCTCATATATAAATGATAGTGTGGTGGTCTCACAAAATAAAAATCAAACCAAAACAAACAAAAAGACGCTCCAAGTTTATGCGATAAAGTGTTTCGATCGAAAAAAGAAGTTAGACGTGTGCAAACCGAGAGTGTGTAGGTCCAGTGGGGTTGTCTTCACATCCCCAAGCTTATGGTCTTCACCATCCTTGGATAGCTCTTGGTGCATCTCCTCTAATCCCTGTGAAAAAACTTCAAAACACCGTTTCTCCCATTTCTTTTCTGTGGGGTGCATTAGTAGTGATAAACAAATAGATTTCTTGCTGCATATAATCCTTGAACAAAAATTCATATGAATGTCCAGAAAGTGTATAATGTTGTATGCCTACTCATAAACTCAATTGGATCAAAAAGATTCAAGTTAAAAGTTCAAAGCATGCATCAAACAAAATGGGACAGAATCTGTCCAGAAAAACAGCAGCAGCAAAACGTATTTTTCTACCCTACTTAACTTTGTCGAAAAATTCCGAAAAATTCATGCATACAGAGGATGAAAAGTTGCAACTACAGTTCAAATATGAGCTCATTCGGAGTTACAGAATAAGAATTAAAAATCATACCGTGCACAGATTCGTGCAGGAATAAAATCTCCGAACGCTATAAGCAACTTTTCAAACCAAAATGAGTAAAACTTGGCACTTTATTAAAAATTCCAGAAACTAAACTAAAACAAAGTCTCTTGTTACAGCAAGAGGACACAAAGAAAATCACAAATAAAAACAACCGGGTTGCCTCCCGTAAAGCGCTTTCTTTATAGCCATATAGCTAGGCTTCTTACTTGATGTTTATTGAGGACGAAGCTCATGAGGGAGCTTGAACTTTGGTGTCCCTCTTCCTTGGGAAGTGTTCCATGCACTTCTTGTGTGGAAACTGAAACTTCACATTCCCTTCTTTTGAATCAATGATAGCACCTGTAGTACGAAGAAAAGGTCTTCCAAGAATAATTGGACTAGAGGTTTTATTCCCCATATCCATGATTAGAAAATCAACAGGCACAAATGTCATATGTAACTCTACCATAACATCACTTACTTTTCCTAAAGCATGTTTAATGGAATCATCAGCAAGTGCAAGTTCAATAGAGCATTTTTCAAGATTTTTCAATTCAAGTATTCATATAGTTCTTTAGATAAAACAGAGACACTAGATCCTAGATCAAGTATAGCATGGTGTGTCTCTTTTCCAATGGTTACTAGGACTTTGGGAATCCATATATCCCCAAGCTTAGGTGGTATCATAGCCTCTTGGTTGTACCTAGCAATCTTTTCTTTTAAACATGATTAGCAATATAAGAACCAAAACCAGCTTGGTTAACATTGATGGAAGGATCACTTGCAAATTTTTGTAAGATAGATATTAATTCATGCAAGCTACAATTCTCTAAGTCAAGCAATGGTTCCTTGACTTCACTAAGCATTTTAACTTCCTCAATTTTCTTTTCCTTTTTAACCCAAACTTGTTGCTTAACAGGAACTTCTTTCACATGTTTAAATGATGAGTCTTTTCTTATTGAATCACTAACACAAACCAGCTTTTCCTCAATTCTATTGAGGTAAACATCTTTTTCAAGAAATTCCTTCTCACATAATCTTAGTTTATGCATGACATTAACTAATTCATTGTTTATCTTGGGAATAATGTTTTCAGAATAAGATACTAGTTGTTCAAAATCCTCTTTACTTGGTAGCTTCTCTAACTTAGTTTCAAATTTATCTTTGGATAATGCAAGTGCTACCGCGGTGTCCTCCAACTTTTTCTTGCTACCAAAGATTCTTCTAAGTGTCATGGCTGCACAAGGTGGTGTTGACAACACAAAACTTCCCCCTGTAGCCCCATCTAAAGCATTTTGGTACCAAGGGTCTATTCCATAATAGAAGTAAAGATTTAGCTTTTCATCTTCACAAGGTGTAGGATCTTCATAGTGCATCCTATTAATTCTTACCCAAGCATCTTTTAATGTTTCTCCATGATATTGTTTAAAATTAGAAACCGAATTCAATGGAGGACTCACTCCTTGTTTGTTTCCCAGAACCATGATTGCAAGTTTTTATGTGTTTTTTTAATTTTTTATGCAAAACTGAAAATAAAATGACACTAAATGATGCAAACCGAAATAACAAATGCAACACAAAATGCAAAACTGAAAATAAATATGCAAACCGAACTTAAAAATGCAAGACAATGACAAAACAAGATAAATTGCTTTGAAGGTAAAGATGGATAAGATGATGCTCACGTAGGTGCAACCTCCCCAAGCTTAGGTGTTAGCACAAGTTGGTGATGAAGTTGACTTGGTGAGATATCCTTGGATAAACCCGGCGCCAGAAAACAGAGCTAGTGCAGGGGACCCTTGGATAAACCTTTCAGCAATGATTCCCCGGCAACGGCGCCAGAAAACAGTCTTGATACCTGATACGTAGTTACCTGCGTCAAAAGAATATGGGTTAGGTTGAGACTCCAAGTGCAGAGTGTGTAGTAAGTGGAAGACGTGTTTTCCCCACGAGGGTGACTCGAGGGTTTAATATCGAACTCTCGGGGAATCAGTAGTGAAGATTTATCTTTCCTATCCTTCTTTTGGTTACCTACAAAACAAAGTAAATGTTTTGGTCCTCAACCTCACCTAGTGGTTGTCAAGCACAAGGTGTGAGAATGATATCAAGATAATATGCAATGCAAACAAGAAATAAATATGCAATGGTGGTAAATAAATATGCAAGGATGGTGGTAGCAATGATAAATGATATTTTTGGGTTTTATATGATGAATGCAAGATGTAAAAGTGTTTTTGTATTTTCGGATTTTTAAATGGCAAAAATGGAAAAGTGGTAAAAGTGGTTGGAAAGGTGTTTCTTATGATTAAAAATGGACCGGGGTTCATGGTTTCACAAATGCACTCTCTCTTTAATAAAGTGGTAGACAATGGAACACTAGAGTTGACATATGAGATTGCAAACAAAGTTTAATGACAAGTTATAATTATATGGGCATCACGTCCTAACATAGAGACCTTTTGGTTATTAGTCTCTCTTATACTCCACCAAGATGCGAACTAAATCATAACACCTCAGTAATTAAGATAACTCAGAGTATAGCAATAAGTATCATGACATGAAGTTAAAATAAGAACATGCTAGATCTAGTCATGGAGGAAGTGGCAATGGTCACACCCACATCTCCGGTAGCATGGTATTTCTTTTTATCCCTAGTGAGGCAACAAAGTAAGGTAGAGATACCCAAGTGGATCGCAGAACTTTCTCTCACGTTCACTGCACTAGCCACCCCCGTTACTCCAACTAATGCACACGTTCCCCCTCACACGCTCTCATAAACATGCTTGATCATGACAAGTAAATAAGAATGGGGTACATAATATGCATCTACTTTCATAACTGAAACAAAACCATTGCAATCTCAAACATATATTAACTCATAAAAAGATCCACCACAAAGGTATTACATAGATGACCGTAATCATGTTCAGCAGCTCATACGGTACTAATTAGTGAAGCTCAAGAGAGAGAGATACATAAGTTACTTCCACAAACCCATAGTCCAGAGGTGGACTACTCCCTCTTCATCATGGAGACGGTGGAGAAGTCGTTGGAGAAGATGGAGACCACGCCGGCAGCGCCCCGCCGGAGTTTTCCCCCTCCAATCTGCAACTCCTGGTCTCTGTTTCGGTGTTTCTGTGTTTTGGCGGCGCTCCTTCCAGAGAACGTCGGGGGGCTATTTTTATAGTCAGTTTTAGGTCAAAACCGAGTCGGTGGAGGAAAGATCGATGGCAACGGAGCTCCGAGGCCCAAAAGAGGGGGTCCCACACGGCCCAGGTACCTAGCCGCGTGGGCCCACTCAACTTCGGCCTCCGACTTCCTTTCGTGCGCTTCCTTGGCTCCTACACTTTGTTCCTTCCAAAAACTGATGCCCGTAAAATATTAGGTCATTTGGACGTCGTTTGGGTCCATGAAACATTAAAAATATAGAAAACAGGGTTTTCTGACTGTGCAGGGTTAATTCCATAAAAATAGAAAACATACCAAATATTCCCAAAATCATTATAAAACAGTGATATAACCCTTATATGATGCAAATATGACTGGAATATAAGTAAAATAATGCATAGTTCATGAATGCATTTTACATGCATCAATGACACAATCTTGTACTTTTTTGAAGGCAGCCGTAGAACAACGCCGAACACACCAAACCACAGACCTGTGAATACCACCGAAGGTTCTCCCTTTTTAATTTTTAGCCGCAATGCCAATGCTTTGTACACGCACGCAGCCATTAAATTAATCAAGCAACATCGCAAGAGCACTACCACTGATATTCCAGGGACAAATAACCGAACCACTTTGTCAACGTCGTTGGGAGCCGAGAGAACGAATCACCATTGCCGAAGACGTAGTAGCCGGGAAAGATATTGTGAGGACAAACCTCCTCGCGGCAACCATGAGAAACAATCCAAGATTGATCTGGCGAAGCAAGATCTGAAGAACCATACCTAGACAGACTTAATCTTCCAAAGCCACCATTGACGTCGGGAAGGATATCTCGTCGTCGAACGAAGCGTGGAAGATCACTTATTGCAGACGATACCATCTCCATTAATGAAGAAGATGACGACCAAAACCAAACTCTAACATTAAGGACCTTCATATAGCGTCGTGCGCAGGTCCGAGGTCCCCACCCCTCCTAGTGCCAGAACGGCAACTAGAGGAGGCGAGGACCCATCCAATCTTCGCCGGCGGCGACGATGAAGCTGCAGATGGCGCCGGCGGCGACGGCTAGGGTTGAAACCCTAGGCCGCCGCCACGATCACCCAAGATCGCCTCGCTTTCCCTCTCCGTACGTGGTTTGGCTAATGAATCTACTAGTGCTACAATGAACCCCCACGATGTAAAAGTTCACTCGGTGGTGGACAAGATAAAATAACTAACATGCCCATCCAAACGCACAGAACATCTTCATGTACAGATCGACCTACGGACGATACAAGCGAACAAGTCAATTACGTGAATCTTAACGCACAAGATCGAACGGTTAGAGTGTTGACTGAGAACTAAGCTAGCAAAACCGATATTTTTACCACGACAACTTGATGTCTGGTACTGTGAATCTTTATTCCTTCAAATGGGTATTTTTCTGGATTCAACATAGATTGGTGCATGACATCAATCACTAGCTTATTGGAATGTTAAATCCATAAGTAAAAAGATCGAAAGCGAAGTTTCAAAGCAATAAAAAGGAGCCGGGTTGACAATCAAGCAAACAACAAGACTAATGATTACAACTCATGCAAAGTTAGGGATGAAAACGGAGCGCATACAGAGAGAACTGAGTGGTGCCACATTTGCTTTCATTTTTTTTTTGTGAAAACAAATTCGGAAACCCTGAAAACAATATACGAAAACAAATATTGTTGGAAACAGATACATACCGACTATGGTGCAGACACGGAACAGAAAAGCCGATATTTGCCGGAACCAAGGGACCCCTTGAATAATGCGGGAAAACTCAAGAAAACAAATAAACATGAACAAGTTTCTAAGATGAAATAAAATTTAAGGAGATATCATGATTATATAATATAGTGTGCATAAGTTCTGGGAATATTAAAAATACCTACTATTATCCTAACCCTAGTGAAAATGGCAAATTGCGAACGACTCGAGAGAAAGAGAGATGATATGCAAGTACAAATGGCATAAACATGGTCGTTTCATATCCTTTTCTTTTTTATTCACATCTTGGGTTGTGTCTAAATGTTCCCACTATTTTTTTTAGGTATGCTGGATTCGAAAAGCACCGCATAGGAAAAAAAATGGAAAGTGTTCTGTATTACAAGAAACGGAATTTCCGTTTTTTTTTGTGGTTCCGCTAGAATATGCCTTTCCTTTTCGCAAAAATTCTTTCCGCTCAAGTTTCCGTTCCGCAAAATAGTTTCCATATTTCCCTTCCATTTTCGTTTTTTCACGGAGAAGACATAAAATTTCAGTTCCATCTTCATTCCTACCCAGAGTCCATAGAAGCATGTGCCTTTAATAAAAGTGAAAAGGTACAGTGTGGCAAATAATAAAATCCCCCTTTATAAGCACCACATATAGATTCAATGCGTAGCCTCGAAGTATGCATGAGAATATTACATGCAAGAAATTGGAAAAAATATCTTGTTAAAAGTAAAAAGATTTTTTTAGATGAAAAATGTATATTAATATCGCGGAGATACAAATTACACCCAGCCTCTGCAACAACGCAATAACCAAAGCTATTACGGATGCACACAGCCGAAAGACAGTAAGAAGAAGAAATAAAAAGAAAAGTCCCGCTACAGAGTTACAGTCTTTGCAGCAGCCGCACAACCACCACCAAGACACCACCTGATGTCCAATTCTTCAAAAGCAGCGCCTTCAAGAAGAACAGTGCCAGGCACAACCAATTAAGTCCAGACCTTGGGTTTTCACCCTGAAGATAGTCCCCGCTCTCAAAACAATGTCTTCAGCAAGACCATTGCCAGGCACGACCAATTAAGGCCAGACCTTGGGTTTTCACCCTGAAAGGTAGGACTTTGAACTTCACCTGTGATGTTGCCCCCACTAACATACCGCTGCTCTGCCTCCTGCAACTCCAAGCAAGTTCCTCATCGCCGCAAAGCCTCCAATCACCATTTGCTAGTCTTTTAATCTCAGCTTTCATGACATTCCCCGCCTCTGCCCACACCATGGATTTTCCCATGATGGCACAGAAGCAGAGCTTCACGCCGCTCCATCCGGCGCGACCGAATCCCTCCAATCCAGCAATCTCTAGGAATTAGCCCTTGAAAGATCACCAGCGGAGCCTTCCGAAACTCGACACTCTTGCCAGATCAAGGTACCAGCGTCAGGCAGTTCTTCATCTTGACGTGATTCGGAACCAAGGACCACCGCCTTTATTCGCAAGACCAACGGCCCCCACGCCGCCGGTCAACTCCAGCCGGACTGGATGACGGAGGATCCGCCGATCCAGCCGCGAACCCGGCCGGCCACGTCCGGCGAAAGACAAGACCACCACCACCATGCCGGAGCAGTTGCTCGAGGCGTCCTCGACGATGCGAAAATGGCCCCGGATAGCCTACACACCGTCGTCGACGTAGCAGCGGAGGTGCGTCAGATCGAGGTTCGATCTAGACCCAGCGGGCCGAGATCCATCCCATCACCCGCTCTGCCCCTGCCTACTAGCGCCGCCGCCGGCCGTCGCTTGTCCAGATCGCCGCCATCCGCGCCGCCTTCGCTTGAGAAGAAGGGCAGATCGCCGCTGCCCCGGCCCATCCGGCGATCGAGGAGACCACCGCCGCCGCCGCGCCACACGGGCCTTTGCCTAGCGACGCCTATGGCGGCGGCGGCAGAGAGGAGGGGCGCGAGGGAGGCTTGAAGGGCGGCGAGGAGGGGGCACCCCGGGGGCGGCGCGGCGCCGCCGCCTCGGGGGTGGGAGGGTGGGAGTTGTGTTTTCACGTTGGTTCAGGTCAAAAAGTAAAAAAGATTATTGTACAACATTTTCACATAGCTCAGGTCAAAGCGTACACGTCTACCCGGATTTATTTATCTGCCCCATTTAATCGTTTTTTAACTACTTTGGGTCATGCACGGCATATCCAGTTATTTTATTGAAGCACATAATTTCTTGTGTTTGTGTTTATTTTGTTTGTTATGTATGAACCACATATATGATATATCCAATCTACATTGTTGCATTTTATTGTGTATGTTGGAGGACATGATCTGTCGTCTATGGCCAAGTTCTTATGTTTAGGTCACCTTGTATGGTTTTATATATTTGAAGAATCCAGTTCGTTCTTTGATATCTGTTGGGACATATCTATTCAGTTCTGAACTTGTGATGATATTAGGCGTACATGGCCTCCCGTGATTGTGATTATCTCCGATGGACTTCCAATTTCTTGAATACTATTCCATGAAAAATGCATTATTCGCTACTCAATACTACCTTCATTTAAGTATGCCCTTCAGTGGCGGAGATACAGTGCTATTTCTGGACGGGCCAGGCTTCAGGATTAGGAGTTTTGTTGGGCCAACCCACAAAGAAATACAAAGGAATGCCCAAATCTTGGGCGGGCCACGGCCCAGGTCGGCCCCTACAGAGCTCCGCCACCGATGCCCTTGATCAATTAACTCATTTGAACCATGTGTTTTGTGTTGGCGGTTTGTGCCTATTGTGGGCGGATTTATAGGTCATTCTCTTTGCATTGAAAATGTTAGGTATCGTGTTATACTATTTATCCTTAGCTCATTTCGGACGTTTATTATGCCTGGTCAAGCTAGCCAAGTTCGGCATACGACATGTATTCCCCTTGAGCTCTTTCGATTGAAAATCTAAATGATTCAACGTACAGCTAGCACTGGACACAAGCTTTTGTTCCAAGGAGAAGATAACACAAACAAGAGATGCTTGATATATAAACAAGGGTCATGCATGCAACCCCTTCCAGAGAGCAACGTTTTGTCATCCTAGGAACTATGCATCTTCGTTTGGAAAATTAGCGCTGTTTAAAGGCAACAAAAAAAAACGACGGTTTCGGCCTCTTGATGATCTCATAAACTAAAATCATGAATATAGAAGAGAGAAATAAAAATTCCGCTTTCTCGTAAGAGCAAATGTTTTTCTCCACCTTACAAGATGTCATCTCTTACCTAGTTACATGTTTCTACTTTCTACCTCTAGTCCACGGAAGGTTGCTACTTTCTACCTCTTATCCAACAAGGTTCTCGTTTTCTCTTGTCTCCAGTCACCATACATAAACGTTTAGGTGGGTGGGTGGGTGGGTGGGTGGGTAGGGAACTCGACTCCTTGTCCTTTGTGTAGCTCCTGTGTGTAGATTTTGGGTTAGTGTATTAGGGTGATGTGCAGGTTGCGCCATCAATATATATGAGAATACAATAAGTCCCTCTGGCCACCTCCCCATGCTTAGTGTGTTAGCTCCGAGGTTTGAGGTAGGCTTGTTAGGGGGCGGCCTGGTGGTCAGGTTTCAGCTAAATTTTTTTAAATAATACATTTTATTACAGAAAATCGAAGAATATTACATGGATTGAGCGTTTTTCAAAAATAATGCGGCCTAATTTGCGGCCACGACGATAGGCACCTATCGTCGGGGGCCAAGACGATATGCCCTTATCGTTGTCGCCGCAGACGACAGGGGTGCAGCTGGGCCAGCCCAAGCGGACGACGAGCCACTCGTCCACGAGTGGAAGGCAATCGTCCACGTCGCCGATTATAGGACCTATCGTCCTAGCCGCCGACGATAAGTCGCTGGCTAAAGGCCACGCGCGATTCTTTCTTCTTCCTCGTGTTTCCTCTCTGTTGTTCTTCCTCCTCCGGCGAATCTCTCCCGATTTCGTCCAATCAACCACAGAAACTCCATTTTAGAGCATATTAGAGGTGCTAGGGAGGAAGGGCAACATCCATATCCTCATGGGATAGTTAGGGGAGGCGATTTGGTGGTGGTATTTTGGAGGGATGGTGGAGATGTGGTGCTCATGGTGGTGGTGGTCGTGGTGGTTGTGATGGTGAGGTGCTGCTTCTTCTGCCGGTGAGGTGGTGGTGGTGCTGTTCTGGTGAATCGAGTCACGCTTCAAGGGTAAGTGTTGTTTTGCTAATTCCGATGTTATGTAGATAATTAGGGTTTAGATCAATTAGATTTGCGTTAATAGTTAGGTTGTCGCGCGGTATTATTTAGTAGGTCGTGCCGTCGAGAATCTGGTAGTTGATATTATTTAGTGGTTCGTAATTAGTGCAAGCGTTCGGTATATATATTTAGTGGGTGCTCGGCGGTTATTTTTTCGGAGAGTCGGTATCAATTTTATCGTGCGATACTAAGTAGTTGTTCGGGTTATTATTATTAATCGATGGTACTTAATATTTTTCTAGGCGAACAGATATGTCTGATGTAGTGAAGTGTACGTTCTACTATGGTGATGGTACTGTGTTAACAAATGAATTGAGGGCAGATTTGAGTCAGTTTCAGAACTCGGAGTTGGAACTTAATTCCCCGCCGCTGCTGCAGCTCTCTTGCTCGCTTCAGTGGGCATGAAGATATCATCTTCGTCCTCACTCTGCTCGACCCGTAAAATCGGTTTACTAAGAGCATCCAACATATCTGCTTCACTCCTATATGTTAGATTCTTCTTCTGCCACCTAGCATGCAGCCTCACGAGTTCTTTTTCTATTTCCTTGTAATTCCTCCATGGCCACCCATGCCTAGCTAGCTTCGCTGATAGCTCACGGAGATGAGGTGGATGACTAACAATATCTTCGAATGGGATCTCCTTATTGTCTACCTTGAACTCGGCCGTAAACCTCAAAAGTAGTGCCGACATTCCTCTCGGGAAACTACCATCTGAAGGAAAGCTCGACATGTTCGAGTGAGTGGACTAGAATGCTTACCAATCTCAGTGAGAAGGGGTTCTTATAGGCCGAGATGAGAAGAATTGGCGGTAGAAACAGGCGGAAGATACGATGGCGGGAAAAAAGGGCGGGAAAGAATTTGGCGGGAGAAACAGGCGGGAGAGAAGATGGCGGGAAAAAGGGGTGGGAACGATTTTGGCGGGAGATACGATGGCGGGAAGCAATTTCACGAGAAAGATGGCGGGACAAACAATGCGTGTAAAAATCGGCAGAGAAACCACGGTCGCGGCAACGAAAATAGCAGGAAAACAGCCTGCCATGCAGTTGCGGCGCGTGCCATGCAGCCAGTCGTCCTGGCCCCCAACGATAGGGCTTATCGTGTTGGCCGCCGACGATAAGGTCCTGTGCCGCATGCAGCCGACGGACGAGGAGCCTATCGTCTTGGCCCCCGACGATAGGTGCCTATCGTGTTGGCCGCAAATTAGGCCGTATTATTTTTGAAATACTCTCAATCCGCGTAATATTCTTCGACTTTCTGTAATAAAATGTATTATTTAAAAAAACTCAGCCAGGTTTCAAGCGGCGCGGGACGGCCCGCAGCGCCGCGACGCCGCCCCGCAACTCTGTCCCGCGAAACGCCTAGCGGGCTTCCCGTGTCAAGTCTAGCGGGCCGAAGCTGTCAAGACGCAAAGCCCGCCAGCCTGCCGCATACCTGCTAACCTGTTCCATTTGTTCTGAGCTGAATTTTTGTAAATGTTTCAAAAAATTCGAAAAGAAATACGTGGATGTAGCCAATCATTCTGGAAATTTACAGCATAAAATACATTGTATTTTTTGCACAGCAAAAAAGACAAATCGAAGAGATCTGTGCACTGCGGGCCTGGCGGGCTGATGCGGGCCGCCGCTCTCTCCCGCGTTAATTGTAGCGGATCGTGGCAGTCAGCCTGTGAACTCCCGCTGGCGGAAAGCAGCCCACCAGCGGAGCTAGCGGCTAGCCGCGGCCCGTCCCGTTTGACACCTGACCTGGTGGGTCTAGGCGAGCACATTTGTTAGATGCCTATACCATGGTCTCAACACACGCTCACCCAAAAAATCTTCTGGTGGCTTTCTCGGGGCAACATGTTCCTTTGTTAGCGGATGTGTCATAGAAGTGCTGGCAATGGTGACAATTGCATCAGATCAAGTTGAGGCTAGTAGTTGATTTTGTTTTGGTCGTTGTGCATGCTGTTTAGGTTGGTGTCGATGTCCTAGATCTCGGGGAGCGATCGATGGCGCCATGCCTCCGAGTGCCAACAAACTTGGGGCACGACTTCAACATTGGATTCAATAGCCATGAGGCAACCTGAGTTTTTTTTTTTTTTTGCAAATCATGGACCTTCTCTTGCTCATTAGATGGAGTACATTCGTGATGATGTATGCAACTTATTACAACGAAGGTTGATGTCCTATTAAGCCACAAACACATCACCCTAATAACACTAACTTTCGCGGCACACAAGTGTTGTCCTATGCACAAAATTGATATAAAAATGCAACTCCTATTAATCTTGGGTTTGTTTTGATTAAGAGTGGTCACATATTCACAAAATCTTTGGAGTCAGTTTTGACATAGATACCCGAGTGCTAATCTCATGTCATCCATTGTTCCAAGAGCTATCATGACATGGAGCTTGTCTAGGTGCTTGTGGTAGTTGTCCATTGCTCTTTTTTTTATTGGTTGGCTCCTTGCATCCTTGTAATTGTTCCTTTAACATGAATTCCATATGAAATGTTTTTGGGTGTTCTCCTACAAGAAATCTCCTACTCACATTGAAAGTTTGAAACATATTATTTATGTGGTGTAATTATTATTTTAATCCACATATGCGAAACATTGATGCAAACACCGATATATGCTGGTACGAAATGAGCCATTTTTTTCGAGAATCTAAATGAGCCACTTTAAATAGGTTCACTGTTCCGGCTCGGAACACAATTAATTCTGCATGGGCTACCTGAGCTCCAAGTAACTTACCGGATATATGCCATGGACCGATGCACAAAATTAACAAACTGATGGATACAAAGCAGCGAATATTTCTCTATTCAAATAGCCAACATTTGGTTCTTTTTGTATGACGTATCCAGTCATATGTTTGCACCAAATTTTGTTAGTGTACATACAGTTCACTCATGATTTCCCTATAAAAAATATTGCAACTGTGTAGAAAACGAATAAGGAAAAAAAAATCGGATTGCCAAATTGCCCATCAATCCAGGTTGGAATTAGACATTTTTGTCCTTTGCTTCAGTTGACAAGCGTGAGTGATCCCTAGCTTCCTTCTTCTCCCTTCCTCCAATGGCTACCACATCCAACTACCCCGAGCACTACGACGACGAGGAGGAGGAGGAGGAGGAGGATGATGATGATGATTTCAACGGCGATGACGATGACCTCTCCCCGCCACTGTCCGCTGGCAGCGAGGAGGATCGCCTCGAGGCCGTTCTCCGTCGGCTCACGGCGGACAAGGTCCGGATCCGGGTGCACGACGTCGCGATCCGGGGCTGCGCCCGCACGCGCCGCGCCGCGGCCGAGGCGGCGGTGCGGTCAGACCTCGCGCGCGCCGCCACCGTGCCGGAGCTCCTCCGCGCCGCCGCAGCGGCCGGCGAACGGCTCCGTCGCCTCGGCGCCTTCGAATCCGTCTCCATCACCCTCGACGCCGCGCCACCGGGGGTCCCTGCCGACGGGAGAGGCGGCCTTGTGGTCGTCCTTGTCGATGTTACCGAGGCTCGAGGCCGCGCTGCCGGCGGACTCGGCATCTTCGCCAACACGGAGGTTCACACCGATCTCAGCCAATACTATAGAACTGAGCTCACTTGCATTGCACGATCCGTCTTGCGATTGCTTGACCTATTAAGATTAGATCACACAGTCTTACTTCAGTTTAGGGACGAGGTCTAATATATAGCCAATTCAGGCGGTCTGCCAAAACATTAGAGAATGGAGTCTTGCTTAGTAATCATACTTAAAATGGTTTTTAATTTATCCCTTATTCTTTCACAACGATTAGAGAATGCTTTTCCTTCCTTCCTAGCATTTATCCACAAGGTATATGCATTGTCTTGGATGATGGATATGAGTGAGTCAAATCGAGGTGTATGTGTAGATATGGTTTGTCTCATAAGAATGGAGCATGCCGTCTTGCATTTAATTTTAGAAAACGAGAAAATTCCCTAATTTAGGGCTGAGGAATGGACTCTGATTGTTCTTGCATCAACCTGTTACATAGTTTCGTAATGTATCAGTTTTCTTGAGCTTTTCTTCAACCAAATTATAGGTTCTCTTTTGTTGTTTCCTGTACTAGCCTGTTGTGTGGAAGTTGTGTTTACATTGGTACATCTGTAAACCACAGCAGGGATTTTTTCGCATGGATTCTCTAGTACTCTACATGCAGACATTAACTTTTAATCCTCGTATGCTTTTGGGTGTAATGAAATGTAGCAATGCAACAATCAAGTGTGAGAATCTCTTCTGGAGTTCTGGTAGGGAATGCCATGGTGGTTATTATCGGCTGTTCTATTCCAATGGATTCTCAAAGTCACTCATACCATCTTTTTTTCCCTTTAAATCTCTTGCAGACTAGATCATGCTCAGTTGAAGGTTCACTGAGGTTTAAGAATCTATTTGGATACTGTGAGACCTGGGATACATCTGGTACTCTTGGTCTAGATCAGACAATGGAGCTCAGTGTTGGAGCAGCAGTACCAAGAATTGGAGCAATACCAACTCCATTGACGGCTCGCGTGTCATTTCTCTCGGAAGACTGGTTAAAGTCCTCAATCAAAGAACACCTGATGGGTGTTTCTGTTGGCTTGCTCTCCACGATGAACCATAACCTTGCTTACAATCTCTCATGGAGAACTATAACTGACCCAGCACGAATGCCATCCAGTTCCATAAGGGATCAGTTAGAGCATAGTCTTCTTTCCTCTATGAAATATACATACAAAGTTGACCAGAGAGATTCAAGCATAAGACCGACACGTGGATATGCTTTTCTTTCATCCTCTCAAGTTGGAGGTCTTGCCCCAGACAGCAAAAGCACGCGGTTTATTAGACAGGTATGTTGAAAATCTTCATGTTTGTAGTCGTACTTGGTATTCCATTTCAGAATGCAGATTCTTGTCCTTTCTTTTCAATCTCTGCACCTACTTGACAAATCAGCAACTTTGAATTCGAATAAAATAGTCCCCATCTTATTTTCTAGAATATACTGGATGTAATCAGTGAAAAATAATGTTTTTTTAACATCTGAACCTGTTCAAATGGAAACATGTAGAAGTAGCAGAAAACATACCTATTCATATCTTGTTAGCATAACTCATTGTTATTCATCCTATATCAGGAATTTGATCTTCGAGTAGCTATGCCACTGGGTGTTTGGAATGGTGCTCTGAATGCCGGAGTCGCTGCAGGGGTCATCCATCCATTAGCAAGAGGATCAACGGGCTCTATCTCACCACTTCCAGAACGTTTCTACTTGGGCGGCAATAGGTCTCTTGTTTGCCGCTTGGGCGGACCATCATCTCTATTGGGCTTCAAGTCAAGAGGGCTGGGACCGACAGGCTCGCAAACCTGTGCCCCCAAGAATTCTGAAAATGGTGCCTCCGTTTCTCCTGAGCTGGATGCACAGGGAGGCGACATAGCACTCACCGCCTTTGCTGATCTGTCATTTGATCTACCCCTGAAGCCACTCAGGGACCTTGGGATTCATGGCCATGCATTTGTCTCAGCTGGGAATCTTGCTAATTTCACAGAGCGTGATATCAGAAGATTTTCTCTTCCTGAGTTCCTAAAAACGTTCAGGAGTTCTGCAGGATTTGGTGTAGTTGTGCCAACCAGATTGTTTCGCATAGAGGTTTGTCCTTGGCATCCCTCATCCGCGTTATTGAAGTAACTGATGATATTACATTATTTTACCAAATACAAAAAATATCAGTTCTTTCTACTGAATAAGTGTTTTCCCTTTTTTCCAGATGAATTACTGCCATATCCTAAAACAGTTTGACCATGACAGGGCGAAGACAGGCATACAGTTTAACTTATCTTCGCCCTAATTTCTTTTGTGACACCTTATTAAGATGACTATTTGTATTATTTTTCTTAATATGACCTCACTTGTCATCCTTTTTTATTCAAGAACTTGCGAGCTTCTCTTAGAAACTCCACAAACTGTAAATGATGATGAATCCTGTCTTGGTTTGTTGATTAATTGCTGTGGCCTGTAAAGCTCGAATCTTAATGGAAATAAGACAGAGAGCTTCAGTTTTAAGGCTGAACAGCATGCTTCTGGAAGTGAGATAAATAGTGATGTGTACAAAGAAAGATTGTACAGTGCATTGTGTAAATAATTTCCTGGAACTATGTGTTGAAAATTCTTAGGAATTAGCTGTTGGTTATCTCACCGTTGTGATTGATAGGCAGAAATTGACGCCTAGTACAGAAGTAACTAGGATCTTACCATGTAAATCATCAAAAAACTCTTTTGTTTAGAACAGAACAGCTGCACACATGTCTTTTTCAGCTATTTCAGAACAGTTATATTGCTGATCTCAGACTGAAGAACATGTACATATCTATCCAGAAGAAACCGCAGATTCAGATTTCTAAGAGGATGGCGACATCTCTATCCATGGCCATGTACATCTCTCTTTTTCTGCAGTTGCAGGTAAGGCAGCCGCCACTCTGTTTGACATAATATGCCACGAGTTGGTGAACCTAAAAATTGTTGATTATGTTTGGCTTACTATTGACCGAATTCTGTTTTTTTCCAGGAGTCATTACCTTCGCTCTAACTTTCGTCGTGGAGATTCTTTTACATTTTCTGTTTCAGTATACCTAGCCTAGCTTCCAGTTTCTTTGCATGATCAACCTGCAACAGATATATTTGTGATTCTGTTTGATGATCTATCTAAACAGAAAGTAAATCAGACAAATTTAGTGAATGTATTATTATTGCAGATAGGATGATGAGCTGTCCAAGTTAGTTAGTCTTTGAAAACAGGGATGATGAAGAAAAAGGAGGATTCTTTAATGTAGATCAAAAAGGCTAACTCTGATTTGCTTTGAAACGAATCTAACACGGAATGGAATTAAGGAACTGCATTGTACCATGCATGTGTCAATAATGACAATAATGGAAAAGGGAAAATTGGACATGCATCGCTATGTTATTTTATAGTAAAGCAATATTCAATCTCTGGGAATAGCTCTATATTATCTAATAATGCATGTGTGCTGAGATTTTCCTATTCGTATTCAATGATGTCGTCAGCTGGAGTACTTCGGTTTGCTTAGAGATTTAAATGCATGAAATAAAACTAAAGTATAATGATAGAGCACGAGGACCTCTATTGGACAACCAGTACTATTTGCACTGCCAAATAGTAGTATACCTGCCGGAGATGTCACTTTCTTAATATTTTTGTTGGGATGAACTAAAAAGAGTCAAAAAGAAGAATTTAATTGTGTACAAAAAGCACCCAAAAGTTAAAGTGCTATCAGTTCAGTGAACATCATTCAATCAAAAGTGTGATTAAGGTGTCTAATGTGTGTCATGGTTACTACTACATGTGGAGTGTGTGAGTGCACTTAGTTTAATTTGGGCGCATATAACCCTCACAGGGTCTGTAATTGCAGAGATTGGTACTCTGGCACACTAGTGGGAGATGCTCCCTCCGATCCTAAAAAACTGTCGTGAGTTGAACTGGCTGCTTGTCTGTGATTAGTTCATTTCTACCGACACTTATACCGGATCGGAGGGAGTATATTAATTGTGAGTTTGCATCCAGCCTATATGTAAATGAAGTAAAATAAGAAGAGTGGTGACTGCTAGCAGCCTAGCAGTCTGTATGTCTGTCATATCTGCAGCCGCAAAAGATGAAATATGGACGCTGACATGTATGGCATCACCTCTACCTTTCTGGTTTAGTAAATTTGAGAACCAATGCATACACCCATCTATCTAGCTTTTATAGAGCCCCTTGTCGTGAGTAAATGACACTGGCGGTCACACAACTCGTCCGCTATGTGCACTTAAATCACACAACTGGAAAACGGGATTTTTTTTGTCACACAACTGGATTTTTGGTGCACGCAGGTCACAAACCCCACATGTCAGTCCGTTTTCCGTTACAGGAGTGCTGACGTGGACACGTAATTTTGCAGAAAACCCCCTGTATTTTAGGATATTTCGCAAAAAACCCAAATTTGGGTCCAATTACAGGGAGTTTTCTGCAAAATGTCCAAAAATACAGGGTATTTTTTGCAAAATTACCAACGGAAAACGGACTGACATGTGGGGTTTGTGACCTGCGTGCACCAAAAGTCCAGTTGTGTGACCAAAAAATCATGTTTTTCAGTTGTGTGACTTAAGTGCACATAGCGGACGAGTTGTGTGACCGACAGTGCCATTTACTCCCTTGTCGTGGTCCACTATATATTATTGCAGAAACATACTTAATAGCTAATTAGAGTCTATGATGTATGCTTAAAAGTGATTTAGATATTTCCTACTACCATAGCTTACAAGTGACCAAATTCTTGCAGACCTGGTCCCGTATATGTATATTATGATGCAAGTCATGAATGATGAATTAGATGTACCTATGTACATCCAGGAGCCATGAAGTAGGCGTTTTGTACCAACCTCAAAGCATGTACCTTTCCCTTTTATTTGTTCGGAAGTTCCAACCTAGCTGTACTGTGCCCGTTCTGAAATGTATGTCCTCATGGGATGAGTGGCCAAGCTTTTGGAACTTTGACCAGTAAGATCTTTGGCAAACTACATCAATTATTCCTCTATGAAAATTGTGTCAATAGATTCACCTTGCAAAATCTTTCTTGCTATGCACTTTTATTATTTTTCAAAACATGTTACATCAGGCAGAAATTATAGTCAAGTCTTACATTGGAGAATATGAAAGTCAAAAAAAGAAATCTGAAATATATTTTCTATGGAACCTGCTGGCCCAACACGCGCAGGAAATCGCAGCCTCGTTCAACACACGACATACATTTTCTAAGCGCAGGGAACAAGACTGAAAACATGCAGTACTGCTGGTATGCATATATGTACAAACAGAGGTTTGATAGATACACAAAATACACCAAATTAAGATACTAGTACATGGAAACTCGATCATGGGAATGCACTGACACGTACATACTACATGCAGTGACTTTGTTGGACATGTTAGAAGTTTGTTAGCCTTGGGTACTTGTCTCTGGATCTCTCATTTTCACACGTACTGGCTAGCCGGAGACCGCAGATAGCTACAGGCCAAGCATGCTAGTTAGGAACCAAGGACTTTGGAGTACTTAACTAACTTTAAACGCTAGCTTATTAGTTGTGCCTCCTTTTTCCTCAAGGAATAATTGTCCCTCTCCTTGATCGACCAACCAAGTACTTACTGGTCAGTTTTCTTTTCGAAAGGAACCGGCGGTACTACTAGCTCTAGTGTACTGTAAAGTTTTAGGGTTAATTGCATCGTTCACCATCTCCAAAGATCCGATCTATCTTCCCTTGCAAAAGTATGCTTCCTTCCAAGACCCTAGCCACCCACATAAATATGTGCGAGTGTGAGATCATCACTTGCTATATCGTCTCACACACGCCACACTAGCTTAAATTCACATATGCATCTTGACAAAGCTTTGTAGATAGATAGGCAGATAGAATTGAGCGGTGACCTCACCTTTAATTTGGCATCTATGTCTTTCTCTACACAACTCACTGCGTCACTGACGATATGAACAGAGCAGCAACAAGGTCATCAACTAGCTAGATCATCCATTAGTCTCCCATGGAAACAAGCAAGGGAAGCGATGGGAGCTCGGGCGCCTCGGCGAGCAACGACGACAGCACGGTGGAGGAGGAAGGAGCTGGCCATCAGCAAGAGGACACCCTCAGGGGGAATTCTTCGTCGTCGTCGGTTCGCCCCTACGTCCGCTCCAAGAACCCGCGCCTCCGCTGGACGCCTGAGCTTCACCACTGCTTCATCCGCGCCATTCACAGGCTCGGTGGCCAAGATCGTAAGACTTCATTCTGTTTCCATGAGCCTCGCTAGCTAGCTAAACCGATCGAGATGTTGAATTCACGTTTTCTGTATAGGTGCAACTCCTAAGCTCGTTCTTCAGCTGATGAATGTTAGAGGGCTTAGCATCGGCCATGTCAAGAGCCACCTCCAGGTTTACATTGTCAATTAAAACATATATATATATACACCTCAAGTTATTTTCTGTTGATGATCGTTCTCTGCCTCCTTTGGTTATTAATCAATATATATGTCCTCTTGCATGATGTTATAAATTCAATCATCTTCAGATGTATAGGAGCAAGAAGATCGATGACTCAGGCCAGGGTATGAGACTGACAATCTTTCATGGTTGTTGGTATGTTTGTTTTGTCTCTGATATGGTAGACTAAATTTGTGCAGTCATAGGCCGTGTCCCATTGCCTCATGCCTTCCATCATCGCCAGATAGGTGCCGGCACCATATTGTCAAGGTAGTTGGATCATTAATCAGAACTACACCTTCAGTTTTGTTGCCTAGCTAGCGAATCATTCAAGTAATCGATCATAGTTTAGCTTGATCTGGCTGATGTCCTTGATCATTATGAACTAGGTTTGGCACTACCGCATTGCCTCCATGGAGCAGCTGTCATGGACCATATTGGGTCCATGGTCGCCCCTTTCTTGGATCAAAACCCTACAACTCATCAACAACTGAAGCAGAGGCGGCCTTCCTTCGGACCCGAACACAACATGTAGCTAGAACTGCATCTAGCAATCCGGGATTGCTGATCCAAGGCTGCCCATCTCGAGATAACAATCATACCATGAACCACCAACATACACAAATGCTGGAAGCGACGGCGCGCAATAATGACGATATCCATGTTCCTCTTGATCTCGATCTCTCCCTCGGAATTGCCCCGCCAGGGAGCCAGACTAAGCGGAAAAGATCAGACTGCAGTTGGGTGAAAGAAGATGATGGTCAGAATGGAGCCGATGAAGAAGAAATGGATGGGATCAGTATATCTGTCCTTGTTCACTCCTGGGGATGCTCCTCGGGAAATGAGTAGTAGTAGGGCACTAGGGCATCAGTAGATGTCAGTGTGGATATTAAGAGAGGAAATGAACATGCTGTAAGGAGGATAAGTACTCTTGGTCTCACCATATGATCAGTACGCAATGTGGTGATATCTTTGGTACTTATCCAAACATACATATGCATGTTAGTATGTAGACGAACATATACACCTATGTTATACCATACATGATATATAATATTTTCTTCTAATTAGTTTCAAATTTTCCTCTCAGTTAGCTTATAGCTGCGCCACCTATGTGTATGATATTATGGCGCTGCCGCCAAGTGCCTTTGGCTCCCGAGCTACAGTGCTCCCTTCGGTAAAAAAATCGAAAATCATATCCGTGTGTTTCAAAAATTCTAAGAAAAAATCTGGATGTAGCAAATGATGTATCCCACAAAGGTGCAAAATTTCAATATGAAATAATTTCTATTATGGGCTACACAAATCAACAAAATGTGATAAAATTTATAGATCTGAAAATATGCATACTTAGATCCATTTTTGTCATTTTAGTGTAGCTTAGTAAGTCAGTATACAAGGTATCTGAAATTAATATTTTGCATGTTTGTGGGATATACTATTGGCTACACCCGGATTTTTTTTCCAAATTTTTCGAAACTCATAAAGATAATTTTCGAATTTTTTTAACTGGGGGAGCACTGGAGTTCAGGAGTAAAAAATCTCCACAGGTATTATGGTGGCTTTTCAATAGAATTATTCTCCCAATATTATTTTATACCGTAAACAAAATCGTACTAAAACTAGTATGGATTACAGACAGGATATGTCGTTGAATCTAAGTACATATGTGCCGCAGGGATGTGGTCTAATCAATTAGTGCATATCACCTTGATAAAGCACAGTATGGCATTGTGATTTTCAGATAACAGAAGAACATGCTCACGTCCTCTGTATGAAGACATGTATGCACGAAGTCAAATTTACTACAGTATGCATCTTTGACAAAACAGTATCTCTTACAGACTTGATCTACGGAAAATGACGTTTAGATCCACAAGTCAGTCCACATACTGTATATAAAATCAGTTAACAGGGTATCAGGTACGGAATTGACTATCCAGCACAGTCCATATTTGAACTTTCCATCGTTTTCGTCCTGGAGAAGTTGTAAGAAATTAAAGGATCGACGGTCCGATTCAACGCAAAATGTACGTCTGATTCGGTTCGGTGACCAGGTTTTCCTTTTGTTCGGTGTTCAGAGAAAATGGAGGCATTTGTGCTTTGTCATGTTGCTGCACATCGTCAAGGTACGCTGGGTCAGTTTGTTCTTGTTAGGCTGCGCTGGTTGTTGAATGCTGATCCCTCTCTTCCGTGGTTTGGAACCCTGGTACACATGGTGGGACTGTGGAAGGAACAGTATCATCCACCATGAGTGAAATGCAGCCACGGTTCCGTATTCTTGTGCACATCGTTCCATTTAGTCCTAGTACTTAAATTTGAAGAATTGTCATACAATTGTTGTATTAGTGACTCGATTTAGTCCTAACTAGCAACACCCAACAAATTTGTGAGTCCCACCTGTCCGAAAGCAGCTCGGTCTGAAACTTCGCACTTTGGCCCTCTCACAAATTTCTCCCTGCGATTTTCCAATTATTATACACGGCAACTTTCCAATCATGTGATTCGTTGCCCCATCGCGTACGCGGCGCAGCCCGCCGTGTATTGCTTATAGCTAGAGGGATGCCACAGTAGTACCTGCAATATCTTATCTTTCTTTTTTTAGATAAAAGAAATTTTATTACTTAAATGTATTAATCATTACACCCAGCTCTGCATAACTAAGATGAACACAGCCAGCCGCAACCACACCGTACGAAAAAAAATTAGGCCAAATACAAGTGTTGAATCGGTAAAAGGCCTATGAAGCTGGAGGGCCAATCCAAAAATCACGCGGCCAAAACCAAATTGATAAAATGGATTGTGTTGTCCATTTAGGTCAGGCTACTGGCCACACGTTTAGCTCTGCTCAAGTTTTCTTGTTTGAGAAAAGACATGTTTATATCTGATATTTATCAAGTATAACAACAACCGGTATGAATGAGATACAACTTGACACGACATGGTCAGTACAAAACAAAAATACACAACAAAAATACACTGAAAAATATACAAGTCCTCTTCTTCCTTTGATTGTTCCACAGCGCCGGAGATTGAAATATACATTGAATAAGGAGGAAAAGACCGGGACACCTGCAAACGTCCTAGCCAACAAAGCTTTGAAGACCGCAATAGACACTCGCCGCGAACAGCGAGATTGACTAACCGCTGAAGGAATATCGGCTGGGAGCACTGAAAAAATTGCGCGCTATACCGGTGCTAATAGCACGCTATAGCGTGCTGGGAATTGTCTCGCCAAATAAATCAATGTCCAATGTTTCACTAATAGAAAGCTATACCACGATATAGTACGCTAATTGTTTTAGTCCGGCGCTATTTTGTTATTGCGTGCTATTTTTCCTTGGTTGGGACACACCATAGACTTGCAATCCTTCAGCATCAATGCAGAGGGTTGGAATACCCGAACCTTACCACAGATCGAAATGAACGAAGAGATCTAAAATGTCTCATCATAGGCCAGCGAACAGCTTTCCTTGAACCGAACTACACACGGACCGCCAAAAAACGAACAGATAAGGCAGCACCTATTCTCACTGGCCCTTCGCCAACGCCGAAAACGTTGACAAGGTAGGGAGAGGGTAGAGAGACCTTATTCAATCCGCCATCGTCGTCACCACTTTCGCGATGCCCCGCTAGATCAAAACCAAACTCTAATTTTAGGGACCTTCCAGCGGTGCCGAGCACAGGTCCGAGGTCCCCACCCGTTTCGCCGCAAGAGCGGCAAACAAAGAAGGCAAGGACCCATCAAATCACGGCCGAAGACGGCGGAGACGACGGTGGGGGCGGCTAAGGCTGAACCCTAAACGGTTAGACCAACATCGTTCAATCGCTGCTCAACTAGTTTAAGCCAAGCAAAACGTACACTAGTTTATTTCTTCTCTACAAGAACTTCCGAAGTTTTGCCTAAGGTTAATTTTGGTTACATGCACGAAGAACATATATTGTGCTAATAATAGCTAGCTAGCTATCAACTTGCACGTTCACTACCTATGCAAAAAAAAAAAACAGCGCCTATCCTCCTCCTTCGACACCACTGAAGCGATCACCAAAGGGAAGGAAGACATATCACCTTTTCACCTGAGCTCGACGCGGCTCCATCGCTGATCAGCAGCTTTACGGACCTCCAAAGTAGTTTGCCAGAAGCAAAACCATTACCGTTGAAAGAATCAGACTGGGCAACATGTCCCCGGACATGCCATCGAACTCCAGAAGTGACACCCCCGCACGACTACGACGTCGAAGGAGGAAGCCAGAACTGTCAGCCTCCAACCACAAACCCATCACAGGATACACCATCCTCCGGTTGTCACATGCGCAGACAACCGTCTGCGTGTACTCCTGGACGACATATCCTCCTTGCTCCACTATGACGTTGGAGACAACACCGCAGCAACGGGGACAAAACAGAAGGAGAGACACACCTGATGGGGTCGCCGACGCCACCTCGCCAACACCACGCATGCATGAAATCTAAATCCAGCGATCTGAAAGATCGGCAAGCACATGATGCCACCAACTCCGAGACGCCACCACGAAGGAGAACGCCAGTGTGGGAGTGGAGTTAAGACAGATTTATTTGCCCGGGCGCCGCTCCCAACGACGCACCATGCCAGAACTATCCTAATCCTAACTACCATGCCAGAACAGAGAGGGGCCAGCTCTTCCGCCGGTGGAGATCAGTGGAAAAAGGTCTCGCCTCCCTGGTCGCCTTGGCGGCGGCTAGGTTAGGAAAAAACTATTTGTATGCTATAGATTTTCCTTTGTTTTTTTACTTGTAAGTTGTGATAGGTAACGAATCGCCGGATTGGAAAGCTGACGTGTATAATAATTGGTGGAGTAAATCATAGGGAGAATTTACAGGAGGGCACGTCAATGAATTTCAGTCGAGCTGCTCTCCGACGGGTGGGACCATGTCCACGTGGCTCTGGTTGTACGCGTTGGCACATTGCTGGGCGTTACTACTAAATCGAGTCACTACTACAACATCTGGATGAAGATTCTGCTACAAATATCAAGTCATACTAAATCGAACCATCTGCCTAAGTATAAGCATTTTACTCCTCCTCGACACACAAAAGGTCATACTTGGGTTTGATCTTTCGTATGTTGTGAAATCACAACCACACTTGTAAACACCTAACCATAAATTGGTTCTAAGAGGAGACAAAATCACAGCTTAACATGTTTAGTCTTTTCAACATTTAATTTAACACTGCAAGATATTGAAAATGTGGGTCTGCGAAGAGAAGCTTGTTCAACCCGGCCCTGGCCTGCCTCGAGTTGTAGTTGCTTGCTTCCATCCATGGCCACCATGTCTTTGTAACCAGACGACACGACGCTCATTATTCCAAGTCCATGACCGTCGGCAGGCAATTTCTGAGCGCTGGAGTCCACTGAGTCATCTTCCACCATGATTCCGCGCGAGAATAACCATAGTTTTCAGAGCGATGCTCCTCCCGCCTGCCAACCGTGTCGCCGCCTAACGTCACATGCAGCCTCGCGCCTGCGCTCCCCGCCGGCGGCCTGGGGACGCGGACGGCGTGCTCCTCGTGGATGAAAATGTTGATGAGCAGTCGGGCCTCGGTGTGGCAGACAGGGATGTCAACGTAGTCCTGCATGCAGAAGACTTTGCGCACGCTGTTGCGCTCGGCGTCGTACGCGAAGACCTTGTGACGGCCCGTAGCGAGCAGGATATTGCCGCCGGCGGTGGTGCAAAGCGGGATGATGGTGAGCATCTCCTGGTCCAGCTCCTCGCTGATGGGCCGTGGCAGGCTATCCAGTTCGATACTGCAGCGCGTCGACCATGACGATGTCGCTCCACCGCTCCATGTCAGGACCTCGATCACGCGATCCACGTCGCTCTTGCCCCACCGGTGGTGGATGCCATGGACGACGGCGCACAGGGAACCGTCGAGCTCGGCGAGGTGGCGGACGCGTTCCGGCAGCCCCGGCGGCATGTGGACCCACCCGAACTGCTCGGCGCCCACGGAGAAGGACAGGATGGGAGTGTTCTGAAAGCCGACGGTTTTGTCCGTAGACGTCTTGAGCAGCCAGTAGAAGTACCCGTCAACGTTAACGGGAGGCATGCCGGCGAGGAAATATCCGTGGACGTCCGGTGGCACGTCGCCGGCGCAGGGCCGCCACCCGCCGGCAGATCCCACTGTGTACACCTCGCACTTGGGCTGCCGCTGCTTGCGGCTGATCAGGAAGAGCCTGACCGCCTTGTACTCGCCGGTGGTCGGGTCGAAGCCAAGCCCGGTGCTCGAGTACTCGAAGGGAGTCCATGGTGTATGCAGAGGAAGGAACCGCCCGCGGTCAAAGAGATGATCAAATGCTTGGGCTGGTTCGCATGGCGGCAGGGCGACGTGGTCTCCGGTGGAGAGGTTGCAGACGTAGTATTCGGACGAGCGGGCCTCCATGACGAGCGTCAGGCCGCGGCATGGCTTTCGAGAGAGGACGACGTACTCCGCCGCGAGTTCGCGCACGGTAAGGAGCTCACGGGCGGCGGTGGGCAGCGAACCCTCGCCGTCAGACGGGAGCGAGCACGTGTAGAAGGACGTGGAGGACCCCCCGTCCGGCGGGAAGAAGAGGATCTCTGGTTGACGCGCGGCGGCGGCTCTGGTGGCCTGCGCGGCGACGAAGTGGTCCGAGGTGAGGGCCTCGTACCACGCCCGGCAGCCGGTCTGGAAGCGCACGGCGGCGGCAGCCGGCAGGCGCGTCAGAATCTCATCGACCAATAGCGCGCCGTGAAGCTGCGACTCACCGCCGATCGGCGACGTGGTCATAGATTTTGACGGCGAGGTCGCCATATCTTTACTGGATGCACGATCGATCAACAGATCTAGATCGATTGGCACCTGCGACCGAACCCATACGACTTTATGCATAGGATTGGTATTTGAATTGTAACTGATTTTCATGGAGAGAAAAAAAGAATTGTACTGTAACTGATTCCGACCCAGACCAGTTCGTATCAGAAACAATGTAGTAATGAGTAATCCATATAGTACGGATTTTGTATCTCATATTCCTAATACTCATGTGATTTATGTTGAGGACTAGACTTGGTTATTAACCAAGACTAGCATAGTGCCCGTGCGTTGCAACGGGTTCAAAATAAATTGAACACTTCATGTTTAAAATAAACTTTGATTTTGTTCAGTTAACATTTTAGAAGTACGTTGGCTTTGTCTCATATTCATTTCCTTACATGTCCTATTATACAACGATCCTCACAAAATAAATTGGTTTAGATATGATGTGATAAAAATAAAATACACCTTAGCCTTTTATCCGTTTCTTCCCAATGATATCCTAGATTATAGTTATGAAAAGTCAGATAATACCTCCTGACTTGTAAGCAAACAGCGTAGCAACTGTCTCAGTTTTTCAATATGTGGTGCGCCGGTGCGTGGCTGGGGCAGGTGTATACGTGAAACATAAGGAAGGAGGCGGAGGCGATCAATCTCATCTAGGCCGGTCTCATGAACACGTGTTTTTTTCTTCTTCCATTTGAAGCGAAACGCCCGGCAAAACTCGTTGGCCGAATGCCTTGCCATGCTGCCGAGGGAGCATGCGCATTAGCTAGTTGGCCTATGCACAATTGCACAGCTTGAAGCTCGTGTCTTTGCTACGTACTGCTGTCGTCGCCATGCTCGCCGGCCTGTACATGCAGTCCTGTACGACGAGATACATCTATGGATGTATAAGCACACCAGCCCCAACGTGGCATGACCCCGACGGCCTGGCGTGATGAAGATTGTCGATAATAAGAGCGACACGGGCAAAGTCAGCACCGGCATAGGCGATGACTTCACTGCTAGCTAGAAGGGTACTAGAAGGAAAAGGCGCGCTTCGCTGCGCCCCGCTCGATGTTTTCATTGATGTGGGATAATTCTGGAAACCGACTAATATTTTCAACTGGTCTTCATGTGAATTAATGATGATCCTCACTGCCTTGCACTCCCAAACAGTCCACCAGCCACCAAACAAACATTAATCATTTTGGAAAGAAACTTGAATATTACAATCTGAGAGCAAATCTAAACAAAGAACTTGAACCAGAAAACTTAAACTGACATTAATATAGAGTTGTTCATGCATTACATCCTTTTTACATCATAAGCTGGACAACATCAGGCTATGCTACAACATCCACCGCTTTATCTACTTCAGTTATCTTTTGTCCAGGAAGAGGATCAGCAGAACCACTAATGCAAGAGCGCATTACTTCGCATGACAAAGTTACATTTATCTGTCAAGACAATCAAGAGCCAAAGATCTACTCGCATGTAAAGATACAAAAATAATTTTTGGCACAGCCAAAAAATAAGATTTTGCACTACATGAACTTTCCAAAAAAAAAAAAGATTTTTCAATTGTCTGCATAATCAACATCAACGCCTAAGGATTTTGTTTCTCTCCAGACTATGTTTTTAGATAATTGCTGGTGGGTTTATGTTCCTTCCAAATATGAAAAGTTTGTTAACTTCCCAGAAACTCAGATTTATGGTGTTTGTAATTAAACAACACAATCAGTGGCAGTCTTGTGCCAATGGAACTCGAGATTTTGAATAAATTAATCCATACAAAATGAAGTTAGAATCTACACGAAAATCCATGGATTTATCAACGACCCGCTCACTTTCAGCCAAAATAGGATCCCAGATTAAGTCACTCTTGCTGACAAACTTAGCACTTACCTTAAACCAGTGTTGGCATTTGACAGAAATTACTGCGGCACTTAAACTGCAGATTTCACCATGGGGACAAGCTGTAATCATAATTGAAGAAAAATGTCAAACAAACCTGGTGAAAATCAACCATCCTTTACAAAGGTAACATAGGGATCCTCTAGGTCCAAACCAACAGTTTCCAGGTGGATAAATCTTGCCTAAAATCACATTATTGTGGTGGACCTATTTTTCATCTTATGATACATTGGAGTACTCCGTTTAGAACATGACAACCAGAAAGAAAGTACCACCGAAATATCAATACAATGATTATGTGGCTACTTTAACAACACCTCCCAAGATATTTGACTCACTAAAATCGTGAACAGATCAGAATCGAGTAGTATTTAGCAACTTAACAACAAAAGCCTAGAAGTCAATGAAGACAATATTGACAACCAGTGGGCATCTACTCCTTTTCTTGCCATATGTCCTGTGCAATCACTAGCTGCATTTAACCTAGCTGGTGTACATCTATTGTTCACTTCACATAACATTGCAATTGTAAAACTCAATGTAAGAACAAAAATGAAATAATCTGCATAACTCCAAACCAGGTTCCTCATTCTCCACCCATAAACATGAGAATTCATATCCACTCCCACCGAACATTGGATTAAAAAACATATGAACCAATAGAAGCCTTGAACAATTGTCATTCTAGGAAATGAATTTTAGCCCAGGCATGTTAAATGTTCGATGCAAGCAACATACCCAGATCACAACAGAAGTTGTACATTTCTTATTAACAGGAATTTGATCAGACAAAGTTGACGAAATATAAGTTTCAGTAGAGCCACTATCTAACTGTACACATGAAGGAAAGGAACTTGTACACATGATGCCCAAGTTACAGTATAACAACTATCGACCTACTTGATACTTAGTGCTGGTAGTAACAAATTGTCAATGAAAATGCATAAAAAATTGATTGAATATACTGTGTGCAGTGAATATTAACAAAGAAGGTAAGTCAAAGTAATACCACTTATGAAACGCATGGTTTTTGAGTCGACGAGTCGTTTAGGGGTAACGACTCTCGATTAGTCTTGACTAGTCGAGACTCAAGTCGGGACTCACGTTAACTGTATATAACACTAGAAAGCTACAGAACCATGGGCAAAAGAGGAATGCGTATTTCCAAGCTGGATCCTTGCTCCTTGCTGGCCTCCTCTTAGGATCTTTGAATGGGTCATATTGCTCATCAGCTTCTGCTGCAGCTTGAGCTGAACGAACAACCTGGGCTATCTGAAAAGATGGAAAATAACTTCACTCAGTTGTTTGTTCACCTAATCGAGCCCTAAGCCCTCAAGCAGAAGCACTAGAGCAGATCAGAGCAAAAGGAAAAGAGAAGATACTAGTTACCTATAGCAGCAGTAGCCGGCAGAGGGAGAAGCGGACCAGCAACCGGCGGAGGGAGAGGCAGACCAGGGGAGGAGCAGGTCAGGAGCTAGGCGGCGGTGCCATGGCCTTGCGGCGGCGCCGGCCGGCTAGATCTTGGGGCGACGGAGGCCAAGGGAGAGGGATGCGAGAGCCAGCCGCCAAAACAGTTTTGGCTCGGGGGGACACTTGGTCAATCTAGGTTTCACGGGAGCTGGGCAAGGGATATTGGAAAAAAGATGACAGGTGGGGCCAACTTTAAGTCGTTGGTCGACTCAAAAACCTGGACTAGTCGAGACTAGTCGATTGAGTCGCTCGACTCAACCAATTAGTCGAGTCGAGAACCTGAGTCAGACTTCACTTTGAGACTCATCGACTAGTCGTCGACTAGTCGCTCGACTCAAAAACCATGATGAAACGTAATCCCCTGTTATTCATGTGGGTCATTCAAGTTAAACTACTATGCTTGAACCTTGTATTTAAATGGATCATCGAGATCAAATCATAGTATACCAGAGGCATATAGATTCAGTTATTTGGGGCACAGTATCTGGCATAATTTGAACGATGAGACTTCAACAACAAATATCACTAAGGTATTTCACAGAAATAACTATGCATGTGATTGTCGTATGCTTCTTGATAGACTTTGATTGTGCCGAGAAGGTCTAATACGATTGCATCTATTCTCACATACCTAATCTTCTTCTAAACATATTTGAATTCGGAATGTTACTCTTAGTCATCTGTAAACCATGCTCTAAGCACCAACTTGGATCATAGAATGATAATTTGAAGAGGTGCGAGACGACAGATTCCTACCGAACTCTGTACATTTTCCGGTGGACGGTGATTTAGCAAGCCTGTGTCATGATGGAATCGAATCGGTGGTGTTCCATCTAAAAAGATTGGACCATAGCATAGCATTTGCCAAGAATTCCCAATATGATTGCATTTATTCTGACAAACTGAAGGCTACTAACAACCCAAACGTTCTAATTAACATATTAGATTCAAAATCGCAAATCATAACCTGAGCACCATTGTTTTGTATCATAGCCTGCCTCATCTCAGCTTTTAGAGATCTGAAGCAATCTGTGTGGTGGCATATGAGAGAGATAGAAACAGAAAGAAGAGACTATATTAAATATGACAACTACATTTATTTTTATTAGGTACTGTAAAGAATTCATATACGGCACAACATCTAGCAGCGAGCACACCCCATACCTCACGCAGTATCTCTCCCAATCTCCAACTGGTCTCTCAAGAATAGTAAACAATACCACTATCACAGATAGCATCATAGTAAGCAGCAGCGCATACATCTGTCTTCTTCTTTTCAGCAATAGATGTCAGCAGAAACACCAACTCATCTCTCTCACTTCTCATTTTCAGAAATAACAGGTACCAGCAGCCATGAATCTAAAATTTAACAAATCAAAATGAAAAATCATGGCATACAATATAGCTAAATATAGCAAAGCCAGGGGACTCAATTTATTATCCTAGCTTGTTTTCTGTGACAATGTGGTCAACATACTACCATACTACCAGTCGCTCTATGCACCAATAACTAAACCAATTAAACTACCGTATGGGACTATCAGCACCAAAGGAGATAACCAAAATATTGTATCATTCTATCAGAAGCAAAGGAGGTAACCAGTTGCCCACTTTCAGCCTAAATGGGGACAATAAAGAGGTTTCACTTGCTGCCCACTCACTAGTATACCACGCAGACACCTGCCTGTGGCCGCGTATGGGCAGCCACATCCTCCTCCCCCTCGTACGTTGGACTCTGGTGGCGGCAGGTTGGTTGCCTACGGTGGCTGGTCGCATGTCACCATAGGTCCATAGCCGATAGCAGTGAGCCGGGCAGATGTGTGGTCGAGCGCCATGAGCAGCGAAAGAAAAGGAGCAAAGCGGAGCAGATCAAAAGTGTGATTGCAAAGCCAAATTATGGACTAAATATCATATAATCAACTCTACAAAAAATTAACTGTACACTGGCTGCTGCCAAATCATGTGGACAAAGTAAAATGAACAAGCATTGGCTTGCATTACATATTTACAGCAGCTAAATATAAAACTCTACAATTTAGACCTTGTCATTCACCATTTTCCTTTAGTTACTTTGGGGTTACAACATCAATGGAAATGCATAAATTCCATTAGAAACTACTTGACTTATGGGCCATCCATTGGGAGGGGCAAAAGCTACTCCCTCCGTATCAAAATATAAGACTCTCTACCTAGTTAGTACACACGTGTATCTAGACATGTTTTAGTGCAAGGTTCACATGAATTTTGCGCTAAAACATGTTTAGATACATATGTGTACTAACTAGTTAGAGAGTCTTATATTTTGATACGGAGGGAGTAGAACATAAGACGTCATCAATGCATCCCCTAGGGAATTGTCCCTGAAATAATACAGAAATAAATCTTTGGACCACAACTACTCGTAAGATCAAACAGACTGAACTCAAGATCAACAAATAAGTATTTTTTTTTCCAATATCATGATAGTCTTTTACAAGCCACCCATAGATTAATAGGTTGAGCAAGACAATAATTTGTTAACGGCCAGAAATTTCCTCACACTACACAACAATTGGGATTAAGAAATATGTCTCAAACACTTTTAGCAAATAAATAAAGAGTATTCATATTTTATAAAGAAAAAATGACTGTATTGCTATGGTTTTTGTATAAAGACAAACATACCTAAAACTACACTTTGCCCTTTGCTTTCGATGCATCAACTTCACATGGGCCTTGTTTTTACATCGCGTAGGACTGCAAATTATGGCTGGCACCATGGGTTTGGTGCTTCAGACAATCAAGGTTAGCTTTGCTGAACCTTTTTACTACTTTTGATGAGCGCCATTGGATCTCACATCTCAGGGCACTCTGAACTTTGACTCTCATGTCTTGTAGACTCGATCTGCTAGTGTTGTGTCATGTACTACAGTATTGTTTGATACTCTGGATAATTGGATAATCTGATACTATGTCTGATACGGGAAAGGAGGAGATGTACTAATGGGAGAGGATTTTACGATAGGGAATAGACTATGAACAAATGCAAGAGTTGGATCAATTGACTATAGGGCTAGCATGCCTCAGGAAGCACACCGTGCTTCTCCCACCAGAATCGTACCTCCAAACATCAAGGCAGGGGAATTTCCTTACCTATTTTTTGGAGCAGCCACTGCACATACACCATGTCGTCTTCATCTAACTCCTCTGGCCGAAGATTCTTTACCAGTGAGACGGGGAGGATGCGAGGGGATTGACTACCTTGTCGCTGCTCGAGCGAGCAGGATTGAACTCGAATTAGGCCGAGAGAGTGACGGAGGGGGGAGGGGAGGTGGAAGCGACACAGCCCTGTAGAGATCCCTGCCCAGACCCGCCGCAGCGCATCCCCGCCGGCAGCGCGCCGCACGGCAAGGGCTCTGCTGCCCTCCCGCAATGCTGCATCACCTGCACTTTCAGGGCCCACGCCTCGTCGTCGGTGGCGACTGAGCCCTGGAGGTTCGCCGCTGCAGAGTACTCCCACCGGCCGCCGCACGTCGCACGGCGAAGGGGTTGGCGGCCTCCCGCAGCTCCTGCACGACCTGCTCCTTCAGGGTTCGCGCGCCGTCATCCCCACCCATTGCCTCGCCGCGTGGGCGACCAGCTCGCCGCCTCCCTCGTCGCCGTCACCGGCAAACAACGCCTCAATCTGGTGCCGCCCTCACCGGCCGGCGGCGCGGTGGTGCCGTGGTGGACGTGGACGAAGAAGACGGCGAGGGCGTCGGTCCGCGCGGGTTGCTGTTATTGCTGACCATGACGCGGTTCGGAGTAGAGAAGCGTAGGCGTCGGCGGCCGGAATCGGGACGACTGCGATTTGGATTTGGGAAGAGGAATGGAGAAGCAAAGAGGAGCTTGGGCTCGTGAGAGTGCAGAGCACGTCACCCCGGGCCCATAAGGCGGTTGGGCGGCTGGAGCATGCACACGACTCTGACAGCGGGACCCAATACGAGAGATGAGGTGGACGCACCAGGAAGCAGTAAACCCAGGGAGCTTAGATGTTGTAAAGATGCCCGACGCTAGACACCTCAGCAGCCGGTAGCCGTCTCGGCCGTGGTCATCTCTTCCATGACGACGATTGCTGCAACAACGGACATGGCGAGGTTCTGCCGGCGGCCGGCGACGTGCCGGCGAACTTGGCGCCGGGCGTGTCGTGTTGGCCTGGCGGCTGGCAGCCATCTACTCTGATGCGAAGACGGCAAGTGATGTGGCGTACAGCTCGCCGAGCATCGAACACGCCGGAAACCACTCGATCGTGCGTAGCACAAGAACGTGACAATTCCTTGCGGCCATGGCTTTCAACTTGACCTGTCCGCTCCGTTTTCAACTCGATGTGTCCGTTGCTCCCTCCTCCCGCTTCGCGTGAGCTGGATGGAGCCAAGATAGTACGATTGATCTCTTATAGGCAAAAAGGGTTCGGTGATACGGGGGAGTTGGGCGACGTACCAACGTACGGACCCCAACTCCCCTTTAATAATAGTATTCCCTCCGACCCGAATTACTGTTCGCGGTGGCTTTTTTGCAAAACCCCCCTACTCTTTTTCACCTGAAGTCAAATCCTCCCACCAGCCTCTCCCCGTACCGCGCCGCCTCCCGGCCGCCTGTCCGCCCCTCCCGCGCCGCCTGCTCCGCCTTCCTCCTCGTCCCCGCATTTCTTTCACGAACCAGAACCCAAGGACGAGGGAGATCAATTCCTTTTTCCCAAGATCCTAACTTTGACCTCCGGCGGTCGGGCCGTGGAGGAGCACAGGGACGGCGACCTCTTCGCGGAGCTCACGGGTCAACGCCCTCCTCGCCGCCCCCGTCGTCTCTGGCGACACGGAGCAGCGTTCCCTCGACGGCCTCGTCACCTGATTCTTCCTCGCCGAGGCCGACCCGCTCGTGGCCGCGCGCATCGTCATCGAGGACCGCGACACCAGCGGCGCCCTCAAGCTCGCCCTCAGGTGCGCCATGGTGGCCGGCATCACCGTCCTCCCGCCTCTGCCCCTCTGCTCCAGCCGTCGGCCTCTGCCCCTCTGCATCCAATGGTGAGTTTTGCCAAGCTGTCGATTTGGTTGTGCTAGAGCTAGCGTTGCGGCGTTCCGTGTGGATTCACGCAGTAGCTCCGGTCGAAATTTAGATGGCTGGTGTAGGAAGCTTGCCTGCTTATTATGTAGGCACAACAATCTACTCCCCTGCACACAAGATTGCGGTGGAGTTTGGTGCCTTCTATGGCTTCTCTGAGTACATATATCGCAGCCTGCGTGATTAGTGTGCTTGTGCTGTTTGCAAGCCTTGTTTGCAGGGGAATAAGGCTGCATCGATAGTCAGCTGAGCTGAGTAGCTGTTCCAGTGGCACTGCTGATGTTCATTACTAAGTTAGAATGCGAAATCGTGGAATGTTGTTTGTTTTGTGCCTTCCTTGGCTTCTTGTATTGCCCTTATCTTCTCCTCCTCTTCTCCTCTTGATCCTCTTCTTCTCCTCCTCTTCTCCTCTTGATCCTTCAGCTAATTTAGGGAGTATTATTGGTTGTTTTCCCTTCCTCTTCTCCTGCTCAGGCTTCTCTTCTTCTATTCTTGGTTGTATTGCAGCTTCAAATTCGCCTATTTGTGTTTCCCGGATGAGATCAAGTTTCTGCAAATAGTATACATAAAATTCTGTCAGTAAGATGCATCAGTTTAGACCTACTGAGTATCTTAAAACAGATAATTACAAGCAATAAGACATTGACATACTTTCTTGACTAGACGCCTTGGACGGACAATGCTTGATGGGTCGTTCAACCATGTGCCATATTCTTTTGCTGCGATAAATGTGTCGTCATCCACGATTACTTGGGACCTTCCTTTTCTCTTTGATGCTTTCTTTGCTTGTTTATCCTTCATCTTCTCTCCTCTTTCTCCACTTGTTGTTTCTCATAGTCGGCTATTAGCTTTAAGGTTTCTTCATATAGTTTGCTCTCAACCTCTAGTGTGTTAGGCAGCTTTCCCTCTTTTATTAGCTTGTCCTTGCCCATGTGGGGTGGCTTATATGTGTTTCCACCTTGGTCTTTCATAATCTCCACCAGGACAGACTGCAAGGTGACATACACTTTGGCAAGTGTCTTCACGTCATATGCATCGTAAGCTTGTTCGACTGTTTCTATCAGTTCTTTGAGAGTGTTAGGTGCACTCTGAAATGCCAAGGATTGGATGGAGCTGAAGAAGCAAAGATCCAAAACATTAACATCTGGCGAGTTAGGAGGTTGGAAAGTCAACCTAATATCCAGTCCTGAAGCTTTTACGGCGGCCAGAAATACAGGATCATCAGGCTGAACATGCGTTCTAGCATTGTCCTGTTGTATCCATATTGTTCCCACATCTCCATCGTCAGGCCACACTTCTACAATTGCTGGAATTACCTTCTCACAGAGGTATTCCCGCATGACGTCTCTAGTAACATTGAGGTTCTTTAGTTCCATCGTGCCTTTTGTCCTATACTTCGAGTTGTATTTGGCTGCATCTTCTGTGACAAAAGCCCAGATGCCTACCTTTCCGTCAAATGTCACATTTCCTTGCGCATCATGTCTAGGTCTTGCAACCACAGTTAAGAACATCACCTTCCCGATGCTGTTTTTGTTATGGATAGTGCGAACTGGCTCTGGTTCTTCTCGTGTTAGGTAGTACGTCCTGTCTCGCTTAGTCATATCAAACCATTTTTCATCCATATGCATTATGTTCCCCATCTTTATGAACGAAAGCTTTGCTTCTAATATTGTTGCTTCATCGACCATTGAGATGCAATATATGAGCCTTCTAATTCTGTTTTCCAAAGTTAGATGTGGTTTCAGGCTATTGGTATGGCGCCTTAAATCGCCCCATGCCAACCTCCTTTGCAGTGTTGCGAAAGGGATATCAAGGGACCTTGCCAGCCCCCTCAATGTACCCCTTTTGTTCAGTGCAACTTTAGGCACCCTTTCATCCAGATTAAGCTCTCTCTCTTTCTTCCGCACCTTCCCTTCCGCTTATTTGAGAAATCAAGCACCCTTTCATCCAGATTCAGTTTACTTGTTCATCTACTTGGTCGTTCATATACTTGTTCTACCACATCTACTTCCACTATGATCAGGTACTCCATTCTTATGTATGAACTGTCAACACATGACTATGCGGCAAATGGTACACGGTCCTGAAACTGAACTGAATCTGTTCATTTTGACAGGTCAAGCAGATGCAGACCTTTAGCTACAACTGCATTAATTGCTCATGATCTGACAGAGTTTTGTGGTTCTTCTTTCATTTTTTGAAGACATCAAAGGACAAAAAGCAGAAAGAAAGAAACAAACCAACAAACAAACAGCTGGACCTACTTGTTCACCAACTGAATTTTCAGTTGCACATGGACCGACAAACAAACCTGGACCTACTTGTTCACCAAATCTGTTGTCCAGAACAGAGATGTATTATGCCCATAGATAGACAACAAATCCTTTAATGCCTATCATTTCGATGCTCTTCTTTACTCTCCAGGTATGCATGAGTCGATTACTTTCTGAAAGTAATCTGCAATGCCTCTGACAATTGTTTGGCAAAAGCAGCAAACTAACTGAAGAATCTGCAATGCCTCTGACAGGTACTTACAGCTTCAAGCCAGTGCTGCAATGTGAGCTTCGAGCTTTCTCGTCCTTCGACAACCCCTTTCCAAGCCAGTGCAGTAGAGAAATTTCTTGAAGAACCGTGGAGACGCGACAGAGCACTTACTTTGGCGGCTCTGGTCCTTGCGCGCGCCCACTTGGACACGGCGGACTCCTGCTTCTGGATGTCAAAGAAGGAGACGGAGCTGCGCTTGAGGAGCGCGAAGTCGAGCAGCTTCCACCAGCTCTGCTCGACGAGCAAGGCGCAGTCGGCGAGCTGGCCCGCGCGTCCACCGCGGGAGGGCTTGACGGCTCCTGCGCCACCTCCGCGGGCACAACGGGAGGGCAACGTCCGGAACAGGGCGGCGAGGGCACGGTGCGCGGCTGCTCGGAGCGGCCGGTGGTTGCGCAGTCCCCGCGGCGGCAGAGGTCGGACGCGGCGTCTGGGCCCGTCGTCCCGGCGGAGGCGTCCGCGGCGATGTGAAGGGGAAGCGGCCGCGATGGGAAGGGGAAGCGGCCGGCGGCGGGAGCCCTCCGAGGGAGCCTCCCAACTGCGGGCGGAGCCGCCGTGGACTAGCTCTCTCCGGCGAGCTGCGGACGGCAGCGTTCCGCCCCGCGAGGAAGACGACGCCGCGATTGGACTTGATTTCAAAACTTTTCAAACTGGCGGGGGGTTTTTGTAAATAATATTTGTAACACTAGTCCGCCCAGTAATTCGGGTCGGAGGAGTATAAAAAGATGAAAATCCTGATACTCATGCTTAAAATGTTGTGTACATCACTAGTTGGTGCAGAGACCGGGACCCCAATTTAATATGATATACCTAGCCTCTCGGGTCGCCTTTCTTCTGGAGGCCCCGCAGCCGTTCCCAAAACAGCCCCCTCCTAGCCGCCGTCGGAGGAGTCCGTCGACAGCGGACGGCGGCAGCGAGCCGTATCTGTTCGTCTTATCTTTGCCCTAGCGTCCTTTCCCAAGTCTCGATCTGGCACGCCTCATCTCAGCACGCGTCCTGGGGACTGGAATTCACGGTTCACTCCGGCGGAGGCCGATGAAGCCGTTCAGTTTATCAGCACCTTGCTATGGAAATCTCGTTGTTGATCCATGCCTCATCCGGTTGGCGTTGGCAAAGGACTCCAAGCCACGGTGATTCCTGCACATGGACTAAGGCGGTAGGACCACTCGTGCTTGGACGCCGTCGACCCGATGGACCGCACGCTGCGGCAGAAGCTCTCCCGTGGCGGTGGTTATGCGGCACTGCCATGGCCGATCCGATTGGTTGTTGGCGCTCCTCAAGCAGAATGACTCGCTACATAGTCGTCGTTCTCAAGCGCGCGCGGTGCCGTCACCGCTGTTTGATGTGTGCCTAGATGACATGAAGCCCCGCTTTTCGTCAGCACCATCGGACACTCACAATTACCATGGTGCAGGCTGAGTCGTACGCCATTATAGATGTGCTATAAAGGCTAGAAATTATCAACTGCTCATATCGAGTTAGGGAACTCTAAGGCGAGGATCTTTGATTGGGAGATGACAATGCTTCACAGCTCGTCGTGCGAATGCGGTTTCGTTGCATGGCGATGTCCATGTCCAAGCCATGCGTGCGGTGACTGTGAGTCAGAGGATTGGTGCATTGCAACAAAGTTCTCGGCAAGGGGGTGGAAACACATGGTAGGTGCTCTTCGAGTACCGAGTCTCAATTTTCATGATGAAATTCTTAGGTTTGACCTTCACTGGTTGTACCTGACAATGGCGAGCTTCTAGCTGTTTCCTTGTTGAAGGCATTGTCCGGAAATTTATTGGACTTTCTCCTGGCTGGGTGAAAATACATGGTCTTACTTTGATGGTTGGATCGGGCGACAACGGCGCTCATGCATTGTTTCCTTTCTAAAGGCGCCGCAGCTGGAGAACCTCTTTCATTGTCTGGGTGTTGCTAATGGTTTTTCTGTTGCTGAAAGTCGCTAATCTCTTTGGTAGGGCCTTTTTTTCTTTTTCTTCTTTCTTTTGGTTGTGTGCATTCTTAATGTCTCGACTAGTTCTTGACACTATGTTGTTGCAGAGTCTGGGTGTAATTGCTATCTGCTTGATATTAATAAATTCCCTTTATGATTCTGAATTACATAATTTGATTTGGATTTGTAACTGAGTCGTACGACACTAAAATTTGCTCGCTATAGTAGTTTCCATCTGCCATCTTCCTGTTGCAATATACTACTAACTCTGATGTGTCGTAACTTGAACTAACGTCGGTCTATAACTACGATACTTAGAGCATCTCTAACGGCTGATGTAAAATAGGGCACCGATTTTGCATCATACATCACCATTTTTTGCGTTTTAGGGCACGAAAACGACCGGCGCTTTACCGGCTGATGTATAATAGGGCACGGCTTGCTCCAACGGCTGCCCTATTTTACGGCACAACATAAAGATCTGACGGACACTAGAGCGGGAGACGCATCCGACGGTCGCTAGGCTCCAAGCATGATTTTGGCCGGCGGAGGTCGCCGGAGGCGGAGGCGGAGAAAGCGCTCGATCCCATCGCGCGTCAGGTAGCAGCCTGCGCTGCCGCCGACCTGGAGCGCCTCCTCCATCGTTTCCTCCCCTTGCCCCAGATCGAGATCGACACCAGAGCACCGCAAGCCGGCCGCTCGACCTGCGGAAAGCTCATCGGGGCAGCAGAGTTGACCGGCGCCATGGCCGCGCTTGCCCTCCTCCTCTTCCTGCGTCCGTCCGCCTTGGCCTGCAGACCCTTCGAGGAGTTCGCCGGTGGCGGGCGCGGTCTCCGAAAGCCGTTCCGGTGAGCGGCGGCGCGGAATTTCGCCGGATTTGGCGGCGACGGCGGGGCTCGCCGGAGCGACGGAGCGGCCGGCGACACAGGGAATCGGAAGGCCATGTCGGGGGAAGCCGTCCCTGTGGGCAGCGGCGCGGGGCTCGCCGGAATTTGGCCGGAGCTCGCCGGAATTTAGCCGGCGACGGCGGCGGCCGAAAGGGGATCGTGCACGGGTGAAACTTCCGAATGGCAGTTGGGCTGCACGCGCTCGCTTGCTGGGATATAGGGCAGGGCCTCTGGTGATCTATATTTGCATCAAAATGGGCTCTGATGTATAATTTTTTAGAGCACGGAGTACAATAGGGCAGCTGCTGGAGGGTGTTTTTTGCCGTTTCGTGCCCTATACGTTAGGTTTTATAGGGCACGGCTGATTATACATCAGCCGTTAGAGATGCTCTTATATTAGATCGGATGGAGTATCTTGAATAAGATCAGTTGGAAAGACGCTTTTTGCGATCAAGAAATAGAAATATTTACAAATTAAACAATTAAAGATGTTAGTTCATCTTATTCGATAAACTTTTATTGTAGTCGTGTAAAACTAGCATCGATGCTTATTATTTAAATAGGGATATCAAGATGTTACCTTTTAAATCCCACCATGCATATTCAGACATCGCTATTGTGACTTTTGGTGCACTGCATAAAATACTTTTTCAGTAAGAGTGTTTTATGCAGTGTGACCGAAATGACACATCGGTGACCTATTAGATTAGATTTGGTGACACCGCATAAAAAATCCAGAGCCAGTTGTGGCCTCCATGGAGAGAACGGTTGCTAGCAGACCTCCTATGAAGCTACCAACATGACAATATCTTGTTGACAAGAGGTGGGTTGGCTGCTCCCGTTTCTCACCTCAAGATGTCTGTAAGTTATCATTTCAATTTTGCTTAAATTCAATTCGTTTATGTTTTAACATATGTATGTAACAACTATAACTTTTATATTAATGTATAGGATCATTAAGTTGAGATGAGATGAGATTGCTAGAGTGGCACATGCGTGGATTTGTGAAAAGGATCTCAGGAATAAATCTTTAATTCTTTCCGTCCTTTTATACGATAAGATTAGTATGGATGAAATATGTTATCGATTTATTGCTTCTGTTGTGTGACATTTTGATGGAAATGTAAATGTGACACTCTGATGGAAATGTAAAGGTGACATTGTGATGCGAACAAAATATATTACCGTTTTAGTACTTGTGATGTGTGAGATCAAATGTGATGCGGAATATATATTGCAGACTAACAAAATGAATATATATACTAGGCTTACGAAAAACCTCAATGCAAATGAGTGGAACCAGAAATTTCGTAACTGATGATCTCGACGCAGCGGCGCTTGGCCTCGTCGTTGTCGCTCGCCGCCTTGGCTTCATGGCAATGTGCTGCTCGAGAACATCAAAGTCCCTCCATGCACTCGAGCTCCTGCCGCCTCTCCTAAAAAGACGGCCGCAGCCATGCGCCTGCTGCGACCTCCAATCCCGGCGGTGCTCTGCCTCCTCGTCCTCGTTGCCTTGGCGGAGGCGTGCGAGAGCTTCTCGCTTCCGCGTCATGCGTGCGAATGAAGGCGCGAGGTTGCTCCCCACCCTTCGCGTCATGGGCGCGGTTCTTGACAATGCAGGGCTCGCACATCTCGCGCAACCCATCCTAAAGGTGGAATGTGAGACCACCACACTTGCGGGAGGCCTCCGGCCGCACGAGCCACCGACGTTCCACCTCCTTGCGGGGACAGGGCCATGGCCGCGGGTGGTGGAACCCCCATGGCCACGCTCCACCCCGGAGGATCCCCCGTGGCCGCGGTCAGATCCGTGTACCATAGATCTGGCGAACGAGAAGAATGGGATGTAGCCGAGGAAATTGGGGGAATATATCTAGTGGAAACCAATTTTAAGTGAAACCCGGTGGAAACAAATTTTAAATGAAACCCGGTGAAAACCACGAAAAAAGCATGTTAAATTTTTAAAAAAAATCTCGACAAAAAATGCATTATGTTGGGAAGATAGAGTTCTTAATTTAGACATGCAAAGTTTCACGTTGAAACTCAAAATTGTTTAGGACCTATGGAAATGACAAATTGAACAATGAATAGTCAATTGCTACTATTCATTTGTGAATCTATTATTCATTGATGCTTTTGTCATTTTCATAACTCCTAAACAATCTTGAGTTCAATTTTCAAATTTGTATTTCTGTAGAACTTTACCTTCCCAACGTAATGCATTTTTGTTGAGAATTTTTTATAACTTTTAAACATGATTTTTTTGGTTTTCACCGGTTTCCACTAAAATTTGGTTTTTACCGGATATTTTCTCGAAATTGGGAATTGGTACCCTAAATCAAGCTCCATCCAATGATATAGCGGGATAATGAGCCGATTTAGGGTACCGACTTTTTTTAGGGCTCCACCAAAAAATGTTCAAAACCAGATATCGCGAAATTATAAGGACTAGAAGTTACAGAACATGCTAAATATGCTCTTATAGCATCTGACAGGGGCAGATCCATGTGTAGGCGTGTAGCCAAGGTGATGGATACCACGTAACATTTATTTTCTTTGTAAAATACTAGCTCGTTTTTCCCATACGCGCACCTCCTCTAGGTTCATGTGGCTATGGAGATTTATGTGGCAGAAAATTTGTCTCCCATATAAAAAGGTGTAGAATATGACAAGTTGATTTAAGAAATTGAGGATGTCACTTTAGTCAACGCAGAGCTAGATCTGAAAGATAATCATGGAGTAGGAATAGTAGATCAATAGTATAGCAGCTAGTATAATTCAACTTGATGGGAAGAAGAACAGAGCTAGACAGATTGGCGCCAGCGTATTAATTATACAACTCTCTCGGTCTTCCTGCTGCAGCAACAAATCTGTGAAAGAAACATTTGACATTTGAGCTCCTGTCTGCGAGTTGGGTGGATCCATGTGGTCGGAGAGCCCCCTTCTCCGGGATGCCGGCGCTGCTGTGCTCACCGGAGGCGCCGCCCTGGCTGTACTCCGCTTCTGGGAGGAGATCGGCAACCGCGCCCTCTTGGACCAAGTAAGCTCTGCTCACCTCCTAAGTAATTCCCCTTTCTTGTTTTTTTTTCAATTGATGATTGTTTCGATTTGCACCGAGAAATTCTAGAGGAAATAGAACAAGCTAACACAAAATCCTCTCTTAATAATTAATTAATCTTAAAAATCATCTGGTTGTATACCTCTTCCCTTGCTGATCAGTTATGTAAATAGAAAGCGAAATTAAGCTGCCAAAGTGATTTAGCGTGGTAGAAAAAATTGGATTACTGACCTCGTGGTTTAATTGCCCGGGCAATGGATATTCACATGTAAGTTATTTATTATTGGTATCTGCTATGCATTTGTAGAAACTTTGCAGGAAACTGGTGCACATAAGCGTTGGGCTAGTATATTTCCTTATGTGGCCTTTGTTCAGGTAGATCAGATCAGACCACCAACAAAGTTCCCATTTGGCATGTGTTTATTACCTTTCTAAAAGTTCTTCTCGATTGCAGTGCAGATGATGTGTATGCTCCGTTTCTTGCTACACTAGTCATCGCACTCAACATCGTAAAGGTGACCTTGATTGGACTTGGTGTAGTTAAAGATGATGGCGTCGTTAACTCAATGACAAGAAATGGAGACCATAGGTACTGTCTCTTGTTTTCCTTCTCATTTTTATTTTTGTTAACAATGAACTGAACTCCATCTTTTCTCCATTGTTTTAGAGAGCTTCTCAAAGGTCCATTGTATTACGCGTGTGCTATAACTCTCACCACTATAATCTTTTGGAGGACGTCTCCCATTTCGATCGCTGTCATTTGCAATTTGTGTGCTGGCGACGGTACTACTTTTTTTCTCATGTAATTACAGTTTGTCTGGTGCTACGTTCTCCTTTGAGTGTTCAACTGAAGATTTCAGAGCAGCATAACTATGTACCTTGCTTCTTTCAGGTGTTGCTGACATAGCCGGGAGGCGATTCGGGCACAAGAAGCTCCCTTACAACCCTGACAAATCCTACGCCGGAACCATTGCAATGTTCTTCGCCGGTTTCGTTGCATCGATACTGTAAGTAATAGTATATTAGTATATACTACCGGACCCTTAAGCCTAGAGTCATCTTTTGGTTTATTTTCCGAAAGATTGAAACTGATACTGAATGCTGTATACCTGCAGTTACATGTGCTACTTCCACCTTTTCGGGTTTGTTGAGCAGAGCTGGATCATGGTCGTTGCCTTCGGCATCACGTCGCTCGCTGCGGCGATTGTCGAGTCACTCCCTATTAGCACACGCTTGGACGATAACCTGACGACTCCAATCGCCTCTGTGCTCGTCGGCGGACTGGTTTTCTACTATGTTGTTGGTAGTGGTGGTTCCACTGTTGGTGACCGGAGCAGCATCGCTGCAATCGCTGAGATGGTCTTTGCGGGAAGTAGCTAGTACAGTAAGGAGAAACTGCAGTGAGTTGGAAGGCTTTGCTTGTGTTTGACACTGGCAATGGGTTACAATTGCTGAGACGGTCTTTGCATGCTATTAAACGAGTGTTGGTTTTATCCGGTTTGTCTCTGTAACATAGTTATGGACTAAATTGTGTAACGGTGTCATTGTGAAGCATCATTTGTTTTGGAAGAGCATTGAGAAACAGGGTTATTCACCAACATAATTCATCATCAATGTGTGCATTTACAATCGAAATCTTCAAGATTTGCTATCTTACCGTGTCATCAAAATGATTAGTCATTTCCCCAACATGCCAAATTTTATTATTATACTGCCAAAGATAATTGATAGCACTATAACAAAGAGATTACCAGGTAATACAATTCAACTTGATGGCGAGAACAAGAGCAGCTAAAGATTGACGACAGCGTATTAATTGCTCCTATGCAACAGTTGTCTTGATCTTCCTGCAACAGCCACAAACCTGTGAGAAAGGCGTAAGCTCCTGTCTGCGAGGCTGCGAGTTGGAGGCTTGGAGCTAGCACTGGTGGATCCATGTCGTCGGAAAGCCGGCTGTTCCAAGACGCCGGCGCCGCCGTGCTCACTGGTGGCGCCGCGATGGCGGTGCTCCGCTTCTGGGAGCAGGTCGGCAACCGCGCCCTCTTAGATCAGGTCAGCCTAGCACTACAGAGATTTTTATTTATTTTCCTTCAGGGTTGAAGATTGTTCTGGTTTGTCACGGAGAAATTTTGGAGGAAATGACACAAGCTAAAACAACATCATCTCGAAATTGACAGCAGATCTTTCTGCTCTTGTGGTGCTAGGTTAACTCCATGTCTGAAAGTAATAGTTAGCATTTTGCAGTACGCCTGTAACCTGTTGCCTCATGTAATTAGGAAGGAGACTTATACACCAAAATGACAGCCTGGTAGAAATGTTTAGAATCCAGTAGTTAACAGGTAGTGCTGATTAGTTAGTTATCACGCTGTCAATGAAGGTTCACATGCAAATCATTTATGAGTGAGAATGGGGCAGAGGCCCAGTGGCAAAGGTAGCAGTGGCTCAACCTAACAACCAGAGTTCGAATCCGTCGGGAGCGAATTTCTGGAATTCTCACAAAGGAGCAATTCTTCTATAAAAAGAAGCCACCAAGGGCTAGTCCTGGTTGGTCTCGTTTAAATCATTTTTGAGATTTTTGGTCTGCATTTTTTCAGAAACTCTGCAGGAAGCTGGTGCATAAGTGTAGGGCTAGTGTATTTCGTTATGTGGCCTTTGTTCAGGTAAAGCAGACATCCACATTTTTCTTCGACTAGGGTGTAATCACTTTTCTAACAATTACTTCGTCATTACAGTGCGATGATGTTTATGTTCCATTTTTTGCTTCACTTGCCATGGCACTCAACATCGTAAGGGTGACCTTGATTGGACTTGGTATAGTTAAAGATGATGGTGTGGTTAACTCAATGACAAGACATGGAGACTATAGGTAGTATTTTTTTTCTTTCCATCTCAGTTTTGTATACATTATCAACAATGAACTGACAAGTATGTCTTCATCTTTTGCTCCTCTTGTTTGCAGAGAGCTTCTTAGAGGCCCGCTGTATTACGCATGTGCTATAACTCTCACTACTGTGATATTCTGGAGGAAGTCTCCTATTTCAATTGCTGTGATTTGCAATTTGTGTGCTGGGGACGGTATTCGTTTTTCTCATTATCTGAAGAGATAGTTCTTTCTCCTCTTTTGATTCTTCAACTGAAAGGTTTCTGAAAACAATATACTCCATATAATGTAGCGTGATTCATTCAGGTGCAGCTGACATAGCCGGTAGGCGATTCGGGAACATGAAGCTCCCTTACAAATCGTACGCGGGAACCATCGCAATGTTCTTCGCCGGATTCGTCGCATCGATTCTGTAAGCAACAAGCTATATACTAATGAACCCTGAAGACATCTTTTGGATTTGGGGAGCAAAGCCTGAACCCACATTTTATTCTGAAAGTTTGGAGCTACTACTGAATGCATGTACTATACATCTTGCAGGTACATGTGTTACTTCCATCATTTCCGGCTCGTCGAGGAGAGCTGGACTATGGCTGCTGCCTTCGGTATCACGTCTCTCGCCGCTGCGATTGTCGAGTCACTCCCGGTCAGCATGCGCCTCGATGACAACCTGACGGTTCCGGTCACCTCTGCGCTCGTCGGTGGCCTAGTTTTCCACTATGTTGGTGGTGGTGGTGCCGGGAACGGGTGACAGGAGCAGCAATCTCTGCAATTGCTGAGTCGGTCTTTGCAGGCAGTAGACTAGTCTAATAAGCAAGACACTGCAGTGAATTGCAGTACTTTATTTTGTTTTTACACTGCAGTGAATGGCAATTGCTGACATAGTCTCCGCAGGCTATTAACTGAGTCTTGGTTCAATCTGGGTTGTGTTTCTGCAACAGATTCTGAACAAAAAACGTGTAGCAGGTGTTATCTTGTGTAATCAGCAATGTGAAAGTTCTGAGGGCACGAGAAATGGAAGAAAAAATATATTTTGAAGTGAGAAAGAATGAATCGGAAAAAAAAAAGTGGCCTTGCTGACATAGTCTCCGCGGGCTATTAACTGAGTCTTGGTTCAACCTGGGTTGTGTTTCTGCAACAGATTCCGAACTAAAAACGTGTAGCAGATGTTATTTTGTATAAGCAGCAATGTTAAAGTTCTAAGGGCACGGGAAATGGAAGAAAAAATATATTTTAAAGTGAGAAAGAATGAATCGGAAAAAAATGTGGCCTATGCAGGTCTCGAACCTGCGACCTTCGCGTTAAAAAGTGGCCTTGCTGACATAGTCTCCGCGGGCTATTAACTGAGTCTTGGTTCAACCTGGGTTGTATTTCTGCAACAGATTCCGAACTAAAAACGTGTAGCAGATGTTATTTTGTATAAGCAGCAATGTTAAAGTTCTAAGGGCACGGGAAATGGAAGAAAAAATATATTTTAAAGTGAGAAAGAATGAATCGGAAAAAAATGTGGCCTATGCAGGTCTCGAACCTGCGACCTTCGCGTTATTAGCACGACGCTCTAACCAGCTGAGCTAATAGGCCGCTTTGAATTTGTGTTAAAATAGACTGTAGAACAATTCATTAATACTCTACCGGATAACCAAACAAGCAGAAAGCAAATTTGTCCCTGAATCTAGCCTTGTCTTTGATGACAGGGCACATGACCGATGAAGACGACTCCTGAACTGCCGTCCGGTCAGCGCAGTCTTGCCGGTGATCCCTCCTTCGTATCAACCAGAGGCAGAGGAAAAATGAAGAGAAGCGCAAAGACGACAACCAGGAGGGGCAGCAATAGCATCATCTCCCCATGCACCTTGTAGCTCCTCTCGTCGTCAAATCAAATTAAATAATATACGAATATATTTTATGATGGTTTAAAAATATTGACTTGGTTTCATAGATGTTGATATATTTTACTACATATCTGGTAGTACTTTGTAATGTTTGATTTGACTAAAAGTAATATGCATTACAGTTTGACATAGAGAGAGAGGGTATTAATGAGCTGCATAGTTATCATGAGAGGCTAACTCAGTAACTCGTGCCTTGATGCTAGAGGAGCTCAGATGTGTTGACAGTGTGCTAGGAGGTTAGGGGCTAAGACTGCTCACAGTGGGGAGTAACATGCCGATGTTACTAGCATATGTTACTATTTCCACAGTGAGGAGTAACATATGTGTGATGTTATATAAGGTTTTATTTATTAGGCTATAGACTCATTTTATCTTGATAAGTGTGATGTTATATTAACTAGCTAAGTTACCACAAACAGTTCTCTCATCATTAACTACATGCCACATAAACAAACTTGTATCGAAATGTGTGATGTTATTATCTAGCCTAAGACTAGTCACAATGGGAGTATCATAGATCGATATCATGCATATGATACTAGTGTATGATACTATCCCTACAATGCATAGTATCATATAGTAGTATCATAGCCACATCTCATTTATTTGTTTGTAGTATCCCAATACAAACGTGTGTACAAGATTAACTTGCTATTAAAATATCTTATTTTACGTGCTATGATACCGTAACATAGGTAGATATCAATATCCTCTCTTTCTTCATTAATTACTGTGCCACATTAGATTTTTATCAACATGACATGCATGATACTAGTTATGATACTCCCATTGTGTCTAGTCTAAGTCATTTTGTTTGCGTGCATGGACATGCTGCATGTTGGCCAGGTTGAAGGGCATGTTATGTTTGCTAGCATCTAGGAACTCTGCCAACATTGTCTATCATCGAACCATCAAGGGTCAGCTCGATCGATTCAAGTGGCCAGGAACAAGGTCAGGGCGTCAAGCTGCGAGCGTTATTACGGCTGAGATATTTAGTTGTGGACGACCTATATAACCCGGTTCCGTTGCTGAGGAAATATGTTTGACCATCGTACTAATTGAGAGCAATTGTCCTCATAAGCCACATGTTGAGGAAATTTGTTTGATTTGGATTGGTGTACGAGTGGGCGAGAGCTCGTTGTATTGGCTGATCATTTTGGTAATCTTATCCCTAATCGTTTTGTCTACCTCGTTCTATCATGTATTGTTTTTTTTTAAACTTTCTTTTATGTATTGTTGCCCCGCATACATATTGTATCAGTCATAGTTTAGGTATGAAACTGTCCAAGTTCTCCAATGAAAATTACACTTGGCCCGAATAGGATATCGTTGATGAATCCATGGGAGCGACCCGTATTAGTAAGTCAAGTTGTCGTGTTTTAGCGGGGTAAAGAGATCTGCTCTTCTGGAGACTGTACGGTTTTAGTTGAGTCTGTTGATATCGGAGTACCGCTCTTAAAAGTTTAAAAGTCTTTGAAATTTTGCTCTGCCAGGTTATACTCATGAGCAAATGAAATATGTTTTTTTAGATCCAAGTCATTTATGCCCAGCTTTATATTACTAAAGCCCACAAAGGTTCAAAGTTACCACAGAGTACTGCTTACATGCTGTTTACATGGCAATGTGTTCAATCTTGCCCATGAGATGGGAAGAAAATTGACCCAGTTGACGACACAAATGGGGTAGGGGGGGATATGGCCCTATTTTATCTCCTCGGCTCTCCTAGGAAAATGTGAGAAAGTCACAGTTTGAGTTGGTAAGAAATCGCGATGATGTCCCGTTGTAAGTTAGGGTTGATCGTGTCCTGAATAAAATTTGTGGAAAAATCCTCAATATTTATCAAACACGGTTTAGAATGTTTTATTCCAGTTTCAGAATATTTTAAATAAGATTCACTTTTTAGTTAACCTGCTTGTTGTGGAACATTTTGCAAAAACTGCAAGTTTCATAATATTTCATACTTGTTTCACTTTAACATGATCCGTCCATTCTGAAAAAATATGAAATCCCAATGTAACACTTATATGAAACTTCTCCGAGGTGGAGTGCCAGTTGATATTGGCAAAACAGAATGGTCCATATGCAAATATGTCGCAGCCAACAAATCATTCATTCATGGTGGCAAACAAACTAGCAAGATATGATTCTCTGCTCGTGACAGTAGTCAAACATGTGCGTCCGGTAATGTATCAAAACATAATCATTAACTAAAAAGTACCGCGTGCAATGTATCAAAACTTTGTAATAGAAGTGAGGTAGACTTTTTTTGGCATCACCATACCAAGCCTTGAGCCTCCATGGCTCCTTCCCAGCTCACCCACAACCATATCAATTTGATACATGGAGAAATATCGGATTTCCGGAACTAAGTTTTTCCCCAAAAGATGCCTATGTAGATTAGATACATTATTCTTCTCTTTCTCCTTGATTATAGTGTCGGGCCAGCAAATTACATATGGTATTGTGCCAAAAAACTTGAATTGAGAGAGGCGTTAGGTTTTTTAATTCTAAAAATAAATAAGAAATTGTCGCGTATATGGACTAATCGTGAAGCAAGGTCGGTTGTTCCTTTTTTTTGCGAATGTAGGTCGGTTGTTCCTAAATGCACCATACAATGGAGCCTCCCGTAATTTCCTAGGTGAAAGATTTTTGTGTTTGTGTGGCACGGTGTGAGCACGTGCCTTGCTCTTTGGCCAACACCAATGCATGATGTTTAGATAGATGCATAAAAACATAAATTTAGTTTTTCTTATGCATACATATGTAAGAAATGCTTAATTAGACCCTCTACTATATAAATAAACAAAAATACTTAATAGGAAATTAGTTTATTTTGTAGGCACCTTACGTTGTGAATGGCCTTACAAGATTATTGAAGCCAAAATATATTTTTATTAGAAAAACTTAGTTGAACTATGAAAAAACTGATGGGAGTTGAGATTTGAAAAATCTATTATGAGGTGAAGAGTGTGTGAGAGTTGAAGTTGTTTGGTTGAAACAACTGTAAAGTTACTGTATGAATTATTGTGATATTATTTAAAGATGTATGGTTGGAAGATTGTTTATATGGTAATTAACCATAAACACTAATCTATATAATAATTTACATGTAAATGCTATTTTGAGAGGGAAAAATCAACTTTTATAAGGTTGTGTGCCTAAAAAAGATGAGGCGCTAGAGGAAGATTCATTCGCACAGGGAGGAAAGAAACCCAACCGTCATGACTTTTTTTTTGAAGGGCACATACCTGGATATATTACTCAAAGAACACAATACAAAACATGTACATCCAGATACGGGGCAACTGTCCCCAAATTACAAGGACCAAACTAAGATCAAGAAACAGAACAAGGTCCTTTCGAACTACAATGAACAGAGCAATCCGCTGCTGCTTGCAACTCCACGAGTGCATCACCGGAGATGAAGAAGAACCGCAGCAGCTTAGTCGCCGGCATGGAACTATAGAGGACTCAACCTCGTTAGGATCGCCGCAATTTCCACCAAGCGCTGACGCCTGGATCTTGCAAACGGCGAGAAGAGCATCGGCGGGAGCAACGCTCCGGACCATGCCGACCGTCGGGTCGCCGGCCAAGCCCAGCCAGCAAACTCGCAATAGAGCAGCTCCAGGGACAGCAAAATCAGCAGTAGCTGCCGCCACAAGCCCAACCACTCCACCGTCCTCCTCCTTCTTCCACCACGGTAGCCAGAGAGGAGCACATGAAGCAGAAAAAAGACGAGCTTTAATACCAGGGAGATCGCCGAGGTCGCCGAAGACAGGAGAGCATCCATCGCCTCCACCCACAGGAGCTTGACGGGCCACCTCTTCTTCGCAGCCGTGCACCAGAAGCTGCTCGTAAGCTCTGGCGACAAGAGCCCCGCACGATCCACCGAGCTTCCTCCAAATCGAGAGCGTAGAACGGCCGCCCACGCCCTCCCCTCGCCTCCACGGCCGGCCAGAGGGCTGAAACCAGCAGCACGCCTCCAGATCTGAAACCGAAGCTCCAAAAAAGGACCGCATCTCCCCATGCCACCACGGCCGGCCGGAGACGCCGGGCCCCAACACACCACCTCCACTACCTCCCCGACGTCGCCGCCGGAACGGGGAAAGGAGGGGGAGGACGAAATCCGAAGCAGCGACGCCACCATCTATACCTATACCTATCTATACCTAATAATAAAAACATTAAGGTTTCTTGTGGTACGTCATTTTCGTTTCCCGTTTTGCCCTCCCACCAGGTTTCGTACGTCGCTTCCTTCGATTTTGGTTTCCTACGTCAACTCATCGCGCGCTTCAAACAGATCCATAGTTGGTCAAGGTGGTACTAAAACACAACTCGCTAATCGTTTCATCACTCAGCTGGGCCGAGCACGCGGAACAGACCCCGATCGGGAGTATCTGTGCTCAAATTCAGTCCATCCCCTCTATGGGCCTGGCCCAAAGTCATCCACGAAAATTATTTTAGGCCATTATGCGTCCTGCTGGTACGGGACTTTGAGCATGGGACGCTGGAATTTTTTCAGGTTCTACATTATTTTCTGTGGGTCATGTATGATATGAAATTCAGAATAAATTTTGCAAACTGCAGTCAAGGTATAGCTTATGCAGTGCATGCAGCATGGAATTTCTTTATCGTCTTCCAAAGCTTTCATCTATTCTCCAAGGTTTGTCATGTGAGTTCAGCCAGATGACGTCCAGTTAATTATGTTTTGGAGGTTTCAGGTATTTGAGTAGCATACTTTTCTTCTGAATGACGATCAGTGTCCAGATAATATGTTTTCTGTGGTATTCTTTAAATGCAAAGATTGTATTCACACTATTGTCAAATATAAAAAAGCTGCATATAATTACGATGGGTGGGTTAGAGGAAAATTATTGTATTTTTCTTTTTTTTATCCGTCGCGCTCTCCCCAAACCCCATGGCGACGTCGTTCAAATTTGAAGGTAATTCGTCTGTGGAGGCCTCAACGTCACCGGTTATAGAAGATGATCAAATGGCCACCTAGACTCCTCTCCAAAATGATTTATCGGCCTTCCTATGGTTTCTCTACTCCCTAATTCCGAGGGAGGCAAAGTCCTTCCCGGAGCAATGTACCGTGTGGTCTGGTTGTAGCGGCAGGAAAATAGGCAGCATAGGTGCACCAACACGTTGAACCTGATTGGTTTCCGCGACATGCCGTGACTGTACCAACTTTTTTCTCCCGTTGCAACGTACGGGCACGTTTCCTAGTACTAATAAAGTCAGTAAAGCTTCTTGTCGTCCGACTTTTTGTTTCCGGTTTTGCCCCTGCCAACTCAACCGTATTACACCGAATGCCACCGCTGAGTGGAACTGAACGGTTCGGCCAGTTTGGCAAAAAAAACCCCTGAAAAATAGGTAAATTAACCCGCAGTCTACATGCCAAAGGAACCCTCGTTATTTCGTACGCCGGAGGGACTTATTTACAATTTTCGTAAAACCTAGGAAACTTTTTGCAACAACGCACCGCTCTGCTCTCTCTCCTCCACAGAGCACGATCCCATCGGCTCTCTCCACACGATCCCATCGGCCGCCGCCGGCACGCCGCCCCTCTCCCTCGGCGCCGCACCTCATCACGCGCCGCGTCCGGCAGCTCGGGGTCCTCTCCCTCTGCGTCTCCGGCACCGCCCCGCTCTCCTCGCTCGCCGGGCTCCGCCCCCGCGCCGTCATCCTCTCCGGCGGACCCCACTCCGTCCACGCGGCGGAGCGCCCTCCTTCCCCGCCGGGTTCCTCGACTTCGCCGCCGACGCGGGCGCTCACGTGCTGGGCGTCTGCTACGGGATGCAGCTCCTCGTGCAGTCCCTCGGCGGCAAGGTCGAGCCCGGGGAGCGCCAGGAGTACGGCGACATGGAGGTGGAGGTGGCCAAGCCGTCCTCGGCGCTGTATGCTGACGGGGAGGTCGGGAAGCGGCAGACGCTGTTGAGCATCGGGAGAAGCGGTTCTATGGACTGCAGTACCACCCGGAGGTAGCTCACACTCACTGTTTTCTTATGTTATTAGAAAGGCATTTGTTGATAAAGGATTGGTCCTTCTGGCTAATCTATAAACTTGCTTGCCAGCTCCTACGAGTAGTTTTTATCCATCAATAACTGGAATGCTAGCTAAAAGTCCAGCTGCCTTCGCTCTCCTTTCCCCTCGCTACAGTTGAGAGAGGCGAAAAGGGAGGCGACTTCTTTTCCTCCGTCGTCGGCCGGCGATTCCTGGGGTTCTCCTTGCCTCCGTCCGCCGCTCTGGCGGCGGGAGGTGGGGAGAACCTCGGGTCTTCGCGTCGGGCCTGTAGATAGCGGTAGGAGTAGTTTTTCTGGCGGCGGCGCTCGGGTGGTGGTGGTGCCGCGGCGGGGAATAAGGTGTCCGGAGCTCCAACCCCACTTCGACGGCGGTTTCCCCGGCGTTGAGGAGCTCGCGGATGGTGTGGTCTACGGATCCTCGGATCCGGCTGATCTGGTGCTCCTCTGCCCTTTTGGGTCAGGGGATCTAGGGTTCCCTTGGTCTGTCGGCATGGCGTCGGGGCCGGCAGATCTTTTGGGATTTTTGTTCCTCCGGTTCCGTCTGCTCCTCTCAGTGTTCTTCTCCGGCGCCGAGAGGAAACCGGGTGGATTAGTTCTGGAGATCGAGATCGGTTTCAAGCTTCGGCAGCGCTTGTTGGTGGTTGATGCAGAGGGATGGTCGGCTCGCTGGTGGATGATCCGGCACGGCGGCGTCCGGCGCTGGATCTGGACGGAAGGGAGGCCTGGCAAGGTTCGTTCATCGATCAAGGTCCTGCTGTTTGCAGCAGGCCACTCCTGGCTTCAATTTTGGTTCTGCCTCGTCCTGTTGCGGCTTGTTGGAGGTTCTGTAGCAATCTTCGGCGTCCTGCTGTTTGTTTCTGTTTCCGTTCTTCGTTTTGCTTGTAGTGTATTTGTCCTGCTGCTTGTAATCTCTCTATGTTGAATATATGCTACTTTCTCAAAAAAAAAAAATAACTGGAATGCTGGATGTTTTCTTCTGTGGCAGTACTAAGACTTTGATGCAGCTGGCCTATCAATTTGTGCTTGTGCGTATGTGCAGGTCTGTAGGTTTTGTGCTAACTCTGGGGAACTCTGAGCTGTGTAGTTACTTCCTCTAGCAGTTCTCCTGGGAAAGTAAAAGTTTAATTGTCCACTAACTTATCTGTTTTTGGGTACAGAATGACGAAAAATGGTTGAGTAGGGAGCCTACGTTTATATTGGAAGTTTATGTTTGGGGGATTAGTATATTATTGACTGTATATTGATTAATTGTGTTTGTTCTTACGAAATTATTATATTATTTCAATTGGTTGCTTTGTAGTGTGTATGGAAGTACAATTACACATCCTTCATAAAACTGTTTATACATTAGCATTGTTGTCATAAACTTTTCAACCTTCTGATTATGCAAGGTGACACATTCGCCCCAAGGAATGGAAACACTGCGCCGGTTTCTTTTTGATGTTTGTGGGATTAAAGCTGACTGGAAGTTGCAAGATGTGCTGGATGAGGAAATCAAGACTCCATCCTTACAAGTTGGATCCGTGCTCTTCATTCAGACTTCAGCCGAAGCTGAGACTGGCCAAATAAATTGTATATCATAGCATCAACAAGGCTATATGGACTTCCGTCTTTCACCTGGTTAGCACAATCTACATTGCATTCAGCTAGCATTATGCAAGTTCACGCCATGATCTAGCTCCTCACTCCTTTAAAATATGCTTGATCACGGTGCATGCAACTGCTGCGTGATTGCTTCTGAAGGCAGGCTTATTTTCTTGATTACTTAGTCGTAACTATTGTAGTTAGGGCTGACAGGTACTATGTTCTGACTGAAATAACATACTATATTTCATGTTTGCACAGACTTAGGTGGCAAGATAATTACCCATCTTACGGATCTTTGGGAATATACAGAATATGGTTTGGAGTGATGGAAATTTTGCACTGCCTCTGCTTTTGGTATCCTTTTCTTTTCCCCTTAATGATTATGTTATACGTAGCCTATCCAACTTGAACTAATAAGAAACATCAATCTGACTTATGTGACTTACTTCCTACTCATTTCATGCTAATAATCGTGATGATTAAACTTCATAAACCTTTGATCGTTCAATGATTTTTCATTTGATTTTTCATTTGAGACACGTGGGGAACTAAGTAGGCAGGCTATGTATGAAACGGGGTGTGTTAGAGAAAAAATCCCTCTTCCTGTTTCATCTTATGCTTATGGGGATTCAGCTAGCTCCTTTCATGTTTCTCTCTCTGCTTTTTATTTATTTCCGAGACACTAAAATTACCTATGTGAAAGATAAATGCATCCAGGGGACTGCATGTTGATAATGAAGATGCTGGAATTTTTGCACACCTCTATACATTAATCGTTAAGGAAAATAAATAAATAGGTGCAATGAAAAAAAAATAGAGGCAATGGTAGAAAAATCAATTAAGTGCATGCTACGTCAATTTAGATAAAATAGTTTGAATTGATTATCATCTCAGGAAGGAAATGTTCCTCTGTTGCAATAACCTTTTAGGTGCATCATTGTGCATTACAAGAAGATTGTATTTTCAGTTAGTTACTTTGGTCGGTTTGGTGGGTTGTTATGCAAGATTATGTGGAGCTCTTTCTGTGCTAATGCTTCAACAATACTTCATGTTCACTCTCAGTTGAAAAAGATAAGAAGCCATTTCCCCAAAGGAATTATCAGCTATACTTTAAAAAAAAGGGCAGCCCCGGTGCAGTAGCTCCCGCTTGCGCAGGGTCCGGGGAAGGGTCCGACCACTTTGGGTCTATAGTACGGAGCCTTTCCCTACATTTCTGCAAGAGGCTGTTTCCAGGACTTGAACCCGTGACCTCGTGGTCACAAGGCAGCAGCTTTACCGCTGCGCCAAGGCTCCCCTTCTTATCAGCTATACTTTATTTCAGAATAAAGATACTCGCGTTTTTGAATAACCTAGCGCATGTATATAAATTTAAAAAAAAAGATGCAACGGAAGTAATACAAATTAAGCATGTGCGCGCTGCTTCAATTAAGATAATACTCCCTCCGTTTTTTAATATAAGATGTTTTAGGTGTTACACATGGTGTCTAGGTACATACTAAAGTGAGTGAACATGCACACTAATACATGTCTACATACATTTGTGTACATGTGCATGTAGACAAATGCTAAAACATCTTATATTAAAAAACAGAGGGAGTAACAGCTTGAAGTGACTACCATCTTCTGAGGCGAAATGTGAAATTGGATGATAAGATAGATAACCTACACAATTAGTATTCTCTAGGAATTAAAGATGCTAGACCATTGTAGTTTCCAAAGGAAAAAAAAACTCCATTATAACATGTAATACTTGCATGTCTATATCATTTGTTTGGTCCAAGAAATTGTTTCGTTGCATTTCGTACGAAGTTTAATGTTAATGTTCAGCAGTTGCATTTTTGAATATTTATTAGCCATTTCTACAAAATTACAATGCTCATCTAAGACGAAACAGTTCTCAAACCTCTATTTGGTAGGGCTTATTTTAACACTCAGAATCTCTACAAAAAACAACACATGTTACATGGGAACTTCAATTAGCATGCACCCTCTTAGTACTATTCAGTTCCTCGCGTTCTTTTCCCTTGCACTTCTTGAACAAAGGGTGCTCATCCATGCGATGTTGTTTGGTCTGGATGTTGATACATATTCTGCTAAAGTTTTTCGTTTCGAAGTCAGGTTTTCTATCCCGTTGCAACGCACGGGCATTTCTTGCTAGTATATACCTATATATAAAACTTGGTAAGATTCACCTTCTCTCAGGCCATCCACGCCCTACGTCTATCCAATTTTCGCTGTACTGTTCACTCCTGATTTTCTTCCAATCCTAATCCGCCACGTCGCCCGGTAAGCGGAACGCATTCAGCCGGTTACCCGGTCTACCCGTGACTCGCCCGCGCGTTCTCTGTCCCGGGCGACCGACGCAGACGGGAGGAGCAGGGCTTTTGGTCCCTTCGCTTCCGGTTTCCCGTTTGCCTCGTGCTGGGTTGGCCACGGGCGGCACTGTAGACGCGGGTCCTCCCACTCTTTCGATGATTGGGTCAAGCGGTGGTCAAAAGCGGTGCCTAATTTTACTTGCCCACGATCCCCAAATCCAGCACGTCCTCCTCCCTCACATCCTCTTCCTCCTCTCCTCCTCCTCCTCCCGTACGTCGCCTTTGGTTGGTGAGAGAGCCGCACCACCGCGCCGCCTTCCCTTCCTTCTTCCACTTTCCTCTCTGCCCTCTGCCATCTTCCTCACCGCCAGTGAGCCCACCCGAGGATGCTGCGGACGGAGATGGCCGCGCGAGGACCTCGGGCTGACCAGCTGGAGAGGCTGCTCGGGCCGGTGATGGGAAGAGCGAGAAAAAAGGGATGGGAGTGTCTCCATCAAGGAAAAACAGATCGATGGAAGCAAAGGAGGAGAGGTTTGATTTCCTTTCACTCCACGTTTGTTCTTCCTCTGATTAATTTGGTGTGATGCATTTTCTTGATCTATGACTTCTCCTCACACCCTCTTTGTTGGATCCACCGGCGAGCTGTGCGTGTGGGATTTGGGAGGACGCCATGTTGCAGCCGCTCCATCACGTCGTCCGCCTCCACGGGGTGGGACCCGACTGGCACGAGCGCCCCCTCTGTCCGTGCCCAGCTCGAGGAGGTCCATCTCGAGGAGGTCGCGGCGGCCCAGCTTGACGACACCGTGCGAGGTGGCAGGACAATATGGTAGGAAGACGAAGGGCTAGGGCATGGATCAGGATTGGGCCAAGATGTTCTTCATTACTGCCACGTATTGGCTCTTCTCTTTTTATTAGTTTGGCTTTTTCCTTTCAGTGCTTTGTTTTTACTCTCAGTTCCTTGGTCTCAGGCCGATGCACGGATGCACGCAATTTGGCTGGGAAAGCGACCGGTTATGGAGGCAGTAGTTGATGTATTTAGTGGTACTGCTGCTATTATTTTGTTGTTTCCTGCTCTCACTGCTTGGCTAGGTCAGCTTTGATTACAAAGAGATTGTCAGGTTGCATGCTTATATTCTTTACATTTCTTCTTGAATTACTGTTTCAATCTTTACTACAGTTAAATTGAAGAAAAGAGGATGAAGACGCATAAGAGAACCTCATTTTTCTTTCAGCTGGTCGTATTCTTTCAGCAGTAGGTTATTAGAGAAATCGAGGTAAATGCCCATCATCAGGCGCACCATGTGCAGGCAGACCTGATTGGTGTATTGGGAAGTTTATATTTCTGATTTTAGTATATTGCGTTCGATTTATTTTGCCTTTTCTTATCCTAAGCAACTGGAGGTAGATGATTTTATAGCAAGACAGCATGTATCTTTGGTCTTTACTGGCGCTCGATGTTTAATTTACTGCTTCGGTCATTTTCCGTGCTGACTTGCACAAAATAACTAATCTTCGTTTCCTCCTGTTGCCCACATATTAGTTGATGTTCTTTGTGTTTGACCTCTACGTTTTGCCTAATGGTTTGATTTCTGCATCCACGATTGATTTGATTGTGTTGTCCCTTACTGATTTATAATATTCAGTTATTTATTGATTTTTGGTTGCAGGCCTTCCTTGCTGCTGGGTCATACCATGACCGACACCGTTCGGTGTGTCCGGCCGTGTGTTTCATCTCCATGTGGAAGATGTGCACCCTGCCTTCTGGTTGACGGCGGCCTGCATTCGGTATGCGTTTCTTTTGGTCTCCATGCTGGGGCTCCATGTTGAAAGTGTACAAATCTGCCCATCCGGCAACCGGAGCCTATGTTGATGGTTATGGCGGATATATGTTGGGTCGTTTCTTGCTGAATGAAATATTTGTCCTGCGAGCCATACCAGTCACTTGGCAATTTTTCAGATGGTAGTGATGATGGAAGGTAGAGAGTTTGTCTAGACAAGCAGTCAGTGTACTATAATTACCAATGCATTTTATTTTTTTCTGCTGCTATTCTTACCGCATAGGGTATTTCCTTCCTTGGTTATTTTACTGCCAGCTAACAGTTCCATAATTTCTTTTGCTTCAACAAAGGTATGTTACCATAAATCCTGTAGGTTTGTTTTCAGTTTCCATGCCACGTGCTCTTGATTTCTTTCTCGCTAATTTGTTGATCTATTCAGATATGCAGGATGGTCTAGCGTAAGCACTCTTATGGTTACCAATCATATCCATCAAGCCCTTCATAAAACAACATGGTTGCAAGGTATGTCCAAAGTTATGGCATTCGTTCCGGCGAATCAAGATGCAAACTGTCAACAGGGAGTGTACTATAAAAAGCTCCTAATTTGTCTAAGCTAGCAATTACGGAAAAGGCATCTGGAGTATATGTTTTGCATGCACCTATACATAGTGTAATATGAAAAGATTATCAGTGGTTTCATATTTCTAAGTACACCATTTAAATCCTTAAATGATCCTCCAGAACAGTGATTATGCAGACTGTTCCTACCTAATTTTGTTCCGCCATTTTCTCCTATGCTACAGGCTGAATGTCTACTGGAAGAGGAATTACAGGGACTATCTCAGTTTCATCGAATGCTTTGTTAGAGACAAGGAAGATGAGACCACAAGAGTGGGAGAAAAAAAAGTCATGTACAACTGCCATCACATATTTTTCTTTGCTCATATTTTGTGGGAATTCAGATGCAAATTGTTCTCACGAAATGAGTGGTTTTCTATATAGCATTTCCCCATGCTTAACTTATTAAAATTTATTCATGATGCTTGCATGCTCCGATTTGTCCCCTGCAACTCAGGGCTGGTAGTGGTAATACTTAAGGTTTTGAAGTCTAGGTCCAGCAAAAAGGAGCTACCATCTTTGACAACAGTAATGGATGTGTTGCTTCAGCTTAGAATAGAATTGAAGCTCTAACTTTTGATGTTTTTATGTCCTCCAGCTAATAAACATTCCTCTTCTTTTTGATATCAGGTTTTTGAGTTATGTCTTAGTTAGCCTTCTATTTGCTTATTGTGACTCCAAGCTTGGATAGCTTTACGTTGGCTGGTGACAAGGTTTCTTTTGTTGTACAGTGGTGATCGACTAGCGTGCATTTATGTCAAGCCACTATACTTCGATAATAGAACAGTCGAGTGAAATTAAAAGTTATTATATCCAACTGAGTTTTGGTTGGCTTATTACTTTAATTCTGTCTCTTTTTCGTGCCTTGCAGAGTTTCCTCATTTCCTTGGTATCAAAGTTATTCATTCTTACGTAGGTAAATTAGATATTCTGCTAGCAATAAGAAAATATGGCTCTGGATGAGTCAACTGCATCTTAACTCAACCTTTACTTGCTATATATATACGAAAAGGTGTATTTTGTGAGGTAAACCCCAAAAGAAGCATCAGCCTCCTGAAGTTATATTTTCCTTTTATTTAATTTTCTAGATAAAGGTCCCCGTTGGACTTGCTGTGTTGGTGGCCTAAACAGGGAGATGTTAAAAGATATCAATAAATGGATTTGATGTCTTGGCTTCAGGAGCAGTAAATGAAAATAATGTTTACCCAACAGCCTGTTGGTAAAAAAAGCTCCACCGCAGTGAAGATAGTCTAATTTTTCCTAAGAAGTCTTATCGAGACATATTTCAAGATCTACTATAGCTTTTGAAAACACAGTCAGGCTAAAACTTTCTGTGTGCCATGACACTAAGAATGGCTTAAAGATCTGTTTTTCACTTATTGTTCTATTGTTTCCTCAGGGCAAAAAATTATGTTTACTGCTTGGAGCTCTGAGAATCTGAGGTGGACATGGTGGATCGAAACCTGAAAGTTGATTCCACAAGATCAGTATTTTGGTCTGCTCCAGCATTACCGATGAGAATAGTTTTCCATGGCCAGATATTTTTCTCAGGAAGGACTATATGAGGTGATGAGAAGTTTATGAGGCAATGAAGAAATGTTCTAAAGCCAGAGCATCAGACCATTGGTAGAAAACTTTTAGTTGTTACTTTTTTTCAGGATTCACTCTTTGTTGAATGCATCAAGTTTCCTGACCCTTTTTTACATTCCGGTTTTGGTGCTAAGGAATTAAGATGACTGACCCTCAAAGTGTAGGTATTGGCAGTACTCTCTTGCTGAAACGATGTGTTGGTTAATTCGTAATTTATCCTTCCATGATGCCCACATGCTGATGCAATCCTATATGCTTTGTTTTCTACCTAGAATGTTTCTGTGGTCAGTTTTATAAATTATCCACCAAACTATTTTTTGGTCGCATATGCAAAATATGGCATGAATATTTACATTCTATTACGCTAGCAAAAGGATAATCAAGGAATTAGCTTCAGATGACTGCTTTGCAAATATTCAGTGCTTAAGGTAACCTACCTCCTGTCCTGAAGTACTGGGTCTCAGCAGACGGCAGCCACGGTGACTGCGCGGACAGAATAGAACTTTCTCGCATTCTCCACAGCTTGGCTTCTGCTGATACCTTTTTTCAGACCGCTTACTTGGCAAAACAACTAAATCGTCCCAACCCAGCAGCAGTGTTCATTAACTGTCAATGCACATGTCAATACACAGTACAGGTATAGAGTATACTTAGCATGATTTGAAGTAATGCAGGAGAAGAAAGTAAAAATTAACTAGCTTCAATCTCTCTAAGGATCCAGACCGTAGAGCACACAAGTTGAACAAATGTGCAACACCTTATTTATTTTTCAACACTACCAGGTCCACTCGATCCATCTTCCTATTACCAGCTCTATCTCTACAGATTGGCCTCATGCTGTCATGCATGAATAAATAGGATCCCAAATACACAAAGCTGGAAACAAAGCTCACCAGACTGGTCTGTAGTGAACGCGTCAGTGTTGCAGCAGGCAGAGCCGACCGCCACCGCCGAACAACGAGCTGAAGCACCCAATCGATGCGCTCAGGACAAAGCAGAGGGCTTGGCCGAGACCGTCGGATCGGCTGCAGCTGCTAGCGGAAGGAGCCGAGGTCGAGCAGAACACCGGGGACGATGACGTCTGGCCGGCCGACGGGGCCAGTGGCGCAGGCAGGCCCTCTGCTCGATATGTGGTGGAGGATGACAAGGTGATGTGGATTTGAAGACCAAAAGGGAGGCGGTGTACTTTGTTTGCTTGCTGATGAAATGAGAAGGGGAGAGCATCAGATGAGGTAAGGAAGGAAAAAAATAGAAGGCCGTGACTAGGGTGGTCATGCCCACTGAAAGTGGACTTCACCTTGCATTGAAAAAAACTCGAAAATATTCGTTCTGTTAAAAAAATGCTCACATTCTAAATATAAAAAGAAATCATTACTCACCCTTTTATTTGGGAGAAATACTTAATTTCAGTAGCACAGATATTCCACCATCCGTGTATCTAGATTACCACTATATCGATGTTGTCTAGCCACCGTAAAGAACGTATTACCTTTTCTTTTAACTTCAACGCATAACTGACATTAAGTTAAATATATTGCAAGAATCAACGGCAGCAGCTTCGATTGCTAGATACATTATGAAACTTAATTAACAAACCAACGTCTACCTTACATTTGCTTATTGCATTACCTAACCAAATTTTCGTTCAACGGATTAGAGGGTAATTTGATTCCTAAGACAAACACTCTCAGCAACCAGCCACTAACTAACTAAGCAACGAGCATCAGCCATGAATTGAACATCGGAATTTTTTCAGCAAGGGCGCGGCGGTGTAGTAATAGAGCACCTGTTCTTAGTTCACATCTTCGGCTTAATGCTACATACTCAATGTTGTAGGTTTTCAGTTACTACGTACTGTAATCTAATGTGGCATGTTTGTTTCTCTTGATAATTTGGTTCTGCTTACCATAAAACTGATTATGTTTTCAGGTTTCCTTCTTATAGACACGCTATACCAACACGTACAGATTTAAGAAGTACACCTAGATCAAAACTTTTGCCCCTTCTCAACATCGACATGTCTCCCTCAAACAACAGTAGACACTTAATGACACCACACGGGTGCGACGTGTCGCCACGCCATATTCCCTAGTAGTACCTAATTTTCATGAAAGTTCGGATTTTACCACGATAAAAGTGGGTCAACCTGTTGTGGAAAATTCACTACGAGAAATCATGTGCATTCACGGAATCTACAAATATACCCCTTTAGTTAGCATTTACATTTTTGCGAGGAAGCAGGATGGAAAATCATAACCAAACGTACTCCAAGACAGTTTTATAGCACCTAGGTATATTTTAATTAACCTACATCGTCATAGATATTTATTTTGTAGGGTAACGTAAAGATTGATTCCTTTCACAATCTGGGAATTTAGACATTAATGTTTTTTTTACTTTAGGCATTAATCTATACTACTATTAAAAGAGCAAATATGTCACGGATACATTAAATTTAAGTCGTTCAATATCCGATCAACGGATCAGATTGTTCCAACAATGTTGAGCAACTCAACACGCCTTTTCAATTTGTTATATTACGAGAATTGCCACCGTTCAATATCTGACCGACGGCGCCGCCTCCCTGCTCCGGCTGTACGAACGGAACCACCGACCGCCGATCGAGCCGATCCCCGGCGAGTTGATGACGACCTGCTACCCGCTCGATGGCTTCACAAACCTCGCCGACTCTGCCGTCCTGCGGCCTCGGCCACCCGTGGGTTCATTACGATCTTCGTCGCGCGTCCCAGCTTCGTCGAGGAGAAGCGCCGTCCTGTTCTCATCCTTCGCCGATCGAGAGTGCTGCACCGTGGTCGCTGTCGACCTCCCGGTGTTTGGCTCTTGGCTGCGCGTGCACATTCGTAAGACGACGGGAGCGGCGTGCGGCGGCATGGCCAATCCTCTGTACGGCGAGCTGCTGCCGACCAGCTACCCGCCCGACGGCCTCACAAATCACGCCGACCCTGCCGTCCTTGCGGCCTCGGCGACCTGTGCGTCGTTACGAGCTTCCTCGCGCAGGGAATCCCAGCTTCGTCGAGGAGAAGTGCCATCCAGTTCTCATCCTTTGCCGATATAGAGTGCTGCGCCGTGGTCGCCGTCGACCTCCCGCTGGTTGGCTCTTTGCTGCGCGTGCCCGTTCGTAAGAGTAAGACGACACGAGCGGCGGCATGGATACCGTGGCCGTCGTGTGCCCTGCTTTCTCGCGGCTTTGGCACTTACGCTGGCTCAAACGATTATGTACATAAGTAGTAGGTGTAGACGTGAGTTAATGTTCCATGGATCACGGTGGTTTGAGTATTGCGGCTGGTGTATTTGCTGATATGATATGCTAAAACTGTATCTGTATTCTTGGCCTTTCGCTTCAATTCATATATTTAAGCCCATGCGAATCCTTATATGACAGACACTTGCAGTTCTTGCCTGATTTCTTCTCGAAAAGAAAAATGATAAGCACTCATGCAATTATGCAACTATCCAGAAAATCATTCTCGCCATAATTCATGGTAGCGTGCTAGGTCTGCCTTTTCTTTTTGCAACCAACAATTCCGAATTTCCATCTTTTCTTTGGCTTCTCAATTACAGTTTTTGTAAAGAGAAGACTCAAACATCAATTTAGTTTGCATGAAAAGTACACTTTTAATTCATTTTGCATGTAACAGTTCACTTCTTAATTCTCGGCTCTTCATGGTAGAGGAGAGGTCCCTGGCATACCAGCAAAGTACAACGTGCGCGGCTTCCTGGGCGGGGCGTTGCCTCCTGCCACCATCTCCATGCCGGCGACGAGACGTTGGAGTTGAGAATGGTGAAACTGTACGCGGCGGCGGTGCGCGTGATGACGGCCGCGGGATCCCCCGTACACACCGGGACGGCGGCGAGGCTGATGCGATCGCTCCGGTCGCTGGAGCTGCAGGTCCAGCATGAGTCCTTGAGAGGCACTGCAGGGCGTCACCGTGCAGGACGGCGTCGTGGACGTCCCCAACACGCTACAGCACGACGGCGTCGTCATCCACTCCCCGCTGCTCCCGCGGCTGTGTGCATTCATATGCAGAGGCCGGGTGTAATGCTTAAACTTTTTAAGTAATAAATCCCTTTATCTAAAAAAAAGCTAGCTAGAGCTGGGCTTTCCAAGGTTTTCACGTGAACAGATTCAGGTCAAGACAACTCCTACGTACGGCCGAAGCCATGTACCCATGGTAAATCTGAATATTTTTCATTTTTCTTCTGATGTGTTATGTATCTCTGAATATTTTTTGGTTTCCTTTTGACTCCATAGCTGTATGCTCATGTTACTGCTACCTGCAAATTATTTTTGGAAGAACAGTGTTCAAATGCAATGCTGGTCCAACCAGACTAACGATAGTTGATATATTACTTTTTTGAAAGGCATGTAAATGATCTAAAATAAAATATGGTTGAATACCAGTGTTACATATTGCAATAGCAAAGCAAGACAACAACTAGAATGGGCAAACACCGAAAGGAACAAGGGAAAAAATACAAGGCAAGAATCAAGATGTACTTACACAGATACAGAGAGCTAATTCAGATTTCTCCGATTTTATCGGCATGTACATTTGTACTACGGGAGGAGGACGTCGGTGTTGTGCAGCCAACTGACGCACAGTCGCAACGGCCGCCTATTCGGTGAAAATGAGGCCCTCGTCTCCGAGCGCTTGGATGCCAGCGAGCTTGCCGAGCTCGAGCGCATCCTCGGGCTTTTCGGCGATCCGAGACGGAGGCCAATGAAGGAGGTAGGACATGGGCGGAACAAGGTCATCGAGCGGGAGCTTCATGGCGAGGCAGCGAAGGAACGCGGGGAGGAGACGATAGGGGGAGTCGGGTGAGGGGCTCCTGACGCGGGCGTGGAGGCCGCCCGACGCAAGCTCGGCTCGCCGGACATGGAAGCATTGAGACGGTAAGAAGGGAGAAGACAACTGGATACTGACCACGGGGTAAGGGATTGAGAACGAATAACGCGTACAAAGGCCGTGCTTGGCTTGGCTGTTCCAACGGCATTGTTTACCTAGCCAAATATCTTTGCTAAAAAAAACCTAACCCAGTTTTTACACATGTCCACGTTATTTTGTGTTTTTAATATGTAAATCAAACGGGGCTAACGGTAACAAATAAAAACTATATAATGGCACAAGTATTTTTTCATTCAGTTAATAATAATTGATTATATTATTTATTTTGATAGATTATTATGCTCTTTTCTATGAACTTTACATATGTTTCACAAGCGATTAAAAGATAAATTATATCAACAATCCCGAAAAAGAACAAACACCCTCTTCCTATATCACCATTACTAACTGGAATGAGGCAGTTCAGTACTTCACGGGAGATATTTGGTGTGATTTCAATTTTGTATCATGAAACAAATTTAACTGGCCTTGTAAAATAACTCAATAAAACAAATATAGATTCAAAGATATGTTTATATTATAATAAATTATGAAACGTGTGTTGCACGTGCACGGCCACTAGTGTTTTTTTAAGGAAAGAAAATTTAGATATTGATGGGCCAGGGCTAGTCTGATTTAGTTAGTCAGGCTTTACTGGGCCTTTTGTAGCCCAAATACATGCCTACTCTAGCCCAACCGAGGCCTGTCCTGCGGTCCCTCTCCTTCCTCGCTCGGCGCAACGCAAACAAAAGCGAGGCCAAGACGAGAGAGAGAACCCTCTCAAAACCCTAGAACACTAGGCATCGCCGCCGCCGCCCGCAAGACAGCAGAGAAGCAGGAGGATTCCCAGCCTCCGCCATGCCGAAATCCAAGCGCAATCGCTCAGGTCAGTTCACCTGCTCCATTCCCTTGCACCCAGTTCCCCCTCCTACCTCTCTACTCGCTTCTTGCCTTCTCCTGGATTCGATTCGACCCATGCTTGGCTCATCCAAACGTGTCTCTCTTTGTTTCTTCTAACTAGTAGTGCTATGTACTAGATTGGCTTGGGCCTATTAGCTTGTTAATTTTCAGCTTGCTTGTAGTTCTAGTGTCTGGTGATTGCTCGGCAAATATCTAAGCTTTCTTGTAAATTTAGGACTTCATGGAACAATTATAGCCTCTGGTATTTTCCTAATCCGCAAAAATTCAATCTTTGATGGGCGTAGTTACCTTATCAAAGACCAAGAAGAAGCCAGGTCTGGAACGAAAGGGCAAGGTGGTCACGGAAATCAAAGATGCTATTGAGCGCTACAGCAGTGCCTATGTATTCACCTACAATAACATGAGGAACCAGAAGCTCAAGGACCTTAGGGACCAGCTGAAGTCCTCTAGCAGGTAGCTTTCCCTGTTTACTTACTAATTGTGGTCTGCTGCTATCAAAATGATATGGGTGACCTGAGGGCTATTTAGAATATGGTTGGTTTTGAACCTTCTCGTTTACAACAATGACAGATATGCAAAAAATGTCAAGAGCAGTTATTTGGGTTGAATCAGCTCAATTTGTATTCGCTTGCTGATATATTTTGCTAGAGAGTACACTTGAAACCCTGCTAAGTTCTTATTTGTTCACTACTTCTCAGGATATTTCTTGCTGGAAAGAAGGTCATGCAGATTGCATTGGGGCGTTCAGCTGCTGATGAAGCAAAAACAGGCCTGCATAAACTTTCCAAGGTGATTTATTCTTTGTAATTTGCTTGGCAAATATTCGAAAAGTGTAATCCATACCATTCCTGTCATGGTTTTAAAGGCGCGACGCCTAGGCATCCAGGCGCTCCCCCTCCGCCCCAAGAATTCGACCGCCTTTGGCGCCTTTCCGTACAAGGCGCCCGCCTAGGCGTCGCCTAAGCGTCTAGGCGCTCCCCCTGGACGCCCCGACGCCCCTCCGCCTTTAAAACCATGATTCCTGTTGAGGTTTTGCTGATGGTACTTTTCTGTATTCAGTTCCTTCAAGGTAGTACTGGATTGTTATTTTCGAATCTCTCAAGGGATGATGTTGAGAGGTAATCTTGTCTAATAGTTCTTATCTGCACACAATAATTCTAAACACTTGCTTATTTACTTGCTGCCGCTTAATATTATGAACTCGATGATCACATATCTTTTGTTGCAGATTATTTCGAGAATTCGAGGGGCTTGATTTTGCAAGGACAGGAAGTGTTGCTACTGAAACGGTATTGCTTTTGCTTTCATATATATATATATGTCATAGCATTTAGTTTCAGGAAACAAATTGACAGGATATTTAAACAAAACTCGTACCCTGGTTACCAAAGACGATGGTAACCTATTAATGATTCTGGGCTGTTGGCATTTAATTAGTAATAGCTGTATCTCTGAAAAGGAAGGTCAACATCATTCCTGGAGTTATTTTGTGTTATCACACCTATATTCTCTCTATAATGAATGATAATTTAAATTGGTTGTTCAAAAAATTAAATTGTGCTAATTTTCAGAAATAAATAGCACTTATAGTTTCTTGTATGGTCTGGTTAACTGAGTTTTCAAATTTATGATACTTCAGGTTGAGCTAAAGGAAGGTCCTCTGGAACAGTTTTCTCATGAAATGGAACCCTTTATACGCAAACAAGGGCTGCCAGTTCGCCTAAACAAAGGTTTGTAGTTCCCTTGCATTTACACAGGTCCTTGCCCAAACAAAATGGTTGGATTTGATAAAGTTGACCTATGTTGATGCAGGTGTTGTTGAATTAGTTGCTGATCATGTAGTATGTGAAGAAGGGAAGCCCCTTTCACCAGAAGCAGCACACACTCTGGTATGTAGAACATATTGTGCATTATTAAACGCATATAAGTTACAAATGAGTCCTATGATTGATTTATGGGAATTGACATTATAATTTCCAGTATCACGTGTTAATTAGCTTGGTTTAGGAAAACATATAGGCGGATAGTTTGCTTGGCACAGATTCTTTTACTGACACTTGAAAGTGTTCCAGACTTCTGGAACCATTTTTACTCGCAAGTGTAGAATTGTGGAAGTATATCTTTTGTATTAAGGTCCCTTTGATTTCCTTGTCCCAGCGCTTGCTTGGGGTACAGATGGCGACATTCCGACTGTACCTTGTCTGCCGCTGGTCCTCGGATGACTTTGAAGTGTACAAGGAAGGCTTGGCGCACCTGAAAGCTGGCGAGGATGATGAGTCATCTTAAGGTTGTTGAATGGCAGTGCTGAGTATCCTGTGGAACTATTGTTGACTTGTTGTCTTGCTGTGTTAAGACAGTTTTCTGATATGCCTTTGTATCCTTGGAATCTCAAATATATGGTCCGCCCACGGTGGGCATTTCGTTCAGTCCTAGGATTCGTGAGCTATTAGCAGTACAAGTTAACCGGCAGCATGTAAGAGTTATTTTTCCCAGAAAAACAGGGGCGGATGTAGGCATGCAGGCGGATGCCCGCTCGGATCAAAATATTTGTCTGTCACGTTTGATATTCAACAGAATCACTTAACGATTAGCTTAGCAGGACGTTGATCATCAACTAAAAGCAGCGTCTGGCGGACGTCCGCCCTGTCCGTTGGACCGGCCGCTTGCATGCCTAGGCGGATGTCAGCAGAATTTTTTTGCACCGTGTTACTATAACCCAAACAGAAACAGGGGTGGAGCACAAAGAACAAGAGTTGAGCTCTTGTTTTCTTTGTAGACCCCCAATCGTCATACTTTCAAACAAGAATTGGCAAGTTCACATGTGTCGACGCAAAATACATTCCTAAGAAAATTTTGAGAACTTCAATGTGACTCAGCTGACACGTTTGCACGTGCCTAATATATTTGCAGGAAGATTGACAAGAAATAAAGCCAACACTGTCTTGACTTTGCACGAGATTTGACATAGAACTTTTTTGGTCAGGTGTAGATGACGCATATTAAAATCTCATGGACAATCGTAAAAAAAATCTCATGGACAAAATATTTCAGTTGAGCTTCCTGGTTCTCCCTGCCTGCTTGACGACCCCCTGCCGGAACCTTCTCCGGCCAGCGGGGTGAGGAGCAGCTGCCACCATCATTTCATTATCATCCTCTTCCTCGTTGTCGACCTCGTACTCGGCGTATCCCTTGGCGTAATACTGATCTAGGATATCCTGGCGCTCCTTGCGGAGTGCCGCCTGCAGCGCCGTCCTCCTGGCCGTATAGGTTTTCCGGTCGGCGTCTATCCTGGCCAGGGCGTCTAGGAGGTGCTGCGGCAGCTTGGCCAGGAAATCCGGCGTGAAGGATTCCATGAGCACGGGCATTTTGTGCTCGGTGGGGAGCGTCGGCTCCCCGCTGGCGATGCAGCAGTCGATCTGCTGCTGCGTGAACCGCACCATTTTCTTCTTCCTGGGTTTCTTCTCCTCCGTCCCCGTGGTCGCCGTGTTCTCTGCGATCGCATTGCATTGATCCATGGGAGGATCGAGCTCCGGTTCCAGCGTCTTGGTTTCCTCGGACGACGAACCTGCCATTGTTTCTGCTGTCGATTGAGCAGTAAACGTAGCGTGTCTTCATATATACTGCGTAGATGAAAAATCACAAGCTAGACCCAACTGGTTTGGATTCGGATCACGGAAAGATCGTACCAATGTACATCGCGTGTGTTGTCGGTGCAAACGCTTCCGATCAAGTCTCTGGACTACTCGTTTATTATTGCAAAGCTTCCGGTCCACAGACGCCGCCCCTTTGGAACTGACCAACACAGGCAAAATGTAAACAATTTATTGGCATTGACTCGACTGCTCTGGATTGTGAAAGCCAGCGTTGAACCAGAAATTGTTGTACCAAACAAAATGTTCTTCCGTCCATGGATAGTTTCTGTCGCCTTCAGAATATAAAATCTGTTTTGTGTTATTCTCACTCTTGCCAATAATTTTCTCTAAGGATCATATTATTGGAGATAATCATCCTCGAAATAGGCTTTCGCCCCGCTATATTAATATAGCAACCACACGATAAAAGAGAGTGAACCAAAGAGAATGATGGGGCAACATTAGAGACATGCCCAAAAAAGAAAAGAAATGTAGGCTAAGGCGATGTGACAAAACGAAGATGACCCGCCACCGGTTCGCCCTCTCCGTCTTCGTCCCACCACGTTCCAGGCACCCCGAAGCGCCCCGTGCCAAGCAGCCCCTTCATGAAGGGAAGCACCGTCGACACGGCGATGCTACCCGGACCAGAGGTCCTAGGGTTTCCCCCGGCACGCAGAGTACAGTGGGCAAGGGATTCCCACGACGCCCTCCAGGAAGGAATAGTGCCACACGCCGGCGGCACCACGTCAAGGTCAGAATAGCTGACAGGGATTTCTCCCAACCCCTATCCACAAAAACACCCTGGCGCAAGGGAGCACCACCACCCAGCATCGCCATCCACCAACATGCGCCACCCCGATCTTGAGTCACCCTCATATGTCACTTCGTGATACCGGCAAGCGGCCTGAAAGGCGGCAGCACACGACATAGTCAGGACGATAAACAACAGCCTCGCATCCACGCGGGAGGTACCCACCTCCACCGCCGAGAGGCAGTCATCGACCGGACAGAGCAGCGGGGGCACACAAGGCCCCAACGGGGCCCGACCGAGCCCAGATGGGCCCGTAAAGCCCCGGCCGCCCTGCCGCGATATGCAGGCCGCAACACCGCCGTCGCAGTCCCAGACACGTTGCCGCCACCACCTCCAGCAGAGTCCCGCAGCCGCAGCACCCCGGCCCGCTCAGGCCCATCTGAGCCTGCCCGAGCCCATCTGGGCCCGAGGTGTCCAGACCAGGGACAAGCCGGCCGCCGGCGATCCGCTGCTGTGGAGCTCCGCCGCAGAACGTCCCCGCCACCAGCATCACCCGGCTGCACCGGACCATGGTCTCCCGAAGAGCACCGCCGCCAAGGAGGTAGAGGCCCTGACCGGCCCTCCAGGACGCGGGGAAGGAAAGGCCGCCGCCGCCGGTGTCGCCCGGGCTTTGCCCGACGACCCCTGCCAGCTGCGACGACAGGGGGAGGGGTGGAGGAGGGGCGCAGCGGCTGGGAGGCCCCGTCGCCCTCGGGAGGGGGGGGGGGGGGGGGTGAGGCACGGGGGAGTTTTTTGGTCCGGAAGCTCAGTCCATCTCGGAGATAATCATCCTCAATAACCACCTTGCAGCTCTTTCACACAGGTGACTGATGTTGATTATGTTGCTCTTCTGTGGTGGAATGTAATATAGATTTGACAGTGCCGTCTGTTCACCATTTCTGCATTGAAAGAAAATAGTTCCACATCCCAGAATTACCACAGCCGAGCCATCTCCAAACTTTAATTTTCCTTTCACCGTTTCGTCAAGATCACTGAATTTGTTCTTGACCCCTGCCATGTGACTAATGGCTCCGGTGTCCAAATACCACACACCAAAGATCATAAATTCCAGCGTCGCGAGCTTTCCGCTTTACCTTATTACCATTCAAGAACACTTGACCATAAAAAAATTATGAAAACTTCATCAACTCACATGTCTGAACCATGAGTTCTGCAACATCCCAATCCCTCTATTACTTCTTCCGTTCATTGAATAAGACGTATAAATCTAGTCAAAAGTCAAATTACTCTTCGGCAGTTTGGCGAGGCGTTAAGCGTGGAATGATTTGGAGGGTGGGAAATGGTGAGTCAATTCGTACATGGCGTGATCCATGGATCCCTCGAGGGGCCTCCTTCCGCCCTATTACTCCAAAACGTGATTGCAGACTGAATAGAGTGTCTGATTTTCTTGATGAACATGTTGATTGGAACGTTCAACTAGTACCGAGGCACTTCTGGTCGATGGATGTGGAGGTTATCCCGAAGATTCGTACTTCGCCTCAGTTGCAGGATGATTTCGTTGCTTGGCAACCTGACCCAAGGGGTATCTTCAGTGTGCGTAGTGCATACAGGGTTGCGATGACACAGCATGAAGCCACCTATGTGCCTGGTGCATCCAGCTCACGGCCTGTGTGGAAACTGATATGGAATGCATCAGTACCTCGGAAAATGAAGATGGTGGCGTGGAAGGCAGTAGCAGGCTCGCTGGCAACGTCACAGATTAAATGCAAGAGTCATCTGAGTAAAATCGCAATTGTGTGGGACAACCGATGAGGACTCCTTTCATGCACTAGTTACTTGTGATAATGCGGCCAACCTTTGGGATAGCATGTACGAAGAGTGGGCTTTACCTGCTAAAGAGGACATGGTATATAAGTACACTGGTGAAGAGTGGCTGCTGGACTTGCTCGCAGCAAATGATGTTGGGACGAGAGATAGGATAATTATGCTAATATGGCGCATCTGGAGCGTACGCACAGACATTGTCCATGGGAAGGCTGCAACCCCGGTGCAGGTATCCCGTCTGTTTCTGTCGAGTTACATGCTTTCGCTTCAGAACACCAGGAGGCAAACTACAGAAGAAATAATCAAGGGTAAGAACCCGGTGATAATCGACCAAGGGTCACGAAGGGTGCAACCAGCTCCGCCTTGGCCCCCACCTCCGGAGAACTGGGTGGCCCTATCAGTTGATGGATCTTTCTCGGCGTCTGATGGCAAGGCCGGTGCTGAGGAGTTCTGATGGAAACATTATTTTTGCATCATGTCGTCATCTTTTCCATTGCACTGAGGCTCTTGAGACTGAAATATATGCACTCATGGATGGTATGAACATGGCTTTGCAATGGTCGACGCTGCCGGTGGTTGTCCAATCTGATTCTACGATTGCACTCTCAGCTTTGCGAGATTCATCGCTAGCTAAATCCCCATATGGACATCTGGCAGGTGAGATTAAGAAGATCATGGAAAAAAGGGAGTTTGTTCCAGTAAAACTTGCCCGATCTCAGAATAAGGTTGCGGATTGTCTTGCTAATTACCTCCGAACTGAACGCAGTACAGCTTGCTGGCTGCAAGAGGGCCCTGCTTTCTTAAATCCTCATGTATTAGCAGACTGTAATCTTGTTACTTTTGAATAAAACTCCCATATCCCCCCGCAAAATAAAAAACGTTGTAGATAAAAATATAAATATTTACGGTACCAAATCAATGTCAATAGATGCACCATAAAATATATTTATTTAATATTGTAGATGATTATATATTTTCTATATATTTGATCAGATTTTGGAATATTTGATTTCTTTTACTAATTTTATAAGCCTCACACACAGGAATCTAGGCTAGAGAATGCATCGGACAGGTTGTGGCTAATTTTTTTTTAATAATACTTTTTTTAATCGAATTCGAAAAATATTACGCAAATCCACGGAATGGCAAAAATAATACGGCCTCGGCCTGGGCTAAGCCGAAAGGGCCCTGTCGGCCTGGGCTGGGCCGATTAGGTTGTCGGCCGATACCTGCACGTGTCAGAGGATCATATCGGCCAGGGCTAAGCCGATTAAGCCCTGTCGGCCATGGCTGGGCCGACTAGGCCCTGTCGGCCTTGGCCCAGCCGACCAGGCCCAGTCAGCTGTAGCTGGGCCAACTGCTGCATGTATCCGTATTTCCCTGCATTTTTCGCGCCAACCCTTCCCGGCGACACCCGTTCCCGTCTTATTTTTCCCGCCTTCTTCTCTCCCTCCCGTTTCTCCCGCCAAGTTTATTCCCGCCTGTTTCTCCCACCAAATTCATTCCCGCTAATTTTTTGGATCTAATACATTTTTTCATTCATTAAACAAACATTGCAACTTACACATACAACAAGAAAAGTGGTAGTAGCGACAACACAACATAAATTGAAAAAGAAAAGTCATCTACCATCGACGCAGCCTCCCGCATCACTCTTGCGTTCCGATGACGCAACACCCTTATCCTTCGACGACGCAACACTCTTCCCCTTCGACGATGCTTCAGCCTTGCGTTTCGACGACGCTGCACCCTTGCCCTTGGACGCCGCCACCGCTGCTGCAGCTCTCTTGCTCGCTTCAGTGGGCATGAAGATATCATCTTCGTCCTTGCTCTCCTCGGCCCATAACATCGGTGTACAAAGAGCATCCAACATATATGTTTCAGTGGGATATGTTAGCTTCTTCTTCTGCCACCTAGCATGCAGCCTCACGAGTTCTTTTTCTATTTCCTTGTAATTGCTCCATGGCCACCCATGCCTAGCTAGCTTCGCTGATAGCTCACGGAGATGAGGTGGATGACTAACAATATCCTCGAACGGGATCTCCTTATTGTCTACCTTGAACTCGGCCGTTAACCTCAAAAGGAGTGCCGACATTCCTGCCGTCTGTAGCTGGTATGTCAATTCAGCCTGTAATTTACATGGTTATCAGTAAGTTGTACATAATTTTAGGGATATTTGTAAGAATGAACTACTCTCTTAGCGCGTACTGTCTGGAGCCTGCAGTAGACCGGCTCGGATACATATCCCACGTAGTGGGAGTCTGTGTAAGCTCGGGGTGCTCGTGATACGTAATGCGTAACCGGGTCAAGATCATGTAAATTTGCAAATAGGAATTGAATAGTTCAATATCAAATCCGAGATTCTCCTGCCAGACTCGTGTCGTCGCAGTCTGACACTCTGCAACGTAGGCGCCAACCCTCCGTATCCACGATAGCGCGGTTCTATTAGTTCCCTTTCTTGTGAGGCTACAGTTGTACTCAGTGTTGGACAATTTAGTAATTCATACATGTATTGATTTTTCGATAAATAAACATTGCATAGTTAAACACACCTGTGGATGATGGGTGGGACGTGTTCCTATGTCGACAGAGGAAGTGCCAGCTGTCGTAGACCAAATTGCCTCATAACCCGCAGCTGGGCCATCTCCTCCACGCAGATATCAAAGATAATCTTTGATTTTGTCATCCAGCATGCGCGATCTCTCGTGCAGAGGTCAGAGATACCACCCGGGTATTTAGCCTCCTTTTGTTCATTCATGTACGGCTCCCATATTACCGCATTCGATCTCAGAAAGTCGAACTGCTCGGTGAATGCCGAGTAGCAGTTCTTCACGTTAGAATGAGCAAAGAGTCTCTGCACGAAACAAAAGTTAGCCCAAGTCGAATAAAAATGTAACAATTGTGATAAATATCTAGATTACACATACCTGACGACGTGTCCAGAGAAAATCAAAAGTAGACATGTCTATGTGATCAGCATCAAAAAACGCACCCACTGGGTAAGCCTCGCCAGCACGCACGTCTGGTCGTCCAACTGGGAACCTCTCCCATGACCAAAGCTGCAACAACAAAGGACATGCTGCCAACCAATCTTTCAGCTGACTTATTAACCATGTTTGTGGGTCGCTCAGTTTCAACTCTGACTATCGAAACTGACCCAAATCAGCTCCCAACTCATTTACTACAACTGTGCCAGGACCGTAGTAAAACAAACATTTCACTAAACTACTCATCTCGACAACCTAAAAATGTGACACCAAATTACTGTTATAACCGGAACAACTATATACTTAATTATTACTACCAGAACAACTATATATTTAACAATAATGCATGCGTAATTACTGTAAACCCTAATTAGCCAAAAAAAACCATACCCTTAAAGCGTGCCGATTCAACGGAGTACCACCGCCACCACCACCACTACGGCCGGAGCAGCTGATGCACCACCACCACGCCTTGCTCAGCCCACGAACCTCCACCGAAACTCCACCATTGCTCCAACCAAACACCATGAAATCACACCAAAACCTAACCCATTTGTAGATCCGAGTTGCCTTAACTCTCTAACATCTCTAGGCTACAGATTTGATGGCTGGTTGGACAAATCACGCTGGGAGGAAAAAAATCGCCGAAGCTTTTCGTTTTGGAGAAGAACAGGAGAGAGGACGCGAGGAGGAAGAAGAAAGCCCGTGCTGCTTTGTCCTGGGACTAATCGTCATCGCCTAAGCCGAAAGGTCTGTCGGCTTCGACGTGGCCGACTTGTGGCCACGCAGGCTGTCGGCCGCAGGCCTGGCCCGCCCTTCCACCTGGTCGGCTTAGCCAAGGCCGATAAGGGCTAATCGGCCCAGCCCAGGCCGACAGGGTCCTTTCGGCTTAGCCCAGGCCGAGGCCGTATTATTTTTGCCATTCCGTAGATTTGCGTAATATTTTTCGAATTTGATTAAAAAATGTATTATTAAGAAAAAATTAGCCAGGTTGTGTGCACACTCAAACACGCACCCGGGGCTAAAAAACAAAAACAGAAAAATCACACAGGAGATTTTTTTAACTGAACACAGGAGATTTTTGGTCGGCACTGCACCGCATACCTTTTAGGTATTTTCTGGAATGAACCTCCTCGAGCGGCAACTCTCGAGAAGGTATACACCGGCTGCCGACTGTCGTCGCAGCATTCACCCAGGATGCACGCTTCTGGTCCGACGCGTGGCTGCCTTCCAGGCGCTCCATCCTCGACTCATTCCCTGTCCTTGCGACGTTCATCCGAGACTCCGCCCTCGCCGTCGCGGACGTGCTGCGCAATCGGAGATGGGTCAAGGATGTGCAGGGTGGGATCTCAACGGCTGCGATCGCGCAATACTTGCGCTTTTGGGACCTGCTCCTCACAATTCGCCTGCAGCCTGGGGAGGAAGATAAGCTGATCTGGAGGCACTCTAAGGACGGGAATTTCTCCACCAGCAGTGCGTACGAGCTGTTCTTTGCTGCCAACATCAAGTTCCCATGTGCCGGGCCAATCTGGAAGTCCAAAGCCCCGGCCCGCTGCAAGTTCTTCATGTGGCTTGCCGTCCACCAGCGCTGCCTCATAGCAGATAACCTGCAGAAGCGAGGATGGCCACACAGTGATACTTGCCAGCTCTGTCTTTCGGTTCCGGAGACCTGCAGCCATCTGTTCGTGCACTGCCCGTTCGCCGCTCGCGTCTGGCAGAGGATGAAAACCTGGACCAACGCGGACTTCCCCACCCCGAGCCCGGCGTTTCATACCACTGAGGACTGGTGTCTACAAGCCAGGAAACGGGTGCCCAAGAACCTTCGCCGTGATTTCGACACCGTCGTCATCCTCGTGCACTGGAAGCTGTGGAAAGAGAGGAACAGTAGGATCTTTGAGCACAAAAGCCACTGCGATGAGCTGGTCTTTGAAGGCATCCGGGAGGACATCGCTGTGTGGCGTTCTGCAGGCCGCATCATCGCCGTCTAATTCACCTTTACTCTGATGGCTGTAGGCGTTCGCCGCCCTGTGCCGCTGCCCAGGCCTGTCTGGCACGGTTTCAGCTTTCTGTTGCTGTACCAAACACAAGCGGCTTTCTCCTCTCCGCTCTACAGTTCCTGAGAGCGGCGTCAAGGGAGAAAAGGAAGGCGACCAAATTTCCGGCGCTGGTTCCGGCGGCGCCCCTTCCCCGAGGGCCTCGTGATCGTCGGTGGTGGAGGTGTCGTCGGAGCCGGCGCTTGGACATGTATAGCTCTAGTCTAGTAGGCTTAGTAGCTAGGTTCTGGCCAGTCTCGTCCTCGTTTTCGACGGCGGTGACTTTGATCTCCAATAAAAGCTCGTCAGATCTCGGCTCAGCTTCGCGTCCTTTGGCGAGTTGGGTGTCAGATCTGCGAGCTCTGGTTCCTGGGGTGCTTGTCGCGGCGGCGGTGGCGGCACTCGTGTGGATTTTGTTATCCGGCTTCGTCGACGTGGCGGCGTGAGCTCCGGTTCCGGCGGCGCCACGAAGTTTGCGAGAAGTTGTGCAGGAGCGGGGCTGGCGATTGGATTCCTTCCCGGAGCAGTCGTCAGCGAGCTCGACGCGCTAGTGTTCCGGTGCAGGGTTCGTGCTTGAAGGTGGGCGGTGCTATCTGTCTCAGTCGAACTTCGACTGGCTCAGGCGGTACGGCGACCCGGAGGAGCTCGGGGTCTTCCCCGGCCGATGTTCCACAAAGCCTGTGACTCCGTCGTTCGCGGCGGGTCCCTGTAGAGGTCCACAAAAGCAGTCTGACTGCAAGGAAGCTGTTCCAGGTCTTCATGTTGTGGTTTTCGCCTTCGTCTCCGGCGTCGTCTACGGCGGCGGTGGGTTCGACAGTTGCGATGCTGCTGGTCTGTGCAAGGCCTCCCAAGGACTTGGTTGTCTTTTCCTATTTTCTGGGGGTGTTTTGTGTAATTTGCACTGGTGTGCTGGTGTTTCTCGCTAATTTTTTTTAATAATACATTTTTTTAATTAAATTCAAAAAATATTACGCAAAATAACGAAATTGCAAAAATAATACGGCCTCGGCCCAGCTTGGGCCGATAAGGGCCCGTCAGCCAGGCTTGGGCCGATTAGGCCTTATCGGCCAGGCTTGGGACGACGAGATCGCATGGTGGGCTAGGCCTGCGCCCGACAGGCCGTCACGCGTCACGGGTGGGCACTAATCGGCCAGAACTCAGCCGACCGGCCTGTCGGCCAGGGCTGGGCCGACATGACGCTGGATAAGGCCAGCCCTGCCCACATCTTCCTCCTCGCGTCCTCTCTCTCCTTTTCTTCTTCCTCTCAAACCAGCAGCTCCTTACTGCGTTTCAGCGGAGATCTGTCCATCCAGCCACCAAATCTTCCTTCTACAAGTGTTAGAGAGTTAAGGCAGCTCAGATCTACAGATGTGTTGGATTATTGTGTGATTTCGTGTTGTTTGGTTGGAGCAATGGTGGAGTTTAGGTGGAGATTGCTGTAGGGTGGTGGATGGTGCAGCGTGGTGGTGGTGCAGCGGTGTTGCATTGACGTTGGTGGTGACGTTGCACGCTTCAAGGGTATGCGTTTATTTTGCTAACAATATTAAGTATATAGTTGTTCCTGGTTATAACAGTAAATTGGTGTCACATTTTTAGGTTGTTGAGATGAGTAATTTAGTGAAATGTTTGTTTTTCTACGGTCCTGGCGAAGTTGTAGTAAATGAGCATGGAGCTGATTTGGGTGAGTTTCGATGGTCAGAGTTGGAACTGAGTGACCCACAAACATGGTCTATAAGTCAGCTGAAAGATTGGTTGGCAGCGTGTTTAGGGCTTCCTAAAACAGACACCGTCGGTGTGCATGCACTGTGGACGAAGACAAGGTCCCCGGTGTTTTTTTATTTGAGGCCGATAGAACGGACCTCTCAGATGGTGCGATGGTTGCAAGGCTGCGCAAGCAGGGGATGTACCCCTCATGCCTTACTGATACCTGTCGCGAAGGAGGTGATTGCGCCTGAAGGCGAGGGAGGGCACGATCCTGGACAGAGTAGTCAGGAGATGCAATTTTCTAGACATGATTATAATCTGGGAGATGTTGGAGGTGGTGGTTATGACTATGGCCGCGGAACAAACGCCTTGGCTAGACTTGCAGAGTCGTTGGTGCATGCGCCATTTGGGGGCCAATTTTTTCTCACAGTGCCGAGATAAGGCTTTGATGAATCTATTCAAAAAACTGTGCAAGCAGAACCAATTCTGGAAATACACATTCGTACGTGGTAAGCTTGATGACTTCACTAACCAGCATGTTAGGCAGAGGAGAGCTGCACGAAATGTTGCAGTAGCAGCACATGTGCAACTTGTGGCGCAACAGCTAGCAACCGGACCTCCACCAGCTGAGGATGTACCTGTTGGGCTTTGTGACTTGCCAGGATTTGATCCGCCTAGTGTTAGGAGAAAGACTGGGAGGTTGATCAAAAACTTTCAGCAGTGGATAGAGCACGAGCCTCTTGAGAGGTGGTCTTTGCTGCACGACACTTATGGAGCCAGGTACGGTGTTATGACTACCAACCTTGCTCAAACATACAACTTCGTTCTTAGAGGAAATAGGGCATTGCCACTTACAGTCATTGTGGAGGGTATTTTTGAGGGCACAGTCAAGTACTTCAGAGAAAGACGCCAGAAAGCTCACATGCATATCGTTAACAACCCAAACACACCTTTTTGTGAGAAGATTACGGAGTACATGGATAGGAAGATGGCAAAAGCTCGTACTCATGCTGTGCAGGCCATAGGAAATCAAGAAAGGAGGTTCGAGATACGCTTACCTTCTGACAAGTTTGGTTGCGGAAATCAGCTCAGAACGCATGAGGTGAGAATTGGAAATGAAGCCCGACCAACATGTGACTGCACATGCAATAAACCAAAATTGCTTCACCTGCCCTGCTCCCATGTATTGGCTGCGTGTGGGCAACTCGGACTATCAGCCATCTCGTTCGTTTCACCATATTATTTGAACGAGTCTGTTCTTAATACCTGGACCGGTGAAATGATGGGATTTCGAGCTGTGGGTAATTTTAACACGGTTGACCCTAATGAAAGGCAGTACATCCCCGACCCAAGCCTACTGTGTCCTGGTAGATGTAGACGACCGTGCAAGCGTATCAGAAATGGTATGGATGAATCTGAAGCCGGAGACCCGACAGTGCAATGTTTCTTGTGCAATGATTTTGGTCACAGGGACACTGCTTGTACAAAATTCCCACCTACGAATGCTGCGCCGGCAACTAGAGCAGCTGCTCCACGTGGACGAGGCAGCCGAGGACCAAGAGGAAGGGGAAGAAACTAGGATGTTTTAAATTTGGACTGTACTTTTATTTGTAATAATGTGGATCAATGTTTTAAAATTGGACTATGTTTTTATCTGTAATATGTGTGGATCAGTGTTTGTAGACTATGTTTTATATGTGTGCATCAGTGATTTAAATTTAGAGTTTCATTTCATCTATAATTTGTCTGCATTTGTGGCTAAAAAAGAGGAGGAAGACATGAAAAAAAAAACAAGAGCCTGTCGGCCCAGCTTGGGCCGACAGCATCCTGTCGGCCCAGTACAGGCCAATTGGGCTAGTCGGCCCAGCTCTGGCCGACAGGTTTCGCCACCACGAATAGGGCGGCCGACAGGCCAAATCGGCCCAAGCCTGGCCGACGGGCCCTTATCGGCCCAAGCTGGGCCGAGGCCGTATTATTTTTGCAATTTCGTTATTTTGCGTAATATTTTTTAAATTTAATTAAAAATGTATTATTAAAAAAAATTAGCGTGTTTCTCGAGCGTTCTCAACGCTGCGACGTGTTGTATGCTGTAATCGCCATGCTTGTTGATTGAACACGTAGCTTTTCAAAAAAAAACATCCTGTGGCTGTCGCTAGGAGCTGCTTCTGTAGCTGTTCGACTGACACATCTCGTGCGGCCAGCTTGTTGTACTCTCTATTCTTAATCTATCTATCTATCTATGTATCACTACCTATATAAAAACCCACCCACTTTGGGCTTCAGCGAAGGTGGCCACGTCACGGGATTCTACAGTGCCTTTATTTATTTATTTTTTTGGAAAATTTTCCTATCTCTTCTGTATATCAAAGCAGACCCGTTTGCCCTCCCGTCGCGCGCCCACGTGTCGCCATGGCAAAAATCGCACTTCTACAGTGCCTTCACGGCTCCGCGTCGTCGATCTTCGAACGGACGGTCATCGGACGATCAGCGTGACGTTCTTCCAAAAAGCCCCCTGTGTTTTGCTTAAAACATTCCGCAACCCGCAGCTCCCCACAGAGAAGGACCAAACGGTAATTTGCAAAAAACGCGAGGACCCTTCTGCAAAACATGCGCACAATTCCCCTTCCCTCTCCTCTCCTCTCTCTCGCGCGCGCGGCGGCGACATCGCCGCGGCTGCCGACGCGCTCCTCCGCCGCCATGCTTCGCCCCTCACGAATCGACACTCACGACGACCTCCGCCGTCGCCTCTTCTTCCTCCTCGCCGAGCGCCGCATGCTGGGCCGCCGCGCACGCGACGAAATCGACGCCGTACTCTGCTTCCTCCGGCCGCCGCTTCCGCTCGCCGCCAGCGACGTTCCAGCTGCCCAGAAGCAGCGGCGCCGCCCCGTCCGGCCACCCCACGCCCGCGCGCGTTCACCGTGCCAAGCCGCGCGTCTCGCCGCGTGCGGCGAGCTCGCCGTGCCCGCCGTGGCCACCGCGGGCATCGCCCCTGACGTCATCCTGACGCCACGCTGGGCCCATGCTGCCAGCTCTTTTCTTAAAAAAAACACAAAAAATGGAGACATTTCTACAAATATTCGCCGGATAAAAAAAATCAAAATGCTCACGAAAACAAAACTAACTATTTACGAAAATAAAACAAAGATGTTTACGTACTTTAATTTGGTAAAAAAATTGGATACACTCATGTGAAAAATACAACCATCTTTAGGCAGTCCAATACAAGTTTCAAATTTGAGTCTCCCACAATTTTAAAATTCTTCCAAACCTGATCGTTCCATAAGCGTGAGAACAATTCAAATCTTACTAACTTTTCAATTAAATCTTACTAACTTTTCAATTTGTACAATTTTTAAAATCCGCACATTTTTAAAACGTAAACTTTTCAAAAATTCCAATAACTTCCAAACTTTAACGACTTTTGAATCTACACATGCCTGCTCTTTTTTTCCCCTTTCTGAAAAATAAAATCCATAAAATGTGAAACCCGTGACGGATGGGCCCAGTTTCCCTAAACAATAATATATGTTTTAAAACCAACAATTTAAAATCTGCAAATCGGGAAAAATGAGAATGTATCAAATTTCTCACAAACAAAAAATGCAAAGCATTTATGGCACAAAACAAAAAACTTCGAATATTTAAAATTAGTGAAAAATTGCAGAAAGTCAACGCCAAATTCCACTGGATTTCGACTTTTCCAATTTAGATGAAATGCGCAAAGTACTTACTGCGAAAAATAAAAAAATTCGAACATTCCAAATTGATGACATTTTAGACAAAATAGTCGACAAAACCCGACAAATTTCGACATACAACGGGTGCGGCGTCAAATTTCACTAGTACTATATATAATGCCTGACCCTTTCAGCCCCCATCCATTCAGCCACGTCACCCACTTTTCTGGGCCGTCCGATCGGTGGAACGGACGGTCCAGATTAAGACACGTCGCCTGGCGGTACCGTTCACGAACAGTGTTTGCGTTTTTGTTGTTGTTGTTGTTGTTGTTGTTGATACAAATCGAAGAGTAGATTCCATCCCCGTGATCGGTTTCGAGTTTGGTTGACCATACCACCTTAATTTTAGATCCACAATCGCAAAAACATTTTACGAAATTTGACAAATTCGTCGCATTCGGACATCTGTTTGAATTTTCCTCCCACGAGTAGATGTATATCACCGTTCCAAACAACTTTCATGATTTAACTTTTCTATTTTGACGAAACGGACCCTAGGAATAAAACATATTTTCCGTAAGAGTCCCCGCGTACCTAAAATATTTTTCATCAAAATATGCCGTCATAATATTTTAAACTATAACTATTTACTTAGCTCTTCACACCACCGCGGCAGTGCGCCTGCAAACCACTGCTGCCGTCAATACGACGTCATCGTGGGCCACAACTGTCAGCAACTCCCTCTTTTGCCAGGCATTTGCAGAAAAGAAAAAAAAATTCTCCCTCCCAAATAATTCGAACTCCAAAAAACGAAAAATGTTCTAAATTCAGTAACTTCAAATCTGCACACCAAGAAAAAAAATATATCAAAACAATTACGAAAAAAAAATGTAAGCTATTTTTGTAACGCTAAAGAACTTGAAATTTTAATATGAACAAATTTCGATTTCGAACAACTTTCAAAACTAACCATTTTATGAATAGAAAATAATTCAGACCTCAACGGCTACCTAATATGAATAATTTTTTGAAATTTAAAATTTTTTAGACCCAAACTTTTACTCAATTCCAATAATTTTCATACCTCAAAATTTTCATACCTCAAAATATTTTTGAACGCGTACATTGGTTATAATTTCTTCATAACCATAATATAATTTAGCTGATTAGGCTGCTTGAACGCGTACATTGGTTATAATTTCTTCATAACCATAATATAATTTATCTGATTAGCCTGCTAAATTAGAATATTATGACAAAATACAACCACACTTAAGCACTCCAAATACGCTAACATATTTACAACTAAAATAACTTAAAACTTCCTAATAATGAAGATAAATTTAAAAATGCCTGAGAAAAAAAAAATTCGACAACAATTACATGTAAACGGTAATGTACCTTACAACTCTCTAATAATGAAGTTACACCTAACAATTGCCTAATCAAATACATATTTGTACAAAATACAAATTCATTTTCTCCAAATACGTTTTGAATTTTAGTTGAATTCAATAACATCTCCTACCATTGAGTCAAATTAAATATTTAAGACAAAACTCAAACGTATTATACCAATTTGAAAAAGTTTCAATTTACAAATACTATAACTGAACTCACTCCAATTATGCAACACAAACTAATAAATGTTCAACTTCAACTCAACTCACCTTAAATATATACAAATAAACTGCAAACATATACCAAAAAATATCACAACACAAAACAAAAAATGATAACTACTTACGGCATACGACCAAAATTTAAATATCAATATTCCAGAACTTCAAAAATTGCTAACTCTTTGCATTTAAACAGTTCTCAAATCTCCACAATTTTTAAATATCGACATTTTCAAATTTACATTTTACCACACGGCGGTGCCGCCGCACCAAATTTACCTAGTCTTAATAAAGATCGGCCAATGGCCCTTCGACACCCAGGATGCACGCGTCGACGCCGTCGTGTTCACTCCACTCTGCCCTCCTGTCGTTTTCTGCTGATCACAATGCATAGCGAGTCAAGGGGACAACAGTATTCAAGGCATGGCCTACGCAACGTGGCCTATGCACCTGATAAATATTACTACAAGTAACATGATTCGAGCTAACAAAGAGTAGTCAGAGCTCTGAAGTATGATCACTTCATCAAATTCATTCATGGCGATTCAGTTGCTTCTTGTCCAACTACTCCTGCTAGCAGCAGCAGCGCCATGCTCACCTGAAGCAGCGCCGGACCAGCTGCACCCCATCGTGCTGGTGCCCGGCTACGCCACCAACGAGCTGGACGCGCGGCTCACCGAGCTCTACCAGCCATCGTCGCCGCGCTGCGGCGAGCGCAAGGGGAAGGGCTGGTTCCGCCTCTACCTCAATTACTCGGCCCTCCAAGACCCCGCCAACGTGCCGTGCTTCGCCGAGCAGATGACCAGCGTCTACGACGCCGCCTCCGACGACTACTTCAACGTCCCCGGCGTCGAGACGCGCGTCCCCTCCTTCGGCTCCACCCAAGCCTTCCGCTATCCCGATCCAGACCGCAAGTAAGTATGAATGGTTGTTCAACAATTCCCAACAAAAGTCAGACGATCGACTTTCCTAACGATTCCTTGAATGCTTAGGAATTTCTCCTACATGAACACGTTCGTGGAGAGGCTGGAAAAGATGGGGTACCGGGACGGCGAGACCATGTTCGGCGCGCCCTACGACTTCCGGTACGTCGTCGCGCCGGCGGGGCGCCCGTCCAGGGTCGGCGACGCCTTCCTCCGAGCGCTCAAGAGCCTCGTCGAGAGGGCGAGCCGGCTAAATGGCGGCAGGCCTGTGACGATCGTCACCCACAGCGGTGGTTGCCCGCTGACGCACCAGTTACTCGTCCGGCAGCCGCTGGCCTGGCGCCGGCGGTTCGTGAGGCGCTTCGTGCCCATCGCCGCTCCGTGGGGAGGCATCGTCCTCGGCATGCTGAACCTCGCCTCCGGGAACAACTGGGGCCTGCCGTTCGTCGACGCGCGGGCGCTGCTGGCGGCGGGCAGGAGCCAGCAGACCAGCCTCTGGTTCCTGCCCAGCCCCAGCCCGGCCGTCTTCGGCACCGCGCAGCCGCTGGTGATCACCAAGAGCAGGAATTACTCGGCGGGCGACGTGGCGGACTACCTCGTGGACATCGGGTTCGGTGAAGCCGTCGGGCCGTACCGGTCCCGCGTGCTGCCGCTCGTCGGCGGGGAGCTGCCGCCTCCTGGGGTGCCGGTGAGCAACATCGTGGGGGTCGGGGTGGGGACGACGGAGAGGATCGTGTTCCCCGGGGATGACTTCGGCGCGACGCCCGGCACGGTCGCCGGAGACGGCGACGGAGTGATCAATCTGGCGAGCGCCCTGGCGGTGGAGGCCAAGTGGAAGGATTATAGGCTGGTCAAGGTGTCCAACGTGACCCATGATGGCCTTGTCGCCGATGATCGAGCGCTCGATATTGTCATCCGGGAGATTCAACGGGCCAATTAGTTAATGGAATTCCTGGTACTCCTACACTGGAAACTGTGCAATTTGCATCAAGAAGGTCCATGCATAATTACTACTCGCTCCATTCGGAAAAGGATGTCACAAAAATGAACTATAGATAGACCATTTTTGTGACATCCTTTTCCGAACGGAGGGAGTACAATCTTTGTATTTTGTTCTCTGCATTATGTTCCCATATATCTTGTGTATTTCGTTACTCCATTTCAGTAGAAATACTAGACGGGTTTTCAGTACCCAACTGAACCCACCTCCCATGTATTTGTGTTAACAAACACGCAAAAAAATGTATTTGTGTTAACAGTGTTTTGTAAAGAATAATATCTCAATAGTCATTGTTGATATATACTATACGTATCAACAACTACTATACCTACCAGATATGCTAGATGGACTACGGTTTACATCCCCCACAGACCCTCGAGCTAAACCACTAGGCATAAGAGTTTGATTGTGACATAACCGTGTAAACATTTGTTTTGCATCACTAGTTGCTTTGCACGTGCAACACACGTCTCCAAAATATAACATGATATAGTTTTTTTTAAATACCATTCCTCTTTTTAATGAGTTACTTTTCATGTAGTTTAATATGTTACATACAACTCCGACAATTCAAATGCACTCACGTATTGACCAAATTAAGCATGGCAATGTGAAGACAACTTCTAGAAAAATGAAAGAAAATATGCTGATACAAAACTTGTGTACCTACTTACGTGCATTGTCTTGAAAGAGAAAGAATATGGCTATACCACACTACACTAAATTACAATTAAAGGGAATAACTTCACTTCTACTGACAAAAATAACCAAATTTGTTACAAACCCGTAAGACACCGAAAGAATTCAATGACACTATGTTTAGGGGGTCTAATTTACATGGCTGCTAGGGGCTATAATATTGAAAATAGGTGAAATTAGCAATGCTACATAGTGTCCTTGTACGGTCTATTTGATCATGCAATATGCACGTGCAACACACGTCTTGATTAGTTAATTCACATCTCAATAAACACATATACCATACACGTTCGAATGACATTGTTCATTCTGTGTTTGCTTTCGTATTGGTATCCTCACTATTTATTTCTAGACTACATTATCACTACATGGCCATATTTTTCTTCTTTATTTTTGCTGATCAAATTCACCTCTCGACTCTATTTTAAATATAAAAGACATAGTTCATTATCCAGATGATTGTCCAATCTATAAATCTAATTCGTATGCCAACAGTACAATATGTAATTTACTTATCATTGAATTTGTCAGAAATATAATATATGCATTGCACAACCCTTTCCCATCAGTTCGGACTTTTGTGATAATTGGTTAGTGCATCAATTTAATATGGTATCAGAGAGCCAGAGGTCTAGAGTTCAAATCCTGACTAACGCAGTATTTAAAATAAATATCTGCGGACACCCTAAAATCCACGTTCTAGTCTCGTGAGAAAAGTCCACAGCCTGGACGTGAGGGGGAGTGTCAGAAATATAATATATGCATTGCACAACCCTTTCCCATCAGTTCGGACTTTTGGGATAATTGGTTAGTGCATCAATTTAATAGAATTCGTCTGGTGTATCCATTGTGTCCATTGTGCACAATTGGATGGAGCTACAGATGTTAAAATAAATGAATCCATTAGTTGACATAGTATGTTTGTCTATCTGGCAGAGCCCCAATAATAAAATAAAACCATGTTCGAACTAAATCGCTCTTTTAATAGTAGTAGAGAATAAAAATTAACCTTTCACCATGTTTTTCCCTTTTGTTTTTCCACTATCTTAACCAAGGTAGCAACCAGTGATTAATTTGGACAGTACAAACACCACTTAGCTCAGCTAACAAAAGTTTGAAAAAGGTTTCAGATAAAATCGATTGCATGTACAGAGTACCGAGCACGTGTTCACATTTTTAATATTCTTTCAGAAACAACAAAAATATAAGAGTAAAAATGTAACGACACGTATGGTAGATCTAAATCTGAATAATAACATGCTTTGAATGTGACTGTTCAAAATAATGCAATGCGGTAAACATCTATTTAAAACTTTCGATGCCTTGGACAGAAGAAAGTATATAGGAGAGTCTGAGATTTCTAGGGATAGGGAATGACATCAACGACTCAATAGCTAGCTAGCAGTGGCAAGGCATGAACGTGGTGGGCTGTTGGGACTGGTGTCAGGCATGGCCACCAATCTCAATGTTTTTACAAAATTCGCGAAACCGCGAGGTGCAGATCTTGAGGTCGCTGAAATCGAGTGATAGATTAATCCCATGTTCGATTGGCTTGAGTTACGAGTCACGTTGGTAAAAACTGAATTACTGCTGGCCCCAAAGCAAGCTAGCTTACCACCAAATCGACGCCAGCAGCTGCTCGGAGTCTGGCCGCCGCGCAATCTCCTGCCAGCACCTCTTTTTTTTTTTGAACGAGAGGAGAACAATTTTGCGTACAATCAGAGGAAACAAGAAGCAAGAACAACGCAAAATCATACATAAGGTACTCAGCAGAGAGCACAACAGCAGTGAAGAACTGCTGAACCACCAGAACTCCACTTCGTCGACGATCGCCGGAGGAGAAGAGAACAAACCTCCTGCCAACTGGATGAGGGAAGACCTCCAATTTTGAAGACGACCGCATGAGCCACTCGACGTCAGCGACGAGATCTTCTCGATGAAAGAGCATGGCCAAGCCGTCCGCACAGCCAGCACCAGCACCACCCGCCGCCGGAACGGCCAAGCCGTGCCAGGACCACCATCTTCGCGCCCTCCTTCCCTGCGCCCGAGCCAAGCACCTAACCTCTCGCTCCAGAGCTTCACCTCCCAGAGCCTCCTCCCCTCATCTCCACGGTCGGCCGGAGAAGACACGAAGAAACGAAGCACCAAAGCCGCCATTAGCAAGCACGCCACCCCTGCAGCTCCACCCCTCGCCACCACGGCCGGCCAGGGGAGCCAAAGGCGCACGCCAGCAACACCAGCTCCAACCCCACGCATGGTCAACGGCAGCGACGTTCCGCCAATCACCCGGGGGTAGCAACTACTCCACCGATCCGTAGATCGAGGAGAGCCAAAAGCACCAGACCCACAAGCCAGTGGACTGGGCACGCCTCCCACCCGCCGTCGCCGGCGACGAAGAGGGAAGGAGGCGGAATTATTCCTCCGACCCGGCGCCAAAACCCTCCCGAAGACGCCGCCGGGAGACACCTAGCTACCCTATCTACATGCCAAGTGACCGGGAACGAGACCCCCGCCCTCCCCCGCCGCCGTAGCGGCAAGAAAAGGCGCGGATCTGCTCCGGCACCGGCGGTGAGAAAGGGAGATTTTTCTTTCGCCCTGTCGCCTCTCTCGAAAGCACTGTAGAGGGAGGGGGAGGGAAAGCGCTGAACAAAACCCTTCACTAGCTTAAATATTTGATCGGCTCTGATGGATCTGCCAGCACCTCTTCGTTCGGCTATACGACGAAGATGGTCTGGTCACCGCTGCGAACGCGTCAGACTCAAACCTATGTGTACGCATCAAAGACGATGGACACGACGAAGACGGCCACAGCCAAGCGAAGCTGTTTCGGCTGATTTTGCTCTGAGCCGATTCGAACGCTCTGGTCGTGACTCGTGCGTGAGGTGTTCGATCGGGATTCTTTTCTTCTCTTTTTCGCTCTGGTCGTGCGTGAGGTTTTCGATCGGGATTTTTTTTCTCTTTTTCCTGTAACCTCTACGTGCGGACGGTCCCTAATCGATACGAACTGATGAAAAGTGTTTGGTGTATAAATAATTGAGAAAAAACGGTTTGACTGGTCAAACTTGTTTGGTGCTCGACATGGAGACAATCTGGATCGTTGATCAGAAATTGAACGGACAACATTTATAGTATCCCAACATGTTTGTTCTTTTAATAGTATAGTTGGCATGTACGTGCAACACATGTTTTTCATAATTAAAGGGGCAGTTTAGAAGTGCACATGCAACACACGACCTTCACCATTAAACAATATATTTACAATACATAGAAACACCAAAATACTAACTTCTATATTTATGTTTCCAAAGTCAACGTGATCCAAGAAAATTGATTTTTCCAGTTTACTTCAGTCATGATACTTAATAATTTTAAATGTATATGAAGCAATTTTTTCATGGTAGAAAGGGATGGAGTTTGAATAGTTCTAAAAATACCTCCAATCTCCTGGTACAAGTAATAAGAAGCAATGTATTTTCAAGCTTTTACTCTACAAATATTTACCAAGTAGCCTATTTCAACGCTAATCTGGGGGAAAAAATCCACAACCTCATCAGAGACAACAAAATTCAACTTCACTATACACCCAGAAACCACCTTTTACCTGATACGAATTTAGTGTACAAACTCACCGCCATGTACATTGAGCATATGACTCTTGAGCGAAATGGAAAATAATGTTTAGAGGTGACAAATAAAATAAAAAAGAGAGAAATTGTGCCCCTCAAAAAAAAGGAGAAGAGAGAAATTGTGTCCCTAAAAAAAGATAGAAATTGTTTCAAGTAACTTATAAAACTTTTCAATTAAAAAATAGAGTGGATCATGCATCAAATCATCATTACAGTTAGGAAAAAAGCAGATTGGCTAAATACACTCAAGTTATATGGAATTTGAAAAACAGGGAAATGCACATGCGCTCGCCCTCAGCCATGGAGGCAACGAACCTACCGCTGCAAGCTGAAAAATCAGGGTCGAAGAGAAGCAGTTCAAGAGCTACATGGAAGGTTCATAACAAATTCAGTTAGTCGCTTCACGATGGAGTCTTCACTGTGGTAGGGACCAGATACGAATTCATTCACACCACAAACCACGTGAAGCTGATATCATGTTTGTCCCTATAAGATAACAAACAAGTGCAAATCAGCAATTGTGGCATAGACATAACGGAAAACTAACTGCTCCTCTTTCAAAACCACTTCGCTCTCATAACAAATCCAAAACAAATTTTCTCTAATACCTACGAATCCACCAATTTGGATCATCAGTTCATCATAGACATAACATAAATGAAGTTAAACTTTGTGATTACACATGCTTCTTCAACTTTAAAGCGAGATTAAATTTTGAGAAAGAATTGAGCGAGCACATCAACCGAACGCAGAAATGTCTTGTGGTATAGCACAATACCTGGCCAAGGGAACGTCGGCCTCTTACTCCTACCGCCCCGTTCATATCAGCTTGGTGCCCATCAGTCCTAGGTGATTCTTCGCTCCACCTCTAATGTATCCGCCTCCGCAAGTGATCCTTGTCATAATGCTTAGTACTGCCACTCCTTACCACAATGCGGTACTGTCACTAATCCTTGCTGTAATACTGAGTACTGGAAAAGATGTATGGGAGAAATTTCCAATGTAGTTCCCCGATTACAACAACCGTCCAATCTCTTTCAAAATTCAAACTGCCAAAGGCACATCTACTACTTTGCTAGTGCTGACGGATTTAACCAGTGCTAGTGCCTAGTGCATAGAGCAGGACTCACAGCAGCACAGGTAAAAAGGAATCAGCGGCAGTGCAGTCTTCCATGGCTGACAACAAGTACCGCTGCAGTGCAGCCTCACCATGGTCCTCCCCTAAAAGCTCCTTTGTTATTCCCCTAAGAAGGAACAATTTTTACAGCACTATAATCACCAGTAATCATTTTTTATGGTATGCAGACAATAAATCGAAGAATTAAAAAAGTACTCATCCATAGACATCCAAGAAGAATTTTGACTCGAGCATTTCGTCGAACACATGACTGACCTTAATGATGAGGTGCAGGAGTGGCATACACATGCACGGGCACGGCCATGATGTCAAGGAGCAGCTGTAGATCGTTGCAGGTATGCCCATGCTGTCGAGGAGCAGCCGAATATCATTGCAGGTCGCCCCTGTGTCTACCGCATCGGCAGCCATCGGAGACGAAGTTCGCCGCGGCGCGCACATGGGAGAGACGGTGGGTGGAGGGGGATGTCGGGTTGGCACGCCTGTGATTGAGGGACTGGGAAGTGCGCCAGTGGTGGGGGCTGGGGAGCCGCGTACGGGACGGTCAGGAGTGGATCGACTGCTCACCATGGAGGACAATAGCGACCGTGAGGTGCTACTTGCAGCGGCGTAAGGTCGTGGCACCGATCTCCTGGCGGCGCACCAAGGTCCTAGGCTCCTGACGGCAAAGCAAACTGATTCGGATGTGGTGCCGTGCTTCATTGAATCGGCCGCGGGAACAACCAGATGATCCGACGGTGACCTCGATTCAGGGGCGGCCACGCATACGTTCGAGCGTTGTTTCGCTCGTTCTTGGATTGCTGCGTCTGATATAGAGATAGGGAAAAGAAGAAACAGATTCGTACCGGTTCGCTAGATTGGATGTGTTGAGGTGGTCAACATTGTTGGAGTGATCTGATCCGTTGATCACATAATGGACGACTACAATTTAATATATCCGCAACATGTTTGCTCTTTTAATCGCTACTATATAATATAGCTAAAGGTGGTGATGATGGTACGTCGCAAAGAGAAAAAAATCCACCCGATCGGTGCCTTGCATACGTGAAAAAATAACAATTGCCATCGGAAAAGGAATCCGGATCGGATCAACACGCGTCGCACCAGCTCCTTGTCCAGCGAGACTCCATGGGCCTCACCGAGAGCAGCGCCAGGAAAAGAGGTCCGGAGAAGAGGCCTAGATGCCAGGAGCCTGCCGATGTCGCTGTTCGACGTGGTCCGCTCAGAGATGCTCCCCATCAGCCATCGTTGCCTGGCGGGTCACAACCGCGCTGGAGGCGTCGGCCCGGACAGGCGCGCATGCAAGACGTCAGGGAACAGGGCGGCGCCCTATAGCTAGGTTGTGTTCGATCGAAAAAAAGCAGTTCAAATACGAATACGAATACAACTCAAATCACCTCCCCAACCGGATCGGCTGTCCCTCCGCATGTCTCTTCAGCGTACACCTCCCCAGCCCGATCAACTATCCCTCCCTCGCACGTTTGTTCCCTACTTTGTTTCCTGTGGTCTCCATGGGAGGCAGCGAGAGAGCCGGCGAGGTCTAGATGGGCACACGGACGAGAGATCAGGGGAGGGAGGCAAGATGGAATAGGCTGCCAGGGGAGGGCTGTTGCTATGACGCTGCGGCAATAGGCACTACGGGAATGGCCAACAGTGCCGACGGCCAGAACCTGTGCCGACGGCTATTTATCGGGGCCGTCGGCACAGGGTCGTACCAGGGCCAGCCGTCGACAAGTCCGTCGGCACAGAAACGGCCGTCGGCACAGAGGTTCTATCCCGACGGCCACCGTCGGGACACATGAAGCCGTCGGCACAGCTTGTGAGGTGACGTCGACGGCACTCTGTGCCGACGGCTTTGCCGTCGGCACAGGACTCTACCATTTTTATTCATTTTTACCCTATTCTTCATTTTTATGTATCTATTTATTACTCTCAATTAAATTTAATATGTTTTTATTCATTTCTATATGTATATAGCTACGCCAAATAGCGGTCTCCACCCACATAAAATAACGTCGCGAATGTTGATTTGTGTTATCGCATGTGTGTAGATATTATTGCAAGTGTTGGGTGGATATTGGTTTTCCATGTACCTCCACGCATTGTTTATCCCGCCATCTTTCTCATGTTCCTATGGCCTAACCTAACCCAACCAAGCAAAAAAGTCCACTGGGCTACCCCCTTTCGACGCACGTCTATGGGGGTAGACGGAAACGTCCGGGTTTTTCCAGCGGATTCAGGGTTTCGCCGAAGTGGGGCCCCGGAGCATCGGAACCCCACCCAAACCTAGGTTGTGCCATACCATATGTATACAAGTGTGTTTGTGTGTTTCAAATGTCCAGGAATCTACTCCTAGGTGTGACCGACATCACCGGTTTCACTTTCTCTCTAGTGAGTTTCTGCACTTAGAGGTGAAAACTCCCCTTTCGGGCTAACCGGATGGAATCTTGTGTCGATTTGGGGTAGACTTTGGTTTCTCATGTTCCTATGGCCTAACCTAACACAACCACGTAAAAAAGTCCACTGGGCTACCCCCTTTCGACGCACGTCTATGGGGGTAGACGGAAACGTCCGGGTTTTTCCAGCGGATTCAGGGTTTCGCCGAAGCGGGGCCCCGGAGCGTCGGAACCCCACCCAAACCTAGGTTGTGCCATACCATATGTATACAAGTGTGTTTGTGTGTTTCAAATGTCCAGGAATCTACTCCTAGGTGTGACCGACATCACCGGTTCACTTTCTCTCTATTGAGTTTCTGCACTTAGAGGTGAAAACTCCCCTTTCGGGCTAACCGGATGGAATCTTGTGTCGATTTGGGGTAGACTTTGGTTTCTCATGTTCCTATGGCCTAACCTAACACAACCACGTAAAAAAGTCCACTGGGCTACCCCCTTTCGACGCACGTCTATGGGGGTAGACGGAAACGTCCGGGTTTTTCCAGCGGATTCAGGGTTTCGCCGAAGCGGGGCCCCGGAGCGTCGGAACCCCACCCAAACCTAGGTTGTGCCATACCATATGTATACAAGTGTGTTTGTGTGTTTCAAATGTCCAGGAATCTACTCCTAGGTGTGACCGACATCACCGGCTTCACTTTCTCTCTAGTGAGTTTCTGCACTTAGAGGTGAAAACTCCCCTTTCGGGCTAACCGGATGCAATCTTGTGTCGATTTGGGGTAGACTTTGGTTTCTCATGTTCCTATGGCCTAACCTAACACAACCACGTAAAAAAGTCCACTGGGCTACCCCCTTTCGACGCACGTCTATGGGGGTAGACGGAAACGTCCGGGTTTTTCCAGCGGATTCAGGGTTTCGCCGAAGCGGGGCCCCGGAGCGTCGGAACCCCACCCAAACCTAGGTTGTGCCATACCATATGTATACAAGTGTGTTTGTGTGTTTCAAATGTCCAGGAATCTACTCCTAGGTGTGACCGACATCACCGGCTTCACTTTCTCTCTAGTGAGTTTCTGCACTTAGAGGTGAAAACTCCCCTTTCGGGCTAACCGGATGCAATCTTGTGTCGATTTGGGGTAGACTTTGGTTTCTCATGTTCCTATGGCCTAACCTAACCCAACCAAGCAAAAAAGTCCACTGGGCTACCCCCTTTCGACGCACGTCTATGGGGGTAGACGGAAACGTCCGGGTTTTTCCAGCGGATTCAGGGTTTCGCCGAAGCGGGGCCCCGGAGCGTCGGAACCCCACCCAAACCTAGGTTGTGCCATACCATATGTATACAAGTGTGTTTGTGTGTTTCAAATGTCCAGGAATCTACTCCTAGGTGTGACCGACATCACCGGCTTCACTTTCTCTCTAGTGAGTTTCTGCACTTAGAGGTGAAAACTCCCCTTTCGGGCTAACCGGATGCAATCTTGTGTCGATTTGGGGTAGACTTTGGTTTCTCATGTTCCTATGGCCTAACCTAACCCAACCAAGCAAAAAAGTCCACTGGGCTACCCCCTTTCGACGCACGTCTATGGGGGTAGACGGAAACGTCCGGGTTTTTCCAGCGGATTCAGGGTTTCGCCGAAGCGGGGCCCCGGAGCGTCGGAACCCCACCCAAACCTAGGTTGTGCCATACCATATGTATACAAGTGTGTTTGTGTGTTTCAAATGTCCAGGAATCTACTCCTAGGTGTGACCGACATCACCGGCTTCACTTTCTCTCTAGTGAGTTTCTGCACTTAGAGGTGAAAACTCCCCTTTCGGGCTAACCGGATGGAATCTTGTGTCGATTTGGGGTAGACTTTGGTTTCTCATGTTCCTATGGCCTAACCTAACACAACCACGTAAAAAAGTACACTGGGCTACCCCCTTTCGACGCACGTCTATGGGGGTAGACGGAAACGTCCGGGTTTTTCCAGCGGATTCAGGGTTTCGCCGAAGCGGGGCCCCGGAGCGTCGGAACCCCACCCAAACCTAGGTTGTGCCATACCATATGTATACAAGTGTGTTTGTGTGTTTCAAATGTCCAGGAATCTACTCCTAGGTGTGACCGACATCACCGGCTTCACTTTCTCTCTAGTGAGTTTCTGCACTTAGAGGTGAAAACTCCCCTTTCGGGCTAACCGGATGCAATCTTGTGTCGATTTGGGGTAGACTTTGGTTTCTCATGTTCCTATGGCCTAACCTAACCCAACCAAGCAAAAAAGTCCACTGTGCTACCCCCTTTCGACGCACGTCTATGGGGGTAGACGGAAACGTCCGGGTTTTTCCAGCGGATTCAGGGTTTCGCCGAAGCGGGGCCCCGGAGCGTCGGAACCCCACCCAAACCTAGGTTGTGCCATACCATATGTATACAAGTGTGTTTGTGTGTTTCAAATGTCCAGGAATCTACTCCTAGGTGTGACCGACATCACCGGCTTCACTTTCTCTCTAGTGAGTTTCTGCACTTAGAGGTGAAAACTCCCCTTTCGGGCTAACCGGATGGAATCTTGTGTCGATTTGGGGTAGACTTTGGTTTCTCATGTTCCTATGGCCTAACCTAACCCAACCAAGCAAAAAAGTCCACTGGGCTACCCCCTTTCGACGCACGTCTATGGGGGTAGACGGAAACGTTAGGGTTTTTCCAGCGGATTTAGGGTTTCGCCGAAGCGGGGCCCCGGAGTAATACTAGTGATAAGAGTAATAAATAAATACATTAAAAAAGATGGTTTCCCATGTGCCTACGGAAAAACTTGTGATAAGAGTAATAAATAAATACATTAAAAAAGATGATGTAAGTGAAAAAAAAAGGAAAAGCCTATGCCGACGGCAAAGCCGTCGGCATAGGTACCACACCTTATCCTTATCCCGCCACAGCTCCTCGACCACCCATATCCGCATTTCTTCGGCCGGCTACCCGCTCCGCGGCTGCCCCGCTCCCCCGCCACCCTGCTCCGGCCAGCCACGACCCCGCCGCCACCCGCCCCTACCCAGCCCCGCCGCCACCCCCGCCCGGCAACCCCGCCAGCCGCCATCCCCGCCACCCGCCCCTACCCAGCCCCGCCGCCAGCCCTTACCCACCCCCGCCGCCAACCCCGCCCCCTCCACCCGCTAGCCGGCAACCCCGCCCCCTCCACCCGCCAGCCCCTACCCACCCCGCCGCCAGCCCCTACCCGACCCCCGCCGCCACTCGCCCCGCCTCCGCCGTGCTCCCCTCTGGCCGCACCGGCCCCGCAACCTCGCCGCTCCCCTCGACGTGTTACCCTCCTCGCCGCAGGTACCCTCCGCACCGCCAGGTGCTCCTCGCATCTCCCCTATTTTCTGTGTATTTTAGATTTAGTGATTTTAGGAGTAGGATTTTAGGAAAATTAGTGGTAGAAAAGAGGAAAATAGATGGAAAATTAGTGGTAGAAATTAGAAAATAGCACAATAGAAATTATAGATGGAAATTTAGTGGTAGAAAATAGAAAATAACAAAGCAAATAAAATGTTGTTGACAATCATAGAAGGAAAATAGGTGTTAGTGTTTTTATATATTCATTTCATATATGACTAACCCGTGTATCAAATGCTTTTACTTAACTAAGTATCATGTCGGAGCCGGAGCGAAAGTTTCGTGGTGTTCATCGGAGACCCACGAAGATCCCGACTTGGGCAGCTCAGATCACAGTGGATCACAGGAAGATCCAGCTTGGTACTTTCAAGAAGATCCAGCTTGGATCCCGAACGAGGCACTCTTGGGTGGACCGGTGCAGTTTCGTTGGCAGTTTTCTATTGAGAGAGAGTTTAAGTACATTCGAAACATAACTGGAAACAAAGCTAGGATTGAAGCATGCATAGCTGAGGCAACAATACGACAGGAGATGGCAGACGCCGTGACAACGTACTTTCCCGATGAAGTTGCCACTATGCATAACCCGGTCACTCGGTACAATGTCGACGAGCCCAAGAATGACCCCAAGCTCCTCCTCTTCCAATGTCCCGGTGGCAAGGCCGGTGCCGGTGAAAATTGTAAATTGACCAAGGAATAGAAGGATTGCATAATGCTCTATGTGCTTATAAACATGACGGAAGTACTCGATTTCATGAGGTAAATGGTGAACAAATTACTTTGCAACTAGTAACTCAGTTTCGGTCTAATACGTATTTTCTCCTTTTAGGCAATTCCAAGATGAATACTGGTTGGGAATGGTGGATCCCGATCCCGCGGAGCTGGACACTCTTCTGAAAGAGGGTGCTCACGGAGGAAAAAAATTTGTGTCTTGGTTCATGGGAAAAGTAATTTCTAACGTGTCCCTATTACCTTGCAATATGTGACTTGTCCCTCTTATTACACGTAACTAATGCACAAAACAATTTGAACCGTACTTGTAGGGAGCTGATCCCAACGTTGAGATGACAGATGAGCTGAGATGTGTTTCCCAAGGATTTAACCGTACCGTCATGAAGTATGAGAAGTATGATGTGAATGGGTTCCACTTCCATACAGAGTATCACCAGAATAATCGTCCTGGAGCAAAAACTGTAAATACTGGGGTCTTCACCAAAGGATCCAGAGGAGCCGATGGAGCCAATTACGTAGATTACTACGGAAGGTTACATAACGTATACGAGCTGACGTTCAATCGTACAAACATAGAACTCAAGCTCGTTGTGTTCAAGTGCCACTGGTTCGACCCATGCACTGGACCACATGGTGGACAGAGAAGTGAGCCTTCCATTGGGTTAGTTGAAGTTAACCCTTCAACCACCTATACCGGAGCCGATGTCTATATTGTGCCTCACCAAGCCAAGCAAGTTTATTATTTGCCCTACACATGCCAGAAAGAGAACCTCAAGGGCTGGGAAGTCGTGTTCCGGGTATCCCCACATGGTAAGCTACCCAGGCCCTCCGACGACGATTACAACAACATTGACCCTAAAACATACGAGGGAATTTTCTATCAAGAGCAAGAGGACTTCGGGCACTTTGACTTACAAATAGGTGGTCTCGAGGAACTCGAGAACAATGCACACACTCATAGTGAGTCAGTGGTCGATCTGAAGGACATAGATGTGCTCTCGAAGTTTCATGCGGAAAATGACGACGATGACGAGCCTGGCGATGAGCTTCCGCCCTACTACTCACGTGATAGTGATAGTGATAGTGATAGTGATAGTGATAGTGAGAATGAGAACCGACACCCTGATGAGGAGAGTGATGACGATAGGTATTTATTTTTGGTATCTACATGTTATTATGTCTTTTATTCTTTAGTATTTATTTTTTGACATGCTTCTTCATTGCATTATGTCTTTATGCTTAGTGTCTACATTTTATTATGTCTCGATGCTTACTTGTTTTCTCTTTCTCAATGCAGTTGATTGAACAATATGAGTCAGGGCAAGGAAAGCGCTTCTGGTGGTCCTTCTCCCGGTGCTACGCCGATCCGACGCTTACCTACTATCAGCCGGGGAGATATGGGGTTCACCCTGTCGCCGTCTCCGCCATAGATGTAGGGTCTTGGGCGTCTAGACATCTAGCTATATATGTATGTATCTATTTGATGATGGTCCTATGTGTGTATCTACCTGATGATATAGCATTTTGTTTGATGATATATGGAGCCATTGTGTGATTTTGTCGTGATTTTTGATTATTTTTTCTGCTATTTTTGCCGCAAAAAACGAGCTGCTGGTTCCGAAAATCTGGTAACACCTGTGCCGACGGCATTGCCGTCGGCAAAGACCCCTTAATGTGACAAAATGTTCACCCCTATGCCGACGGCATTGCCGTCGGCACAGTGCTCTCCCAGGAGCGCCCAGCTGCCTCCACGTGGCAGATCTGTACCGACGGTTTTGCCGTCGGCACAGGCTCCCACCCCTGGCCCGGCCTGTGCGGGCCCACACGCCGCTGTGCCGACAACCTAGGTTCCGACGGTGCGTTTCTGGCCGTCGGGAAAAGCTGTGCCGACGGGTTATGTTTGTGCCGACGGCCAGGTGGCCTATGCCTACAGGGCCCTATGCCGACCACCCTGTGCCGACGGTGACCGTCGGCATAGGTGTGTGCCGACGACATCGGGACCTTTGCCGACGGGCTTCGGCCGTCGGCACAGCTGGTCATTCCTGTAGTGAGGGTATTGGCATGGCAATTAGATGAGCAGGTTCACGGGGCGCGGTGGATATAGAACATAGTCTAGAGTGCTAGACTAGATGTGGTGGCAGACAAATATATCACGGTGGAGACGGAGAGAAACATGAGAACGAGACGCTAGCTATTAGCACGGCGATGCTAACCAGGTTGCTTCTTTCGGGAGTGAGATATAACAATATGTGGAGCTATCTAACTATTCTCTATGCTTCACTACACATTTTTTTTCTTGCGGTGAGAACATAGTCATGGCCTAAATACTTGATCTTAGTAAGTGCTAGAGATAAAAGGAAACAAGTTTTTATATAAAGAATGGAAAAAATCTTGAGATGTAATATTTTATTATATGACTATATAAATGATCGCTTTCATAAAGAAATCGGAAATAATATTTGGGGTAAGAAAAATTCAGCTGATCTATAACATACTTTGTCAACTTTAATTACATGTGCGTTAAAAGTTTGGATTTTTTTTAGTGCTTAAATTTGCCAATGTTGGATGTTATTGTTCGTCCATCATTCTACATCATAGGTGTTGACTTAATATTACGTTTTGATGGTCAAATCTACAACAAATAAACTTTCACACCCTCTTATGCATGTGCGTACCCACAATTAATATATAATAAATTTGGATTTAGGTTGTATGATTTTGTTATTAAACACATCTATTTGTCCGTAGCAACGCACGGGCACTTAGCTAGTAGTAATATAGAAATATAGATTTGGTGAAACCATCAGCAACCTAATCACAGGAGTAGAGTATTTTGACAACAAGCACCGCCCTTGGAAACAAGAGACTAAGCTATTTGGTTGGGCTTAAATCTGTCTTTTAGATTTTGGCTTATAAGTCACAAAATCATCTATTGGCTTTTGGCTTTTGATTGGACATTGTGACGTGATGGTATAAACCAAAAACCAAAATAACAAACACTATTTACTTACTTTTTTGAGTGGAATTTACTTACTTTTGTGACTTATAAGTCAAAAACCAAAAGCCCAAACCCAGATATAAGCCTAACTAAATAGGGATTATAACCTATTTAGCTGCGCGTTGCTGTTGGGCCTCGGTAGGATGGACATGGGCCTCAGTGTTGCACTAGCACATATGCAGCGTACGCTGGTTACAACAGAAGTCTTGATCGTCAAAAAAAAACAGAAGTCTTGATATGCTTCTTTTTTTTTGAATTTTCTTGATATGCTATTTTTTTTTTTTACAGAAGTCTTATCATGCATTGGCCATCCGCCCACGCCAACAGCGTGAATGGTGAGCTCTCCCCCCACCTCCTTCCTCAGCCGCCGCCGCGCCTAGCCACTCCGGCAGCCGCGTCCACCTCTCAGCTCTGCTAGCCCTCTCTCTCCCTCCCTCCCCAGCCCCTTCCGATGGCAGCGCCTCTGCTGCGTTCGGTCGTTGAGGTGCCGCACATCTCCGAGCGTGAGCGCCGCTGGCTGGAGTTGAGCCCGAGCCCCGGTTCGGCCTCCTCCGCCGCGGCCTCCGCTTCCGCGCGCCCCCGACCATCGTACGCCCACGTCGCCGCCTCGCCGTCACCGGCCGCACGCTGTCCTGCGGTGGCATCCCCGACTTCGACCGCGCGCCGGTCTGCCGCCACCCCCATCGCGTCGTCCCGCTCCACCAGGCAGGTTCAGCCTGCTGACCAGCGCGCGCGGGCGTCGGCGGATGCGGATGGCTGGCAGCAGGCGGGCACCCGCCGTCAGCTTCGTCGGCTACACGCCAAGCAGGCACCCCCGCCGCCCCCCCGTGAAGCGACCGCTCACCGTCGAGCTGGACGGCAAGTGTCTCAACTGTCTGTCCACCAAGCACCGCCGCAAGGACTGCGATGGGCCGACGCGCTGCCTACGCTGTCGCAGCACGCTGCATCTCGCTCGTGCGTGCAAGCGACCGCGCAGCCCCTCAGTCCATGGGAACGGGGCCGGACCGCGGCGCACCCCTGCTCCACGCCCTCGGGCTGCGCGGCCACAGAGCACGGACACGTCGGCGGCGTCCCGGGCTTCTACTCCGCCGCTCCCTCAGCCAAGGTCGCTGCTTGTCGCTCCCTCCCCGCCTCGCACCTCGGTGGACGAGGCTGAATGCCTGCCGGAGCTGTGCGTGATCGAGCGCACCCCGGGGATTGATGCGGAGGTTGCCCGCCTCCGGCGCGCGATCCTCGTCACGGTGGTTGGCCAGAGCGTCAGCCATGCTGTCGTTGCTGGGCTGATTGCTGAGGTGCTTCAGATCTCGATTTCCAGCTTCTCGGTGCATGCTTTAGCGCCGGTGGATTGCTTGGTGCTGTTCGACAGATTGGAGGACCGGGAGTTGGCTCTTGCTAACCCTGTCATCCCCTCCGTGGGGTTTGAACTCCGTTTCAAGCCGTGGACGCCACGCTCGCAGGCTACCGCGGCCGCCATGAGCTACAAGGTTGTGCTCGACATCGAGGGGATCCCAGCGCACGCCTGGCTTCGTTCAACCGCCGCCTCGCTCCTCTCGTCCTCGTGCTGCATCGACTCCGTCTCTGACGAGACTGTGCTGCACCATGATCTGCGCCGCTTCCGGCTGTCTGCGTGGACTTCCAACCCAGGTCGCATCCCCGCCTCTAGGATCCTCGCCATCCCGGACGCAGCTCGACCTGGACCTTCACCGGTGTCATCTGAAGCCCGACACCTACTGCACTACGACATTGGCATCCAGCTGCGTGGTGTTGCGCGGCCTCGGTCCCCTGGTGGCTCCAGTGATGACAACAGCCGCTGCGGTGGCCCTGGCGCCGATGGGGTGCCCGACCATCCGAGAGCCGGCCCGGCCGCCGCTTCCCGTCGTAGCCGCAGTCGTCGGCGCAGGCGCCGCCGTGGTGGCCCTTCCGGCGGCGGCCAAACTCCGGTCGCGGCGATGGACGGTGTGGGTCCCGAACCTCGATCGGCCAGCCAGCGCCGTCCTCGTGGTAGGTCCGCTGCGGGCCCTGTACCCCCGTCCACCCGCTGGGTTCCACGTGCCCCAACCGTACCGGAGGAATGTGTCTCCAACGGCTCCATGATTGAGACATTGTTGCTGGCCGGCAAAGACGCCCTTGCAGGCGCTAGTCTTTGGGCCGGTGCAGTCCGACGTTGCTTCGTCGTCGGCTTCTGCGGACCATGTGCCGTCGCCTGTCAATGCTGCGGAGGGCACTGGTGCGGGTCTGGACCACGCTGTAGATTGCGCCAATCCGGTGCCAGGCCAAGATCGCACGACCTCCAACTTCGTTCTTGCCACGCCGTCTGTCCACAACTCGCCCACGCCTTTGGTGGTGCTAGAGACACAGCTAGACGCCGCTGTTCCGCCCATCTCCTTGACAGCGCTGGAACCGCTGCTGGGTCCCATGGGCTCGGTCTCTACCTTTGTGCCTGAGACCCAGCTGGACCCCGAGTCTGGGGCCTTGCCTTTGACCGTCGCCAAATCGCAACAGGAGGTTGGGCCCGCCACTACCATGATGCCGCGCCCTCCCTCTCCCCATGTACATGCATCCTCTGGTTCGGAACGCGATGTGCCAACCTCGTCATGGTCTAACCCCTGCTGGGACGTTTCTACGGGCTAGGTCGGTGCGAGCGAGGAATGGTTCGAGGTGCCAATCTCACCGTTGCCCTGTCATCCTCGCACGATGTCAGCCGCTGATTTCGCCAGGGCATGTGCTCAAGATCGGCATGCGCCTTTGCTCGGCGCTCCGGGCCCATTGTCGCTCCTGGGTCTGCCACGTCGAAGCTACCGCATTGCCAAGTTCGCCGGCACAGAGGTTCCTGGCACCATCTCTTGGGCGCAGAAGACCATTATTTGCCAGTTGGGTTTGGCGGAGAAGCCAGAGAAGATCGATGATGGGATGCTCGCACGGTACAAGGCGTTCTTCGCCAATGAGGTGCTGGAGCACAGGGTCCAGGCCCTTCGTGAACTCTTCTCTAGCGATTCTCCGAGATATGTTGATGTTGCGGCGCATAGCTCACAGCTGGGGCTGGCCTGCTAGGGTCAGCGGTTGTCGTCTTGGTTGTAATCGGTTTCCTTATGGATACACCAAACGAAAACATTGGCAGTTGGAACCCGCGAGGGCTTAATGCTCTCGCAAGGCGTGACCTCCTTAGGGACACAGTCCGCGATGAACGCTTGTCGATCATCTGCATTGAAGAAACTAAGCTGGCAGTCATCGATGCTCAACTTGTCTTGCTGTTGAGTTCTTCTTCATACCGGCAATCGGGGCCAGGGGTGGAATCCTTGTGGCGTGGCGCAGTGCGGTCTGGGAGGTCTCGGGTGTCGCTTTTCATACCTACGCCCTGTCGATTCGAATCAGGCAGCATTGCGACTCCGGCCCGCCCTGGTGGCTCACCACGGTCTACGGACCTTTCGCCACAACGGAGCGGCTGCTGTTCTTCCAGGAGTTGACCCAGTTTAGCGCTACACACCCTGGTCCTTGGGCGCTGACAGGAGATTTTAATCTCATCTACCGGGCGGAGGACAAAAATAATCTGAATCTTGATCGCCGCTGGATGGCTCGGTTCCGTCGCTTCCTTGACGATCTCGAGCTCGCTGAACTGAATCTACATGGCCGCCGCTATACTAGGAGCAACGAGCGTCGGGAGCCCACCCTTGTGCGGCTGGACCGCTGGTTCTACTCTGCAGACTGGGAAGAGCGGCACCCCAACTGCCTGCTTTGGGCTGGATCATCTGCGGCCTCAGATCATTGTCCAATCATCTTGCACACTGACATCCAGGCGTCGCGCTGTCATCGCTTTCAGTTGAGTCCATATGGCCCAAGTTTGATGGATTCCTGCAGGTGGTCACCGAGGCATGGGAGGCCCCAGCAAATCTGAGTCCTCTCCACAGACTACATGTGCTGCTGACGCGCACTGCGCGTGCCTTGCAGTCTTGGAACGATCGGCGTATTGGTAGCGTACGCAAGCAGCTTCTCCTGGTTAAGGAGCTGATCCTCCGCTTCGATATTGCGCAGGAAACGCGACGGCTCCCTGATGTCGAGTACTCTTTTCACAGTGAGTTGAAGATGAAGGTGTTGGGCCTGGCGTCCCTGGACCGCACCATTGCTCGGCAAAGGTCACGAGTTCTATGGTTGGCGGAGGGAGATGCGAATACCAAGTACTTTCACATGCGTTCCCGTCTCCGCCAACGTAGCAATCATATTGTGGCTTTGTCGCACGATGGCACGGTTGCTGTTGAACACCAAGACAAGGAAAATCTGCTGTTCGGATTCTACAGCCAGCTGATTGGTACAGAGTTCAACCGTGACCGAGACGTTGATCTGAACTTTTTAGGGCTGCCGTCGTCTGACCTGCGTGACCTGGATGCGCCTTTTACTCCTGAAGAACTGTGGGCTGCTGTCAAAGATCTACCGGCTGACAAGGCCCCCGGCCCAGATGGGTTCTCGGGGAGGTTCTATCAAGCGGCATGGCCTGTAATCAAGGATGATGTCTACCGAGCGGTCATGCACCTGCACTCCTTGCGCTCCAATGGAATGCGCAGGCTGAACGAGGCCCTAATTGTGCTACTGCATAAAAGGGAAGGCTCGATCGATGTAAAAGATTATAGGCCAATCAGCCTCACGCATAGTTTTGGGAAGCTGTTCTCCAAAATCCTCGCAAGGCGTCTTTCTCCTAGGCTGTCAGCGCTAATTCAGGAAAACCAGTCTGCCTTTGTTAAGGGGCGATCGATACAGGACAACTTCAAGATGGTCCAGCTCACGGCGCGCGCTTTGCATCTCAGCCGATCACCATCCATGTTGCTCAAAGTGGGCATAACCAAGGCTTTCGATTCAGTGGCTTGGCCCTCTCTGATCCGCATCCTCCAGCATCTGGGTTTTGGCCAGCTCTTCATCGAATGGATCTGCATTGTCCTCTCCTCCGCCTCCTCCCGAGTTGTTCTCAACAAGATACCTGGGCGTCCAATTCTGCATCGGCGAGGCTTGAGGCAGGGCGACCCCTTGTCCCCCATGTTATTCTTGTTTGTCATGGAAGTTCTCAACGCTGCCTTGCGCCGTGCCGAGGAGTTGGGGGTGCTATCGCCATTGCCTTGCCGTGGGGTGCGTTTCCGCACATCTGTCTATGCTGACGATGTGGTGGTCTTTGTCTCCCCGGCTGCGCAAGATCTTGAGGTCGTCCGTGCAATTCTTGAGATGTTCGGCGGTGCAACGGGGCTCCGCACAAACCTCGAGAAGTGTTCTCTTTCTCCTATCAGATGCACACCGGAGCACATTGAAATTGCCGCGCTGCAATTCCCTTGTGCAATCAAGCCATTCCCATGCACTTATTTGGGACTACCGATGTCTTATAAGCGACTGCCACGGTCGTCATTGCAGCCCATTGTGGACACCATCTGCAAGAGGCTAGCTCCGGGGATGGCTGGTTTCTACACCCAAGCTGGGCGCCTTGTGATCATCAAATCTTTGATCACGTCTATACCCATCTATCTGTCCATCGCGATGTGCCTCCCTGCCTGGCTGCTCGAGTTCTTTGACAAGAGAATCAAGGCTTTCTTCTGGAAGGGTTCTGACGCTGTTGCTGGTGGCCATTGCTTGGTGGCTTGGGAGAATGTCTGCCGGCCTGTGGAATACAGCGGACTGGGAATTCTGAATCTGAAGCTTCTAGGGTTTGCACTGCGTGCCCGCTGGTTGTGGCTTCAGAAAAGAAGAGAGGGATGCTGGCATGGGCTTATTCTGAAGACTGGACCGGAGGTGGAGGCCTTGTTCGAGGCCTGTGTTCGCATTGTTGTGGGCGACGGGTGCCTGACGTGTTTCTGGACAGATTCGTGGATCGATGGCCGGTCAATAAAACAGTCTGCCCCAGCCCTTTTCGCGGCAGTTGACGCGCAAGCTTGCCAAACCAGGACAGTTGCTGAAGCCCTTGCAGATCGCCGCTGGATACGGGATATTACAGGCCCCCTCACTGTCCCAGTGCTCGTGCAGTTCCTTGATTTGGTCGATACGTTACACCACTTTGCTCAGGAACATGGAACACCTGACCATGTTGTGTGGAAGTTGACGGCGTCGGGTGCCTATTCCTCTAGCTCCGCCTACAAAATCCTCCATGCCGGGCTGGAGCTGTTTCCATGTGGGAAGACAATTTGGCGCACTTGGGCTCCTGTGAAGTGCAAGATTCACATCTGGCTTGCAATGCAATGTCGGCTCTGGACTGCAGATCGGAGGCTTCGCCATGGACTGAGCTCGCACTCCGTCTGCCCCCTTTGTGACCAGGAGCTAGAGACGGCGGATCACCTTGCTGTAGGGTGTGTCTATGCCAGAGAGGTGTGGCACACCCTGTTGCGGCGCTGCAATTTACATGCCTTGGTTCCACCTGCGGACTCGCGTCTAATCGAGTGGTGGCCGGAGGTGCGTCTACAGGCGCCAAGGGAGTACAGGAAGGGATTCGACTCCCTTGTCCTACTGATAGTCTGGACCTGTGGAAAGAGCGTAATGCCCGTGTTTTCCAGCATGTCGAGGAAACATTCACCTCCGTCTGCCGCAAGATCGCGGATGAGGTTGAGCTCTGGAAACTCTCGGGCGCTGTAGGGCTGGCATCTTTGTGGAGATAGCTCTTTAGGGTGTGGGCGTTGTTTTTCCTTAGCCGTGTGTGTTGTATGCCCTACTTCCTGGCATGCATGGCCATGTAACTGCATCTCTGATGCCGATAACGTTGTATTCTGCGCTCTGCCCCCTTTCTTCTAATAAAAGTGACACGCAAGGCTTTTGCGTGTTCGCAAAAAAAATTTAAAGAAGTCTTGATTCTCTCTAAAAGAGAAAGGTCTAGAACCAATCGTCACCTCATGTTCCTGATCGACAGAGAAATAGAGCGAGCCAGCGAGAGCACCATATGTCGGGCCAAGAAAGGGCACTGCTGCTGGCAGCGGCGTGACCTCCACGAATGCTAAAAATAGTGAGCTATAGCGCCGAAAACACGAGCAATGTCCGCTATCATGACATAGTTCGCTAGAGCGCGATATAGCTTCCCTATAGCAGATTTTAAGGGTTGCGCTATTTATTATAGCACGGTAACTATTTCTGAAGAAACAAACTATACTAGAAATTTCCGAGAGCTAATAAACTTCTTGGGAGACCTACTCACCTACACCGCACTTGTCGAACTCAGAACTTAATTTGGATTGACAAATTGTCTCCCTCAGGGTAATTAAGCTCTACAGGGTGGCCATGTCCAGCTTAGCCGCTTGTCGATCTGCGTCACCATGTCGGATCAGCGTAGCCAGGAGGCCGGTGCCGGCATTGACCTACGCGCAGCTTACCATTTCCTCGTGAGCTAAGCTAGCTAGAGTTGAAAACTTGGAACCTTGGTGGCTATACGATTTCATGCGCTAGCTAGCATGTTATTTCTTCTTCGCGAGGAACATGAGCTAGCATCTGACCCTGCGATTAGTAATAATTGATTAATTAGTTTTTTAACCTATTGATTGAGGCAGAGGATACTATTAGAGATCGGCACAGTTCACGCCGGCCGCTGGCAATGTATAGGCATGTGTCGTGCGTGCCATTTGTGTATATCATCACCTGGCGTTTAACTGGTCATATATAATATCTTACATATGCTTTGCTTGAATGATTATTTCCTGCATTCGGCCTGATCAATTACATCGTGTTCTTATTTAGATTGTCGTTGTCATATATGGCTGATTATTTCCTGGTCATGTACTCATACATGGCTGGTTTTACGTTCGGGAGCCGGAGAAAGCAAGTTGGGAAGCTGGAGGGAGATGGAGCGGGGCAAAAGAGTGTCAATATGGGGAAAATGCAACCTGGGTACCATATACCCTGATATACAAAAATAATTAAAAAGTTCAAAAAAGTTCAAAAAGTTCTGAAACTGACATTCGGGCAAACATTACCAAGTATTGTATCTGTACAAAAAGTTTCGCCGATAAATAACTTTTACTGCACCCTAGGTAAAAGATTTGCCTAAAGTAGCGCTATATTCGTCAGAAATTTCACTTTTTTGCACAGAAGTCAACGAGAATTATTTACTATCCAAAAAATTTACACGAGAAGAACACATGGTAATTTTTAGTGTAATTTTTTTTTAAATTGTCGACAATTTTTTCATTTTCTAAATATTATTCTCGCATATCAGGGTGTGTTGCACCCGAGAGTCAAAAGTCCGGGTCAGTCAATATGGAAGCTATTAAAGGAACAATCATGAGTGGAAAAGGAGTATCAGTGATGGATCTTGTAGGAGCGACCATATAAGTCAAGTTGGCTTTGTCGTTCTAGAAACTGAGTGGTTCTAGTCAAGGTTATGAGTGATACCAATACTTTCGAATTTTTGTTGCCATAAATTCAGTTCTGGTGCTATTTTTTTATCTTCTCACAGTTTACCCTCGGTGAGATACTTTGCTAATTTTATTTAAATACAACTAATCTTTCTTTAGTTTATTAAAAATCTAAAATTCTCTTTTGTTGGTTATAAGTACCTATTTAATAGATATGACTGTATGACTTGTTGTACTCATTCATACTTCCTCATTTCCCGTATGTAGTCGATATAAAGCTATACCAATCTAATCCTAAAACTGAAAGGGATATACGAAGAGAGAATCAATAAATAATGTAGTTTATTACTAACAATTAAAATATATTTGAAATTAGGAAGTTTATAACTATATTTTTTGAAAATAATCTAGAAAATTTATCAAAAAAAGGATGATAGAATATAATATCATAAAAATAGGAATTGTTCTAGAAAAAACTGAAAGTTGGTGAAATCTCGCAAAACAATTTTTTAAAATAGGTGAAATCGACATTTTCCTGAATTTCATAATACCCTTATATACAACTTTTTTGGATTTTCCAATAGTTATCTTCATAAATCCTGTAGTTTTAGAAAAGTATGTTTTCAGAAATTCCAAAAGAGAATTTTTGCTTTTCCAGTTTTCATACTTGTCTTTTTTTTTTACTTGGGCTATTATGTGACACGTCTTTGAGTCAGATTCAGCCAATATTTCAGAGAAAAAAAACAGATTTTCTTTTTCCATAAATAAATTTACCTGAAAGAAGATTGAAGTTGTGTAAAGAACACTTGCAGGCTGAACTTGGTCTTTGCTTTAGTCCAGCACTCCAGCTTATAATTTGGAATGTGTATCTAACAATTTTTCAGCTTTCTTTCTCTTCTTTCAGCTTCCAAAATAGATGGTCTTAACTCCTCTAACCATCGATCCCGAGCAAACAAAGTAAAGAAAACTCTTTTGAGAGCGAAGTAGACAAATAAGACGAACTTTTTTTTTGAAAGGATCCACACTACGAATTCAACACAAATTACAAGTGAAGAACAGGAAAACGCAGAAGAACAAGCCGAAGAAGCCCAACACAACAGCGTCGCCAAAAGAACCTGACGCTGAACCGCCGCATCGCCTGGAGAAGAACTTCATCGCCGAACAACGCCAGAGAGGAAGACCCCAGGCCGCCACAATCCCCGGGAAAGGGAGCACCCCACTCATGAAGAAGAAGACCGCAGGAGCCGCCCGCCGCAAGCGACGGAACCGAAGAACGCTGAACGAGCACGGCCATGGCGCCTCGTCCCCGCAACCATCCCTCTTCCAACTGTCCCTGCGCTGAGCACAAACACGGCTTGTCGGAGACGCCGCCGAAAGCCCGCCTTGAGCACACCTAATCCCCTCGCCACCACGGCCGGCCGGAAAAGGAAGGAGCAAGGCGAAGATGAAGTAGAGCACGCTGATAGAAGCAGCCCAACCGACGCCACCATGGCCGGCCGGAGAAGCCAGAACAGCGCACCAAAAGTCGACGAAGAGCTCCGAGATCCCAGAGAAAATCCTGTACAGGTGGAGGAGACAGCCAGCGCGAGGCGCCAGCTCCCCGCCGCACCAGCTCCATGTCCTCACGACGACGCCGGAGACCACGTCGCCGCGCCGGCGAGGACCAAGCACAAAATCCACGTCATGGAGGTCGCCGCCGAACCGACCCCCATGATTAGACAGGCAGCTCACTGATCCACCACCAGCCGCCTCCAAGCAGGCCACCGGCTGCAGATCAGAAGCAACCTTATTCGCCTCCGCCGCCACCACCATCACCGGCGGCAGAGCACCGAAACCTACGCTACCTAGCTACACCTAGACTAGAAGCAGACAGATCCGCCCGGCGATTCGACCCCCCACCCCCTACCGACGGCACCAAGGCCGACGGAAAGGAGGCGGGCAGTGGAATCGCCGGCGGAACAAGGATCGCCCTCTGGTCGCCTTTACTGTAGAGAGGGGAACCAGAGGTGTGCACTGGACGTTTTCCTCATAGTAGGACGAACTTGTGCTAGGGATGACCCTATGTTGTGCACAGTTGTCATCGAATGGCAAGAAACTAAAGCTACATTTTATTTTTATGCGGTGATAGTACTAAAGTTTACTTCTGGCGCTTATATCTCTACTATATAATACGAGTAGTGTTTCTTCCTTCGTCCGTTTTCGGTGGTACGTCGTATGTCGTACGTCGCGAGGCGCTTATCGATCGTTCGGTAATCCACAGCTAGCCATCCATCGATCGATTAGGCTCAAACGTCGGCCGGCCCAAACTTACATCAGCCCAATCGATCGTAGCTTCCTAGCGTACACAAAAGCTAGCAACCCAAAAAAAAAACATGGTGCTAGCAACCCAATCCATCGGCCGGCCGGCAGTCCTCGCGTATCCTTTCGTGACTAAACGTAGACAGATACGAACACTGCTAAAGAGAGACCGATACGAACCCCTGCGTTAGACTCCGAATCGAACATCGACGCTCATGGGCCATTAATAAATAGCCACGGTATTGCTTCAGTGTAACACCAAAACACGATAACCTTCACAACATCTGCTTTAAATAGATTTGATGTCTTGATCAGCTATAGAGCTAGACTTTCACGCGGACTCGCACTTAATCATTGCTTGATCTAGGGCATGCAATTTCAACGGTAATTAATACTCCACTCGTCAAATTGATTTAATTAGTTAATAAGTTAATTTCAATGGTGTTTTGTTTCCAATTAGAACATCTTTGAATTATTAATAATTAATTTAATTTCTTTACTATTATTTTGTATTTGTTGACTATTGTGTTATATAATTTTGATAGTTATAACAATAATGAAATACAGAAGCATCGAATATCGGTGCAATTTCGCTCGTGTTTTGCTCCAAAAATAAATGGATAAAGGGATACTTAAGAATAAAGTTATCAGGGTCAAACGATTTTGGGTAGAGTATTAATTTTAACTTATATGCGTCCATGCCACAATAACATAAAAATCAGCCCGTAGCAACGCACGGGTAAGCTTGGTAGTATATAATAAGTTAATGTAGAGGAATGAGGGGGTACGCTCTACGCACGATGCATCACAGCACACGCACGAAACTAATAAATTATTTATTTTACGCGCATATCCCCGGAATCTAAGATAGCGTTGCTGACGCATTGCCACAATCACGGAAGCTTCCTAATCTTTCAAACGGTTTTACCGTACAAAGCCGTACTGGCTGTTATATATAGCGCACCCAGACGCCCCACACCATATCAAGCCACGCAAAATTGTCAGCCTAACACATAGAGGTTACAGAGGAGCAAGATCAGCAGGCAAGATTGAGCATTCACTCATGGTGGCCGAGACCGTAGTGGAGGCATCGTCGGTGTTCGCCGCCTTCGACAAGGACGGCGACGGCAAGGTGTCCGCTACCGAGCTTCGCGGCTGCATGGCCGCGGCGCTGGGCGAGGATGTCTCCGAAGAGGAGGCCGCAGCGGTCCTGGCCGCGGCGGACACCGACGGCGACGGGCTGCTGGACCAGGAGGAGTTTTCCAAACTCGGCGCCCCCGCCTCAAATGGAGAAACGGACGTCGCCGGAGACGAGGACGAGGTGAGGCGACGGTGCCTGAAGGAGGCCTTCGCGATGTACGCGACGGAGAGCGGCGTGGAGGGCGCGACGATCACGCCAGCAAGCCTGAGGAGGATGCTGGGCAAGCTGTTGGGGTCATCGAGTGAGAAAATGGGGTTGGAGGAGTGCCGCGCCATGATCTGCAGGTTCGACCTCGACGGCGATGGCGTCCTCTCCTTCGAGGAGTTCATGGTCATGATGATGGCCAACGTGTAAAGGATGGATTTTTCATCGGTTTCACATTCTTTCTTTCTTTTATCCCCTTTGGGGTCTGTTCATATGGATATTCATTTGTATGTTGCGTTTTGGTTAATTTGAGAGTTTTGTGGAGAAAAGTTGAAGCTTGCACGTTTAGGGCCTCCGTGGTTTAACGATTTTTTTAGGAATTTTAGAGGATTGTAATCAATAGAAAAACCTTCCTACGTGGGTTCTTTGATTTGTAGCATCGAATCTTCTATGATTTTTTCTAAGAAATCCTTTCTACTACATTTTGTAGAAAAAATCCACTCAATATTCTTGGTAAGAATAATTTTCATTTTCTATAGCACAATCAAACAAACTTTGCTAGGAATGAAATCACATACAAGTAGAATGGGGCGCGCCTAGTGATCAGGTTGCTGAGATCCGGCTGACGTCATCCCATAATCTCACTTGCAACCCATTTACAACTCATAATCACACGAATCACCATGCAAATCTAATATTAGTGAGTTGCAATTGTTGCAACCCACTTGCAACTCATATATTACACAAATTGCGATGCAAATATAACGGTTAGGGAATTGCAACACCATGTGTAACTAACAAAATCTCACTCACAACTTACAGATCACACGAGTCCTGGGATCTTTTTTTTCTTCTTTTTTGTATATTTCTCCCGTTTGTCCGATAGTTCATTTTGTAGTTTTTGTACAGATTAGAGTCAACGTGTACAGATTATATCACAATTTTGGAAGAATAGCCAATAGTTAGACAACCTTTTCTTGCTTGGAAAACTGGAAGATACATTATCTTATGATATATCAAAAAGGAGAGAGAAAGGGAGAGTGGATTTGTGGCACCCGGCCTCACTAGAGCTCGGTTTAAAAAAATGAAAATGGTACTATGGAGGTTCAAAGAATTGATTTTTCTTTTATGTGAATATGTATACATGGTATGTTCTACCTTAATATATGATAACACGCGATGCTCGCGCTTGTTCTTGTGTGTGTATACATGGTATGTGTATTGGAGCTAAATTTGGGGTAAAGTTTTGGGATACAGAAAAGTACTCTTAATTTGTCCCGGAATTTCTCTTTTTTGTGTAGCCCAAAATATAACATATTTTAATGCTTTACTTTTTTGCACCTTGCGATCTAGAAATCTGATTTTCGATTTTTTTTTTTTAAACGAGCTAGCCGATGCTCCGGTGCTAACGAGTTTTCGAGAGAAAGGCGCCTTGATGTGCACGGCAGAAGGAACCGAGGGGCGCACTGGTTTACGATAGAAGAAAGGATAGCTCTGGTTTTCCATATGTACGATCATTCATGATTCGTCGTCTTCGTTGAATGGCTCTAATATGGTCAACTACTATCGCTGCTACCTGCCGAGTAATCACAATTAAGTATAGCGAGATGGTCAACAATTTCAAACGATTACAGGAAAGTCTACGTTTGTGACAACTATATAACTAGTAGTCTAGACCATTCCAGAATAGAACTTGTTACACAACAGAACAACCATTGCAAAATAGACTTGCAGCTGGCCCAGTCTAGTCAACGCTTCTGGAACACATTATATTTAAATATATGAAAATGACTTCCCTAAAGGTACACCCTTGTTCATTTGGCTACTGTAGTGTGTTACCAGAAGAAGGAACACGCATCAGCAAGCTGAGGAATATACGGGTATATGCAAACCTAAGTATTGCATAAACTGCAATAGCAGAACGGGCCAAATTACGATTGAAGCAAAACTATAGTCCATCAACAAACAGTGTTGTTCAACAAAGCGTTTTTCTCAGGTCGAAGAATCAAACCACTGGAAATGAGACCGTAAAGCCTAAACAGGTAAGATACACACAGTATTTGTTTGTGTTTATGGCTGGCTGGCAACACCAACCCTGGCAAGTGCACATATCAGATCTACAACTTTCATTACAGAACACCTATACAAATGGTACCAGTCTTGCAATTCCCAACTCAACTGGGTCTAATCATAGTCATGCTGCTGATCCTATCCGATCGTAATATATATAGCAACCTGTAATTAACTCAAACTCGGCTAGAGATTTCGCTCCCCAAAATTGTACTGGTACCGAAAGAATATTAACTGAAACAGCCAATGACGCAGATCTAACACTGATCGATCCTCATTTGTCTCTCTGGATGAACTGAAATATTTGACATCACCTATACTCTTCACAAGTCGACAGAGGATAACTTAGTAGCTTCCCATTGGAGGCATCCCATATGCTGGCATTGGACCAGGACCCATGGGTGGCATACCCATTCCCATCGGAGGCATGCCCATCGGAGGCATGCCCATCGTACCAGGCGGAGCAGGCAAGGCAAGAGGAAGCAATTGAGCGTACATGTTCTACACAACAGAATGCAACTTGTCATGCAGGCTGCTTAAGCATGATCAATCGGCCGTACAACCAAAAGAAAGGCACTTCAAGATTACCTGCTGAGCAACTAGTTCCTTCTCTTCGCTCTCCTTGGCTTTTTCCTCCTTCTGTGATTCAATCCTGTCCTTTACTAAATCGTCTACCTTGCTTGTGTACTCACGGATGAACTGCATGCACAGAGAGGATACACTATTATAGTAAATTAAAAATATAAGAATAATTCTGAACATTCACATGGAAATAAATATATATACCTGTAACAGATAGGGGAAAGCAAAGTCAAGCATGTTGTTCGTCCATGCAAGCTCAAGAGCAACATCCGCACGAATCAAGTCGTAGCAAATGAAGAGGCAGGAAGCAAAACATTCTTTCTTTCCCTGCAACAAAATCAGAGATGTTTAGTGATGAGAACTGCAATATTGCGCAGATAACTCCTGCACCTCAAAGAATTATATTCTAGGTTAGTACGATGACTATAGACACCGGATGGAGATTTCATGCCACAAAGGACTGAAGTTAGAAATTTCATAATGGAAATTTACGCTGCTATAACCAGCACAAGAAAACGCATAACTAAATTCGCAGAGAATTCAAACCTGCTCGATAAAGTAGACAAGCAAGTCCTCTGAGAGCTCACGATCACCAGACTGTGAGCATGTCTCCATGCAATCCTTGTACATGTTATCTTTCTTCGACAATGCAATAGATTGCTTCCATCTGCCAGCCTTCTTGTAAATGTAGGCAGCAATCCTCCTCATCTCAAGCAATTCATGCTTCTCAAGCTGATCAAGAATTGAAGGCACTGGTTATAAAACAATAACACCATAAAGAATAATTCCACAATCATCTACTTCTTTTACCTTCTGGGCCAGACCAATCTGATCAAAGTTATCATGCATGTCAACAGATTCACGGAGCCTCTCGTAGTCCTCCTCTTCGACATAAAGCTCATTCAAAGCCTCATTGACGGCAGAGACATTGTTACTCTGAACTGCAACCATGTACGGTTTCACAAGATGCAACTGACCAGCCTGCATAAAAAATAACAGAACTCAAAGTTTCTGCATGGTATATAAAACAGGGACATCAACAGAAGATCCTTTTACGAGTAAGAATATAAAAGCAACCATTAGATACAAACCTTGCGCATTATATCTACAACTCTTGTGTGATCCAAACGAAGCGCAAGCACATTGAGAAGATCATTGATGAGATCAGGGTGTTCTTGCAAATAGAAGTGCACCGCCTTGTAATATATCTCGACATTTGCAATCTTAACACAAACATCCTTAAATTGCATATGCTCCCATGCATCTGGAGAATGGTTCATGATAGTGGTGGCGGCATTGTCAAATTCATCATATTGTATGTATAGGTAAGTCAGCTCTTTCCAGTGCTGTTGTTCATCACAAGCACGGATAAGCTTAGGAATGTTGAGACGGGTGGAGAAGAGTTTGATATGTTCCATGAGCTTCTCAGGGCGGTATCTAGCATAGAGAACTCCCAATTCTGTAAAGATGCCCATGTGTGCCCGTTCAAGTCCAAGACCACTCTCCATGAGCGAAATAAGCTCTGAAGCACCCTCTGTTCTGGTAGTATTCGCTTACTTCCTCCAAGTCATCAACCTACAGAAAATAAGGCATGTCAGAAAGGATGGCATGGAAAAAAGTACTCGGAAAGGAACATACATTTAGGAAAAGTTTTAGCTTCGAAAGGATGCCCCTGCTTATATACCTGAACAATAATATTGAGGCCACAGATTTGTGCTAGACGGAACTCCTCAGCGTCAACACAAGCAAAGCAGACCTCCTTCCATGTTTTAGCACTGTTAGCTTTGCGAGCAGCATCTACAGCACTTTGGAACTGCTTCAGCTTGACCAGAGTGACAGCCAGCTTGGCCCAGTTTGAGATGAAGGCATAGATGATCTTTGCAGCTTCGTAAAGTTCATCGTCATACAAACGGTCACCAACATTTTGGAGATTCGCAACATTTGGCATCAGAATGAACTCTTCAATGTCACTGAGCCTATCAGTCTTAGCATATGCAAAGATGAGTTCACCATCGACTTTGGGCTCCCTTGCCTTTTGCCTTACCATCAGCAAGTACTTAATCAAATCATGGTATACGTTTGCTTCCTCAGCAGCACGGATGACATCAAGGAAATGTGTCACGTCATCTGCACGAATGAAGGATTCAATTGCTTCGCTAACTAGACCTTCACGCAACTGGGCCTTGGCAACCTGGCTCCAAACAGTATCCTCTTCAACGCGGAATGCAAACTCTTCAGCCCTTTCTATGCTTTGGATGTTATCCAACAGAACATTGACAGCCTGCACGTTTAAGTTGAATTTCTTGAATATGGCAAAAGCCTCCTCATAGAGTTGTGCTTCAACAGCCACTTCTCCTACGGCAGGACCATCAAAGTTGTCTAGTCTGTTAACATAGTCCATGACCCTAGATGAGTCTGCCTTGATGGCTGTCAGATGAGTAGATTCTGAAGATTAAAGTTTCCACTAAACGCAGAATTCTGAAGGACAATCTTTTCAAGAAGTTCTATCAGTTCATGAGGGAGGTCGGCTGTCATGAAAGCCTTAACAGCAGCAGAAACTTGCTCAGGACTCTTGCTTTCTGGCAATGCGGTAGAAACCACTTGGTCAATGAACTGCCTTCTATATTCATTTTCAGGCTGTAGAACTTTATCCCACAGATCACCATCCATTCTTTCAACCACATACCTGATAATTCAATTCAAATCATGTAATTTGAGCATGTAAGAAAACAGCCAAGAGATAATGATTCAGACCAATGATATGGCATCACAATGACAAAAACTTTACCTAGCTTGCAGCTTGAACAACGAATTTTTGTTGGTAACATTGATAAGTTCTTCATCGCACTGTCCACGTCTGTAAGCAACAACGGCAAGCGTAGGATCCCTCTTTTCACAGTATTTACCCACCACACGGGAGTCATAGAATGGGTTGGTGGTAAGGAAATGCTCAGGATTGTTGTTGCTGTCAATGATTATTTTTCCAAGAGCATTGTGGACATGTACATCTTGGCTACCCTCGCTCACTAAGTGCTCCAGGAATTGTGTAAGTAACCGTAGACGGTTCCTGAATAAAATATGAAACAAATAAGACCAAGAGAAAAGGGAGCTGAGCTGTGCATGTGCGTCTAGGATAAGAGCTAACAATCGAACCTCTTCTCGCATTCATCAACCAGTGGCTCAACAGGAAGGAGAGAGCGGACAGACAAAATCAAACCCTTGATGAAATCTTCTGGGCACTCATCATCAAGTAGCTGCCCCACTACCAATGGAGCATTTCCAGGGTTCACCTACAAAACAAAGAAAAAAGGAAAAGCCATTCATATACTCGAACATATTAGAAGTGATACTCAGAAAAACTGAATTCAAAGAGTTGCTTACTTTCTGAACATAGCCTTCAATATATCGGAGCATATTATTTGTATACAGATAGTGAGTAAGATCTGGAACAAAACCAAAGCGGTCACAAACATTTATGAGTGGACGGGCATCAGGTAGTTTTGTTTCCATCAAAAAGTTCTTTGTCTTCTCAGCATCATAAAAGTTAGACTCTCTGGTGACTCGCTCAACTTCTTTAATCTGTCCAGTCCTTGCAGCTGATTCTATGTATTTGAAATGGATCTCTGGATCCTCACTGTTGCATGTGACGAAGTCAAATGTTAAAGTGTGATGACACGATAAGAAAAGGCCAATTGAAACATATCAACATCAGGAGTAACTACCTTGAGCTCAAATAGGATCCCAAGAAGAAGTAGAGGCCTTCGTATGATTTAAATTGTTCAAAAAGTTTTATGCAAGCGTCAACTCCAAGCTGCTCAGCGTATTCTTTGGCAGCCTGCAGGGGTAACACAGGTTTTCTGATAATTAGAATGAAGGGGAAAAAGGAGCAATACAATTAAAAGGAAACTCTGTAGGATCACCTGCACAACTATTTGAAGATTTCCTCTCAGGTTAACCAGTAGAAGGTCCTTCATGCATTCTAATGCCCATTCTTTAGAGAGGGTTCCGAAGAACTCAACAAGTGCCTGTGCAAGAAAGTTATCAATGGACCAGACATAAATAGACTGATAACTGATCGTAACTGAAAAGAACAAACCTGTGGCTCAATAGCATGGGTATTCACGATAACACGCTTGATATCAGGTAGCTCTGCATAGTGCTGCATCGAAATATAAGAATAATTAAGCAGAGAACAAAAGAGAATCAACCAAAACCATGCAAAAATACTGACCTGGAGGGCCCGCAAGTACAAGCCAGCCTTTTCACAAAGCTGAGCAATACGAGGTCGATCGTAATGAGTGAACATACCATTAGCAAGAATGGCATCAGCAACATTTGGGTACGTCACCAAGTTGATCTCCAAAACCTGCAATGGATTCAGATAGAAGCTACTGAGTAATGAAGCATGTGCGTAAACCATATACATTCAAAGAAAATCGGAGATGCCAACCTTGGTTTGAAGGAAAGCGTGCTCTTCCAAATTTGGTTTCAGTACATCCAACAGAAAAGCTGTTGCCTCGCGTATCATATTTCTCTGTCAACATAAGACGTATAAGGCAAAGATATGCAGCCAAAATTGCAAAAATTAATTTAAAAAATAAAGCATATTAAGCATGGTATGAATAAAAAGACTACCTGAAGGAAGAGATCAGTTATGGTATTATAATCTAGCGGACAGCCCCCCTCCATTTGTGACATCATGAGAGCAAAGTTGACAGCTCCCTGATCACAAACATATAGGACATACAGTTAGGCAAGGATTTATGCAGATCAAAATACCACACGAACAAGCATGAAATATTTCACTGCAGCACAGTTTTTTTAAGCAACCTATTACCTGCGGATCTGTACGTAAGATGGTCTGGAGGAGGAAGAGGTAATCAGGAGTGTATCCGACCTGGAATAGCAAAAGTATTAGATCGACAATTAATGTCCAAGCTGAACACAGGTCTAACAACTGAAAACAAGAATTTAAAGTACCAAAGCAATATACCTGCTTTGAGTATATAAGGATCTTGTCAAACTCCCTTCTCTCAGCAAAAGCAGCGACGACTTTAGGGGTTGCCCTAGCTTTTATGTATATTTTCAGCGCAAGATCATTGTCTACTGTCTGCAAAAACATAACGTTGAGTGAACATTCCATGCACAACAATGAACAAAATTGATAGAAGCGCAACAAACTCTACGCAACCGAGGAGCACAGCACAATGCTATTTTACCTTAACAAGATCTCCAAGTTCTTCGCTGCACTCCAGCTTGTCTTCTGCCAACCAATTTTCCAAAAGGTTCTTCTTGTTCTGATTGACAACAAGGCGAGATAATTCGAGAGATTCATAAGCGTTGAGTTCCCTCGAGTAAGCAACGTGCCAAAGTACTGCAGGAGTGGAGGTGTTTGCCCAGCTTGAACAGGGACACTCTGCAATTGAAGCACACAAACCAAATCAGCCAAGCAGAAGAGCGTACAATTTAAGCAGATTAAATGTAGATACGTTTAAAAGATAACTATGATTTTTTTGGTATTTGTATTTCTCTGAACAGGTAATAATTTTCAAATACGGAATAAGCAAGTAAACAATTTAAGCAGATTACCTGCAAACAAGATGTGATTTTCTTTGTAATCAAACATTTTTTATCCAATAATACTACCAAGAAATGATAACTACCAAGAGTTTATCAAACATTGTAAACATTAAAAAATACTGAGTATTTAAGCATTAAGAGCTTTCATAGGCAGAGCATGAAAAGAAAGGCACCTGGAATTTGGCAACAGTCTCGGGAGTTCTCAGAAGACCCTGAGGAGATTCTGCAGCCAGCTCTGCTGCTTCCTTATATTTTGTCTGTGCGAACAGTTCCTGGAATCTTTGTACAACCTGCAATTCAGAAAATTCAACAATTAGTCTCCCCACATCAAAATAAGAAATGGGAACGATTCCAATTAAACAATAACTTAAATACTACAGCCAGCATAGGGCTTAACACCTACTCCCTCCGTTCTAAATTAGATGACTTTCCATTCATGCACATGTGGATGTATCTATACATGTAACATGTCTAGATACATCCGCATGTAGACAAATGGAAGTCATCTAATTTGGAACGGAGGGAGTACATGACTGCAAAGGAAAAGGTAAGCACTCCAGTGCCAACCAATAGATACTCAAATCACAATCAATAAGCACTCTGATGGTACTTAGAGCAAAATGGTTACTATAACAAGTTACAGGCGGAAAATAATTATTGCATCTAGAGAACAATTAGTGGCAACTGCCAAAATGATTAACGAACAAGTATGAACTTTTATGAAATAGAAGCATGCTAAGAAGTGGTCATGTAAACAACTTCGGAAGGCTATAATGCTCATTCGGCAATAAAGTGCCAAAATGTAGGAGACTGAAACATGTCAGCTACAGAATTCCTATGGAGCACGATAAAATTAGAAGAAACCAATCACTAACAAAATTCCTACTAAAGGATTATGAAAAAAATACAAGCATAGATAAAAAAGCGAGCAAGTTTTGCAAATGTAAAACTGTCATCTGCGAAAACATATTACTATGGAGCTTACCAAGTTCTCTGCCCCAGGGAGATTAGCTCTTTTGGCAAGATTCACGGCTAGTTCAAGGTTGTTTAACTGCATGAACAAGGGTGTAATAAAATTTCAAGAGATTATCCAACATATGCATCAGCCAAGGAATAGAAGAAAGCAGAACAACATACTTGACCACTGACAAAAGGCACAACAGTGGCATCATTAACTGTGGCATGCAAAACCTGCCCTCTTCTGTTAATAGCATAAAATCCACCAGTAGTAGAAGACTCCGCAGTCAAGAATATAGGATCTGGACTGATTCTATTTCTATAAACTGCAGAAGCAGTTTCCAAATCATATACAAACAAAAGCCCAAGCTTCGTAATTACATAGACAAGGCCATACTTTTGAGAGATCTGTAATCAAAAGAAGATAAAACGAATTACATACATGTGGTAACTAACAGGGTATCAGTACCTTTGAGACATATAACAATACCTGCATGGCTACAGGAAAATCATCCTGGAAATCTGGTGGGAAAAAGAGATCGGCCGATTTCTTGGAAAAGCCAGGTTTCCCTGCAAGAAATGAATCAGCAAGAGAAGTACGAGCACGGGAATGATAATCGAAAGTGGAACTTCAGGGTTCAAATGCAAACCTGGCTGGGCACCCAGTTCGATGATATGTAACTTGGAAGTAATTGTTCCAGCATTTGATGCCTTCGAAGCAAAGCAGATGAGGGTGGATGGGTTCTCGTTACCAGGAACCTGGGTAGGAAAACCAAGCACGGTTGTTAAACACTAGAAGATAAACTATCTAAGCAGCGGTAAATAACTGAAAGGCACCTTGAATGTTGCAAAAGAAGCAGCATGGGCTTCGAGTGCTTGGCTGCGCTGCTGATCCACAGAAAAAAGTTGCATATTTCCCTTTACCAGCTGTGGCCTCTGATAGGATGAAAAGGAAAACTCGTCAATATGAGAAGCAGATATGACAAAGTATCATTTAGTAAGTGCCTACAACAGATGATCTCGTAACTCGCCATGGTAGATTTGCTTAGAATTTTGCAAAAGAGAAAATTATATACTTACACACCAAGAGTGGTCAAAATTATCAATGAAATAGAACAAAGAATAGAAGGAAGGCGCGCAAAAGGAATTATGGTTTTCGTACTGCATTCAAATGTGACATGCACTGTGTTTTGATGATACGTATTAAGAATGTCCATTACAAGCATACCTCTGGAGCACCAGGAGCAATTCCAATAAGCACAAGCCACTTCTCTGCTGGATCGCATCGATAGTTGATAATCTGATTATTGGCCAAATTAGCCGTCCTATCAAACATCTTAACCGGCTCAGAATCTCCTGCATTCCAACAAAAGCAAGCAATGATTATCTTAGTTTTGTATACATAGCAGCCAAATCATGCAAAGCTGGAAGTACTTAAACAGACAATGACTGTGATTCGTCAGAGGAGAGTAACCTTCAATTGACCAGTGATAAACGGATGCTTGTGTTACCAAACCCAACAACTTTGGTGTGATCCATTTCCAAAACACAACCTGCGATTGTGGAAGAGAAGACATGTATGATAATGCATTCAGTATCATTCAAACAAAAATTAAGAATAATGTAGAATATTTTTTTAAACTTGAGAACAATTTAATATTTTACCTGTTCAGGCATCTGGTGTGACTTAACTTTAGTCTTAGCCTCAATATTAAATATTTGCAAGTGATCCTGTGTGGTTCCAGGTATTTGAGCTGCAATTCAGTAAAAAATATTATTTATGTCTGTAACCTCCTGAATTAAATAGATCAAAGTCAGACGGTAATGCTTAAGTAGGAATACGCAGTTCCTACAAACAAAAATGAACCCAAGAAACTACATAGCAGCCAGAAACAATGCTGCCGATGTATAAAACAGTCATTTCAACTTATACAATTTAAGTTAGGACACCTATGATTCTGCGAGAACAGTTCCTGTCTGTTATCACTTTATTTGCAAAATCAACATCACTAATTCTATTTGTACGGAGTGTTATGCAGAAAGCACCATAAACGAATTATCACATCAAATGAGTGCAGAACATACACTCCCTATCAGATGAATACATTTCGTCCTGCAGGTTCTACTCTATGGCAACAAACTAGTAAAAAAAAAAAGGAAGATAATAACAGAGCATTTTATTTTAGAAAACAGTTGACAAAAAGCTTATCTATCGACATGATATCCATTCTTCAAGGTAATTTAGAAGCTGTAGAACTCCAGAATCTTTGAATGTTGACCCAGGTTTTAGTGGGCTCGCCTTTTAAAAAGGGATGACCTTCTCCAATCCTTTAAGTTCAAGGAGAAGGTCATTGAGTTCTCTCTTTGCCTGGGATAATTCTAATGTGCACCCCCTTAGGATAGGGGTCAAGGTATGTAATTTGTATATTCCTACATGTCCATGTCCTGCACATATTTCCTTTTATAATTGTTAATAATACATATACTGTCAGGCACTACTCAACTGTTTACCCTCAAACAGAAGGGTTCATTTTCGTACAAAAATATCATCGACAATAAAATATGATCCAATTCATGGAGAAGCCATCTATTCAATGAGAACAATGGCATACAAGGACTCGCGTAAATTCAGATAAACTCTTATGGTACCATATCCAAGGTCCAAGCTAAGATCAACTAGAGGGAATCAACGTCGTGGTCACGGGAACAGTACCAGTAAAATAGATGGCATGCTACGACCGTAGTTGCTGGCGAGCACACAGACGCAGTGCAAAACCATTAGGCAACTAACAGGAGCTTTTAAACGGTACCAAATCCCCCGTAGACATCAGCATAAGCTAAGAAGAATGTATGTGACCTTTTCATCGGATCATTTATTTTGCAATTATAAAATGCATGTATTCATCAAACTGAACATCGATTTTGAGATAACAGATCACCAAGCTATCTTTTTATCCTGGGCATATTATCACAATGGAACAGGCTGTGTCTGTGAAATGATCACAAGACACTATTCCTCATAGGGCTCGAGCAAATTCGTTACTAAAACGATATGTTATCAGTCACTGTAGGTATGGGCAGAATTGTCAATTACCACTCTGAGCTAACACCCAAGCTGAAAGTTGATACCAGCAATGCAAATACATGCGCATTGGGCCATTCGCACACTACACTAGGGAGCTACAAGCCTGGATCACAACCGAATTCTGACAGATCACACGACGGGGCGACCGTGCAAGGAGGACACCAGCAGCAAGCAAGCGTATCATGGAAACGAGATCCCGGAGTGGGCGAGATGAGATCTACCTTTGAGCGCGAGGATCCTGGTGTTGGGGTTCATGAGCGCGGAGTCGGCGGTGATTGGCCTGCGAAGGGGCTGGCTGGGCATGGCCATGTCGATGATGACGACGCTGTTCTGCGGCGAGGTCTCCCGGACGCAGATGTACCGCTCCGACTCCATGGTGACGTTGGTGAAGGTGATGAACTGGGGCACGATCCCCAGGCTGGTCAGCTGCAAGCAACAACAGACGCAGTGTCAGTCAAGCCAGTCGGCCAGCCGCGAGCTCCGGCCCCTCCCCGGAGATCTGATCTGACTTAGACAATATGATGTGCGCGCGCGCGTGTTACCGTGAGCGCCTCGCGCATGGCGATGGGGGCGTTGGCCGCCGCCATGGCGGCAGACGTCAAGGGCGACGGCGAGAGGACGCTGTCGGCGGTGGGTGGCGGGTCGTGCGTCGTCTCGCCCGGCCGGAGCGAGAGATCGGATCTGATCTGATCTGAGGACGGGAGGAGGAGGAACCAACGGGGCAGAGATGATGGATGGAATTTTTAGTAGTGGGCGTCTGTTGGAAGTCTTTTTGCCCTTTGGTCCTCCGGCATTGCCTTAATTACCTTCCGAGCTAGAGACAATTGTGAGCACGTGGAGGTTTGGAAGTCATCTCTACAAACTGTTTGGGTCTTTTAAATTTAGAGTAGAAAATTTGCCGTGTTAAAGAGTCCTTAAGGGTGTTGGACCAAAAAGGGATGGAATTGGTTTGTAGAGTTATGTTGACAAGTTTTCCATGAATCGTGTTCACCCGTTTTTCTCACAATTTCAATGTCGCTAATATAACATTTAACCTTTTTTTTGAACTATATAACATTTAACCTTCAACATGTGTCCTCACATAACTTTTTATGTCACCCTCGTTATTCATGACATCATCCACTACCTACCAAGATATCATGTCATTATAGTGCTCAAGGGATATAGTAAAATGTTTGATATTCTTTGACAATTCGGAAATATCTTGAATCATTACAACTATGGCACTTGAGCCCACATCCATGTTCGACCCGACTAACAACCTTTTCCGTAATAGTGGTATGGAAGTATGTGATAGGTCGACAACACTAACATTGATGTCACAAGAAGTTATAGCGGTTATGCTCATCGTGATTCTTCTGTTTCACTATTCCATGCATTCATCTTGCTTTTAACACGCTAATCGTTGAAACCGTATAGCCAAACTGTTGGGAACCTCGGTTTCTTTTGACATAACTTTATCGTTCGAGATATATAGTTAACATTGTCCGGCGGCCATCTGAAAGGACAACGATGTCGCCTAGAGGGGGGTGAATAAGCGATTAAAACTTTTCTGGATTAGGCTTGAATAAATGCGGAAAAAACTAGGTGTTTAATTTAACAAGCCAACAATCTAAAAATTCTAGACTCAACTATGTGCACCAACAACTTATGCTAAGCAAGAACAGTATCAAAGTGATAGCAAGATATAAGAATTCAAGCACGAAGGCTATCACAATGTAAAGTGCATAAGTAAAGAGTGTTTGAGATATGCCCTAGAGGCAATTAATAAAGTGATTTTATTTGACATATCTCAATTGTTCATAATATGTTTTAATACCATGCTATAATTGTATTACGAGGAAACATTAATACACGTGTGGTATATAAACAACCAGGTCCCTAGTAGCCTCTATTTGACTAGTTCGTTGGGTAACAGATGATCAAGATTTCCTGATCATTGACAATGGCGTCGGTTAACAACGGAGTCATATCATTAGGTGAATGATTTGATGGACATACCCAAAATATAGAAACATAGTGTTCATACCTTCGACTGTGAGATCATATCAAATCTCTACTTCTGAAAGATATGGCTGATCGCATCAAACGACATGTCTTATATAGCGTGACAATAAATGTGACACTTTCGGGTATCGAAAGGAAGCAGTAGAAGCGAGTGATCAAGAGCGGGAATTGCCAGTCCACATAGCAGGATAGATACTCTGGGCCCACTCGGTGAGATTACATCAACGAGCTTGCAAGCATGTGACTAGGTCACGGGGGTGTAATATCATAGAGAGTAAAGATAGATTTGTCAATAGCGAGGTCATGCTCGGTAATCGTGATACCGGAGAACGACGCTCGGACAATCTAAGTATCGCTAGGCAAGAGGATGAGACTGGACGTCTAAAGGTTCAAACGATAGAAGATATTCGTGGACGCACAGGGGCTATCATGGATATCCAGATCCCATTGTTAGTCATTGATCGGAGAGGATGTCTCGTTCATGTCTGGAGTGATCCCGAACCGTGGGGTAACACACTTAAGGGTGGGTGACGATTAGATTGGATTTAGAGAGAAAAGAAACCGGGAACTCCGGAAGTGTTCCGGGACTTGTCCGATGTTGATCGGAGGCAACGAAATATGTTTCGGGGTCCGAATGAATTAAATAATATGTATTTAATATTAATAAGTGTTATTAATGATTAATTATTTTTTATTTAATTAAATTCGAATTTAAAAGGCATTAAAAGCTAAATGGGCCTTAGAGACCCATTAGGGGAAAATCCCAGAAGGGAAAAGGGAAAAAAAGGAGGGAGAAGGGCCAGCCGCCCTAGGTGGGCCGAATGGGGCCCACCTAGTGGCCGGCTGCCTCCCTTGGCCGGCGGTGGCCATGTGGGGTTTAGTCCCACATGGCCTAGCCAAGGGAGATGGCCTCCCCCCTTCTCCTTTAAATAGGGGCCCCCCATGCCTTTGGAAGAGCACCAATTTCTCCCTTCTTCTCTCCTACCTTGAGCGTGGTTCCGTTTTGGAGCTACGTACGAGGAGAGAAGTCTCTCTACTGTACGCACACCGCCGTGCTGCTAGATCCACTCTTCCACTTCCGCTGCTCTGCTGGATCTGGAGCCCGGAGGCCGTCATCCACACCGTACGTGTGTGGAACCGCGAGGCGCCATCGTTTGGCACTGGGAGCTATCTTCTTCCGCTACACGACCCTGAGGTCGGCGCCGTCGTCTCCATCGACAACGTTTGTGCGGGAACGTAATCCCGCTTCCGGTCCACAAGGGTATGTATTATGATCTCCTCCGTACTAGTATATCTGCATAGTATAGATCCTGGCTAGTTTATGGTTATCGTCTGTAGGAAATTTTTTGTTTTCTGTCTACGATCCCCAACAGTGATATCAGAGCCGATCTATGCGTAGATATATCTGTACGGTTAGATCACATGTTGAATGTGGGCATCGATTCTACATTTGTTACCCTCTCGCGTGTACTTGTTTATATCGCGGTATTGTCGGATGAAGCGGCCCGGACAGACTTTACGCGTACTCTTACACGAGACTGGTTCCACACCTGACATACGGCTTGTACCGTATATGTGGCTGGCGGGTGTCTGTATCTCCTACAATAGTTGATATATCATTTGCAATAGAGGGCCCCGAAAGGGGTGTAATAAAGACAATTGTCTTATCGCTGTTGTGGTTGTTTTCGTAGGTAAGAAACGGTTCTTGTGCGGAAGCCCTAGCAGCCACGTAAAACATGCAAAAGATAAAGTAGAAATCGTCTAACTTTATTTTGCAGGGGCAATATGATATGGTCAAGGTAGGTTTATTAAATTGTTTATAAACTGTTGGCGCGAAGGAGACCAACGGCGCGGAGGAGACCATATCATGTCGCATTACATTTCATTTTAGATGTTATGTAGATTGTGTGCATCTTATATTGTGTATGTATATATGTCTATATATATTAGTTACACGGCGGTAGTAATATAAGATGATCCCTCCCAAAATTCCGATAATAGTGTTCTCCCTCTGTCGTGCACCACCAATAAAGTTCTACGTTACGGGGTACGCCGCTTGTGGTTACACTCGTCTCTTCGTTCGCATACGGTGGGTGTAAGCCACGTTGCACACGCGAATACGTCAAAGGGTGTTATGGCGAGCCTAGCATGTACAGACATGGCCTCGGAACACAAGTACCGAAAGGTTAAGCACGAGTCACATGCGGTGATGTGATTGATATACGATGTCTACCTTTGAAGTTATGCTATCTGCCTGATCGATGGGGGTAGTGTAATGGATGGGGGTTGTGTATTCACTAAGACGATGCGAGGGATACTCGTCTTGAGTGGGAGTTCTAGTAGTTTTATTTTGAAAACTTGAACCCATATTTTATTATGAACAAACGTCTTATGTTTTGCAAATTCCATTGTAGATGTCTCGCCCCACCTTTAACCTAGGCCTGTTCCTTGAGAAAGAGAAACTTAAGACCAACGGCTCCAACTTCGTGTCCTGGCTTCGCAACTTGAAGTCCCTTCTCCATACCACAATGCGGTCTACATTCTTGAAACCGCCTTAGGTGATCAGCCTGCAGATTCCGCCTCAGAAGATGAAAAGAACGTCTATCAGTCTAAGGCGAGATTTCCTCTTTTGTCCAGAGTGGCATGCTCTTTGCCATGGAGGCCGACCTGCAAAACCATTTTGAGGGCAAGAGTGCTTATGAGATAATCACGGAACTCATGGTTGTTTTTGCACCACAAGTCATGGGTGAGAGGTATGAAGCTACCAAGCTTTTCTTCTCAGCCCAGATGGAAGAGCACGGCAACATAAGCAAGCACTTGGCCAATATGTTTGGCAGCGTTCAGCTCCTGAATGATCTGGGATACATGATTCCAGATGAGCTGGTTATTGATAGGGTGCTGTTGTCACTGCCCCCTAGCTATAAGGACGCGATTGTGAATTACGACATGATGGGACATCAAAATCCCTGTCGGAAATTCTGATGATGCTCGAGATGGCCGAATTGGAAATCAAGATGGACAAGATGGTAATGACTGTCAAACCAAAGGCTCGCAACTGCTTTTTCTGCGGAGGCAATGATCACTGGAAGAGCAACTGCCCCAAGTACCTGGAAGACAAGAAGGCCGGCAAGATTGTCGGAAGAGAGAGAGGTATATGTGATATACATGTTATTGATGTGTACCTTACATGCGCCCGTAGTAATACCTGGGTATTTGATACCGGCTCTGTTGCTCATATTTGTAACTCACAGGTGGAGTTGCGGAATAGTCGGCGCCTGGCGAAGGATGAGGTGACGATGCGCGTCGGCAATGGATCAAGAGTTGACGTGGTGGCCGTCGGCACGCTCCCTCTACATCTACCTTCGGGATTAGTTTTGGTTTTAAATAAGTGTTATTTTGTGCCATCTCTGAGTGTAAACATTATAAGTGGTTCTTGCTTGTTGCAAGACGGATATTCATTCAATTCAGTATCAAGTGGTTGTGCTATTTCGATGAATGATATCTTTTATGTTGATGCTCCTGTGAATAATGGTTTATTCTTGTTGAATCTCGATCGTAGTACACACATCCATAGCATAGATGCCAAAAGGATTAACTTAGTAATGATACCGCCATGTATATGTGGCATTGCCGACTTGGTCACATTGGTGTAAAGCGCATGAAGAAACTCCACTCAGCTGGACTTTTGGAGTCATTAGATTTTGGATCTCTTGACACTTGCGAACCATGCCTCATGGGCAAGATGACTAGGTCACCGTTCAATGGTTTCGTTGAACGGGCGTCGGAATTATTGGGAGTTATACATACAGATGTGTGCGGCCCAATGAGCGTATCGACACGCAATGGTTATCGTTACTTTGTAACCTTCACTGATGACTTGAGTAGATACGGGTATATCTACTTGATGAAACACAAGTCAGAAACTTTTGAAAAGTTCAAAGAATTTCAAAGTGAGGTTGAAAATCAACTTAACAAGAAAATAAAGCACCTTCGATCCGATCGTGGTGGCGAATATTTGAGTTTTGAGTTTGGCACACATCTGAAGGCCTGTGGAATTGTGCCACAGCTTACGCCTGCCGGAACACCGCAACGCAACGGTGTGTCCGAGCGACGTAATCGTACTTTATTAGATAGTGTGCGGTCTATGATGTCTCTCACCGACTTGCCCGTATCGTTTTGGGGATATGCGTTAGAAACAGCCGCATTCATTTTAAATAGGGCTCCATCCAAATCCGTGGAAACGACACCGTATGAGGTATGGCATGGTACGAAACCTAAGCTGTCGTTCCTGAAAGTTTGGGGTTGTGAGGCTTATGTCAAGAAATTGCAGCCTGACAAACTCGAACCGAAATAAAAAGGTCGTCTTTGTAGGGTATCCGCGGGAAACCATAGGATACACCTTCTACCACCAAGCCGAGGGCAAAACGTTTGTCGCTAGAAACGGCACCTTTCTCGAGAAGGAGTTTCTCGCTAAAGGAGTAAGTGGGAGGAAAATAGACCTCGACGAGATAGTTGATCCTGAACTCGAAATTCCGAGTGGCGCAACGGAAACGTTCCTGAACCGTCCTCCATAACAGATGGAGTGGGAGAAAATGTCGAGGAGGCTATTATACCTCGTAGGTCTGGAAGAACCCGTACATCTCCTGAGTGGTACGGTAATCTTGTTTGCACCGTCATGTTAATTGAACAAGACGAACCTACGAATTACAAAGAGGCAATGGAAGGACCCGAGTCCGAGAAATGGCTTGAGGCCATGAAATCCGAAATAGGATCCATGTATGACAACAAAGTATGGACTTTGGTGGAGATTCCCGAAGGGCGCAAGGCCGTCGAGAATAAATGGATCTTTAAGAAGAAGACTGATGCTGACGGTAATGTAACCGTCTATAAGGCTCGGCTTGTCGCAAAAGGTTTCCGACAAGTTCATGGAATTGACTACGATGAAACGTTTTCACCGGTAGCGATGCTAAAGTCTATTCGGGTTTTGCTAGCAACAGCTGCATATCATGATTATGAGATATGGCAGATGGATGTCAAAACAGCGTTCCTAAATGGTAACATTGAGGAAGAGTTGTATATGGTACAACCTGAAGGTTTTGTCAGTCCAGAAAATGTTGGCAAGGTATGCAAACTTCAGCGTTCCATTTATGGACTGAAGCAAGCATCTCGGAGCTGGAATCTTCGCTTTGATGAGGTGATCAAAGGTTTTGGATTTGTCCAAAATGCGGAAGAGACCTGCATTTATAAGAAAATGAGTGGGAGCTCAGTTGCATTCCTAGTTCTATATGTGGATGATATATTACTAATTGGGGATAATGTGGAACTTCTGAAAAGCGTGAAGGAATATTTAAACAGTAAATTTTCGATGAAGGACTTAGGAGAAGCTGCATACGTATTAGGCATTAAGATCTATCGTGATAGACCCAGGCGCCTACTAGCGTTATGTCAAAGTACTTATCTTGACAAGATATTGAAAAGTTCAATATGCATTTGGCAAAGAAAGGTCTTGTGCCGGTTGTCAAGGGAAAACATTGAGCACGGCTCAGTGTCCACAACGGCTCTTGAAAAAGCCGAGGTGGATGGCACTCGATATGCTTCGGCTATAGGATCGATCATGTATGCCATGTTAAGTACTCGACCCGATGTAGCATTGGCTCTCAGTTTGACGAGTCGATTCCAAAGTAATCCTGGCAAGGATCATTGGACAGCTGTTAAGAACATACTGAAGTATCTTAAGTATACCAAGGACATGTTTCTTGTTTATGGAGGCTGGAGAGGAACTTGGCGTAACAGGTTACGTTGATGCAAGTTTCTGCACAGATCCAGATGACTCGAAATCGCAAACAGGTTATGTGTTTAAGGTGAACGGAGGCGCTGTGAGCTGGAGAAGTGGGAAGCAACCCATAGTAGCCCAATCTACAATGGAATCGGAGTATATTGCTGCTACGGATGCTGCAAATGAAGCTGTTTGGCTGAGGAAGTTCGTCATCGAGCTTGGAGTGTTCCCGAGTGCGCAAGACCCTGTGATTATCTACTGCGACAACACAGGTGTTATTGCCAACGTGAAGGAACCAAGGTCTCACTCCACCGCCAAACATATTCTCCGACGCTTCCATGTCATACGGCAGTACGTCAAGGAAGGCGATGTAAAGATTTGCAAAATACACACGGACCTGAATGTTGCAGATCCGTTGACGAAACCTCTTCCACGAGACAAGCATGAAGAACACCGAGATGCTATAGGTGTTAGCTTTTACCAAGTTGTAAACTAGATTAAATTGTACTCTAGTGCAAGTGGGAGACTGTTGGAGATATGCCCTAGAGGCAATTAATAAAGTGATTTTATTTGTCATATCTCAATTGTTCATAATATGTTTTAATACCATGCTATAACTGTATTACGGAAACATTAATACACGTGTGGTATATAAACAACCAGGTCCCTAGTAGCCTCTATTTGACTAGTTCGTTGGGTAACAGATGATCAAGGTTTCCTGATCATGGACAATGGCGTCGGTTAACAACGGAGTCATATCATTAGGTGAATGATTTGATGGACATACCCAAAATATAGAAACGTAGTGTTCATACCTTCGACTGTGAGATCATATCAAATCTCTGCTTCTGAAAGATATGGCTGATCGCATCAAACGGCATGTCTTATATAGCGTGACAATAAAGGTGACACTTTCGGGTATCGGAAGGAAGCAGTAGAAGCGAGTGATCAAGAGCGGGAATTGCCAATCCACATAGCAGGATAGATACTCTGGGCCCACTCGGTGAGATTACATCAATGAGCTTGCAAGCATGTGACTAGGTCACGGGGATGTAATATCATAGACGAGTAAAGATAGATTTGTCATAGAGGTCATGCTCGGTAATCGTGATACCGAGAACGACGCTCGGACAATCTAAGTATCGCTAGGCAAGAGGATGAGACTGGACGTCTAAAGGTTCAAACGATAGAAGATATTCGTGGACGCACAGGGGCTATCATGGATATCCAGATCCCGCTGTTAGTCATTGATCGGAGAGGATGTCTCGATTCATGTCTGGAGTGATCCCGAACCGTGGGGTAACACACTTAAGGGTGGGTGACGATTAGATTGGATTTAGAGAGAAAAGAAACCGGGAACTCCGGAAGTGTTCCGGGACTTGTCCGATGTTGATCGGAGGCAACGAAATATGTTTCGGGTCCGAATGAATTAAATAATATGTATTTAATATTAATAAGTGTTATTAATGATTAAATATATTTTTTATTTAATTAAATTCGAATTTAAAAGGCATTAAAAGCTAAATGGGCCTTAGAGGCCCATTAGGGAAAATCCCAAAAGGGAAAAAGAAAAAAAGGAGGGAGAAAGGCCAGCCGCCCTAGGTGGGCCGAATGGGGCCCACCTAGTGGCCGGCGGTGGCCATGTGGGGTTTAGTTCCACATGGCCTAGCCAAGGGAGATGGCCTCCCCTTTTCCTTTAAATAAGGACCCCCCTTTGGAAGAGCACCAATTTCTCCCTTCTTCTCTCCTACCTTGAGCGTGGTTCCGTTTCTGGAGCTACGTACGAGGAGAGAAGTCTCTACTGTACGCACACCGTCGTGCTGCTAGATCCACTCTTCCACTTCCGCTGCTCTGTTGGATCTGGAGCCCGGAGGCCGTCATCCACACCGTACGTGTGTGGAACCGCGAGGCGCCATCGTTTGGCGCTGGGAGCTATCTTCTTCTGCTACACGACCCTGAGTTCGGCGCCGTCATCTCCATCGACAACATTTGTGCGGGAACGTAATCCCGCTTTCGGTCTACAAGGGTATGTAGTCTGATCTCCTCCGTACTAGTATATCTGCATAGTATAGATCCTGGCTAGTTTATGGTTATCGTCGGTAGGAATTTTTTTTGTTTTCTGTCTACGATCCCCAACAAAGAGCTCAGGTAAAGAAATAACCGAGTCACGCGGAGACGATGATGTATTCCCGAGTTTCTCCTTTTTAGGGGAGTACGTCTCGTTGGAGGGTGTGAGTTTCAAACTCAAACGCCACAAATGACCTCACCCTATTCTCCGATGAACCTCGCACAAAAGCTTGATTCACCTTCCACTATCATAATCCTTCAAGGCGGAATCCGGAGCCTTTACAACAAATTTGAGACCGAACCCACAACTGGATTGGGAGCTCCCAAGCACCACGAACCGTCTAGGGTCCAACGACCTAAGAGTAACAAGCTCACGAAGTTTCACCAAGAACACAAGAAGTGCTCAAATCCTTCACTCCCAAATCCCATCAAAAGCAACTAATGCTTGTGGGGGGAGAAGAGAGGAAGAACAAAAAAGAACTCAACAAATGGAACTCCAAGATCTAGATCCAAAGGGTTCCCTCACTTAGATGAGAGATGGATTGGTGGCAATGTAGATTTAGATCCCCTCTCTTTTCCCTCTAATTGGAGGCAAGAATCATGGAGGAATAGAGCGAAATCCAAGCTCAAGAAGGTCAACAATGGGGGGCTTTTTCGTGCTTAAGAGCTATCCCTTTGGGGAAGAAGGGGGCTTTTATAGGACCCCACAAAATAGAGCCGTTGCAGGAAAAACAGGGGACTGGATATTCCGATTCAAGTTTGGGTCGGAATTTCCGCCCCAAACCAGAGAGCCGCGCAACTGTTGAAACCTTCAGATGATCATCGGATATTTCCAACTGGAGATTTCCAGAAGGACCGAAATATCCGGTTTTCTGAAAACTGAAACCTTCAGAGCCGCGCAATAACTTTTCATCCGGACTTTGATTGCGATGATCTTGGGCTCGTTGGAGTTGCAACGAAGAGCTCTTCAAGATCATGCAAAGAAACATCATAGTCCATCATGTGAGGAGGAAGACACAAGAGGAGAGTTTGACCTCTCTTAGAAAAGACAAACCGGTAAAACCTCCAACATCAAAAACACAACAAGATATGCATATGAAATCTGTTTTTGATGAACTAGAGTTTGGTATGAAGATGAACACAAGATATAAATTCTCACATGGATAAAAGCCAAATAAGAACCAAGAAAGATGATATGCCAAGTATGCAAAGGTTTGAGCTCTCCACAAAGATGCGATCAAGTTACTCACTTGAGAGCCCTCTTGATAGTACGGCGTCTATCCTATAACCCGGTCTCCCACTAACACCATGAGACCGGTAAAATAGAAACCCTATCAAGATCATACCTTTGCCTTGCGCATTCCACCTGAGCTAGATGATGACAATCTTGACTCTCTCAAGTTGGAACACCTTTCTTGATTGCGCTTGCTAGTACATGCTTGATGAAGACTTCTCCAAATACTCCCCCATACTCCATTATGGGAGAGTCTCGCTTAGCTCCGAATTCATGTATCCATTGCAGGCTTCAGTCAAATGATATCTTTCGATATGGATCATATTGAACTTGCACTTCATAGACTTCTCTTGATATATATGATGGCTTGGAGATAATCATGAATGTTCACTCAATCTCCTTTTCCAAGCCACACTTGCAATATGCTCAACTCTACACATGATCATTCTTCATAGATCATCATGTACACTTCTAGAGTCCAACACATGAACTCCGATCTTTTCCTATGGATAAGATCTACAAGAGTATCTTAATGCAAACATGAGTCCATAAGGATTGTTATTAATTACCAAAACCACGCACATGGGGGCAACATGCACTTTCACCATCCGAGGTGTTGGTCGTTGACCAGGCGTCCAGGCCGGCGGCGTGCAGGTGTGAGAAGAAAGGGATGAGGAAGCTGGAGGCTAGGACGCGTGAGGGGCTGCGGCCTAGGTTTTCGGAGGCGATGTTGGGCTGGGCCTTCTCTATGCGTGAGGGATTTTTGTTGGGCTGCTGCATTATTTCGGGGTATTCGGGATATTCGGGTACCGTGGCCTCTTACCCGAATTACCTGAATAAATTTCGGGTTTCCAAAACTGCTACCCGATATAGCACTCGGGTTTTTCGGGTTCGGGATTTTCGGGTTCAGGTTTTTCGGGTTCGGGATTCGGGTATCGGGTTTTATGCCCACCCTTAGTTAACAAGACCCGAAAAAATGTAAAAAAGAACAATGTTTAACTTTTCATAGACACTAGTTTTTTCTTTCCGTACTTGTTACTTGGTAACCATGTGTTTTTGTTCATTGTTGCTCTAATTACCACGTGGGCTGGAATCATGTGAACAATAGTCATTAGGTGTGTACTTCCATATATCTAATACTAAGGGTACCTCTTTGTGAAAGTACTTGAAATTAAAGCTGGCTAATTGGACAGCACGAGAGGAATAAATGGACCAAAATACTGGTTTAGCCTCTTCTACTTGGTTCTCTTACCACTTAAGTATAAAGTACTAGCACACAGATCCAGCATTTTAAGGTGGAGCCGAGCTAACTTCATGTGAGCCAGGCCTGGATATGAGCTGGAAAGAAACATGCAGTTACGCTGCTTGCGCTACGGTAGGTAGACTGAGAGGTGAGAGCCTGCACGTGTGCACGCTAAAACTGGGGAGAAGTTTTGAAGCTGAGTTCCGGTTAATTAAAGATCACTAAGTAATTGCTTTTCTGTCAATAAGTTTCTTAAACCAAAAGAGTCATTGTCTGATATCTCCGTTCAAAACAGATCATGCTTTAGAAATCATGGCTCTCCTTATTATATGACTTTATATGGTCATGTGAAAATGGCTATAGGATTTGTCATGATAATTTTCATAATATTATAATTGCATGATTGGTTGCAATCATATTTACTATCAAAGTTGTATTGTTGACAATGCACATGTCCAAATTAAGCATATGATCCGTTTATAAACGGATATATACTTCCCAATAAGTCTATGTATATCAACTGTTGTCTTAACTAATCGAGGAATCTCTGGATTTAATCGCATAACCTTTTGTTTCCTAATAGTAGGGAATGATTGTTATATAACAAATTGCACTTCTTTAAGTGCTGACAAAATTAATATTGGGCTTAATCTTCATAGTCAAAGGAATTAATGGAGGGGTTGTAGTTGATCAGTTGCCGAGGGTCGTGAAAGGTAGTCGCATACCTCAATTTTGTACATCCATGTGCGAGCCAAGCACGACAAGAACCTCCACCACTAGCTTGAGTTGCGCACTCTGATTTGTCTAGCCAACGGCCTAGAACGGAGCTTGAAAGTGAATGTATGCCCAAAGTGTGGCTTTGATAGTTAATAACAATTCATATACATGCACTAACGATTTCATTGAGTTGAATGTGAAGAAATGTTCCATAGCTATATGAAGGTATGTTAATATTGGATGGATTAGAGGATGTATGTCATCAAGGGAAAGATATACATTGACATTTAGTAATGGATCACAATTCCTATGGACTAACGGTTTGTTCAAGTTGTATATGAAGGTATATTAATTAATATGTGATCCATGGAGGATATTGTGATCAATATGGAAGAATTTCATCCAAACCAAGAGATGCATCAAGATTGAGTTCAAACGATGAATAATGACCAACAAGAAGCAAGTGAAGAGAACTTTTGAGGCATGGGATTTTTTTTTTTAAATGTGAAGATCAAGAAATTACCAAGTTGGAGGACACTGGAGGAGCTCCAAGGTTGCCGTGACTGGGATCATGAGTTGAGTCATGGTTGATCAAGTCTTCAAGCAATGAAGTGAAGTTAAGAGTTCATTATGGCATTCAGTAGATTGAGATATATCATGAAGTGAAGAATAAATGTTGACTAAGATGAAGCTAGAGAATTGGGTTCTAGATGTCTACTCACAAGTGCAAAATCATATACCGTGTGGGATCAAATGATCAAGTGGTATGATAAGCAATTTTGAATTGTCATTTTGTGAACTAACACATGAACTATGTATTTGGCACGTCAATGTGGGTTGGGGTACACTAATGGGGTTGCATAAAAAGAAATATTTCATATAGCCCATACGAAGATGAATCATGTGGAGATGGTAATCAAGATTGAGAAGAGGAAATTCAAGATAAGAACCCCAATGGGATATATGCTTGAAACTTTCTGTCCATTTGGTGATAATGGGCATGTGAGGACGTGCTTTTGATGGCTTCCCATATTAAAATTTGCAGCAAGAAATGCTGACGAATAAAAGGATTCCGGCCTATGGCAAGCATGAGCTTCTCCAGCAAGCTCAAGCGGGATGCGCAAGACTAAGGTATTCCTTTGGTATGTTTTCATAGTTTTACCGTTCCTAAGGTGCTTAGGGGGATGTTGTGTTATAGATTTTATAGACATACTATAAAGATGGGCTATTAGTTGAGTAATTTGATCACTGCGTACGTACAATGGTCAGGCATTTTCATTTTTGCATCATCTATTTTGGTCGATCTTGGGTGGTTATCTTTGCTAGTATGAGAAAGTTAAGTCATTTTTCTGTCTATTGTTCTCGCTATTTTTCTAGTCCCTGTTTATGCCCCTCCCCATTCTTCCCCAACGGTCTTGAGGCTTTTGGTAATGAAATTTACTGCATTCCTTAACCTCTAAGCTCCTCCCCAATGTTCCAATCTCCCATCTAAGTGAGAGAACATAAGAACATGGATTAGGAGTCTGTTGACCTTGTCCGTTGTACCCCTCCTCTCTAATCTCTCCCTTGCATGAGTTGCATCTTGTGAGATTCCATAGATATATATAGAGATTTTTTAGCATATTTTTTTGGACTTTGCATTTGTTGCATTGGTTTGAGCTCTCCGTGGCGATCGGTTTGAGTGAGAGTACAGATTCTCATTAGTCATGGAGTGCATCGCATCCTAGAATATTTGGTGGTTGTTGATTCAGTGACCTCTTTGTGAAGATTGTGAAGAGGCCCGAGTAATATGTTAATTGGTTGTCGACCTTGTCATCGCCGACGTGGAGGAAGAAGCCATATAGTGAAGAGTTCATACTTTGTTGGACGAGATTCTCGGAAAAGAATGTTAGGTCATCGTGATCATGTGGACCTTGTTTGTCATGATATCCCCAACATAGAGTAGAATATCGATGGATTTCAAATTCTGGTGCGCCTTGGTTGTCTCTTGCCCCCTTTACATTCAGTATTTCTTACTTCGTACTATCGATATATCTTGTGTAAATTCTGAATTGTCTGCTTATTATTATAATTACACTCTTATTTACTCCCTCCGTTCCATTTTAATTGACTCACATATATCTACATATGAATGCATCTAGACACGTTTTAGTGTTAGGTACATCCATATCTAGATATATGTGAGTCAATTAAAATAGAACGGAGGGAGTAGTTCATAAATGTTGGTGCACTTAGTTGAGCCTAGGGACATAATCAACCTCTCAGATTTAGAGGGAGGGGGTAATAAATTCATGGGTTTAGTGCTGTAAACTTCATTTTGGAGGGGGGGGGGGGGGGCAGGTTTGACTAAATCACTAAAGAAATACGATTTCTAATGGCTAGTACTCTTCACAAAACCTGACGGGTGGCCTAGCCTCCCCTTGTCTCCCTCTATAGTTGAGTTTGTCATATTTAGGATTTTTATTGAAAATAACCGGGATAGTTTATTTCCACATTAAGCCAAATATGTATTTGCTTAAAAACATTTATTCACCCATCCCTTTAGGCGACATCTACATCCTTTGATAGTTGATCCTTACAACGTTGAGCAACACTGTTGACATCAACGCCTCACAAGCACAGAGAACGTCGATACTACGGAACACGACATCGGGGAGCTCGAGGTTGTAGTCGGAGAAGTCTTCGTTCATCTTCAAGGCAGCGCTTAGTGCAATTGAACTTGTGACATTGGCGATGTGAACTAGAGACGGGAAGGAAAGACGACATGATTTACGGGAAGAGGCTTGTCAAATCGGTCAAAGGAGGTCAAAAGGCCCTACTCAGCATATAATTGGCTCAAAACCATGTGACCATATTCCATGTCAGCTAAAAAACAACATAAAGGGACGATTCATATGGTATTGTATATCTGAGGGTGAAAAACATGACAAAATTTCACTCTAGGGGGTTATTACGCCACTCGAATACATGTGAGTGTAAAAAGTATATTTTCTTCAGAGACTAAGTTATCTGAATCAAGCCTATAAAGTGTCAAACGTTGGACCGGCACGCAGAGTGCGTGCAAGACGCAAACAAAATGAAGGAATGACCAAATGATCGTTTTGTTTCCGTTCCTTTGTGTTTTACACTTATACGTCTTGAAATTTTAAATGAAATATATCTAGGTAAACGTGGTAAGCAATCGCAAATTACTGCCAACAAGTTGCAAAATGAAATGGAAACCCAACATATATAATCCCAAATTCAAAGCTGCTCGACGCGCTTGGGTGCGCTCGTCCGTCTAATTTTCTCCTTCCACTGTAGTGACGACATGATCTCCTTCTTCCTCCTTCACCCCATCTTTCACCGCCACCACCCATCGGCCGAGCCACAGAGCCAAAAACGCCGCAGCCCACGGCGGAGGCGAGCAATAACCTTAGAGTTAGGGTTTGGGAGGCGGGTAGCCGGCGACTTAAAGTTGCTAGGGTGATTCGCCTGTGTCGGAGAAGAAAGTGGTGCACTAGGGGCTTAGAGGGATGTTGCGGTGGTGGCAGACCGGTGGCGGTGGAGGCAGCTATTTTGGCAGGGCAGTTTGACGAGCGGCCGCAGGTGACACGACCAGTGACAGGGGAATGGAGGTGTTGTCGGCGCGGCGGCAGGCGGCTCTTCTTCCCCTCTGGCTTCTCTTCTTCCGTGTGGGTCCATATAATAGGTAGAAGTACAACGTAATATCATCCTTACTGCTGTGACGAAATCGTATTCGTGTATAACCGGCACCTTGTTGATATTGAGCGGGAGCAGTAAAATCACAGGAAAATGGCAAACGTTCTGCCCCTTTCAGATTTCTAGTATTGCATTCCATTTAAAAACATGAATTCTTCCAAGAGTTACATATTCTCCTCCCGTATACAAGAAAAAGAAAAAAAATGGTCACCCTTGAACCAGCAGTTACAATCTTTGTAAAATATAATTAATGCCCTTTTTGGCTATTTATATGATCCAGTTTGATCATCAACGCCTACTCAGATTTAATACCAGTGCAGCTGTTTACTACAGTGATGTCTGCTCAATTGGTCAAGTCAAAACTAATTTACAATTCAACTAAACCATTTTTACACGCCATTAGTAAACAGCTCACTCAATTCTTCTCCCCTACCTTATACCAAAACTACAAAAAGGAGAAGATTGAACAGTAATACATTTCCTATGGAGGAGTGAGAACCAAAACCCTGCCTCTCATTGGGGAGGGGGAGACAGTGTTGGCGAAGAAGGGGGCGGTCTCGAGAAGATCCTTGTGTACAATACCTGGTTCCAGACATCCGGCACGCCAGGAAGGCACCAATGAATGCAGTCAGCGAACTTCTGTGGATCGGCCTTCTGCTTTGGCGTCAGCAAATAACCCTGCCGGATGGTATAGAGGGATGTGTGGGCATCCTTCCTGTAATCTGACATCCTCGTGATGTCGATCAATGTGACCGGAACTTTCTTCATGGACTTGGTCATGCTTGCTACAAGGTCATACACCCGCATGTCATGGTTGAGGTCAAGGGGCTGGGTGTAGTTTAGCACCGGAAGCGTCTCCTTTGCGCATTTGATCCCATTGGGGTTTCCCCATTTGTCTGGGCTGCTCTCAGATAACATCACAACAGAGTATGTATTAGCTATGCATACAATAATTTGTGCATCTTCATGCTGATCTATGATTTTACAAGCTGGTATGATTAGTTTAATCCAAAGATAAACTGCATGGTATTGTTGATACAAACATTAACTTCGCAGTTTGCATGAAATATGCACACGACATGAGGCATTCAAGACTTGGTCCTAGTTTCTATAATCTTCCAGCAAGTAGGGGCACTCACGTCAACCATAAAGATGGTTATAAGATGTCTTCGCAGTGCACAAGATTTGAAAATCTGATGGTAATCGACTAAACGCATCAGTCAGCACACATGTGTTGTTTAATTGGGCCATTACCAAAAATATGGTATTTGAAACTTCATAAAGATCAGAGTAGTTACGATAACAGCTGACCGGCTTCAGTTTGGCTTTTTGCTGACAATCCAGTCTTCAATGGGCGCTGTCTGAGTGCGAGTGTGCGGTGGTGTGCGTGGATATGTGTGCCGGGTATATCAGAAGAAAGATGCAGCAGATCTAAACAGTAAAAAATCAGTCTGACAGATAGATGCTAGTCTTTCAGCAAAGTGGGTTGATTATTGATAGGCTAGTGGGAGCGCTAAGATAATCATCATACATGTGTAACTAACTGTAGGGCACGCAGTACCATAATTAATTGGAGATGCCACCGATGATAATTGATAAGTCAACGACCAACATTGTTGATTTATTACTCCTATAGTCCTACCACTATGCTTCTGCCATGACCATCTTTGAGAGTTCCATCAATTATCTTGTTCTGTCAATCGCCTAGCAGTACCATACATACACTTTTCTTGCTGTCCTAGGACATACTGAAGTAGAATGGATAGAACATAGATGGTGTACATACTCTGCCCAATCCCTAGAGATTTCTTTCGCTCCCCCGGTACCGTTCCACCACATCGGCATAGGGAGCGGGCACCCCAGACCATCGCGGTTGAAGGGTTTCAATAACATAGGTGTAGTACATACTCCAGCAGAAGTATCAGGATTTGTTTGAATATGGACCTTCCCCATGTATCAATGTAACTTTAGAAACTCCAAGAACATGAATTCATCGTTTGGACATGTTATGATGCTATAACCCAATACTTATATGTGGAGTAAGACTAATATTCACAGTGTATATTTTTGCAGCAGACTCATTTATGTCATATTTTTGCAATATTGAGCCTTGATCATAATCCTGCAGATTACAACTGCGCCTTAACAGTGGAGGTTTTTCTTCCTGGTAAAATACATATAACAATTGGTTTAACTGTGAAGACGTCCCCAAATACATCGCTTGGGTATGCCTGGTTTATATCTATATGTGAGAATAGCAGTAAACAATAAGACGCCAGTCCAGATACAGGTGGTGAACTCTTTTTCTCTCTTTTCTGGAGGATGTTGACAAGTCAAACCAGGCATGCATGTTGCTTGTGGTGCATAAGATGCCACCCACTTCTCCCATGTGAAACAGCTCCCCTTTTGTTGTTGTACCAAATGTTGCTTTTAATTTTCTATTTGTTAGATGGACCCACCTAAAATTTGTTGGGATCTTAAAGACACTACACTATGGAAGTTTCTTTGCTTTTAAGCAATGATTTCAGTCGCATGTGAATCCTACAATACTCAAGAGGTACATCAAGAGATTTCGAACTGAAGTATTTGAAACCGTCCAGTATGTTTATTATATATAATAATATCTGGTCCATTACTCTGTAGATTTAAAGATTTCTAAATATTAAGTGCCATGGGAATGTTTCCATGAAGAGATTTTAAAGATAGATGATCTACAAGTGTGAAATTGACTTGCCAGTAGCCATGGTGACTATTAAGGGATGGAAATTAGGCCAATTTTGTTCGTAGTGAGTCATGAGCAAACCTAACAGCTGAGCTACATTGACCACATCTTCCGGTGGACAATGACTTGTGCCCTGCATACTAGAAAGAGGGGTGGCTTGCTTCTCTAGAACGCGGCTGGTTTTTTTTTTCCATACGACCCCAATAGAAGGGCCGGATTCCGCTATCATAGATAACGGAACAGCAATGGTAGGTTTAGTGGTGGTCCAAAGCATTGAAGATTGAGTTGTAGCAAAATGGCTCTAGCTTCTACTAGGTCTAAAGGAACTTATCGAAGATCGTAAGGAACCACGGTTACACAAAGAAAAAATAGTCACAAATGTAGCGAACTTTTAATCACCTGTCGTGAAGAGGAGAAATTGTGACGAAGAACACTGATGTCCGTGCTGGATCGATATTCTCATTCAGCCAGTCCGCCCATGTCTTTAGCACCCGCCCATACGCCTCCATCCTCGGCACCTCTTCATGCTCCGACCAAGACTTTGAATCGGGCCTCCTGCAAAAAACGAAACAAAACAGCTACTACATTTTAGCATGACACTCAAACAGATATAATAATTCCTTACAGAGATGACACTGACCGGACTTTAATGTCGGCGTCGTTCATCCACCAGATGTAGGTGTTGAAGATGAGGTAGTCGACGCCCCTCCAATTTTGCGCGTGACCCTCGATCCTTTCGGGGCGTATGATCCGGGTGGGGATGGTGTGGAAATTGGGGTTGTCGGAGTTGGACTCGACGAGGAATGGTGCCCAGTAGAACTCGAGCGTGGCACGGTACTCCTTGGCGTGGAAGATGATGAACGAGCCCCTCTTGACTAGCTTGGTCCTCCCCTTGCTGAGCACGGACTGCACCATGCACACCAGCGACTCCCACTGGTTCCTGTTGAGCGAGTCCCCCACGAACATGAGCCGCTTCCCCCTCATCCTCTCCATGAACCTCCGGGCATCGAACCTAATAATCGAGTTCACGAATCAAACGATCTGATTGAGAAGATCGAATTCGTTGCTAGCTGCAGATCTAGCCTAGCCAAGAGGTGGGCAAATGAAATGCGTACGAGGGGAGGGAGCAGTTGTTGGGCTGCCATCTCCAGTACTGCCATGTGTCGTCGGGGCGGCCGTTTGCGAGGCAGGTGACCTGCTTGGTGAGCGTGGTGCACTCCTTCTCCCGGTAGAGCGGGACGGACGCGTTGTCGAAGACCCAGCGGCCGCTGGCGAGGTCGCAGGTGGGCGGGGGCAGCGCGACGGGGGGCAGGGCGGAGACGTTGTAGATGGCGGCGTCCGGGAGGAGGTAGTCGTCGATGGAGAGCTCGGCGATGGTGCGCGCGTCCTCGCCGTACATGACGAGGGCGAGGAGGGTGATGGCGCAGACGAGCGTGGTGACCGGGGAGCGGCGGCCCGCGGCGAAGAGGGACCGCGCGGAGGAGGCGAGGGCGTCCAGCCCCAGCGGGTGCCGCGGTCGCGCCTTGGTGGTGATTGGGGCGGAGGACGGGGCCGGGGCCGGGGTGGAGGGAGGCGGCGGGGCGGTGGTGGTGGGTGAGGTGGATGTGGGCGGCATGGCGGCGGCTTGTGGTGTGACCGCCGCCGGCGACGCGCGCGGCAGTGGTTGGTGGACTGGTTGCCGGTCGCGCGGAGGAAGAAGAGGAGATCTGGGGGTGGTGGTGGAGTGACCTGCCCAACTCCGACGACTCCGGCAAGGCAAAGAGGTGGTTCTGTCCTGATTTGTAGGGAGCCTGTCGGCGGCCGGCCGTGTCCCTGTGGCGTCGGTCAAGATCTATCTGCCATCCACACCATTTTTCACTCACAGTACAGTACAAAAAGGAAAGAGCCAAAGGAAGAGGCTTCGAGCCTGTTTGGCTGCGACTTCGGAAGACTGTGATTGATAGTAGAAAACATTTCAACCCGGAGCAGAAACTAATTTTCTTTTCTTTTTTCGTGGAAAAAAATTCCAATCTATTGCTTATCTGTCAAGATAGTAACAAAACTACATCTAGATCAGTGGACCACCTAGCGACGACTAGAGCAAGCCGAACGCGCCTCACTATCATCGACGTTCCCTCACTGAAGTCGGACAAACCTTGATGCAGTAGAATTTGTCGTGCTAAGAACTTATAGGACCAACGTATCAGAACAACAACGGTCGCCGATTAAGAGTAAGTAGATCGGAAGGATCTAACATGTGACGCACAAACATGAACGAAGACCGGATTCAAGCGATCAATCGAAGACAAACGCTGACCGGATCCCGCGAGGTCCGCAAGTAACACCTCCACACGACCTCCGACGACACTCGACGCATCCTGGGACGAGGGCTAGGCAAGGAGAATCTTATTCCATCTTCAATGAGCCGCCTTGCATTCTGAGTAGGACACGAATCCTAACAAAAAAAAAAACCAAAACAAAACCCTCCCGCTAGTAAGGACTGAGATCCACCGTGTCTTCATGGCCCTAAATCCACATGAGACGAGGAAGATCGATGGCAGCACCAACGGGAGGCAGAGAAACCGTATCGCCTGTTCACTCATGAGGGGATTTAAGAACCAACGATGATTAGCATCGTTGTTATGTTAGCTAAGCCCACGCCGGTCAACATATGCTCTTTTTCACAAGTGCAAATGCTGAAATATATAAACCATTCTATTTCTCGAAAAGTCGTTTTGGAGGACTGGCTCCATGGAGCTAGTGCGTCACTTTGTAGGATGGGCTTCATGGAGCCCCTTTTTGAAAATTTCAAAAAAAAATACTTCTAAGTTAAAAAAATCTGATTTTTTAAATGTAGGTAATGACGATCATTACGATTTTCTTTTCTATTTTGGGTTGTAAAAATGAAAAAAAATAGATCTGAGGTGTTCAACAGTGTAAAATTCGAAACCTTTCAGATTTGTCATTTTTATGTAGCCTAGAATACAAAGTATTTGGCGTTGAAAATTTGCAGCACGGTAGAATACGTCATTATTAATATATAGAAGTTCTTTTTGGAATTTTTAAACTTCAAGTTTTGATTCTTTTTCATAAAATGGGCTCCATGAGACGAAAAGTCGCATTGGGATACGAGCACCATGAAGCCCTTTTTATTTATTTTATAACCGATATTTGAAGTTTCAAAATTTCCAAAAAGTCGTTTTGGATGAGGGGCTCCATGAAGTAGCAAAGAGTTTTGTGAAGGCCGATGATCGCCTACTTCATGTGAAGATCGCTCTTAGTGGTTGGGTACGGACTATGTATCCTAGCTCAATGATAAATATGTTGGTCTCCGTGATCGATAACTTGGTGTCCTTTGTACTTTGTGTTCTACCATTCTCAAATGAGAAAGTAGGATAGTGCCAAATATCTAAACCTCGGGATACATCCTCGTGTTTCCCATCTTTTTTCTAGATCCTTTACATACTTGCATCAACTTTTGCTTAAATATTTGATTATTGCCTATTCACCTCCCCCAATAATCTATATAGGTGATATTTCGTGGAAAAGGGTTCCAACATGTCATGCCTACGACTTCGAAAGAACATAGAGAACAACCAAGAAGGCAAGAGGCTGTGTGGAGTATTGGGAAGGACAATGTGCCGCTCATGTGGCAGGTTGTAGAGAAACTTTAACATGGCCGTAATATGTCGCAAGAAATTTAAGCGACTAGAGTGTTTTATCGAATATGTTTGCGGCGGTTTATATGCCCAGAAGCAGGACCATATATGAGAATTTAAGAGAGTGATGTGTATTTCTAGCTAGCAATTTTTTTGTTAGGGTTGACGAAAGAGTTATGTCTGTCGATGATGGAAACTTTAATAGTGGAGAACGAGGAGGAAGACGACCGAATGGGAGCAAAAAAATGCAGCCACGACGCGACAACTGAGTATGACCTTAGGGAAATATCAAAAACTCACATTTCTCGAGGGCTAGCCGTAAAGTTAATTTTTGGCCCAGAACAAGATATGCAAACAGTCAAACAAATGATATCATATATCTGTGGGACCAAGCATGTAGAAACCAAATACTCTTCATATATGTTCTTGGCGTGGTATTCTTGGAGTTCATAATGATAACAAAGCACATCCTTATCTTCGTGAAACATCTCTGAATAACCATATATGAAATCTACCAATAAGGCAATAAACTAGTACATCCATAGTTTTTTTTCGCAAAAATTGCAAAAGCTCCGCTTTTCGATTCATTGATTGATAAGAAGAGTTAAATATATTGTCAAGAAAGAGTAGACACCACCCCAAACAACACAACACACTACCACCAATTTTGAGAGGCGTGTTGCTCGTTCATAGTGTGTTCTATCATCCATGACGCACTAGTCTTGTCCTTGTCTTCGGAGTAGCATCCATTGCATATGTAAGACGTTTTCTATCTTTAACAGTGGTTTTGTTTCTAATGTCCCACATTATCGACAAAATGGCAGAACCTAATCAAAACCGCACCCCGTTCTCTGATCCTTTTCTAGTCTAACCTTGGCACAAAACCTAGCATCCTATCTAGATAAAAGATCTATTTTACGCCAACAAATACATCTCTGGCATACTAAAAAATGATATAGTTCAAACTCTCCACACTCCAGGGGGTGTTGGTTGATCATTTCCTTGTGTGTGACGATCAATTAACCTCTTCATAGTAACATTCTAAACCAAACCAGTTTGCGACAGAGTGCTCATGCATTATGCAATATTGTATCGTCGAATAGGCTCTCATGGTACAGCTCCACTTGCATAGATCCCATACCCTTCATTCCTCCCACTTCCACCCTTCGGTATCATAGCAATTCTCCATTTTGGTAACATAAATACAGATGTAAACTCCGTTATGCTAAATGTGACATGGATCGTCCAAAGAGTAATCTCAAGATTGATGGTATAGTATAGAAAAAGCAAGAACAACATATCTATTGATAGCCTAGTAGAAAAAACGAAGCCGCAGAAAGACACTACCTATATGTTTTCTTTGCTTCAAACTAACATCGGCAGATCTACGTTTTTCTACTGAATCGAGTGATCTTAAAGTCCCTGTTGGCCCAACAGCAGCTACGAACGTGCAAGAGTAGTGGATCTTAATAAAATTCATTGCAAGACTGGACGTTGGTATAGAAAATCGCTACATATTCAAATTTGTGAAGGGACTGTTAGCATGTCACTACACGATCTATAGCTAGCAAAAATTCTTTATGCAAAAAGGGAATGAAAAATTACATCCCTTGTGCTTCTAAAGTGATCGATGGCCTTTCAGCAACCACCACTGTAGGCAATATTCTTTGACAACATGCATGTCACTAGCAAGTCGTACTATTATTGTTTGCTTACTAAGCTTCCTGGCAGTTACAACCTCAATAAACTACATGCACCTGAAACCTTTTGTTTCTATATCATGGAATGGGCCACCTGTAAGTGTATCCTGTAGTGTAAGTGAGAGGATAGTCACGTGTGTGTTGTGGTGTTGACGTAGGAAGATGTTCCACCAACTTTCTGGTGCAGCTAGACCAGCTCCGAAAAGAGTCTTCTTCTTCTTCTTCTTCTTCTTCTTCTTCTTCTTCTTCTTCTTCTTCTTCTTCTTCTTCTTCTTCTTCTTCTTCTTCTTCCATGCATGCATGTCCATTTGTATCTGTAAAGTGCTTCCAAGGCTCCAAGCATATATTTATCCTGAACTATTGTGTTCTAAAGCATCAAACACTTCACAATTGTCTATTTATCTGTTAAGAACTTGGGCTTAGGATCAGTAGTTCAGTACATCGTTTCTATACAATTTAATTAGGTAATGTACCTTTAACAGATGAGTATGTGATCTTTGCATCAATACATAACATAGTAATGCATGAGAAATTAGTCCTCCCATGCAAAATAGTCAACGGAACAGTTAAGAAAGTAATTAAGCGTCAGACAAACAAAATTGATAATTGAAGCTTCATCTTCTAGAGCGATCCACAATCGATCTTGCAAAACACGCTTGGTGGATGGCGACCCATGGACAAACACTAACCTAGCTACCTACCTGGACCAGCTGGCTGTTGCGACGTACCTGCACACGCACATTAACTAATTAATTAAGCTCCCTTTTTGGGTAAACATGATTAAGTCTGATCTGCCATGATGCGTGGGTTGAGCTTCCAGCACCACGTTTGTGTAACCAGGAGATTAGGGAATCATTATGCATGCATGGGAAGGATATGCACACATGGCCATATCTGAACACTACTTATTTATCAGTGTTTTTTCAAACAAAACTAGTGTAATTTTGCATCATTCAGTTGGAGGGAAAAAAACTAGTGATGCTGCTTGGATGAGAAACAAGTTAGTTAAGCAGGTAGACACTGACTTACTGTGCTGTTTGTGTCACTCAATCATGAGTTGGTACATTATTCGCGACAAGCAGGCAAAGCGAAGACGACGGGTGATGCGAGAGAGACGCTTCATCTGATGGGGACGCTTAATAAACTAGTTAAATGTATTGGGACGATGCTGGTAGAGCAAAGAGGGAGGAGATCACGTTGCTTTGCTTGCAACTCATGATCAATATAAGCCTGCAGAACTTAAATACATATATATTGCGATAAATTCGATCTGCATATATTCCTTTTCATAATCGTTGTTGTGATCTCGCTGTCTAAGTTGTTGCCAGAACCTGCTAACTACGGTCTCTTAATTTCTTCCATGACTAAAATGATCTAGTACATAGGGTTGGGTGCATCAAGCATGACTAACAGAAAAAACTCTAAATTACAATAATAGATCGATCCTGCGCGTTATGCTTCCACAAAATACAACGCTAACTTGTCATGTGGGAAAGTGAACATCTTGGTCTCTGCATGATGAATTTCCTATCCACCAAGAAGTCCATGCCTATATGAAAGAAAGAAAGAAAGAAAGAAAGAAAGAAGAATAGGGAAAGGTACTTAAAGAAAATTGCCAAAACAGTAGAGAGCAGCTATTTGGAACATAGTAAATATGAATGTATAGAAAAAACTATAGCTACAAGTTTCAGAAATCGTGACACAGAATGGAGAGGATAGTTAAACACACATACATTTGAGATATGGCGAAAAAATGTGATCATCTGTAATCTTGGAAAAGAGAAAAACACTAGTTATATGAGAACTCTTCCGTGGACTAGTGGTAGCCGTGCATATGCGCATAAGGGCCAGATCTCGGGTTCGAGTCCTCACTTCTACCTTAATGACAAAGCGGGGGTGGAGTCCCCCCTCCGGTCTTGTTATTTTATTCTAGTTATATTATGACCCAGAAAATTTTAATTCAAGCTACATAGCCGACTTGGACTTTTTAAAGTTACGGCAAGCATACAACAATGATCTATATTTTGGCCATTTTACATGGATATGTTTCTACTCGTCCTCTAGGCACACAACATTTTTTTCACACCCTTTTTGGAACTTAGAGCATCTCCAACCACGGTGGACAATTTTGGCCCCTAAATTGTTTGCGGACACGTCTGGATTGTCCGCTCTGAAATCTAAAAAATATGTGTCTTCAGCCATGTCTCTCAAAATTGTCCGGTCTCTCGCATGTGATTGGTGAAAAAGGAGAGAGAAGAATAAAGAAAGACAAAAGAAAGAAAAGAAAGTGGTCCAAAATGGGCCAGGCAGACAGCCCGGAGGACGACATCATACTCAACCCATATATGGGCTGACTATGGGGGAAGCCGGATAGTGCAGTCACATAGTGAGAGTTGGGGCGGGGGGTGGGGGGTGGGGGGGGGGGGATTGGATAGGATATTTTTAATCTCTCCTGCCGGACAATGTCGGGGTTGTTCATCCGGACAAATAAGGAGAATTTGGGGGGACCGGTTGGCGATTCTCTCATGGATTTTCTGGAAATTTAAAATATTAGATTCATTTGTCCCCACGATCAGACTAGCACCTTACACCGAAATAGGTTGTATTTTTATTGAGGTTGATCACGATAACATCCTTGACACACCCAGATTTTGAAACTATTTGTCAAATGAATGTTTTCCTACGTTTCTAGCTAGAGAATTCTTATGGTAATAATTGTAAAAAAGCCCAATGTCACACAAATCAAGAACCACAAAATGAACCACATACGCAATAACTTAAACATCTAGCTATAGAGCATTTTAGAGCCTAAAGCATTGTGCATGTTGGATATAGGTCCTAGAGTCAATCATGTGATGATTATATTTTCCTATGTATTAATAAGTTATTTGTATTGTCTAACATCCTCAATATGTATCAACAAGTAGGTGACTTGTTTGTGAGACTATAGTCGTATGATGATTGTTCTAAAGTTGTCCATTCGGTTATGGGGACACCTACTAGTATTGTTCAGTTGATGACTATGTTTCACAAGTCATGGGTGTAGATATGCTAACCCGATAACATTAACTCATTGATTAAAATCACTGGGTTGGACGGACCTACTTTGAAACGTGACGAGATATTTTCATTAGTTAGTCTCAAGTTCAACGTATATGTCATGTCCTAGACCAATTAACGCAATAAATAGTCGCAGCCTTCCCCGCTTCCGCTGCCCACCTCAAAACTTCAAATGCGTATAGACGTGAGGTGGAGTGTAGAGTATAATGACGGGGCAATAAATAATTGCGATCTTCCCCTACTTTCGACGTCCACGTCAAATCTCAGTTTGAACTTTTGATTAAATTGGCTGGTGCATAAATTCAATATGCACGATTTCTGTAGTGGAGGGTGGAGGCGTTGTGCGCCCATAACCATGGAGATGCGGCACGCGGGATCTTACAGGCCTAAGTCGACGTGAGCACCGCCAAATCAATAAGGAGACGACATGGTCGTATGGCAGACACCATTGACTGTTTCTATTGGAAGGGCGAAGATATTTTAATCCACGAGCAAGACAACATAAGCAGATTGGTCACTACGAGGCAGAACACATGTATTGATATGTAAACTTCCACCATTTCACGAACAATCAAATACTAAATCCTCAATTCGGGAGCCAATCAGAAAGCTACCACGACTTACCTCGAGTTCTCTACTTGGCTTGCACCTCGAGACGAGGTAGGCGACGAGGCCCTCCTTGGTGAGCGGCTCCATCGTCTGCGCCACACCTCCTCCGTCGGGGTTCGGCCGCCACAGCGCCACACCATCTCATCGTCATTACCGCTGCGGGAACATGATGTCATGCATTCATAGTCCTGATTTTTGGCGGTACGCCTCCTGATTTACATTGCAAACCAGTTGATAAACCAAAAGAGATCAAGATCAGAAAAGAACGATCTTCAAAAATAGTTGAATGTTGTATCGACTCTATATATACACCACGAAAGTGAAGCAAAAACTGGCCAATAATACAACAGTCGTGTCATATCAGTAACAATAAAAAGGAACAACTGATTCAATTTTGTAAGCATATATTAGTGCATCCTAATATATTTGGCTAATTGCCTATGGAAGTAATGTTGTTTAGGGTATGTAGAGAACATCACTAGGCATATGTTAATGAACAAGAGAATTTAAAATTGATATGAAGTAAGTATGCTGACAACCTTAATATAAATAAAACGGCATGCATAATCACCTTTTCCAATAACTTTCAAGCCACAATCTCCCTCCCTTGCATTTTTCAGAGTCTCCAGTCATCTCAAGCATTGCCACGATTCCGCTACCTTTGCAAATAAATGTAATAGGACAAACATGTAAAAATGCCGCGACTGAAAAAAAAGATTAAACTTGCATCGATCCAAGCGAGAACCAACACGAATAGGAAGTGATATACTGAACTTCATAGGAAGGAGCTTGTATACCTTCGGTGCTTTTGTATTGTCATGATGGAAAGTGCAAAAAACTTGCACATGAGATCCACTTACCAAACGAAATCAGACATCACACTTACCGCAAGACCACCTTGACAGAAGTGCGGGACAACAAGCCACCGGATCTAGATACCGGCGATCCACCGAACAGAAACACCATACACTAGTTGATATGTGTCGCATCAGCGAGAATGTGGGTAGACGTGTGTGACTTTTTGTGTCACCTTGCCTTAATCTTCGAGACATCGCCACCATAGAGACAAAATCTATCATAAAGTTAGATTATTCAGCGTTGATCTATGGTTCCCCATATGTCTCATGGACCATATGGTGTCTAGTTTTCTACTAGGGACGAGGACCATCGGCAACATGAACGAGGAAACAATTGTCTCATAATCCTTTTTCTTAGGGGTTGTCTCATGTCCATCTTAGCGAAGGTTATACGTTCTCCTTTTTTAGAAGGTTGGGGAACCAGTCCCACCGAAGCCAGAAGTGTTCCAGCCCATTAGGACTGGACGGGATAGGATAATTTTTGCACCCAAATCTTTTGTCGAATCCATTTTGAAGAATCCACACCAGTTTTTAAGAAAACCAACAGGTAAGGATATTCGGTTCCGAATTAATTCCCGCATACGGTATAGGATATGGTATGTAAAATAGCATCCGAATATCGATTATCCAAAAATTAGTTAGGATAATACAATGGTTTTTAAGCGAATAATCCCTTTTTTTTTATCGAAAAGACTAAGCTAATATATCATAGTTTTTAGTTAGTGAGTTTAGAGTTTGTCCGTTAATCATCAACTCACTTGCATAGTCATTGTACCGACTATGGATTACAATTTTATTAGACCCTTAAGCTATTTAAGCATGTGTGGAGGTAGCTTAGCACTTGTGTTTATGTTATTGTATCCATATGGAATTATGTTGTTCATGTGATCATGTTAAATTTATTCACTTTATCATGTTAATTATTTATTCTATGAGTGTTTTGTTGATTTCGTTTATCAAATTTTTTTGATAGGATGGGTTTGACGATCTACTTATGTGTGTACCGATCCGATTAATGTTGTTTACCCGAATCCGCTAAATTTCCATTCCGTATCCGTTGTTCAATATATCCTATTCGAATCCGCAACTAATCATTATCCGCTCCACTCTGAATCCGATCAAAAATTATGGTAAAGGATTTGGTAAGGGGAAATCCGATCCGATCCGTTTACATCCTTACTAAGTGTCTCGGCTTGCATTTAACATTAAATCTGGCCCTAAATCAAACCATTCGCTTCTTTTGCTAAAAGACAAAGCAACTGCCCCTTCTTTCGGCTCTGATGTCCTATCCTCTGCTAGGTCTGAGAGCTCGCCCCGTGAAGGCAGCCAAACAAGGTCTCAAACACCGGTCCAGCATACATAGGCGGTCTCTCCACGGACGGAATCTGAGTACCTCCCTTTGCTCTGACAAACGTTTGACTGCTAACTTCCATACATTTGCAAGAGAGGTTCTTGACCGAGTCGTGCCTCAGGGAAGGAGAGACTTCTTAGAGATTTATGAAGAGGTCTTCCGGCGAGCCTGCTGCCTGGGCGAGCAGTCTTCCCACGAGGCCCACCTCTTGGGCGAGTGCTTTTTTGCCGCATTCTCCAGCGAGCCCTCCTCGCCAGCCAGCCAGCCAGTCAGGGACGGTCCAAACAACTTTTGGAGCCGACGAATTAAAATAAATACATTTATACTAAATTTTTATATTTATTTGTGAATTAATTTTATCAATTATAGTCTTAACATGTATAACTTGTTATCAATTAGTTGTCATTATTCCTTATTATACTATTCCAATGTTTGTCAATATGGGAGAACTTTAAACCTTTTGTTTAAAAAAGTATTCATGAATTATTTTCCATATTTACTTAGCTTGCAGGGTGTTTATTTTATGTGTGTATACACTTGTGTGTGTTTGAGTCTATTTTAATATGCTTAATATCATGGTAGAGATCTGTCAAGTGTACGGTCTAATAGAATATATTTGTATTTTCTCGTGTATAATTAGGTAAGCACATTTATTCTTCTAGGGTATAAATTGAAAAATCGTAATGGTCATGCAAGTTTGGTTTGGTGATAAACTCAAATTATATGCATGCTTTGCACTATTGAATTATCATCAATCACAATAATCATCCGATAGTCCATTTACAGATGATTACATTATCTGATATGACCTTGGTATCATCTGGTACATGCAAGAAATCATATCTACTCCCTCCGTCTCGGTTTATAAGTCACTCGCGTATCCCTAGGTTGCGAATTTAACCAAAATAACACAAGAAATATATTATGAAACAAATATCATTAGAAAATTTAGATGTTATATTTTCTAATGGTATAATTTTTCTTTATAAAATATATATTATTTATGAAACACATATCATTAGAAAATTTAGATGTTATATTTTCTAATGGTATAATTTTTCTTTATAAAATATATATTATATTGGTCAAATTCGCAACCTAGGGATACGCGAGTGACTTATAAACCGAGACGGAGGGAGTATTTCTCAAATAAAAGGTCAGACACATATCAAACACATGGAAATCTAGTTAACACATATTTGAGTTTAGACATTCACATGAGAGAGACAAACAATCTAACTAGAACATGCCACCACTGATCGGATTAGTTTGTTCCTGTGTCGATTTGGTCATGCAAACTGATATTTTTCAGATATTCAATATTTTGGAAGTAATGAAAAATAGGACAATGAATGGTTACTAATATTTTCCAATAGCAGGGCCTTTTCCTCTATAGTAAAAGTGCATGTGCAATGCACGTATCGTTAAGAGTTCAAATATTCAAAACTCAATTTTTTTATTTCACATAAATGTACTTCAAATTTTACATGTGCAACGATTTGCACAAATACCAGAAACTCTCGCGGGTTCAAATTTTTACGGGAGACTTCATAAATATTTGTATATCATATCAACTAAATCCACTACTAACATATATCTCTCTTACTGAGCAAATAAAATACCTAGTGAGATCCAAAGGCTTATATGAGGTATTACGAAATCATCATCAAATGCATCCTACCACCTAATGGTCTCACGCACATATATTAATATATTAGCTCCCAAAATTTCACATTTCAATGTCATCAAACATATCACAAAATGATGAGAGAGAAAATACTAACAGCAATAAATAAATACGATAAAAATGTGAAGATCAGAAAATATCATAGTATATTTTTCATAATGTAAAGAGGAAAATAATTATACCCGTTTTATAAGAACAAAAGCATCAAAGTAAATACAATATACCACTTGTATACAACTAAGGACTGGGATACAGAGCAAACTGACAAATGAACAATCTGCTATCCTCCTTGGCCCCTCATATAAAGCATCATGAGCCTCAAGGCTTTCAATCCATCCTTCTCAAATGGCACATATACACAACAAGTTATCAAATGCACCTGCAAACAATGCACATGTCATGTCCTGACTCTCTCATTCATGCGTAAGGGCTCAAGGCTGCAGGTTTTGAATCCACCCTTCCCTGTCATAATGCGCCTCACAACCTTAGTTATCGGCAGTTTAGTTCGATATGTACATGTATTCAGTTTATTATAAGCAATGTTTCAGCACTGGAACTTGAAGTAACCGTTCGTCAACAGTTCATTATAGAATACACATAATGTAAGTGGCAAGAAATCTAGGTGAAAACATAGCCGGAGGTAACAACCCTTGTTGCAAAAAAATAATGGAATGAGGAATAGGTAATACCACCAATTATTGATGCCTTGTCACGCCCAAGTAAGAAAGCATTACACCTCCAAGATGTCTATTAGACTGTTAGCATAGCATGAATTCAGTTCAGATTCCTCCGTTCCCAGCATAATTGGATATAAGAAGTAATAGATACATGTTAGCTATATGGTGTCAAAGATATCTAAGAGTTGAAGGACTGAAGCACATCGCAGTACACGTATGTGGTCTACATAGTTTAGTTAACACATCTTAGCATGGCATTGACAAGACTGTCAATAAAATTTGAATGTTCAATCGAAGATTATCAAGCTAACAACCCAGATTGTATATTACTCATACTTCTACCGAGAAAAAATACAAGGAAATAGTGTAAACTTTCAGAATCTATAACGAGACCAGCAGGGGGAGGAACCCCTGACAGGGGTCGAACTCGCGCTGCCTGGGAGGCGCCACTGCGTACTCACCACTGGGCTAGGAGCCCATCCACCGCAAATGCCTTAAGAGTTAGCTCGTGATGTAGCTAGTAAATTCAACATCGGTTTCTTCCCTGGTTGGACTGCATGCATGATGCATCGCTTCCCTGGTATGATATTAGTAAGAATTGGGTGTAAATTGAAGGAAGGACTGGAATTAGTTGAGATCAGTAAGAAGATCACATTGTAACTTCAATCCAAATGGCACATCGAATCAAACAGCCATAGGCCCTTTATTAGCAGAAGATTGCCCCATGCCAAATCAGTGCAGACCCTCGATCTGAGCACCGAATTGAAAAAAAGAAGATTAAAAAAACGAGCAAAATGGGCTGACCCAATGTGGCACGGGGTGTGCGGCTTATAGGAATTGGCTGCCTGGATGGATCCGGGGAGCTCCTATGCTCCGCCTGTTAGCGGTGTTGGACGCGCGCACCGCCTCAAGAAAGCTAGAAACGGGCCGGCCCATTACATGTGCTACTGTAGCTTCGCTCAAAAATAGAAACTCGCTGTAGGTACATACAGCAAATGATGGTCGGTGCAAAACTGGCTAGTACGGTGCTAACAAATCTGAAAATAAAAAATTAGAAAAAGTTTTTAAAAATCTTAAAGTTTTCAAAGTCGAGCATTTTTTACGTTTAAACAATTTTCAATTTTGACGTTTTAATTTTTTTACCTTTTATAATCTGAACAATTTTAAATTTTGGATAAAAAATTCAAATCTAAACAATTTTTAAAATTGAAACATTTTTAAATTCGGAACAATTTTCAAATATGGAAACATTTTTAATTGGGAACCATTTAAAAATGAACCATTTATCAATTTGGAACCATTTCAGAAATGACCAATTTGTTAGTTTGGACCATTTTTAAATTAGGAACCATTTTCAAAAAGGAACCATTTTAAAAAATGAACGATTTTCAAATTTAGAATCATTTTTAAATTTGAAACCATTTCAAAATGGAACCATTTTCAAATTTGGAACTATTTTTAAATTTGGAACCGTTTTCAAAATGGAACAATTTTTAATTTTGGAACCATTTTCAAAAGTGAACAATTTTCAAATTTGGAATCATTTTTAATTTGGAACCATTTTAAATTCGGAACCATTTTCAAAATGGAACCATTTTCAAAACTGAACAATTTTCAAATTTGGAATCATTTTTAATTTGGAACCATTTTAAAAAATGAACCATTTTCAAATTTGGAACCATTTTTAATTTGGAACCATTTTCAAAATGGAACCATTTAAAAAATGAATAATTTTCAAATTTGGAACCATTTTTAAATTTGGAACCATTTTAAAAAATTAAACAATTTTCAATTTGTTTTTAAAAAATAACGAAAAACAATAAGAAAAGAGAAAAGAAAACGAAAACAAAACAAAAAAATAAACGAAAAAGAAAAACAGGAACAGAAAATAACAGAAACAAAAAGAAAAAGAAAAAACAAAAGAACAAAAAATAATAGAAAAAGAAAAAAAAATCAAAACAGAAAAGAAAAAGAAACCGAAAAAAACGAAAACAAAAAAAGAAACATAAAAAACAAGGAAACGTTAAGCGGGTCGGCCCAGTAACGCGTCGCGAAGGGCATCCTTCAGCGGCGCTCGCGTGAAACGCCGCTAACGGGCGGCGTATAGGGATTGCGATGGATCCGGCGCCTCTGCGTACGCACGCCTCCTTCGCAATGGGCATGCTCCCACTTTTGTCCATGCAGCGAGCGCTCCACCTAGGCCCTGCCTGGGCTGGGCCCCTGCCGCAGCTGCTAGACGTTAGGTCGCCTCCGGTGGATGCGCAAGATCTAAGCGAATGATCTCGCCGAGTTCCTGCCTGATCGATCTGCCAAGCTACAAACCGTGAATTGACAATCGAGTCCGAGTGTGCCGCCAATTCGCAGAGATCAAAGTGATCCATGCCGTGGATTTTCGCCGCCTCCTACACGCCGCCGATGCGTGTTGTTTCCGATGTTTCTTGAACTTCGACATCCCAATTAGCTTCTCGGATTTGCGAGGATGACCCCACATCACAACGTCCAGTTTCTTCATCCTCTATATTAACTTCTATGGCCTCTAACTTCGTTTCGATACCACTTGTTACCGTTGTAAGTGCACAATCAATTTACCGAATCAAGCAATTAATCATAGCACAATGATGACAGCAAGATTTGTTAACAAGGTTTAGTCGATTTGCCTACTCCCAGAGCATGACTATGGGAGTTTCTCCCTCGATAACGCAACACCCGGTTGGCCTAGGTGCCGGTTAATACGGCCGGCTCCCTTTGCAGGACTGTTTGAAAGGGCATGGCGTCCCCATGTGTGGTTTTGGTAATTAATGACAATCCCTATGGACTAATGGTTGCATTGAGTTGTACTTGCAGTGTTTGTCCATAAACCATGATTGAACTCCATATGTTGGATTCAAGGTTGATACCATGAATATATTGATATAATGAAGTATTTGGCATCAAAATCATCGAGGTGTATGGATATATACTTGATATGATCAAGAAGAAGAGTATGTGATGACCAAGATGGTATTCGAGGAGTTATCCGATGATTGGTCATATGTGAGTTGAGCATATCGCAAGTATGTCTTGAAGAAAAGGATTATGTGATCATTCATGGTTATCTTCAAGACATCATCTATTGAAAAGAGAAGAAAATATACAAGGTTGATCAACGTCAAGTGGTGTTCGTCATCAAACTTGTGTTGTGCAAGTTCATGAGAAGTATCTCGAAGATATCATATGCTTGAAGCTTGCCACCCATTTGGATATAATGGTCATGTGAAGATATGCCGATAAGAGGCTCTCCATAGTGGTGTATGGGGGAGAAATATGTGGATCTTCACCAAGCGAAGCGCAATCAAGAAAGGTGGTTCATTTGAGAAGATCAAGATCGCCATCATCTAGTCAAGTGGAATGCGCAAGGCAAAGGTATGATCTCGATAGGGTTTCTATTTTACCGGTCTCATGTTGTTAGTCGGGAGACCGGGTTATTAGATAGACACCGTACTATCTAGAGGGGCTCTCGATTGAGCTTTAGCGTATCAGTTGAAGAGAGCTCAAACCTTTGCATACTTGCCTTCATCATCTTTCTTGGTTCTTGTTTGGTTTTTCTCCTAGTTGGGTTTTGATGCTTGTCGTGATCTTCATGACAAGCCCAAGTCCTTCGAAAATGGATTTTGGTTTGAAAACTTGTTGCGTTTTTGTGTTGGAAATATTATCGGTTTATCCGTGAGGAAAGTTCCACACCTTCCCATGTGTGTCAACTTAACTCTTTTGGAGCTCGAACGAGAAAGTTATTGCACTTCAGGTTTTGCTGTTTCTGTCTGTTTTGCTCAAGCAGGGGAATCGGATTATCCGGTCCCAGCTGACTCGGATTATCCGATTCTCAAGTTTGCTCGAAATCGGCAAGGACTTCTTGCAACCAGTTTTGTGGCGTACTAAAGTATTCCGGAATATCCAAAACGGTCTGAATCGGACTATCCGACAAAGTCGGATTATCCGGTACTCACTTGTGTCGGAATATCCGATTATCAGGGTTTGCTCAAATTCGGCTAAGGACTTTAAAAGCAACCAGTTCTGGGGAGTACGGAAGTTTTCTAGAATATTCGATTCTAGCTGATTCGGAATATCCGGTGGAGTCGGATTATCCTATCCCTACTTATATCCGAATATCTGATTCCCCTGTCTGCAACGGCTATTTTTCTTGGAGGGGTATAAATACCCCTCCACCTACCTCCGGCGAGCACTCTCTCTTGCAACTCGTTTTTCCCCCATTGTTGACCTTCTTGAGCTTTGCTAACTCTCTATCCCTCCATGATTCTTGCCTCCATTTAGTGGGAAAGAGAGAGGAGATCTAGATCTATTGTTCCACCAATCCATCTCTCCTCTAAGTGAGGGGAAGCCTTTGGATCTAGATATTGGAGTTTCATTTGTTGAGTTCTTCCTTGTTCTTCCTCTCTTCTCCCCCCACAAGCATTAGTTGCTTTTGGTGGGATTTGGGAGTAAAGGATTTGACCACCTCTAGTGGTCTTGCCTTCATTGCATCAGTTGCATCGGTTTGAGTTCTCGACGTTGATACGTGGAAATCGAAGTTGAGAAACTTGTTACTCTTGGGTACTTGGGGTGCCCTGGAGCTTGTCCTCTTGGGTACTTGGAGTGCCCTAGACGGTCCTTGTTGATCTCGGAGTTTTGGTGGCTCGCGGAATAGTTGGGAGACTCCAATTAAGTTGTGGAGACGCGCCCCAACCTTGTGTTTCTTGTGGCTTTGGAAGCCGCATGAATTCGGTGAGAGCCTCCAATTAAGTTATGGAGTGTGCCTCATCCTTGTACGGGTTCGGTGACCACCCTCGAGTGTCCCATAGTGGTTCGTGGCTCTCTACATTGGTAGAGGCACGAAGGAGATTACGGTGTGCCATTTGACGGCTATTCAGGGATCAATTTGTGACTCCGCACCGCTCCAACAAAGACGTAGCTTCCATTGGGAAGTGAACTTCGGGATAAATCATCGTCTCCAAGTGCCTCGGTATTTCTATACCCGAGCTTCTTACTTATGCAATTTACTTTGTGATAGCCATCGAGCTTGAAGTAATATATCTTGCTATCACATAGTTGTATATCTTGTTTAGCATAAGTTGTTGGTGCACATAGATAAACCTAGCTTGTTTAGGTTTTGTGCTTGATAAATTAAACGCTAGTTTTATTCCGTATTTATTCAAGCCTAAACCGTAAAGAATTTTAAATCGCCTATTCACCCCCCTCTAGGCGACATCCGTGTCCTTTCACTGTTGGTATCAAAAATTCATGGGTTACATCGTGTGGCAACCCCATATATTGTATATTGTATAGAAGACCAAAACTAGAAGTGTCCGACTCAAACATTATTGTACCGTGTCCAACCTGTTACGACTCCAAATCCAAACGAAAGCCAATACAACAACATGGAAAACAAATTTGCACCCATGGCCTCCTATGCTATCTAGAATCACTGCTCGCTTGTTTGGCAAACTAAATATTATAATATGGACTAAATTTAAACTTTTTGAAATTATTTTTCGTAGTACAGTATTAATGACTATAAATTTCTAGTCTTTATTTGCAACATTGACCATATCGAATGTTTTTTTTAATGTTCATTTTTTGCAATTGTAATTAATATCTTCAAACAACTTAATAGTGCTAAAGATAAATTGTAGTTTACAACAAAATTCTGTTCCCGAACTACGTTTCAATTATGTAAACTATAGTTTACACTTATTCATGATGAAAATATCTAAGGATTAGGACCTAACAACTATCTTAATAGTGTTTCTAGTATATGACTTCGTAACTATATTTACTGACAATTCTAGAAAGTAAATTAACCTTTTATCATGATTCTTTACTGATATTTCCTACAAAAAAACCTTTTATCATGATTATTTACAGATATTTCCTGGGTAAAATATGTCTTATATATAAGTTGAAATTTGTGCATGCAACCTATTATTTTCAACAGGTCGCTTGTAGTCATAATCAACACGAACATAAAATGGTGCAGATTCTACTAGGTAGACGTACAATTAAATGCATGTAATGTCAGGTTTTATCATCTAGATTATACATGTCCCTCCCCGGGTCTCTAAAATAGAATTTCTTGTATGAAATTAAACATGGTACACTTGTTAGCATATATTTCAGTACGACCTATTGAACATGTTGTCGCCGATCTGTGCTGCTACGTGGTACACAGTTAATGCTATAGACCTTCTCCAACAAATCAAGAATACCCCTCCACCTACCTCCAGCCAGCACTCTCTCTTGCAGCTCGTTTTCCCCCCATTGTTGACCTTCTTGAGCTTTGCTAACTCTCTATCCCTCCATGATTCTTGCCTCCATTTAGTGGGAAAAGAGAGAGGAGATCTAGATCTATTGTTCTACCAATCCATCTCTCCTCTAAGTGAGGGGAAGCTTTTGGATCTAGATCTTGGAGTTCCATTTGTTGAGATCTTCCTCTCTTCTCCCCCACAAGCATTAGTTGCTTTTGGTGGGATTTGGGAGTGAAGGATTTGACCACCTCTAGTGGTCTTGCCTTCATTGCATCGGTTCCATCGGTTTGAGTTCTCCACGTTGATACGTGGAAATCGAAGTTGAGAAGCTTGTTACTCTTGGGTACTTGGGGTGCCCTAGAGCTTGTCCTCTTGGGTACTTGGAGTGCCCTAGACGGTCCTTGTTGATCTCGGAGTTTTGGTGGCTCGCGGGATAGTTGGGAGCCTCCAATTAAGTTGTGGAGACGCGCCCCAACCTTGTGTTTCTTGTGGCTTTGGAGCCGCGGGAATTCGGTGAGAGCCTCCAATTAAGTTGTGGAGTGTGCCTCATCCTTGTACGGGTTCGGTGACCACCCTCGAGTGTCCCATAGTGGTTCGTGGCTCTCTACATTGGTAGAGGCACGAAGGAGATTACGGTGTGCCATTTGACGGCTATTCGGGGATCACTTTGTGACTCCGCACCGCTCCAACGGAGACGTAGCTTCCATTGGGAAGTGAACTTCGGGATAAATCATCGTCTCCAAGTGCCTCGGTATTTCTATACCCGAGCTTCTTACTTATGCAATTTACTTTGTGATAGCCATCGAGCTTGAAGTAATATATCTTGCTATCACATAGTTGTATATCTTGTTTAGCATAAGTTGTTGGTGCACATAGGTAAACCTAGCTTGTTTAGGTTTTGTGCTTGATAAATTAAACGCTAGTTTTATTCTGCATTTATTCAAGCCTAAACCGTAAAGAATTTTAAATCGCCTATTCACCCCCCTCTAGGCGACATCCGTGTCCTTTCAATTGGTATCAGAGCGGGTTCTCTCGTTTTTGGCTTCACCGCCTCGAGAGTAAAGATGTCGTCTAGTGAACTAGTGCACAATGCTTCTTTTATATTAGATGGCACAAATTATGATGTTTGGAAAATTCGCATGCTTGATAGTTTTCGGGTCATGGACCCATACATAGAGCGAATTCTAGATAGGGGTTATTCTCCTCCAAAGAATCCCAAAAGATTATCTTTATTGGATAAGAATAATTCCTATCTAGATGCTCAAGCTTCTAATGTGATTTTCAATGCTTTGAGCGATGTAGTTATTATGTCGGTCTCTCCTTTTCGGAATGCTCATGAGCTTTGGACCAAGCTTCAAGACAAATATGATGTGTCCAAGAATTGTGGAGATGATTGTTCTCCCTCCACTTCCGGCCGTGATGAGTTCTCAACTTCATCTACTCCACCTACATGTGGCAAGCCACAAAGTAATGCAATGGTGAGTAGTGATAAACATTGCAATGATGATAGTGAGCTTATAATTGATGATCCTTCACCTCTATCTTATTGCAATGATTTATCTTTGGACTTAAACATATCTAGCACCAAAAATGATTCACATGCTTGTGTTGATAGTCCTTGCATATCATGTGCAAATTGTTTGACTAATTCTCGTGATGATATGCTCTCTATGTCTTGTTCCCTTGATAAAAATACTTCTATTTCCTCTAGTATTTGTTTGACTAACAATGTAGAGGAAACCAAACACTCCATGGAACAAGACATGGACTTGAATGGTGCTTCAAGTTTTGCTCCATCATCATCAACCACTTCGCACTTTTGTCTTATGGCAAGGGGATCAACGGTAACTACCTTGACTCCCAATATATCTCAAAATGAGAATGATGTTGATAATGAAGAAGATGATAATGATGCTTCCCTTGTTGAGAAGGGTCAAATGGTTCTTCATGCTATTGCTAAGAATAAAGATGCTCGTGCTAAATTCTTAGAAATCATGGCTATTTTGTTGAGCAAGCTTACCATAGTGGACTTGGAAGCACGCATTGATGAATGCCTTAGCCGCGAATATAAGTACGCGATGAATCGCCGATCTCAAGGAAGCTCTTGAAGAAGAACAAACCACTAAAGAGTCTCTTGAGGAGACTTTTACTCTAGAACTCTCTAGGGTAAAGGAATCCCATGATAAAGCTATTGAGGTGGTTAATGAATTCAAAATAAAGAATGGTGAGCTTGTGGATGCTCATGCTAGACTCCTTGGGGATTTTGCGCACCTCGAAAATGGCTCTAGGGTCATTAAGAGTGAGCTCATCAAACTCACCGAGTCTCATGTACAACTCCAAGCTTCATATTCAAAAGAGCTTACCAAGTTATCTTCCCCTATTGCTACTAATGATAATGCTTGTGCTACTAACTCTATTTCTTGTGAAGCACCAATAGCGAAGGAGAATGTTGAGCTAAGGGCTCAACTTGAATTGCTTCTAGCAATTATGGGAAATTGGAAGAAAGACATGAAAAGCTCTTGAGCTCTCATGAGGATCTTTAGTCTCCATGATAAGCTAAAGTTAGCTCATGAGGCTATTATGTCTAAGGTAACATCGTGTGAACCTCATGTGGACAATGGCACAACTTATACTCAAAATGCTTTATTGCCATGTGCTAGTCCTAGTAATTCATCCACTCATAATATTGCTACATCTTGTGATGAATTACTTTCCATGCCTTGTTGCTCAAACAATGAAGCTTCAACTTCCTCTAGTGTTTTTGTTGATACTAACCATGTAGAGGAATTAAAAGAGCTCAAGGCCCAAGTCACTTCTTTGAAGAAAGACTTGGAAAAGCGTCATGATGGGAAGCCCACACTTGACAACATGTTGAGTGTGCAAAGACGCCCCAATGACAAGAGTGGACTTGGATTCAACTCCAATAGTAAGAACAAGTCCAAGTATAACAAGAAAAAGAAGGGCCAAGAACAAGTCAAGAATTCGGCCAAGATCACTTGCTTCAAGTGCAAAGTTGAAGGGCACCATGTTAGATCTTGCCCTTTGAAGAAGAAATCTCTTATCAAGAAGCAACAAGGGAAGAGGCCTCAAGTTCAAACTCAAGTTCCAAGATGAAGAACGTGCCTTCCCAAGAAGAACCATGGCATGCCTCTCATGATGAAGCTTCAACTAAGAAGAAAGGAGGAAGCAAATGTTGCTACATATGTCGTGAGAAGGGTCATTTTGCTTCTTCATGCACTAGTGGTAACTTATCCGACCCATAATAATTGATAATGCTTATTCTATTAGGAAGGATAAGTTGGCAATGTGTTTGCCAAATATGTTGGTACTCAAAGTGGTGTCAAGAAAAGGACCATTTGGGTTGCCAAGCCTATTGTGACTAACCTCTTAGGACCCAACTTGGTTGGGGACCAACAAGCTAAAACTTGATCAATAGGTGTTGTGGAGGACATTGGAGACTTGGCTACATCATGAAGAATTAAGGGATCTTCATCAATTATGTTCTCTCAAGCCAAGTCATTTGAATTATATTGTTCTATATCATATCCAATGTTCCTCCTTGCGGTAACTTGTATTTAAATCACATATACATTGAAAGTTACTTGCATCCTTGCATGTGTTTGGTTTTGTACCTTGCTAATGTTTGTATGTGTGTGCTCTCTACTTACTTTTTCTTGAGTAATCAAGTATGTGTATGTTGGTTTGTACACCATGTATGTGTGAGTTTGTGTTGAGCCTTTTGTATCAACTTGCTTATATCTTAATTGGCTCTTTTTGAGAGATTAATGGACTATCCCATTTTGGGGATTGATATGCTTGCGCACTTCACAATCCTAAAAATGTATATACATGAGTACTACCACTTAGTGTTGATATATCAATTTTATCTAGTCTCTATATGGTATGTCCTTCTCATGAGAAATTCAAATTCTATAATGGTTCATTAATCATCTCTAGTTGGGTTTTACTTGCCTCTTGTGGAGAATAAATGGATTATCACATTATGGGGGAGTAATAAGCTATGTGCATATTACAAACCGAGACAATGTGAATATGTGAGGTATTGCCACCTAGAATTGATATTGTTAATTATCTTATTCCTATGTGGCATGTTGCTCAAACAAGTTCCCATTTGCTTAAATGTTTTTACTTACTCACACTTTGGATCTTGTTTGTGATGAATGTTCTTGGTAAGGTTTTCCTCTAATATGTTCTCATATATCTCTTTGGGAAACCGATTGCTTCAAAGCACTCTTTGTAGTTGCTTTGCATTATCGCGTGAATATTTGAAGCTATCAAGAACATTTATCTTCATAAGCATCGCGCTTAAATATTATCCTTCACCATGTGCTTATTGGTTGTGAAGATGATCTTGAATATCAATCCAATACACCACTAAGAAATTTCTACATATACTCCTTTTTCATGACAATGATAGTCATAATTGTGGTGAAATTTGTAGATCATCTTCATTTTGGCTCTTGATTTTATTGCCTTATTTCTTGCCAAAAATTGATTTGTTTTAACTCCCATTGTCTTCCTTACCTCTTGTGGATCATTTTGCTTTACTCAAACTTTCCTAGTGTTTTATTTGGTGTAGGAGAGGCATTGATCCCATCATTGTGCACCTTGCATTCAAAGGCTACTTATAGATAATGCACTATTCTTGGGTGAGCTATCCCATATTGAGTACAACTTATATTTTCATTAGTATTGGATCTTATTGCTTTTTCTTGATACATGACTAGTGTTTGAATAGATATTTGAGATCGATGATTCCATGTGTGTGCATTGTGTATTCAAATACAAGATCATAAAATAATGCATTTTGTTGGGAGAGCTATCATGTATCATTTTAAACACTATTTATATTCTATTGGTATTTGATCCTTTCCATTGGTCTTTGATCCCGATGACATGTCTCATGGAAGACCAACCTTTTCGGCTTGGTACTTTGTGCCATCATGAAAAGTGTAGAGGGATGGTTTATTTGTTAGAACCTAGCTCTTTTTGAGAGTTAATCTCAATTGGTATCTATCTTTGGGAATTTGATATCTAGTCCCTTTATTTACTAATTAATTGGTGTCCTATTTCCTTTTTGGTATCTTTGTCCAATTGGTATGTCATCAATCATATGTTGGTTTGCCTTACTTTCAATTGGCTTCTCTAAATCAATCTTTGATTTGGATCTTTGATATAATTTGGACCTCCTTTGATTTCTTGATATTTGTCCAAATTGTATCTCCGTTTGGTTATTAAAGTTAATAGGCATGCATATCTACTACATGTTTATTTTATGGCATGCTTTCCTTCTTTGTGCCAATATATAGGTGAAACTCCACCAAATCCTAAATCGGCTAAGATGTGCAAGAAATTCAATTTCATATCTATATGCACATATTTATGTGGAGTTCCTTCTATGTATTGTAGTTTCACTAACTACTTTGGACCCAATTAGTATGGGAACAATTTTGTACTTGAATGTGTTTTAGGTACTGATGGCGTGAATCACACGCTCGTTGGGAGACCCCAAGAGGAAGGTATGATGTAGTTCAGCAGCAAGTTTTCCCTCAGAAAGAAACCAAGGTTATCGAACCAGTAGGAGCAGCAACTCTTCAGAAGGTTGTTGTGGCTCGCACGGCGCAATACGATCACCAACGTGGAATCTGCACACAACACAATCAAACTACTTTGCCCCAACGAAACAGTGAGGTTGTCAATCTCACTGGCTTGCTGAAAACAAAGGATTAAACGTATGGTGTGGAAAATGAGTATTAAATTGCAGAGAATGAAAAAGGAACAGTTTGCAGTTTGTGGTGTTTAATCAGTGTAAAAGAATGGACCGGGGTCCACAGTTCACTAGTGGTGTCTCTCCATAAAAGATAACTAACATGTTGGGTGAACAAATTACAGCTGGGCAATTGACAATAGTGAGCGCATGACAATGCATATACATGACATGTTGACTACTATGATATTTAATTGGGCATTACGACATAATACATAGACCGTTATCCAACAGCATCTATGACTAATAATCCACCGCCGGGTTGTCATCCGAGTCCCCCGTTGGTATTAAGTTGCAAGCAACGGATAATTGCATTAAGTAAAGTGCGTAATGTAAACAAACACATATGCCCGTGGACATAGCATCGTTAGGTTATCCCTAGTGGCAACAGCACATCCACAACCTTAGAACTTTCTGTCACTGTCCCAGGTTAAACGGAGGCATGAACCCACTATCTAGCATAAATACTCTCTCTTGGAGTTACAAGCATCTACTTGGCCAAAGCATCTACGAGTAACGGAAAGCATGCAAGATCTTAAATAACATATAAGATAGATTGATAATCAACTTGACATAATATTCAATATTCATCGGATCCCAGCAAACACAACATGTAGCATTACAATAATATGATCTTGATCATGTAGGGCAGCTCACAAGATCTAAACATGATGGCACAAAGTGGAGAGACAACCATCTAGCTACTGCTATGGACCCGTAGTCCAAGGATGAACTACTCACGCATCACTCCGGAGGCAGGCATGGCGATGTAGAAGCCTCCGGTGACGATTCCCCTCTCCGGCAGGGTGCCGGGAAGAGGTTCTGAACCCTCCCGAGCTAGGGTTGACGGCGGCGGCGTCTCTGGAACTTTTCGTGGATATTTGCTCAGGCTTAGGGTTTTCGCGTCGGGGGGAATAAGTAGGCGAAAGGGCGGCGGCTGAGACCCCCGAGGGGCCCACACCACCCTAGGGCGCGGCAGAGGGGGGCCCGCGCCCTAGGTGCGTGTGGCCTCCTGGCCTCCTCTGTGCTCCTTCGCTCCGTCAGTGGTTCTGGAAAATAGGGACCCCCGTGTAGTTTCGTCCAATTCCGAGAATATTTCCAGACTAGCTTTTCTGGAATACAAAAACAGCAGAAAACAGGAACTGGCACTTCGGCATCTTGTTAATAGGTTAGTCCCAAAAAATGTATAAAAGTGATATAAAGTAGATGCAAAACATGTAGCAATTGGTATAAAACAAGCATGGAACATCAAAAATTATAGATACGTTTGAGACGTATCAGCATCCCCAAGCTTAGTTCCTACTCGTCCTCGAGTAGGTAAACGATAAAAACAAAATAATTTTTGAGGTGACATGCTACCATCATAATCTTGATCATATAATATTGCAAGGCACATGTAAATGAATGAAGTGATCCAAGTCAATGGTCTATAATTTGCTACCAAATAGATAATGAGTAAACAATGAATCACACAAGCTAAACGTTTTCATGAATAGTACTTTCGAGACAAGCATCAAACAGTTTTGCATAAGTGTTAACTCATAAAGCAATAGTTTCTAATAAAAGGTATTTAATCAACACAAAGGAAGAATTTAGTTTCAGCATTTGCTTCAACTTTCAACATATTTATCTCATGGATATTGTCAACACAAAGTAGTATAACAAGTCCAATACATTGCATATAACGCATGTTGTAACAAAGTTGACACTAGTGTTTGCTTGTGGAAGACAGAAAGAATAGGAAAACTGACTCAACATAAAAGTAAAAGAAAGGCCCTTCGCAGAGGGAAGCAGGGATTAAATCATGTGCTAGAGCTTTTAGGTTTTTGAAAGCATATAGAGATTGCATAAAATATTTGATACTCCTCCCAACCTTGCTAACACAAGCCATGGCTAACCGAATCCTCGGGTGCCTTCCATCAATCACATACCATGGAGGAGTATCTATTTTTGAGAGGTGTTTGTTAATTGTCAACGAATGGTAGCGGGTGAGAACAGTATTCTACCTGTCAACGGACTTTTAAGAGCGGCTCCCATGAAGGACGTTATTTCTACCAGCAAGGCAGATCATCCCTCTTTCTCTTTGGTTTACACACATTCAGGTATTTCACTGTTTGTCATTGCTTACTGATGAATCAGGGCAAAAGTGTGAAGAGAATTAATTGGTTAAAGTTGTAATTAATTGGGACTGGGCACCCCGTTGCCAGCTCTTTTTGCAAGTTATTGGATAAGCGGATGTATATGCCACTAGTCCAGGTGTAAAAGTCCATCACAAATAGAATAAAGAATAACCACACTAATTCCTCATGAGCTAGTAAACATTGACACAAAAAGGGAATAATAACATTTTGAATAATTTAAAGGTAGCACATGAAAAATTTACTTGGAGTGGCAAGGAAATACCACATATAGGTAGTTATGGTGGACACAAATGGCATGGATTTTGGCTCAAGGATTTGGATGCACGAGAAGCATTCCCTCTCAGTACAGAGTTTAGGCTAGCAAGGTTATGTAAGCAAACAAGAATATCAACCCGTACACCAAGTTTTATATGACAAACATATTGCAAACGTTATAAGACTTCATACCGTCTTCCTTGTTAACCAAACCCTGTTATTAGAAAATATCTAGACCTTAGAGATACCACCGATGCAAACCAAATTTTCAACAAGCTTTACGGTAGTTCTTCACTAATAGGCTTAACTCATGTGATGCACAATTTAATCATGATCTACTTGTTAACTCAAAACAATTGACAAGCATCAAGTTATCCATTAGTGATCTACAAGATTAAGCAAGTTTTTCCTTATACCAATTACCACATGCAACATTTTCTGAACCAACCAAACACCAATCAATTTATTTCATCAACTCTCCAAACAAATATAAGTGAAGCAAGAGAGTACTTTCTACAAAAGAAAGCTAATAGCTCTGACAAGAGATACATGAAAACAAGAGCTAAAAGCTGAACAGCGCTAGATATGAATACTCAACAAATATAAGTGAAGAATAGGAGTATTCTCATGAAAAAGCGGAGCGTGTCTCTCTCCCAATCAAGAATGCTAGGGTCCAGTCAAGCTTTATTGAAAATAAAAGTGCAATACTGAAAATAAAAGCACACAGACGCTCCAAGAAAAGCACATATGATGTGAAAGAATTAAAATATAGTTTCACTAGAGATGACCTGATAATTTTGACGATGAAGAAGGGGATGCCTTGGGCATCCCCAAGCTTAGACGCTTGAGTCTTCTTGAAATATGCTGGGGAGATCCATGGGAGCCTCCCCAAGCTTAAGCTCTTCACTCTTCTTGATCCTATTATATCATCCTTCTCTCTTGACCCTTGAAAACTTCCGTCACACCAAACTCAAAGTAGATCTCATTAGAGGGTTAGTGCATAATCAAAAATTCACATGTTCTATAAAGACGCAATATGATTTGTTACTTTAAACATTAGCTACAGCCACTGATGTTATGTGAAGCTCTTCCACCCAAAAAAGAATTTCACTCAACACTAGTAAAAGAGAGAATGCAAAATAAAAAGGCATAATCTGTCTAAAACAGAACAGTCCGCAAAGACGAATTTTTTCGAGGCACTTACGACGCTCAGATCGAAAACTCTGAACTAATGAAAGTTCAGACATTCATAAAGATTACGCACAAAAATTTCAGATTTAATTAACAATCTGGTGATTTTAGGAATTTCGTACAGTGAACAGCAAAAATCTGTTTCTGCGCAGCAATCAAAATTAAGCATCATCTTAACATTAGAGGCTACTCTTGGCACAACAATGCGAGAAAATAAAGATACAAAGGAGTTGCTACAGAAGTAAACACTCCTTGACTCAATAAAAGAAAAATTGCAGAAAAAAAAAATGGGTTGCCTCCCATAAGCGCTTTTCTTTAACGCCTTTTAGCTAGGCACAAAGCATGCATCAAGTATTACCAAGTGAAGAAGCATCAACATTGTAATTTGTTCGAACAATAGAATCATAAGGTGGCTTAATCTTCTTCCTAGGAAAGTGTTCCATACCTTTCTTGAGAGGAAATTGATATTTTATATTCCCTTCTTTCATATCAATAATAGCACCTACAGTCTAAGAAAAGGTCTTCCCAGCACAATAGGGCATGATGGATTGCATCAATATCCAAGACAATAAAATCAACGGGGACATAATTGTTGTTAACCATGATAAGAACATCATCAATTCTTCCCAAAGGTTTTTTAATAGTAGAATCAACAAGGTGAACATCCAAGTAACAATTTTCCAAAGGTGCTAAATCAAGCATATCATAAATCTTTTAGGCATAACAGAAATACTAGCACCAAGGTCACACAAAGCATTGCAATCAAAGTCATTCAATTTCAATTTAATGATGGGCTCCCAACCATCTTCTAACTTCCTAGGGATAGAAGCTTCATGTTTTAATTTCTCTTCCCTAACTTGCATGAGAGCATTAGTAATATGTTTAGTAAAAGCCATGTTTATAGCACTAGCATTAGGACTTCTAGCTAGCTTTTGCAAGAACTTAATTACTTCAGAAATATTGCAACCATCAAAATCAAAGTCATTATTATCAAAAGTAATGGAGTTATTATCTTCCTTATTGCTAGAAATTTCAGCATCTTTATCAAGGACAGTTTCAGAGTTATCAGGCAATTTAGGACATTTTGCAATAGAAGTGGAAACATTACCAACACCAATATCTTGCCATTAATGGTAGGAGGTTTGTTAACACTTGAGTTTGAAGCATTTTCAGAAGTAGTAATAGTATAAACTCTAGCAATATTATTCTTTCTAGCAATTTCATCCTCTCTTTCCCATCTAGCATGCAATTCAGCTAACATCCTCACATTGTTATCAATTTTAACTTGTATAGCATTGAGAGTTTTGCTCTCTTTAACATCATGAGGCATGTTCTTTAGTTTCAACAAGTCAACATCAAGAGCAAGACTATCAACTTTAGAGGAAAGCACATCAATTTTCCCAAATTTCTCCTCAACAGTTTTATTGAAAGCAGTTTGTGTACTAATAAAATCCTTAAGCATAACTTCAAGATCGAGGGTACACTCTTATTATTGTTATAGGAGTTACTATAGGAATTTCCATAACCATTGCCACTATTAGAAGGATAGGGCCTATAATTGCTATTACCAAAATTATTCCTATAAGCATTGTTGTTGAAATTATTATTTTTAATGAAGTTCACATCAACATGCTCTTCTTGAGCAACCAAAGAAGCTAAAGGAACATTATTTGGATCAACATGTGTTTGACCATTTGCAAGCATAGACATAATAGTATCAATTTTGGCACTCAAGGAAGAGGTTTCCTCAACAGAATTTACCTTCTTACCTGTTGGAGCTCTCTCGGTGTGCCACTCAGAATAATTAATCATCATATCATCAAGAAGCTTTGTTGCAGCACCCAAAGTGATGGACATAAAGGTACCTCCAGCGGCCGAATCCAATAAATTCCTTGAAGAAAAATTTAATCCTGCATAGAAGGTTTGGATGATCATCCAAGTAGTCAGTCCATGAGTGGGACAATTTTTAACCAATGATTTCATTCTCTCCCATGCTTGAGCAACATGTTCATTATCAAATTGCTTAAAATTCATTATGCTACTTCTCAAAGAAATAATCTTAGCAGGAGGATAATATTTTCCAATAAAAGCATCTTTGCATTTAGTCCATGAATCAATACTATTTCTAGGCAAAGATAGCAACCATTCTTTAGCACGTCCTCTCAAGGAGAAAGGAAAAAGTTTCAGTTTAATAATATCACCATCTACTTCCTTGAGCTTTTGCATTTCACAAAGTTCAACAAAGTTATTAAGGTGAACAGCAGCATCATCAGTACTAACACCAGAAAATTGCTCTTTCATAACAAGATTTAAAAGTGCAGGTTTAATTTCATAAAATTCTGCTGAAGCAGCAGGTGGAGCAATAGGTGTGCATATGAAATCATTGTTGTTCGTGCTAGTGAAATCACACAACTTAGTGTTCTCAGGAGTACTCATTTTAGCAGAATAAAAACAGTACAGAAAATAACTTGAAAGTAAACTAGATGCAAGTAACTAATTTTTTTGTGTTTTTGATAATTGAAAGCAAACAAGATAAAATAAAATAAACTAAGCAAGACAAAAACAAAGTAAAGAGATTGGAAGCGTGAAACTCCCCTTGCAGAAGACTGCTGTCTCCCCGGCAACGGCGCCAGAAAAATAGCTTGATGACGTGAAACACACGTTCGTTGGGAGACCCCAAGAGGAAGGTATGATGTAGTCAGCAGCAAGTTTTCCCTCAGAAAGAAACCAAGGTTATCGAACCAGTAGGAGCAGCAACTCTTCAGAAGGTTGTCGCACGGCGCAATGATCACGTGGAATCTGCACACAACACAATCAAACTACTTTGCCCCAACGAAACAGTGAGGTTGTCAATCTCACTGGCTTGCTGAAAACAAAGGATTAAACGTATGGTGTGGAAAATGAGTATTAAATTGCAGAGAATGAAAAAGGAACAGTTTGCAGTTTGTGGTTGTTTAATCAGTGTAAAAGAATGGACCGGGGTCCACAGTTCACTAGTGGTGTCTCTCCATAAAAGATAACTAACATGTTGGGTGAACAAATTACAGCTGGGCAATTGACAATAGTGAGCGCATGACAATGCATATACATGACATGTTGACTACTATGATATTTAATTGGGCATTACGACATAATACATAGACGTTATCCAACAGCATCTATGACTAATAATCCACCGCCGGGTTGTCATCCGAGTCCCCCGTTGGTATTAAGTTGCAAGCAACGGATAATTGCATTAAGTAAAGTGCGTAATGTAAACAAACACATATGCCGTGGACATAGCATCGTTAGGTTATCCCTAGTGGCAACAGCACATCCACAACCTTAGAACTTTCTGTCACTGTCCCAGGTTAAACGGAGCATGAACCCACTATCTAGCATAAATACTCTCTCTTGGAGTTACAAGCATCTACTTGGCCAAAGCATCTACGAGTAACGGAAAGCATGCAAGATCTTAAATAACATATAAGATAGATTGATAATCAACTTGACATAATATTCAATATTCATCGGATCCCAGCAAACACAACATGTAGCATTACAATAATATGATCTTGATCATGTAGGGCAGCTCACAAGATCTAAACATGATGGCACAAAGTGGAGAGACAACCATCTAGCTACTGCTATGGACCCGTAGTCCAAGGATGAACTACTCACGCATCACTCCGGAGGCAGGCATGGCGATGTAGAAGCCTCCGGTGACGATTCCCCTCTCCGGCAGGGTGCCGGGAAGAGGTTCTGAACCCTCCCGAGCTAGGGTTGACGGGCGGCGTCTCTGGAACTTTTCGTGGATATTTGCTCAGGCTTAGGGTTTTCGCGTCGGGGGGAATAAGTAGGCGAAAGGGCGGCGGCTGGAGACCCCCGAGGGGCCCACACCACCCTAGGGCGCAGAGGGGGGCCCGCGCCCTAGGTGCGTGTGGCCCTCCTGGCTCTCCTCTGTGCTCCTTTGGTCCGTCAGGTGAGTTCTGGTAAAATAGGGACCCCGTGTAGTTTCGTCCAATTCCGAGAATATTTCCAGACTAGCTTTTCTGGAATACAAAAACAGCAGAAAACAGGAACTGGCACTTCGGCATCTTGTTAATAGGTTAGTCCCAAAAAATGTATAAAAGTGATATAAAGTAGATGCAAAACATGTAGCAATTGGTATAAAACAAGCATGGAACATCAAAAATTATAGATACGTTTGAGACGTATCAGGTACATGGGAGATGCATTGGATGCTTGTCTCATTTACAATGAAGATGTCTTCACCACATGCTTATTGGAGCCAAGCAAAGATGATTGATGAACTCTTACCTACTACATCAACCCAATGTCATCTCGGTAACAAGTATCTATCGTCATGCATACTTTTCTAGCATTCAACCTTGTGTAGGTTGTATCATGGCATGACTTTTATCTATTTACCCTTGTTGTGGTCTTTGCAATCTTAAATAAACTTCCATAGTGTAAATAAGAGATTTTGTGTTGATTGCTTAAGTAAGGGACTATTTAAAAACATATTCATGATTCACCGAACCCGAATTTGCCAATCTAACAATTCTATGGTATATCGTTTTTCTCAAAATACTCTCATGTGCAACCTTGACGAATGTGCAATTCTACTCGGTTATTATGATACTTGTTGCTTTCCTCTAGGCATCCCAACTATCTCTTTTTTCCCTTAGTGATAGTTGTGTTGCTTGTGTCAAGGTTGAATGTGAAGTTCATTAATATACAATATGAGAATATTGAGCTACGGGCTATGATCCTAAACAAACATCATATGTGTATATTATGCGACTTCTCTTTTGGATATCTTGTTTCATTTCTTATTAACTAATTTTGTGTATACATATTTCTGTGTGGATATATATCATTGATTGTTGTCTACTTAGAAACTTATATACATGAGAAGAGTTACATCTTTACTTAATATCCTATTTCTTTGGTGTCACCTCTTTATTCCTTTTATTCTTTGTGACCCCGAAAAAATTATATCCTATGAGTGCATATCCTATTTTATCACATCTTGGTGCACTCATCTTGGTGAATATCCTTGACCATGTGCTTGTCTTGACAAGCCAATAATCTTCACCATAGGATATGTCACAAGCTTTGATTTTTATTTTGCATCTTATTGAGCTTGTGAATTCATTTGTTTTTGTGTTTTAAAAGGATACCGGAGGAGTGAGGATTCCATATTTGTACACCTTGTATTCAAATACAATAATTTTAAATTGTGTACAAATATTGGGGAGCTCCTTTATTTTCTTTAAAGCACTCTTTTGCTCAAATCATAATATCTTTTGTTCACTTGGTTTGTTGGATCTTTTGGTTGCTTCCTTTTATTTGGAGAATTGTAAAAGGTTTTCCATATCATTTAAAAAAAACAAATCTTTAGATCCTCAATATAGTGTGACCTCCCTCAACTATTCTTCATTGGATAGGTGTATTTGATTTCACTCACATTTTGAGAAATGCACACATTATGGGGAGCTCTTACTATATTGACCTTCTAACATTTTTCACCCATTTTGGAAATGGATGCCAATGGGGGAGAAGTTTTAGAGGGTTTAAGGGAATTTGTTTTTTGCTTTGATTGGTTCTTAAGCATTTTCCTCTCATGCTCATGCATCCTTGCTTGTTTCATTGCATGGTTGCTTAATTCATTATATAAACCCTTATAAAAGAGATTGTCATCAATTACGAAAATGGGGTAGATTGAAAGGGCATGGCGCCCCCATGTGTGGTTTTGGTAATTAATGACAATCCCTATGGACTAATGGTTGCATTGAGTTGTACTTGCAGTGTTTGTCCATAGACCATGATTGAACTCCATATGTTGGATTCAAGGTTGATGCCATGAATATATTGATATAATGAAGTATTTGGCATCAAGATCATCGAGGTGTATGGATATATACTTGATATGATCAAGAAGAAGAGTATGTGATGACCAAGATGGTATTCGAGGAGTTATCCGATGATTGGTCATATGTGAGTTGAGCATATCGCAAGTATGTCTTGAAGAAAAGGATTATGTGATCATTCATGGTTATCTTCAAGACATCATCTATTGAAAAGAGAAGAAAAGATACAAGGTTTATCAACGTCAAGTGGTGTTCGTCATCAAGCTTGTGTTGTGCAAGTTCAAGAGAAGTATCTCAAACATATCATATGCTTGAAGCTTGCCACTCATTTGGAGATAATGGTCATGTGAAGATATGCCGATAAGAGGCTCTCCCATAGTGGTGTATGGGGGAGAAATATGTGGATCTTCACCAAGCGAAGCGCAATCAAGAAAGGTGGTCCACTTGAGAAGATCAAGATCACCATCATCTAGTCAAGTGGAATGCACAAGGCAAATGTATGATCTTGATAGGGTTTCTATTTACCGTCTCATGTTGTTAGTCGGGAGACTGGGTTATTAGATAGACACCGTACTATCAAGAGGGCTCTCGATTGAGCTTTAGCGTATAAGTTGAAGAGAGCTCAAACCTTTGCATACTTGCCTTCATCATCTTTCTTGGTTCTTGTTTGTTTTTTCTCCTAGTTGGGTTTTGATGCTTGTCGTGATCTTCATGACAAGCCCAAGTCCTTCGAAAACGGATTTTGGTTTGAAAACTTGTTGCGTTTTCGTGTTGGAAATATTATCGGTTTATCCGTGAGGAAAGTTCCACACCTTCCCATGTGTGTCAATTTAACTCTTTTGGAGCTCGAACGAGAAAGTTATTGCACTTCAGGTTTTGCTGTTTCTGTCTGTTTTGCTCAAGCAGGGGAATCGGATTATCCGGTCCTAGCTGACTCGGATTATCTGATTCTCAAGTTTGCTCGAAATCGGCTAAGGACTTCTTACAATCAGTTTTGTGGCGTACTGAAGTATTCCGGAATATCCGAAACGGTCTGAATCGGACTATCCGACAGAGTCGGATTATCCGGTACTCACTTGTGTCGGAATATCCGATTATCAGGGTTTGCTCGAATTCGGCTAAGGACTTTAAAAGCAACCAGTTCTGGGGAGTACTGAAGTTTTCCGGAATATCCGATTCTAGCTGATTCGGAATATCCGGTGGAGTCGGATTATCCGATCCCTACTTATATCGAAATATCCGATTCCCCTGTCTGCAACGGCTATTTTTCTGGAGGGGTATAAATAGCCCTCCACCTATCTCCAGCCAGCACTCTCTCTTGCAGCTCATTTTTCCCCCATTGTTGACATTCTTGAGCTTTGCTAACTCTCTATCCCTCTATATCCCAGATCTCTCAAGAACGGAGCACATATGCACATCTTCTCTCTCGCCTCTCGGTAACGCCGTTCGGGCGTTGACCAGCGTTCATCATCAACTCGACCCTCAAACCGTATAGCCGCAAACCCAAGATCTTCCGCCGCGCACCGAGCTGGTTGCCACTGCCGCCTCTTCTTCCAGATCGAGGACCTCCATCAACGTGGTGGCTGGTGCATCCGAGGAGCGGATGAGCTCGTGATGGATTTGTCGCCGACCATGTATGCGGGCGCGTGCCCTGATCTTGGGCAGTGCGCAGGGAAATTAGTGTTAGAGAGGGGGACGCGCCTTCCAGAGGATGCGAAGGTGAGAGCGGCGCTAGCCCGTGGGCCGTGGAGCAGGAAGAAGGGGAGGCGAGGATGATGCCTACTGGTGGAGAAGAAGGACGCATGGGCGGTGGTTCTTTCTGCTAACTGTCTCTCCCTGGTATTGACGCACACAAAGAAGACATCAGACAATCATGCCCGATGCCCATGCCTTGCCACGCCGAGTGGTGGTCGTGATGAGGTCACGCCGTGCTCTTGCTCCGCATGGCCGTGGATCTAGAGGGGAAAGAGGACGGTGTAGCCCCGGAGCGGGCTGGATCGTCGGTGTTGTGCGCCGGAGCAGAACAGGGGAGGCTTCGACATCTCTTTTTTTTTGGGGGACGATCCTTTCCCATCTACACTGCAGGATTGTGAAAAAACTAACCGGTACAACTTATGGGTGGCATGGTGGGTAATTATTGTCAACTTTAGGGGCAAGTCGGATGACGTATGACAAGAAGACTTAATGCTTTTATTATTAGGTATAGACTACTACTACTGCTAATATACTATATATATACTACTCCCTCCGTTCCAAAAAGGATGACTTCCATTTATATATATGTTAACGTATCTAGACATGTACATGTTAACGTATCTAGACATGTACATGTCTAGATACGTTAACATATATAAATGGAAGTCATCCTTTTTGGAACGGAGGGAGTACAAAAGTACCGACTGTCCTGTCTCGGACGACGACGGACAAAATCGATCCTATCCCTTCGTCCAACTTCGTCGCGCTCCTCTCCGTCCGCCAACAAAACTCGGCCGGAAACACCAGCTTAATCACGTACGTCGCCCACGGACGCTCAAATCAAACCCTCCCCAGCTAATTTAACATCGGCCCCTGTTAATCAAGCTGATTTACACGTTCAATGAAATCTCGATAAGGAAACTCCATACGGTCAAAACCCCCAGCTAATTTAGCGTCTGCCCCATTAAACATACGCTGATTTAGCGTCCGCCCAATGCGTCTGCTCCATAAAACCCCGCGGACACGCACCATGGTTCTCAGCTTCTCCTACCATCTTGTCTCCCGTCTGCCCCATCACCCGTCTGCACCAGCATGTCGACAGGTCGCTGCCTCCGTCGCCCCAGCTCGACGAGGGTTGTGGCTACTCCACCCTTCTACAGCCTCCGCACACTCTGTCGCCCCAGCTCGACGAGGGTTCTGGCTCCTCCGCCGTTCCCAGACACCGTCGTCTTGCGCCCCAACAGGCAATGCCTTATCTTTCTTGCATCTTTGCTGCACCTGAATCAATCATATAAATGACATCATTCTCATATGTTTTACCAATTCCTTATGTTTGTTAAACAGGGATGTTCGATTCAAAGATATAGAAAACTTCCATGTCCACAGCTCGTGGAATATCACGGCCAAGGTTGTCTCTGCTCAAATCAAGCAGACCAGAAGCGGAAATATAGTCTACCTAGCAGTCCTCACTGATCTATCTGTAAGCAAACATTTCGATGCTAATGAAGTTTAGTAGTTTTGAATATATGATGTTCGTTGTCTTGTAGTTTTGTAGTTTTTATACTGTTTCCTCTTGTAGTTTTGTAGTTTTTAGACTCTTTCCTCTATGAAGTACCACTTCTACATATGGCTTTTTTCCCCATTATGAAATTGAAAGTTTGAAAAATCAATTAGATACCCCAGGAGTGCAATGCTATATAATTTTGGTATTTTTTCTTTACACTTGTGAAAAGGGACAACATTTTAGGTAGTTTTTTATATTTCATAGCAGGTATTGTGATGGCAGTCATATACCATTGTATGTAATTTACATGTCAGCTGCATAGCCCTCACGTATTCCTTGTTATGGTTTTACACGTATCACGATTTTTCTAACAAATCTCACAATGCAACAAACATTCAATGGCCAAGTGTAATTAAGCTAAGCATTTCACAGGGTGATAAAATGGATGCAGTAGCTGTAAGACAGCAAGTGCATCATTCCAATGAGTTGCAGACTGGCGAGGTGTACTATTTCAGTGTGTGAGGTTTGAGATGGCAGACTGTGGACCACCAACTGCATTGAAGATATCTACGGACTATTACATCGTACTGCATCATCGCACTCGGATTATGCCTGTTGGACCTAACGTATCAATTCCGAGGTTGCCGTCACGTTTTATGAATTTTATTTATGTGGCCAGACTACCAAACAAAAAGCTTACAGGTTTATATATTTATGTCTTCGCTGGTTCAACCGTACTGCATTATCAAAGCGTTGGTACTATTCATAGAGGCTAATAATGTGTAATCTATCAATTTGTAGATATCATTGGGATGGTTGTTTATGTTACTCCCATAAGATTCAAGGAGACGTTTCATCGTAGCACACCCTGCTGTGATGTCTTCCTCATGAACATTCAGTAAGACAAATAAACTTGGTAATCAACTTTGAGGTGGTGATTGGATGATGGCTGAATGCGTGTTATTTTACCAGGCAGGATATAATTGTTCTCCGCGTATGAGACCAACATGTGGCACGCCACATGACCATGTGGAGACGTGCCGAACAGGAAAGATATTGCTTAGCGGCCACGTTCCTTGAGATTAGCACGGCGCAAGGTAAGTTATCGTGTATTTATAAATTTATTGTTGTACCATCTAACATACATCAAATTTAAGTGACACTACGTTGTTTTTTAAATTTAGGTGCGATGATCACAACAAAGGATAGCCAGATTGTCTTTGAGCCAGACAATCTGCTAGGATATGAACTAGCGACTTATCGCCGCACGCTTGGCCATGGGACTATACAATACATTGGGGGGCAAGTCAGAAAGCTCCTACGACAAAGGACAAAGAGGGGGCACTATGACAACCTTCGTCTCGGGAGGCTAACCTTGATAACGGTCACACCTACAAAAAGTGTATTCGGAAGACGTCCTATAATAAATAGAAATTTGTTATCTTCAGTTATCCAGACAGGTGTTTTGTCTTCTGTCATCCAGTCATATGTTTTATCTTTTGTGTATTGGGCACAATGTTATAATAGTTTGGTTGTGTATTTACCCTCGAGGTGAGCATATTTTTCTACTCAACTCAGTTCTTCAATGCACCGTCCTCCTTCAATGCAAGTACCGTTCTGATATGTTTTATCTACAATTTTTAAATATGCATCTAGAGTTGGGGGAAGCTACAAAAAAAAATTCCAGTACTATCATGGCCCTGCATATGAGATACAGTGTGTAAACTGAATTTAAAAATAAGAGAAAGGTATGGCCCAATGTTTCTATATTAAACAAATGTCTGGGTGGGTGCAATAAACAAAATGTTGCTTCGCACTCAACTCAAAAAAGCGTCGTGATAATATACTAAAATATTGCCTTCTTTACAAGGAAGATGCTTCTATATTATTACTGACACAACTGTTTTTTGAGTTAAGTGAATATGATGTTTGCCTACAAATGCTCAACACAATACTAAGCTATAGTATTGTGGTTTGATATCTCTATGGGAAAATAGCAGCATAAATAACGTATAATGTTCCATGGTATATTTAAACACCCAGTACCCACAAATCAACAACTAATCGTTCAAGTCAATCATGAGGATGCAGTCTTATTTACTAAGTTACAAAACAACCAACAACGGATTTAATCAAATGCAAATATAGATCTGTTTGGGAGAGCCGAAATTATACCAAGTTGGCTTGAGGGTGACCATGGTGTGTCGTTTCTGCTGCGTGGGTGGCCGTTCTGCTCCATGCCACACACGCCATCATCGCTGTAGCGCCTCGAGCCTGATCATGGCACATCCGATGAGCACCACCCGATAGCATCCATCGACATAGAGGACAAAACCCTCAGTACGCTACTCTGGAAAGCATAAAAATAAGATAATTTCAGTACCGAGCATGACAGGTTACAGCACTTCTGCCAACTGCTACTGTACTTTACCCAGTACCGAGCATTTCTGTTATTATAATCACAAGTTTACAACTTTCAACGGAGAATTGATGAGGTCGGCCAGTGCATAATAACAATGAAATTTTTTTTATTCTTGGTGGATTGCATTGCTCATCATTTGGGTTGCCCCATATTCTGCCCACCCCTTCGTCCAACCCCACGACACAGCAATTATGAGAGAAATCTACGGAAAGGACTATCCCAGGCTGGACGGTCCCTTCATCGCACACACTAATTATGAAATCAATCAGCGGAGTACAATAACGAATCTGCGACGGATCAGCGATGGGATCAGCGTGACAGAGCAGCACCGAGGGATCAGCGCTGTGGTCAACAGCAGCGAGGGACATCGCCATCACCTTAAGCTGGAACGCAATATGAGGGCACATAGCGACCCCTGGTTTGCGGAGTACCTGTTGCGCATCGGTGGTGGCACAGAGGAGACCAATGGTGATGGCGATGTCCGCCTACCAGATGAGATATGCGTGAAGTTTACTGAGAAGGACAATGATCTTGATGCACTCATAAACTATGTTTTTCCCAGTCTCAGTGCAAACATGGCAGATCCAAACTACATCACCTCCAGAGCTATCTTGACGACACACAATGATTGTGTCGATAGGATTAATGTGAAGATGATCGATCGGTTTCAGGGGGATGAGATGGTCTACCATAGCTTTGACTCTGCCGTGGACGACCCATACAACTACTATCCGTCTGAGTTCCTTAACTCTCTAACGCCTAACGGACTGCCACCGCATGAGTTGAAGCTCAAGATTAACTGCCCGATTATATTGCTCAGAAACATTGACCCGGCAAATGGACTTTGCAACGGAACGAGGCTGGTAGTCCGTGGATTTCATAGGAACATCATCGATGCAGAAATCATCTTGGGGCTACATGCTGGGAAGAGGATTTTCTTGCCGAGGATCCCCCTTTACCCCTCAGATGATGAGATGTTCCCTTTCCAGTTTAAGAGAAAACAATTTCCTATTCGGCTCAGCTTCGCCACGACAGTCAACAAGGCACAGGGGCAGACTATTCCTAATGTTGGTATCTACTTGCCCGAGCCGGTGTTCCCTCATGGGCAATTCACTACACCACATCACAGTATTCCCTACTGACGTCCGTCGGGAATAGTCACTATCGCCAACGAAAAGTTGGTCGGGAAAACTTCTATCGGATAGTTGGTCGGTAAAACTTACATACAACGACCCATTGTCGGTCAAGAATGTTGGAAAATAGGGCGTCGAACAGTTGGTCGGAAATACAGCCATCCGCGTCAAACTGTCGGTCGGCAAACAACGCCGACCAACCAGTGGTCGCTAACTGGGCCAGAAAATATGCGCGCGCGGCCGAAACTTTGAAGCGCCAAAATTTGGCCCAGCCCGCGAATTCACTCGAAGAAGCCACCAAACCCAGATGGTATATAGTACTACTAACCCTAATCCTCTTATCCGCTGCGGCGCTACCCTTCCCTCACTCGAGCGGCGGCGGCGGCGGCCGAACCCTTGATCTCCTCCAATATAGCCCATCTGCCTGCTCCGCCAACTTCGCCGGCGAGCCGCCCTGGGTACACACCTCCAACGACCTCCTCCCCCTCCCTTTCTCTCTCTTATCGGCATCCTTTGCCCCGCCCCTTACGGCGACGAACCCTATCGACGAGGACTTCTCAGAGGGCTCGCTCGTTTGCTGGCGCATCTGGGCGGTGGCTCCTGGTTTCAAGTTGTCGACCCGGCGGTTCTGTGGCCAAGCCGAGCTCCACCTACGCAGGCTCTCCGACACAGCCTCCTCGCGCTACACGCGCTGGCTCTCAGATTCGGTTTCCCCAAGCTCCAACAACGCGGCAGCAGTGACGGGCTGAGAGGGATCAGGCGCCTCTTCCTCAAGGATGTGGTTTCTCCGTGCGCGGTGGTCAGCTGTACTCGGCACTCTGTCTTCCGAAGGTCGGCAGCGCTGCTGAGGTGCTCCTGAGCGTCGACGGTTGAAGCAGATGAGGGCACTGAGCAGGCAATGGAGCAGGTTCCTGCTATGATATGGAGCAGCAGGCGCAACTCTGACATGGTGCGTCCCCTTCCTCTCTAGCTTCAACCTTACTGTTTAATGTATATTGCATTCAGAGATCGGTTTGTCGTTGGTAGCTTTTATATGTGAAATTGCTGTGATTGGAAATTTAGTGCAGTACGTTCCGAATGTGAGAGCCGTCTATTTGTTGGGGGGACCAGTCTCTAGTATGTGTTTCCTTCTATATTTGACATGGTAGCTGCGAGCAATGGCATACAACTGCTTGTGCAATACAGTTCTTCATGCCAATGAGGTTTGTTTTCATGCTCTGAGGTTCGTAATTTCTGGGGCGAAATGCTTACTGTGTGTTGTTGAACATGCATACCTAGAGTTATTTACATAATTATGACTTCATGACTAGATGATTTTACAATAAGTAGGATTGCCCCTCTAAATGTCGGTCATTCTAGCTAGTGTTTTTTAGTTGCAGCTTAGTTAAAAGATGCATAAGCAGTGCAGATTTGAGCCTGGTTACAGCCCTATGACCTGCGTTTATTTGTCCAACCTTATTAGGCAGCTGAATCTATGCTGCATGTTTCTCACCCTTGTTCTGCGTAGTCTGCTCGTCAACTTCTGCAAATACGCACTCCACTATTCTATATAATGATATTTACTTGCAACTTTACTTTTTTTTAACTATCCATGAAGATACAGTAATATAGTATGCTGCTTTCTATGAAGATATTAGTTGCAAATATGTAGGATGTAATATATGTAACTGATTAGAAACAAGTTGTGCATGTAACTTTGCAAACACGTTGGTACATTAACTATGTCATTTAACTTTGCAATTTTTTTTAACTATACGTAACTTTGCAAATACGTTGGTACATGGATCTAACATTCTGCTGAGTTAGTTGTATGACGTAAATTGCAATCTCAACAGGATGGTTCATTAACTATGTCATCTAGTTGTGCTTTAGAAACAAGTTCAGTTATCTTTATATATGAGATAGGTATTTTACTGTCCAATTCTTTTGAGATCACTCCTATCTCCTAACGGCAGTGCTGCTTTGTAGCATATTCTTCAATCCATCTACGCTGCAGAAAGTAGTAACCAAAATCAAATAATTGATTGCTTCAGTGTTTTGCTCTTTTGTGTTCAGCTATTTGCTCTTTTGTACACAAGCTAATTGTCGTTTCGATGATTGTAGGACTGCTAATGATCATGTCAGTCTCTTAAGTTGATATTTCTATGGAAAGCAGCAATGCCCCCAATCCGTTTTGTTGCATAAAAGTCTTCATCCTATATATCTTACCTTGTAAGTTGATGTCTTCTAAGTTTATGTCCTTTCAAACTCATGTTTGTACGTTATGTACGTGGCATGGCCTTTGTCATAGAGTGACACCTTCTTTGTTAAAAAATGCTACCATCCAGTCTTAAAAACACACATGAAAACCTAAAACATGGAAGCACCGTATGTAACTGAAACCTATGTTCTTCAATTTTTACATGCTGCCGATATTAAAACTTCTTTGGGACGATATATTCAATATATTGGTAAGGTATTTGGTTGTATGCTTCAAAATATTTTCATGGCACGGACATGCTTGTAATTATCTATTATACTCCAGTCAGAATACTAGCAGAGAACAGCTTACTTGCCATTAGTATTGGAACTTTTGCTTGGTGCTTTTGTATTAGCTATGGTCACAGGGAGATGATGATGCTTTTTCATAGCCTTAGTTGGGATAAAGGCACAAACTTGCCAGCAATTATGTAATATATAATTTCTGTCACATAATATGTTCTTTCATTTACTTCTCAAGTTAACACAACAAGTGGTTTGTAAATTAAAATTATGGATGTGCTTATTTCCCCCATCACTCCGTAGAATGTTAAGATGGACATGGTCTCACTCTAATCTTGTTGTAACTTCAGTGAATTTCTAGAGATGATATTACATGGAAAACATGCATACTAGCAATCTATTCCTAGTGCACGCATGGACAGAAAATTCTAGTATAGTTCAACTACAGTTGCATGTCCTGATGAACTATAAGTGTCAAGTATTCATGTCTCTATAAATGCATGAAAGTAATGGACTTGTTTACCCTTTGTAGGAAAGACATTCAAGAGGACGAGGAACCTGAAGCTTGCGATTTGCAACAACTGGCTATTTTGTGTATCGGAGCAAACTATGAATAGCCGTGCATCTTATAGCTATAGTTCTGTAAACCTATCTACTGTCTTTCAACTTGATAGTGCAATGGAGCATCGCACTTTTTAGCCATTATTGTGTAAACGTAACTAGTGTTAGTCACTCTAAGTATAATGTAAACCTATCTGGTTTAATGGAGCATCTATATTGTTTGGTCTTGCTCGTTATTGCAACTTGATTAATACTGTATTGGATGCTATTCTCATGGTAACAAGGCAAATGCTAAATTAAATGTGACCCCGTAGGATAAAATACCATCTGATTGTTGGTTGGCAAAACAAAATACTGTCAGACAGTTGGTCGGGAAAACTCCATTGTAGGGCCAACGAAATGTTGGTCGGCAAACAAAACGCTGTCCATGAGTCTGGTCGGGAAAGAAATGCCTGTCGGGAAAGAATATGTCGGTCGGGAAAGTTTTGCCATCGCCGTCGAACTGTTGGTCGGGAAAAAATTGTCGGTCGGGAAAGGGCTTTCCCGACTGGACTTACGGTGACCTTCTGTCAGGGAAGGCCGTTTTCCCTACCGATTTTGCTGTTGGGGATGTAGTGTCATGGTGTAGTGATTGTACGTCGTGCTTTCTAGATCTACAGCCAGAAAAAATGTTAAGATTCTCGCCGTCCCACCTACAGAAGATAAAAGGAAGAGAACCCTACATACTGATGGTACTTACACGACCAACATCGTCTTTAAAGAGGTCCTTACTAAATAGGTCAGTTATTTCACATGTACATATATATTTTAAGTACTCATACTTTGTAATTTTAAAATTATGAAATATTTATGTGTAGTCTTATTTATTTTCTACAGGTCAAATGAGATACCGAGGCCTAATATGCTATGTGCAGTATAGATTCAGAACAATAAAAGGGGGAAAGACCAGAAATTCAGAAGGGCATGCTTTACTCACCGAGCTTGACAAATCTTCAGATGCGTTAATGTTCTCTTTGTTGTTATAGCCCTGCAGTAAAAATCACCATCAATTAGATCTTGGGTAATAGCAAGTGCTGCTTTCTATGCAATAATGTCAGCAAAAGTGATGGAATAATGTCTCATCTGAAGCAATGACATAATCAAACCTTGCGTAAAATGCAGAGAATCAATTTGTTGGCAGCAAAATGCGAGGACCATTCCTCAAACTTAATCTTGCTTATATTATGTGGTCCCATTGTTTTACTTTAGATGTGTGGATTGTCCTTGTGCTTATATCTGCTACCGGAATATTCCTTCTCCATATATTTTCTATTGTAAGTTCATTTTTACCTGCAAAACATGGAAGGCATCAATTGTACATAATCCAGGTTTTATCAACCTATTTCTAGCAGCCTATCCACCACACACATACCAGGATGTTTTTCTTCAGTTTGTCTAGCTATTCCAACTGGCTTATACTCTCCCTGACCATATTTAATTATATACAGTGAAATGATTTCTGAACCGGTCAATTACTTACTAATAGCATGCATACTTTCAACACGAAAATGAACTGATACAGGACTGGTTGTGGGCAAGGGCAAATAAATAGTGTGGTTTGCTAAGTAATTAGTATTCGACTCAATAACCAGAAAATACTATTCCAACAACGATTGCTCAATAAAAGCTGACTTACCTCCTCCTTGGAGAAGCATGTAGAGCTTCGACTCGTAGTGAAGCTGAGGGTGCTTCGTCGTCACATTTTCCTGCTGACAAAAAGCAACATATCTCAGCAACCCCTACCAGTTAAATACTCTCCGCTAACCCAAACAACTAAGCAAAACTGACAGTAATTCCACAAAATTGTCACCGAAGCGGGTGTCTTATGAAACAGGCTGCAAACTTTATTAAACCGTTCCACCTAAATCGGCATAGAGAAACTCCTAAGGCACGAGTACTGTAAAATGTGGAAGGGACGGAATCCAATACCAATTTGATGGTGAATTCCTCTCCAGTCTGCACATTCACATCTGCAGCCAAGTGGCCCTGCCTCGCCGGCTTCCGGGCGGCGACGAGGAGAAGGAGTCGACGCTGATTCGGTGCAACAACACGAAGATGAACTCCTCTGCCCGCCTGTCCACCTCCTACTCCTCGACCGCTCCCTCTCCTTGCTGGCCACTCCTTGCCGGGCTCTTGAGCTTGATCGTGCCCTCCTCGCCGTGTGCTGCCGCCCCAGAATCTCCAACGCTAGCAACGCCGCCTCGGTGGGGCGAGGCTATGGAGGGGCGGGGGCGTGGAAGAGCAGCTCGCCGAGCCTGAGCTGCGACCACCTGAGCGGGGGCGGCCGCCGCGGGCGACCGTAGTGGTGGATGTCTTCGGGCTCCGCCGGTGGGGATCTTTGGAGAGTGGGTAGCTTACTCGTGCCTTGGTCACCGGCTGCCGCCGTGGAATCCCCAACGCCAGCAATGCCACCTCGGCGGGCAAGGCTATGCAGGGGCGGGGGGCGTGGAAGAGCAGTGACCGGAAGACCAGAAGAAAGAGTCACTCCATTTTTTTTCTTTACGTCTTTTGTCCCTTCGCCTTTTTGTTTTTCCTGTTAACTAAGAAAATTGTGTAAGATCTTATCTAGAAAGAACGTCTAGGATAATTTTGTTGTGGACTTGTTTGTACGATAAATTTGCAGCTCGTGGATTACTTGTGTATAGATATACATTTCTACAATATTTGCATCGATCAACTACTTTTAGAATACATTTTATTATTATTTTGGAACAGAGGTAGTAGTTAATAAGGGATAGTATAATCATTGCTTTTTGTACAAGTGACATTGCATTATGCGAAGTACAATTTTAATATCTTTACTAAGGGTACTTGTGTCATGAGTCCACCTACAGATTAAAAAAAAACATAAGAGGCAACATGTTAAGGAGCTGTATGCACATATGGATAAACATAACAAATGTGGAATAATTAAAAAATACGCTGAATCATTTTTTTCTTGTGTCATCCGTAGCAACGCACGGGCATTCAACTAGTTATTAGATAAAGAAGAAGCGCGCGATGAACACTACTTGATGAAACAATGTGGGACTCGAAGAAAAAAACTAGTTTTTTTTAGGGCGAAAAAAAAAACTAGTAGCTGTTGTGCGTGGTAACTGGTCCAAGATGGGCCTGGAAAAGGAGTCTTGGTGGCCAAGGCCCATGCCAGCATGGCACCACCGACTCGCTTCGAATCTTCTGAGTTCTGACCAATTCTAGAGTATTCCGTGATTTCGCTTTATTTTTATTTTTATTTTAAAAGAGCATATTCTGGCCTGATTTCAAGGTTTTCTCAGGGCCGGCTTCTTTTGATCGACATTCAATAGCTCCTACGATTGATGTGGTCGCTAAGATAAGCTTGTATGCAGTGAAAGAGTTTAGTGTACAATGGATAACGATCGGATCATATGTTTTGCGGGAGGCGGAACTCAACTGCACATGTTTTTTTTTCTTTTGAAATAAGGTAAAAAAAATGTCACTTTCATTGATTAAGAAGAGATTTTTTAGAAAGTTTACAACCCGAGGTCATGGCCGGAAGTATGCTCCACAAATAAGGCCTACTCTCACGGCATTACATTACTCAATTTTTTGCCCAGCGGGACACCAAAGCGTTGTTTCTTCGTTAATCTTGGTGATAAGCATGGTAGCAGTGGTGGAAGATGGTTTCCGAAGATGCGAGTGTTTCTCCCCATCCTAATCCCAATCTTTCTCTTGCTTCATTCAATTCCGAAGATCCTAAAAAGTGGGATAATGCTTGGTCTATGGCTATGGCACGTCCAGGTGGCATCCATGGAGTTATGGAAGTGAAAAAGAAGACCATTGGGCTGGGGCCCTCAATCACTCTTAACAAGCATATAAAGCGATGTGAGGGCCTTCCTATGGGCGCTCCTTTTGTGGATGGGCTCGGTCCACCATTGCTGGACGGAGATCAAGGCTTGCCAATTCCCCGGAAGTATGGCATGAAGCCAAGCCAACCTCTAAGGAAGTCCAAATGTGGATGGTAAAGCGGCATTGGAAGATGAGGTGGGCGACCGTCTCTTGGACTTGGTTACAAAGCTTACATAGCACATAGTTTTGCCACCCCCTCCGATCAAGCATATCCGCCATCCACACACGATTTTGAAGAATCAACCAAGCGAAAATCTTACACTTGGGGGCACCCACGGCTTCCAAAAAAGGGTAGGCATCATGAAGGTGGTGAGACCCAAAAATTGCATCTTGTAGGAAGACGACAATGAGTAGCAAACATTATTATTTAGCTTCCAATAGATCTTGTCCGGAACGTCCTCATGAATGTGCACCTCCTCAAGCATCTCCCAAAGTTTGGCAAATTGTGAAATGTGGTCAACGGTGAGGTCCCCTTGGGTGTTAATTTGAGAGACCCAAAAGTCATTCTCCATGGCTTTGCAAACCGTGGCCTTCTTCCTCTTTGAGATGCAAAAAGTAAGTGGGGCAATATCTTTTGGTCGCCTTCCATCTACCAAGCCGATTCCCAAAACGAGGCTTTCTCTCCATTTCCGATAGTGACACTAGTGGTCGCCGCAAAGAGGTCTTAGTCCCTTGGAGTACAAGGATTACCAAGCCCCAACCACGGCTTGGGCTCGCCACACCATTCCAACCAAAGCCACCTCAAACGATGGGTTGATGCAAACTTGGAGAGACTGAGGATCTCGACCATCTATAGACATTAGGCTTGCACACCATCTCCCAATTGACCTTGCCACTAGTAGAAAACAGGGCTTCGATTTGGCCCTTTAGTCCCGGCCACTATTGGAACCGGGACTAATGTGAGCATTAGTTCCGATTCCAACGGCTAGGACGCCGCACGGCTTTAGTCCCGGTTCGAACGTACCAACCGGGACTAAAGGGTTGCTGGCAAGCAGCCGCAGCGTGGGGCCAGCGCGAGAGGCTTTAGTCCCGGTTGGTATCATGAACCGGGACTAAAGGTCCATCTTTAGTCCCGGTTCGAGATACCAACCCGGACTAAAGCCGTCGGCATTTTTCATTTAATATGGAATAATTCATATCTTTAAATCCGTAAATCGAAATTTAACAAATAAAATGTTTAAATCAATTAGAAAAATGAGAGGAATCCAAATATGACAACTATATCATATTTTGGATCACAAAAATGCATTTAACTAGGCAAAATTACTTTCAAAAAATCGGCATAAGCTCATTTAAGTAGGCAAAATTATGTAGAAATCAAGAAAATTCCTAATACTTGGGGATTATTCATAAAATGTGGATTACTCTTTGTGAAATTTGATGGGTGCCATTTTGCACCATATCTTTTTGGAGTTTTTTTACTTTATTTGATTTTTTTCAAAAAACTGTCAAAATGGCCACCATGACCATCCTCGAAAGAGGTCAATTTTTTTAAAACGATCGATGTTTCTGTGATATAAGTATATAACCACTAGTTGTGTATCTTAAAATGATTTAAAAAAAATTCAGACCAAACTATCAAACACTTGTAGTTCAAATTTGGATTAATTTCGAAAAATCAGCATAAACTCATTTAACTAGGCGAAATTAGATAGAAATTAAGAAAATTCCTAATACTTGGGTATTATCCATCAAATATGGACTACTCTTTGTGAGAATTAGATGGGTGCCATTTTGCACCTTATATTTTGTACTTGGTTCATAAAAAAGGTAATTTTTGCCACTTAGAAAAAGGAAAATGATATTTATAAAAATAATTTGAAAAATCCCTTCGGAACCATTGTTTCCTATACCAAGATACACCTATTTGTCGAATATGAGAACTTTATCATAAACTATGCCGTAGGAATTGCCATAACTTGGTCATTTAGCTTAAAACTTATAGATGTTTATAGGGAATGGGTCAGCCCGGACCTGGCCTTGGTCCTGGCCCCCGTGGCCTCAAGGCCAAATTGAGGGGCCACGGGCCGACCCATTCCAAAAAAGTGGCCTCACTGGCCCGATAGGCAAATCGGGTCGGCCCAAAAGCAAGCATCAGGAACGTAAGATTGAGAGCAGATTTACAAGCCTCACGGATGTAAATAACAGGAAATAATAACACGACTTTGATAAGGACTTGTGCACAGTTACAGTAGGAAATGATAACATGGACCATTAGGGAAATCATCTACGGTAGTAAGATTTAGAGCAAATTTACAAGCAGCAAGAAAGCATCAGGACTCAAACATATCCGGATTTTCATGAGTTTCGACTCGTTTTTTCATCTCCTTGCTTCATCATCTCCTAGAGGTGGAGCTTCACTCCTCATTATCTGTATTTATCAGGAAAATAAATGTGTAAACATCAACTGAATAGTACATAACACTCACTAGGACAGGATATTGAATTGATGCAGTACTCTATAAGGAAACAGAAGCTAAACATTTAACTGATACAGTCCTGTGTAAGGAAATAGAAGCTAAACAAACAAAAGAACTGACACTGTTTCCTTAATAGGTGCTTGCACCAGCAAAAGCCACAAGCAACATCGCAAGTAGACTAAGATCTCAGAGTTGACTATAAGTCCACATGACCCTACGCAACATACTAGTGTACAATGAAAATCACAGCTACTCGGAGACATGATATGCACGACTAGATCATAGTTGACAATCATCAGTAGGCACCTATATCAAATAGTTACTTCTAGTGTGCTTCAGATTATAGCTACGGACATCTAAATCTCGCTTGGTACGAATATCAAATAGTACTAACATTCAGAACAAACTTACAAGCAGCTAGCAAAGATCAGGGTTGTCCATTGATCGCACTTGCTTCAGTGTCATCATCATCTGCATATATTAAAATGTCAGGTACAGGAACACAGGCGGGATCCATGAAACAGGAGCAGATTTACAAGCATCAGGAAGAAACACCTCACAAGATTGAAAAAAAGATCTAAGGTAGTTAACAGTGCGTGAACCTAAATTAAAATAGACAGGAAAATTAGTCCGCTTGGGTTTGACATAGCTGAAAGAATACAATTCATGTCCTGTTTCTAAAATGAACTCCATGAAACAGGACAAGCAGCTACAATTCCAGGTAATACTAGTTGATGTTGTATCAGGGCACTAATACAAGGAGTTGACAGCAAGGATTAGCAACAGATAGGTGACATACCTTCCATATCGAGAATTATGTCATGAACCGAAGCTATGCTGCGCTCAGTATTAGCAGCGAGCTACCACTTTGGTATGCTTCATCCTCTTCCATGCTTCTGATCATAGGGAAAGTTATAAGTTAATTAACCAGGTTGTTATTTATATACTTATAAGTTATAAGCAAGGGAATTGAGATTTCATACTGCTCCTGATCCAACGGAAGTGACTTCCATTTTTCAGAGGAATGTCAAAAAGGCACATAAGCATACGCAGGCAACAATTTCTCAGTGGTACTGAGAATAACACTTCCGAATGCAGTTCAGAATTTCGGAATGCAGTTCTGAATATTAAAACAGTGAAGCAAGCAGACTCTTCAGGACGCATGATGTTTTCACAAAGATGAAATAATATCATTCTGAACTTGCAAGGGATGTGTGCATGCTAGTAAGCATGATATTTCCTAGAGGCCTAGTCAATCTTTTCAGCCCTTTGAAGGAAGAAATTCTGCTAAAGTTTGTTAATGTGCTGATGGAGAACGGTGATGGAAATACTAGACACATTCTGAGAATCGATTTTGCTATTGCCACCACCACAGCTCGATCCAAGTAAACTAAAGATTCTACTGTGTTACTACAGCAACATTCAACATCAATACAACAGAGAATAAAACATGAAGAAGACATGTGGGCGACCTTGATCACGACGGGGACGGCGAGCTTGATTGCCACGGTTACGGCAACGGAGATGGGGACGGCAAGGTTTATTGCCATGCGGACGGCGACGGAGACGGGGACGGCGAGCTTGATTGCCACGGGGACAGCGAGCTTCACGGTGACCAAGACCAAGAACGGGAGGCGCGGCAGCCGGCAGGAGATGAACTCGAGCGCGGCTGAAATGGCCGGCGGCACCGACTAAGGCATGGGGGCGGCCGACGGCAGCGACTAGGGCATGGGGACGGCCGGCGGCGACTACGGCATGGGGGCGGCGGCGGAATCAAAGAAACCTGGTTCGACCCGTCTGATCCCGAAATCACTAGAAAAAAGGTTCCCTTTGCAAAGGGAACCCAGCGGACCATCTCGTGCTGACAAGTGTCGCATTCTCCTTCGCGCGGTGCCAACAGTTGCATGTATGTTCGCCAAGTGTCACAATCAGATTGAAAGTGGGGAGCAGGAGAGAGAAAGTGACACGGGAGGTGGGAGAGCAGTTTTTGCCTTTTATTTTTCAAAAACGAAACTTCAAAACGAAATATCTTGAGAATCATTTATCCAAATTACGATCCGTTTTCACTTTTGAGCTTCTCGCGTCGAGATCTTCAAAACTAGATCACATGTTGATAGGTTTAGACGAACTTTTGTTTGTACTCCCGGTTATGTATAGTTGTACAACCTATGTTTGTATAGTTATACAACATGTATTTACACAAACTGTGTCTGCGTAGTTGTACAACATGTGCCTATATAGTTGTATAATCTGTGTCTGTACAACATGTGTCTATCTAGTTTTATAACATGTGTCTATGTAGTTGTACAACATGTGTCTGTACAACCTGTGTCTGTCTAGTTATATAACATGTGTTATGTAGTTGTACAACCTGTGTCTGTTTAGTTGTACAACCTGTTAGTTGTACAATCTTGTGTCTGTATAGTTGTACATCTCAAACTTTTTAGATTCATGTGTAGCAGATTCTGTACATCGTGTGTGAATTTGTACTCAGTGTTTTATATAGTTTGTACATTGTTCTCTGTGTAATTTGTACACGGTGCTATATTTTGCTTGTACTTTCTACCGTGTGTTTTATGTACGTACTAGATTCTTGAATCCGTTCAAACGTACGCGATCAACCATCTGTACACCGGCCGCAAGCGCACGATCGCACGTACTACTAGTACTTTGTACTTTTGTCCAAAACTGAAAAAGCAACGATCGCACGTACGTACCACGCCTGTGACCAAAGGGCGTACGAGCCAGGACGTACGCGGGGCTTCAAGGCGTACGCGCGTGCTCCTTTTGTCGCGCAGGACGTACGTGCGCGGCCGCACGGCAGGGTGTACGCGTGGGATTCCGTCACGAGTTCGCTGCGGGGACTAGTCTTCGCGAGCCGCCCGGTGCCATCTCTAATTTCGTTTTCGCTGCCTCCCGCAGTTCGCCACGTGGCTTTCTATCGTGCATCGAGTGACCTTTCAGAAGGGTTCCCTTCCGCTAGTCGTACCCCTCCGTCGGGTCAGACGGAGCCGGCTCCCTTGACCCATGTGTAAAACGAGGCCGGCCAACGTGGCCCATTGGCCTTGATATCTCGGGTCGGGCCAATGACCCAGCGGGCCGACTCGGACCAATCCCATCTTGAGTTTATACATGATAGATCTTTTTGTGAAGACCATCTTGAGTTTATACATGATAGACCTTTTTTGAAGATTGTTTTGAACAATTTGTCAAAAATCAAGTTTATCATTTTTATAGCAACCAGTACACATAAAAGGACTCCATGCCAGAGGATATCTTTTTTTGAGGTTTTTTTACTTTATTTTATTTTTTCAAAAAAGGTCAAAATGGCCACCATGACTATTCATCGAAAGAGGTCAAATTTTCTAAAAATATCGATATTTATGTGATATAACCACTAGTTGTGTATCTTAAAATGATTTTTAAAAGAAATTTAGACCAAACTATCAAACACTTCTAGTTCAAATTTGGATTACTTTCGAAAAGTCAGCATAAACTAATTTAACTAGGCGAAATTAAATAGAAATCAAGAAAATTCCTAATACTTGGGGATTATCCATCAAATATAGACTACTCTTTGTGAGAATTAGATGGGTACCATTTCGCACCATATTTTTTGTACTTGGTTCACAAAAATGGTCATTTTTGCCACTTAGAAAAAGGAAAATGATATTTATATAAATAATTTAAAAAATCCCTTCGGAATCATTGCTTTCTATACCAAGATACATCTATTTGTCGAATATGAGAACTTTATCACAAACTATGCCGTGGGAATTGTCATAACTTGATCATTTGGCTCCATGCTAGAGGTTTTTTTTCATAGCAAGTTTATCGATATTTCTGTAATGCAAAAGATGATATGGATGACATATTTGAATTCCTCTTATTTTCTAATCAATTTAGACATTTTATTTGTCAAATTTCGATTTACTGATTTAAAGATATGAATTATTTCATATTAAATATTATTACATAATCACTGTTATTTATTCAAAAAAATATTATTACATAATCATTGTTATTTTTTCAAATTAAAATATTACATAATCATTGTATTTATTCAAATAATTTTTGAAATTTAAACAATAAAAAAGTGTAACATCATGACTCAGGGGTTAATATGATTAATAGGATACTATTATCAGTAAGTTCTAACTTCTTATTTGGAAGCTAATTTAAAAGGAACTCAAAAGTTAAGCGTGCTCGGGCTGGAGGATGGGTGACCGAATGAGAAGTTTGACCAGGGTAAGTACTTTGACCTGAGATTAAGTGTATAACTAGTTATTAAGTGTGTGGCTAAGTGAGAAATTTCGGAATAGAATTGAGAATAGAATTGAAAATAAAATTAGAAAACTCCCGATACACGTGGGCACGACTCCGCCCACGTGGGGGACCTTTAGTCCCGGTTGGGGGGGCTTTAGTCCCGATTTGGTAGTCCCAGTTGGCAAACCGGAACTAAAGACACTCTACAACCGGGACTAAAGGCCCGTTTTCTACCAGTTTGCACTTGTCACCGGTGACCTTCTCACAAGCCGCCCAAAGGAAAGCTCTACTAATGCTATCAATCTTTGAGAGAACCTCAACCGACACATCAAGCATGATGATAAAATAGATGACCACACTTGTGAGGACCGCTTTTACATGGCTACCGGCCTGCCATGATGGCATGCCTTCCAATCCAAGGGACGAGTCTACCAGCCACCCTATCTTCCAAAGGTTGAAAGTGTATTTTGTTGAGCTGAGAGACCGTCAAAGGGAGACCAAGATATTTCATAGGGTATGTAGTGTGGGTCACCGGGAAGGTTTGTAGGATGTAATCAAGGTCAATACCTTCACACCGAATGGGAACCACTTGACTCTTTGCGCAATTATTAGCAAGGCCAGTGACAGTTCCAAATTGAGTGAGAATGTTGGCTAAGAATTGGATGTTATTTTTGTTCGGAGACATGAAGATAGCCGTATCATTGGCATAGAGGGAAGTTTGAACTGTGGGGGTCCGCACTCAGATCCTATTGAGTTGACCTTGGTCAGTGGCTTTGCAGATTATGTGGTGTAAAGGTCAATGGCCAACACAAAAAGGAGCGGGGGATGGATGATTTCTCTATCGGAGGCCCCGAGGTATATAAATTGACCATGCGGCTCGTGGACTTGCGAACCTGGATTATGCAGGAAAAGATCGCATTATTGTGGTGTTGCACACATGCATGGTTACTTCAGTGAACCGCAATCGGGATGGATCCGGCCGGGTCCGTGTGTTTCGTTGCTGACGCCATCAGATGTATAAAAATAATTACTACGACGTACACGGTACACTATGTGAGCCATAGTGCAAACTGTACATCAAGTCTAGATTCAACGAACCTACTCACTCCGTTTTTTAATATAAGATGTTTAACGTGTTACACATGTTGTCTATATGCATACTAAAATGAGTGAACATACAAATTAAAATGTGTCTACATATATTTGTGTGCATGTGAATATGGACAAAATCTAAAACATCTTATATTAAAAAACGGAGGAAGTATATAATTAGAGTTGATCCATCGATCTGGCCATCATTGATCGGGTACGTTCGTACTGTCGTTGACAGCAGCACCTACCTCCTGCCAGTGTTCGTAAGTAAAACGGAGACAATCACATGCTAATTTTTTTAATAATACATTTGTTAAATCAAATTCAAAAAATATTACGCAAATCTAGGAAATGGCAAAAATAATACGGCCTCAGCCTGGGCTAAGCCGACAGGGCCCTGTCGGCCTGGGCTGGGCCGATTAGCCCTTATCGGCCTTGGCTAAGCCGACCAGGTAGGAGGGCGGGCCGACAGCGTGCGTGGCCACAAGTCGGCCACGTCGACGCCGACAGGCCTTTCGGCTTAGGCGAGGCCGACTAGTCGCAGGACAAAACAGCACGGGCTTTCTTCTTCTTCCGCCTCGCGTCCTCTCTCCTGTTCTTCTCCAAAACGAAAAACTCCTGCGATTTTTTTCCTCCCACCGTGATTTGTCCAACCAGCCATCAAATCTGTAGCCTAGAGATGTTAGAGAGTTAAGGCAACTCGGATCTACAAATGGGTTAGGTTTGGGTGTGATTCCGTGGTGTTTGGTTGGATCAATGGTGGAGTTTGGGTGGAGGTTCGTGGGCTGAGCAAGGCGTGGTGGTGGTGCTGCGGTGGTGGTTCTGCTGCTCCGGCCGTGGTGGTGGTGGTGGTGGTGGTGCTACTCCATTGAATCAAGGCACGCTTCAAGGGTATGATTTTTTTTGGGCTAATTAGGGTTTACACTAATTACGCATGCATTATTGTTAAATATATAGTTGTTCCGGTAGTAATAATTAAGTATATAGTTGTTCCGGTTATAACAGTAATTTGGTGTCACATTTTTAGGTTGTCGAGATGAGTAATTTAGTGAAATGTTTGTTTTACTACGGTCCTGGCACAGTTGTAGTAAATGAGTTGGGAGCTGATATGGGTCAGTTTCGATGGTCAGAGTTGGAACTGAGCGACCCACAAACATGGTCAATAAGTCAGCTGAAAGATTGGTTGGCAGCATGTTTAGGGCTTAATCCTGAAACAGACACCGTCGGTGTGCATGCACTGTGGACGAAGTCAAGGTCACCGGTGTTTTTTTATTTGAGGCCGATAGATCGGACCTCTCAGATGGTGCGATGGTTGCAAGGCTGCGAAAGCAGGGGATGTACCCCTATCGCGTTACTGATACCTGTCGCGAAGGAGGTGATTCCGCCTGAAGGCGAGGGAGGTCACGATCCTGGACAGAGTAGTCAGGAGATGCATTTATCTGGTCATGATTATAATCAGGAAGATGTTGGAGGTGGTGGTTATGAATCTGGCCAAAACAGTGAGGCAGAAGTAGCAGATGATGAGGGTGTTGAGGCTGATGCCGACGAGGAATTCCAACAAATGATGGAAGAGGAAGATGAAGATGGTGATAGTGCTTACGGTGATGATTCCGACGAGTCGGATGACGAACATGTCATGCCCAATCCTGCGTCATGGAGTCATGACTTCACTTCGTCAATGACAGTGAATGATGGTCATGATTCTGCGTGGGAATACCATCAGAACCAGGTTGCTGTGGGTGCTCTATATCCCGACAAGCAACATTTGCAGGACGCAATTATTAAGTGGGCAATGTCGACATGCAAGACATTCAGAACCAAGGTGTCAAGTAAAAAATATCTGATAATGGAATGTGAGGTTGCAGGCTATCCTGGAAGGGTGCACGGTTATCGGCCTCAGTTCGCCATAAACTGGAAAGTGAGCGACGTAGTACAACACACATGTAGAATTGACTGTATTCCTCAAGATCATCGTAACATTTCTTCGACGCTTATAGCTCGGTTGTTGTACTCAGAAATAGTACAGGGCAAAGCTATGGAAGCGAAGGCTATTCAGCATAAGGTGTTCACCAGGTTCAAGTACAAAATATCTTATGGCAAAGCTTGGAGGGCTAAGCAGATGGCACTTGAGAACAGATTCGGATCGTTTCTAGACTCATATGACTCAGTTGTTCGGCTCCTCCACACATTGCAGGCCCGTAATCCAGGCACATATGTTGACATCAAACACTTTTGGATGGCAGAGTTTCCAAACGTAAAGGTGTTGCATCGTGTGTTCTTCTCTTTCGGTGTATGCATAGAAGCTTTCACTCACTGTCGACCAGTGATCTGTGTTGATGGTACTTTTCTTACTGGCAAGTATAGGGGACAGATCTTGACCGCCATTGGTCAGGACGGCAATAATCAGATCGTGCCACTTGCATTTGCTTTTGTGGAGAGCGAGAACACTGAAAGTTGGACTTGGTTCTTCAGGCAGCTTAAAATAGCAGTAGTGAACGATAAGCCGAACGTGTGCATCCTTCATGACCGCCATGCTGGTATACACCCTGCTTGGCAGGAGAGGTACGTGTTTAATGTACTTCTCCGTGTCATATATTATCTGTATTAATTTACTTGTCCGCTTTATGTTTATATTTGTTTTCTGAACATGCAGGTTGAAGTGGGCTGGGCTTTTACCTTTTGCGCGTCTAGTTGAGGCCACTCGTGACTCTCCACGCATGCTGCTAGACCACTGTCTTCTCACATGCTTAGTGGACAGATGGAGACCCGAGACCCACACGTTTCACTTTCGATGGGGTGAGATGGCTCCTACTCTCGAGGATGTATCTTTCTTGCTCGGACTGCCGTTGGCGGGTCAGCCCATAGGGCCGTTGCAGGCCCCAGAAAATTGGGAGCACGAGATGTCACTTCGTTTTCAGGGTGTAAACCCCCATGCTGGAGTGTTTATGTCTGAGCATCACGGACCAAAGCTTGAATGGTTGAATGGTCAGAGCATCAGGACTACGCAATGTTTATTTATCGAAAACTCAATACATGTATGAATTACTAAATTGTCTAACACTGAGTACAACTGTAGGCTCACAAGAAAGGGAACTAATAGAAGCGCGCTAGCGTGGATGCGGAGGGTTGGCGCCTACGTTGCAGAGTGGGAGACTGCGACGACACGAGTCTGGCAGGAGAATCTCGGGTTTGATATTGAACTATTCAATTCGTATTTGCAAATTTACATGCTCTCGACCCGGTTACGCATTACGTATCACGAGCACCCCGAGCTTACACAGACTCCCACTACGTGGGATATGTATCCGAGCCGGTCTACTGCAGGCTCCAGACAGTACGCGGTAAGAGAGTAGTTCATTCTTACAAATATCTCTAAAATTATGTACAACTTACTGATAACCATGCAAATTACAGGCTGAATTGACATACCAGCTACAGACGGATGTGTCCGCTTACGGCCGTTCCCTATCGTCCGGCCCTCTATTGGACCGCCCGCAGCAGCAGTCCTGGGTGCAGCGCTTAGAGGAGATGTTGCGACGTATCTACCAGGCTATCACGTGCACACGTACGTCGGACGTCGATCACCGCCAAGCACCACAACGCCCACCGCGTCATCCCCCGCAACAGGAGCAGCCACAGCCGCAGGTCACGCCCCACCGAAATACGTACTTGTTTCTTACAGTTTTATTGCATCCAGGAGCCTACGGATATCGTACGTCTATGTCCGCTCAACAGTCGTCTGGATCCGCATGAGAGAGTGAGCAGGAAAGTGGGAGCATCCCTCAAACTCGCACACAGCTGGACCATTGGATGGGTATGTACAACACTCCACCACCACAGCCCACACAGGAGACACAACAGGACCACGACGAGCCCTGGTTCCTGGACGTGACGTTCGGCCACCGCACAGGTATGGATGGACGCCGCCGCCTAACGCACCACCTCCGCGTCGTGGCAGACGTCGTGGCTGACACTTCACTCTATTCGTTGAGACTTGTCTATCTATCTATCTACCAGACTTATTTATATCTATGTTGGGACTTGTCTAACTGTCTATGTACTAGACTTATTTCGCATTGATATTAGGTGTATGAGACATATCCGTATTTCTATGTATGAGACATATTATTATCTACGCATGAGACATATTATTATTATCTATGTATGAGACATATTTATGTTCGTATGTACGACACATATTATTATCTATGTACGAGCCATATTATTATCTATGTACGAAACATTCCACATTGCATAAATTAATTTAACATACAGCACTACACGTCCACGTTACAACTTCACTAGTTCTAAACACTGCATAGAACAACTACTGGTACAAATATTACATGCAACTCAACGATAACTAATTCGAATCAACGACTTCACTTCCCTCTGCCATGTGCTCGTGTTGGAGGCATGAAGTCGTCATCACTATTTTCATCGACGACAGCCTTGGATGCACCAACACTCTTCAACTTACGTCTAGAGTTGCCTCGTTTAGGAGGCATGAAATCATCATCACTATCATCTTGAACGGGTTTCTTGGATGATCCACCACTCTTCGCCTTTGATATAGCCCTCTTCACTGCTTCAGCGTGAAGGAGATTTCCAGTCCCATCACGACATGCGCCAAAAAGCATTTCCATCCAACCAAAATGAGGGATCTCTTTGTTCACAAACTGTCCATCGGCAGGCCAGTGCTGGACATTCACAAAATCAGGGGAAAAAAGTTAGTACGATAACACTAGATTCTAACATAATATAAATTCGGTACTCAGTTACCTTCACGTGAAATGCATAGGCCTCCGGCGAAAAATGGATTATCTTTGACTTAGGTGTCATAGGCATGTCCCTAAGCCCCGCCTCAATAGCTTTTAGCTCATTAATTCTCTGCCACTTCCACCACCACCCATCAATTTCATCTGAAATTTCTTCAGGGGTCATCTGGATTTTGTTTTTTTGGCTATAATTTCTCCCACCTCACGAATGTTGCCCCACTCACTAACTAGCTCCCTATAACAGCTCTTGGGCCTACCCTCCCTAATACTACCTTCAGTCCATATTGCAGCGTGATGCAAAACACACCACGACCTATGCTCCGAACTAGGACCCGAACTGCCAGACATCGTTCCTATCCGACTGAGGAAATAACCACGCACCACACCCCTCCTCCATCACCAAATCTAATGGGGTATATATATAGGCTCACCCAGGAGAAGAAGAGCGGGAGAAAAATGGCGGGAGAAAAAAGACGGGAGGAAAATGGCAGGAAAAAAATGGCGCGGGAACTATGGCGGGAGAATTAGGGCGGGAGAAATATGGCGGGAGAAGAAGGGCGGAAAAAATGCCGGGAGCGACAAACGGGAGGGAGAGAAGAAGGCGGGAAAAATTAGGCGGGAACGGGTGTCGCCGGGAAGGGCTAGCGCGAAAAATGCAGAGTAATACGAAAACATGCACTGCTCGGCTGGGCCAAGGCCGACAGGACCTAGTCGGCCCAGCCGTGGCCGATAGGGTCTAATCGGCTTAGCCCTGGCCGATTAGGTCCTCTGACACGCGCAGGCGTCGGCCGACTACCTAATCGGCCCAGCCCAGGCCGACAGGGTCCTTTCGGCTTAGCCCAGGCCGAGGCCGTATTATTTTTGCCATTTCGTAGATTTGCGTAATAATTTCGAATTTGATTTAAAAAATGTATTATTAAAAAAAATTAGCCAATCACGTCTAGATACATGCATGTTCCAATGCAAAGCATGTAGCTAGCCAAGATGTTTGCATGTATCCCATCGATCGGCCTAGCACGCCGGCCGGAGCCTGAGAATGCATGAAAGATTCGTTAGTTTGTTCGAGCATGCATGTCCAGGTTCAATGAATATCGTCTCATCAGTTCAATTTTAGGTCATTATTCATTGCTACTAGTAGTAGTAAGTACTGTTCCGCTTTTGTCCGCAGTGTACCAAAATGGATGAATAGGAAAATCATGGATTGGATGTCACTTAGACAAAAAAAAAGTGATAGAAGTTGTTTAGATATGCACACATGAGTAATTTTCTTCAAGGATCAACTACATGCCAGCTATAATTATCACACAAACTAAGTAAGAAACAAAGTATAAGAAATGTTTGATGGAAGGGAAATTTTCTTTTGAACCCCCGATTCCGGCCACGCGGAAATTTCGTAAGTTTTCTACTCCTACAAATAAAACAAATGAGCTAAATTTGTGGAAATACCCGCGGCTTCTGTGATTCAAAGACTTTTGGAGGATTGGAATCTTGAAGAATTTTTTCTGTGTGGGTTGTTTGATTTGTCTGATTGAATCCTAGCTATGTGTATTTTTGTAAGGATACTTTTGCCTATATTGCAAAGACGATTTTCCATTGTTTCAATCACTTGGAAATATCATCTGTCATCCTTATATTTGGTGCAATCAAACAGATTTTAGTAAAAACTCAATCGTGTAAAATTAACAGGAGCATGACATTACAATCTTGATTTAGGAATTAGGATTCGTAAGCTATTAGAGTTACGGAAATCAAAAATGTTGTGGACATGATTGGTTTATAGTATCTCCAACAGATTGTATCTTATAGTTTGTAGGTAAAGTTATTGTTCATGTCATCAAGTAGCAACAGCCAACATACACACAAAAAAAAAAATCCATTATAGTGTATCTTCAGGTCGTACAATAAGAGTGACATAGTAATATATATGTTTGTTGTACACCATTCACCGTTGGTGTTCACGAGTCATTTAAGTGTATATAAGGCTTGATGTCACCTTATTTTCTGATAAATCATTATAGGTTATAGTTTAGACTTGGCGCCGATTCCGCGCACATGTATCGACTCGGCCATAGCCTGTTATCTCTTTCTCTATCCTTATCCATATAAGGAAGCCCATCTCTCCCTGTCATGCGGAGCACACGTGGGCGCATGTGGACGGCTAGACTGGACGCGACGAATCGGGAACGCGCGCGACCTGCCAAGAGATTAGACCTGCTGATGTGTATCCATCTGTGAGGACGACCAAGAGATTAGACCTGTCTCTATTGATTCATTCATCCAGGTCACGCGCGAATCTGGTAAACCCAGCCAGCATGTGTCACTCTCACTCTTCCATCTTTTCTTTTTTGAAAGTCTCTTCCATCTTTGAAGTAACTAAGCTTTGCACATCAACTCCAAACTGATTTATGCTCCTCGATCGATCCTTCTCATATTCCGCAAGTGAAGCGAGCTTCCTTCACCTTTAATCCGTGCCAATATTCAAAAACCTCAGTTTTAGAGAACTATTGCATTAAGTAACTTGGTCGCATGCATGCGATTAACTAGCTAATGTGGTCATATTCATCCCCTAATCTCCTCCCTCTTTCCGCCTCATAGCTAGGGTACAGACGATCATCATCTAGCTATAGTTCCTTCACGAATTTGCGGTTGATTCGAGGCACACGTGGATTTTGGTGGTGGACGCGACCAAACGGGAACGTTCAATTATTTGCAAAGAGATTAGACTTGCTGATGTGTATCCATCTGTAAAGACGGGGACGTACGTACGTCTCTGTTTTTCTTCGACGGATCGATCGGCGACGTCTTCTAGCTCGTATTATTGGTTAACTGCATTGTGCTGATTTCGTTTCTGCCTTTTCACCCGGCAAAAGGTCTAAGATTGATCACTCTCACTCTTCTAGTATCTTTTTTGGATCGATCATAGCTCAGATGAGATTTACCAAAGCTACCACTAAAACTCCAAACTGATTTTTCCTCCTCGATCGATCCTTCTCATGTGCAAATAAATCAATATTTTTTATCTCCTTCAATTAATTTCTTACTTTCTGAGGGAAATCAATGTTTTTTTATACGTAGATACTTATATTCATATAGAAAGGAACACATTACATAGTTAAATACAAGCAAAGAAAAAACAGAGAGGAAACAGAGAACTGCAAAGCTGGCACACTCCATCTTCAACCTCGAGGTCACCGGGCGCGCAAGCCCTCCACCGTCGGAGACGCCGAAGGAACCAGCCGCCTGGAACACCCACCGCGGGAGCAGAAGAACTCCTAGCCCGGAGGCGTTGAAGAGCCGCAGTAACCACCAACTCCGAGGAGCTGGATCTGAAGACGATGAAGAAGCAACGGCCGGGGGCACACCCCAAGCTCGAACTGCCCCAGACCTGGGGCCAGCGCCACACCACCTCACCGGAGATGGCCAGATCTTCCACCTGCACACCACGATCCCGCACAGCCAAACTTGTGCCAACTGCAAGGGCGAGCTTAGACCAAGAACGAACAAGGGAAAAGGGGTGTTGTAAATTCCTGCACTCGGTAAAACGAGATACACTCTTTTCTTTACTTGGACAGAGGGAAGCATCATAAACATGCGTACCAAAATTTCAGAGAACTATGGGTTTGGTAACATGGTTACATGCATACCAATAAGCTAGGCAGCACCGACGGCATGAAACTCCACAGTCCAAGGAGGACTGGGCACGTGGCAGTAGAGCCAAGAGCTATAGCTAGCAGCCGTGACGCACATGAACAACCGCTCAGCTCATGTCGACAGTGCCCACCAATAATGCCATAACCGATTACATGAGCAATGGATAGCATATTCATAGAGATCCGGATCGCCCAACAAGATGCATCTCTGACATACATGACCTAGGCTAGGCCGTATAAAGCTCCATAAAATATGTCCTTGTTCTCATACACTGTATAGGGTAGTAAGAAAGAAGGAAATGAAAATGTGTAGGATGCAAAACTAGCTAGGAACACAAACCAATAAATAGATTAATCAATAATGTGTGGAGATGGCAAGGCGGTAAGGTAAGCGAATGGCTGCTCATCAGGAAATGTCAGGATCAGATGACTCATCACAAGATACCAAAAGAAAAGGAAAAGATAGAATAGAATACATGGAAGATGGTCATGTGCAAGTGCAATGCAACAATGGACTGGTCTAACGCGGCGCCCCTGCTGAGCCGCGCTCACTCTCAGTTCAGCTCAGCTCAGCTCTTGGCAGGCTATAAATAGGAGGCTCTCACGCTACTCCTCCAGCACCCAACTCTCCTCGCAACATCCACAGCTCCTCTTCCTTGTTGCATAGTACAGCAGTTGATTCGGCAAAAATGTGCGGCATACTGGCGGTGCTGGGATGTGCCAATGACTCTCAGGGGAAGAGAGTCCGCGTGCTCGAGCTCTCGCGCAGGCTCAAGCACCGTGGCCCCGACTGGAGCGGCTTGCACCAGGTCGGCGACTGCTACCTCTCCCACCAGCGCCTCGCCATCATCGACCCGGCCTCCGGTGACCAGCCGCTCTACAACGAAGACAAGTCCATCACTGTCACGGTACGTCGTTTATAACCTTATATATGTGTCTACATCTCTCTATATGTTACCTGTTCTTTGGTCCTAAAACGGAAGGAGGCTTTTCCTTGCAGGTGAACGGGGAGATCTACAACCACGAACAACTCCGGGCACAGCTCTCCTCCCACACCTTCAGGACCGGCAGCGACTGCGAAGTCATCGCACACCTGGTTAGTCACGTAGCTACAAGAAAGAACATTCATATCATCAAGATATGGTTCGCCAACTTATGAAACACTAAGATATACATCCATCACAAGTAAAGTAAAACACAACTTCAGATGTGCAAAAGCCAGAAATAATAAAAGGATGATTTGCTGCATATGTCCTGCTTTAATGAGGGACTGCAGTAAATAATAATTGGTCCCATGTCACGAAACACCAATTGAACGAAAAATATACGACAATTTAACCAAACTGTATTACCATTATGTAGTACGAGGAGCACGGAGAGAATTTCATTGACATGCTGGATGGTGTCTTCTCCTTTGTCTTGCTCGACACACGCGACCATAGCTTCATTGCTGCCCGTGACGCCATTGGTGTCACACCCCTCTACATTGGCTGGGGAATTGATGGTAATTCAACATTAAATTTTACTCAATAATGCTTCACAAAACCTGCCCTGCAACAATATTGCCTTGTGCTAGTAATGATACTAAGCCAAGTAACAAGTAGGATCTGTCAGCATACCTGCTCATCTTCTAGAAATTCCCAGGGTCCGTGTGGATATCATCAGAGATGAAGGGGTTGAATGATGACTGTGAGCACTTTGAGATCTTTCCTCCTGGCCATCTCTACTCCAGCAAGCACGGAGGCTTCAAGAGATGGTACAACCCACCTTGGTTCCCGAGGCCATTCCTTCAGTGCCATATGATCCACTTGCTCTCAGGAAGGCTTTCGAAAAGGTCAGACTGTTGTGTCTGAAATCGAAAAGTAACCAAATTTCAGGACCCGCCATGGTATAACTGTATAGTCTTCTTTCAGGCTGTCATCAAGAGGCTTATGACAGACGTTCCATTTGGTGTTCTACTTTCTGGTGGCCTTGACTCATCATTGGTTGCAGCGGTCACAGTTCGTCACCTGGCAGGGACAAAGGCTGCAAAGCGCTGGGGGACTAAGCTGCATTCCTTTTGTGTTGGCCTTGAGGTATGAAACTGAAAAGGACCGACAATGATCATAACTTTCAGCCCATTTCCAACACTGTTACAAGTGTCCAAAATATTATTGCGCAGGGATCACCTGATCTAAAGGCTGCAAAGGAGGTCGCCAATTACCTGGGCACTGTGCACCATGAGTTCCACTTCACTGTTCAGGTAACAACATGCCTTATCTGTTGATCATACCAACCTACTGGTAGTCTGGTACTAATAGAACAAAGTATTGCAGGACGGCATTGATGCAATTGAAGATGTGATTTATCACACAGAAACATATGATGTGACCACAATCAGGGCGAGCACGCCAATGTTCCTGATGTCTCGCAAGATCAAGTCACTTGGGGTCAAGATGGTCATCTCTGGTGAGGGTTCCGATGAGATTTTCGGAGGATACCTCTACTTCCACAAGGCCCCCAACAAGGAGGAGCTCCACCGTGAAACCTGTCATAAGGTGAATTAAACAGATATATTCAGAAAAATGGCAAATCCAGACACCCTGACATAATGATTATTCTGTAGATCAAAGCTTTGCATCAGTACGATTGTTTGCGGGCCAACAAGGCAACATCTGCATGGGGACTCGAAGCACGTGTACCATTCTTGGACAAGGAGTTCATCAATGAGGCAATGAGCATTGATCCCGAGTGGAAGATGGTATGCTCAAGCTCAAATCTTTCAAATCTAGAAACTTGAGAAAGAGTGTACCACATTGTTATTATTTTTAAATATCTTCCTAGTTTCTACCTCTAAACAATTACCATTTCTGGCGTTACAGATCAGACCTGATCTTGGAAGAATTGAGAAGTGGGTACTAAGGAAAGCATTTGATGACGAGGAGGAGCCTTTCTTGCCAAAGGTAACTTTTTAGTTCAAACTTCTGCTACATTAATATATTAATAGAGCAATGAAGTTAACAATCTCTGTTGTTTGGGAATGGCAGCATATTCTGTATAGGCAGAAAGAGCAGTTCAGTGATGGCGTTGGCTATAGCTGGATTGACGGCCTCAAGGCTCATGCAGAATCGAATGTAAATAATTGTTTCTAATGTTCAAACATGACATTGTTTTAAAAATATAGTAAATTTTTACTGGTATTTGTAGAAACGATTTAACTAAAAGCTACATGGAATTATTGATTCAGGTGACCGATAAGATGATGTCAAATGCAAAGTTCATCTACCCACACAACACCCCGACAACAAAAGAGGCCTACTGTTACAGGATGATCTTTGAGAGGTTCTTCCCCCAGGTGAGTAAATAAAACAGCATGAACATGCAATAGAAAACTCATGTTGCCATAGGAACAGCAAATTTGATGCAAGCATGTCCATTGCTCTCGTACCAGAACTCGGCGATCCTGACAGTGCCAGGCGGGCCAAGTGTCGCATGCAGCACGGCGAAGGCGGTAGAGTGGGATGCTCAGTGGTCAGGGAACCTGGATCCCTCAGGGAGAGCAGCGCTTGGAGTCCATCTCTCAGCCTATGAACAAGAGCATGTCCCGACCACCATTGCTGCAGGTACAAGCAAGAAGCCGAGGATGATCAAGGTCGTCGCGCCTGGTGTCGCCATTGAGAGCTGATGGTGTCCTGTCCTGCTTGCCATTTCTGATAATAAATGAGATGTACCTGATCTTGTCATTAGAATGATGTCAGTCGAATGTTTGAGTGAAGAACTGAAGATATGTATTAAGTTTCTATTGTTAATATTAAATGAGAGATCGGTTGAATTTCCTAATCCTTTTCTGCCAATTTCCACTATTTGACATAAAATACTTAACCTAACCAACTTGAGAGGATTAATGTTTGAACATGGCGTCATAGTTGCAACATGGGCTAAAATAATCGAAAGAGCGTATAATAACATCTTGAAGTAATGCATGGCAAGATAGATAAAATAGTTAGATCTTTTTTTCTGAAACAAAGCAGCACAGGAAAGTAGTCTGCGTACAGTAAGAAACAAAGCTACCAATAGAGAAGAAAAAAAAAGCATTAAGTTGAACTGTGAGTAATAAATAGGATTCCTTTGACCTCTTAGATTTGATCCCTTGTTCACAACCAACATATCTAAAGCTTTCTCCCAGCAAAACTTACCTTTCCATAGAATACAGCAATTTATGTCATATTTGGAAAGCCAAAGGGTTTCCCAGGTTCTGTGGGAATAGACCTCTTTCATGTGAATTTTGTGCACTCTGAATGTGCCTTTATGGACGTCAATAAGAAGGGAAGGGAATGCCATCTTTCCCGAACGTAAACGTCACTAGTGCAAGATATCCCATGAGATGGAAGCTAAAAAATTGGAAACAGTCAACTCAAACCAATAGCGCCAGACATTTTTCCCCAGTCATCTTTATACCTTACACGCAACAATTTGCCGACAATAGCAACTGATGTTGTACAATAAGACAATAACAACCGAGCTACCAGTATAAACATCATCTACACCACATATTAAATGGACCAAACCCATACCTAATGCGACATTAGCTAACACCAGCATTTATACGACATTGGAAAAGTTCATCTTCGAGCATGAAATTATTGCAGGTTCCAGCTTCGGATGCCATGAATAATAGGAATCATAATTTTTTATAGAGATCAATGAAGACATCAACAGATGAAGAGGACAGCACAAACTTAATGAGTTTGCTGAATTTGTTAATCCCAAAGTAATGAGAACATTGTTGCTATGTGGTTCCTGGCTTCATGCCTTCTTTTCTGTTTTTAAAGCCTCCGTCATGGCTGGCTAACGGTACTTGAACTTGGTAACAGAAGAATGGATGCACTTTGGCCTCCTGGTAATGATTCGGAGCTTCTTGGTCTGCAATGTTCACATAAAAGAATTTTTCTTTAGAATCTCAAGGCATCAATCAATGGTTTGTAGGTTACAACAAAAGAGCATCCTAACACCAGAGAACTAATCGGGTTACCTTTCTACTGTTTGGATGGCATCATCACCTGGTGGTACCATCCTCAGATATCCACTGCTAGCATGGATGTTTCCCTGGAGTACACATGCATCACACAAAGCCTTAGAGAACAATGGTATGCATCCTTAATCCATTGTATTTTATCCACTTGAGATTAGTACATCATACCTCCTAATACAGTTCCATTCATGTTATTACTATGTTAATATGGAGAAAAAACTGCAAAGTTTATGTTCAAATTATTCACCGAAATCATTGTTCGTGGGGAAAATGATTGTGCTCAACATATTTTGGTTTGCTCAAGAGGCAGCTATAATACCTATGGCCAATCTGATGGTAACTGCTAGGTACAACTAAAGTGACTAAATTAAGACTTGTTTCTTTTCCCTTACAAACTGTGCAGCACACCTCACTGCCATTCTATTAGAAGACTGAAGCTGTGACAACAGAATGCAGTAGATTTCACTTTTTCCTCTACAGTGAGTCAGAAATTAAACCATCCTTTTCCCACTCAGCCACAACAAATAATAATCTAGAAAGCTAAAACTGCATGATCCAACTTCCAAGCATTATTTATTCAAAATAATATTATATAAGTGTTCAGATGTGATTCTTCAAAAAAAAAAACTGAAACCAGCAAATGATATAGGCATCTTCTGCTTGGTGTAACAGAAGAAGCTACACTAGACTCTGTTTCTCATAACAACATAATCCTGCACACGCGAAACCATTTAACTAACAGAAATATTTCACGATTCCAAGACAGGAAAAACCAGATAATTGTGTCTGATATCGTGCATCATTCCATCCAACCCAACTAGTAACCAGAGTGACAGAGTCATAATCGATGTGCCTTTTAGTTTCCCCTACGACCTATAGCACTGACATGCACAGGATAACATCAACAGAAACATGTAACAACACAAGCAAGGCCATTGAAGTAGGCTAACAACTTAACAAAAACACAGAAAAGCGTGTCAAATGCAGAATTTCTCTTTCGGCATCCCCTATGTACCCAGACAGCTAACCATGCACAGAACGTATGTACATAGAGACGTAAAGGTAAATGTGCATGGAGGCTTAAACAGGAGTAATAGAGCACTGAATAACATATAGTAACAACTGAATCTGCCATCTCTCAACTATGAAGGGCATAATCTCTCTGACCAGTATCCCCGTCAATATTACGATGTTATCAGGCACAAGTGCCTGAACATGAATAGAATGCATGATCCTGAACATGATATATTTTCCCAATCAATAGAAGTCTGCTGCGTCTTAAAAATGCAGAAAACACAAACCCTCTCCAGACAGCTAAATATATGATCTTCTCAATGCAGGGACAGGCAAGTCAAACAGTTGACGTGCTGCAGAAGATGAGAGAGAGTACTCACCGGCAAGACGGCGTCTTTCTCCTTCTCCTTATCTCTCTGTACCTTGGCGACCAGTCCGGCTCTCCTCTTGCCCCTGTTGAGCTCCTCAGTGTCCGAGATCTCGGAGACCTTCCTGTCGCGGACCTTCCAGACGGTGCCCTTGCGGACGAGCAGCTTGGCGGCCTTCCAGCCGTCGGTGCTGGTGTCGATGACGGTGACCTCCGTCTTGGAGCGCCTCTCCCCATCGACGGCGAGGGCGTACCTGTCGGCCCGGCGGCGCTTCCTGGCCTTGGCCTTGTCTTTGTCGTCAGATTTGTCCTTGGGGCGAGGACGGGGCCGGGACTGCTTGCGGAAGGGCTTGGGCGGGCGGCTGGATCGCGGGGCGGAGGGGACGGCGAAGATGTCGGAGATGACGCCGGAGAGTGGCGGCGGCGGCGGCGGCGGTGGCAGCTGTGGCTGTGGCTGTGGCTGAGGCGGGTTGTAGGTGTTGTTGTTGGCGCTAGGGTTTGGGCGGGCGGGGTTGCGGGGCGGCTTGGGGTTGGGAGGCGGGTCATGGGGGTTGATGACGGCCAGGCGGCGGTCAGGGGAAGCGGGGGGTGGCGGCGGAGGGGGGAGAAGAGTAGGAGGGGGCGGCGGAGGCGGAGGCGGAGGGGGAAAGGGCAGCTGGGGCTGGCCGTAGAGGAGGTCGTCGATTTGGAGGTGGGAGGGGAAGGAGAGGCCCCCCTTGGCGTGGAGGCGGTGGAGCCATTGCGGAGTGGTGTTGTTGATGCTGCTCTCGGCGACGGAGAGCACCCATTGGCAGCACGGCATTCTCCAATCAAGCTGGATCGGAGCAGATGGCGGCAGCACCGCCGCAGTGTGTGGGGAACCAGGAAGAAGGTTCTGAAAGCTAAAGAGCGGATGTCCGGTAGATAGTAGACTTGTTTCGCAGATGCCATGCGACGCGTTGAGGCGATTTGACGATTTGCCGCACATTATTTTGCAATGTGGTGGTCACGTGACAAATAATCAATTCTTGAAGTAAAGTGTGGCAAAATCATCAAATATCCCATGAATACCGTGACCAGACAAGAAAGTTAAAACATTGCATTTCATATCATATAACCACATAAAATAACCAACTATTGAGTAAGAGGAACAACATCTGCCAAGAAAGCTAACCAAGTAAACAACAAATGTGTCCATCATTTTAATAATCTTTTTTTTTTGAATTACATCGCTCATCACTAGACGTATATAGACCGGCAAATCTGTATCTGATCTCACATATGATCTACAACAACAACAAAAAGTACCCAAATCGGGGGCATTAAATGCACACTTATAGGGGAGAATTAATTATTTATAGCAAATATCACATCATGCAATAACAAAATCCCGATCCACCGCATCAAAATAGATAGAGATGGAGTTGGTGGTGTGTGTGGCTTTTGACTAATTACAAAAAAAAAGATACCAAGGTTGGATGTGTGAAAATAATAGGAATTTTAAACAAGGGAATGCTTGAATCCATATATGCACCGGAAGTGAAATTTTTTGTCCTAGGACATGGCATGATCATCTAATTGGACATGTCCGCCAACTTACATCATCTTTGAGGTTGTTGCATCACAAGATTTATAGATTTGACACTCTTTTATTTGGCTTATCGGGATCTCACAATGACGTCAAAGTGTCCAATCTCCATTGTTTTGAAAGTCTAGTTGAATGTCATGCTCCGCCGGTGATTTTTTTATGGCAATTGTCTCTATTATGCCATGGTACTATTTTGCCAATGATTATTCTCAGTGAGCAACATTTATAAAGTTGACAAAAACTCACAGGTAACAAAGATATTTTTTGCAGTTGCACAAGAATCTGTGATGAAGGATGTGGGGTGATCAATGTTGGGATATCGCTTATCGGTCGATCCAAGATAAGGAGTAAATCGGCCAGTTTATCAGCATATCGGTCGATTTATCGGCATATTGGCCGATAAATCAGTCGAATCTTATCGGTCAGACATCGGTAAGCGATAAATCGGCCGATTTATCGGAATATCGGCCGATATCTTGGACAATCCGTGATCATATGGATTTAATCAAGCTCTCTTTGCTATTTTCTAGTGAATTGGCTAGATTTAGGAAGCAAGAAACATTGTGGCACTTCATGATATGGCTTTTGTTATTAAACTTAAATTTGAGCAGTTGTGTTAGAATACTTGAAATATCGCCCAAAACAATTATGGTATGTAGTTTGTTGTATTATTATGGTGCTAAAATATGTCTCATATATAAAGTTTGTGAAGACTAGATATATGATAAAAGGAGAGAGAAAAAAGAATAGGCATAAAATTTTAGGGGAGACATGGTTGGGCCATGGGCTTTATGCCGTCCAGCCCAGTTCAAAAGAAAGAGAACACTTGTTCTTCGAAAGAAGTCCAAATAACCCCCCTATGTATTGGGTTTCAGCCGGAGAACCCCTATGTTTAAACTGGGACATTTAACCCCCTAAGTTTGCAAAACCGGACAATTAGCCCCCTTGATAGTGGTTTTGGCTGTATGAGGCGGTTTCGGTTAGATGGATAGTGGTTTTGGTTGTATCGTTGACCATGGACGGATTCCTCGCCGCAAGCGCCGGCGGCGACGAAGGCCAGCCGCCCAGTCCACCTCCCTGCTGCTTCCTCGCCTTGCTCGTGGTCTGTCGGCTGTTGCAAGAGTCAGCTCAGCCGCCATGAAGATGTCTATGCCGCACCAGTCACCGTAGCGGCGACCGGCGCATGGCGGAGTTCCGCGGCGAGGCGCACTCCGCGTCCTGAGACCACTCAGTCTTCGTGCGCGCCTACACGCTCTACCTCGACGACCGCGTCCACTTCCTCCTTGCCCTCCTCCCGCACCGTGCGCTTCGCCGACGACCATGACCGCGGCGGCGGCTCGCCCGCTTCTGACATGACGGTCATCGGTTGCTTCCTCGCGTGTAGCCCCACGAGCGCCGCCAGGCGCAGCCGCATCGTGCTCGCCATGCTGTGCCCCATGGTGAGGCAGAGCGCGCGCCTCCCGTCTTCCTCGCTGTCCTGCTCGACCGCTTCTTCGACATGGGCTACGCCGGCTGCATCCAGGCGTTTGAGGCCTACGTCGGCATCGTCAGGCTCGTTGATGACCTCCTAGCCTTCTACTCCAGGTGCGACGACGCGGGCGTCGCGAGGTCCTCCGATTTCCTCGACGCGGGCGACGCCAGAGCGGGCATGTCCTATGTGCCGTGGAGGTCGGCGATGATGCGCATCTTGGCACCGTTGCCGGGGAGTAGAAGGACTTCAGTTCAAGAGCTGCTGACCTCCCCTTCAACACTCTAGCATATTTGACTACTATGATATTTAATTGGGCATTACGACAAGATACATAGACCGTTATCCAACAACATCTATGACTAATAATCCACCGCCGGGTTGTCATCCGAGTCCCCCGTTGGTATTAAGTTGCAAGCAACGGATAATTGCATTAAGTAAAGTGTAATGTAAACAAACACATATGCCCGTGGACATAGCATCGTTAGGTTATCCCTAGTGGCAACAGCACATCCACAACCTTAGAACTTTCTGTCACTGTCCCAGGTTAAACGGAGGCATGAACCCACTATCTAGCATAAATACTCTCTCTTGGAGTTACAAGCATCTACTTGGCCAAAGCATCTACGAGTAACGGAAAGCATGCAAGATCTTAAATAACATATAAGATAGATTGATAATCAACTTGACATATATTCAATATTCATCGGATCCCAGCAAACACAACATGTAGCATTACAATAATATGATCTTGATCATGTAGGGCAGCTCACAAGATCTAAACATGATGGCACAAAGTGGAGAGACAACCATCTAGCTACTGCTATGGACCCGTAGTCCAAGGATGAACTACTCACGCATCACTCCGGAGGCAGGCATGGCGATGTAGAAGCCTCCGGTGACGATTCCCCTCTCCGGCAGGGTGCCGGGAAGAGGTTCTGAACCCTCCCGAGCTAGGGTTGACGGCGGCGGCGTCTCTGGAACTTTTCGTGGATATTTGCTCAGGCTTAGGGTTTTCGCGTCGGGGGGAATAAGTAGGCGAAAGGGCGGCGGCTGGAGACCCCCGAGGGGCCCACACCACCCTAGGGCGCGGCAGAGGGGGGCCCGCGCCCTAGGTGCGTGTGGCCCTCCTGGCCCTCCTCTGTGCTCCTTCGCTCCGTCAGGTGGTTCTGGAAAATAGGGACCCCGTGTAGTTTCGTCCAATTCCGAGAATATTTCCAGACTAGCTTTTCTGGAATACAAAAACAGCAGAAAACAGGAACTGGCACTTCGGCATCTTGTTAATAGGTTAGTCCCAAAAAATGTATAAAAGTGATATAAAGTAGATGCAAAACATGTAGCAATTGGTATAAAACAAGCATGGAACATCAAAAATTATAGATACGTTTGAGACGTATCAGCATCCCCAAGCTTAGTTCCTACTCGTCCTCGAGTAGGTAAACGATAAAAACAAAATAATTTTTGAGGTGACATGCTACATCATAATCTTGATCATATAATATTGCAAGGCACATGTAAATGAATGAAGTGATCCAAGTCAATGGTCTATAATTTGCTACCAAATAGATAATGAGTAAACAATGAATCACACAAGCTAAACGTTTTCATGAATAGTACTTTCGAGACAAGCATCAAACAGTTTTGCATAAGTGTTAACTCATAAAGCAATAGTTTCTAATAAAAGGTATTTAATCAACACAAAGGAAGAATTAGTTTCAGCATTTGCTTCAACTTTCAACATATTTATCTCATGGATATTGTCAACACAAAGTAGTATAACAAGTCCAATACATTGCATATAACGCATGTTGTAACAAAGTTGACACTAGTGTTTGCTTGTGGAAGACAGAAAGAATAGGAAAACTGACTCAACATAAAAGTAAAAGAAAGGCCCTTCGCAGAGGGAAGCAGGGATTAAATCATGTGCTAGAGCTTTTAGGTTTTTGAAAGCATATAGAGATTGCATAAAATATTTGATACTCCTCCCAACCTTGCTAACACAAGCCATGGCTAACCGAATCCTCGGGTGCCTTCCATCAATCACATACCATGGAGGAGTATCTATTTTTGAGAGGTGTTTGTTAATTGTCAACGAATGGTAGCGGGTGAGAACAGTATTCTACCTGTCGAACGGACTTTTAAGAGCGGCTCCCATGAAGGACGTTATTTCTACCAGCAAGGCAGATCATCCCTCTTTCTCTTTGGTTTACACACATTCAGGTATTTCACTGTTTGTCATTGCTTACTGATGAATCAGGGCAAAAGTGTGAAGAGAATTAATTGGTTAAAGTTGTAATTAATTGGGACTGGGCACCCCGTTGCCAGCTCTTTTTGCAAGTTATTGGATAAGCGGATGTATATGCCACTAGTCCAGGTGTAAAAGTCCATCACAAATAGAATAAAGAATAACCACACTAATTCCTCATGAGCTAGTAAACATTGACACAAAAAGGGAATAATAACATTTTGAATAATTTAAAGGTAGCACATGAAAAATTTACTTGGAGTGGCAAGGAAATACCACATATAGGTAGTTATGGTGGACACAAATGGCATGGATTTTGGCTCAAGGATTTGGATGCACGAGAAGCATTCCCTCTCAGTACAGAGTTTAGGCTAGCAAGGTTATGTAAGCAAACAAGAATATCAACCCGTACACCAAGTTTTATATGACAAACATATTGCAAACGTTATAAGACTTCATACCGTCTTCCTTGTTAACCAAACCCTGTTATTAGAAAATATCTAGACCTTAGAGATACCACCGATGCAAACCAAATTTTCAACAAGCTTTACGGTAGTTCTTCACTAATAGGCTTAACTCATGTGATGCACAATTTAATCATGATCTACTTGTTAACTCAAAACAATTGACAAGCATCAAGTTATCCATTAGTGATCTACAAGATTAAGCAAGTTTTTCCTTATACCAATTACCACATGCAACATTTTCTGAACCAACCAAACACCAATCAATTTATTTCATCAACTCTCCAAACAAATATAAGTGAAGCAAGAGAGTACTTTCTACAAAAGAAAGCTAATAGCTCTGACAAGAGATACATGAAAACAAGAGCTAAAAGCTGAACAGCGCTAGATATGAATACTCAACAAATATAAGTGAAGAATAGGAGTATTCTCATGAAAAAGCGGAGCGTGTCTCTCTCCCAATCAAGAATGCTAGGGTCCAGTCAAGCTTTATTGAAAATAAAAGTGCAATACTGAAAATAAAAGCACACAGACGCTCCAAGAAAAGCACATATGATGTGAAAGAATTAAAATATAGTTTCACTAGAGATGACCTGATAATTTTGACGATGAAGAAGGGGATGCCTTGGGCATCCCCAAGCTTAGACGCTTGAGTCTTCTTGAAATATGCTGGGGAGATCCATGGGAGCCTCCCCAAGCTTAAGCTCTTCACTCTTCTTGATCCTATTATATCATCCTTCTCTCTTGACCCTTGAAAACTTCCGTCACACCAAACTCAAAGTAGATCTCATTAGAGGGTTAGTGCATAATCAAAAATTCACATGTTCTATAAAGACGCAATATGATTTGTTACTTTAAACATTAGCTACAGCCACTGATGTTATGTGAAGCTCTTCCACCCAAAAAAGAATTTCACTCAACACTAGTAAAAGAGAGAATGCAAAAATAAAAAGGCATAATCTGTCTAAAACAGAACAGTCCGCAAAGACGAATTTTTTCGAGGCACTTACGACGCTCAGATCGAAAACTCTGAACTAATGAAAGTTCAGACATTCATAAAGATTACGCACAAAAATTTTCAGATTTAATTAACAATCTGGTGATTTTAGGAATTTCGTACAGTGAACAGCAAAAATCTGTTTCTGCGCAGCAATCAAAATTAAGCATCATCTTAACATTAGAGGCTACTCTTGGCACAACAATGCGAGAAAATAAAGATACAAAGGAGTTGCTACAGAAGTAAACATCCTCCTTGACTCAATAAAAGAAAAATTGCAGAAAAAAATAATGGGTTGCCTCCCATAAGCGCTTTTCTTTAACGCCTTTTAGCTAGGCACAAAGCATGCATCAAGTATTACCAAGTGAAGAAGCATCAACATTGTAATTTGTTCGAACAATAGAATCATAAGGTGGCTTAATCTTCTTCCTAGGAAAGTGTTCCATACCTTTCTTGAGAGGAAATTGATATTTTATATTCCCTTCTTTCATATCAATAATAGCACCTACAGTCTAAGAAAAGGTCTTCCCAGCACAATAGGGCATGATGGATTGCATCAATATCCAAGACAATAAAATCAACGGGGACATAATTGTTGTTAACCATGATAAGAACATCATCAATTCTTCCCAAAGGTTTTTTAATAGTAGAATCACAAGGTGAACATCCAAGTAACAATTTTCCAAAGGTGCTAAATCAAGCATATCATAAATCTTTTAGGCATAACAGAAATACTAGCACCAAGGTCACACAAAGCATTGCAATCAAAGTCATTCAATTTCAATTTAATGATGGGCTCCCAACCATCTTCTAACTTCCTAGGGATAGAAGCTTCATGTTTTAATTTCTCTTCCCTAACTTGCATGAGAGCATTAGTAATATGTTTAGTAAAAGCCATGTTTATAGCACTAGCATTAGGACTTCTAGCTAGCTTTTGCAAGAACTTAATTACTTCAGAAATATTGCAACCATCAAAATCAAAGTCATTATTATCAAAAGTAATGGAGTTTGCAATAGAAGTGGAAACATTACCAACACCAATTATCTTGCCATTAATGGTAGGAGGTTTGCTAACACTTGAGTTTGAAGCATTTTCAGAAGTAGTAACAGTGTAAACTCTAGCAATATTATTCTTTCTAGCAATTTCATCCTCTCTTTCCCATCTAGCATGCAATTCAGCTAACATCCTCACATTGTTATCAATTTTAACTTGTATAGCATTGAGAGTTTTGCTCTCTTTAACATCATGAGGCAGGTTCTTTAGTTTCAACAAGTCAACATCAAGAGCAAGACTATCAACTTTAGAGGCAAGCACATCAATTTTCCCAAATTTCTCCTCAACAGTTTTATTGAAAGCAGTTTGTGTACTAATAAAGTCCTTAAGCATAACTTCGAGATCGGAGGGTACACTCTTATTATTGTTATAGGAGTTACCATAGGAATTTTCATAACCATTGCCACTATTAGAAGGATAGGGCCTATAATTGCCATTACCAAAATTATTCCTATAAGCATTGTTGTTGAAGTTATTATGTTTAATGAAGTTCACATCAACATGCTCTTCTTGAGCAACCAGAGAAGCTAAAGGAACATTATTTGGATCAACATGTGTTTGACCATTTGCAAGCATAGACATAATAGTATCAATTTTGGAACTCAAGAAAGAGGTTTCCTCAACAGAATTTACCTTTTTACCTGTTGGAGCTCTCTCGGTGTGCCACTCAGAATAATTAATCATCATATCATCTAGAAGCTTTGTTGCAGCACCCAAAGTGATGGACATAAAGGTACCTCCAGCGGCCGAATCCAATAAATTCCTTGAAGAAAAATTTAATCCTGCATAGAAGGTTTGGATGATCATCCAAGTAGTCAGTCCATGAGTGGGACAATTTTTAACCAATGATTTCATTCTCTCCCATGCTTGAGCAACATGTTCATTATCAAATTGCTTAAAATTCATTATGCTACTTCTCAAAGAAATAATCTTAGCAGGAGGATAATATTTTCCAATAAAAGCATCTTTGCATTTAGTCCATGAATCAATACTATTTCTAGGCAAAGATAGCAACCATTCTTTAGCACGTCCTCTCAAGGAGAAAGGAAAAAGTTTCAGTTTAATAATATCACCATCTACTTCCTTGAGCTTTTGCATTTCACAAAGTTCAACAAAGTTATTAAGGTGAACAGCAGCATCATCAGTACTAACACCAGAAAATTGCTCTTTCATAACAAGATTTAAAAGTGCAGGTTTAATTTCATAAAATTCTGCTGAAGCAGCAGGTGGAGCAATAGGTGTGCATATGAAATCATTGTTATTCGTGCTAGTGAAATCACACAACTTAGTGTTCTCAGGAGTACTCATTTTAGCAGAATTAAAAACAGGACAGAAAATAACTTGAAAGTAAACTAGATGCAAGTAACTATTTTTTTTTTGTGTTTTTGATAATTGAAAGCAAACAAGATAAAATAAAATAAACTAAGCAAGACAAAAACAAAGCAAAGAGATTGGAAGCGTGAAACTCCCCTTGCAGAAGACTACAGTCTCCCCGGCAACGGCGCCAGAAAATATGCTTAATGGCGTGAATCACCCGCTCGTTGGGACACCCCAAGAGGAAGGTATGATGCAGTTCAGCAGCAAGTTTTCCCTCATAAAGAAACCAAGGTTATCGAACCAGTAGGAGCAGCAACTCTTCAGAAGGTTGTTGGTGGCTCGCACGGCGCAATACGATCACCAACGTGGAATCTGCACACAACACAATCAAACTACTTTGCCCCAACGAAACAGTGAGGTTGTCAATCTCAGCGGCTTGCTGAAAACAAAGTATTAAACGTATGGTGTGGAAAATGAGTATTTTTTTTTTAGAAATGGGGATACCCCCAGCCTCTGCATCGACCGATGCACACAGCTGTAATTATTACAAAGTTCAAGAGAGTCTCAAAGTTTACATCTCACGCATCACATAAGGTTGAGACATGTATCAACCATCTAAAAATGGACAACATTTAGTCCACTACGCTTGGAGTCGTCTAGAATGCTGCCACATAGCCCGGGAAAAGAAGTCCTGAGCGACCATCAGGAGCCGGGCAGACCCAGTAACCATAAGTTCTCGCTGGTCCTGGGGTAGGAGATATGCCCAAAGCTGAATCCAATGAGTTGTCATGTGGATAACCTGCAGAATATGGAAATTCGAAGCTCTATTAAAAACAAGATTGTTTCGACAATTCCATATAGAGCAACATATAGCAGAAACGCCAATGCGAATTCTATCCTTAGTCTTCTTATCAATGCCATTCAATTAATTCCCAAACATATTTGTGATATTAGTTGGAGGTGGAATATTGTAGGTGCTAAAAACAACACGCCAAATGAGTTGAGCAAAAGGGCAGGAAATAAAAAGATGTTCAATTGTCTCTGACGAACCACAAAAGGAACACTTCGTACATCCTTTCCACTTTCTTTTAGCCAGGTTATCCTTGGTTAGCAGGACTTTTCTATTAAGGAACCACATAAAAATCTTTATTTTCAAGGGTAATTTCAGTTTCCACAAATATTTATGCAAATATGCCGTATGCCCATTCATCAAATCCTCATACATCGATTTAACGGTGAATTTCCCGTTTGTAGTTAGATTCCACACAAAAGTGTCATCATTGTCTATCAAATTAACATCCATCAAACGAAGACATAAATGGGACCATGCATCCCATTTGTCTCCGATTAACGCCCTTCTAAAACCAATGTTCAAAAGGGGTGCAGCAGCCAAAACATCATTAACAGAGACATGTTTCCGTTGAATAATGTTGTAGAGCGATGGATATTGATGCATTAGAGGTTTGTATCCTAACCAAATATCTTCCCAGAATCTAGTAGATAGCCCATTTCCAATTTTAAAGGAGCCTCTATTAAAGAAATCTTCCTTTACCCGCATGAGACCTTTCCAAAAGGGTGAATCATTCGGGTTGATCTCAACTTGAGCTAGCGTTTTACTCTGTAGGTATTTATTATGTAGTAGCTCCTGCCACATACCTTCCTCGTTTAACAACTTAAACAACCATTTGCTAAGTAGACACTTATTTTTTAGTTCAAGGACCTCAATTCCAAGCCCCCTTGGTCTTTGGGTCTACAAATTATGTTCCACTTTGTTAATCTATATTTTTGTTTATGTTCATCGCTTTGCCAAAAAAAGCGCGATCTATAGTAATCAAATCTTTTACGTACCCCTACAGGTACCTCAAAAAATGAGAACATAAACATTGGGAGGCTTGATAAAACCGAATTTATCAACACAAGCCTATCCCCGTATGAGAGCATCTTCCCTTTCCAGCACCCTAGTTTGCCCGCAAAACGACATTCAATAGGGTACCATTCAGCATTGTGTAATTTTCTATAATGGATAGGAACTCCCAAATACTTGAAGGGTAGGGACCCCGACTCACATCCAAAGATTTGTCGATATTGATCCTCTACCTCTTTTGCCTTACCAAAACAGAAAATTTCGCTTTTGTGGAAGTTAATTTTGAGCCCCGAGAGTTGCTCAAAAATACATAGTATTAATTTGATATTGACCGCCTTTTCTAAATCATGTTCCAAAAACAAAATAGTGTCGTCCGCATATTGTAAGATAGAGACTCCACCCTCAACAAGATGAGGTATTAGTCCCCCTACCTGTCCATCTTCCTTCGCCCGCGCGATAAGAATGGCCAACATATCGACGACAATATTAAAAAGCATTGGAGACATCGGGTCTCCTTGCCTAAGGCCTTTTTTAGTTTGAAAATAATGACCAATGTCATCATTAACTCTAATACCCACACTTCCTCCTTGTATAAACTTCATAACCGAATTACACCAATGTTGTGCAAAACCTTTCATACGCAGTGCTTGTTGGAGGAAAGGCCATTTGACCTTATCATATGCCTTCTCAAAATCAATTTTAAAAAGAACACCGTCCATTTTCTTGCGATGAAGCTCATGGATCGTTTCATGGAGTACAACTACCCCTTCCAAAATATGCCTTCCAGGCATGAAGGCAGTCTGAGTAGGTTTAATAACTTTTTGGGCAATTCCCGTTATTCTGTTAGTTCCTACTTTGGTGAATATTTTAAAACTGACATTCAGAAGACATATCGGTCTATACTGTTGTATTTGAACCGCATTTTCCTTTTTAGGAAGTAACGTAATGACTCCGAAGTTTAATTTATACAAGGGCAACGTTCCTTGCTGAAATTGAACAAACATAGCCATTAAATCGTCCTTTATCACTTCCCAGAAATTCTGATAGAATTCAGCCGGAAACCCGTCCGGCCCTGGGGCTTTGTTCAATTCCATTTGAGAAATAGCTTCGAACACCTCTTTCACCGAGAAATCAGCAGTAAGAAGCGAATTTTCCTCATTTGACAATTGTGGGATATCCGAAATAAGACTTTCATCCAGCGTAAATTATTTGGAGTCGGCTCCCCGAACAATTTTTTGTAATATTCCGTAATATAGTTCTTTAAATTATCCTCTCCTACAATGGTTCCCTCGTCTTGCTCTAGTTGAAAAATCTTTTTCTTCCTGTATTTTCCATTCGCAATCATATGGAAATATTTTGTATTGTTGCCCACTTCTTGGACATGTTTGACTTTAGCCCGTTGAGCCCATTTAGTCTCCTCATCTCGACGAAGGGAGCTAATGCGGTCTTGAGCTTTTCGCAGTGTCTCGCGCTCAGAAGCATTAAGGAACGTGCTCTCAGCTTTAGTATCAAGATCAGTAATGATACGCAACAATTTTTCTTTTTCTACTTTGTATTTACCACTTTGGTTCTTAGCCCACCCTTTTAAAAACCGACGCAAATGTCAAATTTTGTTTTGCCACACCTCAATCGGCGACGAACCTTTAGTGAAAGCCGCCCATTCAGCGGCTATCATATAAAATAAAAAACCTTCCATTCTAAGCCACGAAAGCTCGAAGGAGACATTGCCGAGATGGGCTTGAATCCCCGCATCAATAAATAGGGGAGTATGGTCTGACCCTGTGCGTGTCAATGCTTGTACTGTAGCTAGCGGGAACTTCTGCTCCCAAGATATACTTGCCAAGACCCGATCCAACTTTTCAAAAGTTGGCGTTTCTCGTCTACTCGCCCATGTGTACTGTCTACCCGTTAGCTCAATCTCTTTTAGGTTTAAGCTTTCAATAATGGCATTAAACATAAAGGACCAGCGAGGATTAAAGTTATTATTATTCTTCTCTTCTGGTTTTCGAATCATATTAAAATCACCACCAACCAACATTGGTAATGACTCCTTTTCACAGATTCTGGCTAATTTGGCCAAAAAAGCAGGTTTTTGAGCATCTTGTGCCGCTCCATAAACCGACACCAACACCCACTCGAAACCATCCCCTTTCGATCTAATGGAAAGCTTGACACAAAAGTCACCGGCCTCCACATTACGAACTTGAAGTGTTGCCGAGTTTATCCCAATTAACATGCCCCCCGACCTCCCATGAGGTGGTAGACAGAACCAAATAAAATCCTGACCCGCTGCTAGGTGACTTAAAAAGGGTTGAGAAAAATGGGCCCTTCCTGTCTCCGACAAGGCAATAAAGTCCAATTTCAAATCTCTAACACTTTCTCTAATTAAGAAATGTTTCCCGGGGTCCCGTATACCTTTGCTGTTCCAAAACACTCCTTTCAAACCTTGCATCTATAAAACAAATTGTTTTTTCAGTCTCGCACTACGCCTACGATCGGACATAGCGATTACTTTCTTTCCCCTTTTTTTAGTTGTCTTAACCGGCTTGGGAAGAAGATCTAAATGATCGGCATCCTCCTCTATCGACTCCTCCTCCGCCATATCCTCTGATAAACAAGAGGCCCTGCTAAGCACCAAGCTTGCTGGATCATCTCCATCAACGCCTCTATTTAAATTATTCTCTAGGATATGTAGTTGTCTATTAGTCTCAGATTCTTTAATTAACCTAGCCGAAAACATACTACTATGTGTGGAATCTCCCAAAGAAACACCTAACCTAGCAGCTTTATCAATAACTAGCTGGGTGGCCCGCACAACTGCGCGGCTAGCAATGCGATTATTTTAATTTTTATATGTAATTTCAATTTTTGGGTACCATATATTGAAACCATTTAATAGAATTATGAATTAAATATATTTTCCAATCATTCATGGCACTTTTACTTTGTAAAGTGTTTCTAGTATAGTCATGTTTAGAAGTAGTCGTGATATTTTTGCACATGATTACCCATGTCACTTAATTTGTTTTTTTAATCTTTCAAGTTAAAGTGTACAGTAGAGGCCGGCTGTAACATTCAACTTGTATTTGTTCCTAAAATTACCGGAAATCAATTGTGTATCGTCCCTCATGTAGTAATCTTCCATGGAACATTAAAAGAATTTAATAATCCACATTCCCTAATGATAATGCTCCTACTATTAGGGGTGTGAATTATCATATCTTTACTGGAATCGTGTAGTTTAAATTAATTTTGATAGAAAAGATACAAACCAAGATAAATGATATCTACTTTGATACATACATAAATTATTTAAGATTTTAAAGACATCATGTTGTATGCATGAATATATTGGAAAATCTTAGTGATTTTTTGTTCCCATGTGTTTCCCCGTCACTCCTATTATATATCATGTCTTCTATACTTTTGTGCTAACAAAGTTTATATGATGATATGTTTCGTTGTAGGTGTAGGATTTACTATTCGAACTGCTTAATTGTGCAAATTTTCTGCATCACTAATGATCAAAACAGAAGATTTATGAAAAGAAGACCTGACATCCGCCCAAAAGATATTACTAAAACTCTATTGCCATGTATTCCACCAACCATCAATAGAGGCATGCAGTATGCCTTAGTTGTTGTTTCCATATAGCAAAAGATCTCAAACCGGCAATATTGAAGAATCGATGAAATGTATAAATAAAGGTTGTAATGTTTTAGGTGAATAGAGGCATGCAGTATGCCTTAGTTGTTGTTTCCATATAGCAAGTAGAATAGAATAATTTTATACTCCCTTGCGACTAACGTTGGTAGTATCCGGGATGTTATTACAACCAATGTACTACACCGGTAGAATTTTTGTACTTCGGGTACGATAAATAAATAGTAAAAAATCCCATATTTAATTTTTTTGCATAAAAATACTTATTCATCCATGCAAAAAAAATACAATAGGCTATTTGTAAGTTTTTTATGAACACGGCAACATAATATGACCGTTTACCAATTTCTACTGAAACTTACAGATTGTAGTACATAGAGCCAATATGAACATCAGTGAAATATAATTCATGTTTCAGGGACCAATTAATCACTTTATCATCTTGTAAGTCTACAGATTCAGCTACCAGCTATATTGTTTCACCTACTATATTGTAGGTAAAGATAATTTTTGCCACTTGACACATCTTGTAATGGCCGAATCAGATAGTAACTGAATAGTCAAGCGAAGGGATCCAGAGATCTTACTACTTACCTTGTATCCATCGTTGCATCTTGCACAGATGCTCATGCATATTCTCCATAGAATATCCATCTCTGTATCATCCATTCGTCCTTTATCAACATTGCTAAGAAAATTGATATGACAATTTCAGTTTCCCGACTGGCCGCTTGGCTTATTTTTGTTGTGCAGTTTAACAACCGGGCAGGCTTCCTCAACGGGTCCACTCCATGCATCGATCAATGTTGTACCTAGCTATCAAATCAACGTTGATGGCCCCGTATAAAATCCTGCCATGGGTGCCGTTCTCCCTGGCCATCGCCAGCTCTTCTTCTAGGCTTGCCTGAAGTACGTTGGTAATTAGCATGCAGGTTCACGATGCACTTCTGGCAGCGACGACGACCTCGTATCGGTACCAGCGGCAGACGTAACCCGCACTGTAAAAGATTGTTGATTCGTAGGGCAGTAAAAGATCGTCGATTCGTAGGGCATGTGCTTGCCGGAGGGGCTCGTGTGCATGGCCGCCGGCCCCCGAGAGCTGTATTGCAATACCACGTCCTCCGGACATGCGCCGCTGAGAGGCACTCCGACGACCGAACCTATTTTGCTCCGCACTCTATCACTGGTTTTAAGAGAAAACACATCTGACAGGCTTGTCAGCGAGATCGTGGCAGGCACGCTGGCCGGCCGCGCAGCTTCTTCCAACAACTTCATCTTTGGTCGCCATGCATAAGCATATGTGTATAATCTATGGAACTCGACGCTCCATTGTTTGCCCTCGCCGCTGGCGATAACACGACCGCATCTCTCTCAGATCGCTTGGATGGCCAGAGAAATCGCCTTGTCTTGTGGAATATCACGATCACCGCCGATGATCTCCAGCCAGAGAAGATTTGTCTCTGTACTAATCGATTTTGACCCTGCGCATGGTCCATGGTTAGCGTCTGGCTGTTGTTGTCGGCCGGCTGCACTGACCTTTGCCCTCGAGGATGATATGTGAATGATAGCCACAATGGGAGATGGCAGACATGATCTAGAGTCCACAAAAAGGAGAAACGTCCGAGGAGAACTTGAGTAGAGATGGCTTTCCGTTCAAGTTGTCGACGGCGGAGTGAAGCTGTGGCTTCTCCTTGCCGCCTTGCCGGGCATGCGCACCGTTCATTGTTAGCTGTTGTTGCCGGCCGGCCGGCCGCACTGACGTTTCCCTCGAGGATGATACGACTGATGGTTACTCCGTGAGATGGCATGCCATGATCTAGAATCAACAATGGCGAGACGTCCGAAGAGACCTTGAGGAGAGAGGAGCAATGCGTTGGTTTTGTAGATATGGTACAGAATAAATAAACCCTAGCTACTCATCACGTCGTACTGGAACTGGATACAGGTACAAACTAATTTTTCTCCTGCACGCTAGCATATATGCCGATTGATTGGTTTTGTAGATATGGTAAAGAATAAATAAACCTAGCTACTCATCACGTCGTACTGGATACAGATATGCCGGTTCAATTTTTCTTTCACGCGCGTGGACTCGAGCCGCCATACGGATTGATCTCCACCGTGGGCATATCTTAACTTTGCAGTGGTAAATCTCCACCGTTAATTATTTGTTGTTTTAATAATATAATAGATATGCTCATCGGAAAAAGATAATAAAGAAAAAGTGGGGTTCAGATTTGTACCCGAGGTGGAGTCTCGACGCTGAGCCAGAGCCATAGCCCTAGCCATCTGGGTATCATCCGCATTAGCTTGAGCACGAATGCGGCCGCTAGAACGGATGCCCATCGCCAGCGGGTCCGCAATACCCCCAAACTCCTCCACTGCAGCACGCCGTTCCAACGACAGCGTGTGTCCAGCTTCCCCAAGAGGCGACGGTGGAGACCGCAGTGTCCTCGAAGCTCTTGGTAGCGTGACCATCTCGCTCGATCCATCAACTCTGCCTGAGATGATCGGAGAGCGAGGCATCGTGTCGACGCCCGCCAACGCAACCTCCTGTTGCATCGGCGAGCTGACACAAGAGGAGGCAACCATCACCTTGGTCACCTCTGCCTGAGACTCCATAGGACCTACGCCTATGGTCGACGAGCGAGGCATCGTGTCGACGCCCGCCAACGCAACCTCCTGTTGCATCGGCGAGCTGACACAAGAGGAGGCAACCATCACCTTGGTCACCTCCACCGGAGACTCCATAGGGCCAACGCCCATGGTCGACGCCCTCGGTGTCATAGCAGCTTTAGTACGCTCGTCAAAAGTAGTGATGTCCATCGAGTGGAGCTGCTGCAGCTCACGACACTGCATGCTCTCTCTTGTGGCCTCACTCGAAGCAGCACTGGATGGGCTCCCAATAGAAGCAAGGGACGCCTTGGCTTGCTGAATAGCTCGATGCACACTCGGAGAAAAGACCACACCCGTCAAGCGTGCGGTTTGAGTTGGAGGCGCCGCCGCCGGCCCTCCTTCATTCTCCGATGACCCCTGCTTTGCATCTCCATCTTTATCGTTGACACTTTTGCTTTGTTGGTCTGGCTTCTCCAAAGCTTCCTTGAAGTCATCACCCATGTCCCCATCATCATCCGGTTTTGGGTTCTGTTGTTCATCAGTTTCCATGTCCTCAATCTCTAGTCCCTCTTCTCCCTCCACATCAAAGGTAAGGTCATAGAAACCCCCCTTAATTTTCAGAGGAAAATGCTTCGATATTTTAGACCAATTGAGACACCCAATCAGAATTCGAAGCACCCCATATTGTCTAGTAAATTTCATATCTATTTTCAAAGTTTTCCCAAACATATCTCCAATTGGCCAAAGAGCGAGAAAATCTCCGCGATGAATCCACGGAATCCCTGAAACTCTCACCCAAATCTCTGGTAATGTCTCCATAGGCTCCGGAGCATGAGCCCAACTTTCAAAGGTCATCTCACACACACTGTTAGGAACCTTGCAAGTCCCAAAAATCTGAAGCCTCTCCAAGTCAGCCCGTGAAGGAAATTGGACCTTGTATGAATTTTGGCCGATCTGATTCACCTCCCAAGTAAAGTTTTCAGTTGGCACAAGCCTTTGCAATTGTACGATTATCTGGGGAATGCTCATCTCTCCCTTTGACACCATAAGAGAAGCCAGCCTCAGATTCTCATGCTTCGGTACATATGTTTCAGTCAGTGGAGTCTCAAAAAATAGCAGCTCCTCATGAGCATACCCATAGACAAGGATCCGGGGTTTTGGAGCAGACAGCAGGGGACAAACACCATTTGCATGCTCAGGTCCCTCACATATATCGCAGACGGGTACCTCACATTCAGCCATGAGATGTCCAGCCCGACCTCCACATCGGAAACACCTCTTTGCCTTCTTCGGTGCTGCATTGGAGATTGCCAACGCCAATTGATCCGAAGACACGGCCGGCCCAGTAGCCGGCGCCACCACATGACCTCCAAGAGCAGTAGCAGCTGCAGGGGTCGGCGTCGCGGCCGCTGATACGTCCATTTTGCATCACTATTTTATATCATAATTTACTGCTATTCATCGATATATTTCATATTTAGAAGTGTTACTTATGTTATTTTACCTATTTTGCATGTTTGATGAATAATGGAGAATTGGACACCGGAGTCAGGATTCTGCTGGAAAAAGCACCGTCGAGATGCACTATTTCTGAAGATCAATAAATCGAAGGAGACATATGGAAGTCCCTATTTTACCAGAAGATGGAGGAGGCCAAAAGGGAGGCTGAGAAGGCACCTGGGGAGCCCAAACCACAGGCTGGCGCGGTGGGCCCCCCTGCCACGCCGCCTGGTGGTTTGGAGGCCCAGGGCCATCCCAGCCGTTCCTCCTTCGGGTACTTGACCCCCTCGGAACCCTAACACACAGAGGGAGGCCATCGAAATATTCCGCCGCCTCCACGAGGCGGAAAACACCAGAGAGCGAAAAGCTCCCCTGCAGGAAGAAATCTGCCGGGGGAAATTCCCTCCCGGAGGGGGAAATCATCGCCATCATCACCGTCATCGAGCTGGACTTCATCGGGATCATCATCATCATCTCCACCGCCAACATCATCATCACCGCCGCTGCACCCCGTCTCCGCTGTAACATCTAGGGCTGAATCTTGTCTATTTCATAGGGGAAACTCTCCCGGTGTTGATTACTCTTGTTATTGATGCTATTGGGTGAAACCATTGGATTAAGGTTTATGTTCAGATTGTTATTCATCATCATATCACCTCTGATCATGTTCCGTATGATGTCTTGTGAGTAGTTCGTTTAGTTCTTGAGGACATGGGAGAAGTCTTGATGTTAGTAGTGAATTATGTTGAGTAATATTTAATGGTTTGATGCTTAAGTTGTGGTGTTATTCTTCTAGTGGTGTCATGTGAACGTCGACTACATGATACTTCACCTTTATGGGCCTAGGGGAATGCATTGTGTATTCGTTTGCCAATTGTGGGGTTGCCAGAGTGACAGAAACCTGAACACCCGTTGGTATATCGATGCATGAGGGATAGCAGGATCTCAAAGTTTAAGGCTGTGGTTAGTTCATCTTAATTACTTTCTTGTATTTGCGGATGCTTGCAAGGGGTATAATCACAAGTATGTATTAGTCCTAGGAAGGGCGGTGCATTAGCATAGGTTCACCCACACAACACTTATCAAAACAATGAAGATTAATCAACTATATGAAGCGAAAGCACTTGACAATATTCCCGTGTGTCCTCAAGAACGTTTGGTCATTATAAGTACAACAACCGGCTTGTCCTTTGCTGTAGAAAGGATTGGGCCACTCGCTGCAACTATTATTACTGCATTTTATTTACTTGTACTTTATTTATCTGTCATATAAAAAACTCCTAAAAACTTGTCTGTGAGCATTTATAGTGAATCCTTCATCAAAACCGCTTGTCAACACCTTCTGCTCCTCGTTGGGTTCGACACTCTTATTTATCGAAAGTACTACGATACACCCCCTATACTTGTGGGTCATCAAGACTATTTTCTGGCGCCGTTGCCGGGGAGTGTAGCGCTATTGGTAAGTGGAATTGGTAAGGAAAACATTTATTGTACATGCTGTTTTTATTTTTGCCTGCTGCTATATCTCATTATGGAGGGGTCTTCTCTTGAATTCCTATTTGGGAAAACAACTACCACTGCTAAGGTAGTAGAGGAGGCGCCAGATGAGCAGGTAATACCGTTCAAAATTCCTATGAAAATTGTTGAACGTGTCACAAATAACCGCTATGCAGGAGATGGAACTGTCCATCCTGGAGATCATTTGTTATTTCTGCATGAATTGTGCGAGTTATTTAAGTGTGCAGGTATCTCGATGGGAGAAGTTAAGAAGAAATTATTCTCTCTATCACTGTCTGGTAAAGCTGCACATTGGTATAAACTGCTGAAGAATGGGTATTCTCTTGGATGGGAGGAAATTGTACCTCTCTTTTACTCCAAATTCTATCCTCCAAGTGAGATTCATAAGGATCGGAACCTCATATATAACTTCTGGCCCTATGATGGAGAGAGTATCGCTCAAGCGTGGGGGAGATTGAAGGCATTAATGCTCAAATGTCCCATTCATGAGCTTCCTGGTAATGTTGTTATTGATAACTTTTATGCAAGACTCTCCTTTCAAGATAAAACTCTATTGGATACCACTTGTGCCGGATCGTTCACTCGTAATAAAGAAGAGTTTAAGTGGGACCTTCTTGATCGGATTCAGGAGAACAGTGAAGGATGGGAGAATGACAAAGGTAGGGAGTCAGGTATAAACTATGACTTTGAGTGTGTTAAAAAATTTATGGATACTGATGATTATCGCAAAATTAGCACTACTTATGGTCTTGACTCTCAAATTGTTGCAAACTTTTATAAAGCCTTTGCTTCCTATTTCGGTTTGCCAAAGGAGGGTTTTAAAAATTATCATGAACCTTATAAAGATGAATCTGTTTCTCATATATCTAAAGGTGTTGAGGTTAATGTTGTTGATCGCATTATTCCTGAACCTTATATTGAAAAAGTTTCTTTTCCTAAAAAGATTAAGGAACATACTATCATAACTGGTGTTGTTAGTAAAAGTAATAAGAAAACTACCAAACCTGATGAGCAAATAACTATTGAACAAGAGGTCACAGACCCAACAGTACATCATGCGGAAGCAAATTAAGTTGTTCTAAACAACAAGATCCAAATTATGGCCTAAGAGGCCTATAGGTAAACATTTCAGCGCCAGCTGTTCCGGGATGTCCCAAGCTGCCACCTGGGAACCCCAGAGTACTCGTCGACGTCCACATAGAACCCACCTTCAGTGTCGGTGAAGTCCTCCACTGGAACCAAATAAACAACGTTGAGTTCGACGAACTCTGCAAGATTATTAGAGCTACTAGCTCGATGATTGGCTTTCAAAGGTTTTAGGGCTGTTTTGCATAAAGCTGGTTTTCTTTATAAAAGACATCGGGCATCGACTCTTAATCCCCGTGGCCTCTCATCCCCGCCTTTTAGCAATTTATTATCTGTCACCACCATTTTCCATCACATCCGGCCATTCCATCAACTGTCCCAACATTGAAACATCCACCGGATATCTAAGCATTTAAACTAAGCACGGCTAAACATATACATAGCATTTATACTTATCTCAGGCCAACACCTCGATCCTATGGATATTAGGACGGATACAGGTAATGGCAACAGATTTCTAATGCAACTAGTAGGATACTCTAATCCCAGCAAAGACATTTGGAACCGAATGCAATATTATAGTGGGGAAAATAGTTGCGGAAAATATAGGAGGAGACATGCTCAGAGGGGGGATTATGCTTGCCTTGTTCAGGGGGCTGATAATACGGTTCGTCAGGGTATTGCGGTGGCACCCCGACTGCTTGATCTATCGATACATAAAAACACCGGAAGGACAACAATCAATAACCACACATGCATACAAATGCAATGCACAATCACATGATGGCATGACATTTTTCATGCACTGAACCTTATTATAAAACTACCTAGTAATTTGAATGGGGTGCAGTTATAATTAATCCAACAAGGGAAAAATATAACCCCATAGTTATTTAATGTTCTCCCTAATTTATACAAGGTTCAGTACTACATAGGTGTTCCAAGATGCATGCAAATGATGTTAATGGACAGTACATATTTTTATGAGCATTTTGATATAAAGAATACATTTTTCTGATTAACCAATATTAAGTTATTGAATTTATAAAATCCATTTTAAATCTGCCCTTTTGTTAATTTTTTTTAAACAGCAATAAAACTAATATCCATGGTTGGAAACAAGGTGAAACATGAAGTATATCACTTGCTGAACATTTTGGTATATCAATCTTAATTTTCTGATCTAAATTTAATAAGTTATGGATTTTCCAAAAAGGATTTCTTTTCTGCCATTTTAATTATTTTAAATAAACAGCAACTAAATTAATTTAGTTGGATGTGTGAGTTATACCAATAGACAGGCTTTATTCTTCTGAACAAATTGATATATTATTTGTAATATTTGGATAAGTATTTTAAAAGTTATGGAATTTACAAATTTGTATTTGAATCTGCCTATTTGTATAAATTCCAGAAATTAATCCGAAACGTTTTTCACCGACGCATTTCTACACATGGCCACTGACCAGTGGGTCCTTTAGCCACGTTGGCGCTGACGCAGCGCGTGTGGGTGCTGTGCGCGCGCTGAGCCGCTGACCGGTGGGGCCCGCTTGTCAGTGAGCGGAAGAAAAAAGGGAAAAGGGCTGCGCCGGGCGGGATTCGAACTCGCCTCTCGCGAGCGTGCGTGTGGCATGCTAGCCAGTGGGCTGGTGCGGTACTGGTGCTAGTATACGCACGCGAACAAATAAAAGGGGACACGCCCTGCACGACGGCGTCGCGCGGCCGCGGTGGCCACCGGCGGCGTGGTGCACAGACCCGGCGATCGCGCACGCGTGTGACACTTCTGCTACTTGAGTTCGACGCGTACGCGTAAGGGCTACTCTGTGGTGGAGACAGCGACCAAATGGTCACCAGCGACGAGCAGGACGTCGAGCTCCGGCGGCGGCGGTCTACGGCCTAACGACGACTCAACGTTCTACGACGAACATGGATGAATGGAGATGTCCAGGAGATGTGTCGGTGAAGTCCTCCACTGGAACCAAATAAACAACGTTGAGTTCGACGAACTCTGCAAGATTATTAGAGCTACTAGCTCGATGATTGGCTTTCAAAGGTTTTAGGGCTGTTTTGCATAAAGCTGGTTTTCTTTATAAAAGACATCGGGCATCGACTCTCAATCCCCGTGGCCTCTCATCCCCGCCTTTTAGCAATTTATTATCTGTCACCACCATTTTCCATCACATCCGGCCATTCCATCAACTGTCCCAACATTGAAACATCCACCGGACATCTAAGCATTTAAACTAAGCATGGCTAAACATATACATAGCATTTATACTTATCTCAGGCCAACACCTCGATCCTATGGATATTAGGACGGATACAGGTAATGGCAACAGATTTCTAATGCAACTAGTAGGATACTCTAATCCCAGCAAAGACATTTGGAACCGAATGCAATATTATAGTGGGGAAAATAGTTGCGGAAAATATAGGAGGAGACATGCTCAGAGGGGGGATTACGCTTGCCTTGTTCAGGGGGCTGATAATACGGTTCGTCAGGGTATTGCGGTGGCACCCCGACTGCTTGATCTATCGATACATAAAAACACCGGAAGGACAACAATCAATAACCACACATGCATACAAATGCAATGCACAATCACATGATGGCATGACATTTTTCATGCACTGAACCTTATTATAAAACTACCTAGTAATTTGAATGGGGTGCAGTTATAATTAATCCAACAAGGGAAAAATATAACCCCATAGTTATTTAATGTTCTCCCTAATTTATACAAGGTTCAGTACTACATAGGTGTTCCAAGATGCATGCAAATGATGTTAATGGACAGTACATATTTTTATGAGCATTTTGATATAAAGAACACATTTTTCTGATTAACCAATATTAAGTTATTGAATTTATAAAATCCATTTTAAATCTGCCCTTTTGTTAATTTATTTTAAACAGCAATAAAACTAATATCCATGGTTGGAAACAAGGTGAAACATGAAGTATATCACTTGCTGAACATTTTGGTATATCAATCTTAATTTTCTGATCTAAATTTAATAAGTTATGGATTTTCCAAAAAGGATTTCTTTTCTGCCATTTTAATTATTTTAAATAAACAGCAACTAAATTAATTTAGTTGGATGTGTGAGTTATACCAATAGACAGGCTTTATTCTTCTGAACAAATTGATATATTATTTGTAATATTTGGATAAGTATTTTAAAAGTTATGGAATTTACAAATTTGTATTTGAATCTGCCTATTTGTATAAATTCCAGAAATTAATCCGAAACGTTTTTCACCGACGCATTTCTACACATGGCCACTGACCAGTGGGTCCTTTAGCCACGTTGGCGCTGACGCAGCGCGTGTGGGTGCTGTGCGCGCGCTGAGCCGCTGACCGGTGGGGCCCGCTTGTCAGTGAGCGGAAGAAAAAAGGGAAAAGGGCTGCGCCGGGCGGGATTCGAACTCGCCTCTCGCGAGCGTGCGTGTGGCATGCTAGCCAGTGGGCTGGTGCGGTACTGGTGCTAGTATACGCACGCGAACAAATAAAAGGGGACACGCCCTGCACGACGGCGTCGCGCGGCCGCGGTGGCCACCGGCGGCGTGGTGCACAGACCCGGCGATCGCGCACGCGTGTGACACTTCTGCTACTTGAGTTCGACGCGTATGCGTAAGGGCTACTCTGTGGTGGAGACAGCGACCAAATGGTCACCGGCGACGAGCAGGACGTCGAGCTCCGGCGGCGGCGGTCTACGGCCTAACGACGACTCAACGTTCTACGACGAACATGGATGAATGGAGATGTCCAGGAGATGCGTTAGCTCACCCTCGACGCGTGTGTACGGTTCATTGGTGCAGAGGTGGACGGGAACGGCGGCGAGCCTGCTCGAAGCGCGGCGGCCGGAGTTGGAGGAGACGGCATCGATCTCGCGAACGGTGGCGCCCTGGCTCGATTCCGGCTACAGGGAGGAAGAGGAGGACACGGCGGAGATTATGGTGTGCTTGGTTTTTCTCGGGGTGGTCTCTAGCGACGGCGAGCTCGGCTCGGTCTCGGCCATGGCAGAGGACGAAAAGGGAGAGAGGGAAAATATCTGGGGCAGGGAGAGCAGAGGAGCGGCTCGGGGTCTTCTTATCTCCTCGCAGGGGAGAGGAGAGGAGGGGGGGGGGGGGTCCGGGCGGCGAGGCGCAGGACGTCGTGGGGGGCCTCCTTCTCCCGCCGGCAATGGCGCGTCCGTGTCGGGTTGGAGGAGAGAGACGACGTGACATTTACAAAAAACCCCTCACACTTCTTTTTCCATTTACACATAAGTCCTTTTTCTGTTTCTTTCTTTTCCCTTTTAAAACCAGTAGCTCTTTGGGGATTTAATTGGGGCACTTAACTCATTCCAAAAATTATGAAAATATTTGGGCAGCCTCCCCATATTATGTAGAGGCTCCACAAAAATTGGCGTCTCAAAATAAAATCTTTCGAGCAACTTTTGTGCACTGGTTTTGAATATGGCATTTTTCTTAATTACCAATTTAAAGCAAGTTCCAAATATTATTTTTGAGCTCTTGGAACTTCCTTGACAAATATTTTAGGTCACAAACTTTTGTTCAACTACTTAACATCATTTCACTAGAATTGTTGTTTGTTTCAAATGGACAACAATTATGCATGGATGCCATGATGCATGGGAGGAAAGAAAAGTGAAAATTTGGTTCAAATTTTACAATACCAAAAGTGGGCTGTTACACACGCCCAGGTCCAGCTCTCCCACGGCCACCTCCCGCATGCTGACCAACATCAGCGTAGCGGCTGCGCACGCCTCTCGTGGCCTCAGGTCTCCCACCGGCGTTGTTGTTTCCGGCAGGTCTCCCACCGGCGTTGTTGTTTCCGGCAACTCGTCCATCAACAGGGCCATGGCCTCCACGCCCGTGTCCACGGTACCCACGACCACCATAGCCACGGTATCCTCCACGGCGACCGTAGGAATTGAAGCCAGAGCCCGCATGGAAACCCCCATGCGGCCCTCCAAAAGCTCCATGATCAAACTGCCGTAGCCGCCATAGTCCTGCTCCTCCCGAGCTCCAGCAGTGCCACTAGGGCCTCCCACCTCGAAGTTGTTGAAACGCGGCACTCCGTTTGCACCACGACCAGGTCCTCCGAAACCTCGCCCTCCACCACGGTATGCCATGGCGATCTCACACGAGGAGGCGGCTCGTTTCCAGGTTAACCCTAGAAAGCGCCTGAGTCTAAGACCCAACGTCTTGATAGTACAGACGCGAAGGGGCGAACGAACCAGCCCATGGCCCAGACGGGATGGGCGTTCATGCAGGTCATGCAAAATGGGCCTGGGCGGGCCACCACCCCCAGGACTCCGATTCAAAATCGTTAGATCACGCTTTCCGAAATTAGCGCTACGGTAGAGAGGTTTTGAATTTCGAAATCGGGGTCCAGAACAAGATCTGGGCTTCACCGGCGGTGATGAACGTCGCCGTACTCTGACGGTGACCCAATCACCCGTTTCAGTATCATCCACAAACACCGATGGTTCAAAGATCGGAAGTTTTGGAACACAAAAATTTGTCCGTCGCTTCAACGGCGGCGGCAAGAAACTCTTGTCACAATCGGAAACATACAGAGCTTTTGATGCGTACCTCTGCTGCTCTCTCTTCCAAAATTGCTTTGCCGCACGCGAAGAAGATGATCCAATTGATCTAGCATAGCCGACACTGGTGTCTTGCAGATGGCCTCGAAATATTGATTTCCTTCGAGCCCTTCCAATTCGCGATCACCTGCTTCATCCTCTTCTGATTCCGACGCGAGGACCCAGAAACGTCCACCAAAAGGGGTAGACGGAGTAGGTGAGTTCACCTTCGTCGGAGACGGCCGTCGCAAGTCGCCGTCCGCCGGTGATCCCGCGGTCGCCTTCGTGTACGCCCGCGGAGTCTCCTCTGAACTCACCGTTGTCGGAGACGACCTTGGCGAGCCACCGTCCTCCGCCAGGGACTGCCTCGCTGTGAGTATTAAATTGCAGAGAATGAAAAAGGAACAGTTTGCAGTTTGTGGTTGTTTAATCAGTGTAAAAGAATGGACCGGGGTCCACAGTTCACTAGTGGTGTCTCTCCATAAAAGATAACTAACATGTTGGGTGAACAAATTACAGCTGGGCAATTGACAAATAGTGAGCGCATGACAATGCATATACATGACATGATGACTACTATGATATTTAATTGGGCATTACGACAAGATACATAGACCGTTATCCAACAGCATCTATGACTAATAATCCACCACCGGGTTGTCATCCGAGTCCCCCGTTGGTATTAAGTTGCAAGCAACGGATAATCGCATTAAGTAAAGCGCGTAATGTAAACAAACACATATGCCCGTGGACATAGCATCGTTAGGTTACCCCTAGTGGCAACAACACATCCACAACTTTAGAACTTTCTGTCACTGTCCCAGATTAAATGGAGGCATGAACCCACTATCTAGCATAAATACTCTCTCTTGGAGTTACAAGCATCTACTTGGCCAAAACATCTATGAGTAACGGAAAGCATGCAAGATCTTAAATAACATATAAGATAGATTGATAATCAACTTGACATAGTATTCAATATTCATCGGATTCCAGCAAACACAACATGTAGCATTACAATAATATGATCCTGATCATGTAGGGCAGCTCACAAGATCTAAACATGATGGCACAAATTGGAGAGACAACCATCTAGCTACTGCTATGGACCCGTAGTCTAAGGATGAACTATTCACGCATCACTCCGGAGGCAGGCATGGTGATGTAGAAGCCTCCGGTGACGATTCCCCTCTCCGGCAGGGTGCCGGGAAGAGGTTCTGGACCCTCCCGAGCTAGGGTTGACGGCGGAGGCGTCTCTGGAACTTTTCATGGATATTTGCTCAGGCCTTTAGGGTTTTCGCGTCGGGGGGAATAAGTAGGTGAAAGGGCGGCGGCTGGAGACCCCCGAGGGGCCCACACCACCCTAGGGCGCGGCAGAGGTGGGGCCCATGCCCTAGGTGCGTGTGGCCACCTCCTGGCTCTCCTCTGTTGCTCCTTTGGTCCGTCAGGTGAGTTCTGGTAAAATAGGGATCCCCGTGAAGTTTCGTCCAATTCCGAGAATATTTCCAGACTAGCTTTTCTGGAATACAAAAACAGCAGAAAACAGGAACTGACACTTCGGCATCTTGTTAATAGGTTAGTCCCAAAAAATGTATAAAAGTGATATAAAGTAGATGCAAAACATGTAGCAATTGGTATAAAACAAGCATGGAACATCAAAAATTATAGATACGTTTGAGACGTATCACATCTCCGCGGCCGGGTCGTGATGCTGGCGTACTGCAGCCCCATGAGGTGCCACTGCACACTCCAGCACGCCGTGATCTCCATCCCCATACCGGCCTCGAAGGCAACACGGACGGCGGAGCGACTGACCGCTGACCGGGACGGCTGGCGGGACGCGCGCACACACACACACACTCGTATTCTAGCTAAGCAAACAAGCGGCTAGCTGGATTAATTGGGCAATGCACGCTTAGCTAAGCTAGCATCCTAGCTGCTGGATGGTTTGGTTAGAAGTTGGCCGTCTCCTGCCCATGTGCGCATGCGGCAAGAAAAAGGCGCTCCCGGCGCCAGAGAGTCACGGCGCTGCGTCGCCTGCGCGCGTGGAGCTAGAGAACGCTTTCGCCGCGCCGGAGGAGGACAAGGACGCCCGCTTCAGGTGACGGGGCGGGGAACAACGGCGAGGAGGACGGGGAGGGGAACGTTGGGGAGGAGCACGATGGGATCAATGAATAGATACGGGGTTATTTAGACCCTACGTGGCCTAAATCGCTCTCCACGTGGCCTAAACCGCTGTCAAAACAGCCCAGGGGGTTTTGTCCGATTTTGGATAGTGGGGGGTTAAATGACCAGTTTAAAGTTAGGGGGTTATGTGGACTTCTTTCCTTGTTCTTCATCATCGTCTCCACGCACTCACGCTCCACCTAGGGATGGCAATGGGTATCCATTACCCGCGTACCCTGCGGGTAAAAACCCTATTGGGGTAAGGGTTTGGGAAAAAATATATCCATGGGTATGTAAATGGGGAAATCTCGTACCCATCGGGCAGAGAGGGTACGGGTATGGGTTCGTATAACCCATACCCGCGTACCCATGTACCCTTGATAAGTGGGTCTGCCAACAATAAGCTGATGTACCTACTAATTTGTTGTTGCTGTTTATAAGTATATGTGTAGCTGTTTACAATGTTTTGTTGTTGACAATGTGCTACTATTCATAAGTATGTGTTGCGGTTTTAAATGTGCTGCTGGTTAAAGTTATATGAATATATGATGTTGGTTACGACTATTTTCTACTAAATATGTTGTGTTGTAAACGTGGGTATTTTTACGCGTGGGTACCCATTTACTCTGTCGGGTGAATGGTATGGGAAAAGGTTGTACCCGTATAAGGGTATGGGTACGGGTGATGGGCAAGGTTGAGGGTGACGGGTAAGGGTATGGGGTGGCTCCACCCTTACCCATACACTGCGGGTGTCAGGCTGTAGGTGGGCACGCTCACGGCAGCCCACCAACTTGCCACTTGTGTCGTTCAATGTAATCGGTCTTTAGCTTCATATCCATTTCTAACAGACATGTGTAGTGGGCTACCGACTGTCCCAATTAAACCCATCTAATTCCAGCTCGACGGCCTCATGCGCCGGGCGCCCGGTGATGAGCGAACTCTTCTTGCCTGTGAATAGACGCAGCACACACGCGCCTGAGCACCGCCGGGCGACACCACTCAGTGCAGCGGCGGCCACCGCCAGCGACTGACGGAGCACGTCGTCCGCGGGGACGGAATACGGGGACATCACCTTGGCGACGATCGAATCGACCCCTGCAGCGTCCTGCTCCGACGACGAAGAATAAGAATCCTCCCATCCTCTGCCCCAAGAAGAAAAGAATAGAGGAGAATTGGAGACTGGCTGACAAAGCCTAGCTCGATCCCACAAATCAAAATCCAAGCTTTCTTTCACGTCGCTGGCAGGCAGTATATTCACATCAGAGAACACTATTTTACCCCAGAGCGGACCGAACAAACAAAACCAGGAGGTATATCCCGGCGAAAAGCAGAGCACTGCTAGAAATCCCCAAGGAATCAATCCTCTATCACCCGAATCAAAGAGGAGAGATGTGCCGCTGGAAGAACACGCCTCGAACAAACAAAATCCGCCGAGAAGGCGAGCAAGAGTGACAGGTGGTGATCCGAGGAGCAGGATCTGGAAAGCGACCGCTGCGCCGCTCCCTTGGGTCTCCGGAGGTAGCGACGAGGACGGAGGAGGAGGCTCCACTAGACGCCGGACGGCCGGACGGAGAGCGTCGTCCCGGACCAGCCAGCCAACCACCGAGTATAACCGCGGTGGAGGGGAATCACCAAATCCGATTGATTAGTCCATGGCCAGAGCCACCCCACCTGTTCGCCGACGATGACCTGAAACTGAACGAAATGGTGGTGCGACATATGGATGGAGGGAGGGGGAGGTAGCAGAGGACGGTTAGAGCGGCAACAGCGGGGAAGTTCCAGGCTTCTGGCCACGCTGCCCGTCGTCATCGCTCCGGATGGCACCCGCCGGGTTCAGGTACGGGTTTGGCACCCCCATACCCGTACCCGCCCCTTCTCCCCGCCCCATACCCGCCCCCATACCCACCGGCGGGTACAGGGTTCAACCATACCCGCCACCCGTCGGGTCCGTGAGACCCGACGGGTACCTGTGAAGTTTGCACACAGAAACAGTTCAGAGCAGCAAATTCAAAGCAGCAATTGACAGTAACAATTCCCAACTTAACAAAATAACAAGAAGTTCACGAATCACAGTAGTCAGCAATCACGAATCACAGTTCACGAATCGCAGGAGGGTGCAAGGCGGCGCATGGAGGGGCTCGGACGGCAGGTGGGGCTCCCCTCGTCCAGCTCGACGGGCTTTGATGCCATGGCCCGGCGGCGCAGGAGGGGCGGCGGAGGAGCACGCAGAGGGGCAAGGCGACGCACGGAAGGACAGATGAGGGGCTCGGACGGTAGGAGGCTCCCCTCGACGCGGTCGTGGGCGGGTCAGCGGCGCGCAGCCGTTTGAGGCAACGAGCGGAGGCGCGGCCGTCTGAGGCTGGTTGTGAATGGAGGTGCGACCGTCCGAGGCTGCCTGTGGGGCGGAGGCGCGACCGTCCGAGGCTGCGTGCGAGCGGAGGCGCATGAGCGGCAGTGCGGCGTGGGTGGGTGTGGTCATGTGGGCTGTGGGGATTGGAAAGAGAGGAGGCGGGGCTCGGGAGGACTGGAGGAGTAGGAGAGGAAGGGAGCAGCACGGGAGGAGTTAGGGTTTTTTTAGGACAATGACAGGTGGGGTCGTCAGTGTGGTGGGGAATAATTGGTAGTCTATTTCACTGACATGTGGGGTTTGCCGGGTATGCGGGTTGACGGGTACGGGTTTGGCACCCCATACCCGCCTCCGCCAGACCTGTCGGGTTTAGATCTCCCCCGCTAAGCACGTCCACGGGTTTTTTTCTACACCAAACCCGCCCCATTTGAGACGGGTACCCATCGGGTTTGCGGGTATCGGATACCCATTGACATCCGGAGTCATCGCCATGGAGGCAGCTATCGATACGGCGTGGCGGCGGTAGCGGCCGCGCCGTTACTGTCCGTGAGGATTTTATTTCTGCCCGTGGGTGTCCAATTAGGGCGTGTTTGGTAGCCCGGTCCAGCTCAGAAAATCTCACCTTAGCCCAACTTTAGCTGTTTGGTAGCCCGGTTTCACGATCTGGGCAGTGCCCACCTCACCCAGAAAAGGGCCCTCAGCCTGGCTGAGGAGAGAAGTCAGAATCGAGCTTCTCTCCTCAACCCGGCTCGCTTCGTCCGCGGCCCAGGCGCGCGCGTGCTCCCCAGACCCTGACCCGCACTCTCTCTCCCTCTCATTTCTTCTCCACCCCACCTCACTCCCTTCCCTAGCTCCTCTCTCCCCACCCGACGCCGTCCTGCTCCGTTTGTCCGACGCCACCGACCGCCGTAAAGGACGGCGCAGACAGCCGCAGAGGACGCCGCCGGCCGCCGCACCCCCGACGCCGCAGAAGGCCTTGTCCACCGCGCTCTCTCCTCCTCCTGCTCTTCTACAGCGGCGGTGAGGCGGTCCTCGCCCTCAGCGACGACGGCGACCGCGACACGGCCTCGTCGAAGCAGAACGCGCTGGAACGACGAGGAGGACGCGCGCTTGCGAGGCCCGCCGCCGGCGACGCCACGCGAGGTCGTCGTGCTCTGCTGCGGGTCGACTTCGGCAGCGCCACGCAAGGTCACCGTGCTCGCCCTCGCCCTCTTCTGCACGTGCCTGCCGGTGGCCGTGCTCTGCTGCGTGGCGCCGCCGACGGACGTGGCGGCTGAGGGCCTGGACTAGAACTTCACCTCCCCGCGCATGGAGCCGCCGCCGCCGAGCGCCTGGACCAGCACGCCGCCGCCCCGTGCCTGGACCAGCACGGCGAGCTCCTCCAGCGTTGACGCCCGAACCAGACGGAGGACTTGATTGCTTTTTTTCTTTCTATCTAGGGACCTTTGCGTAAGAATTTGGACCTTTGTGTAATTTCAATTTCTGGACTCTAATCTCAGCCCGTTCCAAGCCATACAACCCACCAAACACAATCTCAACCCAGCATGTCTCAACACACACGGGACACCAAACAAGCAGCAAAATCTCAGCCCAACCTAGCCCATCTGAGTATGTATGAGGTGGGAAGCCCATGGCAGGTCATGCGACCTACCAAACACACCCGTGAATTAATCAGGATGGGCTTCGGGGCGCCGTGGGCTGCCCGTCCCCACTTACAGGCAGATGCGGGTGCCATCCGCTCCACCTCACCTTTCTCCGACTCGCCGCACAACGATGGCTTTCTCCATGGCCACCTCCACCGCCTCCACGGCCGCAGCCGCTTGCCTCCGCCTCCTCCCGGCGCCGGCCACCCCATCCTCCGGCACCCTCCGCTTCCCGCCCATCCTCCGCCGCGGGCCTCGCGCCCCCTTATCCGTCTCCGCTCTCAGCAAGCTCTCCGAGGCGTCCCCCGTCCCCATCCCGCAGGAGCCCACCGAGACTTTGCCCGACGAGGAAGCGCTCCCCCCCAGGCCCGGGGTCTACGGCGTGTTTGACCCCTCCGGGGACCTGCAGTTCCTCGGGATCTCGCGGAACGTCAGGGCTAGCATCGAGGGGCACCGCAGGAAGGTGCCGGCCGACCTCTGCGCCTCCGTCAAGGTATGCGCAGTGACCCACCCTTGGATAGCGTGGAGGAGAGGGACCTATGAATTGAATCTTGATCGAATGGATTGGAATTGGATAGCGTGTAGTATGATGATAATGGCTATTGAAATCACACGGATACATGCGCCCTTGCACCCGTTTTAATGACTTCAGATGACGGGTCTTCTGCAAATGATTGTCCTGTACTTATGTCCGCATTTCCCTTGCTGTACGCGCTAGTTTATATCCTCTATACTACTTGAGGATCTGACCACACTGATCTCTACAGGTTGCCATACCAGACGAGGAGACACCAGAAAAAAGTGTCCTAACCGATGCCTGGAAATCATGGATGCAAGAATACATAGCAGCCACTGGCAAGGCGCCACCAGGGAACGTTTCCGGAAACCACACCTGGATTGGCCCCCCACAGCGACCTTCGGACTTGCGTTTGACGCCTGGTCGCCATGTTCAGTTAACTGTGCCGCTTGAACAGTTGATGATCGGTTAGTGAAGGAGAACAAAGTGGTTGCCTTCATCAAAGGATCAAGAAGTGCACCACAGTGTGGGTTCTCGCAAAGGGTGGTGGGGATCCTGGAGGCGCATGGAGTTGATTTCGCATCCGTGGATATTCTTGACGAGGAGCACAACCATGGGTTGAGGGAGACCCTCAAGACCTACAGCAACTGGCCAACTTTCCCACAGGTTTTTGTTGGAGGAGAGCTTGTAGGCGGATGTGATATTATTTCATCCATGGCCGAAAAGGGGGAGCTTGCTGCCCTTTTTCAGAAATAGCACTCTCACCTGGAGTTTAAGTAACGTCTTGTTTTATCAGGTGCAAAATGCAAGCCTATCTCTGGGCAATAATACTTAGCTTATTGTAAGGCACAATGTTCTTGGCTTAGAAACACATCAATTCAATTTAGATGAGGCAGTAGTACTGTACTGTGAAACTTGTTGTTTCTGAGAGGAGTCTTAGCAAAGGTATATTTGTATTTTTGTCGTCGTTTCAGATCTCACAAATGAATACATCGTAGCTTCATGAGAAAGTATGTGGTGCATAAAATGTGAATTTAATGAGAAGAGAATTACTCTACTGCTAGTATGTTTAATTGAATTATTATGAGGTTCGAACTCAGAAAAGCAATATTATGGTTGAACCTTGTTTTAGGTTCACTATGCAAACTATCTGATAACTGCAATGTTTCAGTTATTATTTTATCTTCTTCTTTGAAAAAGAAGAGATTGAAGCTATTTGCACCTAAAAGTGTTTAGTTGATTTATTTGTAATTGTGATCAAAAGCGCTCACGAGGTTACCAAAGCACTTTGATCGGCACAATGAGGAGTTAAGGAACAATCCTTGTAGACTTCTGGGACACATTGATGTTCTGTTGGTGAACTTTACTTTGAAAGAACTAGCGATCTTTCCTGTACCGTGTGTTGGTTGGTTATTTGCATGACTGTGTAACTCTACCACAACCAAGTATAGCAGGTAAGTTCCTATTTAACAGTCTGGGGGAGATTTGTTATTCGATCCTCACGGAAGTGTCTACAGAAGGCAATACATCTTCCAAGCATGACTTATTCAATTATTTCCAGGATCAGGGTATGCAATGACTTCACATGTTTCTTCTTGATTCAGTTTCGAGCACTCCTGTTTGAACTTAAATCTGAATTGGTCCTTCGGATGCCATTTTACACAAAGCTGCAGCTTATGGGTATACATTCCTTTCTGCCATCACTCTTCCATTACCGAAGGTGACTTTTAGAGCAGAAGCCATCACACATTTTAAGGGTTTATATAGGTTAGGAGTTGGACTGACCATAATCACCAGGAAACTTCTGATGTCATGTTACAGCAGACCGGCCAGGCATGTCCGAGGGGAAGATGACTAGTGCTCTGTACTCATTGCCCTCTTTACAGGCCTTCTACACGAAACTGATGGGATTTGGGGCTTTAGTCTAATCATCGTAAGTCTTTTCTTCTTAAACATTTCACATTGATTTGTGACTTTTAGTTTTTACGTGGTGTCTCTGGTGATGCCTCGATTTAGTTTATCATATCCTCATGGCTATTACCTTTTCAGCTTTTCTGAATCTTGAGAAACATTTACATCATCTGATGATATTTCGAAGATACTGCCAAATATTTTGATACCTGTGCAGCTATGATTTATATAAATGCATTATACTAAGTTACTAACCATATAAATCCTTGGTTACGGATATGTGGGAAAAATAAGGTTGTGCTTGACTACACATTACTCAAAACTGAATTAACACACTGTTCATTAATAGTTTCACGGAGTTGCATACAGGGTTTTGCTTGCTTTTAAACGTGAGTGAATTGAGGTTAGACCGTTGGATCACCCCTAGGAGATGTAGTACATAGAGATATAGCAACCAAGGGAAACCATTCAAGAAGGATGAAGGATGCATTTTTCTAGACCCTTGAGAGGTTAGATTGACTGGTGGACATGAAATACTGAATGGGCTCATAATAAACAAGCAATATGTTGTTCTACCCTAAGAGTTGGATTCTTTTCTTGTGTTTACATGAGCATCATCTTGTTATCCACCTGTCCTTTCTTGTGCTTTCACGCATGTCTTCTTCTCAGCCACCCTCTTGCTGTCTCCATTAGGAGATATACAGAGGAGCAGGAGCTGAATGAAACCATATTGTTTCGTCTACAAATAGCTAATGCTATCCTGAATTTATTATCGTCGTTACTTTTTTGCTTCTGCAATCTTCAATCGACCATGTTAATTGTCGACATATATATTATTATTGTAAAATTAGTCCTTATAGAATTTATGCGTGGTTAACAATTTTGAATTCTTAATGTTAGTACTTATGGATGTGTACAAAGTTGCAGCTGATTGAGAAAGGCTATATAAAGTGTGTTAACTGTATCCATCTGACCATTTATTCATTAGGTACAGACTTCACCCCAATGCAAACAGAGTTAGTACTGTTGTGTTTCATTAGGAATTAGCTTTCTTATTTTAAAACAGCTATCCAGCGTGCACTGATCGGTTAAACACTAAAACTACAACACACATATGCACATGGATTTTCTTTTACTTAATATCTCTGGTAGTCTGGTGATACTTAGGTTGATTGCATCTTTATGTAATTTTAGAGACTCATATACCTTTTCTGAATCTTGAGTAACGTTTACATCATACTTACCCTATGATAGATATAAGCATCATACTTACCCTACATGTAGTTTGTTTTTCCTCTGAGAGTTACTAGGTAAAGAATAATTGGAATAAACAAGCTTGGCTACACATTCCACAAACTAAATATACACTCTTCAATTCATCGTCTTTTTACAGGACTGCACACCATTTTTCTTCTCGTTTTTCGACATTAGCAATTTAGGTTTAATCCCCATAGGGAGATGTATTACATACTCAGAGAGAGAACCTACAAGCATAGAAAAGCTTCACACCAAGAGGTGGTATTTAAGAGAGATAGAAGGATCCATTGCAAAATTATTTTGTTTCCAGATATGGATTAGTCAATCTGGAACAGCCAATGACATCCATAAGGTATCAAAATAGTGTGTTTGTTCTACCCTAGAAGCTGGATCCTTTCTGGTGCATACACACACATCTTCTTCGTGTCCACGTTTTTGTTCTGACCATTAGGGATGAACTAGGAGCAGTAGCTGATCAATTGAATCATCTTTTTTCCCTACACAAACGGTCCAGAAAGCAGCCATGCCGTGCCTATCTCGAGTTAATGGTTTTATGATTTTATCTGCTTTTCTGCTACTGCAATCTTTATCCGACATGGACAGATCGATGATCATATGATAAGCGTGAATAATTATTATCATTGTACTACTTGTAAACAGTTCCATGTTGTCAACAAATTCAGCACGTTAGTACTTGCGTATGTGCACAAATTTTCAGCCGGTTGAGGAGGGGGGTATAGAAAGTTTGTTGATTGTATCCATCTAAATCATTTACAGTTGCCGACTTAATGTTTCCCATCCCATCCATCAATAGAGCTAGCTAGTACTATAGTATTATCAGATACATGTGTTTCACTTTCATTAGGAATTAGCTTCTACTTGAAAAGTAGCTGGTTAGCGTGTACTAGTACCTTTTTGGAGCGAGACATGATACTGACAGTGACTTATAACAGGCTAGGAGAAAACTTGGGATTTCCCTGGCTTCCTTATCTTATACTCCCATCTGATCCATATTCATTGGTGCTGAATCGGATGAATCTATACATCTTTTAGTGTTTGATACATCCGATTCAGCGACAATTAAGGCCTTGTTCGGTTAAGCCCCCTCCCAAGGGTATTGGAGAGGATTGGAGGGGATTTTGGGGGGATGATTTGGCTTGTAGGGGATTTAATCCCCCTCGATCCCTTTCAGCCCCTTCCATTTCTTGTTAACCGAACAAGCCCTAATATGGATCGGTGGGAGTAACATTTTCTTGTGCACGCACACCAAACATGTTACATGGATTTGTGACCTTTTATTCTTTTACTTAAATATTTCTTTTGATTCTGAGGTTTATTGAAATTTCAGTTATTTCTTTAAGAAAGTTAGATCCCCACAGGGAGATGCATTACGCACTCACAGAGAAAGAAATTACAAGCGGATAAAAGCCTCATGCCAATAGGTAGTATATTTAAGAAAAGTTAGGATCCATTGCCAAAGTATTTTGTTTCCAGATAAGGATTAGTCGGTCTGGAAAGCCAATGGCATCCATAAGATATCAAGAATATGGTGTTTGTTCTGCCCTAGGAGATGGATCCTTTTTGGTGCGTAACTGCCTATAGACGTCTTCTTCTTCTCCACCTCTTTGCTGTGACATTAGGGATGCACTAGGAGCAGTAGCTGATCAATGCGGTGCCTATCTTGAGTTCATGCTTTCATCTTTTTCCTTTGACAAACAATTCAGAAAACAGCCAGTGGTGTACCTATCTTGAGTTCATGGTTTTGGTTGCTTTCCTGCTACTGCAATTTTTATTCGACATGGACATATCAATGATCATATGATAAACACTTCCGTCTGGTTAACGAATACTTAGGATTAACAGATTCGCATGTTGTTCCTAACGTACGTGCACAAAGTTTCAGCCGGTTGAGTAGGGGCTATAGAAAGTTGGTTGATTGTATCCATCTAAGTTGCCGACTTAGTATTGCCCATCCCATCAGTCAATAGAGCTAGCTAGTACTGTAGTACTATTAGATGCATGTGTTTCACTTTCATTGGGAATTAGCTTCTTGTTTAAAGTAGCTGGTTAGCATGTACTGGTACCTTTTTGGAGTGAGACATGACACTGATAGTGACCGTTATCACAGACTAGGAGCAAACTGCATGCTTAGAAAGCAACTAACTTGGGATTTCCCATTTTCCCTAGCTTCCTGATCTGAACGTTTTCTAGTGCACGCACACCAATTTTTTTACATGGATTTGTGAACTTTGGTTCTTTACATAATTTCTGTACTGATGCTGAGGTTTATTGTAACTTGAGCTATTTCTTTGAGAAAGGTTTACACTGTGTGATGCAGCTGATGCTATGTCCAGGATATGACTAAAGGTTTAAAATCTGCACACCTGGATGTATATAATTACAGGACTAAAGGTTTTAATGCTATTTCTTACGTTTGTACATGCGCCAATGTAAGGCTGGATGGTCGAGGAGATGTACACACAGACGGAAAGGAGCAATCAGAAGCACAGAAAGCCTGTCAACAAGAGAAGTGTTGTTCAATAAAGGAGGAAGATCAATTGCCAATATAGTTTCTTTCCATTGCAGAGATCGATTGGCCGGTCTGGAAGAGCCATATAGGACTAAGAATATGTTCTTATGCTTACACGCACGCTTCTTGTCCATCTTAATAGGGTAGAAGGCCTGGCTAATGAAGCCATCATGTGCATCCTGGGTGATCTTTTCGTTGCTTCCCTGCCGTTGCAATGTTTGGCCGATCTGTACAAAAGGGGAAGCATTTATTAAATGTCAACACATATAAAGGTTTAGTTAATTAACTAAACAGTTACGTGTGAATTAACTTTTCATGCGGCTAAGAAATTCTTTTGATAAGCTCTTAATGTTATCTAGTTCCTTGCAGAAGTGCATAAAGTATCAGCGATCGAGGAGGTGCCACGGGTACAGAAATGTTGTACGGAGTAGTTGATTGCGTGATGACTTGCTTCAGATTTTCATTAAACTTGTGATTAGAGCTAGTGCTATAGGCTATAACCTGCATAGGTGCATGTATTGTTCATTGGACAGTTGCTTTGCTTTTCTGAGCTACAACTATAGCTACCATGTACAGTAGTATACAGTGAATGTGATAATGAAGGTTACCAGAAGAAAGCAGGCTGTAGATTAACTTGAGATCGACCCTGCCTTCTCTTCTGACAACACGCCCCAGTGCTTATTTTCACCGTAGGACACGAGATGTGCTGATATTACAGGGTGAAAAATTGCTGCATTTCACCGTAGGACACGAGATGTGCTGATGTTGCGGGGTGGAAAATTGCTGCATTTTTTAAGGTCATATAGCAAGAAAGCCAACACGACCGGTACAACGTCAAGTAAGGCTACAACGATAAGATAACACAACACCATGCAGCTTACAACGCAACCCACAACAATCAAACGGCGAGGACCCACCTTGCACCTTCTCTGGCCATGAATGCCAAGGAGACGATACACCGAGCTCCGAGAACGCGTCACGACCAATGAGGGAAACTTCTGCATTGCTTATTGCGTATCCTCCTTGCCGTCACTCAATCGACGAATCCTTCTCCGACCAACCGGCGTCCCGACGAGTCGATGACCACCACACTGAATGCGGATTTGGCGGCAGCAGTTTTGGCCACCACGACCGGAAGCTTGACCTCGACCACAAGGTTTGGCCCAATGTAGGAGGTCGGCCTCAAAGTTTTTCCAATGCACCGGAGATGCCATAGCCCATAGGAACATTCAGCGCGAGAGGAGCTAATACCCTTTGGGAGGTTGTAGACAAATTATTGACGGTGATAGGTTGATCTTGACAGATGTACTTATGTGCGTGAGTTGCATGCTCCCCACATTACAAATTTATAACTTTACGTTGGAGATGTCCTATGAACCCTTGCCGCTGGTGGACCTACCTAACAACCTAGCTTTTGGGTACGAGAAATCTATCTATGCTGATAACATTGGTAGGGACGCATGTGGAGTTGCATACTCCTACCACTGCAACTGTATGTGGTTCATATCCTACCGCTTCAAGGGAAATTGTATGTTTGCAATGTGAGGACGTACAGCTGTACGGGTGCCGGGCGCTTCAGAAAGGTCTACGCATGGTGGTTATTCTTTTTTTACTGGGAGATATGGAAGGAGCGTAACACAGAGTTTTCAATAACAAAGCCTCCATGCAGAGGGAGGTCGCAGATCAAGGAGGAAGGCCAACTATGGTGTCAGGCTGGCCCAAAGAAATTCGCACAGATTATGCCTTAGCTCCGTAGTCCCCGCACGGCGGGGAGGTGTGCCAGTTTGTATGCTTTTTTTTTTGCGGGGAAGTTTGTATGCTTTTTACCTTTGTGGCTTAGGCCCTTTTCTCCTTCTTAATCAATGACAAGGTAGAGTTTTGCTACCCCGTTTCGAAAAAAAATCAATGAAAAAGATTAAAAAAACGCATGTGCCTATTCACCCTTTCTAGTCCACCATCCTCTCTTCAATTGGTATGAGAGTAAGCACTATTTATTGGGCTTTTACCGCCTAAATATTAAAAATTGGAGATAAGGTTGATAAGAAGGCTCTCTTCAAGGAGCTCTTAAAGACGTTTGGGAAAAGGACTTTGAGAATTTAATAATCCTCCTCTCACCCCAACACATTGCATATTCACAGTCCCGCCATGCAACTAGATGACTCAAATTATGAACATTGGAAATTGTCTGTGAGGTCTCATCTTAAAGTGTTCAACTTCTTCTTTTATGATGTTTTCGAGCCCATAAATGACAAGGATCTCACCAATAAAGAACAACAAGAAGGCAAAATCAACGCCACAAGCATTTGACATCCTTCCAAAGTCCATGTTGCCCCATGATTGCCACATGCACCACCACCAAAGAAATTCGGGATGCACTTGAAGTCATGAAGCCAACACGGGCATCAATCGTTCCAGACGAGCTTTGTTGAGAAGAAAATTCAATGGTTTTGATTGGTACTAAGACGAGACTCCTTAAGCCGTGTACTCAAGACGTGATAAGATCATGGCTGCATTGAAGGGGTACAAATGTGTCTAAAAGTTCCTCAAAGTAATGTCTATCCCCCAACTTCCATGGTATTCTCCATCCAACAAGGACTTGACTTCCACATCCTTACCCCCAATAACGTTCTTGCCATGTTTGACACCCATGAACACATGATCAAGACCGCCAATGAGACCAAAGCCTTGTGTAGATCAAACAAGAAAGATAATATTGTTGTCAGGCCAAGAGGGTAGTGGTCCAAGAGCCAAGTTACAAATTAAGAAGTTTTTCATGATACAAATCCTATCAATTCTGTAAGGACTCAACTATTTTGACAAAGAGGTTCAAGCCTTTCCTTTCCGAAAAGTTAATGCAGCAAGGGGAACCCATCTATGCCTAAGATGTTTTACTATAATTTGTGTGATCCCAATCACTTCATAATTGATTTCCCCAAGCCCAAGAATGAGGAGAAGTACAATTTTAAGAGTTTTTAGATTATAAGTGATCAATTTCTTGATCAACGTGCAACTGAAAACATGCTTTCATAAGAAACACACCCTTGGCATTTGCGAAATTTCATAAAGCTATCCACTTATCATCCAATGGAGCAGTTATGTGGAATTGTCGCCGAATTTTCTCCTTAGTAGCTATAGGACATGGTGAGGCAGAGGTAAAACTTCAGCATGATACTAGGCGCATTAGCTGGAGCAGCGCCATCACCCAATTCTTAATGCAACCTGGTGATAAACCCCAAGTGTAGGGGATTGTTGTAACACAATCAATGTGGAAGTAAGAGTATCAATCTGCGGGAGCAACAAGTTAAATTTATTTATTTTCTCCAACTAGAGTGTCACAATTTTAGTTTTCTATCCACCAAACAAGTTAAAGGAATCAAGATAATTATTTTGGCAACGATGGTAGAAAAGTGATGTTGCAGTGTTGTAATTCTTTACAAAGCTATTCCCTCGCAAAGTAAACCAACAAGTGAAGCAATATGTGACAGATCAAAGTAACAATAGATTTGCTGCATGTATAAAAAAGAAAGGACTAGGGCTTATGAGTTCACTTTATCTATCTATCTATCTATCTATCTATCTATCTCTATCTATCTATCTATCTATCTATCTATCTCATAAACATGGTGGCACAAAAATAAAACATAGATATAACATGATAAATTCAATATGCAATTTCTATGTTCATGAAATCTGTTTATACATGTATATGGGCATCATGTCCTAATATCACTCAGAATCCACATAATATGCCTTGCTAATACTCCCAAGGCGAGTGAGTTGTTCGCATGTCCAGAATTACGAATAAAATATAGTATTGTATTAAGTTTCATGAAATGAAGTTGGGAAAACGTCAATACTTTAAAATGCATCACTCTTGTTCACAATCGGCAAGCTGTAGCACTTTGTTCTCTTTTTATCCCTAGTGGGGTTTCACAAGAAAGTTGTCAGCATGCCTTAGCAGTCCAACCTCTTTATCACCAGATTAGAACACATTACAAGGTCCACTATATCTAATGCACATAATTTCCTCTACTTTTCTATTAACTGGGCGGCCAATCCTACCATTAAAAACATGGAACATTATGGGTCTATAATATATCAAAGACAAACATAAATACAAGATTGTATCTAAATAAATCATCTCATAAGACAAGAATCCACCATATAAATTATATAAACAATGTAGTATTCATGTAGGGAAGCTCATATGGTCTACAACAATGATAGCACATATAGATATATGATCAAACTATTACCACAAAATCCATGGTACATGGTTGGACTACTCCTACTTCATGGTGGAGATCGACGATGAGATGATGGAGGAGGATATGCAAACTGAGACAAAAATAGGGTAGTGGTTTCCCTCCAATTATCCTCCGGCGGCGAACTTCGTATCCTATGTTTTCTTCATTTCTCTCTTGGGCTATGTACTTTGCGATAAAAAATTATCGATTGTACATAGATGGTTTTAGTTCAAAACAAAGGCGTCGCCGAAAGAGTTGATGTCATCGAACATTCGAGGGAGGGGGACACTCCATGGCACGCTCGAGGGGGAGGCAGGCGTGCCATGGGTATGTAGCTCTCCTACTTGATCCTCGAGGGTCCATTTTGTCTCGGTTCTCTCCATCTTTGAAACATAGAAACGAGAGGTTTTTCCCGAATTAATTGACTTCCAGAAGGTTACAGAAACGTGAAAATATGAAATGAGGGTTTCCCATCTTCCATAATTAAATACTAAAATAATGAAATTTCACTGGAAATCCCTTAAATCACTAAAAAAATGGAACATTCATATAATAAACTTCAAGATTTATAGATATGTTATGGATGTATCACATGACCAACTCATAAGATGTATCAAGATCTCTTGTTGTTTTAATCGATAATAAGACACAACAATTGGCTTAAGCCCATCCATAAAATGTGTGTTATACTGCAGAGGATATGGGCCTTCTCCATACAAGTTTATCCTAGAGTTCAAAAATAGCTCAACATAATCCCCACAAGTGGTAGTCTGCGCTGTATGAAACAACAACTGAGTGGAATGTGAATGTTGATCTGGATCGGCATGGGTTGAACAAGATTAACGAAGTTTGCCCAGGTAACTCCCGATGCATGCCTAGCGAAGGAGGTCCACAAGTTTGGCGGTTGTGACATCCGTGCCCAAGGCTTGAAAACATTTGTGGACTATCCATGCTAATAAAATACATCTTTTTTTGAAAGTCATCTCCAAAGAACCTCTTGGTTAAACGCGCTTAGATGGGAGAAATATTGGTATGGGTGACCTCCTGAAAAGTGAGGACAAAGTGTGATGGAAAGATTTGTGTTGGTGTGTGGGGTTAGTTTAAAGATCCTAGAGAGATGCGAGATGTAACTACTTTCAGGCCTGAAGGGGGTAGGTTGTTGCAATAATGTTCCCCTCACACGAAAGTGATCCTCACATATCTGTTCCTAGAATGAAGATTGGTACCACTAAATCGTGAGAATTTGACATGGGGACAATTTCCAATCGTAGCAGTTCGACCGTGCCACATAAACGAAGTTGGAAGATTTTTTGGCCACAAATGGTTTCACGTGTAGCTCGAATTAGCGGAGGAACATAAACTCCGAGAGGCTTCTCATGGTGTTCCTTCTCTGCTATGGTGGCCTCGGCTTGCACGGGCGTTGGAGTCGTTGCCTTAGAGCGCAGGGTGGGTGGCGATGAAGATATGGCCACAGGGTTGGGACGAGCCTCCTTCGCATGATCTGGTTGGATCTGGACAATGTCGATGCCGAGATCTTCTTGCGATCTCTTGATCTTTCATGTACGGTTGTTGGCACGCTCAAACACCATGCTCACAATTGCCACCTCATAATCTTGTTGTTCTTGAACCTATTGTCCATGTCATCAGAGATGTTTCCCTTAAGGAACTCATAGAGAGCTCACGCTTCTGGTGTGAGATTCTTCGTTGTCGTGCTCTAGAGAAAACACACTCTTATACCATATCGTGAACACCTGGTATAGTTATCATGAAACTAGATCAACAAGATAGAAATCTAGGGAACTTGTGGGATAAATTGATTGGCTACAATGTCGTGTGGTTGTTCCAAACCACAAGCCCAACGAGTTGTCATGCACCTACCCAAACCCAAAGATGTTCCATTAAAATCTGAGATCTCTATCTAGTGGGACACCTATCTAGTTAGATTAAAAAAAATGTTAGATGACTTCAAGCTTCCCATTCTTGGCCTACAACCCGGCTTGGTCTGCGACAAATGCAAGCGGGACTCGTTGTCATCCCATGCTCATTGTAGGTTGTGTTCGTCATCCAACTCTTTTACACACAACGACCAAAGTGCGGCAACGATATTGGTGTGCCATTCACTACACGGGGGGGGGGGGGGGTAGGGGTGAAGAGAGAGACCATATAATATGATGGAGTCGAACCGTCAGATATTGTTCAAAACATTCTCGCCGACGCGAATCGAATCGCTAGAGTTTGGACATAAATAATACTCGCTAGAGTTTGGACATAAATAATACTCGCTAGAGTTTGGACATAAATAATACTCGCTAGAGTTTGGCAAACCCGACGATGACGCGGATTGACCCCTTTTTTTTTGCTCGGAGGGTTGGGATGCGGCTTTCCCCTCCGCGGTGCTGCAGCCGCTGCCCTCTTCTGTGTCCGACCACACCCCGCTGCTCCTCCACGGCGTGGCGGATATCCCAAGATGCAGCATCTTCCAGTTTGAGGCTTTCTGGCCGAAGATGGAAGCCTTCCACGAGGTGGTACAGGAGGCGTGGGACGCTCCGGTTGCCACTAGCAACCCCATGAGGAGGCTGCACGTCAAGTTGGCAAGGGCGGCAAGGGCACTCAAGAGTTGGCATAGGGCAAAGTTCGGCGACTTGAAGATGCAGATCGCTATTGCCAGAGAGGTGATTGGTAGACTGGATGTTGCGCAGGAGTCTAGGATTTGTCCATGTTAGAGAGACGGTTGCGAGTCAGCCTGAGGTAAAAAATTCAGGGGCTAGCGGCGATCAACAAGATCCGTATGCGGCAGCGGGCTAGACTGTCATCGATTCGCCTTGGGGATGCCAATACGAGGCTGTTCCATTTGCGAGCAAATGGGAGGAGGCGGAAGAACTTTATCCAGACTCTCAGCTCGCCGGATGGGTTGGCGGTCTCGTACAGCGAGAAGCAGGAAGTCATCACTCAGCACTTCTCGGACTTCCTGGGAAAGGTGGATCAGAGGACGACCAGTTTGAACTGGCAGGAGTTGGGATATGGGCCACATGAGCTGGATCACCTGGAGGCCCCATTCGGTGGAGAGGAGTTGCGGGCTGCGGTCTTTGGGCTGCCTGCGGAGAAGGCGCCGGGTCCGGATGGGTTCATTGGGCTCTTCTTCAGATCATGTTGGGGGATTTTGGAGGATGACCTCCATGACGCGGTGGTGCACATGTCGGAGCACGGTGGCTCATTTGCGAGGCTGTTGAACTCGGCCAACATCATTCTGCTGCCGAAGAAGATGGAGGCTGGCTCGATAGCGGACTTTAGGCCGATTAGTCTGATTCACAGTGTCTCCAAGATCTTCTCCAAGATGATGTCGCTGCGCCTTGCACCTCTCCTCCCCGGGTTGGTCTCGCCCACCCAATCGGCGTTCATCAAGAAGAGATGCATTCACGACAATTTCCTTCACGTGTAGGGCATGATAAAGGGGATGCATAAGGAGAAGACGTCGGGGTTCTTCCTCAAACTTGACATTACAAAGGCCTTCGATTAAGTCAGTTGGGCTTATTTGCTTGAGTTATTGGGGGTTCTCGGTTTTGGACCGCGGTGGCGACGTTGGATCTGTTTGCTTCTCTCCACGGCATCCTCTCGGGTGATGTTGAATGGCAAGCCAGGCCCTAGGATTGCACACAGGAGGGGGCTTCGGTAGGGGGACCCTCTGTCTCCGATGTTGTTCATCCTTGCGATAGACCCTCTCCATCATCTCTTCAGGGTGGCTTCGGAGGCCGGTCTCTTGCTTCCATTCCGGGCGGCGCCGGTGCGATTCGCGGTATCTCTCTACGCGGATGACGCGGGATCTTTGTGGGGCCGGAGGTTGCGGACATGATGGTGGTGGGGGCGATCCTAGACGCGTTAGCTGCGGCCACGGGGCTACGCACTAACCTCGGCAAGTCGGAGGCCTTCCCTATCGGTTGTACGGAGGAGCAGATTGCAGCGGCATTGGCGGTCTTCCCGGCTAAGCGTGGAAGCTTTCCCTGCACTTATTTGGGGCTGCCGCTGCATCATTCCCGCCTGAAGGCGGTTCACTTTCAGCCCCTCATCGACAAGATAGGCTCGAGGCTTGCGGGATGGTGGGGGAAGCATTTCACCAGGGCGGGGCGTGTGATTCTTTGCCGCTCGTGTTGTCCTCCATGGTCCTCTACCACCTAGCAGTTTTCAAACTGCCTAAGTGGGTGATCAAGAGGATTGAGAAGATCAAGAGGAGTTTTTTGTGGATGAAGCCAGGAGCGACGCCGGGGGCGAGACCGCACCCCTTGGTGAATTGGAGGACATTATGTAGACCTAAGGATCTTGGCGGACTTGGGGTTCTTGACCTGGACCGGTTTGGGAGGGCCATGCGCCTCCGCTGGCCTTGGTTTGCTTGGGCTAATGCGAATCGGCCATGGCAGGGGATGGCGACGCCATGTGACGAGGCGGACATGGAGCTGTTCAGGGCTTCCACGGATGTGACGGCCGGAGACGGGGCGAAATGCCTTTTCTGGCACGACCGATGGAGGCCGGGAGGATCCCTGCGCTTCCAGTTCCCCGACCTCTACGCCATCGCCACAAGGAAGAAGAGGACGGTCAAGAAAGAGCTACACCAACGAAACTGGATTCGAGCGCTTGCAAATATCACAAACGGTCAGCATATGGCACAGTTCGTGAACCTGTGGACTATGTTGCAGGGAGTGCAGCTACATGAGCGGCCGGATTCTATCCGTTGGAGGTGGACGGAGTCAGGAATCTAGTCGGCGGCGTCGGCATACCGCTGCCAGTTCAGCGGATCTTGCGCCCCTTTTCGCTCCGCAAAGTTTTGGAAGGGCCATGCGGAGGCGAAGTGTCGGTTCTTCGCTTGGCTTGCCCTTCACGGGAAGATGCTCACAGCGGACAACTTGGCCATCAGGGGGTGGCCGCACGACCCCATTTGCAAGCTGTGCAGGATACACCTCGAGACCGTCCAACATCTGACTTTGGATTGTCATTTCACGACCACGGTGAGGGAGCAGATCTTTGCTTGGAACGTCAACATGGGGGTTCCTACGCCGCCGGGAGGGAGGAGTCTCAACGCTTGGTGGGATGACACCATCGCTGCCCTACCAAAGGAGAGACGGAGAGAGGCGAGCGGTCTGATCATCTATTCCATGTGGGGGGTTTGGAAGGAAAGGAATCGCCGCGTTTTCCAGAATGTAGCACTCCAGACTTTCGAGGTGTCCGCCCTAGTGAAGGAGGAGATTGACCAGCGGGCGTACGCGCACACGCAGGACCCTGGAGATGGGGCGGCGGCTTAGTTGGCCGCTTTTTTTTTTTATTATTTTGCTTTCTCTGTCTTTTGTTTTTTGCCGGGCCATGCTGTAATTAAACTCTTTTATTCTACCTAATCGAATGGCAAACGAATGCCTTGACCTCAAAATAAATAAATAATACTCGTCTAATTCTAAGAAAGGGGCGAATACTTCCTTGTTTCATTTTTAAAATTGAATGGAAAGGGGCGAATATTTTCTTGCTCTTATTTTTGACGGTTTTGTACTCTTTCACTCCTTTTCCATCGTTTCTGACTTGCTAAGTTTGTCCTTTGTCCTCAGTTTCAGGAATTTTATGGAAAAAAAGGGACGAAACGGTCCCACTAAGCGTGGGATGGACGGCAAACTTTGTTGCTCGCCCACTTCAATTCAATTTGGTTTACTGCCCCGTACACTACAGTAGCGAGCTTTAGCGGAGCTTGCTCGTAGGTTGTGAACAGTAACAATGGCATCCAATTAATCATGGTTTATAAATAGAACACCCACCCCACACCCATCCCTCCATTGAGCTGAGACGAGACGAGAGGAGGAGGAGGTGCATCCCCGGCCACCCAAGCCAGGCCCCTCCCTCTCCCCCGAATCTCTCTCTCCTCCCCTCCCATTGCCTCCCCTCCCCACGCAGATCCATCCATGGCCGCGGCAGCAATGAGGCAGCGGCAGGAGGCCAGCTGCAAGGCCACGGAGGACCACCGCTCCGAGTTCGACGCCGCCAAGCCGCCGCCTTTCCGCATCGGCGACGTCCGCGCGGCCGTGCCGGCGCACTGCTGGCGCAAGAGCCCGCTCCGCTCCCTCTCCTACGTCGCCCGCGACGTCGCCGTCGTCGCCGCGCTGGCCGCCGCCGCCTGGCGCTCGACACCTGGGCCGTCTGGCCGCTCTACTGGGCCGTCCAGGGCACCATGTTCTGGGCGCTCTTCGTCCTCGGCCACGACTGGTACGTTCTTCCCAGATCGATGCGTACGGCCACATTTGTAGTATATCGGTATAAAATACGCGCTCGTTTGATACGTACGTCTGTGATCTGTCTGATTGCAGTGGTCACGGGAGCTTCTCCGACAGCGGGACGCTCAACAGCGTCGTCGGCCACCTGCTGCACTCTTTCATCCTCGTCCCATACAATGGCTGGTAATAATTCTGTAAAATGCTTTGTTTTCAAGAACATGCAAATCTTTTTTTTCAAGAACATGCCAAAGATTTGCATGTCAGTGCACTAAGATTGAGACATTTTAAAGAGTAAGATTACTCGCTCAGTGCCGTCGCAAATGTGTAGTACTATCAATCAAACAAATATCTTGCGACCTTTTGTTGAGAAAATCATCTGCATCTTACACCTGAATATGTTACTCGAAAGAACCCAAAGGGCAAATGGGCAATACAAACTTGCCGAAGCAAAGTATGCATAGAAAAAACTGAGAACAAAAAGGCTGGTTTGGTTTTGTATCTTTCCTTGTGGCTACTGTTCAAGAGTAGTGGGTACTACGTAGCATTTTTTTTTGGTATCTTCACAGTTTCAAGGACTGTTGAGACACTGAGGCATGTCTGTTTTAGTACTGACCACCCATGCAGTCAGCTACATGTGGAAACAGAGAATTTCTCTTGGGAAAAGCTGATCTATTGAATCACTGCCGACAACAGCTTTGAGTTGTTTAGGCGGCACTGCACAAAGATTGATGCATGTTCTGTAGTACATCATGCCATGAGCATCTGAATTGCTTTTGCGATATGGGTAGCACTAATTAGTAGTTTTTCTTAACCCGATCTGAATCTGATTAACTGATATGTGTGTGCAGGAGGATCAGCCACAGGACGCACCATCAGAACCATGGCCACATCGAAAAGGACGAGTCATGGCACCCGGTTAGCACTACCATACACTGCAGTCTGCATGCACATATTTTTTTCCCACCATGTCTCTGTCACCACAATTCAGGAGAGCTTTACTCACTAAAAAAAAGAAGAAAACTCAGAGAAAGCTCGATCACTGGGCAGATATTCTCTTGAGGATCCTCTACCTTGCATTATATATTGACACTAGGTAGTGAAAAGTTTACATAGTTTGGCAGATTCGTGTAAATGTCAAAACAAACTTTGCAACTAGCTGCATGAATATCTGACGATGGAGGTACTGCTAATAGCTAGCAGCGGTACTAGAAAAGGAAGAAACAATGCACCCGCCTGCCTTTTCAGCGGTTGCAGAGGCGCCACATGTTGACATGTTGGGCGGCAGCAGCAAAAGGATCTATATGATTTAAGATCCAACAAACAAGTGATGTGGTCCGTCCGTAGGTAATAATGCCAAACACAACTAGCAGCAGCGGCGGCGACAGCTACTAGAGTCGTAGATCTATTCATGTCTCTCACGTGATCAGATCTGCTGCTAAGCTGAGATTTTTGTTACAAAGAGAGAGAGAGAGAAAGATTATGCTGAGTTAACCAGCAGAGGTCATCAAAGATGCGCATCGAATCTTAACTCAGCTGAGCTACCTAACAACAGCATTCCCTTGTTATGGCATCTTGGTTGTCATGTAGGTCGGCCTTGCCCATTTCAGAATCAATGCATATCTATGTTTGTCGTTCCGTGTTTGTCGCGATCAAGTGCTTTAGATCAACTGTGGACTGCATTCTGCAACCACAATTCTGATTAGATAATATTTCAGGGTCTCACAGATCTGCTTCTACTTAAAATAATCATCGCAGATCAAAGATGTGCAAAGATGCGCATCGAACATTAGACAAAACAGTCGCCCTTGAGACCAAGTGTGGACTGGAACATCACAATTTTGTTCCATCTGCTTAGCTGCTCTTAACTGATATGCCCAACTGAAACTGTGCAGATCACCGAGAGACTGTACCAGAAACTGGAAGCACGGACCAAGAAGCTACGCTTTTCGTTACCATTCCCGCTTCTGGCTTTCCCCGTCTACCTCGTAAGATGCTCTTGTTATTCTGCTGTTTACTGTATGGTTCTGTATCTTCAACTGAAAACTGAACTGAATCTCCCTGGATGTTTCCAGTGGTACAGAAGCCCGGGCAAGGCCGGCTCGCACTTCAATCCGAGCAGCGGTCTGTTTAGCCCCAAGGAGAGGCATGACGTGATCATCTCCACCACCTGCTGGTTCACGATGATCGCGCTGCTCATCGCATGGCGTGTGTGTTCGGCCCGGTACCGGTGCTTAAGCTGTACGGGGTTCCATATGTTGTAAGCAACCATGCAGAATCTGCAACTCTTAACTGTTTTGTTGGACTTGCTTATAAGCTACTTGCACTGAACAACTAACTCAAGCAGCGACATCTCATCTCGTTTGAAACAGGTCTTTGTGATGTGGCTTGATTTGGTGACGTACCTTCACCACCATGGTCACCAGGATCTCCCTTGGTACCGCGGCGAGGTACTTTTTGCTTCCTGTATTAGTTCATTACAAATACAGGGAAGAGATCATCTGTACATTGTTCATGACTTGGGTGCAGTCTGCCTGACCTTCAGTTTCTACTTGACTTGTCATGGGAGATGGCACAGTTGCAGGAACATAGAACTATATCAGTTTCTGAACATCTTAGCTACTTAACCTTAACCTTAACAAAGCCTTTTGTCCCAAACAAGTTGGGGTAGGCTAGATATGAAACCCTTTCACGAGGACTTCTCAGGAGGTCACCCATCCTGGTACTACTCTCGCCCAGATGGGTTTCATACCCATAGGACTGGCTAGTTTTTACGTTGGCTCGCCAAGCCTATCACAACCCTTAGATATGAAACCTTTCACGAGGACTTCCCAGGAGGTCACCCACCCTAGTACTAATCTCGTGGGTTTCATATCCATGGGACTGGCTAGTTTTTACGTTGGCTCGCCAAGCCTATCACAACCCTCCTCCTTTACCCGGGCTTGGGACCGGCTATGCCTAGAAGACATAGGTGGAGTTGAACATCTTAGCTACTATTATTGTTATATCCACTGGAAGAAAACCTTAGCTACGTAAAATTGCTGACACACACTCTTTTTGTATCCTTATTGGTACATTCTGCGCCACTATGGTTTTACCGTCTCTCTGTTGTTTGATGTTCATGTTGCCAACAACCAATTCTCTGCAATGACTGTTACAGGAATGGAGCTACCTCCGTGGTGGCCTGACGACCGTGGATCGGGACTACGGGTGGATCAACAACATCCACCATGACATTGGCACCCATGTCATCCACCACCTCTTCCCCCAAATACCTCACTACCACCTAGTAGAAGCAGTAAGCTCACTACTACCTACTCTGCCGGATACAAATGTACAGTTACTGCACTGCTACTTCTGAGTACTAAAATTGCAACTTCCACCTTGTCCTGTGAAACCAAAAACAGACCAAGGCAGCGAGCCCAGTGCTGGGTAGATACTACCGAGAACCGGAGAAGTCAGGTCCGCTCCCAGTTCACCTCGTCAGCGTCCTCCTCAAGAGCTTGAGGGTTGATCACTTTGTAAGCGATGTGGGAGATGTTGTCTTCTACCAAACTGACCCCAGCTTGAGCGCCGATGACCGGACTGGAACTGACAAGCACAAGTGATACAAAAAAACTGAAACTGAAGTTACTACTGTTGAAGGAAGAATGCCTGATAGAGAATAGAGAGAGGGAGATCATAGCCTGCTGAGAATAAGCAGAAAGGGCTTCCTGCTGTAATCAAAAGCACGGAGCTCTGCAACAGACAGGAAGCGTTGATTGGTTCATCACGAGATTCAGATCATTGATTAGAGTTAACATTCTCCAATTGTGGTTGTAACTAGCAGATATTGTTTCAGTCTTTACAAGTTTTGAATGTGGAACCGTGTAACAAATTGGTTAATTATTATCCAAATTGATCTCTGGAATCCGTGACCCTTACTCTGAACTTCCAATTACTCACATGGGTCTGTTCGAGTAACAGTTGCTCCTGACTGTATTAAGATACATCAAGGTGACAGGTGATCATTGCATATATATGGCAGAAAATTCAAACAAAGCGGAAGTACATACTATGATATATCAAGGTTCCAAATCATAGAAACAAATTACATGCACGATGGCAATATCTGCTCACTGGCAACCTAACAGATTGAAATGCTGTTGATACTGTTCGGATGATGCATCTATATGCAGGATGCAGAGATGAATCAAGCTGCAGGCTCTGGCTGCATGGTGCTGTTGATGGACTGGACCTGCGTCCTGCCGCTGGGACCCTTGGTGCGTATGTACTTGCGGTAGTCGTCGAAAGTGACAGCCTTCTGGTAGAGCGCCGGCGACTCCAGGCCGACCAGCTCGCTGGCCGGGCGATGCGGAGGTCTCCATGAGGGTTGCAGAAGAAGGCGATGGTGTGGCGGTCATTATCGGAGTTGGCCAACGCACGGTGCTCCACACTCTTGTACTGCCCATTGCTCAGGATCTGAAAAATCACGTTCATGCAACATATCTTAGAAACAATAGTAAAAAACACATCTTAGAAACTTCAGATTAAGCAGTTTTTCGTAGGCTTTGCTGTCTCTTTCATTCAACTTCTCTATGAATGCATGCATCCATGTAATCATCTTTTTCACACATCTGAACGTAGTTGCATGGCATGCTACAGTATGTGACTGGCATGGTATGGTGCGTATGTCCAGATCATGCATGCCAATTGCCCGAACTAAGTGCATCTGGTTAGGGTCACATCTAGCATGATTGTATATTGATCAGTGGCAGTTCAATAGTTCAGATATGTATGTTCAAACTTCAGAAAACACGTACAAGCTAGCTAGATCTAGAAGGTTGAACATATTGCATTTTCTCTTTCTTTTAGCATTCATCTTTATCACTCCCACAAAATCAAAGGATGCCGTAAATTGCTTTAACCATGAGAGTAAGGCACATAGCAACATATAACAGTGGCCCTGCTGTTACCCATAATTCATCGCGATGCTTAAATAAGTACACATTCAATGTATGTATGCTGGTTACTAGAATTAAAATTCAAAGCCTTTGATTTTAAAATAACAGCCGCTAACATAATCAAACAACAACTGGTCAACTGCATATGTAGAGTTAGTTTCCTACTATAAAGATTATTTATTTCCATGTATTGTAGATGAAAATAAAATGCATTAATTTCACACCTTAGCTTCATGAGCACAAATAGTGGTTAGATGTAGTGAGAACGTTACTACTTTAGTTAAGATATTGAAAATATATATTATATCATATTGATAAAAAAGGTAAATGGACCACAGCGATCACCTGAATCTGATCTCCAATGTTTACGAGGAAGGAACCTGGAACAGCTTGCACAGTGACCCATGCATCTCCCTTGCGTACCTGTGTCCCCTTGACGTTATCATCAGTGAGGAGCAAGGTAATACCACCAGGGTCAGAGTGAGAGGAAAGGCCAAGAGTGAGCTCCGGCTGTGGGCATCTAGGATAGTAGTTTGCACGCATGGTAGCCGATATGCCATCACTGCCACCAAAAGCACTAAGGAGGTAGTCCTCCTCCAATCCCAAGCTACTGGACATAGCCTTCAGCAATACTTGACAGAGACTTATCAGTTGGCATGCATACTTCTCAGTGGCTTCCCTGCATACATACAAAAACAAAATTAAATAGATGGATTATTTAGAAAAGTATGTAGCAGAACACATAAATGAAACCTTCTTTTCCTAAACTACGAGAACGAAAAATGATGATAAATTGGAAAATAAATAAAGATCAAGCTGATGTAGATCTACCAACCTCAGGTCAGTAGGAATCTTTGGCCACTTGTCAAGATTCCTGATATCACTTGGGAAGAAATTGAGGAAGTAATAGTCACTCCAGTCCAAGATTACCTCTTTCTCAACGCCAAGGCGGCTCCCATACCCCTCATATGTCACTGGTAAGTTTGCATATACCTTCTTCTCTTCCATGGGGAGGTGAAAGAACTCCCTCCATGCACCTCTCATCCTCTTCACAACATCCATGTCCACATCATGGTTCACTAGCTGGAAGAATCCCCAGTTCTTACATGCATCAGCTACTGCTTCTAGCATTGCTTGGTGATGGTCAGGGGCATTAGAGAAGCTAGCAAGATCGATAACTGGGATTCTAAGGTTAGGGTCATTTGTGCTACCACTAGGACGCTCGGATGGAGGCTTGATGTACTGTCGTGGCACAGTGCTCATACCAGATACGGAAAGAGTTTGCACCGGTACAATGGCTTCTGGCCATTCAAGCGGATTGCTACTTGCCATGTTGGGACTGATAGGTCTTGGTTTGGCTATGAGAAAAGGGGTATGTGTGTGTGTGTTTATATAGTGAAAACATATGTGATATGTGAGGCCACATTTTAGCATTTAGTGCAATTAATGGCAGGATTGGGAGAATACATATACAGATTTCACAAGATTAACTATGCCCACATTTAGAGAGATAGCTTATTTATTGTTTAATTAAGATCCTAGAAATATTTTTGGATACAGCTTCATATATGATGTTAATGGAAGAGACAATCTGATGCGGCGAGGTAACTAATTAATAGCAACATTCATTTCCCTCTTATTCCATGGTTTCTGCAAATAAATGTATGATACGTAAGCACACATATATATTATGAGAACGGATTTTTTTTCATATAATATAATTCCTTTTAAAACGTCAACGTAAGAATGGAGATAATACAATATTACTTCAGCAATTTAACAGGCACAGTAGATCAAGACATGAACTTACAAAGAGTTTATAGGACATTTTATTTAGTTCAGTTGCGTGTTAGAATTTGGCTCCGTGTAGACATGATTTTCTAGATGCTATGATGTTGAATTAAGAACTTTCCAAATCTAGATATGAGTTAATCGACATAAATGTTACACTTGTTAACAAGAACCATCCACGCAGATATTATTGAAGAGATAGAAATTTGATTTGCAATCCTGGGAGAAAATTATTTTTCATGGTCGATGCTTTAAGAAACTAAACTAGAAAGAATGACGTATAATTTCTTTAATTTCATATTACTATAGACATGTGATCAATTGACCATTTCAGATAACTTTGCACATAGTCAAAATCAAAGAACAACACATATCAATTGATAGGGACAGAATTGATTGCAAACAGAAGGAAGAGCAAATGTGTTCTAAATTAAATGTTGATGAGCTCTGAAGAGTAATAGTTACCCCAGCAGCGTAGTATATATTGCTGAACTGGACAATCCTTTTTCCCTAAACCAGAAATGCATATGTTTATTTGATGAAATAGATTTCCGTGCATGTTAATATATTTTTGCAGATCATGTATGCATTCTCACTTTTGAGCATTTATCGCTTTATAGTGAAGTAATAATAGAATAGATTGATTGGAACAAGGAGAGTTGATCAGCTAAACATGTACCCCAGAAAGTCCGGCAAAACATGAGCAGGTACTTGGCTCACCCAGGTCCATGGAAGGGTTGGATAAGGGAACAAAACACAATGTGCATGTGCTGAAATGAAAGTCAAAAAAATCGGCAAATGATATTCTTCTGCATAACATCATGTCATCGATATCGAATTAATTGTGTACACGCACTATAATTGATGTATATAACATATGGAGATTGCCTGACATACACACTCATAGTTACAACTAGCTAGGAAGTTTGGTTGGCCCCATGCACGAATATCTCATTGTTGATGTAAACAATGTATCCAGAAGCAAGCTCACCCTGCTTACGTTCATGCAGTATGTAGACACCTCTATCGATGGATCTATGAGGTGTCTGACAGGGTGTATAGTTTGCAGGTATCTATATGTCAGCAAAATCAACTAGTCATAAAGCATGACCCAGCAATAGATATGTGTCAGTTATACCAGAAAATCAATTAAACACATGTTGCATTAAAACAATGTGTCATGGGCCAGTTCACCTAGAGCGTCCACACAGTGCAATAGGAAGTTCCTTCTAGTAACTAACAAGCTAGTATGACTACGATGACCACGAATGCAGCAAGCAGTATGCAGAAGCAAACGCTTGGTTACCTGCAAGAAAGGCAGGTTACACCATGCAGCTAAGCTAATAATAATAGGTGGCATTGCTAATAGTATTTGAATTACAAGGCTATCAGTTACGGATATGCAGTATCGTTATGAGAGAAATTAAGAGCAATCATAGATTATCGGTACAGCGGGCCGGGTAAGACATTAGCAGCTAGCTCCTCCAGTTAGATGATAGCTAGAATAGATAGTCCAAATTAAGAAAACTGAATGCGCATGTGCTGAATCGTCCAATGATACGATTATGGCAACATCAATATCAAAGTTGTGCACTGCAGTTGGGATAATGGACTGCAAAGCAAAGGATAAACATAATTGGAGCAGTATCTTGATTGCCCAAAATCTCTAGCTAGCTAGAAAGGAAGAACCGTGCACCATTATTGTTGATCTAAAACAAAGATAGGAGCGACCTGATCAACAGATACACCAATGAGGTTGCCAGCGGTCACGGATTAAGGAGCAGGTCACTGACCGGCCGTGGCAAAAAATGGCAGGGCGACAGCAAAGCTAGCATGACAGCGACCTTAATTAACTACTACTAGTCAATGTCCACATGTTAAATGGAGTAGATTAGTACTACATGGGATACGTCAGGTAGACCAGCAAATCAATCCAACACATGTTGTATTCTTGGTCAGTCGCCAGACCTAGCGGCAACAGCAACCGCAGGTTTCCCCCCCTTCTAGTAGCATTTGAGTTGACATGGAGCAGGGAGCATTCGGAAGCAAACAATGACTAACCAACTCGCAATGTGTGGATAATTCAGAAGCAAATGCATTATTAGAGGAGAGAGATTGTTGCGGCCGTCGATCGACCTCACCGCGCCGCCAGGCTACGCCGCCGGCCGCCCAGGTCGCGCCCACAAGTGGTCATCCCCGCATGGCCTCGCCCACCCCGGCCTCCCGCTCCTCATCCAAGTACCCAGCAGCGCCCCGCGGATCCTTGGCATCCGCGACCATTGACGGCCGCCGAGCTATGTGGTCGTATACTCGTATCGTATAATCAGCCCCATGACTGCATCACACATATCAAAACTTTAGTAAACAAAATCGGATGAAAGAAAAGTGCATTCTTCAGCATACCCATCTTACGATGATGTGAATTTTTGAGAGGTGGCGCTGGTCTTGAGCCCACAGCGGTGCCGCTGCCGCCGCCATGGATGTGAATGAGAGCTCATCTGCTCATGGCACTAGCTCAGCACGAGCGGCGGCACTGGAGGAGTTGTGGGTATTGGGCTACCAGCTAAAGCCCACCGGGCTGTAATTCAGTGGGCCAGCCCGTTCTGGCGTTTTTTCTTTGTTTCCCCCTTCTTTCTTTGTTTCCTTTTCTGTTTTCCTGTTCTGTTGCTTTTCATTATTTTTATTTTCGAAAATTGTTCAGATTTTCGAGAAAAAAAATCAGATTTTGAGAAACGTTCAGATTTTGAAAATGTTCGGATTAAAAAATTGTTCAAACTAAAAATTGTGAAATTTTTAAAAACTTTCAGTTCTTGAAAAAAATGTTCAAATTCAAAAAATTGTTCAAATCTAAGAAACGTTCGTTTAAAATTTGTTTATATTTAAAAATTCTCAGATAAAAAACAAATTTGAAAGATCTAAAAGAGAAAAAAAACAATGTTTTTTGTTGAGCCACAGTCGATATATAGGAGCTCCCTAATGGCAAGGATGCGAAAGGGATCCCACTTAATACAACATCTGTACAAAATTTTGTACTAGACATGTATGAGTGTTGTATAAATGGGACAAGTGGGATCCCAGCCTACCCCACCCCCCTTCGGGAAGATCGCTCGACTAGGGTAGGTTGTGTTTCAAGTAAGAATCGAGAGAGCAAAACGAGAGAATGAAACTGTAGTCTTTATTCATTGAAGATGATGTACATATATATAGGGGATGGAACGACGTGAGTATGTCGGTTCCTGGAGGCGACGCTCCAGGGATAACCGCACACGACGGTTCCAATCGTGGGATTTCCACGAGCAGTTACAAGTAGAGATTTCCTCATTGAATTAAATTCTAACACTCCCCCTAATCTATGCTTGTCGATGTAAATCTTCATCATCTTAAAATAGTCTCCTCCAAAAACCCTGTGGGAAAAATGTGAGGAGTAGTGTAGGATATGTTGGTAAAACTCCTTCAAACCCGGTGGGAAAAATAAGGAGAAAATGATCCAACATATAATGATTATTGCCTCCGTTAACTCGATATGAAGTGTATCCATAGAATTTAGAGGGCAATAAATATGTCGTGTATACTTTCCTAAAAACCCCGGTGGGGAAAACAGAAAGTATGACATATAATCTTATGTTGATATTACCTCATTAAAAACCTTAATGAGAACCTGAAAAGTAAACTCATAAAGGGAAAAAGAGTGTAATATGATGCTTTGAACAGGAATAGTTCAGGAAGATACTCCCCCTGACTCTTGCAAATCCCGAAGCCGTCGCATACCAATCCCATGAATGTATTTCTGGAATGTTGAAGTTGGTAGAGACTTCGTGAAAAGATCAGCGAGATTATCACATGATTTGACTTGCAAGATGTTGATTTCCCCACTCTTCTGGAGTTGATGGGGATAAAACAACTTGGGGCAATATGCTTAGTGATATTGCTCTTTATGTATCCTGTTTGCATCTGTGCAACACAAGCCGCATTATCTTCGTAGATAATGGTAGGTGATTCGATAGAACCAATTCCACATGACTGTTGTATGTGGTTTATCATCCTGCGAAGCCACACACATTCGCGTGATGCTTCATATATTGCAATTATTTCAGAATGATTGGTGGACGTTGCAACCAGAGTCTGTTTCGAAGACTTCCATGATATGGCCGTTCCACCATGTAGGAACACAAAGCCGGATTGCGATCTGGCATTATGGGGATCAGATAAATAGCCAGCATCAGCGTATCCAATCATACTAGAGTCCAGGTTTCTCTGGAACTGAAAGAATAGGCCAAGATCCTTTGTGCCTTGGAGATATCGAAAGACATTCTTGACTCCCGCCCAATGGCGTTTGGTGGGAGCTGCGCTGTGTCTAGCAAGTAGATTCACTGCAAATGCGAGGTCAGGTCTCGTACAATTTGCAAGATACATAAGCGCTCCAATGGCACTGAGATATGGAACCTCGGGTCCCAACATCTCTTCTCCATCATCCCTCGGCCTGAACGGATCTTTCTCTACGTCTAGAGATCGAACCACCATGGGAGTTTTAGATGGGTAGGATTTGTCCATATTGAATTTCTCCAATATTTTCTGGATATAGGCAGCTTGGTGTACCATTATTCCTGAGGGAAGGTGCTCGAGTTGGAGACCCAAGCAAAATTTGGTTTTACCCAAATCCTTCATCTCAAATTCCTCTTTAGATGATTGCGTGCTTCATCAATATCTTGTGCGTTGCCAATGATGTTAGATCATCGACGTACACGGAAATGATGCAAAATCCTGAAGAGGACTTCTTGATGAAAACACATGGGCAGTCATCACTGTTGGAGTAACCCTTTTGAAGGAGGAACTCACTAAGTCGGTTGTACCACATCCGCCCCGACTGTTTCAAGCCGTATAAAGACTTGTTCAGTTTTACACAGTACATGTTGCGTTTTGCGCTTGCATCCGGGACAGAGATTCCGTCAGGAACCTTCATGTAAATGTCCGAATCTAGTGACCCGTAAAGATATGCGGTCACGACATCCATCAACTGCATAGATAGACGATTTTGCACTGCCAAAGATATTAAATATCGGAAAGTGATACCACTCATAACTGGAGAATATGTCTCATTGAAATCAATGCCGGGTCTCTGCGTGAAACCCTGTGCTACGAGCCTTGCTTTGTATCTCACCACCTCATTGTTCTCATTCCGTTTCCGGAGGAAAACCCATTTGAATCCCACAGGGAAAACACTGGGAGGTGTAGGTATTGCTTCTGTGAATACCTTCCTTTTATTAAGCGAGGCTAATTCTGCTTGTATTGCATCCTTCCATTGAGGCCAGTCGGAGCGTTTTTCACACTCAACGATAGTCCTTGGATCATGATCATTAAGAAGGGTATTTGCAATTGTAGCAGAAAAATAAGTGTCGACAATCGTAGACTTACGGTTGAATGATTCTCCAGAATCGATATAGTTGATGGATATCTCGTGCACCGTTGATGACTCTTCGTGATTTCCCAATACGCGTGAGTCTAGGTGTTCCGATGTCCCAGCCAGTGTGTGCAAGCTGGAGCTGGGTTGTGGAGGTTGCCCTTCCACTGGGTGTATACTACCCATAAGGTGTTTGTCAACGTTGAGTTGACTTGCATTTACTGACTTTGAGGAGTTTCTCCTCACTCTCCTTTGCTGCTTGCGAGAAGCAGGATCCGGTCAGAGGCCGTACTACTCCCCCTCTTTTTGGGAACGGGGAGTTGAGTGGTTTTAGTTGGTACCTCCACTCTTTCGGGCGCATTTCTGGCCGGATTCAAGGATTTTGTGACACCTTTTAGATCAGTAAATGAATCTGGCAGATTATTTGCAAGATGTTGCAAATTTATGATTTTCCGAACTTGGAGTTCAGTCTCTTGGGTACGTGGATCGGAGGCTGAAATGGCAAGAGCATTCCAATCAATTTCCGGGCATTCTTTCTGGTACTTGAAATCTCCCCCTAATGCCGGAAAATGTTCCTCGTCAAATATACAATCAGCGTGACGGGCTGTGAATAGATCCCCAGTAAGGGGTTCCAGGTACTTAATAATCGACGGCGATTTGTACCCCACATAGATCCCCAGTTTTCTGTGTGGGCCCATGGATGTCCGCTGAGGTGGTGAGATCGGGATGTATGTAGCACATCCGAACTTACGCAGATGGGAAATGCTAGGTGGATTTCCACGTACCAATTGCAGAGGGGAAGTACTGTGATATGCAGTAGGTCGCAATTGTATTAAGTCAGCAGCGTGTAAAACTGCATGACCCCAACACGAGTTGGCAAGCTGCAATTCATCAACAAAGGTCTTGCAATGAGTTTGATCCTCTTAATTAGGGATTCAGCCAAACCATTTTGAGTGTGGACGTATGGAACAGAGTGCTGAACTTCAATCCCCAGGGCCATGCAATAGTCATTGAAAGCACGTGAGGAGAATTCTGCAGCATTGTCCATGCGAATTGATTTAATTCGACTTTCTGGATAATGGGCCTGTAACTTAATTACTTCCCTCATTATCTTGGCAAATGCATGGTTCCGTGTGGAAAGAAGGCACACATGTGACCATCGTGTAGATGCGTCAATTAGAACCATGAAATACCTAAACGGTCCAGACAATGGTTGGATGGGACCACAAATGTCTCCTTGAATTCGTTCAAGAAATTGAAGTGGTTCAGCTTGTATCTTGAGGTGCGAAGGCCTCAGAATAAGCTTTCCCGTGGCACATGATGTGCACACAAGTCTGACGACTGAGGAAATTTGGACTCAAGCAAATTGTGACCAATGGAATTGCTAGTAATCTTCCTCATCATCCCGATACCAGGATGGCCTAGGCGATCATGCCAGGTTTGGAATGCGTTAACATTCTGGAAAATTACCTTGTAAGCAACATGTTCTACGGGCTTAATGTACGTATAGTACAGTCCGGACGACAGAGAAGGAATTTTTTCAAGTACTTGCTTGCCATATCCGTAATCTTTTGTGAAGAGTAAATACTCCTCTTTGTTGTCTTCATGGGTTTCAATGTGAAAACCATTCTTACGGATATCTCGATAACTGATTAGGGTACGTGAAGAATCGGGATACAGCAGGGCATCCTCAATTGTCACTTGTGTACCACTTGGGAGGGTAAATATGGCACGTCCAGTGCCAACAATTACCGTATCGCGTCCAGCGATTGTCAAAATATCTCCATTCATCTTTTTCAGAGTTTGGAAATATTTCAACTCCCTCAGTATGGAGTTTGTGGTAGCACTGTCCACAAGGCATAATTCCTCTTCCATCGGATTGTTCCCGTAGAGAACTATATATAAAAATGAAGAATTTTCAATAAGAATCCTTTATTTAAATACATAGATTACAATCTTATTATATCAAAGTGCTGATACAATATAAATGACAACAATACTTATGTTCTATTACAACATCACAAATGGACATGAATATATCAATCACTAAGGAGGTAGCGGGACTAGTCGAAGTCTCCAAACACGTCGGTTGAGGCGTACTCAACCATCATGTCCTCCGTTCCTGTAGGGTCCTCTGACGGAAGGAGAGTAACGGCGTTGCTAGGTCCCGGGGAACGTCTTGCGAACAACCAGCTCCATCGTGCCATCTGGATGAAGGTTGAAGTTGGCTTCAAACCTTTTCCCTCGAGGTGCGTTGCGTCCATGGGATTGCTGGTACAGAATGGCCAGATGCTTTGGGGTCTTGCACTTGTCAGTGGGGTGCGTGTAGCATCCACACTTGTCGCAAAGCTTAGTTTTGTCAAACTTGGGCTTTGCGGTGCCTTTCCCACGGTCTGAGTTTCTGGGCTTCCTGTTCCGGTTGCGCTTTCGCTTACCATTGAAGTTCGAGGGCTTTCCTTTAAAGCCACCATCAAACTTTCGTCCGTTCGCGACATTCATATGAACTTCAGGTAGAGGTTGAGAACCAACCGGGCGCTGAGAGCCATTCTTAGCGAGTAGCTCATCATGCTTTTCAGCCTGAAGTAAAATATGAATAAGATCGGAATAGACTTGGTAGTCGCGAGCACGGTACTGCTGCTGGAGGATCCTGTCAGATGGGAGCATAGTGGACAGAGTTTTCTCTATCTTCTCCGCATCAGTAGGTTCTTTCCCGCAAAAGCGCAGTTTGGAACTGATCTTATGAACCTCATGATTGTACTCCCCGACAGACTTAAAGTCCTGGAGTCGGAGGTGTGTCCAATCATGGAGTGCTTCAGGCATGACAACTGCCTTCTGCTGTTCATACCTCGTCTTGAGGGCCTGAAACAAGGTACTAGGGGATTCTTCCTCCAAGTACTCAGACTTCAGATCTGGGTGAATATGGTGCCTTATGATGTACAAAGCAGCATATTTTTGCTCATCTGTCAGCGGCGTCACTCCAGCCGGAGGTGGATTCTCCGGGGTCTGGATTGCACGCACTAATCCACGGGACGCAAGGGCGATCTTGATGTCCATGGCCCATATAGGGTAGTTGTGGCCGTTGAGAGCGAGTGCATCAAACTCTCGAGCCATCGTTTACCTACATGGTAAACCAGAGAATATTAATTTACATTCGTAAATTAAAATCCATCATGGTTATGTCGTAATGAACTATGCAAAATAAAGTTTCAAGAAGTGGCTTGAACTTATTAGTGTGAACCTCAAATTGTTAAGTATGACACGTTGTAGATAATCTCCAGAATAAATTTTGGAGTAGATCTAGCAGCATTAGCGGAGTATATACTCACACTTCGAATGCCTTGTGTCATAACTTAATTAAAATGTATGGGAGAGCACATTGGCAATCATAATGTCAAAATGACAAAATGTAGGCTTAAACAGTAGTGGTAGATAAATCTACACACCACATCATGATCCCAAAACATCAATTTGAAGAAATCACTTTGCATTTTGCATCTATATTTGCAAGAAATTTAAAATCTCAATTGCAAATAGGGAACATAATAAATCTCAACATGTGCAAACACGGAAATATATTACATCAACATCTGGAATACATGTGTACTCAACAGAAAACAGTACCGGATACATGTACTGAATTAAACAGGGTCTAAACAGGAATAAATTACTGCTAGAACTACTGTTAGAAAGGGAATCTGCTAAGATGCCGAAATAAATCAACTAAATTAATAAGCAGAGAGAGGCCGCATGTGGTGTGCCGTGCTGGGCTTGGACTGTCCACCACTACTATCTCTACTATATAATATGGCTACAGGTGATGGTTGGTACGTTTTTTTTAATTTCCAATTTTACCCTCAAAACTCATGAGAATTACCCACCACTGCCATGGGCAAGTGGAAAAAAACGATTCGATCAGCGTACAGAGCAACGGCGGCGGCGCTACCAATGGAGATCAGCCAGCGGTAAGCGATCGCTCCGGGCGGAAAGTCTCGCAGTCGTCGCCCCAGATGGAGGGCATGCGGCCCATGGCGTAGGGGTGGTACAGCACGCGCGAGCCACCCTCCACGTAGGAACCGTCCGGGAGCACGGCGGCCACTCGTCGCCGGTGCCGGGAGCAGTCTCCGGCCATGCACGGGAGGTACTCCCTCTCTGCCACCTCTCTACCCTGATTGGCGTTCGAGTGCCCAGATCTACTACCCCATCTATGCTCCCCCGGATCTGTTGGGGCAGCTGCTTGATGGATCCTATGGTGGTGTCTTGTTCATAGACTTGAAAGGTCGCTGTTTGCCTCACGTTCTACCGGTGTGGGGAATCCGGTTGTCTGGATCGGCGACAGCTGACCGGAAGTGCGTCGGGAGGTGCAGATGCTGCTTCGTCTTCGTCGTTGTGTTGGTGATGAGAGGCTCCGGAAGATGGGCGTGCACGCGCAGTCTAGGTGACGCTGCCTTTTGGACCGGAGCAGGGGCTCCCTTGGTCCACCCTTCTCTTCCGTGATTGCTCTGAGCAGCGCCGCCCGCAGGTGACGAGCATGTCTTGATCTCCTTCTCGCGCTCTCTGGTTCTGGTTCTGTCGGTCCTAGGAGGAAAAGGTCCGTGCTTCTGTCCTCAGATTTGGGCATGGCCAATTTAATCTATCTACCCTAAGCTGGCTGTGTGATCCTCAAGGGGAAAAAAGGCTAGCGCTACAGGCAAAGGAGCAATGCAGATGGCGGATTCAGGAGCTCTGCATGCGCAGTTCAACTTCACAGTTCATCAGTTCTTTACAGGTTAATCTTTCAATCGTCACAAAAAGGTGGTACACAAAGCACTAAGTAGCAGGATCTAAAAAATATTGAGCAAAAATTTCCTGCAATTCTGCTGTAGGGTGCTCATGGATCAGACTATTTTGGTGCATTCTCATCAAATGATGGATCTGCTCTAAATGAAACAACACATGATGCTCCAGAGGCCAGCAAGAGTTCTGATTGTAGTCTTTTGGAGGAGCTGAGCTTTTGTGCCTTTGCGTAAATGAACAAGTACTCGCAAATGCCAGCATAAAAGAAAGAGAATTTTCATGCCGACTGTGCCGTGGCTTGATTGATTTGAATATAGCTGCATTAAGTATCCTCACTCGATAATCGATGTGTCCTGTTGATTTATTTTCATAGCACATGGTTGTCTTTAACTCAAATTGCCGCGTCCCTATTACAGTGCTAATAAAAATAAAATTAGTTCTTCATGAAGTTTGTACATGCTAAACATGAGTTGTAGTTTTAACATCGTTTTGTATGGTTTCGGATGTGGTTTCCCTAATTAATTGTATCAATTCTCTTCTTCTCTAATGCAATGTGGGAACTACACATTCGTCAAAAAGCTCTAATGCAATGTGGGAAATCCCCACCCTGCTTCGTCAAAATAAAAAGGTTGAAAAGGTTGGTGGACGGACAGAAAGGAATTAAGATGAAAACTTCTTCCCGGTGGAAGTGAACCATATAAGAAAATACGAGAAAAAATGCATTGGTTTAGAAAAATTGTACAACTTCATTTGATGTAGAATATATTTATATTTGTTATCCCGTTGCAACGCACGGGCATTTAGCTAGGAAATTGATCATAACTCATAACAGGATAATTGTTTATTATGTTTATTTTATTTCAATTGACTATTGTTCTCCTTTTTGTTTTTATAAAATCAAAATGGTATAAATGTCATTGATAAATATTACTTTAATATCTGTTTCACTTTTGCGGATCACAAGCACACTAAAGATATTATATATTGACAATCGAAAAAAAATCAATAGCTGACCTTGGACATAATACAAATTCTTATATATAAATTGGTTTGGATCTGTAACATGTACTCCATCTCATCTATATTAACAGACAGCCCGTAGCAACGCACGGGCATTCAACTAGTTAGTGTAGTCCCTGTACTGTACGGGAGGATAGGATAGGAACTTATCGATCCCCAAATCCTCTACCGAAACAGCAACAACGATAACCACACGCGACGTCCTCCAGGGCTGCTGATGCAGCGGAGTTCACCAGTGACGAGCGGCGCTCCGGCCGCCCTCTGCCTCGTCGGAGGATCCCCCAGGGAGCCGGGTCCCCGGGGCGACGCTGCCGTTCGCTAGCCCGAGCGCGGCCGGGTTCAAGGTGCCAGCGCGGAGGCCGCGGCTGCTCGTTGGCGAGTCTGCCGACGAGCTGGCCAGCGGGAGGCCGAGGGCCAGGAGGCGGCGGCGAGCGCCTGCTCGCGGTGAAGGAGGGGGCGTGGCCGGAGTTGGAGACGGCAGGCGCGGCTCGTCGACATCCGTGCGCGGCGGGGACGGAGGCGCCGCGGGGGCGCTCGTCAAGGTCCTGACGCCGGAGCCTATGGTGAAGATGGAGGCCCCGGTCGGCGCGGACACGTACGCGAGGGCGTCGCCCTCTATCTCGACGACCGCGGGGGTCGGAGACGGAAGCCGCTGCGCGACGATGTGGACGTCGCCGAGCGCGGCGCTGGTCGAGCCAAACTCGAAGACCGATGTGGGCGACTGCCCAACCGCGTCCCCGCCGGCGGCGGAGCCGTACCCGTGCAGGGGGCAGATAACCCAGCCGTGCTCCGAGCACCAGAACGACGGTGGCGGTGCTCGCGGAGCGACGGGCGCGGCGAGCGTTGGCTGAGGCGCGACGCCGGTCGCCGGACCGGAACGGCGGCGGTTGGGGAAGTTCTGGCCGCGAAAGCGGCCCATGCCGTGGCGGCGCGCCCGGTATCCACCGGCGTGGCGGCGGCCGATGTGGCCGCCAACGCCGTAGCGCCGGCCGTCGAAGCGGCGGCGTTCTCCAAGGCCGTTCATGCGGCGACGAGCGACGAAGTGACGGCGGCCTGCGAACCGAAGGACGCGGCGACGAAGGTACAGTGGTAGGCGATTCATCTTCTAGTTCTCACCTTTCCTTGTCGATCTCGCCGGAATCGCTCTCTTGAAGAGCAAACAGGCTGATAACGTGTTTCAAGTAAGAATCGAGAGAGCAAAACGAGAGAATGAAACTGTAGTCTTTATTCATTGAAGATGATGTACATATATATAGGGGATGGAACGACGTGAGTATGTCGGTTCCTGGAGGCGACGCTCCAGGGATAACCGCACACGACGGTTCCAATCGTGGGATTTCCACGAGCAGTTACAAGTAGAGATTTCCTCATTGAATTAAATTCTAACAGGTTGGGCCGTGGTCCATGTTAGCTTCAGGAGCACTGGTTCGCTGGCTTGGCCGTCGTCTGGTCGCAAATTTCCATCGTCGTGTACATCAATTGTGGAGGAACTGCTATTCGAGGTGGAACTAAAAAGGGCAGGTAATGCGTCCACGCTAGATGCCTGGTCTTCTACGCCCCGCTGTGTGCTGCGCCTAGGTAGTTGTGTGTGTGTGTGTTGCGCCTACTTTTCGCGAAAACACAAAAAGCTTTGCGATTCCATACATTGATAGATCGAAGAGTTATTTACAGGCCTTTAGAGAGGCCACCCCACACCATACAACTCAACCCAGCGACCTAAACTAGGAGAGAAGATGTGCGAGATCATGGGCCCCGCGCTCACCAAAGAACGAGCCTCAGTCTTGATGGTTTCCACCAAAGCGCTAACTGAGGGACGTGCGTTGTCGAATACGATCGCGTTTCGTTGCTTCCAAATCCACCACGCCGTGAGCATAATCACCGAAGAGGTGCCCTTACGCAGCGAGCGGGGGTGGAGTTGAGTGCCAACGACCACCAATCCACGCAATCGTCCTCCACAACCGGCGACCTGGACGTCGATCGTATCCAGGATAGTACCTCATGCCAAATCGTCCGTGAGAATGAATACCCAGTGAGTATGTGAGACATTGATTCCGCTGACTGGTCGCACATCGGGCAGCTTGCTTGATGTGGTAGCCCGCGACGTGCTAGCTTTTCCCCTGTCCAGCAACGGTCTAAGCAAGCCAGCCAAACGAAGAACTTCACCCTAGGTGGCGCCCAAGTCTTCCAATTCAATCTCCAAGAACTTGATTCAATTGCCCCATGGAACAAGGCATCATAGCAAGATTTGGCGGAGTATTGGGCATTGGACGTCCAGCGCCAAACCATTCTGTCAGGCTGCTCGGATAAATGCACCCCTTGGAGCAGCATCCAAATCTGGACATACTGCCAGAGAGCAAGCGGGCTCAAAGCGCCCGATATGTCTGCAATCCATCGGCGCTCGACCAACGCCTCTCGTACCGTCCTCTTTTTTCGGGGTTTCTTTGGGATCAGCGCGAACAGGTTCGGCGCTATGTCCTTCATTGATTTACCCTCCATCCATTTGTCGACCCAGAAGAGGGCGGTTGAACCGTCCCCAAGGGACATCTCCGTGGAGGCATCAAAAAACTTACGCCCATCCTCCGAGAACTGCATGTCAAGCCCCCGCCATGGCCGCTGTTGGTCAGTACGCAACCTCCATAACAAACGCACCCTTAGGTTGATCGACGTGCGAGCCAAATCTGGGATACCCAATCCTCCCAGCTGCAACGGGCGACACACCCTGGCCCAGTTTACATGTCAGTGACCACCATTCGCATCCGCCCTCCCGGCCCACAGGAAGCCCCTCAGGATCTTTTCCACCTTCTTCAGGGTCTTTTTGTTCACACTTAACACCACCAGCTGATGGAGGGGAATCGCCGCTAGAACCGACTTGACCAGCGCGAGCCTCCCCGCCTTAGGCATCATGGCAGCTTTCCAAGTAGGCAACTTGTCAGCAAGTTGGTCAAGTAGGAATTGGAGTGCCTCACTCGGTAGCCTGCGTAGTCCCAAGGGAATGCCTAGGTATTTCACTGGGAAGGGAGCCAGCTGGCACCCCATTGCTTCCACCGCCTCATTGGCGACCTCATCCTCACACCCAATAGGAGAGACTGAGCATTTGGCAAAGTTGGTATGCAGACCCGAAATGTGACCGTAGAGCGCAAGGATTTCTCGAACCTTATGCAGCTCTGTCGCGTCAGGGTGGCAGAAAATAACCACATCGTCAGCATACAGCGAGACAGTAGTGACCAAGTCCTGGCGAGCCACCCTACGAAGGACACCAAGCTCAGCTGCCTTCGCCAGCAATTTGTTTAGCGTGTTGATCACCAGAACGAACAGTTGCGGCGACAAGGGGTCCCCCTGTCTCAGACCCCGCCTGTGCCAAATAGGGGGGCCTGGCTCGCCATTGAGCATCACCCTCGAGCTTGCTGTGGACAAAAGTATGGCCACCCATTCGCAGAACCTTGGACCAAACCCAAGTTTCTTGAGAACCTCAAAGAGAAGCCCCCAGGAGAGCGAGTCAAAGGCACGTGCAATGTCCAGCTTGAGCATCACCCTGGGCTCCTTTAGTCTATGGAGTAGACGCGCCGTTTTTTGAACCAACATGAAGTTATCATGAATGGAATGCTTCTGAATGAAGGCACACTGGTTACTGTCCACCATGTTATGCAACATCGGAGCTAGTCTTAAAGCCAAGGTCTTCGCCGCCAGCTTGGCAAAGATATGGATCAGGCTAATCGGCCAATAGTCCCCTAGAGCCGCCGCATCCGGGCGCTTAGGTAGGAGGATCAGGAGCGCCTGATTCAACCCCTGGAACCCTCGTCCACACATCGTGAAGAACTTATTGAACGTGGCCATAAAGTCATCCCTGACTATCCCCCAACAGCTCTGTAAGAACTCCGCTGTGAAGCAGTCTGGGCCAGGCGCTTTCCCATGCGGGAGTCGCCGCACCACCTCCCAAATCTCCTCCGCTGTGAAAGGTTCCTCGAGTCGCGATAGATCCTCAGTATGTAGCCCCAGAAAGTCCAGGTCCAACGAGAAGTCTCGCGCCACCGAAGTTCCCAACAAGAACTCAAAGTGTGAGAAGGTAGCCTCTGCCATGGTTGCGTGGTCTGTCACCACCGCCCCACCAACTTGAAGACTCCTGATCACGTTTTTTTTGGCGCCGGTAAGAAGCATGCTGGTGGAAGAATGCTGTGTTTGCATCACCCTCGGCGAGCCAGGCCACTTTGGCCTGCTGGCGGGCCATCGTGCGCTCCAGCGAGGCAAGCCCGAGATGGGCCTGCTTGAGTTTGGCGCGTAAAGCGCGCTCGTCACCCGAGAGTTGTCTCGATTCCATTGCAATGTCCAGCCTAAGCACCACCTCCCGCGCTATCATAAGCTGCAGTTTCACACACCCTACTTTCTTATCGCTCCAACTCATGAGTTGGCGAGCCGTGCACTTCAATTTGGCATGTAAGCGCCGAAATGGGTCTGTATCGCCATCAATAGTCCCCCACGCGGTCTCCACTACCTCCCTGAATCCGTCGAGCTTCACCCAAAAGCGCTCAAATTGGAAGCGCTTCCTCCCAGTGTATTGCGTAGTGCAATCTAGAAGCAAGGGACAATGGTCAGCCACCACTGTCGCTAGGCAGCGCAACGAACAACTCTCATGGAGTTCCTCCCAATCCACGGAGCAAAACACCCTATCGAGTCTTACGAGCGTCGGGTTTTCCCGCTCGTTAGACCACGTATATCGGCGACCATGGAGATAAATCTCCTTCAGCTCGTAATCATTAAGAAAGCGTCTGAGTCTGCCCATCATCCTTCTATCTAGGTTGCCATTGTTCTTGTCCTCATCCCGGTAAATCATATTAAAGTCCCCGCATAACATCCAAGGACCTGGACGTGTGGAGCGCACATTGCGCAGCTCCGCAAGAAAAGAAACCTTAGCCTCAACCTCTTGAGGCCCATAAATCCCTGTCAACCACCAACATGGCCCCCCGCCAACCGGAGAGACCTTGGCCGTTATCGAGTTAACGTCCACGTGAGCATTCTCAAGGCGAACCATCGTGCCCACCCATGCTATAATAATGCCACCCCTCGTACCAATAGCCGGCAAGCAGAAATAACCATCAAACTCCACGCCTAGGGTTTCCATTACAATAGAAAGAGTTACAACCGATAGCTTAGTCTCCTGAATGCATACAATGGATGCGCCTGCCGTACCGGCCAGGCTTCGGACATTAGATCTACGCGCGCGATCGTTGAGACCTCGCGCATTCAACACCAACACCCTAGGTTCGTACGACATAAGAATGTCGGTACACCCTTGCTGAGGACCAAGGCGGTCAAACCTCCACGAGGCGACCACCCGATCTCTCCACCACTAGCGGGGAACAACCGCCCCTCAAGGCCGCTCTTGTCCACCCGTAAAGCTCACCGATGGCATCGAACATCTCATCGCCAATCGGGACCTCGAACATCTTGTGGTAAGCTTCCACCGCCTCCGAGGTAGGTACTTCCTCGTTTTCAATCAAGCCCAGCTTGCGCATCAGGTTGCGCTGCGCTCGCTTCTCTGTGTTGAGATCCCCTGGGTGTCTCGCTATTCGTGCGCTACGGCGAGGCTGGAAGTTGAGCGGCACCAAACGCCTCCGGATTGGGGGGTTTGGAGAATCGCTTCTGATCGCGCTTTCGCGGCTGCCAAGAAACCTCCCAACGTGCGCGGAATGTCGGTCGCCAACATCCTCGGCGCCCCACCCTAGTACGAGTGAACATCACTGGCGGCGAGACAAAACGTGCCGCACCCGACGGCCGAGCCTCGGCCGTGATCGAGACAGGCGAGAACCCCTCCGTACTCAGGCCGATGGAAGACGCCGGTGTACGTAGCACAGGAGAGTTATCACCCAGCCCGTCTGGTTGGGCGCCTTGCTAGGTACCGCTCAGCCGGCCCAGCCCATCAACTGGTTGGGCGCCTTGTTGGGCTGGTAGTGGCCCAACCACTGTTAGCTGCTGAACTGGGTCGGTCTGGGCCAATTCGCGGCCCACCGCTGGGCTTTCCCCATCCAGACCAACCATCGATCCGAATACCAGCTGGCCGTTGCACCCGTACGTAACGGCAGCAACCACAGGATTAGATCGAGTCAAGTCTCCGCCTCCCTCCTGTACCTCAGCGCTGACAGGAGAGAGCGAGCTGCAGGTCCCCTCCATGGCAGGGCCAGAACCATCTTTGGCGCCGAGCGGCAGCCTTTCGCCAACCTCCCCCTCCGTCAGCATCAGGGAACGGTCCCTCTCCACGTTGGCCGCTAGCGCGACATGGTCACGATTCGAATCGCTCGGCGCCGCAACGACCGCGCCATCGGCCATGCCACCACCCAGGCGACCAGCCCGCTTTTTCTTTTTCATGCGCATCCTTTTCTCTTGGCTCCGCGACAACCCGGTGGGGCCAACCACCACGCCCGACGTCAGCGTCCGCGTGCCACCATGGGAGGACTGAGGATTGGAGTTCGAATTTTCCGGCGCTGCATCCCTCCGTCCCCTGCCGTCGCCGGCGCCAGGAAACGAGCCCGGCGCCCCCGGCGCGTAAGTGTAACGCCGCGTTGACGGCCATCCCTTCGTCGGGCCGCCGCCATTGCTCCCACCCGGAGCCGTGCGCGGCGGCGGCCGATTGAAGTTCGTCGTGCGCGTGACGTGTATGAGCAGTGGGTACACCAACGTCTTCAACTTCGGCGGCGACACCAAATCGTTCGGCGCCGCCATCTCCTCCGCCGTCGGCGGCTCATCGGGCTCCGGTACGTGAAAGTCCATCTCCGTCGGGAGCGCCGTCAGGTCGAGGCACCATGCCGACAGCCGAAAGACACTCAAGTCCGCCCTGGAGAGCGTCAGCGGATGCAGCCGATCCACCCAAGCCACCGGCGTGAGGACACGCTCCGCCGCGGCCAGGCCCCAACAGTTGTCGGGGATCCCCTCGATCTCGATGTCGGCGTGGATGTAGAGCGCGCCAGCAGCCGCCTGGGCGCGTCGGGTCCACGGCGAGGGACGGAGGCGGACCTCTGGAGTGCGGACGGAAGGCTCGGCGAGCACCCTATCCAGGTCCGCTCGTTCCTCGAAGAACAGCAGAAAACTGCCTCCTTTGTGGCGGTGCACGTTGAACGTACCCGGCTCGAACTCGTGCAGCTCCCTTAGCGCCTCGGCCACCCTCATCGTGTTGAGTGACCGACGCGAACCGTCGTCGACGGCGATCGCCACGTTCTGGAGCTCCAATTCCGCGTCGTCAACCTCCTGCATGCGCGCGAAGACGCACGACGCCCGCGCTGGACGCCGCGCTAGCTCGCCGCCAATGGCCACCTCCCGAGCGACGGGCTGCAGAGCCCGAGCAGCAGATTGGGAGGCGAGGGGGAGGACCCTGGTTTCCTCGGCCCTCCTGTGGCGTGTCGCCTCCTCCGGCACCCGACGTTCCACACGCGCCGTGCCACCCATAGGCGGCGGCGGCAGACCTCTGTTCACCGAAACGTGCTGGCGCTCGGAAGCAGCCGCGTTCCGCACCGGTGGGCGTGCTTGGGTCGTGGCAGCACCCCGATCTTGCCACTTACTCGCCGGTTCGTCCCCAGATTCCGAAGCCGGCCGCTCCCGCCATGGCTCGGTGCAGTCTCGCGACTAGTGTCCCTCCACGTCGCACCGGATGCACACCGGCCCGACCGTGCAGTCCTTGGCGCGGTGCCCCGACCACCGGCAGAGCAGGCAGACACCGTCGAAGGCGCCGGCCTCGCGCGCCGTACGCCTGGACCTCTCCGCGACCTTCTTGCCCGCGCGGCGTCCGCGAGGCCGTTTCTTCTTGCGCTTCGGCACCTCCCATGGCGCCTCCTCCAGCGGGTCGTCCGACCTGTCGAGCTCGTCGAACGCCAACGTCTCGGTCTCGCGGAAGATCTCCGACCTTACCCGCGCCGTCGCCTCGCCCTCCGACGATCCCGTCAGCGCGTCGCGGTAGGAGCGGTGCGAGGACTCCGAGTCCGAGTCGCGGCTAGCGCGCCAACGGACCTCGCGGCCTCGCTGTCCACGGTGCGCGCCGCCGCTGGGGGAAGGGGAAGGGGAGGGAGAGGGGGAGAGCAGGGAGAAGAGGGAGGCCATGGCCGGCGACGATGGGCGCCGCCCCGGAGAGGAGAACGGCGGGGATGGGGGACGGGAGGTGCTCACCTCGGGCTCTCCGTTGTGGCTTGGTTCGTGTTGCGCCTACATCGCCGACATCCCTGGGATTCCTGGTGTGCGGAGAAGCGGAGGAAGCATGGCGGACAAGGCGTCGGCAAGCGGCGCAGGGAGAAGGTGGGAATGGTTGATATGCTTGGCAAGATGAATATCACTGAGGAGGAGGACTCCCCTTGGAGACGAAGAGGTTGTGGAAGTAGGACCGCAATGGGCACTTGCTGGGAAGGTTCTGTATAACAGATTGCTGCATGTCAACATGATCTTAGAGGCACTGAGGCCGACGTGGAGCAACCCAACGGGATTGGTCTTCAATTCTATTGGAGATAATATGTTTGTCTCTACCCTAGAGAGAGTGGACGAGAGAGGGATCGTATATGGAAAGGATCGCCTTGGATGGCGAGTCAGCATGGCGTTGTTCTTAATTTTTTTGAGATTACTGCTCAGCTATCATACATTGTGTTTGATAAGATGCTGATTTGGGCAAGAGTACTACCGTTCAATCTGCGGAGGCCACCTTGGGTTCATCGTATCGCAAGAAAGGTTGTTGAGGTTGTCAATAAGGACACATATGAGAAGGGGGATGTTGTTGGAGCAGCTCTGCGAGTCAGATTTTTGCTTGATGTTGAGAAACCGATCCGTCGGTGGGTGAAGGTTGATAATGCAAAGGAGAATACACAAGAGTAGTATGATATTCAGTATGAAAACCTTCCCTATTTTTGTTTCTCTTGTGAGAAAATTGGACACGCTTATTTGGTGTGCCCTACGCCGGAGAGAGAGAGATGAGGCTGGAAATTTGCCGTACAAATGATCTCTGTGAGCACTACCAGATAGAAGAAAGAAAAGACCGGTGTCGGGTCAGTAGTTTGCTCAACAGTGTGGAAGGGGAGAAGAATGAGATGAAACATGTTAATCCTTTTGCGGGGGTGTCACATAGCTACCGGGCACCACATATGTGTTTTGGCTTTAGAGGACATTACATGGAGTTTAATGCCTAACCTATTGGAATGAGGGGCATGAGTGGTCAGGGTCGTGCACACGTGCAGGTTTATCGCAGGCTTGACTTTGATAGCTCCACACTGGGCAATGGGGTGGAAGATCTTCAAGGGAAGAGAGCAGTTGATGGTTCACCGATTAAAACACCTGCGAAGAGAAGGGCCCCAAAGAAGAGTCGAGGAACTGAGGAAGAAGAAAGTTCTGGAATGAGCGATAAGATAGATGATACGGCGGAGGTTGGAGCCCAGCCCCGCCTAGATCAATGAGTTGTCTAAGTTTGAACTGTCGAGGGCTTGGGAAACCTCAGACAGTTCGGGAGCTTCGCAAGATTGTGAAGCAGGAAGGAAATGACCTACTCTTCGTCATGGAGACCAAGATCAGGGGTAAGCGTGTCGATAATTTAAACCAAACTCTAGGTTTTTCCGGGTGTTTTTTTAATCTATAGCGATGGCTTAGTGGGGGAGTTGGTCTGTTTTGGACCAATGAAGTGACATTCAACTTGGAAAACTCCAGTGCTTCCCATATTGATGTGCCGGTGCAAATAGAAGGTAAATCCTGGCGTTTAACGGGGTTTTACGGAGAACCAAGAGTGGAGAACTGGCATCATGGTTGGAGGTTCTTGCGTACTTTGTTTGAATTTGAACATGCTGCTTGGCTATGTATTGGAGACTTTAATGAGACACTTTATGCCAAGGAGAAGTTTGGTGCCAATGCTAGACCAGAATGGCAAATGCGTGCCTTTCGGGAAGGTGTAGAGGATTGTGGACTCCAGGATATGGGGTGGCATGGTGTCCTTTCACTTGCTACAAAAAACTGGTGATGCTAATGTAAAGGCGCAGTTGGATCGGGCGTTAGCCAACGCAGCCTTTCTCAATATGTTTGAATTGAGTCTGATCATGGTTATGTGCTGCCCAAGGTAAAAATGATGTTGACAAGTTTGACACCCACTCTACGTATGAGGGTGTTGTTGAGAAATTGTGGCAGAGGGGATCAGGTCAAAGAGGTTCGCAAGGTGTTGTCGATGCACTAGTCACAGTCCAGAATGGTCTAGGAGCCTGGGGAGCGGAAGAGTTTGTCCAGGAGAGTGGCTAAACTTCAACAACGTTTGGAGAGACAGCGGGCAGCTTCGGCTGGGAGTGGCTCGAATGAGGAACAGAAAATGGTGGCGACTCAGCTTCGTGAGACCTTGCGGCAAGAGGAGGTGGCTTAAGCGGAGGTCGCGAGTTCAATGGCTGCGCGTGGGAGATCACAATTGCATACTTCCAAGCACATGCAGCGCATAGGAAGAGGATCAATCGGATTAATTCGCTGTTTGATGCGGATGGTCGGGTGTGCAACGAGCCTGAGGAGTACACGAGGATATAGCTGGTTTTTATATGTCGTTGTATCAGACCCAAGGTTACAAACCGATGGTTGAGCTTCTAGATGTGGTTAATTAATCCTTGAGTAACCGATGATATGAATGATCTTCTCTAGAAGGATTACATGGCTGAGGAGATTAAGAAAGCTCTTTCGACATGGCACCTTCAAATGCGTCGGGGTCGATGGTTTTACAACATGGTTTTACCAGCGGCATTGGAATATTATTGGTGATGATCCGGTTCTATCCTTGCTCGGTTTCTTGAATAGTGGTGAACTATCGGCTGGACTAAACGATAGTGTTATAACTTTAATTCCAAAGGTACGAATTCCACACAAAAATTCGCAATATCTACCCATCTCCCCATGCTCTATATATGTTGTACAAAATTTCTACGAAGGCGACAACAAATATATCGAGAGGGATGAATCATATCATTTTTCAGGAAAACCCAGTTAATTTTATTCACCATAGCAACTACTTTACCACATGTAACAGATCTCATCACACACTCTACAAACTACTCTAGGAAACCCTTCTGAATCATATCATTTTTCAGGAAAACCCAATTAATTTTATAGTAAGCTTTTCCGAAATCAACCTTGAATAACACTACATCCTTCCCCGTGCTCCACTCTTCAACTTGATCACCTGTATTCCAGGTATGTATAGCATTATCATTCATATAGTCACTTACTTGTTGTCTTCTGAATATGAACATCTTGAATCTGAACTCAGCTATGTTCTGGTGAGTTTTTCAAATTTATACTAAATATTTTTACCTGACTAACATCACTACAAGTAAGTAAATGTCGTTACTCATACATATATCGATATACAATCTTTAATAGTGCTTTTCATGTATAGATAGTACAATTTACACTCATGCTAATGTACATTGCGAGAAACGTTTTTTCGTGTAATATAATATTCATGATCTAAAAGAAATCTTCGCCTGCTTAAAAAATATTTTTAACTTATTTTAGTTAGGTAGGATGTTTAAGAAAAACATTTGTTGCAACATATTTTACTCTCGGTTTTAGAAACCAAAGATATCGCATTACTCCACCAACTGATTTCACTCTAGTGTGTTTTACTTTTCTATAACGTCCTTAAATATCTATAGAACTAGGCACGATGGTATGGAGTAATGTTAAAAGGTATTTTGATAGTGATTTCTAGAGCATAGGCGTACAAGTTTTCTGGTAAGTGATTACTTAATTCGGAAGTGACAAGGTGTAAGCAAGTAGTTTGTCCCACCATCCCCTCTTTCGTTCTTGCTACTCGGTGCATGTGTTCTGTGGACTTGGTACAAAAATCATAGTCTTTCATCTACTTGCTCCAATCTACTAATTGATCTAACAAAATTGGCCTATAGTGTAGTGCAAACACAAATCAGGACCATCAGCCTCTCCACATCACTCATTCACTTCAAACTACTGAAAGAATATCCATGCTTGTAATGCTTCCCTTCTTTCTTTTCTTCCTAATTATACCCCTCGAAAACACAGCTTATCACCTGAGTAATGGGTAAATGCTCAATATCCAAGTGGGCATACAAATTTGATCATGATCAATTGCTTTCTGGATTGTCTCACGTCTCTTGATTATTTGGTGTTTATCCCCACATATCGCAAGTTTTTACCTCCAAACAAAATATTTACTTGTTACTAATTAAAAAATAGCCTACATTCTTCCTTAGATCCCTTTTTTACTCCGATAGAATTGCAGATCACCATTGATGCAAAGAGAATGAATGGATTTACATACTATAATAAAAAAGGGTAAGTGTAATATTGGATCATGTCACATGACTTATTCCATTCTACTCTATGGGATCTTACGGAGCCTGTTCATGAATGACATGGTTGGGGTATGATCATAGAAAAAATTCTCCTCAAGTGAACCAACCTATCCTTTCTAGGTAGGAGACTTACGTGTTGATTGGATGCGGAGACATCTTTGGTTGTGAATTCTAATAAATTCAACTATCAAAATACATCAAGCTCTGATTATTTTTCTCCTTGTTATATTTACTATGGAAGATGCAAGGTTCAAGGAGGAGTAACATAGTTGAGTTTCACTTTCGGCCATGGACCTACTCAAACTATATATATCACGGTAACTCTATTCTTCGTCAAACTCCAACTGACAGGCTAGTGATGCGGTTCTCCAACCTTAACCAAGCTTAAGTGCCTGATGTAACCAACCCTTCTAATTTACCTGACGGTTTATATGGTTTATATGGTTCATACGACTGGTGGTATACGATTGTTCAACACTTGTTCTCCGCATCCGTGCTCTCAGGAAAGGTTCTCTCATGAATACCCGTGCTCCTTTATTTAACTCACCAATCTTACCTTCCCAAGACGTTTTACATCCGTACTTCTCTTCCAACTCATGTGGACGGTTCACACGGACATAAAACAAGTTAATGAGGACATAAATTAAGGTAGCTAGCTCTAGATAGTTAGAACCTACAAAAATTAAGGTATGTTCACCATGTGAGAAGAGGTGAGAACAACCACCAATAGCACACAAACCAAACACACAATGACTGCATCACTTGCTTATGCATGCAACCACACATCCGGGTAAAATTCCTCATGTCATGCAAGGTAATGGAATGCAAGCGACCAAACAACATACGAAACATGGTTTTTTTTTCCTGCATTTACCCAGCCAGTCGTCCCTGCAGGAACAGGATCCGACGAAAACAAGAAACGGGTGCATGCTACCAATCACACCCCAAATGTATGTGTGTGCCGAAAAAACAGCTTTAGTAACACATACTGCTTTGACAACTCAAAGGTTCTTAAAGGAAGAAGTCCATTTTGAACTTTAAACTTGTAAATATTTAAAAATCGAAACCCAACTCTCATTCCTTGAAGTTATCATTCAAAACTACTACTGCAAGTAAAACTACCTCAAAAACCGCCACTACAAGTAAGACTAGATGGGCTTTGCCAAAGAAAAATTGAGCTATAAGAAGCTCAATGGGATGTGATCCATATAAACCGAGGCGGTGCTCTTACTTGTCAAAGATGCTCTTATATATCTATCAATATATCAAAGAGAACCCGTTTAGCCCTCCCCTCCACCCCTCCACGTCGCCCCCATTTTTGTGACATTCGATCGCGCGATCCGACGGCCAGGAGGCGGCACGTCACCCTCCAGCGCGCGGCACTGTTCTAACAACAGTATCGCACTTCTACAGTGCGCATCGCGCTCCGCGTCGTCGATCTCTGATACGTCTCAAACGTATCTATAATTTTTGATGTTCCATGCTTGTTTTATACCAATTGCTACATGTTTTGCATCTACTTTATATCACTTTTATAGATTTTTTGGGACTAACCTATTAACAAGATGCCGAAGTGCCAGTTCCTGTTTTCTGTTTTCTGCTGTTTTTGTATTCCAGAAAAACTAGTCTGGAAATATTCTCGGAATTGGACGAAACTATACGGGGGTGCCTATTTTTCCAGAACACGCCTGACGGAGCGAATGAGCAGCAGAGGAGGGCCACCAGGAGGCCACACGCACCCAGGGCGCGGGCCCCCATTCTGCCGCGCCCTGGGGTGGTGTGGGCCCCTCGGGGGTCCGCAGCCGCCGCCCTTTCGCCTACTTATTCCCCCCGACGCGAAAACACTAAGTACCTGAGCAATTATCCACGAAAAGATCCAGAGACGCCGCCGTCGTCAACCCTAACTCGGGAGGGTTCAGAACCTCTTCCCGGCACCCTGCCGGAGAGGGGAATCGTCACCGGAGGCTTCTACATCGCCATGCCTGCCTCCGGAGTGATGCGTGAGTAGTTCATCCTTGGACTACGGATCCATAGCAGTAGCTAGTTGTTGTCTCTCCACTTTGTGCCATCATGTTTAGATCTTGTGAGCTGCCTACATGATCAAGATCATATTATTGTAATGCTACATGTTGTGTTTGCTGGGATCCGATGAATATTGAATATTATGTCAAGTTGATTATCAATCTATCTATATGTTATTTAAGATCTTGCATGCTTTCCGTTACTCGTAGATGTTTGGCCAAGTAGATGCTTGTAACTCCAAGAGAGAGTATTTATGCTAGATAGTGGGTTCATGTCTCCGTTTAACCTAGGACAGTGACAGAAAGTTCTAAGGTTGTGGATGTGCTGTTCCCACTAGGGATAACCTAACGATGCTATGTCCACGGGCATATGTGTTTGTTTACATTACGCACTTTACTTAATACAATTATCCGTTGCTTGCAACTTAATACCAACGGGGGACTCGGATGACAACCCGGCGGTGGATTATTAGTCATAGATGATGTTGGATAACGGTCTATGTATTATGTCGTAATGCCCAATTAAATATCATAGTAGTCAACATGTCATGTATATGCATTGTCATGCGCTCACTATTCGTCAATTGCCCAGCTGTAATTTGTTCACCCAACATGTTAGTTATCTTTTATAGAGAGACACCACTAGTGAACTGTGGACCCCGGTCCATTCTTTTACACTGATTAAACAACCGCAAACTGCAAACTGTTCCTTTTTCATTCTCTGCAATTTAATACTCATTTTCCACACCATACGTTTAATCCTTTGTTTTCAGCAAGCCAGTGAGATTGACAACCTCACTGTTTCGTTGGGCAAAGTAGTTTGATTGTGTTGTGTGTAGATTCCACGTCAACAGTCCAGACTCCTGCGACAACTATTTTTCTGGAGCCGTTGACAACCTTCTGAAGAGTTGCTGCTCCTACTGGTTCGATAACCTTGGTTTCTTTCTGAGGGAAAACTTGCTGCTAATTACATCATACCTTCCTCTTGGGGTCTCCCAACGAACGTGTGTTTCACGTCATCAAGCTATTTTTCTGGCGCCGTTGCCGGGGAGACAACTGTCTTCTGCAAGGGGAGTTTCACGCTTCCAATCTCTTTACTTTGTTTTTGTCTTGCTTAGTTTATTTTATTTTATCTTGTTTGCTTTCAATTATCAAAAACACAAAAAAATTAGTTACTTGCATTTAGTTTATTTCCGTTTGTTATTATGTCTACTTCTTTACTTGCTATCAATGGTTACTTTTCTTGAAACTAGTCCTATGGCTGAAAACAACATGAGAGAGCTTTATGAAATTTATCTTGAGTTGGGACATGAGGTGTTTGAACAGAAATTTAAAAACCTATGGAACTTTATTTGCATAACAATCATGATAGTAGCAATGTTACTAGGATACATTCTTTGAACACCATTATTGCTAATGCCATGGAAAGCTCTAAGCTTGGGGAAGCTGGTTTTGATAAAAATGTTATTTTTAGTCCCCTAGCTTTGGAGGAGGAAGAATGATATATTGTTGAATGTCATGATTCTATTGAAAATATCTTTTTGATAAATTTGAAGTAAAAACTCCTTGACTCAAGTAAAAGAGGAAATTGCAGAAAGTAAAAATGTGCTCCCTAATGTTATATATGATAATGCTCTTGATGATGGTCCTATATTGCCTAATAATATTTATTATACTACTATTGTCAAAAGTGGATTAATGACCCCACTGTTTTTGAGCTTAATAAAAATTATGTGTTTGTAGATCATGAAAGCATGCTTTATGTGATAGTTATATTGTTGAGTTTGTTCATGATGCTACTGAAAGTTATTATGAGAGAGGAAAATATGGTTGTAAAAGTTTTCAAGTTACTAAAACACTCTCTTTATGTTGAAAGTTTTGAAGTTGCATTTGTTTCATCTTTCTATGCTAGTTGCTTTATGCTTCAATAATTTATTTTGTTACAAGATTCCTTTGCATAGGAAGTGGGTTAGACTTAAATGTGTTTGATATTTGCCTCTTGATGCTCTCTTTGTTTTTCAACTCTTATTCTTATGAGAGCATCATTAAAATCTTCTAGCCTAGCTAAAAGGCATTAAAGAAAGCGCTTTTGGGAGGCAACCCATTATCTTTTATTTTCAGTATTAGTCAAGGAGTTTGTTTACTTCTGTAGCAACTCCTTTGTATCTTTATTTTCTCGCATTGTTGTGCCAAGAGTAGCCTCTAATGATAAGATGATGCTTAATTTTGATTGCTGCGCAGAAACAGATTTTTGCTGTTCACTGTACGAAATTCCTAAAATCACCAGATTGTTAATTAAATCTGAAATTTTTGTGCGTAATCTTTATGAATGTCTGAAACTTTCATTAGTTCAGAGTTTCTCGATCTGAGCGTCGTAAGTGCCTCGAAAAAATTCGTCTTTGCGGACTGTTCTGTTTTAGACAGATTATGCCTTTTTATTTTTGCATTCTCTCTTTTACTAGTGTTGAGTGAAATTCTTTTTTGGGTGGAAGAGCTTCACATAACATCAGTGGCTGTAGCTAATGTTTAAAGTAACAAATCATATTGCGTCTTTATAGAACATGTGAATTTTTGATTATGCACTAACCCTCTAATGAGATCTACTTTGAGTTTGGTGTGACGGAAGTTTTCAAGGGTCAAGAGAGAAGGATGATATAATAGGATCAAGAAGAGTGAAGAGCTTAAGCTTGGGGAGGCTCCCATGGATCTCCCCAGCATATTTCAAGAAGACTCAAGCGTCTAAGCTTGGGGATGCCCAAGGCATCCCCTTCTTCATCGTCAAAATTATCAGGTCATCTCTAGTGAAACTATATTTTAATTCTTTCACATCATATGTGCTTTTCTTGGAGCGTCTGTGTGCTTTTTATTTTCAGTATTGCACTTTTATTTTCAATAAAGCTTGACTGGACCCTAGCATTCTTGATTGGGAGAGAGACACGCTCCGCTTTTTCATGAGAATACTCCTATTCTTCACTTATATTTGTTGAGTATTCATATCTAGCGCTGTTCAGCTTTTAGCTCTTGTTTTCATGTATCTCTTGTCAGAGCTATTAGCTTTCTTTTGTAGAAAGTACTCTCTTGCTTCACTTATATTTGTTTGGAGAGTTGATGAAATAAATTGATTGGTGTTTGGTTGGTTCAGAAAATGTTGCATGTGGTAATTGGTATAAGGAAAAACTTGCTTAATCTTGTAGATCACTAAAATGGATAACTTGATGCTTGTCAATTGTTTTGAGTTAACAAGTAGATCATGATTAAATTGTGCATCACATGAGTTAAGCCTATTAGTGAAGAACTACCGTAAAGCTTGTTGAAAATTTGGTTTGCATCGGTGGTATCTCTAAGGTCTAGATATTTTCTAATAACAGGGTTTGGTTAACAAGGAAGACGGTATGAAGTCTTATAACGTTTGCAATATGTTTGTCATATAAAACTTGGTGTACGGGTTGATATTCTTGTTTGCTTACATAACCTTGCTAGCCTAAACTCTGTACTGAGAGGGAATGCTTCTCGTGCATCCAAATCCTTGAGCCAAAATCCATGCCATTTGTGTCCACCATAACTACCTATATGTGGTATTTCCTTGCCACTCCAAGTAAATTTTTCATGTGCTACCTTTAAATTATTCAAAATGTTATTATTCCCTTTTTGTGTCAATGTTTACTAGCTCATGAGGAATTAGTGTGGTTATTCTTTATTCTATTTGTCGAGTGGACTTTTACACCTGGACTAGTGGCATATACATCCGCTTATCCAATAACTTGCAAAAAGAGCTGGCAACGGGGTGCCCAGTCCCAATTAATTACAACTTTAACCAATTAATTCTCTTCACACTTTTGCCCTGATTCATCAGTAAGCAATGACAAACAGTGAAATACCTGAATGTGTGTAAACCAAAGAGAAAGAGGGATGATCTGCCTTGCTGGTAGAAATAACGTCCTTCATGGGAGCCGCTCTTAAAAGTCCGTTCGACAGGTAGAATACTGTTCTCACCCGCTACCATTCGTTGACAATTAACAAACACCTCTCAAAAATAGATACTCCTCCATGGTATGTGATTGATGGAAGGCACCCGAGGATTCGGTTAGCCATGGCTTGTGTTAGCAAGGTTGGGAGGAGTATCAAATATTTTATGCAATCTCTATATGCTTTCAAAAACCTAAAAGCTCTAGCACATGATTTAATCCCTGCTTCCCTCTGCGAAGGGCCTTTCTTTTACTTTTATGTTGAGTCAGTTTTCCTATTCTTTCTGTCTTCCACAAGCAAACACTAGTGTCAACTTTGTTACAACATGCGTTATATGCAATGTATTGGACTTGTTATACTACTTTGTGTTGACAATATCCATGAGATAAATATGTTGAAAGTTGAAGCAAATGCTGAAACTAAATTCTTCCTTTGTGTTGATTAAATACCTTTTTTAGAAACTATTGCTTTATGAGTTAACACTTATGCAAAACTGTTTGATGCTTGTCTCGAAAGTACTATTCATGAAAACGTTTAGCTTGTGTGATTCATTGTTTACTCATTATCTATTTGGTAGCAAATTATAGACCATTGACTTGGATCACTTCATTCATTTACATGTGCCTTGCAATATTATATGATCAAGATTATGATAGTAGCATGTCACCTCAAAAATTATTTTGTTTTTATCGTTTACCTACTCGAGGACGAGTAGGAACTAAGCTTGGGGATGCTGATACGTCTCAAACGTATCTATAATTTTTGATGTTCCATGCTTGTTTTATACCAATTGCTACATGTTTTGCATCTACTTTATATCACTTTTATACATTTTTTGGGACTAACCTATTAACAAGATGCCGAAGTGCCAGTTCCTGTTTTCTGCTGTTTTTGTATTCCAGAAAAGCTAGTCTGGAAATATTCTCGGAATTGGACGAAACTACACGGGGGTGCCTATTTTTCCAGAACACGCCTGACGGAGCGAAGGAGCAGCAGAGGAGGGCCACCAGGAGGCCACACGCACCAGGGCGCGGGCCCCCCTCTGCCGCGCCCTGGGTGGTGTGGGCCCCTCGGGGGTCCGCAGCCGCCGCCCTTTCGCCTACTTATTCCCCCCGACGCGAAAACCCTAAGTACCTGAGCAAATATCCACGAAAAGTTCCAGAGACGCCGCCGTCGTCAACCCTAGCTCGGGAGGGTTCAGAACCTCTTCCCGGCACCCTGCCGGAGAGGGGAATCGTCACCGGAGGCTTCTACATCGCCATGCCTGCCTCCGGAGTGATGCGTGAGTAGTTCATCCTTGGACTACGGGTCCATAGCAGTAGCTAGATGGTTGTCTCTCCACTTTGTGCCATCATGTTTAGATCTTGTGAGCTGCCCTACATGATCAAGATCATATTATTGTAATGCTACATGTTGTGTTTGCTGGGATCCGATGAATATTGAATATTATGTCAAGTTGATTATCAATCTATCTTATATGTTATTTAAGATCTTGCATGCTTTCCGTTACTCGTAGATGCTTTGGCCAAGTAGATGCTTGTAACTCCAAGAGAGAGTATTTATGCTAGATAGTGGGTTCATGTCTCCGTTTAACCTGGGACAGTGACAGAAAGTTCTAAGGTTGTGGATGTGCTGTTGCCACTAGGGATAACCTAACGATGCTATGTCCACGGGCATATGTGTTTGTTTACATTACGCACTTTACTTAATGCAATTATCCGTTGCTTGCAACTTAATACCAACGGGGGACTCGGATGACAACCCGGCGGTGGATTATTAGTCATAGATGCTGTTGGATAACGGTCTATGTATTATGTCGTAATGCCCAATTAAATATCATAGTAGTCAACATGTCATGTATATGCATTGTCATGCGCTCACTATTCGTCAATTGCCCAGCTGTAATTTGTTCACCCAACATGTTAGTTATCTTTTATGGAGAGACACCACTAGTGAACTGTGGACCCCGGTCCATTCTTTTACACTGATTAAACAACCACAAACTGCAAACTGTTCCTTTTTCATTCTCTGCAATTTAATACTCATTTTCCACACCATACGTTTAATCCTTTGTTTTCAGCAAGCCAGTGAGATTGACAACCTCACTGTTTCGTTGGGGCAAAGTAGTTTGATTGTGTTGTGTGCAGATTCCACGTCAACAGTCCAGACTCCCTGCGACAGCTATTTTTCTGGCGCCGTTGACAACCTTCTGAAGAGTTGCTGCTCCTACTGGTTCGATAACCTTGGTTTCTTTCTGAGGGAAAACTTGCTGCTGACTACATCATACCTTCCTCTTGGGGTCTCCCAACGAACGTGTGTTTCACGTCATCAATCTCCCATCAGACGGCCAGCACAGCAAGCCAGCGTGGCATTTTACGAAAAGATCCTCTGCTCACACGAAATTGCGGAGGAGACCCAACTTTGCACGCGGAAGGACTTACTTAAAAAGTTCGGAAACCGTAGGGGCTTCTCTGCAAAAACTCCGCCACACCCCCTTTCTCCTCTTCTCTCCCCGCGCGGCCGCGACGCTGCCGCCGCCGCCGACGCGCGCCGCCGCCACTTCGCTGCTCCCTCGACGGATTTACGGGCACGACGACGTGCGCCGTCGCTTGATCTACCTCCTCGCCGCGCGCCGCCTGCCGGAACACCGCCTAGCCGCCGCAATCGCCGTCGCCATGTGCGCCGTCCTCCGCCGCGTCCGCGCCTCGCCGGCGCCGCTCCGGCGACCCAAATTGGGCGGCGCCGCCGCCCACGGCCCTCCCCCCCGTGACCAGGCGCGAGCAGCGGCTCAGCTGCGCGTCCCAGCTCGCCGTGCCGCGACGCCGGCGAGCTCGGCCCGATCCGGCCAGCTCTGGCCGCTGTGACGTCATCAGGACGTCACAGTGGGCCACACACAAAAAAAAAATTCTTTTCCCTTTTTTTCCCAAAAAAAAAGGAAATATCAGTGAATTCAAATATACCTAATAAAAAAATCCAGTACACATATCAAAGTGGCCACAAAAAAAATGCTAACTATTTATGTCGTCCGACAAAATTCAAATTTAAATATTTCAAAAAATTAAGTACCTTCAAAATTTGTCCATTTTCGTAAGCGCTGCAGAATTCAAATGAAAATACAATAAACATAACAAAGTGGCCACAAAAAAATGCTGACTATTCATGTCGCACGGTTAAAAACCAAATTTGAATATTTCAAAATTTAAAGTGCCTTCCAAGTTACTCAGAGTAATACAAATAATACATATAAAACAAACTTAACAAATTTTCAAAATTCTCAACCAAACTTCAAACTTCTCACACAAAAATTACGCGAACATTCCATCCTGCAAATAAAAAAAAGATAATTGATATGCCCAAAAAGAGTTCAAAATTTAACAAACCTTAAGACTGTCTCCACAAAAATTTCACCAAAATTGTTCAAATGTCAAATACGGATATTTAAAACTTTTAAACGCCTTCGAAATCTTTCGAAACAATTTCAGGATCTTAACAAATTTTAACCACTACCTTTCTTTGCATTTCGACGATTTTCAGATCTACACACTTCAAATATGTGGACATTTTTCAAATTTCAACTCTACCGCCATAACAGTGCAAACAAATTTGAATATTTCAAAATTTCAGCTGCGTTTCAAATCTAACAGTTTCATTGACGTCAAAATATTTCAGATCTAAATAACTTTCCAATTTAACTAATTTTCAAAGCCTAAACAATTTCCAAACACAACCTCCCTTTGCATTCCACCAATTCTCAAATTTTAAATGCCGACATTTTCCAATTTTAATTTTTCCCCACGGGTGCGGCGGTGCCGCCGCACCAAATTTACCTAGTACTCCCTCCGTTCGGAAAAGGATGTCACAAAAATGGTCTATCTATAGTTCATTTTTGTGACATCCTTTTCCGAACAGAGTGAGTGGTATCGTAGTCACAATCGTAAACTCATTTGCAACCAACCGTCTGGCCCGTGTATGGCTCGGCCCGCTTCACGGTCATGCATCTTCTTCTGGGTCTACTCGGCGAAACTTTTCAGCATGTAGTCGCCATTCAAGAAGCTCACTAGGCGTGTGTTTGGTTGCTGGTTTAGAAGGGGTGGGATGGAACCATACATACATATGGATGGGACGGTCCTCAACCCACTTTTTGTTTGGTTCCAGAGATTATACGTGGATCGGATTGCATCACTAATTAATAGCGATTTATTAGTAGGTCGTTAAGGTTAATATAATATGGGGTTAAGCAGGTGTGGAGCGCATCATCCTGTCCGCACCTAACGCCACGCATCTCCGGCGGGTCAATGTTGAGCAGCACCGCCGCCATGCAGCTCTCCGGCATGTCACCGAGCAACGTCTCGCCCCGCTCCGTGTCTGCGCCAAGGAGGTGAGCGCCAAATCGTTGAACGACGTCTTGCCCCACTCCCCTTCTGCGCCAAGGAGGCGAGCACGGCTATCCAGCTCGAGTCGAGCGCCGCCGCCAGCTAAAGGCAGGCGAGCGCGGCCCTTACCCTCGTGCTCCGACGCGTCCCAGGCGAGGCGAGCGCTGCCGGTCAGATCGAAGCGATATCCGCCAGTGGCGGCCCTCGGCGAGCTGTGGCGTCCTCAACCTCGGCGCGGCGGCGACCCTAGGCGGCTCTGGCGTCCTCAACCTCGGCGCGGCGGCGGCCCTCGGCAAGCTCGGCGGCTCTGGTCTTCTACGGCGGCGTCAAGGACTGGCGGTGCAGCTTGCCGCTTCCGTGCGATTGGCGATTAGAGATGGGCAGAGAGGTTAACGAACGTGGACCATTGGGTTCGGCCGATTTTGCCGGGCCATTTGATTCAGCATCTGGCCAGCATATTCGGTGAGGTGGACCGAACCATTCCGGAGCAGCTACAACCAAACGCATAGGAAAACGAGACCATCCCACCCCATTCACGTTGATTCCATGGACCAAACACACGCTAGCTCCATGAGTTCGCGCTGTAAATCCGAGAGCATGCCGTTTGTTCTTTCGTCGTAGCTGTTTTCACAGATTGCACTTCAGGTAAATCCTCTGCCATAAAGGATAAGAAGCAAACGAGGTTCACTTAGACTGTAAAAGTTCCTTGAGAAAATTCAAACTGCAAAATTCCTTGAGAAATTCACACTATAAAATTCCTTGAGAAATCCATAAGCTTCAAATTTTTAGCAGATAGCATCCGCCTCTCTTGGCGAGGAAAGCCAGATCTGAGGAATACTAGGAATACTCGTACTCGCTTCTCGACTATTGTGACCAATTTAATATTGCTTATTCCCGTAGATAACTTCATATATCATGTGTGTTTAACGTCCCACCAAAGTTCTTAAAAAGATTGCTGCTGCAACATGCGGGGTATTTTTATATTTTTATTGGCCCCACCAAGTGATTGTGAGCTACATTGAAGTTGAACAAGGACGTGAGCTTTATTTGGGAAGATGTAAGAAATCCACTAACATATCATTAACCTCCTGTCACGACTTTGTTGCTCCCAGATACGACATGGTTGCTCCCAGATACAACATTGTTGCTCCCAGAAACGATATTGTGGCTCCCGGATACGACATTGTGGCTCCCCGATACGACATGGTTGTTTCCAGGTACGCCATGGTTGTTACCACTTACGACATTGTCACTCCCAGTGACGACAGTGTTGTGGCTCCCAGACACAACGTTGTCGTTCCCAGATATGACAGTGTTGTCGTTCCCAGTAAGAACATTGTTGCTCCCAGATCTGACGGTATTGTGAATCCCAGTTATTGTATTTGGTTGTTCATCGAGTGTTCTTCGGTTACGCTTCACATGCAATGGCACACAAGTGAAAGGCATATCCAGTGAATGACCGGCAGTGGCGAGACCTCTTAGCAGCCGTATCTGCAAACTCTTGGGAACATCAACAACCAATGAATTATGAGAGAGATTCAAGTAGCAAAGGTGATCAAGGTCACCAATCCACGATGGGACGACACCGACCAATCTGTTGTTGGCAAGGTTCAGCGACTCCAGCCGCGCGAGGCCAGCCAAGGATGCTCCAGCTGGGATGGGCCCCACAAGGCCGTGCCCGGGGAGCCACAACGTCGTGACGCGGCCGCTTGCATCGCCGGCGCAGGTGACACCTTTCCAACCGCAGCACGAGGCGCTGGACCACGCGGCCCGGAGGAGGACGCCCCCACCTCCGAGGTCACGGGTGAAGGCCCGCAACGCACGGAGGTCATCGGGGTGGCACGCCGCCGCCCTCGCCGACGACAGGAGGAACCCCTCCAGGAGGAAGAGCAGGAGCAGCCAGGATCTCGCCATGGGTTCAGCTAGCTGTGGTGGTATGCTATATGGGTATTTTGGAATGCACAAGCAAGTGTTGTTGGCAAAAAACTGCTTGGGTGGTGCATCCGAACTTATAGTGCGCTTGTGGGTGCGTGTTTGTAAAAGTGGTCCAGTAGTAGTCCGTCCGTGGCCACAATTCAAACTTGGTTTTTGTTTCTGTGTGTCGACTGAAATTCGTGGGTGGCATATGGATGGACTCAAAGCCTCTACGATCGGACGGATTGCCGACAGACATCTCCGCTACTGTCCTATGACGTGACACAGGCACACAGCATGAGATCCGCCCATGGACCCAACCGCCCATGGTTGGAGAGGAGTCGGGATGAGCCTTACTCGGCCGCTCGATCGGCACTGGAGGTCACAGTATAAATAGAAAGTCTGAATTACCCATCTGAATTGGCGGCCAGATTTGATTGGGGGAGTAGAAGGGTTAGGGATGGACGAATAAACCAAGGACCAAAAACCGACCCGAACTAACTAGAACCGAGACCGGAATGATCAGTACCAACTAATTCCCGCGTTTTCTCGGTTCCTTTTTTTCCTGATAATACGTGTCTCATTTATATAATAAAGATCAAATTACAAGTCACTTAAATACTAACCTTACAAAACTGAAAAGATAGGAGAATCCTAAGCAAAATATCAACGCATGTCCCCCTCCTTCGGCACCACCGTAGCAGCTACCAAAGAGAAAAAGGACATATCGCCTCTTCAGCCGAGCTCGACGCGGCTCTATCGCTTATTAGTAGCTTTACGTACCGCTAAATTAGTTTGCCAGAAGCAAAACCATTGCCGTTGAAAGAATCAGACCGGGGAAACACGATCTCGGCCACGCCATCGAACTCGAAATCTGACACCCCCTCACGACGAAGTCGGAGGAGGAAACCAGAACTGCCAGTCTCCAATCACGAACCCATCACAAGATGCACCATCTTACACCTGTCAGTAGCGCAGACAACCGTCTGCGCGTACTCCTGGACGACCTCCCGAGCTCCACTCCGACGCTAGAGAGAACGTCGTTGCAGCGACGGAGCCCCGATGACATAAGCCCACCACAAGGATGCCGCCGCCACCACGCTATTCACGCTTGAACAGACGAGCGTCCAGATCCCTCGCCGACCACAGAGTAGAGCACCAACGGGGAAGAACCTGGAACACTTTTATTCATCACCGTCGTCGACTTCGTCGGAGCCAAGGTGCCACGCGGCATAAAACCTGAACTATGGAGGACCTAACCCTTGATCTAAACACGTCCGCACACCCGAGGTCCGGCGACCCCCCTCACTACCGACGACCAGGAGGTCGTCAGCGGAGGAGAGCCGCCGGAGGTCGGCATCGGAAAACTGACACTAGATCGCTTCCTCACGGCTATGCGAGTAAACCTAGCGGAACGTTACGTGTTGGTCCCTATATTTTTTTTGAGCGGAAGATGGCATGACTCTGTTGCATGTATTTTATTGATTTTTGAAATACAAGGTACACGAGTTTTGTATAGGAAAAGAAAAAGGGAGAAAAAAAATCTATACAGAGAAACAAGCTGTCTACCCATGTAGCAAAAGTGAGGTATTTCTTTCTCGTTAGCCTAAGTTCCAGCCACCTTAGCTCTTCCTTGAATACTGACCTACATCTGTATAGATTGGCTTTGAAGTTTGATGTCACTAAAAACATTTTCATTTCTTGTTTACCACACTGACCAAGTACATAGGATAATGATTTCCATGAAGAAAGGGTTTTGTAAATTATCCTTGAATGGCGACCAAATGAGTTGAGGCCTCCTGCAAATGAAGGGCAGGACAAATGTATTGCCAGCAAGCTCGGGCAAAAGGACATTCAAAGAATAGATGAGTTCTGGCTTCATTGCAGTTGCAAAGAACGCATGGATAATCTGGCAGGAGCCTGGTCTTTCTCTCGCACTAGTAGAAAAAGAGCCTTTAGTCCCGGTTACCCAACCGGGACAACAAAATCGGGACTAAAGTCCCCGTCCTTTAGTCCCGGTTAGTCACAAACCGGGACTAAAAGCTACCCACGTGGGCGGAGCTCGTGCGCTGGGCTGGAGTACCTTTAGTTCCGGTTGGTGTTATCAATCGGGACTAAAGTTTTTTTTTTCATTTTATGTTTTTCATTCAATTATTTTTCATTTTGTGTTTTCCATTTAATTCTTTTTCATTTCAAACAAGTTTTCGTATACATATTCTACGCTACTACATACTGTACACGTTGATGCATATATAATATACTATAATTTCTCTTACGAGCATACATATATAAACAATTTGGTATATATATCTATTTAATTGCATGGAGATCATTAAATTACATGGAGGCATTAGTGGCAATGGTATTCTCCATTTTCAGATATGACCTCCGTAAGCAAAAATCCCACCAATTACTCTTGAATTGCTTGTAGGCGGTTCTTTGGTAGGATCTTCTCCTGCATCTCTTCCACCTTTAAAAGAAGGAGATCACTATGCATATATGAGTTGTGTGTGTATATTTGTATCAAATCATCATAAAAAATTATGAATTAAACTCAACACAATTGATGGTAATAAAATAAAATTGTGAATAGTGTTTACGTACTTCAGTTTGTCTTACATCTCTGCGCACCTCACTGGTCGTCATGTGAATGAACTCGCAAACGTAGTATGCACATAAATTAGTCCCCTGTTTCTATCTCATGCACTTTACGAGAATAAAATTCAATCAAATAATAATCAAGCATGATAATGGTATTGAAACTAGAATTAAAGAGATGCACGGACCTAGCTAGTCCTACTTACCGGGATCCTCCGAAAACGCAGCTCCGGTTTCCATTCATCGACAATTTCCCTGATGAACTGTTTCCAACACCTGCCTGACAAAGAAAATGAATAAAGGAGTTATTAATTACTTGATATCAGGAAATGAACGAAAGAGTCTGATATAGTGCAATAGTGATTGAAATTACTTCTGGAGCATTTGAGCCACGCTGATGTACTCTTCAGGGTATTTATGTAACGAGTTCATGATTTCAACCACTCCATCGTCAACTTTAATGATTAGCAGAATTCAGTGGAACTTGCGCACGTTTATATACGCATGCATGCATAACTCAAAAATTACACTAAACATCGAGTAAGCACAAATAGAATATGTACAAGAAAGTAACACTCACTTGAAGTTGTAAGGAAATAGCATTTCTATTCTGGAATTTTGTTTCTTTAAAAATCTTAGCAAGTTAGCCTCTGTGTCCTTGGCGTGGTTTTGTATCGTAACAAAATTAACGACATATGGGTCAATAAACCCAATGTCATAGATTCTCTCTTTTTTGCATTCAAGAATCTTCATTCTGCATAATAGCGTACAAAAAAATATAATGAGGATAATTACAGGTAATGAACGAACTGAGCTAGAGACTTAAATTACAGAAATAAATCACTTACAGACAATAGCAACTGACGATAGTTTTGTCGAGTGCGTCTTGATTGTATAACAGAAAATTTTCTTCAAGGTCAATACATATATGTTTTTCCATGAAGTAATGGCCTTTCTTAACTGTCACCCAGAGCATGGTTCGCCCTTCCTTTGCGACTTCCATGTAGCACTAATGCAATTTTCGCATTTGTGTTGATAGATGCGGGACATGCTCATCGCGATAGAGGATGCAGTCATTAATGCATGCATGTATCTTCTGCACCTCTAATCCTAGAGGGAAGATCACCTTCTTTGCTTCATACATACTGGGGAGCAATTCGTTATCCTTTGAAAGCATCTTCTTTATCATTTTCAGTAAATTTTCAAATTCCTTGTCAGATACACCATTCTCTACATTTCATTGCAGCAATTCCAGTGTGTACTACCCAGATTTTTCTGACCATCTTCGCAATTTGGGTACAACAATTTTTTGTGATCCTCTAATATGCGCTCCAACTTCAACCTCTCCTTTTCACTTTCGCAGTTTCTCTGTGCACCAACAATGGCCCGACCAAGATCATCAGCGGGCTCATCTGATGCATCTTCTTCAGCTTCTTCCCCCACTGTAATACCACCGTATTCAGGGAACCTATGATAGTTGTCATCATCCTCTTCTTCTTCATTGTCTTCCATTATAATCCCTCTTTCTCCATGCTTGGTCCAACAATTATAGTCGGACATGAAACCGAACCGAAGCAGGTGGCTGTGAAGGATTTTTTAGGAAGAGTAATCCTTCTTATTCTTACAGATATCACACGGACAACACATAAACCCATTCCGCTTGTTTGCCTCAGCCACCCCGAGAAAATATTGCAGGCCATTAATGAACTCGGGAGAGCGTCGGTCATCGTACATCCATTGCCGGCTCATCTGCATTATATAAGTATATGAAAAACCATTACACTACATCATGAATAGAGAAGTGACCAAATTAATACAAGTTTCTCACATTAAAACCAAATAGAGTAGTGACCAAATGTTATTATTGCAAAAATATACACATAAAGTTCATACATAGTTCTCATAAAACAACATACAACTATCTAGAGCATCTAAAACATACATTAAAACTAACATACAACTATCTAAAACATTTAAATGCAACAACAAATGCAATCAAAATCGAAACTAAGGTAATAATTGATCCAACAGCATAATGATACCAAGACTCTTTATTAATGGCATATTTTCTAATCTTTCTAATCTTCAAGCGCATTGCATCCATCTTGATCTTGTGATCATCGACGACATCGGCGACATACAACTCCAATTTCATCTTCCTTCTTCAATTCTTTTCAATTTTTCTTTCAAATCATCGTTTTCTTTTTCAACTAAATTTGACTTCTCGACAAGAGGGTCGGTTGAAATTTCCGGTTCACATACCTCCTAGATAAAAAAATCTATGTCAAGTTGGTGGCATAATTGTCATAAACACGAAATGAAACAAATAGTTATAAAAGATAATATACCATATCCGAATCATAGACCGGACGAGTGCCGACGGGACGCATATCAAAACCACTGCACTATATATAACAAACAATCATAAAAGTAAGAAAATTATACAAGTAACTATCTAAATCATACAATAAGATTTTTTTAAAAGATAAGAACAAGAGTCTCACCAAGGTGTTGCCGGCGACGGGACGACACGGGTAATCGACGACGGTGAGGACGGGGACAGGGTTGGGACGGCACTAAAACCCACAAATCATTCTTTAATTTGAGCTCAAATTGTATATAAATCAAATAAAGTCCCACATAACAACTAACCTAGAATTAGAAGCAACTAATTAATTTAGGCATTTCATCAAACACCTAGCTAGCACTAGCAATGAAATGAGCTAAACTATCAATGATAGATGAAAGGATGAATTTTCTAACCTTTTAGAACCCTTGGATAGATGGGACACCGCCAATCTTGACAAATCGTGGAAAAAAATGGGGATGAACTCGAGCTCGGGAGTGAAACAGAGGAGAAAAATGGAGATGACTTGGGCATGAAAAATGGAGATGGCTCGGGCAGGAAGATAATATAGGGAAAGACTTTAGTCCCGGTTGGTGTCACGAACCGGGACTAAAGGTCTATCTTCAGTCCCGGTTGGAGATACCTATCGGGACTAAAGGGGCTCGCACTGGACCCACCCTGCTGCAACCCCTTTAGTCTCGGTTGCTATCGCCAACCGGGACTAAAGGTCCCGTTCGACCCGGGACTAGGGCTGTGCGGCGTCTAGCCGTTGGAACCGGGACTAATGCTCACATTAGTCCCGGGCGCAAACATGGCCGGGACTAAAGTTCCGAACGGAAGACCTATTTTCTTCTAGTGTCAATTGTAAAGGATACTGAAGAAAATTTCACCAAAGAAAAGGATACTCAAGAGGCATACAAGGCCGGTTGCAAGGGGATCTACATATGTGCCCGCAGCATAATCTTTCGGCTACATGTTGATCGAGCTTTTTGAGTTCTCTATGAAGCAGATGCAAGAGGCAGACGATATAATCCGGAACTTACTAGAGGAGGTGGCAACTATGAGGAGTCTGGCGGAGAAACCTTCTGGCCATGAGGAGTCTGGCTCGGGACTATGTGGCGGCATCCCTATTGACGGGACGTTGGCCAGGAGGTGGTTTTGTGCGGCGGCGCTTGGCTGGGGCAGATGGCAGGATCCTTCGCCCAGGTTTCCTGTGCCTGTTGGGGGAGTGTGACGACCATACCTCTTCTCTGACTTGCGGCGCCCAGGCGGCGAAGATTCGACTGCTGATGAAAATGTGCTCCGATTTCGGTCAAGGCGGACGATGGCGGTGCCTCATGGCGTTGTTACCTTGTCGGAGGCATCCTCTTGGAAGATCTCGTCTCTTTGTCGAAGACTCGTAGTGCTCTGGGAGAAACCCCTCGGTATTGGAGATTGATGGCGGCACTGTCGATGCCATTGTCCTTTTTGGGGGTTTCGTTTTGAAACACATGATGGATGGAGGTATCTGGAGGTGGAGCGGTGTTGCATCTACCGCATCGACATCGGTGAGTCTCTACGGCGTGGCGTAGTAGGGTCTCGACGATGGTCGCGTGTTGATGGACATCCGTAGAGCAGTGGCACTGTCTAGCATCGTGGTGTCATCGATGCCAAGCTGGCAAACTGGCATTGGGCTTCGCTTTGATGTACGTCCTAAAAATGGGTTGGGGGATGATGGCGGCCATAATTTATGGAGTGTGAGCATGAGGCACACATTCTAGCTTTCGCCCGTGAGTCTACGATGGATATAAAGTCATTCCGAGTATTCCATATAGCTCAGGTGACCAATATGATGATTTCCTTTGAGAATGTCCGACACATTTCAGTCATTTATATTAATTTTTATGCGGATATGTATTGGAACGTCCACGTTACTTTACCATTACACCATTAAAAAAATATCGAAAGGACAATGTTTCTTTTTCGCAAAACAACCTTCACTATAGTAAAGTCAGGTATCAGGACATCAGATCTTGTCCGTCTGAATACTTGCGGTTCAGCAAGATTTCTTCTTGCATGGTTCCTTTATTCTTGGCAATGGCTTTGGAACTCGCTTTTGGAAAGACTAGTGGAATTTAACGCGGCGTCACGCCACGATTTTTCTCTTCAATTCTTTTCAATTTTTCTTTCAAATCATCATTTTCTTTTTCAACTAAATTTTAACTTCTCGACAAGAGGGTCGGTTGGAATTTCCGGTTCACATACCTCCTAGATAAAAAAATCTATGTCAAGTTGGCGGCATAATTGTCAGAAACACGAAATGAAACAAATAGTTATAAAAGATAATATACCATATCCGAATCATGGACCGAACGAGGGCCAATGGGGACGCATATCAAAACCATGGCACTATATATAACAAACAATCATACAAGTAAGAAAATTATACAAGTAACTATCTAAATCATACAATAAGATTTCTTTTAAAAGATAAGAACAAGAGTCTCACCAAGGTGTTGCCGGCGACGGGACGGCACGGGCAATCGACGGCGGTGAGGACGGGGACATGGTTGGGACGGCACTAAAACCCACAAATCATCCTTTAATTTGAGCTCAAATTGTATATAAATCAAATAAAGTCCCACATAACAACTAACCTAGAATTAGAAGCAACTAATTAATTTAGGCATTTCATCAAACACCTAGCTAGCACTAGCAATGAAATGAGCTAAACTAGCAATGACAGATGAAAGGATGAATTTTCTAACCTTTTAGAACCCTTGGATAGATGGGACACCGCCAATCTTGACAAATGGTGGAAAAAAATGGGGATGAACTCGAGCTCGGGAGTGGAAACAGAGGAGAAAAATGGAGATGACTTGGGCATGAAAAATGGAGATGGCTCGGGCAGGAAGATGATATAGGGAAAGATTTTAGTCCCGGTTGGTGTCACGAACCGGTACTAAAGGTCTATCTTCAGTCTCGGTTGGAGATACCGACCGGGACTAAAGGGGCTCGCACTGGCCCCACCCTGCTGCAACCCCTTTAGTCTCGGTTGCTATCGCCAACCAGGACTAAAGGTCCCGTTCGACCCGGGACTAGGGCTCTGCGGCGTCTAGCCGTTGGAACCGGGACTAATGCTCACATTAGTCCCGGGCGCAAACATGGCCGGGACTAAAGCTCCGAACGGAAGACCTATTTTCTACTAGTGTCAATTGTAAAGGATACTGAAGAAAATTTCACCAAAGAAAAGGATACTCAAGAGGCATACAAGGCCGGTTGCAAGGGGATCTACATATGTGCCCGCAGCATAATCTTTCGGCTACATGTTATCGAGCTTTTGAGTTCTCTATGAAGCAGATGCAAGAGGAGGACGATATAATCCGGAACTTACTAGAGGAGGTGGCAACTATGAGGAGTCTGGCGGAGAAACCTTCTGGCCATGAGGAGTCTGGCTCGGGACTATGTGGCGGCATCCCTATTGACGGGACGTTGGCCAGGAGGTGATTTTGTGCGGCGGCGCTTGGCTGGGGCAGATGGCAGGATCCTTCGCCCAGGTTTCCTATGCCTGTTGGGGGAGTGTGACGACCATACCTCTTCTCTAACTTGCGGCGCCCAGGCGGCGAAGATTCGACTGCTGATGAAAACTGTGCTCCGATTTCGGTCAAGGCGGACGATGGCGGTGCCTCATGGCGTTGTTACCTTGTCGGAGGCATCGTCTTGGAAGATCTCGTCTCTTTGTCGAAGACTCGTAGTGCTCTGGGAGAAACCCCTCGGTATTGGAGATCGATGGCAGCACTGTCGATGCCATTGTCCTTTTTGGGGGTTTCGTTTTGAAACACGTGATGGATGGAGGTATCTGGAGGTGGAGCGGTGTTGCATCTACCGCATCGACATCGGTGAGTCTCTACGGCGTGGCGTAGTAGGGTCTTGACGATGGTCGCGTGTTGATGGACATCCGCAGAGCAGTGGCACTGTCTAGCATCGTGGTGTCATCGATGCCAAGCTGGCAAACTGGCATTGGGCTTCGCTTTGATGTACGTCCTAAAAATGGGTTGGGGGATGATGGCGGCCATAATTTATGGAGCGTGCGCATGAGGCACACACTCTAGCTTTCGCCCGTGAGTCTGCGATGGATATAAAGTCATTCCGAGTATTCCATATAGCTCAGGTGACCAATATGATGATTTCCTTTGAAAATGTCCAAGACATTTCAGTCATTTATATTAATTTTTATGCGGATATGTATTGGAACGTCCACGTTACTTTACCATTACACCATTAAAAAAATATCGAAAGGACAATGTTTCTTTTTCGCAAAACAACCTTCACTATAGTAAAGTCAGGTCTCAGGACATCAGATCTTGTCCATCTGAATACTTGCGGTTCAGCAAGATTTCTTCTTGCATGGTTCCTTTATTCTTGGCAATGACTTTGGAACTCGCTTTTGGAAAGACTAGTGGAATTTAACGCGGCGTCACGCCACGATTTTGTTAGTTTGTATTTTTTCATAAATTTGTAAGATAACTCGTAATTAAGGAATATGTATTTTGTGAGTATTATTAATTTAGATTACTTCATAGTTAGATGAAGTTCACTTAGATTGTATGCAAATATTAGCCAATTTGAATTGTTTAAACATGTTTGTATTTTGGCATTAATAAGTATCAGTTATTTTTTTGAGCATGTCAATATGTTTTGGAGTATTTTTAATATTTTAGGGGGGTGAAATGTTTAATTATGCTTCTATTTTCTAAATGATATTTAATTTAAGTATGTAGTTACTAGTAATGCATTTTTTTTTGCATTCGAGTTCACAATTCGGGAAAGTTTGGATTTTTTTCTTTAGTGAGAAAATAGAAGAATTATTTGGAAACCTAACCCAACAAAATTTAAACAAAATGAACATTTGGTAGTTAATGTGGGAAGTTCAAAAAATTATTAAATTTTTAAATTTGTTAGTTTCACTTTTGTGTACAATGGTTATTCGGTGCAATTTTTGTGTGGAAAGTTCGAAAATATCATAAATTTGAAATTTGTAGGACGTCGTGCGGGCTGTAGTAGTTTGGATATGCTATGTATATGTCTATGCAATTTGAATCGAGTCAATGCAACAAAATCTGTTTGGGAAAAGAAAATTGGAGAGACATGTATGGAATGTATTTGAAACTTTCGTGAATATTGTTGAATAGTCTTGGGGAAATAATATTTTCGTGTTGTTGAATATTTCCTGAGGTAAAATACTTGTTGCGAAATTTTTGTCGAGAAAAATTTAGGGAAAACTTGTTTGAAATCCATTTTGAAATTTATTAGAAATATTGAATGTTTGTTGCAAAATAATTGTTTTGTGAACTGAAATGTCCACAATTAAAAAGTCATGCAGATTCGAAAATTATTTAAACGCAAAGAGAGCTGACGTTTAATTTTTTTTTATAGATTTTTGAAAATATTTAAATTGGGAAGTTTTTTAGGTTTTATTTCTTCCTACCTTTGTAAAATGGTTAGATGTGGAAGACATTTAAAAGTTTGAATTATTCAAATTTGAAATTTGTTCGAGTGACGTAAGTAGTTAGCATTTATATTTTCAAAAATGCGGGCATTTAAAGTTTTTTAATATTTTGGAATTAATGAAATTGAAGGAAAGTTTGCGGTTAGAAGATTTTGTAGATTTGGGAAATTGTTCAAATTGGGATTGTCAAAATTCAAAAAAAGCTTGCGGTCTAAAATCGTTTAGATTTGTTTTTTTTTTGCTTTGTAAGACGTTGAGAATTAAAAGTCCTTGAAATTTTGAAAAACTGTAAGTTTGAAATTTTGTCATATACCATAAGTAGTGAGCGTTTTTGTTGTGATATTTTTGATATACAATATTATTTGTCTAAAATTGTTTAAACGGTGAGTTTTAAAAGTCTTTTAAATTTTGAAAATATTTAAGTTTTAAATGTACAACACTATTTGTTTTCGGGAATTTGTGTAAATTTCTTAAGGCGGTGAGATCTTTTAAATTTTGAAAATAGGTAAGTTTTAAATTGTATCATATACCATAAGTTGTAAGCATTTGTTTGTGATATTTTTTGATTTACAATACTATTTGTGTAAAGTTTGTTTGTGATATTTTTTGATATACAATACTATTTGTGTAAAATCGTTCAGATTTGGAGTTTTTTTTTTACTTCATAAGACGGTGAGATCTAAAAGTCCTCTAAATTTTGAAAGAATTCAAGTTTAAATTTATATCATATACCATAAGTAGTTAGTTTTTTTTGTTTGTGATATATTTGGTGTACAACACTATTTGTTTTCGGGAATTTGTATAAATTTTGTAAGGCGGCGAGATTTAACAATCCTTTAAATTTTGGAAATATGTAAGTTTGAAATTCTACCATATATGTGTCCAAAAATTGTTTAGATTTCCAAATTTTTTGATTTCGAAAGTTTTGTAGATTTGAATTCTTTTTAGGTTAGCAAAATGGTTGGAAAAAGGAAGAGAAGCATAAAAAAAGAACAAAAAGAGGGGGAACATAGAGAGGGCCGAGGATTGTTTGAAGCATTTTTTTTTAAATTTTCGTTTTTTGATTGAAATAGATGTGTTTGGGGAAATAAGTTTTGAAATATTTTGGCGAAGATCCCAAAGCATTTGAAATGTCATTCTTGTTTTTTACATTTTTTTAGAAGTTGGTTTCAATAGATTTAGAGTTGTATTTCAAAAGTTTGAAAAGTTTTGAAAAAAATGAAAAAAGAACAAAAAGAGAAAAAAAATAGGGAGGCTTGAGGCAGGTCCGCAACAAGCAGGCCAGCCCAGCAGGCGGCCCATTGCGCAGCGCAGGCCTGCCGTGATGTGACAATGACGTCACTAGCGGCGATGCGGTCGCCGGCGTCGAAGGACGGCGACCCAGGACGTGCGAATTGGTGCACTGGCCGCGCCTCGACGCGGGCAACCCTGTAGTGGCGGTGCCGCCGCCTATAGGTCGCCGGAGCAGCGATGGCGGCGTGCGGACGCGGCGGCGGGCTGCGAGCGCGGCAACGTTGTTTCCGGCGTGGTGGCGGCGTTTCGGGACGCGAAACTCCGCGAGATGGTAGAGGCGAGGACGGCGGAGCCCGCCATGACCATCGATCTGGACGGGGAGGGCAGGAGCGGCCGCATCGAGCGCGGCGGCCGGCGGCGAACTCCGGCTCGCGCGCGAGAGAGGAGGGAGAGGGGGCTCTGCGCGTGGTGTTTTTTGGCGGAGTCCCTGTGCGTTTTGGAAATTACGTTTGGGTCCCTGACTTCGGAAAAGTGGAGTACTGCGGGTATTTTTTGGGCTTGCTTGTCGTTTGTTGCAAAACGCCGGCGCGCACCGAGACTGACAGGTGGGGCCACAGCAGCACTGTTCAACACTGTAGCAATGAACAGTGCGTACTGTTGCTAAGCGCAGTGACGCGAGCGTTGCGAGGCCGCGAAATCGGCCGGCTTTGATATAGTTAGTAAACGCCGGCGCGCACCGAGACTGACAGGGGGGCCACAGCAGCACTGTTCAACACTGTAGCAGTGAACAGTGCGTACTGTTGCTAAGCGCAGTGACGCGAGCGTTGCGAGGCCGCGAAATCGGCCGGCTTTGATATAGTTAGTAATGCTTTGCTTGGAGACAGACCTTGTAGGTCCAATATCCATCTCTCTTTAACATTGTGCGTAAGAAGAATGTTCTGGTTGCATATGCTCTATCAAATGCACTACCGGCAAACATTGAGTTTATGCGGTCTTTAACAGGTAATAAATTAACAGCTTGGCTGAATTTGGTTGAGAGGCTCATGTCGGTTTCTCTATCAACTCTATCAACAGATGATGACACATTCAGATGGAAGTTGACTACATCTGAAGTGTTTTCTGTCAAATCTATGTATACTGATTTTATGAATGGGCATACGCCTTCTTCACAAGTATTTATGGAAATTAAAAGACATGTTACGATTCTACCTGATATGTTTTGATTCCGTCTAAAATCTATTTTACGGAGCTGTGCTATTTCTTGAATGATTTTTTTAGCGGAGCCCCGCTATAAATTCAAATCTTCATGTTGTTTGTTGACGGGAAAGTCATCCTCACTAAAGATAATTTAAATAAGAGAAGTTGGAACAGATGTAAGAAATGTGTCTTTTGTCAATCTGACGAAAGTGTCGAACATTTGTTTATATCTTGTTCCTTGTGCACAATATTTGGAGACTATTCACACTTTACTTATAATATTTCAACTCCTACAGTATAGCTAGTATGTTTGGTTCATGGCTTTTGGGGGTGGATAAGAAAACTAATCGTACTGACATTGGCGTTTGTGCTTTTATTTGGGCTATTTGGAATTGTGAAAATGATGCAGTTTTTAACAAGGTTGGGAATTCACACTTTTTACAGGTTGTTCACAGAGCTACTTACTGGATCAACATGTGGTCTCTACTTTTTCCGCCTGACCAAAGGGCTCTTATGGATTCAGGATGTACTCGAGCTATATTCAACCGGGGTGGGTAGCAGCATGATAGAAGATTCTGTCATGATTAGTGTTGGTTTTCTCTTTGTTTTCCGGTTGCTGATTCTTGTAGTCACTCTAGCTGGTACGTGGTGTGTAATACTTTAAAATACTTTTGAAACTATAAAATAAAAAATTGTGTGCATCACTCTGATGAAGAGTGTGGGGCTTCACTCCCCTTTATTTATTTATTTATTTATTTATTTATTATTGCGCCAGCATGAACCATATCAGGCCATATTAGACTGATTGAATTACATAACATGACTACATCCAGCATGTGAAATATCATATTGTATTGTCGACATTTTGGCGTTTCGCATGGGAGAGCCGAAATGGCACGAAAGCACGACGGGCCCGTTCTGTCAGTCACTCGCCGAAACGGCGCGATCGAAAAAGGAAAAAACGCTGGTTTTCGTCACGTCGTTTTCCACGCCCATCAAAGGCCTGCCGCGGCGGTCAGGCGGGTGGCGACGCGTCCAATTAATCGCATGGCATGCGGCGTAGTAATGGCGCGCCACCGACATGTGCGCCCCCGCGAGTGGCGTCTCAGCGCCGGAGGAGTTCCAGTGCCGCCGCCACCGCAAGGAGCAGATCGCGACACCGAGATCTAGCAGGTCCTCAACGGCCTCACTGAGGAACAGGCGGCGGACCCGTGCTGGGACCCCGCCAACTTCGACATCTGGACAGAGTACTTCGCGGAGCGGCATCGGCGGGAGGTGGCGGACACCAACAACAACGGCGCTGTCTCCGGACGGAACAACGGCGGAGGCCATAGGCTGTGGTGGGGCGTTGTCTCCGGACTACATCGACGGCGGCGACAACCCCCGCCTGAAAATGCAACCCCGCCCTCCGGCCATCTCGCGCTGGTGTGGCTCGTCATGGATGCCGAGGAGGATGGGCGGCGGCTCGTCCTCCTCCTCATCCGGCCCGCGCTCTTCCTCAACCCCGCGCTCCTCCTCGACGTCTGCCTCGGCGTCCACGCCCCGCTCCGGTCTTGTTCGCGTCAAGACCGAGCCGGAGGACACGCCGCCACGCAGGCCCAGTGGCGGCATCGTCCTCAACTCCGGTCGCCGCCTTCCCTCGCCGCCACGGGGTCGCCTACGTCTCGTCAAGCCGAAGAAGGAGCACGGCAGCGGTGGTGCTCCTCTCAAGAAGCCGAAGACCGAGCCCGAGTGGACGGTGCCGAGCGACTACGTCCGTACGGCGCTGAACTCGGGGGCACCCGAGGACCCGGAGGACTTCCCCGGTCAGCGCCTCGCCGAACAGATGTCGCTCAACGATGTTCTGCCGGCAGAGGCCGACTTCGCCTGCGCTTGGTCGTACGAGATGCACAAGAAGGAGGAGGCCGAGCGCTAGGCGAGGCTGCTGGAGCTCGCCGCCCGTGAGCAGGCGCAGTACGACGCGTACCAGCGCACCGACATCATCATCCTCGATGGCAGCGACGACAAGGAGGAGGCGCCGACTATGCCAGGGCCGAGCAGGTGGCATGGCGGCGACGACGGCGCATGCCCATCCTCCCGTGCCCCGCCGAGCGGCTCGGACGACGACAACGACGATGACGGCGACTACACGGTGTTCTACAGCCAGTTCGGCATGTAGAGTGCCGTGTTTAGTTTAATTAAGTTTTTTTTAATCTTTATATGTTGTAATCGTCTGAACTATGAGAATTTCGCATATATAGTATGAAATTCGCCTGAAATTTGCAACTTTCTCCCAAATTTGTATTTTTAAAAATTTATGGATTTGATTCTGTGTTTCAGCATGGCTAGAAAAACGTCGCACAGGGACGCAAAATAGCGCCATTGCTCCTCAGACGGCCAAAAATAGCGCCGAAATTCGGCCTTGGGGCACAACGGATCGAGATGCCTAAACTCTGCCGGGCGACGGCGTTGATGGGTACTCTGCGCCACTCCCTCCAACCTCCCCCCGCGCTGGAACGCGCCAGGGGCTGAGCTGACGGGGTCTTCTACGTCATGGGAGAGCCGGCCGCCGGCCCGCCGCGGGAGAGCCGGTCGCCGATCTGCCGCAGGAGAGCTAGGGCTTCAGGATCCTCTCCCGTCTCGACTGCAACGGCGAGTTCTGCAGCAGCGACATCGAGATGTACGTATTCCCTTATCCACGGACCTCTTTAGTTTGGTGTTAGGCTCGTCTGAATCCTGCATGTCCGCTTCCACATCGCAGGAGCGACCATGTTGGTTCCCCTCTGAAAAGGTGCCTCTATGTGAATGACTACGTACTATACACTGTTTGTTCAAGCTGAAAAAAGGTCCCTCATCACAGAAACATGCATGTAGCTTATATTACGAGTTTGAGAAAACAATACATCTGTTGTCAGCCTTGAAGTTTAACTTAGTTTTCAATTCTATACTGTCCGTGTTGTTGCTTGCTGAAACAAATCTATACTGCGCTGTTCCAATTATGTGACAGAATTCACAGAATAATGAACTTATCATTTCTACTACTATTATTTTTAGACAATGGGGGAGAGAAAAAGCTCTTCCGGCCTCTCTTTTGGTTGCTTTGGAAGAGTAAACTTATTTCATGTAAAACTTTCAAGCAAAGAATGGTATTACTTGATTACTTCAGTCCACTTCTAATATCTTGCATGCCTTTATACCATAATTTAGTAGCTCGTGTGTTTTGCTCTTATCTTAGGCAGTTCGCTATGTACTCCTGAGGAAAGATTCCAATAGAAGCCGTCCAGTGCCAGCCTGAAGAAAATAATGTTAAGGAGCTAATCCAATCATCACTTTGGTTCACCACATTCCTGTCCGCCTCAAACATATCCTTGCGTCAGATTGGATTTTTTTCTCTTTCGGACTGGTTTCTATGTGTCATAGGGTTCTTCGAGTACAAAGAACTACATAGGTTTTCTTTCGGATTGCGCAACATTGAGGAAGATGAGGTTGAGTGGAAAGAAGAGGAACTGTAGTCGAGTGAGAAGTAGAAGATGCTCCATAGCTGCGTGGTCTCGTGGCACTCGGACGGTCCTTAGACCCTGCTGAGGGTGAAGATTTCCCAGTGCAGCCCTGTGAATGATATCGAAACCAACAAAAATATTTTGATGGTTATCCCTAATCTTGTGTTGTTATTAAGGCAGTCGCTGGATGGGAAAGAGAAGATATTCTAGGAGAAGCAGCCCGAGGTGCTATCCTCTCCAATATAGTCGTCAATTTTGTCCCACATTACAAGTCCGAGATCACCACCAAGTACCTATATTCTATGGCCCCGAGCACATCCCATTTGCCCCACATCCGTATGGCTAAATGGTTGTTGACTGAACTGAGTGGAAGCACTTTAGGTCTAAGCTCATTAGGTGTCCGCTAACACCTTCAGGCCTCCAAATGCATAGTGTCCTGGTGTACTTCCTTCGATGCATATTTTTCAGTTTGTTTTTCTTCTCTGAAGTCTACTATCATGCCAAGCTTGAGTGTTAATCCGATTTGGAACAGTTTTCTCTGGTTGCTATCTAATTTGTTCATTTGTTGTGATTATGGCAGAATGCATCAGTGTCGCCCTTGGGCAGGGTTGCCGGTGGCAGTGAACTGCCTGTGGCAACGCCGCCTTGACTTTGCCGGCTGCAGGCTCGGTGGAACTTAGGGTCCTTGCCTCCCTGGTCATGGGTCCTGCAATCTGCGTATAATCCTTGGCAATAGACGCTTAGGATGCCCGGGTACGGCGATACAGATACCGATACCGATACCGATACCGCGATACGCCGATTTTTCAAAAACACGGATACGGAGATACGTTTGTATATATATAATTAAGTTAATAATATATATAAATTAGTGATTTTTTTGTACGAGAATGAGAATTACTAGTAGTATATAGAAATCTTCGTGACTTTCTGTACATGTCTGCCACTTCCGATCATCATTTGGAGGAATACATGAGCAACATTCAACATCTGGACTGCATTTGATCGAGGCGGATGGAGGCGTTCTGTATCCTGATTATCCGATACGTATCCCGTATCCGATACGTATACAACCCTGATACGCAACTTTTCTGCCGTATCAGCGCTTTCTAGATAGACGCACACATTGCTTTATTCAGTGTATAATCCTTGGCAAAACACACATATTGCTTCTGAGAGATGCATGCCATATGTTCCTCTACCACCAAATCCTGAAGTTAGTATGTAAGACACAAAGGAGAAAAATCTTGCCATCTCGACAGTGATCTATGAAACCAAAAATTTGTTACCAAACTTTCCTGATTTCTGTATAGAAAATGTTAACGGATCAGCTATTGTTTTAGCTCATAAGTTAACTAAGTATGGTCGTAGTACATTGTGCGGGGGTCTGGCTGAACTTCTTTTCTCCCATCGTGCTGCTAACGTTTCAAAATGCTTTCGCCCAAGCCAAATTGTATGTCTAAGCCTTGCATTACCAAGCATGAGCTTCCCCTCAATTACTATTTATGCAAATTCAACTTTTTGTTTCATGTAGTCATATATTTACAAAAGTTCCCATCATTTTATTGTACAAATAGATGGGTGCGGCGATGACCGTCATCATGATTACGTAAGAAGCAACCATGAAATCCAAAATAAATGTTGGCCAGAAGAAAGGAGCAAAGATTTTCATCCATTCATAACCATCTATTCTCCTAATAGACGGGCGCGGCAACGCCTAAATGATCTACTACCTCCGATCCTTATTAGTGGGCACAACTTTATCTAGATACACATGTATCTAGTCTAAATACTTAACTAGATACATATGAATTTAGACAAAGCTATGCCCACTAATATGGATCGGAAGGAGTAGTTGAATATAAGATCCAGGTAGGAATAAAACTCAGAACAGAAACAATCTAAGAGAGTGCCTTATCAATTAGGGTTAATTATCAGGATGCACTCAGTTGTGTCCACGACCTCAGTTTTGCCCCTAGTTGCGAATCGACCTCAGTTTTGCCCCTAGTTTGTTCGCGGCTGCTCTATTTTGCCCCGAACGGCAAGTTTGAAGTCTATTCCGTCTGATGGCGTTACTGACAGTGGGACCCATATGTCATAGATTTAATAATTTCAGAAAAATGTTTGGATTTTCGAACGGTGCAAATTCGAATTTCAAGTTTGAAAAAATCGAAAATGTGAAAAAATTTCCAGGTGTTGCTAATGATATAGGAAACAACTTTGTCAAAGCGATTTTCCAAATTCTTGTGTCGTTTTGCCTGTGTAAAAAAGACAAATTTCTAGATCTGACATCTCATCGGAGATCTAGATCTAGAACAGTGCAGAATTCGAAAAAAGTCAACTTTCGAATTTAAATGTGAAAAAAATCTCCGATGTTGCCAATGATATAGGAAACAACTTTGCCAAAGCGATTTTCCAAATTCTTGTGTCGTTTGGCCTGTATAAAAAAGACAAATTTCTAGATCTCACATCTAGATTAGAACGGTGCAGAATTCGAAAAAAGTCAACTTTCGAATTTAAATGTGAAAAAAATCTCCGATGTTGCCAATGATATAGGAAACAACTTTGCCAAAGCGATTTTCCAAATTTTTATATCGTTTGTCCGGTGTAAAAAAGAAAATTTCTAGATCTGACATCTAGATTAGAACAGTGCAGAATTCGAAAAAAGTCAACTTTCGAATTTAAATGTGAAAAAAATCTCCGATGTTGCCAATGATATAGTAAACAACTTTGCCAAAGCGATTTTTCAAATTCTTGTGTCGTTTGGCCTGTGTAAGAAAGACAAATTGTGAAGCGATTTTCAGAATTATTTTTAAAAATATCATTTTCCATTTTTTAAGTGCTAAAAATGACTATTTTTGTGAAGCAAGTACATAAATGATATTTGTAAAAAGAATTTGGAAGATGTGTAGGAAATTTTTTGGCTGATTTAGAGATGGTCGAAAAAAATGTTGCTTACAAATGAAACCGTTTACACTACCTTTAGAGCTCATTTGAACTCTATTTTTGTGTGTAACATGAAATTGTCCAAAACCTCACCACACCTTCCTTTTGGTGTGACTAAGAATGATCTAGGCTTAGTTTTCCAGTTTGCAGTGCAAAACTTGTTTAAATGCTGATTTGGTATGAGTTCGGCCGAATTTGAAATATTCAAAAGATATTGAAAAAACATCAAAAAAATGCAAATCCAGTGCACATGACCTTAGTTTATCATATACTAACATCTCCAATTGATAAATAAGGTCTACATACAAATTGAACAAGAATTGCTTCAATATGGTGTGAAATCACACATCTCAAACTATGAACTCTATAGTTTGAGATGTGAGATTATGAAGCACTTCTTGTGTAACATGTATGTAGACCTTGTTTATCAATTGGAGATGTTAGTACATGACAAACTAAGGCCATGTGCACTGGATTTGCATTTTTTTGATGTATTTTGAATATCTTTTGAATATTTCAAATTGGGTCAATAAAAGTCAACCGAATTTGAAATATTCAAAAGATATTGAAAAAACATCAAAAAAATGTAAATCCAGTGCACATGGCCTTAGTTTATCATGTACTAACATCTCCAATTGATAAACAAGGTCTACATACAAATTGAACAAGAATTGCTTCAATATGGTGTGAAATCACACATCTCAAACTATGAACTCTATAGTTTGAGATGTGAGATTATGAAGCACTTCTTGTGTAACATGTATGTAGACCTTGTTTATCAATTGAAGATGTTAGTACATGACAAACTAAGGCCATGTGCACTGGATTTGCATTTTTTTAATGTATTTTGAATATCTTTTGAATATTTCAAATCTGGGTCAACAAAAGTCAACCGAATTTGAAATATTCAAAAGATATTGAAAAAACAACAAAAAAATGCAAATCCAGTGCACATGGCCTTAGTTTATCATGTACCAACATCTCCAATTGATAAACAAGGTCTACATACAAATTGAACAAGAATTGCTTCAATATGGTGTGAAATCACACATCTCAAACTATGAACTCTATAGTTTGAGATCTGAGATTATGAAGCACTTCTTGTGTAACATGTATGTTGACCTTGTTTATCAATTGGAGATGTTAGTACATGACAAACTAAAGCCATGTGCACTGGATTTGCATTTTTTTGATGTATTTTGAATATCTTTTGAATATTTCAAATCTGGGTCAACAAAAGTCAACCAAATTTTAAAGAAGTTTTGAGTTAAAAATTGGTCTAGGACACGATATTAGTGCAATAGATGTTAACCCTAGAGTTTGAGATCATTTGGAGAAGGTCGAAAAATTGAGAAGATTAGAAATGGGGCTGTTTTGGCTACCTTTGGGGCTATTTTCTAGCTCATTTTGGAGAACCCATTTTTTGTTGGAGATGTTTACCCCAACAAAAGAGAAGTATTGTTCATAGAATGAGCATATCAACTAAGAAATCATGGTTGGTTCAAAATGTGAGAAGGAACTTTATCACAAACTATGACACGATAATGGCCATACTGATGCCGACATGACTATGTCAAGATCGCGCCCTCAAGGTGTTTGACAGTAGTTTGACGGCTCCGCTCGCTCGTGGTAGTCGAAGAAGCCCTCTCTCGTTCGTCAAAACATACCCATTAGGACGCTCGGCTCACACTGAGCACGATAAAGTGGACTAGGAGGTCGGACTAGATCAGTTTTTCACGAAAACACGATAGAGGAAGTTCAAAACTAGCAAACACGTATAACTGGAAAGTTGTAGGAAATCCAGTTCTACACACAAACATATAAAGATTACTTCCCAATTAGTTGGGAATCGGTGGGAACATGCTGATGCCAACATTGGCATGCTCAGATCGCGCACTCAAGGTGTTCGACGATAGTCCAACGGCGCCGCCCGCTTGTGATCGTGGAGAAACCCTCTCTCTCGCGTAACACCTTGCCCATTAGGACGCTCGGTTCATCCTGAGCAAGATAGAGTGGAAAGTGAGGTCGGACGCAGGTGAATCGACGCAGGTGAATCGTTCACGTATACGAGCTAGCCAGCGACCCATCAACTCACGTATAGCACAATGTTTTACGATTTATATATTTTACACAGGCCAAACGACACAAGAATTTAGAAAATCGCTTTGGCAAAGTTGTTTACTATATCATTGGCAACATCGGAGATTTTTTTCACATTTAAATTCGAAAGTTGACTTTTTTCGAATTCTGCACTGTTCTAGATCTAGATGTCAGATCTTGAAATTTGTCTTTTTTACACAGGCCAAACGACATAAGAATTTGGAAAATCGCTTTGGCAAAGTTGTTTCCTATATCATTGGGAACATCAGAGATTTTTTTCACATTTAAATTCGAAAGTTGAATTTTTTCGAATTCTACACTGTTCTAGATCTAGATCGGAGATCTAGATGTCAGATTTAGAAATTTGTCTTTTTTACACAGGCCAAACGACACAATAATTTGGAAAATCGCTTTGGCAAAGTTGTTTCCTATATCATTAGCAACACCTGGAAAAATTTTCACATTTTCGATTTTTTCAAACTTGAAATTCGAATTTGCACCGTTCGAAAATCCAAACATTTTTCTGAAATTATTAAATCTATGACATATGGGTCCCACTGTCAGTAACGCCATCAGACGGAATAGACTTCAAACTTGCCGTTCGGGGCAAAATAGAGCAGCCGCGAACAAACTAGGGGCAAAACTGAGGACGATTCGCAACTAGGGGCAAAACTGAGGTCGTGGGCACAACTAAGGGCAATCCATTAAAAAGCCCTATCAATTATTACATTTCTCTAAGAGTCACAGTTGAAACTTTTTACCTAAGGAGAGATCGCCCAGTTGGTGTGGACAGCTAGGTTGGGACAACGTTCAGTGTCAGTCAAGGAGGGGGAGAGGAGTTTCGGATACAAGCAATTCGTAGCAGCTCCCTACACGTACGCTCCAGGAGTCTGATGCATCAGTCTATCATCGTTGGGGAATTGCACAACAACCACTAGCGAAGTAGATACTTGATCACCAACGACAAAACCACTTTAGTGCTCGACCAGCCTGCACACCTTGAAAACAAATAAATTTGCAAGTTCCATAAGCTCCATAGCACAGAAGAGGAAAGTATGTTCACAATCTAATGATTGCCAGCTAGCCATATCTAGCGAACTGATTAAATGTCACTGCCTAATTCGATTGGAGCAAGCTCAGAAACCACCTGCCAACATTTGCGAGAAACCGCACAATCAAAGAATAGGTGGGTAGAAGTTTCCATTTCTAACAGAAAAGACAAGTAATATCTGAAACAAAGCGAAGTTTCAACAAATTATCGCGAGTAAGCAGTTTGTTATGAATTAGAAGCCATAAAAACACATGAATACGAGCTGGGCCAGAGATTTTCCAAATATTGTGGGACTAAGTGGGAGCAATCCTTCCAAAATTAATACTCTCTCCGTTTCAATTTAATTGACTTGCTATGCACCACATGTGGATGTATCTAGACTTGTTGCATGTCTATATACATCCATATTTGGTGCATAGCAAGTCAATTAAATTGGAACGGAGGGAGAAGTAGAGTAAAAGATGCAAATGTTTACATACCATTTTTGGTAAATTTCCATAGAGGAATATCTGCGGAGGTCTGTAGCGAGTGATTTTGGACAATACCTAGCATCTCATTCCACTTCTCCATGATTATTTGATTCACACATCTTTTAAAAATGAATTTCAAATTACTAGCTTCCAAAACCTAGGCAATGGTAGCATTAGTCTCATTGACAATTTGAAACAAGTCCTTAAGGGAAGTAGCCAAACAACAATCCCCATGCCACTGGTCAAGCCAAAATTTAATTTACTTCTCTTACCCACTTGCCAAAAATATCCAAATTTACAAGCTTTGGAAGCCCAAGAAAAAGATTTCCAAAAAGGAGAAGGCCAAGACTTAGAAATTCAAAAAATGTTAGGGGAAGAGTTGCTATATTTAGGGTACACAATTTTCTTCCATAGCTGCTCATTAGCTAGAAAGTATCTTTTCACCTCCACGAGGCCATAAGACAAAGATTATGAATGCCTAAGCCTCCAAAAGCCTTTTCTTGAGACACAAGTCCCCAATTCAGCAAATGATACTGATGGGTGTCATCAACATTTCACCCCCAAAAAAGCGACATTTGAGATTTAATATCCTTAATGGCACATTTGGAAAACGGATGGCAGATAGTAGATAGGTAGGGATACTTGAAATACACACTTTAAGGAGAGTAAGTTTTTTGCCATAAGATAAAATATTGCCCCTCCAACAAGAAACTTTCGAAATATTTTTGTCCACAATAGGTTGGATGCCTTCTTTGCTGAGTTTATTATAGCGCATGCACACCAAGATACTTGAAAAGAAAACTTCCTAACTTACAACAAAAAATACCAGCATATTTCATTGCTAATATATCATCCATATTCATGCTCATCATATCAGTCTTGTGGTAATTAATCTTAAGTCGGGACATCTCTTCAAAGCATGATAAAAGCCATTTTAAGTGTCTAGCATTAGATTCATTTTCCTCAAGGAACAAAATGGTGTCGCCGCCATATTGCAAACAAATGATTACCGGAGGAGGCCAACAATAATGCCATGACTAGCAACTTTCTCAAGCATTTTTTTAAAAATGTCACCAACAAGATTAAGTAGAATAGGAGAAATGGGGCCCCCCTATTTAAGCCCCTTACAGCAATGATATGAGGCCAGTTTCGTCATTAATTTTAACACTAAGTGTGTTGTTATAGAGAAAACTTTTAATCGAACTTGTGAATTTCCTTCCAAAGCCTCTACAGATCAGCATTTCCTCAAGGAAATCCCAATTAACTCTGTCATAGGCCTTCTCATAGTCAATATTAAAGACCAAAGCAGCATCCCCAGTCCTATAAATTTCATGCAAAATCTCATGGGCAGAGACAACACTCTCAATACTGAAACTCCCTTTTAAGAAAGCAGTTTGGTTTGAGGAAATAAGTTTATCAGCAATGGGGGGAGGCATGTTGGTGAGGGTTTTAGTAATGATTTTAATACAACAATTACCTAAAGAAATTAGCCCGAATTTTTTGATCTTAGTAGCATTGGCTTCTTTAGGTATCAAAGTGACCAGAGAAAAATTCAGCCTGTCAACATGCAAGTCTCCATTTTCAAAATCACTAATTAAGGCCATAAAGTCAGTCTTGATGAGGTTCCGGAATTTCTGACAAAAATGAAAAGAAATACCATCAAGGCCCGAGGCCCTAGCAGCATTAGAGTTAAAGATAGCAGTCTTAATCTCATCTTTGGAGAAATGTTTCTCCAACAAATCATTTCAGCCTGAGAAACAAGATCAGAAGGCGACCAAAAATCTCAAGAAAGATGGACATGTTAAAACCCAAATAATTTTTTATAGTAAATAGTATCAATATGAATAATTTCTCCAGTAGTTTCGACAGGGCCCCAAAGGCCCTTGCAAATAAGCAATCATGGTTTTACGTCGTCTCTGACTAGCAAGGGAGAGGAAGTAAGATATGTTATTGTCACCCTCAAGGATGGCACGGTCTTGAGAGCATTGACAAGCTTTAGTTTCTTCCTCTTACCACATGGTTTTTAGATCAGCTGAAATCTCCTTAATTTTGGCTATATCAATAGGAGAAAGTCCACTTTGTCCAGAAAAAAATCTGGGATATCAAATTCCTGCAACAGCTCCTTTTTTCTTAGCAACAACTTCATTATTAGAATTCCAGCCCCGGAGGTTTTTCCTAATAGCTTTGACCTTAAATGGCCACATTTCATGAGAAGAAACTTTGGGGCGGGGGGATTCCATATTTTACAAACCAGTGGGGCAAAGTCATCTTTTCTAGTCCACCATTTTTCAAAACGAAAGTGTTTTTGTGCAGGTGTCCTCAAGGCCCCAAAGTCATAAAGAAGAGGAGTGTGATCACTCCCAATGCGCGGCAAAGTTATAACCGGGGAATAAGGAAAAGGTTGATCCCAAGAGGTAGTATTCAAAATTCTGTCCAAAGTGGCCAAAATAGGAATATCTGATTATTATATCAAGTAAAGTCGCGGTTGGAAATTTTAAAATCAATTAGCGCCCACTTATTCATCAAATGATTGAAAAGATAAGCCCAATGGTGGTTTATATTTCCAGTGTTCTTGTATTTGCTAGTTCTAGTCAAACTAAAATCACCACAAATAATTGGAGGATGCAGGTCTCCATCACACCGTCAAGTTCAACAATGAACTCAAGTTTAAAATCAGCATGAGTTGTCCCATATACTGCAATGAATTGCCAAACAATTTGAATACTTTTATTTCTTACAATGGCAATAATGCAATACTTTTTGTTAGAAAAGACAATGATCTCAAACAAGTCATCTTTAAAACACACTAAAGTACCACCACGAATACCAATAGCAGGGAAGTAATGCCAATTGTATAAAGTATTATTGGAAATCAAAGATAAAACTATTATAAATAGATTCCCTTTTGGTCTCCTGAAAACCAAGCAAATCCACCCTAATATTAAAATGGAGATCAGATATACATTGACATTTGCTGGATTACCCGGTCTTCTAATATTAAGCTTAACCCTATCATTGGTTTTCTGGTTGGGGGGGGGGGGGGGGGGCGCAAGACCTTTTCTTAGAAGAGTTAGAATATTCCTTCACCACATTCAAAGAATGTTCAGGAGAATAAGAAATATCTAAGTCATCAGGCAAGGATAATTCAGGACTAGCAATGGCAAATTCAAGGCAAGCATGCATTTCAGACTCTACCGTATCAGAAATAATTTTAGAACTGTCAATGTCATTTTTTTCCAATTGTTAGCACTTATTTTTGGCAGGTGGTTGACACTGCAGGAAGGTTTTATGGAGGCTTGGTGCCTCGGGAAGGTTTGCCTCGGAAAGACTCGACAACACGAGAAGATTTGGTAACCTGGGAGGAACCGGACGGGAAGCCGACTTGGACGCATGGGGAAACACAGCAACACGAAGAAAATAGAAGCTGCACGAAGTGAAGCCAGACGTGGAGCTGAGAAAGTGTCCAGAAGCCCGGAAACTAAGCCGAGTATCACAGAAACTAGGCGAGTTCAAGTTCAACACGGAAGGACAGAATACGACTATCATTGGTGGGCAGTTGAGTCCGGGTCCCGTACGAAGCCCACCGGTGACTTAGCTAGAAAAAACTATGGACTCTGTTTCCCAGTCCCCACTCCCTACCCGCCAAAATGAGTAGCGGCATGCCTTCATCTCCTCCAATCCTCACCCCAACACCGGGGTTGCGGCCCGTTGGCCTCGTAAGGGCAACTCCAACAAGCCGACCCTAACGCACATCATTTGTGTCCGAGTTCTGTCTCTTTGGGACGCGAGGCGGACACCAATTTTCCGGCCGTGTCCGCATGCCCGTCTAGTGCTCCCAACGCAGCGGACCCAATTTATTTTTTCTTCATTTTAGTAACAGGCCATAAAAAGGCCCTTTTTATTAATATATAGGGGCGGGCCACGAACGGCAATTTTACACTAATACAAAAAGTAAAAAACATACAAAACGACCAAAGCCGTGCTCCGCCCCCTACTCGTTGTCGTCACCGAGGTCGATGTAGTACGACGCCTTCAAGAGATGGGACGGTGGCACTCGGGCCGGTGGCCGCTCCTGCTCCGGCCGCGGCGGCGTCGAGGGGACCGGGCCAATCCAGTATCAGGACTGGCCGAAGAGCGCTGCGGGGAAAGGTGGAACCTGCTCATGCTCCACCTCCATGCCCGTCCACCATGGCTCAGGCTCGGGCTCGGGCTCCTACTACTGCTGTTGGGCCTCCGCCATGTCTTGGAGCACCTTGTCCCACCGCCGCATCTCGTCGAGGACGAGGGTGCGCTTTTACTCTTCGAGGACTGCGCGAGTACAGGGTCGTCCTCCTCCTTTACCACGGGGAGCAGAACCGGAGGCGGCGGAGCACGGCCGCTTGGCAAAGGAGGTGGCGGGCGTTGTCCCAGTGCCACTCGCACCGGTGGGCAGGTACAGCCTCCGCCGGGTGCATCCGCCACCATCTGCGGCGAAAGGCTGGAACGCGGCCGTGTTCCCGTGGCGGCGCTGCCCCAACGAGGAGCCGGCCTCGTGGTCGTGCTTCCGAGCCACTTAGGTGGCATGGCGGCGAGGCGAGCTTAGGGTCAGCTGCCGGCGGCGGGGGAGTGGAGGCTAGCCAGTGGAGTGGCGTGAGTTGGCAGCCGCCCTCCCACACGTGTGGCAAAAGGACCTGGTGGGATGCGAGGGGGCAGTTGTGCCACCGCCAAATGGGATCGGGGCGGACACCGAGTGGACGAGCGGACAGTCCGTATAATCTCCGTGTGGATGCAAACTTGGCCCAAATTATGGCCGGAACTGGTTTAGAGCGGACACGGAACGGACAGAAAAAGCGGGTGAATTGCGCCTTAGGCCGTGTTTTCTGTTCACCCGAGCAAACGGACAGCGGGCTGACCAAATGGGTCGCCGCGTTGGAGTTGCCCTAAGTTTTCTTCCCCACTAAACTCCTCTCCCGTTATTTTCCCCTATGTTCCGGATCCGCAACGCCGGCAAGTCTTCTTCATCCCTCGGATTTTCTCTCTGCCCTTGGATTTTCCCTCGGAATTCATTCCGATCCGGAGTCAGAGACGGTGATAGAGACGGAGAGGAGATGGAGGCTGCCTATTATATCCTGTCCTAGATAGCTGGGGCTGGAGGACATCTGAACAAGCCGAGGTCGTGCGCGATGGGGAGGAAGCTGCCTCCTTTTGCTCCCACTGGGACGTCGACGGAGACAGCTCGAAGAAGAAAGCGCAAAGGTCCCTCCTTTCCCGTGCTCTCTGCCTGCAAGCACCGGCGGATCCACGAGGTAAGCGGCTGGGCTTCCCTCCCCACGGACCTCGTTCTGCTCGTCACTACACGGCTGCTGGCCGTCGACGTGGTGGACTACATCGCCTTCCGGGCCGTCTGCTCCGGCTGGCTCGCCGCCACGCCCGACGCGCGCGACCCCACTCTGAGGGATTCGGACCTCCGCCCGCGCGGCTGGATCGCTCTCTGCGACGGCGATGCTGTCCGCCCCGACGACGCCTGCGAGATCACCTTCTTCCACACGCGCACCAGTAGGCGCCTCCGTGTCCACCTACCAGAACTCCGACGCCGCAGGATCGTGGGCTTCACCGATGGACTTGTCGTCCTTTTGGACAAGCGCACCACCGTCATCCGAGTACTGCATCCCTTCACACGAGTCGTGGTCGACCTCCCGTCCCTTGTCCCTGTCTTCCACGAGGTGCTGTTCAAGAACCGGAGGTCTGTGCTCGACATGAATGCTGTGGTCTGCAGCGCATCCGCGACCTCCATTGCCGTCGTGGCCTGGTTCCCGTGGGTGTCTGTGCTGCTCGGTGCTGAGGCTGGCCGTTCAAGTTGGGAGGTCCTTCACCAAGGATATACCCTTAGGCGCATCTTGCCCTTCCAAGGAAGGCTTTATGCCATCAATGGCCGCTCAAGAGAGATCATGCAGCTTTACCCGAGAACACTCCATCCTGTGACTGCTCATGCTCCGGGTTATTTGGGCTTATGCAATTACTTCCTCGTTGAGTCCGGTGGGCGTGTGGTGCTTGTTGTCCACCATGAAATTGCACTGCCCCCTGGCACGGAGCCGTGCAAGGGCACGCTTTCACTCTGTATGCACTGGACATAGACCGCTCTAATAAGCTGATCCCAGTGAGCTGCCTCGGTGAAAACGCGCTGTTCCTCCACCATGATCGGTGCCTGTCTGTTTCAGCAAGGGACCTCCCTTCTGTGAGCAGCAACTCCATTTACTTCTCCGTATGCCACAACCCTGTCATGGTGCACTCGTTAAGGACTCGTTTCTCCGAGCGGCTAGCAGTTTCCTGCCAACATGGCATGGTTCATAGGATCCGCCTTTCTGTGCGCCCCTTCACCATTATTTATCATCTTCTCACCTACTGTCATCCTTATGAGTGGTAAGTATGTTTGTTTCCTTCCTGCCTGTATCATATGCAATTATATATTCTGATGCCCTACTCTCCCTTGTGTAGGACAACAGGACTCATGTTTCATGAGTACCACTACATACCTGAATCTTTCGAGGAATTGAGGAAGAACATCAAGGTAAAAGATTCACAAGTGCGGATTTCAAATGCGGCAAATGCCGAGCTCATTGCCTCCAATGCCACCGCAGTGGCGGCAAAGGCCGAGCTCATTGCCTCCAATGCCACCGTAGTGGCGGCAAATGCCGAGCTCATTGCCTCCAATGCCACCGTAGTGGCGGCAAAGGCCAAGCTCATTGCCTCCAACGCCACCGTAGTGGCAGCCATCAACAACTTCACCGACTCTATTGCCAGCGTGGTGGCGGCGATAAACAACTTCATGGCCTCCAGTGCCGATGCAGTGGCGGCGATCAACAACTTCACGGCCTCCAGTGCCAATGGCCAATACAGTGGCGTCGATGAAACTTTGCGGACTTAGCAGCTCAGCTTGTGGAGAGTTGCAAGGGCATCTTAGATCGCCGAGATTGTTGAGATTAGTATAGATCGAGGTAGACCTTTTCTGGACAGAGCATGATGTCTCTCCTACTCAGCAGCACTGTTGCAACACTTCTGACAGCCGGCGTGTTCTCAATTCTCCATGTGTATAGCAGACGTACCTTGAGGACATGAGAATCAAAATTCGTTTTTGCCCAAAATCACTTGCTCGTGAAGATCGATCGTTGCTAGTGACATGGCTGACATAAATACATGATCCTCCCGCTTCTGCTCCTCGGTATGATACCTTCCTGGCAGTAGATTATTTCAAATATCATGCGCTGCTTCGCCAGCTCGCAGGCGCTGAAACCGATCAGCACCTTGCGCGAACGGCTGACCTGAGGAACTCGACTTGCCCGTGCCTCGCCGGGCGGCAGCTTGAAGGCTTCTTCTTCTAGATCGAAGCAGAAACTGCTGCTGCTGCCGCTTCTGGCCGTTGCTTGATCGTGTCGATGAGCACGTGCCGGAGGGCTGTCCAAGCCGTGAGGCCGCGTTTCCATGGCGACCATGCGCCGCGAAGGCCCGGCGTCGCGAGAAGCTGAGACTGCGGCAAGGGGGTGCCGGTCTTACCGACGAGCAGCGACCGGCCCAAAGAGAAGCCGGAGACCTACCGAGATCTTATAGCAACACGAACCCAGACAACCCACATTTTGCACATCACGATACGTAACAATCATCATGTATTCCTAAAAAAGTAGATCCACAGTTAATAGTTACAATCAGAACCTATATACTTGCCGATGTACCTGAAGGCAATCCATCATCAACTAGTGTAGGCTACATCTTATTTCATCACTACTGCAGTACAGTACTATCGTCGACTAGCTAGCTGGCTAAAATTAATTACAACAACACGTCACTATATATACAGATATCTTCATCAATTCATCGCCATTCTACAATTATTCTCGAGGGAAGCAGAGATCCAAACCCGCTTTTTTCCTTAGGCGCTGACACTGCTGCTATATTCTCCTCACAGGCCACTAGTCTAAGAGCAGAGCTGCTCGCATGCTTACCTCGCTGGAGCTTCAGCTCATCAAGGCTCCTAGCGAACACCTGCTCCAGCCAGGCCTGCAAAGGCCGCTGGTTGTCCTCTGATGACCATGAAGCCGCGAGCATTTGCTCCATCGCGCCAACGTCAACCTCCAACGTGCAGCTTGAACCCAGGACGCTGCCGAGCATGTTGCTCAGCTCCTGCAGGATGTTGTTGGCGAGTTTGCCAAAGTCGAACGCCTTGAATTCGACTGCTCCGTCGACCAAACTCAAGAGGCTGCCGATGGACATATCTGGATTGCCAGATGAGTCGTCGTTGCTGCTGCTGCTGGCATTGCCGTCAGCGTCACTGGATCCATCCTCGCCGACGGGGAGGTTCAGGTCGAACGGCACACTTGATGTTCTGTGCGGCCGCTTGGGATTTCTCGGTGATCCTGGCAGCTTCTCTTGGTCGTCAGAAACGTTGAGCTTCCGCTTACTGACATAACCAGAGTACAGAGAAGTTTGAAGTTTGGTGAGAGGATGACTTGGGGAAACTACCACCTTACTGCAACTGGGGCCTCTGCTGGTGATCGCCGTGCCTGGTTCAACCAAGATCTTCAGCTGTTGTCCTCTAGCTGCCAGGATCTTCGCTTCGGAGAAAGTATGCCCCTCTTCCACCCCAACCAAGACATTTTTGCTGCATCGTCCCAATCTTGTCGACAGGACTACTATTGAATCATTAATGGCAACTTCCTTGCCACGCATGTCTCGGAATCTGCCAGTGTCATGGGCATGAGAGAGACTATCCTGAACAAGGCAGTCAGCTTTATCAATGTTGTCGAGGAAGATTACACAACTCCGCTTCTTGCTCAACTCCTCGACGACACAGTCTATGCCAGTCTTTCCTCTGAAACTTGAATCACCCCAATCCTGTAGGCTCATGTCCAGATAGATGAAGTTGTCTTTGCGCCCGTGCACGAGCTCTGCGAGCGCCACGGCAACTCTCCGCTTGGCCATGCTGTCAGAACCATGAAAACTGAACCAGATGTCGTTCTTCCTGTTTGCGCCACGGCGCCTCTCTGTTGACTGGCAGCGAACAATGGATTCACAAATAGTACTCAGGGCTTCCTCCTGCCTTCCAACTACCTTGAACAGGCGTTCCACGAGTAGCTTGTAGTTGCTCAAATCAGAACCTTGTACTGTGAGGTGTGATGTCTTTTGCCATTGGCCGAAGGCAGACACACCTCCTGAAGCTGCTGAATGCAGAGCACTGGGTGATATTTGACCCACATTTGTGGAACTTCGGGAGCTGTAAGGTTGTGCAAAGTGCTGAGGAGGCTTCAGATTCAAATCAGCCACCTTACTGGGTGTCAGGTGGGCAGACTTCTCTGCATCCACTACATGTTTCCAGCCGGCAAAACTTGTACCCTTGGAAGAAGATTCACGAGGCGTGCTCAACACTAAGTCCGTTGCCACGGACGCAACAGCTGATGGCGACATGTGCTCTTCATGGTCATGGCAACTTGACAAGTGCTCTTGTTGCAATTGCACATGCCTGTCATGTAATTGTTCATCACCCTTTGAGTGCTTCCCTTGAAGATTCAATACAAGGTCTTCGTTCCTTTGGTTGGAAATTGATGGAGGTGAAACACTCTTTGGGGCTTCATTCGTACGTGTAGCAGACACTGCAGAAGGTCTAATAACCCCCCTTTGAAGTGTACCTGACTCGGAACCTTTGCTCAGAGTTGTTACTCTGTCCACGTCAGCTGGAACGCCAGTATAATGTGGGAACTGGTAAGGACCTATGTTGATCCTCTGGCAGCCTTGGTGGAGGCGCAGGCAGTAGTCGTTCCACTTCTTCTGCAGATTCAATACTTTTGATTTCAACACCATCTGATCATCTCTAGCCTGCACTGAAGAAAAACTGTACATCTTTTATATCAATGAGATACAAAATTATCCATGTACTAGTTAGTTAACATGCTGTGTGTGTGTGCAGGAAACATAAAATAGCTTCACACCTTGATTGCATCAAGTCCATTGTTAAGACCCATCATGCTGCCATTCTGAAGCGGGGAAGGCAGACCTCCCTGGTGATGGTCTTCAGCTGTAATGCCGCTTCCTTTTACGATAGTTGTGACTTCTTGCTCACATCTATCGTTGCATTGTTGACACCGGAGGATTTGAGGGCAAGGATGTGCTGCAATGCTGTTAGACTCGTAGGTATTATTGACAATTCCGCCAAAAGGAACGAATGGTTCCACCAAGCTGCAAATTAAAAGCTCTGTTAGGCCCAGTTGATGAAAGAACAACATGACAGAAACCAGATCAGGTACAATGCAACTATTTCTGACAGTGCAGCAACTTAAGTATAGCTGGTCATAACTCATAACATTGCTACACCTGCGACCCCAACTATGAATGTGCATTAAAATTTCTGATCAGAGAATAGATGCGATGCACTAGAAGGAAGGTTTCTTCTCATGAAAATGAATTTCTTTTATACACACGATCGCTTTTTTTCACCTGTTATTTAGTTTCTCTTTAACCTATTCATCAAGCTGTTATGAATTGCGAGTGCATGGATCATAAGACAATAAAACCTCTATTTATTTTCATACGGAGTCTATATGTAGCAACAAACATCCAAATTGTGAAATGAATAGGAGAAGTCAAATTTGACAGATCAGCAAATAAAACGTATCAATGGATTTACTGAAGAATACGACTAGTAACCATCAATAAAACATAAAAAATAAGATGGTCTGGCTGTCTGAAACGACTAGACATCACAACTAACAACCCACATGTACTAAGTGGATGTACATAATTTTCTTGTAATAATCAAGTTGAATCAATCACACATCCAAAAAGATATAGCAAACATGGAGTGCAAACACTTGGAAGCGCAACTAGTGAAGGATAAATTATCACTGTATATCTTAAATTAAAAATTCGACTAGTAACCATCAATACAACATAAAAAATAAGATGGTCTGGCTGTCTGAAACGACTAGACATCACAACTAACAACCCACATGTACTAAGTGGATGTACATAATTTTCTTGTAATAATCAAGTTGAATCAATCACACATCCAAAAAGATATAGCAAACGTGGAGTGCAAACACTTGGAAGCGCAACTAGTGAAGGATAAAATTATCACTGTATATCTTAAATTAAAAATTCGCCAACTCTGGCCCTGATCAGTACTCCCCAAACCACTTTTTATACTATCTGAATTCAAGATGTAGTAGCAATTTTGAAATACACAAAAACTTTCACATGCCATTTCCATCAGCACTGAACACTTGAACAGTATCAGGAAGAAAGGGAAAAAAGTTCAGAGGATGAACTTGCCATGTTTCATGTACTAGCGAACCATCGCAAAAGTCCGAACACACCCCCTCTCACGTGTGACGGGAGAAGAGAAAGTCAACACGTGCAACCGGAAGATAGCGACGGCGCGCGAGGCTTAAGAGGCCTATACGTGGACAAAGAGGGGGCAGCAGCAATTTTAGAATAAACTGCGAAAACAAGGACTCAAACTCGAGACCCTGAGCTCTGATACCATGTCATGTTTCATGTACTAGCCAACTATCCCAAAAGCCCGAACTGATGGAAAGGCTAGTACAATCCTCATATACACTTCAACAGAACTGATCCATAACTGAACAACGACAATAACACATCTTAATTCTACCGTACTTTCAGGTGCCATAACTGAACCATAACTTTCAGGTGCCATTTCCCCCAGCACTGAACACTTGAGCAGTAACCGGAAGAAAAGAAAAAAAGTGCAGAGGATGAACTGAATCATAACATGAACAACGACAATAACACATGTTAATTGTACCGTACTTTGTCATTCAAATGCGACAACAAGAACAAAATACAACCTTTAAACAGCGCCAGCTTGTTCAAAGGCCATAACAGCACACATCGATCACTTAAGTAAGCATATTGCCGGGTGAAGCTTCACCAAAATAATTCTACATCAGGGACAAGTAAACCATTATAAACTGCCGGCAGGAGAAAATCCTTCTATCCATATACTCCCAGACATGGCGTTAGTAGATTATAGAATATTTAAAGACTTTCTTGAGCTATCTGCACCAGTTCACTACTAATTACGGTTTTAGACCAAATCAATCAGACATGGCAGAAGAAATACCCAATGCTACAATTGGCATACACCCAGATCTGCAGTCAAGTTAAAAAATCAAGGACATAAACACTACACTAGTAGAGTCCTGACCAGAAGAAACATGCTGATGATAAACAGTGGAAGCCTATCAAATCGTAAGCACAAACAGTTATGAAAGTTATGTATGTGCAGAAGTAAAAGGCTTCACCTTGCAGGCTTTGAGAAAGCAGGTGGCATTGTTGCCGGAGGCATGAGTCCGCCGGGGCTGCCTCCGGCGCGCACCGCCGTGATGGGCAGCAGCTGGAGGTCCCAGTCCTTGTCAACCAAGGGGAACTTGGTCAGGAAGGTGAGGTATGTCTCGTAGGTGGCCGACCAGCCCATCACCCAGACACGCCGCTCTCTGTGCATCTCCAGCACTCGCGTCACCTCCGCCACCACCCGGCGCCCCCTCTCCTGGAGCTCGCCGTCATCGGGGACGAGTTCTCTGAGGTCACCGACGCTTATGACGAGGCCGGAGGTGGCACTAGCCATTGCCGCCGCCACGCCGAGTTCAGTTTGGTCGATGGTGTTTGGACTGACAGGGAGGATACGGTACGGCGAGTTTGAGGCGAAGTCGGCGGCAGCGGACGCGGCCCCGACACCGACGAGCATCGGGTTGCGGCCACGTGCGAGGATCTCGGCGATGCGGCGGCCGTTCTCCTCCCCGGCGAGGTTCCCGGAGGGCGAAGGGACGTCGGCGTCGTCGGCGGCCGCGAAGCTGCAGAGGAAGAGGGGCGGCGGGCGGGCCCGCGTAGGGAGGCGGCCGAGCAACGGCATGGGCGGCGCGGGGCGGAGGATGGCGAGCTTGATGTCGTTGCGGCGGAACCCCGCGTCGTCGAAGACGCGGCTGACGACGGGGTCGTCGAGGATGGCGAGCACGAGGTGGGAGAGCTCGACCCTGACCTGGGAGGCTGTGGAGGAGGCCGCCTGGAACGCGGCGGCCTGGTGGTGGTGGTAGAAGTGGAAGGTGTCCGGGTGGCGGCGCTGGTTGGCCTGCGAGCGCTTGATGGCGGCCATGAGCGAGTTGGAGACGGGCGGCTCGTCCCGGGCGGAGGGAGGCGGGCGTGGAGGGGAGCCTGTCGAGGGAGACGGCGAAGCAGAGGTCGAGCGCCTTGAGCTGGACGCGCGGGGAGTAGGCGGCGCTGCGCGCCCGCGCGAGCGCGTCGCGGAGCAGCGGCGGGGACGTCGGCGCGAGGAGGGCCGAGATGAGGTGGAGCGAGGTGGTCTGCGCGTGCGCCCTGCGGCGTGCGGATACTACGGCGGCGTCCAGGGCCGTGACGGCCACCGGCGAGAGGCACTGCCTCGCCGCGGGCACCGGCGTCGGCATCGCTCGCTCGCGGGTGCGATTACTTTTGACCAGGCATGGAGCGAAGCGTAAAACTCCCGAGGAGTAAACCGCGAATAACCGTGAGTTAAGGGGGGATTTTTTCTTCTTCTTTTGTTTGCTGGTGGAGGAAGCAAAAATAATGGGCGAGGAGGGGAGGTGGATTGCTTATATACGACGATGATATCTTCTCACCTTTTGTGGTGGGGCCTGATCATGGGAGTGGAGAAATTTGGTGGAGGATGCAAGGGAAACTACTCGCTCTTCCTCACACTGTGCTGCAGTGCAAGTGCAGATTCCTCCTTCTAGCTCACTGTGCTCTTTCTAGCTGCTGCTGCTGCTGCATGATTGTTCTCTTCTATTTACCACACAGTGACATGAGATGCCATATGTGAGATCATGTAATTCAGTTTCGGATATAGTAGGAGGCAATGGGATCTATTCCCTCCGTTACTAAATATAAGATGTTTTAATATTTATCTACAATCACATATATCTAGATGTATGTAGACATATTTTAATGTGTATGTGCACTCATATTAGTAAGCATGTAGATAACATGTTGGATAGCTAAAACGTCTTATATATTGAAACGGAGGTAGTACAAGCTATGGGCACCGTACAATTCAGATGCACAATGCCTTGGACTACCAATTATTGGGGTTGCCGGCCGAGTATATTGTGAAATTCACCTCAAGCAAGAGAAAAAATATAACCAAGTTGCTGTCCTTTTGCAGTGTCGTGGCTTGGAAAATAACCCTCAGCTTTACTTGGACATGGACGTCTATTGCTCTGTTTATTGTTAGGCTTGCATCACATCCTTCCCATCTGCTATCAAACCTTGCTGCCCCAAAAGGAGCCGAAAGATATTTCGGCACTCTGAATTTGCAGCCACACATGTAATTTTTTTGTTTCGGTGGGCTGAGCAATACACTACGTTGTGCTATGATGAGAGTGAGTAGATCGATCGAGAGAGGATCCACTTGGATTTAACTGGCGCCATTGTGATAACAGTGGGCCATGTGCATGCACCCGCGAGCTGGTGACAAGTGGTGATGTCCACAGATGACTTTGTCGAAGAGAAGTTAGATCCTCCACGGTATGCTGCAATCCATGTGGATGTGGACGCCACTTACGAATAAAAAGAGATCATAGCAATCCCTAAAACTGATTTTGATGGAACGGGGTAAATTTTGGGTTCTGTAAATGAAACTACAAGAAAGGGAAATGAGGCATAACTTGCACGATTTTAGGACATGTCCCGACAAAGCAATTTTCTCCTTACAAAAAATGCGATTCCAGCCTGCGGTAATTAACATCACTGGCAGTTTCGATTCCAGCCTGATTCGTAGTAGGGTTTACACACATTTTACTAATGGGTCTTCTCTGGGTTTTTTTTTTTTTTTGCATCACAAGTGTGTTCCAAAATATAAGTTATTTCAACTCTGAGGCATAATTTGTGGGCCAAATGAAAATACATAAAGGACCAACAACGACACAAGCACTGGGATATAAGAAAAAAGAAAGGATTATCCTTACGCGATGCCAGCTTGAGGAGAAAGAGAAAATTCTATCAAAAAGAAACTAATACACAGCTTTTTGGTCACCACTCAAAAACCCTTTTCACGGATAAGCATATTTTGCCTTTTCCTCTTATCTCCCTCCACACACAAATTAATAGTCAAAAGTCCCATCTAGCTTAGATTAAATCTTTGGTGGGCCATTAACGTGATCGTTTGTACAGTAGTACCTAAAGATAACCATGACAAGCAAGTGTCTTGATACATCAATTTTGGTCCAAACAAGATAAGATGTAGTAATTCAAGTTGCACCTGGACTTGCTCCCGGCGTGTAAAAGTAGTTATATATTTATAATAAAAAATATCTGAAAAATGTAAATGCATATGCTCACACTCCTCTTCTACTATATAGTTCGACGAAATAATATTAGTTTGGTGGCTTGAGTCACATACCTAAATTTGATGCTTTTAAAATTGCTTTTCACATACCTGCTTTTGTTTGTTTACCTAGGAGGCACCGTATGTCTTTACAGACTGAAACTCTACTGGCACAAAGAAGACACAAACCTACTTTTTTGTTCGTGAATTTGTTATGCATCGAGATGCAAATGCATTGTGAGGCCAAAACGCCACAACCAAGATGAGTCAAGCAAACTCAACAACAATGACTCTGAATAACACATGCATGCATTACAATCTTTTCCCAAGGTTACCTCTGAGGAGGTGAACGGTGCGGTCAAAACTTGCTGGTTTTCTCACCCTCCCTCGTATCTTGCATTGACATACAACTAGGGCTGGACATAAAGCTCGATGTTCGTTAAGCTTATTGAACACTCGGCAGCTCAACTCGTTTGAACTCGACTCATTTTGTTAATGAACCGAGCTGAGTTGGAATTTTAGCTCGCTAACACTAACGAGTTAAACAAATAAACTAACGAGTTTCACGAACAACTCGTTAAGCTCGTTAATTTGGATCTCATCTTTCTTTTAGGGGTAGATCCCATCTAACTAGGATCCTGATAGGTAACGGCCCAACACTATTCAGCAAGTCCATATCACAGCCGAGATTTACGGTCTACCCATGTAGGCAACATCGAATCTCATTTACTCCTTGTCAATCGTCAATGACCTAGTCATCTCTAAATTCAGATTCATTTTCTTAACGAGCTGCTCACGAGCGCTCCCGAACACTTAACGAACCGAGCCAAACTTTATATTTAGCTCGTTATCCTTAACGAGCTTAACGATTCGAGCCTTAACGATCACGAGTCTTAACGAGCCGAGCCTTAACGAGCCGAGCAGCTCGTTAGTCCAGCCCTACATACAACCATTGTGAATATCGTACTAATACTAAGTTCACATTTCAATTATTTTCCTAATTTACAGAAAAGTTTGATTTAGTGTTTTGAATGTTTTTTCTCATGAGCTCAAACTCCCACGTTGAACGCTTTGGAATATAAAAGCTTTGAGTCCTTAGTTATGAGATGGTTAAGTTATTCTTGCCCATAATTCAGAAGTTTTACTAAAAGAAGCCTTTAAGAATTAAAAGTCCACATATAGCTTTGCCAATGTATAAAAGAAAGAAACACAAGAATTTTAAATTTGTCATACTTGAAGGATGTCAAGATCCGTCGCATGGAAAATGTGAGAGTTGCAAATGAGTACAATGGCTAGAGGGTTGTAACATGGTGTTAGTGTTTCTTAGAAAAAAATTCTTCTTCTTCTTCTTCTTCTTCTTCTTCTTCTTCTTCTTCTTCTTCTAATCGAATGGGCAATGGTACTGTCTCGCATGGAAAAAATAAACCAAGAATCTCATGATCAGATAATCGTTTAACATAAAAGAACTGTGTGCATCGCCCTGATGCAGAGACCAGGGCATTCCCCATTTCGAAGAAGAAAAGATAATCGTTTAATAAAAGTTGTATGGGTAGGAAAAACATTGTCTCTCTTGGAAAAGAGATTGGTTGTAGATAATATGATCTTGCTTTCAACTTGCAACGATAATCTTTTGGTAGATCTAGTTCTTGTATTTGTCTTTCTTTTGAGATATGGTGCTCGTCTAACTACATATTACTACTACTACTCCTTTTCATAGTCTCTATCATGATGACCACGACAATATGCTATGCTGGGTGCGCCTCAAAAGTATTGGATTTTGACCCGTTGTTGCATATCCACTTGGCAAAGTATAAACCAATCCTTCCTACCTGCACCTCATGCGTGGGTAAGAACGAAAACCATAACCACCGGCCACCCCTCCCCTCCACCCCTTCTCCGTCGCTGCCGGAGGAGGCCGTCCGACGGCGGACGGCGGCGGCGGGATGCTCCTGTCGGTTTCCTTTCAATAAGTAGAGTAGTGTCCCCGCGTCCATCGCTCAGATTGGATCAGCAGTAGAGTTCCGGCCGGCGGCCGTCCTTGGACCTTGATCCATGCATGCATGTCTATGCTCAGATGCATTGGCCGCTTGCGTGAAGGGCATGGTGCTAATCCTCCAACGCTCAGATTGGATCAGCAGTGGAGTTCCGTCCGGCGGCCGGCGGCCGTCCTTGGACCTTGATCCATGCATGCATGGCTATGCTCAGATGCATTGGCCGCTCGCGTGAAGGGCATGGTGCTAATCCTCCATCGCTCAGATTGGATCAGAAGTGGAGTTCCGGCCAGCGGCCGGCGGCCGTCCTTGGACCTTGATCCATGCATGGCAAGGCTCAGATGCATTGGCCGCTCGCGTGCATGGCATGTCATGGTGCTAATCCAACAGTGACCGGCGCTCGGTGGCCTCTGCCTGATGCCCTGATCTGATGGTGCGAGATGCCCACAATCACGGTTGAGGGCCGATGCAAATCTCTTCAGCGCCAAACGTCATCGACAACATCAGATCCTGCACCGCCGACTCGGTTTAAGTGTGGCCTGAGATTTAGATCTTCGGGTATGGATCTCTGCCTAGTCGATGGAGTCCCGCTTTGGATTGGTTTCAACCACCAAACATGGCGACACCATCGTGGGCGGCGAGGACGTGAAGATCAGCGCAAGAGACATGGTTGGCCTCGAGCGAATCTGCTGAATCATGACGTCTACCTGATGATTGTCCTCTTGATTGGAGGTCTAGTAAAGGTGATTCGAGTCTTTGACGACGATGAGGAACTTGCTTGGAGCTTCAGTACTCGTAGCAGCGGTATGTAAGCAGGGGCGTCGGCACAGGTGAAGTTCAAAGTCTTATCTTTCAGGATGAAAATCTAAGGTCTGGCCTTAATTGGTTGTGTCTAACAATGGTCTTGTTGAAGACATTGTTTTGAGAGGGGGACTATCTCCAGGGTGAAAACCTAAGATCTTCGATCGAGCGACGACGGCGCTTGTGCACTGTTTCCTTCTTGAAGGCGTTGTTTTTGGAGAACTTGGACATCAGGTGTTGTCTTGGTGGTGGTTGTGCTGCTGCTATAAGTATTGTAACTCTGTAGCGAGACTTTTCTTTTTTAGTTTCTTTTTCTTACCGTTTTTCGGCTGTGTGCATCCGTAATACCCTACGTTATTACGTTGTTGCAGAGGCTGGGTGTAATTGGTATCTACGCGATATTAATATATACTCTTTATCTAAAAACACGTGACATTTTATTTTATTTTATAGCCTTTTATTGGTAATGGTATGTAAGTGGTAAAGTACGTGTGGATTTATGAAGTTTTGCATATTTTCTTCTCTTCTCTTTAATCAACTTTTCTTTACTTGCTAGAGTACACAAGAGTGAAGATGGGAGACACGATCTACTACGAGTTGAGCAAATCCACATAATATTTTGTCTTGATTAGATTATTTTTTGCTGGTGGGAAAAAGAACCGAAAGCCATGGATGATGGTCCCAGCTGCGTCGTCCTTTTCCACACCACACACAGAAGCCCAATTCTACTGATGCCTTGCAGCGTTTCAAGGCGATTAAACTAACCTCATGAGAGTTCAGCTCTCGGCCTCTGATTTGACTGCTTCTATAATCTACACAATCGTAAGCTGCAAAACAAAAGTAATATTAGTTCAAGAAAAAACTAAAAAGGACCAAGCCAATGCTGATTAGCGCCCACTAGCTAGGCCACTAGATACAATGTTATTACGGGTACTTGACTCTACCATTCTACCAACACAGCGCATATCAACAAGTCACTACGTGTTTTGTTTGGGGTAACAAGTTAATCACGCTTCTTAATTAGTTTGGATGATGGGTGTAATTTCGAAGGCAAGTTATCATAACTAGCCTGATCATACCGCGTTAGGTGAGCGCGAGAGATGATCGATCCCTGTTAATATGTGCATGCATTTTCCTTGGCCCTCTCACTCTCACTCTCAGGCAGGTCAGCTGGCAGCTTTTGCATTATTTTAACGTACAGACGCTGATCAGCATTGGTGATAGTGATAGATCGATTCCGTAAGAATGAAACCTAAGAAATATTAAGAAAAAAAAAACACTACTGCACATGCTACTTCTTTCTTTTATCCATATTCGTTATCTCCGATCGACTAGTCTTTTTTCTTTCCTTTTCCAATTCCAAGTTTCCGACCACCGTCTCCTTTGATTTGTCTTGCTTCCCTTTTCTCAGAAAGAGAATTTCATGCACGCATACGTGCGTCGTCACAGTTGATCTACGGCGGAGTGAAATGCATGTACAGTACTTGAACTTGTTGGCTATGTCTAAAACCGTTCCAAAACTCAAGAAATGCACCAAGACGTTTCTTAGTCTTGCTCTATAAGTCCATGTACAGTCCTCGCTACAATTGACCATAGTATTTTGCTGATGTGGCGTCGGATTGGGCCCATAGCCTCGTTCTTCACCTTTGAAATCTCTAAATCAAGACTCGGATGCAACTGGTTTTCCTCAGTACCAACGAATCCGGTGGTGGCTCCAGCGTCGTTGCCACGATGCTCAGGGCTCCACAATTCTATGTGCAGACTGCAGACCGGCGCGTGCGTTGGGCGGTCAGGCATTGGGGACGAGCACGCTCGCGCCAACGTCGGTCTGGGTCCCATCCTCGGTGCATTGCTCGACTTCTCCTAGAATGACCTTCACGACCACATCCGCCTCGTGGGTGGCCTGCGACGGTGACCGCCTCTGTGCCAGGTCGTGCGCCACGCGCCCAGCGAGGGCATGCACGGCCATCGTCGCCACCCCGGACGGAGGCTGCTGAGCTGGATGCTCCGTTCTGTGGAGGCGAGCTCCACTCCATGGACCTGTCCGCCATGGCCCACACTAATCAACTTTCAACAACACCGCCAAGTGCACAAAGGCCAACGGCGCGGGGCGACCATGCACGGTGCTGTCCCGAAACAGCTTTACCGAGCTCATGGTCTCTAGGTCCGGCATCTGCGCCGCTGGGTTGGCCATACGAGCGAGGATGGGGGCGTGGTACAGGAAGGTGCGGGAGCACAAACATGGAGCGGAGCATGGGTTATCGAGGACATGGTGCTTGACGGCGGCGGCGAGAAGAGCCTCGTGCCAGCCAAGGTGGTCTCGATTTTGAGATTTCAAAGGTGAGGAACGAGACTATGGGCCCAATCCGGCGCCACATCAGCAAAATACGGTGGTCAGTTGTAGCGAGGACCGTACATGGACGTATAGAACAAAATTAAGGACCATATTGATGCATTTCTTGAGTTTGAGGACGCTTTTAGACATATCCAACAAGTTTAGGGATTGTACATGCATTTCACTCTCTGCCGCGTCTCTCTCGACCCGACAGCTGCTAGCGTGCTACTTAATTTAATCTGACTAATAATCTTGTAGACCATTAAAGAGATCAAGATTTATTGTTTGTCTGACGAAATGTTGAAATCCATTCCGGTGGAGCTGGAAGCGGCAACCAGCAGCACAACTCTCGTGTTTTTTTATTTAGATAAAAGGCATTGTATTTCCCAGCTTTGACTTAACAAAGCAAAGAGGTTTAGAAATATCCTTACACCACTGCTTAGCCAAAGTAAAGCAACATGCGGCATACAGCTTAGCCAAATAAAGCGACCTAGCTACAGCAGAAAAGGCACAAGATAAAAGCATTTGGAAGTACTGGGTAGAAGCTCGGCATGAAGTTTCTTGACTTCTCATCATCCAAAGAGTTCCCGTCCGGTCCTGCATCTTAAACATGGACTTATTTCGGTGCGATAACACTAGCACTATCCCTCACCATGCAACATAAGTACATAAGGAGTAGGATTTTTTTTCCTCGCCCTCATCGTGGGCCTCCCGATTCTGCACACACTGTCAAGCAAGCCAACGGGAAGAAACGCTTCTATGGGGCACTTCTTTTAAGCTTCTACCGTGGCTTATAGGTCCCAGGAAGCATAAGCGTAAAAGAAGTCTCTGGATTCTGGTCAGCTTCCTGCCACCGCGAATCCAGTTTTGTACATGGAGCGAGAAGCTACCCGCGAGCAGTTTCCCGAGCTTCTCAGCTCGCTCGCGAAACGTCTCAGGAAAAGGGACATATCGTTGAGCAAAATTACGGCCAGACTGCCATCCCACACCCCGAGCAAATTCCTCTCTCAGCTCGGGCCGAGTCAACGAAGCAAGAGGGACAGACAAAAAAACACCCCGACCTCCACGGCTCCACCCCACTCGCCCATCCCCGCCGCCGCACCCCCACTTCCGCCACCGCCAGATCTCGCCGGTGCGCCGCCGGATCCCGCTGCTCCGGCTCGAATCCCCGAAGCTCGCCCGTCGGCCGCTGCCTGGTTGTGCTTTCCGTCGGCCGTCGCACCCAGCGTCTCCTCGAGCTTGTCCGCACCAAGGCCGCCGGCGCTGCCTCTGCCGATCCCGCCTCACCTCGCTGTTCTCGTGGTGCGCGGCTCCCATCGCCGTCCCTGACTCCCGTCATCAGCGCCAGCCAATTTTTGACCGTGGTCGTCGTCGCGCATCCTGTCCACCTCGCTAGCAAGCTGGACACTGCAGCCACGCTCGACCTGTACATGCGTCGTATTTCACGACCTGGTACTGCTCCAGCCACGCTCGACCTGTACATGAGTAGATCAATCTCGCCGTTTTCCACAACTTTCGTGTTGTAATTTTTTCGTTTCAGCGAACATATATGAATAGATATTGTAATCACTTTATTAAATGCACGTGTCAAATTCAGGGACATAACAGACATTTCACAACTCATCCCATCAAATAAGCCAAATTTTCAGAAACCCAAAAGAACTCTCTAGGCAGTTTTTAGGAGCTTCTCCCCACGACAGTTTCTCCCCACCGGAATCCATAAGCTAGCTTATGCATAAGCAGAAACTCAAAAGAAGTGGCCCTATATCGCCTCAAAGGGCTCTCCTCGCAGCTAGGGTTTCTTCTATTTCCATCGGGGACCTAAGCTAAATTCATGAATGTTCTAAGAGCGGCCAGTTACTTGATTTTTCCTAACTCCCCAAAATTTGTTTGTGTATGGAATATATATTTACCATGCTTATGTCTAGCGCAAATACACCCTAAATCTAAACGGGTCAAACTCTAACATAATAGTGTGCCCCTGACATGTCCACACCCTCCATGGCTCCATCAACAACAACAAAAGTATCTTCTTCTCTATGAATTCCCATGTGCTTGCATGTATGTCTGTCCTTGCTCCTACAGTACCTACCTTATCTTTCGGAATTATGGTGACAAAATGCCACGGGTCCCTCTAAAGCGAAATGGGCACTATAATTCAAGGAGCCAGTGGACGGGTTTGATGGAAGCTTGTGAATTCTGATGCATATTTCTCTCTCCATGACGTCGATTTTCTAGAAAGCAAAATAAAATAAGGACTGTGATATATCTTCCTGTAGCTAGGAATAATTTATTTGTCACAAGCAAAAGCACATAGAGATATAGGGGAAGAAGCCCATAGATTTATTCTACTACCTTTGTTCCTTAAATTCAACAGCCAAAACGTGTTATATTAAGGAACATAGGGAGTACATGACGAGAGCAGATTTTTGGAACCCGGACTACATGAAGTCCTTTTTTTGAAAAAAATCGAATTGAGTTTCTAAAAATCTCGAAAAAAAACACAGATGTAGATGTCGAGATCTCTATAAGCGTGCGGAATTTTACCTCTAAATTCGTTGTATTTTGGGTTCTACAAAAAAAAACAAATCGTGAAAATTTCCTATTTTTGAAACTATGTATTGTTCACCACCCAGATCCACCCATTTGTCTTTTCTGTGCAGCCCAAAATACACGAATTTGGAGTTGAAATTTTGCATGATTGTAGATATCAACAATATATACAACCAGAATTTTTTTTGCGAATTTTATAGCAACTTAAAATATCGATTTCGAAATTTTGAAAAAAGGGGCACCATGTAGGCTTGGCTCCATTTTAGCTTTTCGGTACATGACGTGCATCTTACCTTTGAATTTGACTGCTAGAGATCAATCCATTGACAATACTTGGAAGCTTTTTTTTAGCTAGAGATGCAAAAGTAAACATTACTTACTATGTTCCTAAATATAAAATGTTTTAACTATTTCATATGTTGACTAGATGCAAACTGAAATGAGCGAACAAATACCCTAAAATGTGTCTAGATACATGTATATCCATGTGAATCTGGAAAAATGCTAAAATATTTTACATTTAGTAACGGAGGGGAGTACTAGCTGAAAACAGGCTATATGGATCGAATATATTGAAATAAAAATTAGTTAATTATGATTTTCTAATTCACTTGCATGCATGTGTACATGCATAATGCTACAGTACTAATGTACTATGCTTGGTGCCACCTAGAGAACATTTGGTCAAGGTTTTGGATGATGAACAATGCACTAGCTATAGCTTAAGTCGATCAACAAGAAGAGCATCCGCTGTGGGTTTGCCACGCTGGCGCATAAGAGCATCTCTAGCAGAATCCGCAAAGGCGAACCCGCAAAACTGTTTTGCAGGTCGCGTTTTTTGTGTTTTTACGTCACAAAACTCGCCGCGCAGAACAGAACCCTCAAACCAAACTACAAAACAGAATATGCTGTGGAATATTTCTTTGTCTTCCTCCTTCGTCTTCTTCTCAAATTTAATCAGCAAAATCACCGTCCGCCGCGGCCCGTACTAGCTAGCTGGTGCAAGGAATCGATCGATCGATCAGCAAAATCACCGTCCGCCGCGGCCCGTACTAGCTAGCTGGTGCAAGGAATCGATCGATCGATCAGCAAAATCACCGTCCGCCGCGGCCCGTACTAGCTAGCTGGTGCAAGGAATCGATCGATCAATGTGCTAGTGCTAGCTAGCTCATGCACAGCTAGCTGTTGCTGAGGCAGCCCCGCGTCGGCAGCCCCGCCAGCGGGCAGCGCCCACGAAGCCCCGGCATCGGCGGACGAAGCCTCCGTCGGAAGGAGCAGACAGAGGCTAGGCCCCATCTCCGCCCCATCGTCGGTGAGCTCTGCGGCCGGCAGCGGTTTCCGACGAGTTTCACGGCGGAAGGTCACCGGCGCGCGAACTCCGGCCGGTGAACGGCGGTGGTAGGATGGGAAACGCACGGTGGGGATTCCATCTCATGAGCGTTGACCAGTTTTCAGGCACCCTCAAACGCACCCTCAAATTGCCTCCAAATCTTCATGTTTGCAGGTCTGGGTTAGGAATTCACGGGCGCCCGCAAAACTTTTTACGGTTTGGCCAGTTTTACGGGTTCTATTCGGGACGTTTTTTTAGCAAAAACTGTAAACTTGCAGGTTTGACCAGTTTTGCGGGCTCTGCTAGAGATACTCTAAGGCACTCGCAAATGGACAACATGCATGTAAGCATCTCCATTAATTGATTATTCTGATGCATTATTTTTGTTTCCTCTCATGCATACTGTTGCAGACACTAGTAGAAAACAACCCTATGGTCCTGATTCGGTTGGGCCATTAGTCCCGGCCCGAACCGGGACTGGCCAATCGGGACTAATGCTGGTCCCGGTTCGGTCACGAACCGGGACCAATGGGGCTCCACGTGGCCTGTTCTGCAGCGATTGGGGGGAGGACTCATTGGTCCCGGTTTGTAATACGAACCGGGACCAATGGGGCTCCACGTGGCCTGTTCTGCAGCGATTGGGGGAGGACTCATTGGTCCCGGTTCGTAATACGAACCGGGACTGATGTTTTGATTTTGTATTTTCCCATTTAATTATTTGGGCACTTTTTATTTTGTGTTTTGCACTCAATTCGAACACTTCTCTTTGTCCCGTCGCCCGGCGCCTCCATCCACCCCCTCTCCCTCTCGCCGGTGCCTCCATCGTCTCCCTCTTCTTCGCATCGCCGACGTGCTCTTCATCTCTCACTCGCCGGCTCATCGAGGCCAAGTTTCGATATTTCTGTGCAGGTACTACTCGCTGGCTCATCTCTCACTCGCCGGCTCTCCATCTCGCACTCAATTCGATGGTACTACATACAGCAATGAAGGAACCACTATTACACATCATCGTCATGAATATATTACACACATCTCATTCGTCGTGGTTGGTCGAACATATTACAAAGAAGGGGTCGACATACAGCAATGAAGGAACCACTACCCTTGCATTTCAACCTTCCGATAGTATTCTCCCTTCGGATCTAGGACCTCTGCATCTAATAATCCCGCAATTTCCTCTTGAATTGCTCGTACGCGATCTTGTGGTAGAAGACCGTCCCGCAACCATTCGATCTAATTTAAAGAAGGGGTCAATATATATGAATGAAACTAAACACAATTGATGGCAATAAACTAAAATTGTGAATATTGTTTACGTACTTCAAGTTGTTCTAAGTACCGGCTGCCCGTCTCTAGGGTCGTCTGGCGAATGAACTCGCAAACGTAGTATCCACATAAATTATTCCCATGTTCCTGCCTCAAGCACTTTACGAGAACAGAGTTCAATCAAAATAATAACCAAGCATGATAATGGTATTGAAACTAGAATCAAAGAGATGCGCGGATCTAGCTAGTAGTAGTTACATTTACTGGTTCAAATTTTAGCTCCGGCGCCCAAATACCCCTAGCCTTGGCGGTGAACCGTTTCCAAGCCCTGTCCGGCAAAGAAAATGAATAAAGAAGTTATATATTAATTACTTGCTACCAGGGAATGAACGGAAAGTTGTCGATATAGTGCCATAATGATTGAAATTACCCTTGGAGGCATTACTGTATGTCCGCCCGCTCCTCAAGGGGTTTACGTTTCGAGTCCATGACTTGTACTACTCCTTTGTCAGGTTTAATGATTAGCAGAATAAAGTGAAAGCTGCGCACGCATAAGTCATCAATTATACACTTAACATCGAGTAAGCGAAATAGAATGTATACAAGACAGTTATACTCACCCGTAGTTGTAAGGAAATAGTATTTTCCTTTTGGTTTCAGAAAACATTAACGCCTTTTCCAAGTTATTCTCTGTGTCGATGTAATGACCTTGGAGAGTTTTTTGATGAACGAAATATGGGTCAATGAACACAATGTCATAGATTTGTCCTCTTTTGCATTGGAGAATCTTCATTCTGCATAATTAATATAGTGATGAGTAAGATTATACATGCAATGAACGAGCTGAGCTAGCTAGAGACTTAATTACAGAAATAATACTTACAGACAATAGGCACTGAGAATAGATTTGTCGATGGAGTCTTGTTGGTATAACTGAAATAATTCACTAAATTCAATCATTATCACGCCATCTCCATGCCTGTAATGCTCGTTTTTATATCCCACGTAGATCCAATTTACCCCTTCCTTTGAGGCTCGCATGTACCACTTATGCAATCTTCGCTTTTTTGTTGGTAGACTGTCGACTAGCTCAGGTTTGACGAGAGTATACCCGTGCCGGTATTTGTATGCTACCTCATGGAACTCTTGTAACTGCTCTAAGTGCTGAGGAATAGACATGCCCTGAGCAGAGGCCGCTTCTCCGTACATTGCAACGAACTCAGGATCGACGTCGACTGCACCTCTGCTCGACCCCACCTCGGTATTAGAAAACACTTTGAGCGGGGGGCACGACTGGTTTTTCTGTTCTCCGAGCTGGGGAATGATTTCCCGCTTGCACTACTACTCTTCGACCGCTGCTTATTTGCCTCAGCCGATTTGCGGATAGAGCGGTCATAGTCCGGTGTCAGCCTTGGCGGGGTTGTTCAAGGGTCTTCAGCATTTTGAAGACGGCGGCTTTTTCTTCTGGGGTGGCTTGGAACTCTGGCGCTTTCGGCTTTTTCCGGTTAGCCCACCACTCTTTATTTTGGGTATTTGCGATCGCGGCATTTTCCTCCTCCGTATAGTCGTAAGGTCTGATGGGAAGATTCTTATGAGGTACTTTTGCGAGGGGCGACCTTTTACGTTTCGGTGATCGCTTACCCCTCATAGTACCAGCGGTGGTATGCTGAGCCTCAGTGGGCGGAGACGACTGACGCGGCGGCAGAGACGGCTGCGCTGGAGACTGGTGAGGCGGCGGCGAAGAGGACTGTTGCGCTGGAGACTGGTGAGGCGGCGGCGAAGATGGATTGCTACTCTGAGGAGATTGGTGAGGTGGCGGCGAAGAGGACTGTTGCGCTGGAGACTGGTGAGGCGGCGGAGACGGCGCCTGAGGCGGCGGCGGCGAAGAGGACTGTTGCGCTGGAGACTGGTGAGGCGGCGGCGAAGATGGATTGCTACTCTGAGGATTGCACCTCATATCATTTTGTGTAAACTTAAGTGTGGCTCGGTCATTTCATCGAACACCTCTAGTGCATAGCAAAGGAAAACAAACTAGCACCCACCTCTCACACCTCCTAGCAGGGAAAAAAAGAGAGGAGAAAAGCTGGCTGAGAGGGGTATATATAGGCAGGGGAGAGGTATTAGTCCCGGTTCGTGGTATGAACCGGGACTAATGCTCTACGGCGAGCCACATGTCCGACGCGAGAGCTTTAGTCCCGGTCCCCATCCGAACCGGGACCAATACCTCATGGGACCCTGTCAGCTCGAACCGGGACCAATACCTGGCATTGGTCCCAGTTTTTCCCATAACCGGGACTAATGGCTTTGAGGGCTCCGGACGAGAGACCATTTTTCTACTAGCGAGAGTCTCCGGTCGGCAGGTAGTGATGCCGATAGCCGTCCGGCCACGCCCTTTATTCCATCACCACTTCCATTAATTCTACAGTAGCAAGATTCGGTCGAGAGGGGAAAAGCTTCCTGGAAAAAATGGAAAAGAAAGAGACTTTTGAGTGGAAAGAGCGACGAGTGACGGCGCACAATTATGCACACAAAGTCAGAACTGATCAGAAGCAGCAACAACAGAAGAATATTCCCAGGTACATATATGTTGTGTGTGCATGAATGATGGCTGATCACACGTAGAATTACGATCGAACAGGACAACGATGACGCTCGTCACTTGAGGTGTATTGCGGCTGTTTTCTCTCTTTTTTCTTTTTTTTGGCGAAACAACAGGAACTTGCTGTAAATTTTGTGAAACAATTATATGTATTTACAGAGAGGGAAAAACAAAAATGCTAACTTGAGTGCAAAAGCCTATTGACATTTTTTTAACATATATTGCTTTGTAGGGTTGATATAATTGTTTTTATAAAAAATATTTCATTGAAGTTTTGCACGTGTTTTGGCATAGTATCAAACGTTGATTTAAAGTGAAACATGTTTAAAATATTAGGAAACTTGGAATTTCCGTGACATGTTTCGCCATTTTTTCATACGAGTTAAGTGAAAAGTGAAACATATGTAAATATTCCGAAACTTGAATTAAAACATCCTACAAAATTGTAGCATGCGTTGATTTTGACAAGTAGTAAGGGCTTTACAAAAGAAAGTCTTCACTGCACAATCGATCCTCGTAAGCGGGCGTGATATCATACAGTTACTTAGACTATAATATAACTTTGATCATTATGATTATTAAGTTCAAATAACTTGAGGTGATCCGCAGCAGAATTAGAGCTTTAAGCACGAAAATCGCCAGTCGCACCCGACCTCACTAGAGCTCGTTTTTTGAAAAAATTGATAATCTACTTTTAGGTCTAAAAACTCTAAATTTTGGTATAAAAATACATATACACATTATGTGTGTACCAAGAAACTTGTAGAAAAAACTTTGTATTTTAGGCAACACAAAAAGGAGAAAAAAACTCGCTAAAAAGGTAGAGCAGCCATGGACAAAGATGATGCATCGTGTCATTGCGTGTTGTGTTGGCGATGGAGAATGACTCTGCCATCGATGGATGGGAGCGGAAACGGAACTCCAACGAGAAAACATACTACCTACCTGGCTCGCAAAAAAGAAAACAAGAACACGTACGTGCAGGGTGACACAACGGAACCTCCTTTTGCTGCGATGCCTTCCACTAGCACTAGCGTGGTGTCATGTCATGGTAAAGGTTCTTGCCACCTTTTGTTGCCTTGCCTGCCATCCAAAAGATCTGACCAAAAGGTTTAGATGCACTAGCTAGATCTCATTCACGTACGCTAGCTTTTGCTGCTTCTTCCACCTGGTTTCTCTCCTCCAAATTAAAAGGGTTCAGATTGAGGTGCCAAACTGCAATGGTCTTGATTGTGAAGTACTCTCCCGTCCCAAAATACTTGACACTGTTGTGAATATAAGCAATTTTCCGATTAAACTAATCCAAGAATAAATCATGAGTATGACGTAAATAGTACTAAGCACATACTGATACTTGACAATATTATCATGTACTAAATAGACGGTAGAAAGATCGACGCAAATCGCTAGTACTGCAGACATGGAAATAAACAGGAGAGGGATAAACGTGTTATACCCTCCAATAAGCCAGTTGGCGGTAGCAGCAGCAGCAGCGTTGGCAGCCTCTTGAGCGGCGGCGACAGCAGCACTGGCGTCCTCGGTGCTCATGATGATGACGAAGTCGACGCAGACGAACGGAGGCCAGTAGCGTAGAAGACGCTCCCCAAAAACCTAATCGCCAGTCTCCCGTACAGGATTTCGAGAAACGAGGTTTCGAAAGCCTGTTCTCCCGTCAGCCGTGTACGCGGTGGACGGAATGAGATCACCGGAGGCAGCAACAGTGAGAGGAACGACAGTGGCGGCGCGTGGAGCAGATACGATCTGTTGTGTGTCTACTGGAGAGGAGCGATCTCTCTCATATAGGCACACATGCAGGCGGAAGGCCAACGGAAACGCACGCAATTAAGGGGAAATGAAGAGACTGGAAACGGAAGTACTTAAGAGCACTTAAGACAAAACGTTTCATGTCATATTCATTCTCCATTAAGGCAAAACGTTTCCGTTGCCGCTCACATTTTTCCTGCGTGATAAAAAGACCGATGCGACATGTCGTGACGAGGCGGGCGGCGGAGGAGGAGCGTGCATGTGGAGCACCTCCCTTCTCTTCACAACCAACACCTCATACCTATGGGAAAAGAGCTCACCTTATAAGTTGGTGTACATCTCTCCCAACTAGCCACGTGGGACTAAACATCCACCACTTGCCATGACAGCATGGGCCTTAAGTGATTTTTCTGAAATTATTAGATGGGCCTAAAACCCACCCTATATTTTCAACAACATCAATGTAGACCATATTCAGATTAAAATGAGTGAATGTATATACTAAATACGTTAATATACATGTGAATCAAATATCAATTATTTGGGGTGGAGGGAATAACATTTAAACTCATGTGGAAATGAAGGTGGTGATTTCCGTCTAGAGCTAAGCCATATATCCAATGTAAATGTACTATAGTAGCAATCATACACTACTGCACTACATAATGTGGTGGAAATGCCTTGCATGGGAACCTACGATTTTATAGGTTAGAAATCAAAGAGAGAGGATTTTTGGAACCCGACCTACATGGAGCTCTTTTTTTTTGAAAAATCGAAATCGACATTTTGAAGTTTCCAAAAATCTCAAAAACATTCCCCGATGGATATATTGATCTACAATCGTGCAAATTTTTAACTCCAAATACGTTGTATTTTGGGCCGTAAAAAAAGACAAACCGGGAGATTTCAAATTTTTGAAACTGGGTATTTTTCACCACCCAGATCCATCCGTTTGTCTTTTTTGTGTAGCCCAAAGTACAAAGAATTTGGAGTTAAAAATTGACAAGATTGTAGATCTCGATAGTATCTACATCCGGGAATGTTTTCACGATTTTTGGAAACTTAAAATGTCAATTTGGAATTTTCAAAAAAAAAAAGACTCCATGTAGCTCGGGCTGTATTTTAGGTTTTCGAGAAATCTAGGACTTATGTGAAGTTAGTGGGAAGATTGGAAGAAGAGCAGAGGGCAAACTACGTACACAGGATAAAAAAGCAATCCAGAAGCCACCCCATATTTTCAATACAACTATGGATAGCCCAAAATGAAATGTGTATGAGTGGGTGAGCTGATAAGGGCGAACCCTATGCGGCGCCCGTTAGCGTTGCATAGGCCTGGCGTCGCCTGAAGAGTTGTTACTAGGTCGGGCCCAATTAGGTACGCACTCTTTCCTTTTTGTTTCTTCTTTTTTCTTTTTCCTTTTTCGTTTTTCTTTGTCGTTTTCGTTTTATTTTTCATTTCTTTTTCTGTTTTTTTTTTTGTTTCATTTTTTATTTTCTGTTTGTTTTTGTTTCTTTTAAAATTGGAACTATTTTAAAATTTGAAAATGGTTTCATTTTTAAAATGGTTCCAAATTTAGAAATGGTTCCAAATTTAAAATGGTTCCCAATTTTAAAATTGTTTATTTTTAGAACGGTTTCATTTTTTAAAATGGTTCCAAATTTCAAAATGGTTCTATTTTGAAAATGGTTCCAAATTTAAAAATGGTTCTGAATTTAAATATGGTTCCAAATTTAAAATGGTTCCGAATTTAAAATGGTTAGAAATTTAAAAATGGTTCCATTTGTTCCAAATTTTAAAATGGTTCCAAATTTTAAAATGGTTCCATTTTGAAAATGGTTCCTCATTTTAAAATGGCACCAAATTTAAAATGGTTCCAAATTTGAAAATTATTCAATTTTTAAAATGGTTCCAAATTAAAAAATGGTTCCATTTTAAAATGGTTCCAAATTTTAAAATGGTTCAAATTTTAAAATTGTTCCGAATTTAAAATGGTTCCAAATTTGAAAATGGTTCCAAATTTAAAAATGGGTCAAAATTTAAAAATTGTTCATTTTTTAAAATGGTTTCATTTTGAAAATGGTTCCAAATTTAAAAACGGTTCCAAATTTGAAAATTGTTCATCTTTGAAAATGGTTCTATTTTGAAAATAGTTCCAAATTTAATTTTTTTTATTTTTAAAAAATAGTTCCAAATTTAAAAATGGTTCCGAATTTAAAAAATTTCCAAATTTGAAAATGTTTCCGGATTTAAAAATGTTTTTAATTTTAAAATGATTCAGATTTTGTAAATATTCAGATTAAAAAAATAATTGTTCACGAAATTTTATATTACACGAAATTTTCAAATTTATAATTATTTTTATCAAAAAGCTACTGAATACTCAACACGTCAAAGCAGTTGAAAGAGTCAACGCGGGAAGAAACAGTAAAAAAAACGATGCAGAACCTAAAACACACGCGAAGCCAGCGAAACGGTTTTGGGCCGGCCCACGAAGGGGATCGTGTAGGCGGCGCGGGAAGATATTGCCGCTAACGAGCGACACAAAGCATCTCCCGCTGATAAGGACGGGAGCTCCTATGCATCGCTTGAAGCGAGCTGTATTTCTCTACTCGCACGTACTAATAACTCCCGTGGAAGGCCCAAGAAGAAGAAGGAAGCCCAAGAGGATGCGATCGTAGATTGCTTTGGATTTTGCGCGTACTGTTTCCATTCGTTTTGGTGTCCTTTCATTTATTTATTTACGTGTCATCTGCCGTTAATTTGCCTGATGTTTTTCTTTCCTCTCGCTACATTATTCTAAGAAAAAGGCTTTCGCCCCGCTATATTAATATAGCAACCACCCGATATAACAATGAGACCACTGTTGGGGCAAACAACACATTCATGCCCAAAAGAAAAGGAAGAGAAAATAGAAGAGAAAACAAAGCCGACACCGGCGGATCAACGAAAACGAAAGTGACTCGCAACCGCTGCGTCCTCTCCGGCGAATTCCACAACGATCCTAGCGCTCTAAACCGTCGCGTACCAAACAACACCTCCAAGAAGGAAAGCGACGACGGCGACGCTGCTGCCCGAACTGGTCCTATGGTTTCCCCCGCTACGCTCCGAGTAGTGGGGAAGAGGTACACCCGACCCCCTCAAGAAGGAAGGGTGACACTCTCAAGTGTCACCGCGTCGGTGCCAAAACGACAGGGATTTCTCCCGACCCCCAAAAAACCACACCCCGGACAATCTGTAGCGCTCCACCAATCTTGACACCCACCAACAAACGCCACCACGGTCTTGAAGTCACCATCTGTGAGGACCCTGGACTAGCTGTCCGAGATACTCGTTTGCTTTCCGCAACAATCCCATGATCAGTTTGTTGTTGCACATAACTTGACTTGGCATCACAGTTCACATCCATTACAGTACCGAATACAAGTCTTACAATAATATGGTTATATCGACCAAGTCTTACATAGGTGCCTTCATGGGCAAAATAACTTCGTTCAGCGGAAGCAAAAAACGTCGGTGGCCTACTAATCGTGACTCGATTCCCACAGGCAACTGACTAATGAAGATCCTTAGTTCGCGTCGCCGGCGCCATAGTCCTCCTCATCAAAATACTTCTCGAAACCTGGCTAAGACAATAGCCAGGACGAAACCAATATGAGTACATTGGATTTTTCTCGCAAGCTACCCCCGAATAGACCATGCATGACTATTTTGTGAAAACTCTGTTTTGAAGATAAATCTCTATATCTTTGTTGAAAAAGGATAAGTAAAATAACATCTCTATATCTTTGTTGAAAAAGGGAAGAGTAGGTTTAGAAATTTTTCATCAAAATCTTGTTCCTTCTCAAAACTCCGCCTTATCGACCATAGCCCTTCATGGTCGACTTACTTTTCCACCAACTCCATACCGACCCTTTGGTATGGTTGCACATAAAACATCTCCATTTCATTTTCAGAAATCAAAACCTTGCACATAGGTCAAAGTAGGGCCTCCCAACTGTCCATTACCGAGGACTCGGCTATTCGAATAGTTTTACACTCTACAGAGGTTGCACACTTTCCCCACACCATCCGATAAACTCATCGCGTCTGCCACGTCCCGCCATACAAGATGTATGCGAAGTTGAGTAACCGGTCATAGCCTCTCATTTGCTCATCCTAGTATAGGACCCTGCCCTTATGACACTTTCCATCGACACCCAGTCCAGTCTTCCGTCGAAAACCCTAAGTTTGAGGACTCATAGTTTTTCCCGGCGGTGTAATGACAACCTTCTATCCTCCTCTTTGTAGGAGAACCCAGGTCAGGGGGTCACCAAACCAGCCCCTCATGAAACGGAGCATCTCCGTTGTTGAGGTATCCCATACTAAAACGAGCAAACTACATGACTAAGCCCCGTCCCATATGGTGGTAATGTGGTCGCATAGGGTATGGTTGGTCGACGTAAGTACTAGACACAATGTGCTTTTTCATAAAAACTCCATCCTCCATCTTCATCTCCAATTTTCATAGCAAAATACTTTTTAACCAAAACTCGGATGAAACATAATTCCACCCAAGGGTTTTCATAGACGAGTTTGAGTAAAACAAGTATGCTCCCACCAAGTGGTGATAGTTATTACTGACACCTCTATATAGGGTGTTACATAAATATACTAGTTTTTGTAAAAATGTTTTGAAAGTATAGTCTTAGTGGCACACACCACTTAAAATTACTTAAGTAATTATCTAGGTAAAACATTTAAATCAAAATAGCATGATAATAATGCATGATCGAAGAGGTGGCTTGCCTTGCTCAACAAAGTAGTCCTGGTCTTGCTCTTCTTGTTCAACAAATCCCCCTTCCTCGCAAACTCCGGCAACGTTCTCGTCTAATCGTCATAAACAAGCAAATACACACAATCACATCACTATTCAACCAATCATCACAAAAAACAAACTAAAATCCTACAGACAGCTACTGCCATATAGAAGACAATTTTTTTTGATATAGTTCACTTTGATTTACCAATATTCATATATGATTTTATTATTGCAGAAATGAGTTACACAAGATTTAATTCACAACTCATGTTCTGTTGCTCACAAAAATGTGTCCTTTTAGGGGTATACATCACTGGTTAATCCAAGTTCAACAAAATTGACCTTGGTCCATTTGAGTACATAATTATTCCTCTATAAAATTTATACTACAGAAAAGGGTATAACACTATCTGAATTGCTACTGAGTTTCTGTTGCTCCAAAAATTCTACCAAATTAAGGGAAGCTAAGATTTCACAATACTAAGATAAAAAAATTGACCTCATGTCATTTGGAGTTTTAGAGTATCAGAAACAAACAAGTTTAGGAAATAAACCTTCTGTACTAATCATTTTACCATGCATTTGTTATTAATCTAAATCACATGGGGCTAGTGCCATTGGTTAGGTAATTTCATAATATTTCTAGAGAATTTTGATTCATAATTTTTGCACTTACAGATTTTGAGTTATTTATTTTCTGTCATGGCTCCAGATTTGACTATTTTCAGGAATTGAAGTAAATGGAAAAAAGGCCGGGATGAAATTGGCTAAATGGGCCGGCCCTCGGGATTCTTCCCGCATCGGAAAAATCTGAAAACCCTGACGGGCGGGGCCCACCGGTCAGTGAGATGGATAAAGTGAAAGGGTACACCACCATTGGATCTAATCTAAAGGGCCAGGATTAGAAGGGGTCATGCATCCATCCGGCCGTCGATCTAAACATCAACGTCCCGGGTGCATTTTCTTCCTCCCGACGTGGGGACGCATAGGAAAAGGAAGGGAGGCCTCGGGCGGCTGGATTTCTCACCGTGGGGAGGCTAGGAGGCGACGTCGAGCATGTAGGGCGGCGGAGGGGGTCGAGGGCGTCCCGAGGATGGTGCGGATGGTGTCGGGGACGGCCTGGTTGGCTGGTACGGGAAGCTCACCGTGGATGCGCACCGTCGACTTCTCATCGAGCTCCTGGTGAACCTGGGCATGGCAAAGACGCGCGGGAGTGGGGAGTGGCTCCAGAATGTGCAGAAGGGAGGGAGATGGCGAGGGATAGCGGGCTGGACGGCGGCGACCTTCACACGGCCGTGGCCGGGTCGAGCAGGAGCTCCTCGGCCAGGCACAGCGTCGGCTGACCGGAGTGCAGGGGCGGGTGGAGAAGAGAGTGTAGAGCAAGGGAGAGATGTTGGAATAGGCTTGTGTGTCCAGTCGACGATCCATCGAGTGAGGTGGAGTCGATAACTTAGAGGGTGCCGACTTCGGGGTCTGTCCCAAGTCGAGGAGGTGTTCGACTCCGGGGCCTGTCCCGGATCGAAGCACTCGCCAGGCTCTTCGGTGCGAGGACTTTTGTCCCGTAGCCTGTGTCCTGATGTGGTGCGTCTGCACCAGTACATTGTAGGTAGATAGGACATGCTAGACGTCACCTACAGTGTTTTCCTAGTCATGACGTCGTCAACAATGACGAGTCAGATAGACAGAGTATGGCCGGTCACGTCGCAGCGATGTGACCAGATAGTTGACTATTAGGCCAGCAGCTGGCACATCACCTATTTAGAGGAAGGAATACAATGAGAAAATTGAGGCAAACCATTTCTTAGTGGCACACACTCCCCTCTCTCTCTCTCGCTTAAGCTTTAGGGACAACAAGAGACAGAAGGAAGGGTGCGAGGTGAGGGAGAGGCTCGGGGTGCCTCTTTATAGGCCGGGGCGGTGTACGGTGGGCTAGGTGCAGCGGTGCGGGAGAGCGGGAGAAACCTCGCCATTGGCGGGCAAAACGGTGCTGCATCGTCTCTCTCGCGCGCTCTAGGGGTTTGGGGCAGAGGCGTGCGCGGGAAAATTGTGTGGCGAGCTCGGGGTGGTGGTTCACGGCGTGCACAGAAGGTGTTCGTCACTTTGCTGACGCACGCATGGGCCAGGGGAGTGACGTCGGGGTGTCTGCGGGGCCGAGGTGTGGATGGTGAGTGGGTGTGCCGAGCGGCGGGTGCTCGAGTGCAGGCACGGCGGAGAACGCCGTTGGCACACACGTGCATGGCGGCTGCGAACTGGGCGGCGCGATTATGAGCTGCAGAAGGAAATCGGCGTGCGCTGGCGTTGCCCAATGACGAGAGGAGGGACAGGGGATCACAGTGGCACGGCCTAGGGCTGCTGCGTGCTCGTTTTCTTCCTGCCCCCATGAGGAGACCGAAGAGGGGAGAGAGAGAAGAAATCTAGAGGGAAACGGCCAAAAGACTGGTACTCGAGTGGTTCAGCTCTGCAGGGGTGTGACAGAGGGAGAGAGGGCACCAATTTTTACTGTTTTAGCTCAAAATTTTATTTGGTTTTAGTCAATTAGGTTTTTTGCCCACCAGGTGTTCGACAGAATGCATGGCTGGGATTTTTATTTTATTTTTGATGAATTGAGTTGGTATTTGGCCTTAGAATAATGTAAGGAGGTTTGTGTATTTTCCCTGAATTTTTAGTGTGAAGAAAAATTAGGGTTTTTAATATTCCCTAAGAGTTAAAGAAGAGAAATAGGATTTAATAATTCAAAAAATGATTTTTAATTGTGAACTATATTTTTGAGAGAGAAAGTGATTAGAAGGTGAGATGAATATCATGTCATCTCTTTTATGGAATTTTCATAAAAGAAAATAATTGTTTTAACAAATAGTGAAATAGATAGGAGGGAGAAGTGGAAAAGAATCTTTTCTTGAATTATTTTTGAACCTAGGCCCTTGGAGAAATTTAGAGGTCTTATTTTAATTTGGGTCACAATCCAATTGAGATGCCAAAGCCTTTAATCTCTTTTTATGCAATTGGGTTAATTAATCACACAAGCAAACACAAACACCAAAAGATCAACAACACAACCAAGACCACACAAGTCAAATCACAAAAATTAGTCATACCACAATGTCCATAACCAACAATGCAATCTTGTGAAATAGTGATCACACTCAATCATGACAAGATGATGTTTAAAAGTATCTCAACTCATAACTTGATGGTTTTCAAAAGGTTTGATAAGGAGAAATATGTGGGTAATATATTTTCCCACTAGTGTTCTTTCCAAATGGAGTGATAATAGGAGTTTATAAAATAGCAGTTGTAAATACATGCAAAATATCAAGGTTAAAAAATAGGTAGGAGATAGCATACAGATCTCCACATTTTTGGAAGCACATAATTTTGGAAATACAACCATCCGGGAAGGAACAACCTCCACCGCCATAGACGGTAGCCGACCAGACGCTACGACAAGAGCACACCGAGCCATTGGAACCGGAGTGCGGCAACATCGCAGCCACCTGCACGTAGGCCGCCACCGCCGCTACCCTCTAGATCGGTCCATAGGCTCGGCCGGACCCAACCGGGTCCATGAAGCTCCCATCGCCACGCTGCAGCAGGGGTGGCGTCATCGATGTCATCTCCGTCGCGAGCTGCTCAGCAGGCCAAACCGGGGGCAACGAGGCAAACTCGCCCTTCGCCAGATCGGGCCCAAAGGGCCCAGATCTAGGCCTAGCGGGCCGGAACTTCACCACCGCCGCCCCTGCCACCAACAGCAGCACCACCACCACGTCGACCATCCGCGCTGCACCAGGGAGACCCCGCCGCCGCGCCGGACCAGCGCCGCCGAGCTGCACCTCCTGGCCCATGGCTTGCCCCGCGCCGCCACAAACCAGAAGGGGAACGGCCGAGGTTCCGCCGCTACCGGCACCGCTCGGCCAAGGGCCGGCGCAGGGCACTGGCGACGGCGGCAGGGAGGAGTGCGAGGGAGGGTGGAGACGGGCGGACGGAGGCGCGGCCCGGCCGCCGCGGGGGTGGCGCGGGTCGCGAAAGGGAAGGGGTGTTTTTTCGAGAGGGAAGGTGACTCTCAACCCACCACATTATTCTTTCCATGATCTTCAAAAGTAAAGTCCATTTAAAAATGTTCATATTGTCTAAATATTGTTCATGTTGTCTAAAAATTGCTGAAATGTTATAACAAATAGATTTGAAACACTTTAGAAACAAATTCCTATAATCTTTAAAAGTGTTTAAAAACTATTTACCTGGTGTTTGAAAAATATTCACCGCATGGTTAAAACTATTTATCATGTATTTTAAAATGTGTTCACATATTAAAACAACATTGTGTTTCTAAAGAAAGGTCGTCATGTATTGAAAAAAGTTCATCACATATTAAAAAAGGTTAACCGATTTAGAAAATGTTAATCATATATTAAAAAATATGAACGTCACTCTTACTTACAAAGTAATCGTATCCCCCCCCCCCCCCCTTTTAATTTCAGGTTCGCTTGTAGTCATCTAAGTTGTGTCAGAAGTGCATTGAAATTGTTCAGAATTTCTTAGAAATTTGTAACCGTCCAAAATTTCTCAAGTAAGCGTGTGGCCCTATAATATTGTTTGATTTTTTTTTTGTACTCATGGTAGGCTACAACTCTACTTTCCCGACCTGATCCGCCGGCTCAGTCTCTCGGAGGTGTTCATAGGGGTAGGGTGTGCGTGTGTGCGTTCATAGGGGTGAGTGTATGCGCGTGTATATGAGCGCTTGCGTTGTACTGTGTTTCTCAAAAAAAAAATGCATTTTTGTTGAGAAAATTATAAAAAACTTTTAATCATATTTTTTTTCGTGATTTTCACCGGTTTTTCACTTAAAATTGGTTTCCATCTGCAATCCTGCCCTGCAGCTTCAATCCCCTACCTTCGCCCTCCGTCCATCCTGTCGGCGGCCACACTTGAATCATGCCGAGATCTGGCGCCCTCAACAGGTGGCACATGTCCGGCCGGCGGCCACCTCGCCACCATAGCAGTGCCCCGGCGCACTGATGAACTCCTGCGCTAACCAGTCTCCTCCACCGCACTTCTACCTCGGCAAGCTCGTTGAGGTCGTGACTCGTGAGGTTCACCCAGAAGATCGGGTTGAGATGGTGAGGTTCACCCAGAAGAACAGGAAGTACGGTGTATCCGTCAGCGACTCCGGTGCGCGCTTCTTACTTTCCTTGTACCTTCTAAAAGGATTTTCAGAACGGAATCACCCGACTGTGTTTCACTGCATATGAAGCTCTGTTTTGAGCATCTAGACCATAGTACTGACAATTTTGGGGCTCTACTTTTGGTTCTACAGCAAACTGGTAAGGCATCACACGGAACGGAGAACTATCGAACGGTATCTGAATGAGTTTTTTTGGCAATACTAGTAAAATTGCACGTGCAACGCACGACTCCTACTCTTCATTTATATTTTATCACATAGATGCAACATATTATCATTCAACCCAAGTTTGAAGCGGAACTGAAAAATAGCTACTACTAAGCAAAAGAGCTTATGTATGCAATCAAGAATGGCTCGTTCTATGGCAGGGACATATGTCTTTAGCTTCATTTTCATCTTCCTTCAAATATGTACCAAGAATCACGGAAATTCAATTTGGCTCCGGGAGCACATGCTTTCGGTATGTTCAAAAAAATAGAACAAATTGAAAACTTTTCAAAAAAATCCAAAAGAAATCATGCACGTACCTGACGATGTCGCGCACGACCGTGTCAAATTTCGCACCGAAACGACATCGTATGCCCTGTGCAAAAATGACAAAATTCTCTGTTATTCTCTATTAGAATTTTGTCATAGAATTTTGTCATTTTTGCACAGGGCGCATAGGATGTCGTTTCGGTGCGAAATTTGACACGGTCGTCCGTGAGATCGTCAGGTACATGCATGATTTTTTCGGATTTTTTTGAAAAGTTTTCAATTTGTTCTATTTTTTTGAACATACGGGAGCATGTGCTCCGGGAGCCAAAACGCCTTCCTCCCAATAATCACTTCTATCAGTTCACTACAATCTTACATGTGCATTATACAATACATTATCTTAAAAAGTTGATGCACAAAGCATCGTTTCGTAAGTGCATGAAATTAGAAACAAATCAGATAGCGTATATATGAACCGTTTCCTTGTTTCTTTAACAAACAAAACAAGATTGTTTTGTAAAAAAAACACAATATTGTAGTGAGACGTGAGACTCATGGGAAAATAAGTTGTACAAACCATTGTCATAAAGAGAGAATCGTGCAAAACTCTCCACCAAGAATTTGTGACACGTGAAACTGAAGAAAAATGGGCATTATTCATATCATGCCGATGGGGTTTGATACTTGTTTTGCAAGAACATGTCTTTCAGCAAAACTTATTGTGCGCATGCATGTGCAATAAAAGTAGCTTGTCTAACATAACAAATCTCAACAGATAAAAACGCTCTGCTATAGTCCTTCAGTTCTCTAGTGAACAGAGGGTTGATTTTTGTCCGGCAATCGACTCAACACACAATTACAATCAATTTCCGAGTTTAACTTCTGGAGGCTCCTACTCGATTGCCGGCCACACCAAGTATGCCTGCGTCTCCGTCATCTTCTACCTCATCCACCATGCAGTAATTCTCGTACCTCTGCTTCCAAAACGCTGTAGAAATATAGTTTGAAGTTTATGCAAGAGCAAACAATTGAGAATCAAAGAGCCATACAAATATACCCTCGGATATAAGAGTTGATAGTACCAAAGCTCCTCACATAGGATCGGCAAAGGTCAGCATGGGCAAAGGTCAGCATGATGCTTTAGCACAAGCTGATGAAACTAAAGAAATAACATACCCCAAATATGTTAGGTAACAGGTTAGCGCACCACGATTTTAGATATCATATCATGTCACAATGATGACTGAACAATTTAATCCAGCACACACATAGTTAAATGTCTGTCCAGCAAACAATAGTGTAAATCCCACCGTCATTGTATTACTTGGAGCAACTCTGAACCATGTGTTTGTTTAACGGGAATATGATACATGACAATGCTAGAATCGATAGTAAAAAAATCATGTATGCAAACAGTAACGATGCAGGGCAAATTTACTTCTGTTTCTTTCACGCACGGCAATGCAGGATATTAATGAATGACGTACCATTAAAATATCAAATATATTAAGCAGTTGGTTTGATCAGTTACACAAACTAACTACTTTTTTTTTGCAAAGCCTGCGTACAAACAAGAGTGTACCACATACACCGTATGAAGTACAAAGAGAAAGCTCAGAAGTACATACGCAGGGGAACAAGGACCAGATCAAGCAACAACAGTTCCACCGGCGATGAAGACGAAGATCGCCGACCTCCATCTAGCCACGGCCCGAGGGCACCTCCTTCGTTGAAGAACGCCACAGAGCCCGTCCGCCGCGCAGCGACGAAACTTGTGCCGGTGAACAAACACGGCGAGCACCTCCCGCTCCAGCAACTCCACCTTGCCGCAGCCGTCTTCATCCCCAGCGCTGGCAGAAACACGAAGCTCGCCCAGCCCGATTTCCAGCCGCCAGATCCGCCGCCAGCACGGATCCGACGGGAAGCCGACAGACTCGAGCACCACGCCGGGCCTCGAGCCTCCGCAAGTCGAGCGCGACGACGACGAGCTCCCAGGAGCCCCTCCGCCGGAGAAGATCGCCTCGACACCAAAACAACCGCCGCTAGCAGCACCTCCTCCAAAGCAACGCCGGCGAGGTCCCCACCCTATCCTACCATATATACAAGCCGGAGCCGGGGATCCCTCACCCTCCCGCCGCGAGGCGGCCGACGAAGGAGAGGAATCCGCGGCTCAGCGGCGAGCACGCGGTGGATCGGCCGAGATCGCCCAAAAAACGCCGGTCGCCTCTCTGCTACAGTGACGGGAGAGGAGAGGATAAGGTCGGCTCCACACAAACTAACTACTTAGTCGAACCATTGTGTAATTTGTTGCAACCAAAAGGAACTTCAGAAATTCTTTCACGTGCAACACGAAATAACCCAAATCTATGACTAAAATTCTACTTAACAAAAGCTGTTTTATGGGTACACAATGTTTCTCATAAATACATGAAGCAGCAGAATCTCACATCATTATGCTACATGGCGCAAGAACTACAGCGGCGTGTGGATCAAATGTAGCAGAGGCAACAGATTTAGAGAAAATAAGGAATGGAGAAGAACCTTCAATCTTGGCAATTCATGCAAGACTTCAAACACCCCCAAACGATAATCCTGATCTGCACTTAATGTTTATGATTATAGCTACAAAATAAAGAACAATACAATATGGTAAGATTTAAATAGCCTAAGCTTGGATTTGCCAAAACTTTTTTCTGACATATCGCTATATTTCGGTATTCAACATAGCAAGAGGCAAATTAGAGCAAAAAACAATCTGGCTACAAATGCTACGAATAAAGCGAGAGTATATCGACATGTTAATTATGTAATTCAGCTAAACAAAATATTTTTTGTTTCATTGAGCTTACTTTCTCAAAATTTATTCGCTCCCTGGTATGATGGTACATGAAGCATTCATCCATACAACAGAACTTTCCACCATCCGTCAACATAAAAGTATGTAATGGGTGTTAATTAGCTTGCTCATGAGACATATCCACAATCCCGCACGGAAAAGAAGAAGCGGAAATTGAAACCAATAATAAACATAAGCTTACCTCTTTCACAGTGAGCAAGAATTTTGAGATCGCTGGCAAATATAAAAAATGTCTATTCCTTTTTTAATTTTCTTTGATTAACTTCTCATCAACAGACTCGGTAACTATATCTAGTTAACAACGGATCTACTTTGGTAAACCAGAAATTAATATTCAAGCACAATAGATAAGGGCGTGCAGACAGTAGCAACTAAGAGCATCTCTAATAGAGCCCTTATAACGTGAAACCTCAAACGCGTTTTGCAGTTCGAGTTTCATTCATTTTTCCTCCCAAATTCGCGCGGCGCATAGCAGTAACCTTAAACGAAACTGTAAACTTAGCAATTTTGGCGGGAACAAACTCGAGTTCTTCGTCGATCCATTGCATACACGAGTTCTTGATCGATTCATACGGATTACATACAAACTATGCTAACCAAAAGTACAATCTAGCCTAAACCGTCGCCGCCCTAACCCTAATTCCAAAATTAGGCTCACCGGAGCCTCGGGCGCGGCGGCGACGCGGCGGCGGTGGAGCTTCACTCGTCGTTGGAGACGAGGTCGATGACCATCGCCGCGACCTCCACCCACGCCGCCTTCTTCTCCATGGCGACGCGGTCGTGCTCGAGCCCCTGGTGCAGGAAGATATGGTTGATCTCTGGTCGCGGGCGAGCTGCGCAATGCGCTCCGCCGCCTCCTGCTCGGATCGGAGCTTGACCACCGCCATGATGTGGTCGAGGTCCTCATCGCGGACAAAGTCCTCTGCCGCGAGCGTCACCCCGAAGCTGCTGGGGTCGTACTCCTCTGGTGGAGGAAGCGCTGGCGGCGGCGCCGAGGAGCTGCCCTCGCCGCCGTTGCGGAGACGAGCTCGGCGCACGAGCTCGCGCTCCCACCGGAGACGGTCGAACTCCTCGACCTGGCGGACGCGGAGCGACGGCGGCACAGGCTCGTTGTCGTTCGAGTACCGCCGCGAGTTGCGCTTCCGCGCGCCGTCCGAGCGGACAAGCTGCGCCCGCCGCGCATCGGAGTAATCGCCGCCGAATAGGTCGTCGCCCGGCAGCGGCGGCGAGAGCTCCCTCTTCGGGGCCATCCTAGCTCGGCGGCGGTGCTAGATCTGCAAGCACGCTGGCTGAATCGCGCGTCGGAGGCGGTGGTGCGGGGGGCGGATTGCTCGTCGGCGGCGGCGGTCGGTGAGGGTTTCGAGCCGTGAAATGGCCCTCGCGCGTCATAAATAGAGGGTTGCGGTGCACGTTCACAGGCGCCTTATCCGGTTTACGGGCCGAGCCGCCTTTACGGGCTCTGGTATGGCCACAAAACCGGCCTCGGCCCGTGAACTCGCCAGACTTTTACGGTTTGAGGGCTCTGTTAGAGATGCTCTAATTTTTGGAAATCCTCATACCAGCAAGATCAAAGATATATTTTCCACCAAATAGAACAAGTCAACATTTGATATGAGGTTTCCATCTGTAGGCATTCTCCCTCTTCTGAAGTCTTAAAATATGCCTCATCTAAAGTCTTAAAATGTGCTGATTATGTCAATAAATTGAACCATTTGCACTTCAAAAGTCTGAAGAAATATGTACCAGAAGCGCCTGGTCTAGGAATAACCGCATCAGCACTAACACAATACGCTTTGGTAAATAACATTTTGACCCTAAACGCACTTCTTAAAGCCCGATAGAGCAACAGCCCTGGCCTACTCGCGACGGGCGTACAAAAATCAGGAGGTGGCTTATGTACGCTACTGCATGGGAGAGGGAAAAATAGAGGATTACCCGGCGGCGGCATGGGAGTCGGAGGCTGACAGGCGGTCGGTGGCGTGGAGGGGGCAGAGAATCAGAATTCAGGGTGTCGTGTTCTCCGCGGTGGCCAGATCCGACGATGTCGTACGTTGATCGGTCGTCGCTCGCTGCCTGGTGCGCTAGGCCACAATCTGCGCTCGTCGCTCTCCGCCGCCGGCATGGAGGAGAGGTTCGGGAGGAAGGGGTGGCAGAGAAGTGGGGAGAGAGAGAGGGATCGAGGGCATCGGGGGAGCAGGCGACATCAACGCTTGATTAGCTTATCAGTGCGGTGCGGACGCGGATGGCAGAGTTTTCGTCCGCCATCTTAAACTGCTAAGGGTACACACGGTGAGGGCTAGTTGTTATCTTGACGGTGAGATCCATATTAGTGGGCCTGATCGTGAGGTTTTAATTACTCCCTGTTGCTCTGTGTACGTTAGACGGGTGGCTGTAGGAAAGAATATATTTGCTCTTTTATTAGTAGTACAAATTTCTCCCGAGCACGATGGCAGGACTGCGCGATGGTCTATTTTACGGCGTCTGACATGGGTATACATCTCGGGTACCCTACCATGAGGGTACCTGGTGCACGTGACGACTAAAGGCCCAATAGTAAAGAGACTACTCGAAGCCCAAGGCAAGAGGCCCAAGAAGATGGAGTACTCACCAAGATTAGACATAGGCATAGTCGGTTTAAACTTTCCTTACGTGTAAACTAGGTCTGTTACAAACTCTCGAGACCCAGCCTATTTAAAGGCTGGGAGGGGTGCCGATCTAGGACCAAGCCATACTCGAACCACCAAAGCTCTTGCGAGATCGTCATCTCGCCGGAGCCACCTTGTAACCTCATAATCTCCACGATCAATAACAGACAAGCATGAAGTAGGGTCTTTACCTCCACCCGAGGGGCCTGAACCTGGTTAAATCTTTGCCTCTGCTTGTCAGCCGACGAAACTACCAGTACTACCACGTTCTCTCCCATAATCTCAACCCTAGGTCCTTAACCATGGGATTTGATGAGGGTACACCTCGTCAATTGGCGCCGTTTGTGGGAAAGAATAGTGCTGGACTCACGGTTCCTTCGGCTCCATCGGAAAACGGCGACTCGCCGATCGGATCTACAAACGGCAACTCGCCGGCTGCATCGACAAACCAGAACTCGCCGATTTAGCGGCACACGACAACTCGCCGGCTCACTCGACAAACGGCAACGCCAGCTTCACTCGCAAAAAGCGCATCGGATCCTCTGATGGATTTCGAGCCACACTCGCCAGGATTCCAGGAAGCCTTCTCCGAACTCGAGTCACGTTTGGGTTTAACCGTTGGTTCGTTCAATTTTTTCGTCAACAAGTTAGTGTGTAGGACTTGACGGATCCACGCCAACTCGCGACTTCTGCACCCGAGACTCCACCAGTTGCGGCTCCTTTGACTGCGGATCTATCAACCGCGTCCATACCATCATCGATCCTCCGATCTTACTCGTCTGCAACAACCATCTCAACTCGAGAGCTTAACAAGCTCCTGGAGGAGCTCGAAGGCGAGGAGGCCGAATCAGCATACCGCACAAACAGCCCCGAGCTCGATCTCCCACTCGAGGACACTTTCGACTACGAGATCTCATTCAGCGATTTCGACGAACCTGAAACTCATATCGACAACCACGTAGACTCCGAGATCTGCAACAACAACAGCCTCGACTTCGAGATTCATAACAGCTCCGAGATAAGCATGGGCGATGAAGGTATCGACTGCGAGATCCATCCAGAGGACCACTCGACGAACATATCGACTCCGACATGAGTCTTGATGACGACATCGAGTCCATGATGGGACTCGAAAACATACACATATCCTCGGGTGATACCCCAGCAGGTCTACGTCGCCATCGCCACAGAATCATCAGATGCTGCGGCCAGCCACAGGCCTACAGAATTCCCGTGCACATTACTATGCCGGACGGAGTCACAACTCTCACAATCACTGCTGAGATGGCAGCAAAAGCAGATAAAGTCATCAAGGAGTGCACAATGATGCCAGCAGATGCAACACAAGAGGAGATGTTGACCTTCCAGTACTTCAACTGGCAGGAATCACTTCGACTGCGGCAGGTCAGAGCGACACTCGAAGAACGCAAAAAGCAAGCCAGCTTGTTGAGTGCGCGAAGAAGACAGCTCTCCCTAAGCTCCACCGGGCGAGCAGACACGCAACCTAGATCAAGGTTGTCACACCTCTCGCCAAACGAAAGGGCGGCACTCACCCGCAACTTAGGCAACTCCTTCATGACATACGACGAAGAGGGAGTACCGGTACCCAAAACAGCCGCGGGTGCCCTCTTCACTGCCGCAGCATACCTAGAAGCAATCAAGCCTCCAGCTGATGACCCCAATGCAAAACTGCATCGCCAGCAGATCAAATCACTCGCCTTAGCGGCGAAGGCCATACGCCAAACTCCAAGAACTCCAGGAGGGAGTCGAGATCGGGCCATAGTTGACACACGTCGCGAAGAACACAATCGTAGTGGCCGTCGCCACCACTCGAAGGAAAGAAGCAGCTCGCATAGGTGCAGGTCCAGGAGCAGATCGCGCAGATCTTACAGTAGCGACTCATACTCTGATCGAGAGCCTGAGCTACATGGAGCTCTGTGCTTCACTCGACGCGTCCGCGAGACACGGATGCCCAAAAATTCAAACTCACAACTGAACAGCCAAGTACACGGGTCGACAGGAACCTTCCGTGCGGTTAGAAGACTACAGGCTGGCGGTCGCGTGCCAACGAGGCACGAACACCACAGCCATGCAATACATACGACTCATGCTCGAAGGCACAGCCGCGACTGGCTCAAGGCTCTACCTCCATCAACATACGACTCGTGGGACCACTTCCGCGCGGACTTCATCAAAAACTTTGAGCCTTTATGTGAGCGACCAAAAACGTTCGAAGAACTGCGAGCCTGCGTTCAACGGTCAGGGGAAACGTTGAGGTCATACATCAGACGATGGACTGAGATACGCAACTCAGTCGGAGTAATCTCAGAAGATATGGCCATGGATGCTTTCATCATGGGCCTCGCCAGGCATGACTTTAAAGAAGCACTCGGTCGCAAAAAGCCAACCTCCGTGGCTAACCTCTTGATGGTAGCGACTGAGTGGGCAGACGGAGAAGACATGGCGCGCACTACACGTGGGTCCTCACCCCGTGACAAACATGAGAGTAGCAGTCGAAGCCACAGAGACTCGTACAGAGACGACCGAAGGCGCAAACGTTCAAAATCACTACGACGATGACAGACCCGAATTCATGGCGGCTGGGTTCTCCACCCCCGCAATGATCAGGACAGAAGCGACCGACGGTCCGAAGATCGGCGAGACAGTCGAGATGATCGGCGAGACAGTCGAGATGATCGTCGGGACAGCCGAGACAACAGCCAACGCAGTGATAGCTACAAGAGAAGGACTGGCGCAAGTCACGGGCACAATCTGAGCGATCATTCGAAGAAAAGATGGACGCTGATTGCAGATTCCACCTGTACAAGGGGACGACGGAAAACTGCGATCCAATCACTCGATGAGAAACTGCAGGGAGTTCGACCAAATGGCGACTGATTACGTAAATCGCAGAAAGGCAGCAGCCGCACAAGCACCTGCACCCGTGCCTCAGCCAAACAACGTGCCTGTTCTGATGGCACCACCTCCACCACCACAGCCTGCCCCAGGCGGAAATCTCGCGGGTGCCATACAGCCCGTACCTCGGGTGGACAACCACAGTATCCTCCGCCCCAAGGGCAGATGTACATGATACAGAAAGGTCGACCTTCCAACAGGGAGCAAAAACTTCGCACTCGACAAGTAAACATGGCGGTCATGTCACCTCCTGCGGTAACTGAATACTTGAAGGGAGCCGAAATTACAATAAGCTTCAGCAAAGAGGACCACCCTCCATCGGTTGTTTGACCAGGGCACTCTGCTCTGGTACTCGACGCGCAAATTGGAGGCTACGCCATGTCCAAGGTCTTCATGGATGGTGGGAGCGGCATAAACATCATTTCGCAGATACGCTCCGCAAAATGAACAGGTCAGTCGAAAACCTGCCAAGATCTTCAAATACCTTCCACGGTATCGTTCCAGGGAAAGCAATAAGCCCAGAAGGCACCATACAACTCGACGTAACGTTCGGGGACAAGAACCACTTCAGGACAGAGTCGATTGAGTTCGAAGTTGTCGACTGGAAGTCACAATACCATGCTATACTTGGACGCCCGACGTTCGCTCGATTCATGGCGGTGCCACACTATGCATACCTCCAGCAAAGATGCCTGGACCAAAAGGAGTAATCACAGTCAAGGGAACTTCCAAAAGTCTGACTCTTGCGACCGAGATTTAGCAAAATCTCTGAGATGTTTGGCATGGAAGCAACACTCGCGATCTCGCGGTCTCCAACGATCGAACACTTATGCCAGAGCACAAAAGGTGGCAGTCGACAGAGCATTCAATGCCACCAATGACACAAGGTCGCATCAGGTGCACCCGACTGACCCGACCAAGACAGTCAATGTCTCGTCGAGTCTGCCTATCGCATAGGAAAGCGCGCTCGTCGAATTCCTCCGTGAGAACTGGGATATATTTGCATGGTGTCCAGCGACATGCCAGGTATTCCCAGGGAATTCGCCGAGCACTCTCTCCAATTATTTCCAGATGCTAAACCAGTCAAGCAAACAATGCGCCGCATATCCGGCCCAAAAAGAACGCAGTCGAAGCCGAAGTCGACAGCTACTCGCAGCAGGTTTCATCAGAGAGATCAAGAAATCACAATGGGTGGCCAACCCCGTACTCGTAGAGAAGAAGCACACAGATATCCTTCGGATGTGCGTAGATTTCACAGCACTCAATAAATGTTGTCCAAAGGATCACTTTCCACTACCTCGAATCGACCAGATCGTCGACTCCACCGCCGGGTGCGCTCGCTTGTCCTTCCTGGATGCTTACTCGGGTTACCACCAGATAAGGATGAAGGAAGAGGATGAAGAGAAAACGGCGTTCATAACCCCACTCGGGGTCTACTGCTACACCACAATGCCTTTCGGGCTCAAGAACGCAGGCGCAACCTACCAGCGCATGATGCAAGATTGCCTCAAGAAGCAAATTGGGCGAAACGTCCAGGTCTATGTAGATGACATCGTCATCACCACAAGGAGGAAAACACACTACTCGATGACTTGCGAGAGACGTTCGCAAACCTCAAACGCTTCCACATCAAGCTCAACCCGAAGAAGTGCACGTTCGGCGTGCCAGCCGGGCAACTCCTCGGGTATCTAGTCTCAGCTCGAGGAATCGAGGCGGACCCGGAGAAAATACAGGCCATCTTGACGATGCAAAGGCCTTCAAAGCTCCATGACGTGCAAAAGTTAGCGGGTCGAGTGGCAGCGCTCAGTCGATTCATCAGCAAGCTAGGCGAAAAAGCACTCCCGTTCTATCGACTGATGAAGAAAGCAGAAATTCGAGTGGACGCAGAAGCCGAAGCAGCCTTCACGGACCTCAAGCGAGTCCTCACAAGCCCTCCAATCCTCGTTGCACCAAGGGAACGCGAGCCACTATACCTATATGTCTCTGCAACTAACAGGGTGGTGAGCACTGTTCTGGTAGTCGAACGCAGGGAGGAGGGACACGCCCAAAGCATACAACGTCCAGTCTATTACTTGAGTGAAGTGCTCTCCACATCAAAGCAGCGGTACCCGCACTATCAAAAGCTGGCCTACGCCGTGTTCATGTCCTCAAGGAAGCTGACGCATTACTTCTCCGAGCACCCGATCACTGTAATCAGCACCTCAGGGATCGGGGACATCCTCACAAACCCCAATGCAACTGGGCGAGTCGCAAAATGGCTCATCGAGCTAGCACCGCGAGACATCAAGTATGATTACCCGAAGGCCATCAAAGCACAAGTCTTACCTGACTTCCACACCGAGTGGATCGAAGCTCAGCTGCCAGGAGCACCAGATGTGTCCAACTCATGGACTATGTACTTCGATGGCTCGAAGAAAAACGAAGGCGCAGGCGTCATCCTCATATCACCAAAAGGCGACAAGCTCGCTACATACTGCAAATGGGATTCGAGTTCCCATCCAATAACGAAGCAGAGTACGAGGCCTGATCCACGGCATGAGGATGGCTAAAGCACTCGGGTGCACTCGACTGATGATCTACGGTGACTCGAATCTGGTGGTGCAGCAAACAATGAAGGCCTGTGACGCAATCGCAGATAACATGATCGCCTACCGTGACCTGTACAAATCATGGGGGCAGCTTCGAAGGCTGCGAGTTGCGGCACATAGGGCGTGAGAGCAATGAAGAAGCAGATAAGCTAGCCAACATTGGAGCGACCAAGGCACCAGTTCCACCTGGTGTATTCTTCGAGCGCATCGAGCACAGGTCCATCAAGAAGAACGAGCACTCCTACATCAGCCGCACCAGCCAAGAGTAAAGCACCTAGCACAGAGGACCCCCAGTCGAGGTACTCCTCATCGAGCCAACATGGACTCAACCCTTTCTCGCATACATACTCCGCGGCGAGGTACCCGAAGATATAACAGAGTCAAGGTGCGTCACTCGACGATCTAAAGCATACACTGTCATCAACGGTGAACTGTACAAACGCAGCATATCAGGTATGTTCCAACGTTGCATAGCATTTGAAGATGGCCAAGCCATCCTTCGTGATATTCATGCAGGTACCTGCGGGCATCACGCCAGCAGTCGATCACTCGTAGCCAAAGCCTTTCGCGCAGGCTTCTACTGGCCCACAACACTCAAAGACGCGGAGGACATAGTCAAAAGGTGCATCGGCTGCCAAAAATTCGCCACAAAGCCGCACGCACCCGCATCGGCGTTGAAGACAATACCATTGGCCTGGCCCTTCGCCCAGTGGGGGCTCGATATGGTTGGGCCACTCAAAAAATCCTCCCATGGAGGGCATACTCACCTTCTGGTGGCAGTCGACAAGTTCACCAAGTGGATCGAAGCAGTACCTATCACAAGTTCGACTGCCACTACAGCAGTCAATTTCATAAAGTCTATCATATACCGTTTCGGCGTGCCAAGCAGTATCATCACTGATAACGGTACAAACTTCACAGCAGAAGAATTCCGTACCTTTTGCAAAGAGCAAGATATCACGCTCAACTACGCATCAGTAGCACACCCGCAGTCCAATGGCCAAGTTGAAAAGGCCAATGGACTTGTGACAGGTGGAATCAAGAAGCGCCTTCTGGTGCCACTCAAAAGGGCCGCGGGTGCATGGGTCGAAGAACTCTCATCTGTGCTGTGGAGCTTGCGCACAACACCCAACTCTTCAACACAATTCACCCCGTTCTTCATGGTCTACGGCGCAGAGGCAATTCTGCCATCAGATGTAAGGTTCAACGCACCAAGAGTCGAAGCATACAACGAAGAAGATGCGGATGAAGCACTCGAGGATGCAGTTGACTTGCTCGAAGAAGCACGAAACACGGCGCTCGCACACACAACTGTCTACCAGCAAGACCTCCGCAACTATCATAGCCGTCGACTGCGTACAAGATCCTTCGAGGTTGGTGACTTGGTACTTCGACTGAAGCACAAGAAGGTGCACAAACTCGCTTCTCCATGGGAAGGACCCTTCATAATCACCGAGGTCATTGGTGGTGGAGCATACAGACTGAAGCACGCGAAGACAGGCGGACTCTCGCATAATCCTTAGAACGTTGCGCAGCTGCGCCGTTTCTATACTTAGATTGCTCAGTCGCAAATGTAATTGGCTCATATGTCGGATGGCTGCAGGTTTCAGACGCGCTCTTTTCCTTACCAGGTACCTAAGGGGACTGGAAGGTTTTTAATGAGGTGGCCTGCAGCCTAACATTCATAAATGGAATATAGTCGATAAATTCCTCATATTTTTCCTGATTATTACTCGCATAACTTATCAGCACAAACTTAGCCTCACCCGTATGCTCGGGGGCTGAGCTATCTCATAACATAAAGCTTTCGCTCCTTCAAACATAATACCCCAGACACACTCGAATACTCGGGGACTGGATCATAAAACTCAATACATAAAAGAAAAAGTTGCTCAACTCAGATCAATTACTCGGGGGCTGAGCCTGCAGGCATAAGTTGGAGCTTCAACTCTCATAAAATTCATAGCCTCACTCGAGGACTCGGGGGCTGTGTAATTCAAGTTCCATGTTAAGTAATTTCTCATAAACCCCACTTGATACACTCGGGGGCTGCATACATACATAAATAAATAAATAAATAAATAAGCACTACGTGCAAGTGGCAAATTTACACTCGGGGGCTGTTCCCTATACATAAATACCCTAATCTTCTGGTTCGTCCTTGACTGGGAGAACATGGCGCATAAGTTGAGCATTATAACACTCAACCAACGTCCTCGCATGTTCGACTGTATCGTCCAAATCCGATTGGGATAAAGACGATCCAGGCACGGGTGGACGAAGTTGCAAATTCGGGCGTTGGCTTCGGAGATACGCCGTTGTTGCGTTGGCCCCATCCACAAGCTTCTGGGTGATAAAGTCCCGAATGGGACCTGCACTCCGAAAAAGCCCGACCAAAGCATGGATTCCTTGAGGTTGCGGCCCAGTCGGGAAAAGCGTCTGGTTGATTCGACTAAAGCCGACCTGCATAATTCAAGCAGCATAGTGTTCCGCCACACCCGATCCTGCAGAGTCGCGAGTATGCGTGCTCGGTGCTTGTCCAATCGAAAGTGCTGGCAGCCAGTCGTGGGTTCGTCAGTCGCATTATTCAACTGATCATCCACACGAGACTGCTCCGCCTGGAAATCTTGAACAAAACCTGCAACAACACAAGTTGGGTGAACAAAAAGGAACAGGCTGTGAACTCACAAGATCAAGGCAGTCATGCTTACACTCGAGCTATCTGTTCACGATCTCCATCTCGCCAAGCACATACTCCTCCCGTTGGGTAGGTAAAGCAGGCCTTGCCCTCATCCTATCCAGCTCACTTCGGACACTCGCCAGCTCTTGCTCCTGTTTTGCGAGTCGAGCCTTCATATAACGTATTACTGCGGCATCGTTTGCCACCTGAGCTTGAGATCGAGTAGGGGCACGATGCCGCGACGAACTGGATGAAGTGGCGGCTGGCCGTTTCTGTTCCAAGCATCATAAAAGTTTCATGAGAAACTAGTCATAAAGCTCAGACGAGCAACAACATACAGCCTTACAAGCAGGATCATAATGAGGAAATTATATTCATACAAAGGTAGCAAAAGCACATGCACACTCGCATGATCATAAGTTTAATTACAAGGCATAACAAGGCGCGGCTACCCTACTTCTCAGACATCGACTCCGACCTAGCCCTACTCGCACGGGCGGCGACCTCTGCTGCCTGACGTTCCATGGTAGCCATAAATGTTTCAGCCAACTTTGCGGCTGGCTCGTTCACATGCTTAAGGGACACCAGCTTCCCGCCCGGCTTGTGAGGAAAGTCAGACAGAGCGGCTTTGAAGTCACCCTCTATCCCATGACCTAAAAGGAGTTTGAGGGTGGTCTCTGAGCCGCGTACCGTCAAAGCGCAAGCAAAGTTCGACATAGTCGAAGTTCCCGGGCCCAGGACGTCGGCGAAGCCATCCACAGTCAAAGGAGGTTGGCTAAACGGAACATGTCCTTGAACACGGCGCCGAGGGTGCTCGTAGACTTGACGAGTGCATCCTTGGCTTGGGTGGAGACGACGTCCAAATCGCCTATAGCGCGGTCAAGGGACAAATCACCACTCGACTGGTCTACACCTAGCGGTGCGCCAACAGCTCCTGCAAAAATCAGACAGAACACAAACTTTTACACAACCTTCAGTGCCAAAAGAAGGGGATAAAGTGGCAAACTCAACTTACCTCCCACGTCTCGGGTGAGGCTAGCCAAGCGCTCAGCAAAATCTTTCTCGCGCAGCGCAGCGGAGTTCTTGGCGTCATCCAAGGCCTTCTTCGACTCCGCGCGCTCCTTGGCGAGTGCATCTTCTAGCTCTTTAACCCGGGACTCAGCAGACGCCTTGTCACCTGAGATTGATAGCCAGATGTCATTCACAGCCGACAAAGCAAAGACATATAGAAACACAACACACTTACGGGTGAGCTGCTCCATAACAGTGCGCAGATTATCCTCTCCTGTTCAACCTGGACAAATGCTTTACCGATTCCACCAGGTTGAGGTAAAAGGGCTGCACGCACACGAAACCAACATAAGCTATACACAAATAGTCCCAGAAGGAAGACTCGACAAAAGACACTTACGTGTTACACCCAAGGCGCAGGCTTGGCAGCAGACGTCCCAATTTGCGGAGTCGACGTACTCGCAGCCTTGGCGGCCTCAATGGAAGTGGTCGTGGCTACTGATTGCACAACCTCAGTCACAGCAGGAGAAGCTTCAGGCTGATCTGGAGTCGAAGCTCTCTCGGTTGGAGGGGTTGGAGGTCGCGCAGTCTCAGCACTGCGAATGACCAAACGACATACAACATAAGAAACAGTACTCAACTCACAAAAATTGTAGTACAAAAAGGAGCAAACCTGTGCTCTTCTTCATCATAAGTGTCGAGCTCTTCAAAGTTTGGGCCTCCAAAAAGTAGCTCCCCACCCGACTGAGGAGGAGGAGGAGCCGAGCTCAAAGGACTCACATCCAAGGGATCAGCTGTGGTCGTAGAGACGAACCTGAGTTTCCATCATCCCTCACATCCGATTCCTTCGCGGGTGAGCTCGTGGAAGAAGACATAACTTGGGCTGCCCGACGGCGCTTGCGAGCAGGAACCTCGCTAACATCCTCAGTCGCGGTAGGCTCCTTGCCCTGTGCTTCCTCTACCCCTTCCTCTTCAACCTCTTCTGAGGGTGAAGCGGTAGCCGAAGGTAGAGGCGATTCATCCCTCCCTTCGCTTCTACTGTCACCTCTGTTTCATAAGTTGGGCCATCTTCGGGAAGAGGAGGAAGGGTTGAGGTAGTCGAGTGGCCCTGCATACAAAATATAGCAGTCGAAAGTGAAAAGATGCACAGAAGGATAACAAAAACAGGAGATCATAGACTCGAAAGATTCACTAACCTCTGGCAAAGGCTTTTCAGCCCCATAAGGATCGACTGGGCAGTCGACATTGCAGGGCTCGCTTTGTTTTGTACTGGTGATGGACCGCACATGTGTCACCAGTTCACTCCTAGGCAGCTCCTCCTTGCTCATCCGAGTGGAGTCGAGGGGACCTTCGTACTCCCACATTGGGTGGGCACGAGCGCGGAGCGGCCACACCCGCATCTTCACAAAAGTGGCAATAAGGTGCACACCCGTGATGCTGTTGAGCAGTCCACCAATCGTCTCCAGCAAAGGCGCTGCTTCCGCCATTTCTTCAGTCGACAGCTCATGGTCCCAGGCCTTCGTCCTCGCTGCTATACCAGCAGTCGAAAATGCTGGGGCCCCATCCTGATCGACTCGCACATAGAACCACCTTTTCCTCCACCCCTGCGCCGAGTCGACTGGCTTCAGGGCGAAGTATCGGGTGTCGCTGCGCACTTGGATCTACAGGCCTCCGACTGGATAGGTTCGGCCACCTCGGTTGTTGGGCCGGACCATGAAGATAGACTTCCATAATGCCCAACTCGGAGCAACTCCCAAAAAATACTCGCACATCGTGATGAAACACGCAATGTGCAGAATACCGTTCGGGGTGAGATCATGGATCTGCACCCCGTAGGCGAAAAGCAAACCTCGCACAAAATCATGGAGGGGGAGCGAGAAACCCCTAGGCAAAAACTCTGCGAAACAGACGCGCTCGTTAGCGCGAGGCTCGGAAGTACCTCCTTGGGCGAAGGTGCGCGGACGAAGAGCTGGTCCGAGGGTGGCAACAACCCTCCTCGCGCAGCTTGTCCAGCTGTGCCTCCTTCATGGTGGATTTCATCCAATCGCCATTGGTCTTCTTCAGGTCGACGGCGGCCGCAGATGCGCCAGCCGCAGTCTTCTTCCCCTTCATCGCCGCCGTATCGGGCGCGGCAGCAGCCGTCGAGGCAGGACGTTTATTGCCCGCCACTTTCTTCATTGTCAACGAGCAGGCGGTGGAGCGCGCAAAGCTCTAGTGCAGGAGCAATGGAGGAAGAGCGCGAGGAAGAAGATGGAACAGGGGCGGCGCGCAGAGCAAATGGCAGGTAAAGACAATGCCAGCGCCGTTCCCCTATTTACCATAAATCAAAAAGCAATCACAGCCATTCAGATCTAAATCGTGCGTTACGCACGCAATCTGACCGTACACGTGGCAAACGCGGAGGGCAACCGTCGCCGGCCACTCTGCCCACTACGCCCGCAAAAAGAGGAGCCATCATCACGCCTCTGGAAAAAGTGGGCCCGTTTAGTCAAATCAAGTCCAAACGGCACCGTCTTCGGTCAGCTCTGCACAAATGGGCCCACCTATGTGTTACGTCCCATCCATTGCAGCATAACGCACGCCACGCGTGTCAGGAATCACAGTCGAAATAAACATCATCCCTGATGTCATTTGAAGCATCTGTTCAAAAATACATTCGAATCTGTCCAACGAATATTGGTCAATCGATTGCCTTATTTAGTTCGGGAGTGACAAATCCTTCTTAAAAGCAAAATTGGTCACTCGACCGTTCCTTTGACTAAGTCATATTACTCCCATTGGGAGCGTATTAAAAAATTCTTCGACTGAAGATGCTCAAGAAAATGATTGAGATTATCCTCCATTTACAAGTAATACATCATAATCTCGGGGGCTACTCCCATCGGGAGCACTGTCGTGCACCCGATAGAATTACGGCACAAATTTCTTCGATTAGCATATGCAGAGTACGGGGATTTTTGAGATTATCCTCCATTGCAAAGCAATAAAGCACAATCTCGGGGGCTACTCCCATCGGGAGCGCTGTCGCGCACCCGATAGCATAACAGCAAATATCAGTCGACAAAGGACACGACTCGTCCAACAAAGTTCAAAAAACATACTCGAAACATTCCCGAGTTGCGTCCGTCGCAAATACCTCGGATGCTGCATGCATAGTGCAAAGGTAAGACCCGCCGAACTTTCGAGCTGGGCTAAGGACCGTTCCAGCAACGTCAATCCTTAAACTTTCCGTATCAGCAGACATGATGAAAAATCCCGACAGACGCGTTGGGTAAAATTCAAAGTTATACTGCAGATCGACTCAGTAAGACCTCAGCGGCATAGTCGAATCTGACCAGTTTGTTCCAGATTCGAGTCCGGGGACTCGAGTTTGATTGAAAGCTAGTAAGGTTTTACCCGAATGTGTAGTTAACCAGTCCCGATCCGTCGAGTGTACAGGGCTTGCTAAGCTATTATCCCTTGATCATCATAAGCAGAAACCACAGTCGATGAGATACTCGACATAGCCAAACATGTGCTATTCATACAGGAATTCCAAATTATATGTACAGAATACAAAGCATATGACGTGCACTTACGAAAGAGTCCATGCCCGATTCTTCGAGTCAGACAAGTACTCGGGGGCTACTGACATGGGTATACATCTCGGGTACCCTACCATGAGGGTACCTGGTGCACGTGACGACTAAAGGCCCAATAGCAAAGAGACTACTCGAAGCCCAAGGCAAGAGGCCCAAGAAGATGGAGTACCCACCAAGATTAGACATAGTCATAGTCGGTTTAAACTTTTCTTACGTGTAAACTAGGTCGGTTACAAACTCCCAAGACCCAGCCTATTTAAAGGCTGGGAGGGGTGCCGATCTAGGACCAAGCCATACTCGAACCACCAAAGCTCTTGCGAGATCGTCATCTCGCCGGAGCCACCTTGTAACCTCATAATCTCCCACGATCAATAGCAGACAAGCAGGAAGTAGGGTCTTTACCTCCACCCGAGGGGCCTGAACCTGGGTAAATCTTTGTCTCTGCTTGTCAGCCGACGAAACTACCAGTACTTGTCGGGGGGCTACCCCCGGGTAGGGTAAAGTTGTGGTCAAACCGGGTCAACCAAGTCCCGGAGGGACCGAGGCATGGTGTCACTGCAAACCGGCTTATGGTAACCGGGTCGCGGAGGCCGGGTTATGTTAGCTGAGTCATCCTAACCGACATATACCAACCGGGTTATGCTGACCGACATTTGTATGTCAGCAACTTGAGTGTTTTCTTATGTGCAGGGGAGATCATTCGGGAGGGGGAATCCGGCATACCCATGCCGGGTTATCCTGGTGTCGGACAGAGGTCAATGCTCCTGTCACCTCCCGTCTGACACGGGAGCGTCTGACACGGAGGCGCCTGACACGGGCGCGTGCAGGAGGGGCGAGGTGACCGGTCTCCCGTAGGCTGACCAAGGACAGACCTGCAAGCTACGAGACAGACATGGGCGTGCCATGTTTGGTCTCTAGCAGAGGGTACATTCTAGGTGTGCAGGAGATGGGCGCGCCGCGTCTTGTCTCTGGCAGGAGTGCCATCATGACATATCCTCGGCGTGGCTACAGTGCGCCCAAGGGTACTTCGGTAACTCGGTTGGGCCTTTATATAGGGCTTCACCCCCTCCTGCGTGAGGGATGGCCACAGAGGGAGAGAAAGGAAGACCCAGAGATATCTTTATACCCGTAGCTTCATCTTCTTCATTGTGTTCATCCCCATTGCTGGGATCATACATCTCAAGGAGCAGCTTGTACGCCTGGTACCGAGATATATTGAGAGAGTGACAGGCAGGAGTAGGGGTTTTACCTCCTCACGAGGGCCCCGAACCTGGGTAGATCTTGGTGTGCTTGTGTGTTCTTCGTGTGTGCTTCTTAGCACGCTAGCCCTCTCCCGGATTCCACCAGCGTCCATCGGCCCCACACTTTAGCCATCCTATGCCATCTGCCGTGATACCACCACGACAGTACTACCACGTTCTCTCCCCATAATCTCAACCCTAGATCCTTAACCATGGGATTTGATGAGGGTACACCTCGTCAGCGTCCGACACGTTTATATGACCGGGGCGATATCCGTCATATTATGTTAGATTGCATCATTATACACACCATGGTAGCCAATGATGAAAAACAAGAGACGGGTAATATTCTCGATTTGGATGAGAAAGCGGGCTCATCGATTGTCCTTCCTTTGCTATTTTGTCACGGTGACATACAGTATTTGACGAGGAACTTGGAAAATACGCTAGAATCCATGATCTTCTCGGCATAAGGCTGCAAAAATTGAAAATGGTTAGATTGAGAATATATGGAAAAAGTTTGGGCGAAAATATACTCTAATTCTCTCTCTTCTCTAATTGTCTACCACATCGGCGTTTTGTTAAACAGAACTGTGATACCCACTATGCTAGTCTAAACAGGTAAAAGAAGCCATTGTCACACTCGATGCGGGCGCCGCCGTCCTTCTTGAAGGGCGTCGGGTGTACCCCTTCACAAGTCTCTCTATGTACCGGGAGAAATCCTAGGTCAGTCCGGGCAGCAGCGTCGTCATCGTCACATTCCTTTTTGAATGTGTTGCTTGGTACGCGATAATCCGGAGGCTTAGTAATATGGTGCGAATTCTCTGGTGGGCGCAGCGGTTGCGGGACATCTTCACTTTCGTTGATCTGGCGTTGTTGACATTAGTTTCTCTTTTCATTCTCATGTTCTTTCTCTTGAACTTGATTATGTTGTTTGCTCGAACAGTAATCTCACAGTTGTACGGTGTGGTGGCTATATTAATATAGCGGTGCGCAAGGAGTGTAGACTTTTGGAATCCGGGCTACATGGACCCCTTTTTTTGTTTTGAAAAATCAAAAATGACATTTTTGAATTTCCAAAAATTGCGAAACGAATCACAGATGTAGAGAGTGTCGAGATCTACAAGCGTGCACAATTTTATCTTAAAATGCATTGTATTTTGGTCTGTACGAAAAAGACAAACTGAGAAAAAATTCAAAATTTTGAAACGATTGTATTGTATACCACCGAGATCCACTAATTTATCTTTTTTGTACAGCCCAAAATATAACAAATTTAGAGTTGAAATTTTTCATGATTGTAGATCTCGACAATATCTATATCCAGGATATTTTGATCGATTTTTAAAAACTAAAAATATCAATTTTGAATTTTTGAAAAAACGGACACGGGCTCCATTATATGTTTTCGGGTGCGCACTCGCCTATTTCAAGTCACAGTCGATGCCTAACTGAAGAGATTATTATCCAGACATACTCAGGATTCAGGAAGCTCCAAACCCTAACCCACCCCCAATGTCCAACGGCGGCGGCGAGCCCAGGGCCAGCGGCTCCGCATCGGTGTGCCACTTTGCTCGGAAGCCATCGAAGAATATTCGGAAGCGTCCCGCAGCGTCTGCCGGTTCCGACGACGAAGAAGGTGGCGGCGACGATGATTCTGGCGCCATCGCGGCAGCGCGCTCCAAGAAGCCGCCGTCTAATACCAAAAAGCTCTTCTTCTCTTCCGCCTACAACTCCTCTGAGTCCCGCCTGTTCCAGTTCGAGTCGTCCAGGACGATCCAGTTCTCCACCGAAAACCGCGCCACCGCGACGCTCGAGACGGAGACGGCGTACGACCGCGACGCGCGCGCCATCCGCGAGCGACAGCTCAAGCAGGCTGAGGCGTACCTCAAGAAGAACCCATCCGCCTCCTCCTCTGGGGAGTTCTACAAGGGGATCAACGGGTACACGGATCACAAGGCCGGATTTCGACGGGAGCACACGGTGTCCGGGGAGAAGGCCGGCGGCACGCACGGCCCGCTGCGGGCGTAGGCGCACATACGCCTCTCGACGCGGTTCGACTACCAGCCAGACATCTGCAAGGACTACAAGGAGACGGGGTACTGTGGCTACGGCGATTCCTGCAAGTTCATTCCGATGACAGAGGCGACTACAAGTCCGGGGCTCCGGGTGGCAGCTCGAAAGGGACTACGATGAGGCCAAGAAAGCCCGCAAACTACGCAGAGCGATGTGTGAGATGGCTGGGAGCGTTGGCGAGGCAGCAGATGATGACAGCGAAGATGACGAGGAAGCACTGCCATTTGCCTGCTTTCTGTGCAAGGAGCCTTTTGTTGATCCGGTGGTCACAAAATGCAAGCATTATTTCTGCGAGCACTGTGCATTGAAGGTAGGCCGCAATTTGATATGCTTTTGCGTTTATAATTAATTATGCCTATCATCTGTGCAATCGATAAGTTTGTCATGTTGAAAATCTATTCATTTGCTTGGCTGTCATATGCTCATATGTATAGTGATTAGTATGGAACCATGATTGTTTGATTTGGAGCTGAAAATGGGCTATATGGTAGTAACTGTTACTATAAGCTTTGTCCACCTTTTGGTTTAGCATCAACTTTTTCTGTATTACAAATTTAAGGTTAGTAGGCTAGTGATGGAAGAGCTGTTGGCTACGAAGTGGAAAGCTAGCTGTTTCTTTTGTTCAAATTAGAGGGTCAACTAAGACCAAATTGTGCGTCATGCTTATATGGACCTTTCTTATGTGCTTTGTAATGTACTCCCTCCGTTTTTTAATATAAGAAGTTTTAGCATTTGTCCACATTCATATATATATCTAGATGTATGTAGACATATTTTAGTGTGTATGTGCACTCATATTAGTATGCATATAGACAACATGTTGGATAGCTAAAACTTCTTATATTTATGCACGTAGGGAGTACTTGTTAAATGATTAAGTTTTCTTATTGGACCAGTTATTTAGATTTTCGTCCAAACGAATTCTGGATAGATAATGGCCGATGCTTTAGTTGAGACAAACCTTGCAGCAGAATTGTCCTGTTCGACTTTTGTTCTACAATTGTAATGACAAGTATCCTTTGGTTAATTTAATTATACTAGTTGGTATGCACGTGCAACGTACGTCTACCTAAATATCAACCATGAAAAATTGCAAATTACAGTCTAAAATTTTATGATTACAATATCAACACAATATAGTTATACTACCGAATATATAGCACACTAATATTAGAGAAATGCCTTCTCAGGCAAATATGTTTCTACTAATGTTTATAATAACCGTTTTGTTATTAAGACAACATAGGGATTTGTACATAACATTTTTGTAAACAAAGAGTGTTGAATAGATTTGTTCACTAACCTAGCAGACTCAATGATAGACATGTCTTAAGATAAAAATTGCCTACTTCTATCGATCATATTAATTGTTGGCCTGTGCGGTGCCCCGGAATAGTAAAGAAATACAGATGACCAAACAATTTGTGTGATTTCGTCAAGAAACGTTGCTAGTATTCATACAACGACAAAGACCAATTCTCTCTTCCACCTCTAGATCGTTGGGTCAATTTCACCATACCGGAATTGCAACAAGAGAAAGCAACTGAATTCTTCTCCACCCACCTGCCCTCCACTTCAATTATCTTCATCCCCCCTTTCTCTAGCATTGTTATCTCTACAAAATTTTGTCATCTCGCATCACAATTGCTTAGCCACCGGTTGTAAACTTAAACGTTGATGGTGTATGGTATGTTTGATTTTAGATGGAAAGGTCCTCACCTACCAGAAGAAATGATCTGATATTAATTACCCCCTTCGATACATATTAATTGTCGCAAATTTAGTACAAATTTGTACTAAAATTATGACCACTACTATGAATCGGAGGGAGTTAAAAGACCGTTAGACCAAACTGTCTGACTGGAATTTGAACATAAACACATTATTCTCGGTAGTACAAACAATGGTTGTAATAGTCTTATCAATCATTTTATCGATTTCAAACTTTAAAAAGTATTTGTGCTTGTCCAATAAATATGGATCCAAATAATGTAACACTGCTAGCAGAATGGAGTAAGCCACCAATCAGTATCTCTTTCACGACCATTTACCATCTGCATAATAAACCAAAGGAATACACAATCAATACCACGATAATGATATGAGAAAGCCTCGTTTAAAAAATAATGATATGAGAAAATAAAAAAAGCTGTTCATTTGTTTTCTTTTCTTTATTGCAACATGGTTTCACAGTATATAGCATATTCCACATCAAAAAAAAATTGAACTGAACAACTACATGCTACGGCTGCTGGTTAATTAGCACCTGCATTTTCACTATTTCATAGCTTCAGTATATTGAATTGTAAGTAAAAAAAATTTAAGACAAAGAAAATATCCGAGAGATAGAAGCCCACGCCTTGCTGGCTGTGTCGAATCAGACGTATGAGCAGTTGAGCACCAATAAATGACTGAGGCCTGAAGCAAGTAGGATGGGCGACGTTCAGCCTAATGGAGTAGAGGTGTCCATTCGTGATCTCTCCGTATCACTTTCCTCCCCCTCCCTATACTCGACAATCCCGATTCCCGAACCTAGCCCACGACACCTCCAGCTGTTACCTACTCTGCCTACATCCTCGTGCTTTCTCTCATCGAGGTTGACCACCTCTTCTGCCAAGCGGAGGTGGACCCAGACCCAAGCGCTCCCGCAAGAAGGACGGACCGCGATAACCTACCGGCGTAGCTCCCCACGCCCCTGCGGCGGCGCCGGCGGGAGCGCTCCTGGCAAAGTATGTTTTCTTCCGTCGCTATTTTGTTTTGTTTTCATCGGTATAGCGTCATGTTCGTCGAAGGAAACAACTCCAGATCGATCGGGTTTGGGCTTTCCTAGCTTCCACAGCCTGGCTTCCTATGTACGTGTGTGATCTAGACCAAGATCGAAGACATTGGCGATGCACGCACGACTCTTGCCGGTCTCGGCACCCTGACCATGGAACCCGACGGCGTCGAACCTTCGCTCCACCGCTACCGGACTCCTGCCAATGCGCCGCCCTGATTTGGAGAGGTGTTGACTAAATCGAGAAGCAAAGTCCATCCGGAGAAGGCATTCTATAAGCTGGAAGCATCCGTAAAAATCAGGAGCTGGGTACGGACATGTTCCAGGTTTGATTCTCTCCTGGCAATTCATGGCATATTTGCATTTGAGGAAGGCAAGGCCAAGAAAAAACATACTACGAGCGCATATTGCTTTCAAATTGTTTGTCAGCTCAAACACACATGTCCTGGAAGCAGTACCTCATGTGACCCTGAAATTATGTGCTCTTCTTTTGGCTCTGGTGGTCTTGATAAATTCTGGATTTTTGCATTGCAGAATTCACTTGAAGAGGCTCAAGTTCTTGGATACCACCCTATGTGAACTGGCTTTAGGTAGATTTTGATGCCCCTCTTGGTGCGAAGCTCGGGTTATGTTTGTGTAAATCATGGGCAGAGTTATCCGATCCGTGAAACAACAAAGCTTTTCAACTTTTATGAGAGGACACGACGAGTATACTCTTTGATTTCTTTATTTTTGTTCCTCGAGATAAGTTGGCTGCGAGATATTCATAAGCTGTGCGCCAATTAATAAACTAGCATTTTTTTTTGACTTTTTACAGTATCATCAGGGTGGGCGATCCGCCATCGAGGAGTGCGGGTGACAATCCCGCGCTCCTCCCCGCAGCTTCGTTCTTTTCCGGCAAGCTCAAGAGTTACATACAACTAGACTTTTCCTCAAGAGGTCGTGCTGATTTTACGATGGCGACGTGAGTGCAGCTCATTTGGCGATGGCAAGATGAAAGGGTCAACTAAGGCTACTGTTATACGAGTTGGTCGACTATGGGATAGAATGTGGATCTTGGAAATGTTTTTTCTCTACCGTTGCAACGCACGGGCATATTTGCTATTAGGTTAAAAAAAAACTACAATTAAACCTTCCAAACATATTTATGGAAATCAAACGGTCCAAAGAAGTAAAGCAAGAGTATGAAAATCATACGGTTCCTCCATGCACATAAACGTTTGCTACATTATTCACATCATCGCAGCTCTCAGCAGATTTGAACTTTGTACTATGTCGTTCCTGGCCTAGCTTCCAGATGTAAGATGTTACACAGGATCGCAACATGCCAGAGGTGGGCGGGCGATGGGTCAGGAGAACCAAGCTTCCAAACAGAAGAATTAATGCAGGGAGGTGTCTACGCCGATGCGACACTAGACGAGGAGGCGGCATAGGCGCAGTCGAAGAACAGATGTCTGCCGGTTTCAACCTCACCACAGGAGGCGCATGCAACCGTGGGAGCGCAATTCTTGTAAAATAGATTGGTGCAATTCTTGTTGACTAATCTTATCAAGATCATACTTCCCGATTCGATAATCCCTCGGTCTTATAGGAGAAAAAACTATATACTACAATCCAATAATCCGGATCGAAGGTATCAACGACGAAAGACTAACTGACGGCGCTCCCGCTCCCGCCATAGTCGCCGCAGTCGTCGCCGCCGGCCATGGTGGTGAACGAGAGAGAGGTAGGGTTAGAGTTCGGGAAATTGGGGAACGGGAGAGTGAGCGTCTGCCTCCTCGATTTGGTGATTTAATTAACCGGTAAGTGAACAATGTGCAAAACAACCCTTCTATTTTCGCGTTTGGTGGTTATCTGCAAACTTGAAACATCACGTGCGTCGCGTGTGACCGGTTTTCGGTGAAAACCGTGGCCCAGACCGGAAAGTGACCTCCCATGCACCAGCTTGTTGAGTTGTGTGATCGGTTGTTTCCGTTTTGCAAGTTCAGTGACTTATCTACACGCGAGGGGCAAGTTCAGTGACCAACTGTCATTAACTCTAAGTGCATACACATGGCCCTCACAAAAAGCTCACTATGCGTAGAGAAGGACACGTGCATTGCAAATTAAAGGACGTTCATGCCTTATGATGTGCATGTTGTACAGTTGGAAGACAAAAATAGAAAAAAACACTAGTAATCACCATTTGTCATAGCTTCTTCTTCTTCTTCTTCTTCTTCTTCTTCTTCTTCTTCTTTTGGAACATCTATTTAACACGGTTCAACAGAAGTCTCTTCATCCATGCAGGAACCTTTTGTTCTAGAGTGCTCATCCACGAAGAGTACTGGTCCCGCACATAGAACACCGTGCCACCCATGAGAGTCATCAGGATTAGGATTGTGTGGACGATGAAGCTCTTAATCTCTCCCTTCGACTCCTGGATGAGCAGATTGAATTGCAAGACTATCTTCTCCATAGCCAGCTTGTGTTCCACCATCATTTCCTCGGAAAACCTGATGAAATCATCCAAACCGCCGGCAGAGGCAGCTGCCATGGACGACAGGGATGCACAGATCATGGAAGGCTTCTCGACAGGCGTGCTCGGCCGCATTGTCAGCACTAGGGCGACGGAGATGATGGCGGCAGCCTTGTGGTACTCGCCGCGGACTGTCGTCACCTGCGGTAACAAAGCGAGGGCTACAAAGGTGACATACTTCACAACCAGGTACAACACGTGGTACTGGTACTCGCCGATCCAGTCAGCGAGGCCAAGCAGTGTGGCATTCATGCCGGATATCAGGGAAGACTTCTCCACCATGTATTTCATCACCATGAAGGTGAGGACGAGGATGGTGAGAGACCTCGACTTGGGGTACGCGTCTAGCGGAAGCAGTATTTTTGACAGACCGCTTAGGGCTAGGGCCACCAGGAACGAAAGTGCCCAAAGAGCAACAAGGGTGGCCAGCACTCCGACGAGGTAGCCGAGTACTGTGGATTCTATGCCAAAGATAGAGAGAAACTGAGAGGTAAAAGAAGGCTTCTCAACCAGCACTGCAGCACCCTGCATATCATTTACCACCATGCTGGAGTAGCTCATGAACACATCCATCACCACGAAGGCGACACTGCCGACGATCACGTGTCTATATCCCGACGACTCCTCAGCAGGTTGCTTCTGTGAGCCCCGCGGTGCGGGGCGGAAGAGGCCTACGTTGAGCACCACCAGCCCTATCAGAGTGCAGGTAAGGTAGCAAGCGAGGCAAAGAAGCATAGCTAACACTTGGGAGACAATGGAACTTTCAGATATGAGAACAACCCAAGGAAAGTTATTCAGCGCCAAGGGGAAGATGAAGGCGATCGGGATCATGATCGAGGAGAGTTTGCCCGACGACGGAAAGACAGCAGCTAATACAAGAAACCAGAGAGAAATCATGCACACGACGTAGACGAGGTAGCCGGCAAGGAAGACTAGTGTGGCCATCGTGTTGGATCAAAGTGGGTGATCAGAAATGCAAGATTACTAGCTACTCGTACTACGTACTGGTGGTATGCTCCTATATAGTAGACGAGGTCCTTCATCGTTAACACTACGCCTAGGGCGATAGTTCACTCTAGTGGAGGTTACACTGATAATTTACATATGTTTCGTATTCCATACCAGCCCTGGTATGTAAATACCGCCTGGGCCCCGCTCACGACTCTGCCCCGCCCACTGTTTTTTTGTAGTCCTCAATCCTCTAATATTGCTCCTCTGTCCTGCTGCGAATCTTATTAAATTATCTCTTCATACGAATATTAAATTATGCAAGTGAACGAGCGATTGAACTGAACCCCAATCGGCCAATCCTATCTCCAGTTGATTATCACAACTAGTGGACGTTGACTGTACTACCTTATCAAGAGTTGTACAGTACAACTTATGGAATGATATATGATGTCAACCCTGCAGTATTACTGACATCCACTAGTAGCTAGGATAGAATACAACTTACTCATACTGACATCTGCTAGTACTAGCTACTAGAATATATTACTTTTTTTTTGCGAATAACACCTCAGATCTAACAAGCAGCAGAGGCATACACCCCAAACAAAACTGAAAATACATCCAGGTCCTTGGGACCCCTAATCCCTACCCACTCCGACGCGGAGCGAGGACGCGCCGCCGCACCGCTGCCGCCGCTCCCTCCTGGAACCGACGTCGCCTTGTAGCCTGCAGTCGGTTTCGTCGCGGTCGGGAAGTCGTCGCTCTCGGCCTCTGCGTGCCCGCACGACGGAGGGGAGGAAGAAGGGAGCACCGCCGCTGCTCCAGATCGAGGCGGCCGGCCCGGAGCCAGCACCTGCAAGAACACGAGGCCTCCGACGTACCTCGAGCTCGGGGAAGTCACGCGCGCCGCGGGAGAACTCCAAGGAGCTCCACCGCAGGAGGGGGAGCACGCCGACGCCAAAACACCCACCACCGGCACCACCGCCTCCATAGCGCCGCCGGCCGGGTCCCTACCGAGTCCTACACTATATACACACCGAGAGGAGGGGTTCCCCCACCATCCCGCCGCCGGAGCGGCCGACGGAGGTGGAGGAGCCCGGAGATCTGCGGCGGCGAGGTGGATCGACGGGGTGGTTCCAAAAATCGCCCTCTGGGCACTGTAGACGGAGAGAGGGGATTTAACTTACTAGAATAGATTACAGCTTACTTATACTAGGGGTTTAGGGTTTATGATAGAGTACATGGTGTGTGCCAATTGGCTATGTCTAAATCGTATATAGTACCAGCAAATTAACTCAAGACTTGGCAACTGGCAAATAACTACACTTCTGTAAATTGACCAACAAGCATGCATGTACCTAGCCCGAGAGTCATGTTTAACCAAGAACAGCATGAGAGGAAAGGATCCATGCATGACCATTGACCTACCACTTCGATTCCGATGAAACTCGCCATTAATTGATAAGATTGAAACCGGTTTGATTTCCAAAGATGCTTTGAGAACGGTGGCACTCTTTGAGAGAAGTTTTATATGATATTTTATGTCCGCATTTAAAATTGTTTTATTACATTTATTGTTGAATAATAAAATTCTAAATAGAGAAGCCAGCCGGGGCTCACTAAAACAATTTACGCTCAATTTTTGACTTAATCAAACTTTGTATAAATTTTGACTAAATATATAAGAAAAATTAGTGTCTAAAGCATAATATCAATATTACCAGAATATCGTAAAATACATTTTTGTACTATATGTATTTTGTATTATATATATTGATCATTTTTACAGAGTTTGACTTTGACTAGAAGCACTTGCAAGCACCGGCGGATCTACTTGGAGCTAAGGGGGTGCACAGGACACCGGGTAGGACAAAATTTCATGTGAAATTGCAATTTTTCACCACACATGCACCCCCAAAAAGATTGATTTTATCTCTTGGTGCACCGGTAGGGACCCTGATGCTCCAAGCTCTAGCTCCGCCACTGCTTGCAAGGTAATTCTGAATGTAAGGAGTATATAGTATCATCGATTGAATTGAAGGTTCATCGAACAACCTAACGTGTGAGAGAGAGTCGACCAAATGTTAGTGTTTTACCGGTCTCGTTTATCCACTGTACTGCTTTTATTTTCAAACAAGAGCAGCTCTGGTCTTACGCGGAGGCGACGTCATAGTGCAAAGTCACAGTTGACTTCATCTGTGATGTCACAGATCCGTTTGTAATGGATCGACGGCTCAGAAAGAGGAAAGCCAAGGTACTGTAGATCCTCTGACTTTGTACTCATGATACCTCTGACTTTGCATTCATGATACTGTCCTCTTCTGACATTGCTCTAACAAGTGGGAGAATTCACAGCGATTCTATGCACCCAGACGGTTAGACCTAGCTACCTCGCCCGAGTGGAGTAGTAGTAGTTTTTGGAAGTTGTTCTCTTTGGGCAAGTTGATACTTGGAGACCGAAAGAAACATTGGGTGCTTTGCTAGCTGAAACAACCTGTAGTAGTAAAGTTTAAGCTGTTGCAAGTTGAAACTTTGAGATGGAAAGATACTTGTAGTTGTAAAGTGTAAGCCCTTGCAAGTTGAAACTTTGAGATGGAAAAACATTGGGTGCTCTGCTAGCTGAGACAACTTGTAGTTGTAAAGTGTGTAAGCAATTGCAAGTTCAAACTTATAGAAAAAGACACTAGCTGTTCAAACTTAGAGAAAGAGACACTAGCTGAAACAACCGGAAATCTGTAATGGGTGGTACGTCCAGATGATCACACAATCTGGACCATCGCTCTCCCTCGTGATCTGCACCCATCGTGGTATTTTATCTGGTATTGAAGCCGTATATCTGTGCTATGTCAGGCGAGGGTCCTACAGAGTCCAAATAGATTCTGGACCAGACCGCCGTTACGGCGTGAATGGTACACGTTTTGGGTCGATTTCCTGTACCGTGATCTAACTTTCTGGACGGACGTTTGCCGGCGCATTGACTCCACCTCAACGCCCAAAGGCTACAGTCCTATTCACCTTCCGTCTCCCATCCCAGATCCCAAACTCTAGTTCATCCGCAGCTCCGATCCTTAACCAGCCATGGCTTCCTCCTATGTTTCCAGCCAAAACATTATAACACGAACACTAAAACACTAAGCCTTATCCACGTAACTCTAAACCTTATGCACGTAAACCAAAATCCCTAAACTGAACGAAAACAAAGTGCGACAAGCCGACCGATGCTCCTTCGTAGCGTCGTAGCACCTAGCCAATGCAGCTCCGTTGTAGATGTTTACACTCCGTGCTTCTGTAACCGAAGGCATGTTCTGTCGGATCTTCCGATTATCGTAGAACTTCACCCTCCAACACACATGGACTCGCCATGCTTTCGATGTATATTCGAATTTTCATTTCAAAGAAAGTAAAATCTATCAATCCGATAGCCCAACAAAACTAATAATTTCTTTGTATGACCAAACAACCCAAACTTCCTTACAACAACACAAGTCCACATACCAGTTCTCATCTATATAGACCAACACATTTTCTACCTATCACTCATGAATATTTCCTCTTTTTTTACATTTTGCATACTACCTCATTTTCTAAACCGATCAACACTATGCGGCAAATAGTTGTGGGCATCGCATGCCCAATCAGTACTGCTGATGTTCGAGGTTTAATATTACTATGTCATCCTTACATCAGTGCATAAGTACTTTACAGCAAACTCAGATGTTCGAGGTTTAATATTACTACGAATTACGACACACTTACTACTACCACGTCCGGTTCTCATACGAATTACAGCACACTTAATAATATTTCGATGTTCGATATTATCCGACCCCTCTAGGGGACTGAACACAGATACTCAAAATTATCATCCCAATCCTAAACCCTGCACCAACCATACTGATGTACTTGATCTTGGGGGCTTGGCGAATCAGTTACTGCTCTAGAATAGGTGCTGCACCATGAAGTCTGGTAGATCTCCAGCATTTCCTCCTAGTGTCACGATCAGGTAGGCAATCATCTTTCTCAGATAGGTGAGCACCTCCTGCATTCGAGAACAGTTTTAGCATCTCAGTGTCAAGCTCAACTATTCAAAATTACCACTAAAAAAAAACTATTCAAAATTCACAGCAAACTGAACATCATTACAGGACACATACATTGTTCAGTGGTTCCCCGAGGTACATCCCATTGTACTCCCTTATGTGGTGGAGCATGATTTTCGGCCGGTTCATACTTGCTGGAGCTGAAGTGCATGCCGCCGTTGTAGTCCAAAGTCCAATTACTAGAACTGATTTCCCAGTCTGGCAAATTTTCCTGGATTCAGTTAATGAGTCCATGGAGAACTAGGGTAGCATTCTCCTCGTGTTTTGCGCGCATGCTCTCTCACCCCTCTGAGGTCATGGTCGGGTCCATGACAAGCAAGTGTTTGTGATCAGTGTCGAACACATACAGTGCCCAGCTTCCAAGGAATTCCAGCGGTAACATCAACTGCAGTTCAACACACGGCATATATGAGTGCAGATATCACAAGCTAAGATCCAATTTTTTGGAATGTCAGTACCAATTTTTCACAGGAATATTTCTTACCCTTTTCACAAACTCCAGATCATACATAATCATACCTCGAGCCTCCAGAGACATCATCATCGTCGTGTACTCGAAGTCGGTTAGCAGGACCATGGTGCATCAAGTGCAGCTACGAAATGAACATACAACGTCATTAGATAGTTCCAGCACAAGGTACATACACACATGCTAGGAAACAAAAAATCAATATGCATACCGCAAACAACGGTGAAAATATGTAGCGCCATCGATCCGGTGAATTCCGTAGATCCCGAACTCGAGCACTGTCACCACTTTGTGAACTGCAGTCCACCCAACCAGAGTAATCCTCCCTCCCGGGCCAAATTCCACCCTGAAATCCCACCCGCTTAGCTGCACCGTGCTTGGTGTAAAGTGCTAAAACCACTTCCTGTCAACACAGAGGATATGGCTGCCAGTTCTACTTAAAATTATGGTGTGGCCACATACCCAGTTTCAGACACTTCACATACTTATCTAAGATGTGTTTGGCACAGCTCATCATGTTGCCAACAAACTTATGGACGGCAGTAGCTAGTGGTTCTTCATGCCTAAGTCCATAGGCTCCTGGGAATCTCTCCCCAAGTTCTACTTTCACCCTAATGTTTCTCCTTATAGGCCCATCATCAAGAACTCCCCCTGTCTTTATCACTACCTTTTAATCAGAATCAAGATTGATAATCATCAGAGTCCTTGCTATGCCTCTAGGACCTGCATGATATTATTACCGCTTAGAAGTTGGTTCCGCCGAAAATACATCTAGCACATCCACACCTGAATCAAGATGCACACCTGAATCACCCCTACCACTGCTCGCACGACTTGATTCCCTTCGCCTGCTCGAACTGGAACCACCACCAGGTGAAGCAATTCCAATAATCCGTGGTCGTTGCATCTCTTGTAAGAGTGGACCGCCCAACAACAGGAGTTTCAGACTCATACACATGTTCTGTACTGACTGCACATGGAAATTCGCCCGCATTATGGCTTACATATTAAAATGTTGTCTTTCTACATATTAAAATGTAGTCTTTCTAAAATGTAGTCTTGGCATCACATTTTCATTCGACTCCCCTCCAGTGGTTGAACCCATGGCAACTTGCCCTTCATGGAACATATTACGATGTCAGTGTCTACAACAGATAATTTCATACCACTTTCCAAATTTTGTAAACTAAAACATCTCTTACCAGCACTGCTTGCGCCCGCTGCTTCCCTTCTTGTGCTCTCGCGGGTCGCAGCTCTGCGTACATAGTACAACTCTGGACTAGAGCTCCCCCTTAGTGATCCAAGTACATACAGACCAGTACCTGTTATGGTCAAATCAATTTCTGTCAGCACATAATTACAGTCCTGCGATATAACAATTTTCTCTTTTTCCCAGCTGTTTCGATGACTAACCATTTGTCCCAGACGAACTGCCAGCAGAACCGCCGTCGGACTCCACATGTTCATCGCCTCCTTCATCTTCTGCAGCGGATCATTCAAATTTTGTTGGTTGGACTACCATTTTCAAACACAGTTCCTCCACATAACAAATTACACTGACTAGACTAACCAGAACTTGGCGCCTCATGCTCTATGTTCAGATGTTCAGCAAAGCGGACTCTCTTGATAGCCTTCTTCCTGCCCCGCTTTGATGAACGTTTTACCCCCCAACGGCCACGCCGTCCACCCCGACCCGTACTGTTGGAACTGTTTGTCCGAACAGCAGGAGCTACAACTCCAGCATCCAGGCATACGGATGCCTCAGCATCAGTTGTAGTGGTATCTGTGTCACAACAAAAAGGGTTCCATAAACAATGGACATGCAGTTTTCATAAGCATCATAACAGTCAGGAGGTCGCCGGTAAGTACCAGTATTGTTCCCCTGCGTTGTTACATCCGCCATAAGATCATTGACATGGTCCAGAACATTTCTGCTCAGATCATCCACTTCCGTGCCTTCGACTGCTTGATCATCTTCAGTCGCTGAAACCATGTTAATGTCCCCTGCGGAACTTTTGTTCCCAGAATCCGTAAATACAAGCATAAGCAAATTCAGCAAATAAAAGGTATCATGCCATCAGATTACCGAATTGCCATCTTGCAGTTCCCTTGCCATCTCCTCGGCTACATCGCACACTCCCTCAACGACAGCTGATGCATCAATTTTTTTCACGGAGGAATGAATTACCACAAGTTTTTATAACTGCCAGCAAAAAATCAGAAGTTTTTCTTCTAGGTACCAGCTCTGTCTAGCTCATCTTGCAGTTTTCTCGCTATGTCCGCGTCGCAGAGGACAGACGCTATGAACCTCCTGAATTTGCGCAAGGCACCTACATAATCAATATGAGTTAATAATCACGGATGCTCTCATCCAACGTATGCTAAGCAATGAATCTATATGTATATCTTTGTACACATAATATTTCCACTAACCTTCCCTCTCCAAGTCATCTTGCAGCTTTCTAGCTAATTCTTCATCATCCTTGCACAGTGCTGTCATCGATGAGCTATCCCCCTTGTTCCCCACACCTGCTCCAACAATATGGCCTTAGAAAATAGGTTTGAAACAATTTTGAATAAATTGATCAACTTTAGTCAACAAAATCGGTCGCATTTCAGAATTTGTGTGTCCTAATACACTACTTACCATCTCTGTTCAAGTCATCTTGCAACTTTCTTGCTATCTCTTCATCGTCCTTGCGCAGGGTTGTCACCTCTGAGCCCTTCCCAGTGTTCACCCCACCTGCAGCAAGCAAATATCATTAAGGCATTATCAAATATGGTACATTTAAACAAACATGTTCCATATTCTTTTCCATGTCCGCTAACACAATACTCACCACCTCTGTTCAGATCGTTTTGCAATTTTCTTGCTACTCCTCATCGTCCTTGCATTCTTCTGCCACATGATTACTTCAGCACAAACAATCGCTTATAAGAACTGAATAAATGCTGCACCACAAGTATGTACTCACCTCCTCTGTTCAGATCATCTTGCAGCCTCCTTGCTATCTCCTCATCTTCCTTGCAATCGTCTGTCACCTGGTTTCCTACTCCCTTGTGCAACCCACATGTACCACGATTATATTGATTGCATTAATGTATGTACAAAGCTCCAATAAAATGATCAACCTCACTGAACTAACAGGGGCTCCATAAATTCTTTCCAACATGGGAAGTCACTACTTACCATCTCTGTTCAATTTATCTTCCAACTCCCTTGCTACCTTCTCATCGTCTTTGCATTGTTTTGCCATAAGGGAGGTCTTGAGTTTGCGCATCCCACTTGGATAATGATTATCCAATTAAGAAGTAAGCATAATATATCTCTGATTAATTCATACACTTATTTTAATGAAAAAGCTATTTTTTGTGGTCTGAGTGCCTACCCCTTTTGTTCAGCTCATCATGCACCCTCCATGCCAATTTCTCGTCGCCTCGCACATCGGTGGCACTGTTGAGCCTCTGATTGTCCACATCCCACCTACGGCAACCATTTTGCAGAACACAATTTTGTAAATAAGTCAAAAACTGATGATACAATTTACCAACAAAAATCTCAGCTTCACTAATCCATCCTTTTAGCTATCCCCAATGCTTACCTCCCATGTTCAGTTTATCATGCAACTGCCGTGCCATCTCCTCGTCTAGAAAGCACCTAGGGTCCACCCTTCCTGAACTTCTAGTTTCAGTTTCTTCAGTCTGTACCATTGGTGAGCTCGGTTCGATCCCGCCCTCCCATGTCCGGCACAACTCCTCCTCCCGGTCCTCCACCGCTGGTAGCGACCCCGTCGCCGGCGACTACGCATACTACACCTTCCCCTCTCAGCACAACAACGTATCCTGGATCTAACCTCCCAAAGTTCTCTGAAGAATCCCCAACCTCCAGCCTAGTGGATCAAATATTGGGTTCGAATCAAATCCTTGATTCAGTAAATGCATACACCTAGCGGAAACAAAATACAGATACTGCTTTATTTTTAAATAAAATACAGATACTGCTAGCTTACCTCTCAAGCGGGAATACCATTCTATTCTCTGGAGCGAGTCGAACCGCCGCCCTCCTACGGTCAGCCGATCCCGACGGGAGCGCACGGCCCCTCGCCACCTCCGGCCTCCTGTTACCAGTTCTCCGCCGCCACCCGAGACTAGATGTCGCCACTGGATACTATGCTTCCAAGATTAGGAGCACACGATGGGGCCAGCTCTGTACCGCACTCAGGCCCACCGTTTTAGGATCGTGACGGAGTAGAAAATGTGTACCATCGGACCATAATTTCTTCTAACATCTAGGACCACCGGAACAGGAAAACCGATGTGCGCGTGGGACGCGGAGTTCGCTGGGAGGACATTTATTGTGCACGTAAACGCGCCAGGCCGCAGTATAACAAAATTTATATAATTCGCTCCTGACTGACATCGCCTGACAACACCGCATCCCAACGCTTGATCCAATGGTCTAGATAGTATGTTCATCTGGACATACCACCCAAATTGCCGCCTCCATCCTGAAACAACTTGTATTACTACAGTGTAATCCACGCCCATATCTCTTCGGAAGAAAAAAAAACAACCCACGTCCATATATATATATGCACCTCGACCATAATGTTTTTCAGCAAAGCACAAGATCAGATTGTAGCTAGCACAACCAAACATCTGTTCCATAGTTCCCAACAAGCAAGCTCTACCAAGTGCATTGAGCAATGGCTTCAACCACCGACTTCACCGACCGCTTTGACGTCTCTGGGCCGGCGCACATCATGTCAACAGCCACCGCCGGCCATCCTGCCCTAACGATGATTGACTGGTACGCCATATCGTGCAACATGCACGGGATCGTTAGTTCAAATTTGATACCAAATGTTATTTTCAAGCGTGGTTTGCAAAAAAATAGCATTCTGAATACTGACTTGTGGTTTGTCCAGGCTTCGAAAAATTTGTGGGTCCATCACTCACAACATCAAGTCTAGAGCCACCACCGGCCATCCTGCTCTAATGATGATTGACTGGTACGCCATTGTGCATCAACTATGGGATCGTTCATTCAAAGCACATCATGATTTTGTACGGTGACTTATTTGCAAGAAAAAGCTAGCATTTCTGAATACTACTCTGACATGTGGTTTGTCCAGGTTTCAAAATTTGCTTGGGTCCACGATTGACAACATCATGTCTAGAGCCACCGTCGTCGGCTATCCTTCTCCAACGATGATTGATTGGTATGCCATGGTACATCATGATTTTGTAGGGTGACTTCATTGCAAGAAAAACTAGCAATCTGACTTGTGGATTGTCGAAAAGATTCTGGGTTTATATCACTGTGTCCTGTTACTGCAGGAACAACGAGGAGCACCGGCGGTGCATCGCGGCAAGCCTCGTGCAAGGCACCTACATCCTCGAGAATGACATAATCAATTGTAGGGTGGACGCGGAGGCGCTCGCTCCATCGTGGTGGGAGAGCTTTGGCTTCCAACTCATAGACGTGCTCCAGGATGATGCCTTAGACGAGCACAAGGGAAACATCTTTGGCGCCATCTTCAAGCACGTGCCCGTGGCAGACGGGCCGTGCCACTCGTCTGCTCCGCAGTTTATTGTGGCCTTCCGAGGGCCAACCATGGCTTATCATGCACCCAACAGCATACAGAACATCCAACTTGACTTGAAGAACATCGCCAACACCCTCCCGAGCTGCAAGCGGTCTAACATGGCGCGTCTGGCCATGGCGACAATCACCAAAGCTGACGGCTTTGAAAACAGCTCCCTCTGGCTGGCGGGGCACTCTGTCGGCGCGTCACTGGCGCTAGACGTTGGGCGGGCCATGATGTCCGACGAGGGGCTCAATCTCCCGACTTTCCTCTTTAACCCGCCACAGGTGTCTTGGGTCCAGCAATAAATCTGCTGCTCCCTTCCGAGGCGGTGTGGAGAGAAATGCAAGTCGCGAGTAACCTTGTCAAGGCCGTCCTCGGGCTTGTCCTCAGTCCCCACCGGAAGCGCATGGAGGCCGTGTTTGAGCGGCTATCCCCGTGGGCACCAAACCTGTATGTGCACGACAAAGACCACGTCTGCCAGGGCTTCATCAACTACTTCGAGCAGCGGCAACAGATGCAGGAGCGCTTCTCTGGCGGCGTCGCCAAGTCCGCAACCACACTGTCCTACCGTGACATGGTCTTCTCCGCGCTCGGCAAGGAGAAAGAGCGGTCCCATCTCCTGCCGTCTGCGACCCTGTGGAAGAACTCGAGCATGAGCAAAGACGTGAAGGGACTCCAACAGATGTCCTTGGCCGCACATGAGCTCCAGCAGTGGTGGAAACCGGACGCCGAGCTCGGCTTGAGCAACAGGCGTTATAGCCTCCCTTTACAACAAGTGATACGCTATTTATTTGTTTTTTTTTTGACGAACCTGGCGGCGAACTCCCGCATTGCATTATAAGAAAAGAATCGGTCCAGCTAATATGAGAAACCGGACCCAAAAATCATACAAAACTCGGTTAATTAAGGAGAACCGAGCGAAAACCACACTCCACTGCCACACAACCTAGCTACACTAGGATTGGAACGCCGCCATGCAACGCGACCACCTGACACTAAGCACCACAGTCGCTGCAACTCCGATGCCTCAGAACGCGCCGGCGACCAACGTCAAGAGCAACCTTGTCGCCCACACGACACAAGGTCAATGCTCTCGAAGATAACGTCAAGAGCAATCTCGGGGCCGCCACCCCGACATCCACGACCGTCCACAGAAGGGACGGAAACCCCTGCAATGCCACTGTCCGTGACACTCCACCACACCACGCCGTCAGTGCCGCACAGCCACCAGCGCCCTACGGCCTCTTCAAGCTCCAGCGCGAAGCTCCGAGCAAGCCACGACAGTGGCCCTACCGACCAAGATCAGGCCCAGTTTGGGCACAGATCGGGCCCGCCGACCCGCCGGCCTGCGCCCCGCCGCCTCGCAGCCCCGGCGGCGCAGCACCGCGATAGCCTCGCTGCTCCGCCTTCCCTCTCCGGGCGCCGCCATGCCGAACCTCGTCGCCATCTCGCGCCGCCGTCCGCACCCTCGCGTGGGAAAGCCGCGGAAACGGAAAGATCGCCCCGCCGCCACCTTCCTCGGGGCGTGCGTTTGGGCAAGTTTCGGGGGAGGGGGGAGGGGGCGTTTGATGCAGAGGCGATCCGCCAATTCTTTAGCCTCTTCCGTTTGGGCAAGTTTCCCGAGTGATGGAGGATGAAGACACATTCAATAAGAAAATATTTCCTCGATCGCTATTGTTCTCCCGTCACTATTGATGGTATCATGTACTTCTTGACAGGAGGGACATCTGGCGCCTTGCGTTGCTTTGACCTCGAGGAAGAACAGTGGAAGGACGACCCAATCGAAGGTCCATCAGAGGTTGATGGTGCAAAGACGTAGAGTACAATAGCAGTCTACATAACAAAGCTCAACGATTTTCTTTGCGTGGTCAAAGAGGAGTACAATGATGTGGGAATGTTTCGACACTCACATGATGCATCCACCAACGTATGGATCATGGACAATTTTGGTAAAAGTAACTGGGCCAAAGGGTACACCATCCCAATGGGCACATTCGGGTATCGTTGTATGCCTATTAGGGTGATGCACGGTGGCAAAAAAGTTGCTTGTGGAATATGTTTCTAGATACATGCAGGGGCGATCGTCCTTTGGACTCTATGATCCTCACACCAAGGCATGCACAGAGACATTATGCAGGGGCCGGACTATCTCCAAGGAAACATTGTTCTCTGTAACGTGCACTTAGAACACCGCGTGTCAGTTAAGAATTAGTTCACTATTTGGTCTGTATTGCAATATTTTACCGTGCGTATGTCATATTTTTCTAGCAGTTTGATGGTCGGGCCAAAAGTAATATTGTGGTATTTGTGTTCCCGGTAATACTTTGCGTTTATTTTGTATGTTCTTTACATCATAGCTAAAAATCATCAACACAAATTATGATGCACATGCCAGGGACCATGAAAAACCAAATGGCTGCGGCCAAACCCTCCATTTCGAAAAAAAAATGAAAAACCAAATACAGGGCAAAGAGTGTACTGGATGATGATCATTGTCAAGTTATAAAGAAACTGAGACGGTGATGCTCTATTGGAATATTAATTTTAATCGGATGATCCTGATGGCACCGTACCTCAAAGCCATGTCAGGCAGGAAACATTACTGCACCTAGGAGAAGTTGAACAACAATAAGTTAGATTTTCAGGCGAGGGGAGCCGGTGACAGTGGTTCAGGGCGTTGCACTTCCACTACAGTACAAAGTGCAACGCCCTGAACCAAGCATTCCTGCACTGTTCTGGGAGTAGCAACCAAATAAAGATGTACCAGAAGTCCAGAACATACGAAGATGCGTACATCACAAATCTTCATCACAAAAGTTTATTGATGTAGCCCGACATACGACCATCACTATGTCAAGTACTCCAACACATTACAAGTCACTATGGACATCAAAAGTGAACTCCTTCCTCTATGTGAACCTCGATATGACACTTTGGAATGGTATACTACTTGACCATCGTCACTTTGTATTGCTAGTCATGACGAGTACGAGACCACGGGAAGATGGCCAAGGCGCAAGAGGAACGAAGGCCGACAAGATGATAGGTTGGAAGAGACGAAGGAAGAGGAGAAAAGACCCAGGCGGCGGTAGTACCGCTGGGTTAGGCGGTACTACCGCCCGAGAGCTGCCGCCACCGCTACCGCCGCCGCTACCGCCAGAAACGTCAGTCTGGAGCTCCTTCCGGTACCAACTGGTACCGCTGGCGGTACCGTCGAGGTGGGAAGATTTGAAGTCAACCCGCACCAGCGGTACTACCGCTGGGTTAAGCGGTAGTACCGCCGCTGCGGGATCCAGCACGGGTTGGAGGCCCATGTAACCTTACCCACCTACCACCTCTGGGTCAACACTGTAAATAGGACCTCCCTGGCTCAGATCTAGGATAGACTATGTTTTGATATTAGAGTAGAGCTGTGCTCCCCACCTCAAGACGGTCTCCTTCCTCCCCTTGTGGGGATGGTTCCTCCCCTTGTGGAGAAGATCCCCTTATGGATTCAAGACCTCTACTTGTAGTTTGACTACTCGCCAATCTTTCATCTTCGGGTGACTATTGGAGCGGTTCGGTTGACCGTTGGAGAAACAACCATCCAAGATCCCTTCTTGTATCTACTTGCCGATCTCCCACCTTCGTGTGGATTCTATTGGGCCGGTTGGACTGACCGGTAAGGGAAACAATTCTTGTATCTTGTGTGTGTTCTTGTGTTCGGGGCGTTCTTCATGTGTTCTTCGTGTTTCTCGTGTTCTTGCGTGCGTTCGTCCACATCCGTCGTCAATCCGTGAAGATCGGGCCACCCTAGTAGTCCCGTACTACACCATATGGTATCAGAGCATGGTTGCCACGGATTTGACTTTGTTTCCCCACAAATCCCCGAAATTTTTCTTTGATTTTGAGAAATTTGAAAATTTCCACCAAAATAGCCCCAATTTACTTTTGGTCCGATCTGAGATTCGAGTGCGTTTTTGCAGGTTTTGATCCATAGATCTATTTCTATACTTGTTGATCTACCTTCCTTTGCGTTCTCATGGCCTAATTCTTTCGATTTTCCCTCCGATTTGAGGATTTTCGGGCCATTTTTTCGCCCAAATCGGCCATTTTCGCGTTTTCGGGCACGAACAGCGACCTCCAGCGGTACTACCGCCCCCTACAGTGCTACCGCCAATCGGTACCGCCAAAAACGGCTTTCTGGACCCCCGAGCGGTACCTCGAGCGGTACTACCGCCGGGTTAAGCGGTACCTCGGAAAACTGAAATTTCAGAAAATTGTTTTGACCATGTCTTTTGATTCCGGACTCCGTTTTTGGTGTTCTTTGGCTCGTTTCGAAGCTACGATCAAGGCCTTCGTCACCATTGCGGAAGATCCATCATCCACCACCACCAAAATTCGTGGGCAAGCACGAAGCTTCAACAACGAAGGGTGAAGAACATCGACGAAAGGTATAACATCGCTAATCTTTACCCCTTGCCATTCCGTTGAAAGCCACACTATATCTTTGCGATTACTATGTCCTATTGAGGCTAGCTCTTGATGATTGCTTGAGCTTTGCACATTTGCACCGTGTAGTTTCCGAGCAAAAGTTGTGCGCTAGTTCATATATCATATATCTTGTGTTGGCATCAAAAAGAAGTGGGTGTGCAAAAATAGAAAAGAATCAAAAGAGACAAGAAGCAAAAAGTGCCAAATCAAAAGAAAGAAAGAAACACCCTTGCCATATCTTGTAGGAAAGCGCAAGCTCGATGAACATCTAGTAGGTGGTGCATTGTTGTGCAAATCTTGTAGCCCACCAAATAAATTGCAATCGAGCTAGTAGCTCTCCTTGTACTTGTGCAACACGAGCTTATAGTCTTCGCTAGGATCATATAGTTCTTTAGCTCACTTCTTGGTTGCATGAGTCCCATTTATCTCTCCGTGCGTGTGTTTCCTTGAACTACATTCCTATCTTTGAGATTGACTTGTATTTGCTTTGTGATCATCGTGGTTCTCTACTTGCTTTGACAATATCTTGGTTTCCGGTTGGTTCAATTTGCTTTCCACCTACCATACCTACCTACCAACTTTTAAGTCATGTGTGTTTTGGAGTTTGCTTTGGATACTTGAACACAACCATTTTACTTTGTGATCGTTTCCCTTGGTTGTCCACGACGTCCAATACTATCTACAAGGTGAGAGGTTGTGTTCTAGTTCCTTTCCACTCCACATATATACACTTGTCTTGTGAGTTGACATGTCTAGAGATTGTGAATGCAACTATGGAGCCTATGAGGAGGACTACACGATGAGTCACATGTACTATGATGCCCCAACCATTGAGGACATGGGGGACTACTACGACTACTACACCGACAACGACCCCCATGACATGATGGATCATCACCAAGACTTCCGCTACAACTACTCTGACTACGACTCCGACTATTCAAGCGTCCATGACATGGAGCGGTACCACGACTTCGAGCAACCTTCATCATATGGTATCGACTCCAAGTACATAAGATTCTACCATGACTCCGACTACACAAGCTCCAATGACATTGAGGCGCAAATTCCCTCACATGCCTCATCATATGGTACCGACTTCGACAACAATAACATGGTGGAGCCATACATCGACGAAGATTGCTCAAGCTTCGCCGACATGGAGAACTACTACGACTACTACTCCAAGTACTCCGATGAGAACTTTGATTCTACCATGGTCAAGAGCGGCACCACCAAGCGTCATGGCACAACCTTCTATGGTTCAAGCTCAAGATGGTGCTCCGACAAGAAGGCCACCATGAGTTCATCCTATGGATCTCCATCTACTTCCAAGAGTGTCAAGCTTCGCCATTCGCCATCAACTTCAAGAAGGAGCCATGACAAGGCCGTCGCCAAGAGCGACAATCTTCGACATTCTCCTTCAACAACAAGAAGGCGCCCCAAGAAGTGCATCGACAAGGCAAAGCTCCAAAATCTCAAGGATGCCATGGACAAGTTTGCCAAGAGCCTACATCCTTCATCTAGCTCATTAAGGCGCCACAAGAAAGATGCCAAGGTTGACCACAACATGTCACCAAGCTCTAGTGGAAGCTCCAAGGAAAGGTCGCCAAGGTAACAAGCACGCCGACGCCAACATGAGGAGAAGCATCCGAATGACTTTCGGCGACACCCTACAACTCAAGAACGCCAACGACGACATGAAAACAAGAGGGCGACAAAGGCGCATCCTATGGTGTCCCCTAGTGCTACCACTCCAAGTGCGCCAACAAGAGCTACAAGTCCCATCTTTGACAAGATCATGGCCAACATCGACAACTTCTTCGATAATTTCATACGTCGAGGCCGGAAGAAACATGGTCACAAACGTGAGGCCGCTACCCTATTGGCGCCCATCTCAAGCACTTCTCATGATATGGTATCTACACCAAGTGCCACCACCACATTGGTCCCCGTATGGCAAGAAGAAGACCTTATATGTGACAATTGCCAAGGCCAAGACCATGATCCACGAGAATGTCCCAATCTCTTATGCCCAATATGCAATGGAAGAGGTCACATGATGTGGGAGTGCAATGTTGGTGATCAAGATGGTGAGAAGATGGTCGAGCATGGGATTTTCCCTTCGACCAAGGAGGCGAGCATGGATGATGCTATCATCTTTGACCATGAGTCAAGTGATGAAGCGGAGCATGGGATTTTCCCTTCCGCAATGGAGTTGAGTGATGATGCCGACACTATGACATTGACCTTTGGAGGCGAGTTGGTCAAGAAGGTTGAGCATGGGAGTTTACCTTCAACCTTGGAGGCATTTAGAGATGAGAACCTTGAGCCTACCCTCATGTGTTTGAGTTATGAGATGGTACCAATCACATGTGAGAATGAGAGCCACTTAGCCCACTTGAGTGAGAGTGAGAGTGAGTTGAGTGCCTCCACCATATGTGAGTTTGAGTGCTTTCATTTTGAGGGAATGAGTGATACACCACTTGAGTTGAGAGAGGTAGTTGATAGGTCTTGTGAGGCCATTTTGATTTCTAACAACTTACCTCCTTCCTCTAGTGTGTTTTCTCATTGTGTGCTAGGTTCCATGGATGATGAGACGCCACTACTTGACTTGACGGTGCCTATAATGGAGAAGATGTACATGGAGGATGATGATGATGCCACCCCATGTCTACTTCAAGATGAAGAAGTCGGCTACATGGAAGCCCCTACTACTTCAACACCTACTTCAAATGAGCGGGACTACAAAGGTATGGGTGTTGATGTGACCATGTTCCCTCTAGTGGACATGATGAACTTTGATTGCTTGCATGCTATGGATGATTCTTTTGAGGTCACATATGATTCGTTCTTATTCCCTTGTGATACTTTGTTTGAAAGCAATGTTGAGCAAGTGGAATCACCTATTTGTGACGATTTTTCCATAAGCATGCCTTGTTACGAATGTTTCCACTTTTCTCCCATTGTGGCATGCAACATGTTGAACAATTTCTCTTTCACATGTGTTGCTTGCACTAATGTTGAAATTCTTGATAATGAGATTGCCCCCATAGCTTTCTCAAATTTTGGACATGTCTCGTTTTCTCTTATGGACCTTGTTCCATCATTCACTTTGCATAGTGACCACTCACATACATCATATTTTCCCATTGATTTTGATGTGTTTGGTGATGTGTAAATGAAGAGACACTTCATGATGGATAATGTGTTCATATACCGTGCACATACCTTCTTCATATGGTGTCTTGTGTGTGCCGGTAACCGCATGATAATGTCAACCTCAATTGAACATGAGACAAAAAGAGCTCTTGAGAGCATACATTTGAGTTGTGGATTGAATCCAACTCTAATACTTTGCACATGTTTTGCATCAAACAAGTTGAACAATTTCTCTTGCTTATGGTTTGTTTGCAATCATGTTGATGCTTTTGGTCTCCTTTATGACAAGCATGTTTACTTGATCTTTCACATGGATGATTTATGTGTTGCCACAAATATGAGGAACACTTGTTCTTTCCAATGGCTTATTTGCAACCATAATGACATTTTGTGCATATCTTGTCATGAGTTTATTGGTTTCTACCAATTTGGTGTTGCAACAAATATGTTGAAAACTTGCTCTTTCATGTGCTTTGTTTGCACCCATGATGATATTTTGGACATTCTACATTGTGTGTTTTTGCCAAATCCTCCTCTTGTTGCATCAAGGTTGATGACAAATTGTCCCTTCCAATGCCTTGTGTGCAATAACGATCATATAGTTCAAGATGAGATACCTAGATGGCATCCTCATATTTTTATGGAGTTTTTGTGTTCTCACATTTTGAAGATGTTCTGTCGTGGTGGGATCACGACAGATGCCATGGGTATGGCTAAGATGGGGCCGAATGGTCGTTGGGGAATCCGGGGAGGGTTTATGCACTCTTGAAGTGCACAAGCAAGAACACACCAAAAACCGCAAGAACACGAACTGAAAACCAACCAACCAAGAACACGAAGAACACCACGATGTACCCTGCTTCGGGGCCCTCTTGCGGAGGTAACACCCCTACTGCAGCACTATCCTAGTCAGTATATAGCACAAGATGACTAGTACAGGTCACTCCTCGAGCTGTGTGATGGTACAAGGGTGAGAGCTTGAGGTGGGAGATGAAGTTACAAGGAGAATCAACTAGGGTGCCGGGGTCTCTTTTCTTTCTTCTTCTTTGTTTTCGTCCTTCCCTCCCGTCGTCCTCCAGCACAGGAGGGGTAGAAGCCCCTTATATAGGCTAGCCGGGTTACCATAGTGCCCCTCGCCGAGTACTGTAGCCACGCCTCTGCTTTGATCATCATTGCACTCCTGTTAGGGACAAGACATGACATGCCCATCCCCTGCATCACCACAGTGGAGCTAGGGTGTCCCCTCTGACTGAGACAGGACATAGCCGCGCCGAGCTACCTCGTAGCCCTGACCTCGGAACTCTAGGGGTCAGCGGTCAGAGACGTGATGTCCCGCTGAACCCGGGGCACGCCTCTGCCACGCTCCGTGACAGACGCTCCCGTGTCAGGCGGGAAGTCACTGGAGCATTGACTCCTGCCCGAGCTATGGCCTCCTGCGCATAAGATCTTTTACCAGGTCGGACTTCACTTCCTTCCCACAGCTCATCCTGCACTCACAACCCAAACCACGGCAATGAGGTAGTAAGGTCGGCTGAACATAGCTCGGACAGTGAACCTCGGCCCTGGCCAATAGTATACCTCGGACCCCTCCTGGCCAAGATAGGTCGGCCTGTAATCTCCAGGCGAAGATGAAGCTCGGACATTTCCAGGCCCAAACAGGTCGGCCCTGTCCGTACCTCGGCACACCTTCGAACTCCACTTATGCCAAGCCTTGACCCTACCCGGGGATACTCCCCCGACATGTTCCATTGGATTGCTTGCACATGGACCTTGCACTTGCACTACCTTTTCATATTCTTGTGTTGTGCTAACGGTGCTATGACAAAGAATGGACATGCCATTGTTGATATGCTCATCTTTCTTGCACACACATGTTTTGCATGGTCTTTGGTGTTTGTAGGCATGGTGAATTCCAATTCTTCGACAACACATCTACCTCCTTTGCATGGTGATGAAGAGCAAGAGTCGAGTACGACTCTTTTTAAAGGGGGGGAGATGATGTAGCCCGACATACGACCATCACCATGTCAAGTACTCCAACACATTACAAGTCACTATGGACATCAAAGGTGAACTCCTTCCTCTATGTGAACCTCGATATGACACTTTGGAATGGTATACTACTTGACCATCGTCACTTTGTATTGCTAGTCATGACGAGTACGAGACCACGGGAAGATGGCCAAGGCGCAAGAGGAACGAAGGCCGACAAGACGATAGGTTGGAAGAGACGAAGGAAGAGGAGAAAAGACCCAGGCGGCGGTAGTACCGCTGGGTTAGGCGGTACTACCGCCCGAGAGCTGCCGCCACCGCTACCGCCAGAAACGCCAGTCTGGAGCTCCTTCCGGTACCAACTGGTACCGCTGGCGGTACCGCCGCCGGTACCATCTAGGTGGGAAGATTTGAAGTCAACCCGCACCAGCGGTACTACCGCTGGGTTAAGCGGTAGTACCACCGCTGCGGGATCTAGCACGGGTTGGAGGCCCATGTAACCTTCCCCACCTACCACCTCTGGGTCAACACTATAAATAGGACCTCCCTGGCTCAGATCTAGGATAGACTATGTTTTGAGATTAGAGTATAGCTGTGCTCCCCACCTCAAGACGGTCTCCTTCCTCCCCTTGTGGGGATGGTTCCTCCCCTTGTGGAGAAGATCCCCTTGTGGATTCAAGACCTCTACTTGTAGTTTGACTACTCGCCAATCTTTCATCTTCGGGTGACTTTATTGGAACGGTTCGGTTGACCGTTGGAGAAACAACCATCCAAGATCCCTTCTTGTATCTACTTGCCGATCTCCCACCTTCGTGTGGATTCTATTGGGCCGGTTGGACCGACCGGTAAGGGAAACGGTTCTTGTATCTTGTGTGTGTTCTTGTGTTCGGGGCGTTCTTCGTGTGTTCTTCGTGTTCGTCGTGTTCTTGCGTGCGTTCGTCCACATCCGCCGTCAATCCGTGAAGATCGGGCCACCCTATTAGTCCCGTACTACACCATTTATGCACTACGTTTTGGTCGCTGCAACCATCCAAAATACATGCATGTAGAGGCAAATCAAAAGCACAAAAGTTTATGCACTACGTTTTGGTCGATGCAACTATCCAAAATACATCCACTTAGAGGCAAATCAAAAGATTTCTGAAGAATATACACGAACCACCTGGACATCAGATTTCTGAAGAATATACACCAACCTCCGGGACATCGATTGATTGGTAATCCAAGATCCATCCAGTACGGGAAAATCAAACAACACCTCACGCGACGCAGAGCCGTCTGCCGTGCGTGCTTCCTCGCCGGTTCTTCAGCGATGCGGTAGCCGACGCGCTTCAGGACCTCGTCGCTGGAGTAGCCGGCGTCCTCGTCCACGCCGCCGTGCGCTTCCCTATTTGATCCGTCGTCTCATGTTGTATTATGGTGAAGGGCTTCGAAGGCGGTATGTGAGTCGGATCGAACATAATGGTTAGATCGATCAAGGTCGACGAACGTCACACCTTTGAACTACACCTCGTCCCTGACGTCCACTGCTGAGTCCTGGCGCACTCGGAAGCAGCGGCACGGTCAGAGGCGGAGCGGGAGAGGCGCAGCGCGGCTCACCGGGACGGCGGTGGAGGTCACCGGAGTGGTGTAAGAGAAGGTCGAGGTCGGCCGTGTGTGACGACGGCTGTCGCGCCGGTGTGGAGTTTCTTTTTTTCTTTAACGAACGGTTTCTTTTACATGAAACGGTTTCGAGCCATCTAGAACGTTGATCAATATGAACGGTTCAGATTTAATGTATCAACACAGCACAACATAAGTTTGCTCTTTTAATAGTATTATATATTGAGGCACTTGATAATATATTATGCTTTATCTGTTTTTTTTCTTGCTTAATCACAATTGGAGAAGCATGCGGCTTCTCGTTTATCTGCGTAGTCAGTTATAGTCTATTCATCAGTATTTGTCTCTTACATGCAGAGCTGGATGATTATTGATTATATTGAGAAATTTTGACGGTATGCATCTTCTGATTCTCAGCACCACTCGAAGAACAAGAAGTGCTTCGTCTGCAATAAGCCAACACTAGGCATCTTCAACGCGGCGCAGGAGATCCGCAAGATGGCCCAGGACAAGAAGCAGCAGGACCTTTGATGGCTGGTTCCCAGTGTAGCTTGTATCATGGAGCATTGCTTTTCTTCCGTTAGTGTATCATCTGAAAAAAGAGGGGAGAAATATCCATGAACCAGTTTTCTTTTTGTAGCTCTGTTGTACTAGCTCCTACTTACCTACCAGCAGTCAACATCTCAGCGGCTCAGTTCCTTGTTGCATCTGCAGAAGTTTCCGGTGGAAGCAAAGCTTCATTCACGTGAAGCAGAGGAGTACTCCACCTTCCTGCAACAAATATGGGGAATAACTCGTCCTATTTCTGGAAACCTCTCCTCTTCTACAGTTGCTCAGAGGTGAACGCGGAGGCGACTCGGCTTTTCCCGGCGGCCGCCGGCGTATCTGGGGATTTCTCACCCTCCGCCGGCCGCTCCGGCGGCGGGAGAATGGGGAATCCCCAGATCTGCGCTCCGGCGTGTAGATAAGGGGCTTCGGGGCGGCGCGGCTGTGGCGGGGTGGTCAGCGCCGTCGTTTTGGAGCTCTGCAGCTTCCCCTCCTCGGCGTCGTCCTCGACGATGCTCTCGGGCTGCAGGTGCGTCTCCGCTCTGCCGCTGCTCTCTCCGGCGTCGGCGGCAGGCTGGTGACGGGTGTACAGGAGGCCGGTGGAGGAGGTGCGAGGCGGCTGCTGTGTGGGTGTGTGGTGTGCAGGTGGTGGATCTGGCCACCTCCGGTGAGGTGGTGCGGCGCTGGCCCCAGATCCGGCGCGGAAGGTGCTTGGGGCAGGTCCCCGGCCGATGGTCCATCTCCGCCTTCAGATCCAGCTCGTCGGAGCTGGTGGATGTTGCGGCTCTTCAACGCCTTCGGGCTAGGAGCTCTTCCGCTCCATGGTGCAGGGCTCCGGGTGGCTGCTATCTTCGTCGTCTATGGCGGTGGAGGTCGCGCGTGCTGGGGTTCTTCGAGGTTGAAGACGGCGTGTTGCAGCAGTGCTGCTCTCTGTATTCTCCTTGTTTTTTCTTTGCTTGTATCTGGCCTTGTAATACTTTCCTCTATGTATGAATACAAGTATGAAAAATCAAAAAAAAATATGGGGAATACAAATATTGAAGGAACCACTTCAATGTGGTGAGCACGATATAGCTCTAATGGTGAGGGCTGCCAAGAGTTCAATCCAATTCCCGCAACATGCAAGATCTAGAATAAAAACACAAGGTTCTCTTTATTGATACATAGAGGGTACATAGTCTAGAAATTCACTTTGGCTCCCGGGTGCATAGGCTTCTTTTACCAAGAAAAACATATTTTGAATTGTCGAAAAAATTCGAAAAAAAAATCGAGCAATACATCTTCACATGCTGTGTGTGCACGCGAGAAACCGGTATTTTTTGTGACTTGTGTAAAAAGACAAAAAAGATGTCTCGTGAAAAGTCTTATTTTAGCACTGAAATTTATCCTTTTGATATAGACCATAAAAATGTGGGGTTTTGTGAAACAACTTTGTGAACATAAAGGATGCAAAGATGTATGCACGAGCAATTTTTGGATTTTTTTTACATTTCAAAATGTGTTTTAAATAAAGGGTGCATTTGCCCCCAGGAGACAAAACACTGCTCCCTAGTCTAGAAACTCACTTTGAACCGATCATCTAATATTACATGGTAATCATGATAGCTTGACACCTAGTAAATGTCAACATGGCATCTGTTGCAAGGTTCTAAGACATTTAACTTCACTATGGAAGGAACTTTTCCCTCAATATAAGTTCGGATAACAACGAGTGCTTTAGGAGCTTCGACAAGAGTATTCTTGCTCACATCACATTGACCAACTTTGTCCTCAGAACACCTAGTCCCACCCGAAGTTAGGATGTCTCAAACGGGGCGACGCATCGAGTCCGCGCGTCTCCGTTCCTGTCCGCGGGGGCCAAAAACACGGTCCAACGGGGCGACGCAAACGGACCGCGGTCCATTTTTTGGTCCGCTGCGACCCATTCCTGGCCCAAATGTGGGCCACCGATGCGTCGGCCGCGGACGCGACCGGAGCGCTATTGTGTCCTCCTCTGGTCCGCCCCTAGCCCAACCGTCAGGCCATTCCCCATCCCAATCTCCTCCGCCTCTCTCACCCCTCCCGCCGCCACCCCGCCGTCGCTCCCTCGATTTGGCACTGCAGGCCATTCCCGGGACGCCATCTCCTGCTCCTCTTCCTCCCCGTCACCGGAGCTGCTTCCTCCCCGCCACGGCCGGTGAATCTTGCGGCCACATCTGTCGGAGCGCCCGTGACACCAACAACGCCCACAAGGTGTTCGGCCGTCAGCCCCGGCACCAACTCAGGTACGAACTCGGTCATGGATAACTCCGATGAATGGTACTACAAGAACTACATTCTGTGCGCGCCATCATCGGATGATTCCTCGGACGATGAGAGTGATGGCCTGGTTGCCACCCTCATCGTCAATGAGTACATTGAGAGGATGCGGCCGGTGTTCCGAGGCTCGTTGCCGGGCCGTTCTCCTGCATTGGACCGGAACCGGAGAGCTGGCCAACTCCAGCTCTGGGGGACTACTTTCGTCCCCACAAACCCACGTATCCTCCCAAGATTTTCCGACACCGTTTCCGGATGAGAAGATCTTGGTTCAACCGTATCCGGTTGGGGGTGATGCATTTTGATGACTATTTCATATGCAAGCCAGATGCATGTGGTGCCCTCGGTTTCTCATCATACCAGAAGTGCACCGCCGCCGTTCGCATGCTTATATATGGAATTGCAGGTGATCTTGTGGACGAGTACGTGCGGATGAGCGAGTCCACATGCCTAGAAGCAATGTACAAGTTTTGCAAGGCCGTGGTGCAGGTGTTCGGCCCCGAGTACTTGAGGGAGCCTGAAAGGATCGAGTAGGTTGACTAGATGGGGGGGGGGGTGAATACGCAACTACCAATTTTAATTTTCTTTTCAACAAGTTAAGGAATTGCTCAAATATAAGTTCTCTAGATATGCGACTAGATGAACAATCCTATATGATGAGCAATAAACAAGCTAGCAAGATATTCTACACAAGAAAGGCTAGCAATACAAGTAAAGGAAGGTTAAGAGATAACCACACGGTGACGCGGAGATGTTCTACCGAAGTTCACTTCCCAATGGAAGCTACGTCTCCGTTGGAGCGGTGCGGAGTCACAAAGTGAACACCGAATAGCCTTGATATGGCACACCGTATCTCCCTCGTGTTATCCTCCGATGAGGAGATCCACGAGCCACTATATGATGCCCTTGAGGTCGGCAACAAACCTTTACAAGGATGAGGCACACTCCACAACCGAATTGGAGGCTCTCACCAAATTCCCGCGGCTCACAAAACCACAAGAATCACAAGGCCGGGTTGCGGCTCCAAAACTTAATTGGAGGCTCCCGGCTAATCCTTGTGGCTACCAAAGCCACAAGAATCACAAGTATCTTCTAGGTATCCAATGTATCAAGTTACACAAGATCTATAAGTGACTAGGTCGATGTAGACAAATCGGCTCGGTGGAGATGTGGATCTAGGGCTCCTCCTTCAGTCCTCAAAGTATCAACGTATTTGAGTGGTTGGAGTGGGAGCACTAGTAGATTGAAGCTTGCAACAATGGTGGAGAGAGAGTGAGGAATCAAGCTTAGTCTTCTAGAGAAGAAGACCCCTTTTTATACTCTCCAAATTCTGGTCGTTGGGGAGCCTTCTGCGCAGGGCCGGAACTTCCGGTCAGATCGGCGGAACTTCCGGAGCACAGAGAGCTCCAGTCTTCTCAGTGTGGGGCCGCTAACGCGCACGGCCGGAACTTCCGAGATGAATGGCGGAAGTTCCGCACCACCGGAACTTCCGGACCAACTTCCGAGCCAACTTCCGCTTATGAAAGTGAAAACACCCGAGAGCAAATTTGCTAAGCGGAACAAGGAGCGGAAGTTCGTCCGGAACTTCCGATGCCCGGAACTTCCGCAAATCCGGCCGGAACTTCCGGAAAACTGTTATTTTGAATTCAAAGCAGATTGCAGGATATTATTTAAACACTTTATATATGCAATCTTTCATACTGTCAAGGATGTGATAAAACCTGAAATCAATCAACGCACATTAGTGTGCAACTTATTGTTGTAATAAACCCCAAAAACATTTAGAGAGAGACATGTCCTTTCAATCTCCCCCTTTTTGGTGTTTGATGACAACAATAATTTGCAACAAGGTGGTTTATAAAATATAGACAGAGCCCAAGTTTAGATAGATGTATCTCGGTGAGTATGAGCATAAAATGTAGAGAATACACACAATCCATAGCAATGGGGCTCCCCCTACATTTTATACACCAAGTAGTATAACATCATTTATAACTTGCACAAGACATATGAAACATAGCTAGAGGGTTTTAGCACACATAGTAGATAGATAGATAGGTTCACATGTCTTACACCATGTAGAAAGCATAGTTCTCATACAAGTTTAGAAACCCAGGAGTACAAGCAATAAGAAATCATCGGAAAAGGCAAGCTTGTGACTCCAACCCATGCAAATCCCGCATAACCTAAATAGAACAATTCTCCCCCTTTGGCACCAAGACACCAAAAAGGGAGAAAAGCGATGGTAACGTCCCTAGGCGGCAGGATGAGTGTCGGAGCCCGGCGGAGGAACAGATCCAGCTTCATCATCATCCCAGTTGCGATGCTTGGACAGCCACTGCTCCTTTGGAGTGATAGTACCTTCTGATCCAGAGGACACTTCAATCCCCATATGCTCCATCATCTTCTTTTGGCGGCGGGCAGCTTTCTTGTGATAGCAATGAGCATCATACATGTGCTCCTCTATGTCCAATTTGAGGCAAAAGGACTTCTTGAGTTTGATGTTGAGCTTCTTGAGCCAAGATGGTTCCTCAATAGGTGCACTAGGGCCAGCTGCAGCAGTTTTCTTCTTCTTAGGGGACTTCGGTTTCTTAACCCGAAGTTGCTTCACCGGATGATCTGTAAGTGGAACACCAAGGTCAATTCGTTCCCCATTTTTAGCTCGAGCCCAGCAATCACGAATCAGCCTCATCACATAGGGACCAAACACAGGAGCCCGCTTATCTATGACTGCAAGATGGAGTTCATTGTAGATGAAGTTCATGACATCCAACTCCTCATGGGATCCTTGTTTGGTAAAGGTCCAGTACATCAGATCGATGACAAAGGCATGGACCTGATCAGTATTACCCACACGGGGAGCAAGGGTCTCTCGGTAAATGCGGTGCATGATTTCATAGGTAGGAATGAGATCATCAGTTTCCCCAGGGGTGCCATCCTCCAAAGTGATTGGAGCCAGAACATCAGAGCTCATAGGGCGGCCTCCCCCATGGCATGTCCAGCCACCAAGAGTATATCCAAGAGAATTCCCAAACTCTTCAAGTGTAGCCTCCAGAACGGTATCCTTTGTCATCCAGCGAAGGGTTCTCTTTTCATCATTGTCAAAATGCACGGTGGAGAAGAACTGAGCAATAAGGAACTCATCATACCGTTGGTTGAGAACCATGATATTAATTAACCCATATTCTTCACATAGGGAGAGAGCTTCATCAAAATACCCATGGTGTTTCTCAAGCTTCATGTGATCAATGTCGAGGGAGTGTTGCTTTGTGACCTTGGTCTTTTGATTTAAATAGATGTCATTGTATACCCTCTCTTGATCCGAGGTGTAGAAGAAGGGGTTTTGCACATGAGGATTTCGAGGAGTTGAATAAGGATTCAGATTTCTATACTCACGGTAGAGGTGACTCTTCATCTTGTCAAATGTTATCGGTGGAGGTGGTTTCCGAGGTTGAGGCTTTCTGACCGGTGTCTTTACCACTTTCTTTGCTGTGCCCTTTGGAAGTTTCTGCTTATCCAACTGCTGCTGCCTAGCTGTCCTTGTGGTGGGAAGGATTTCTTCCTCCTCTGACTCAAATCCTCATTGGGGCGAGACTTCTTGCGGGAATGGGCAGCCTGCGAACTCGACCCTGAGATATAGGATATGCATAGAAGGCAAGCATGAGGTAAGTGCACATACCAAAAAAATGTCCAAATAGCAAAGCATGGTAACATAGATTCATAACACCTAGGTTTCAGAAGTTCCGACAAAGAGATAGGAAGTTTCGGTCAAAAACCAATTGGAAGATCCAACCGGGACCAAAGTGTCCAACCATATGAGCGGATCGATTCCCAAATCTAGATGTTTTTAAAACTAGGGTACAATGTTACTACATGGAAGAAGTTTGTCAAATGTGGAGTCAATCTATCCATTCAAAGGATTTTACAAAAATCGAACCAACTAGTTCATGCCCATGAGTGGAGTCTAGGTTTGAGATTTAACCATAGAACAAGAGGGGAAAGGGGCAAAATACCAGAGGCCATGGATGAGATCGACGGGGGGGAGCTCCCCACGGAGCAGATCTGAAGAGAGACGGCGGTGGAGGAGGACAGCAATGGCGGCGCCGGCCCTGGAGGTCAATGCACGGGAGGAAAATGATGATGGAGAAGAAGAAGTTACCCCCCGTGGGATAAGAGTGAGTTTTTCCCGACGGGTCGGAAGTTCCGAGCCGAAGCTCGGAAGTTCCGAGCGTGCGGGAAATTTTCGTCACAAATGGCTCCGGAAGGTCCGCTCGTGCGGAAAAAAAATTCGATAGAAACGCTCCGGAAGTTCCGCACTTCTCAGCGGAAGTTCCGCCAGAGAAGGCAGGATTTTTTTTGAAAAATAGACAATAAACATAGAACTTTTGTATGTGCATATGGATTGATAGCATGTTTAATGAGATAAGGAGTGCACGCTTAGGTTCAGAACATGGTCACTGATAAGTGGATACACACTTAGGAATTGCAAGATGCAAAGAATAAATGCCAATTCCAAGTGTTTCTCCCAAACTAACATAAGGTCTACAAATACCCGAATAAATCCAATTAAATCCGAAAAGAACCAACTCTTCATAAGGAAGAGGGCGGTGGCCAAGGCCACCATGTATGAGTTTGTGGTGTGACACCGCGAAGATGTATCTTGGGTTCACGGCCACTACTCGTCATTTAAGCTCACAATTCATGAATTGAAAATATAGAGATAAAATGAGTTCTTACTATCGGCATAATGGGGGGAGGGATGGTCCAATGGATTAGGACCGCACTCCCCCTATGTCCATGCCTACATCCAAACCAAATGAATATCGTCTAATATGGGTAGGTATGCAAGAAATCCACTAAATCCAATTGGATATGTCCACCACATTTAGTTCTCCTCTCAACTCCTTGAATCTTGCTTCACCAAGAGGCTTCGTGAACATATCGGCGAGTTGATGCTTGGTGTTGACATACTTGATTGCAATATCACCCTTCTCAACATGGTCTCGAATAAAATGATACCGAATCTCAATGTGCTTGGTCTTGCCATGAAGAACCGGGTTGTGTGCAATTTTAATAGCACTTTCATTGTCACATAAAAGAGGCACTTTGTCACAAATGACACCATAATCCTTTAAAGTTTGCCTCATCCATAATAATTGTGCACAACAACTACCGGCGGCGATGTATTCGGCTTCGGTGGATGACGAGGCCACACAATTTTGCTTCTTGGAAGACCAACTCACAAGGGACCTACCAAGGAATTGGCATGTACCCGAAGTTGATTTTCTATCCATTTTGCAACCCGCCCAATCCGCATCCGAATAACCAACAAGATCAAAGCTTGTACCATGGGGATACCAAAGACCATAGTTGGGAGTATCCAACAAATATCTTAGAATCCTTTTGACCGCGGTTTCATGACTTTCCCTAGGACTTGATTGGAATCTTGCACACATACCCACACTAAACATAATATCCGGTCTAGATGCACAAAGGTAAAGCAAAGATCCAATCATAGAACGATAAAGCTTTTGATCAACTTCCTTACCATCCGGATCTAAGTGAAGATCCGCCTTGGAGTCCATGGGAAACTTATATGGCTTGGCATTGTTCATATCAAATTTCTTGAGCATGTCCTTAATATACTTGGCTTGACATAAGAATGTTCCTTCTCGAAATTGGTGGATTTCAAAGCCAAGAAAATAATTCAATTTTCCCATCATGGACATCTCAAATTCCTTGGTCATTAGCTTGCCAAATTGATCACTAAATTCACGGTTAGTGGAACCAAAGATAATATCATCAACATATATTTGGCATACGAAAAAATCTCCATTTACCCTTTTTGTAAAAAGAGTGGGATCTATTACCCCAATTTCAAAGCCACGGTCTACTAAGAACTCCTTGAGATGATCATACCAAGCACGTGGAGCTTGCTTGAGCCCATAAAGAGCCTTATGTAGTAAGTAGACGTGGTTAGGAAATTTAGGGTCTTCGAAACCCGGTGGTTGTTTAACATACACCAATTCATTTAGTGGACCATTTAAGAAAGCACTTTTAACATCCATTTGATATAAGACAATATTATGAGTAGATGCATAAGCAATTAGTAAGCGAATGGATTCAAGTCTAGCAACGGGGGCATAGGTTTCACCGTAGTCGACTCCTTCGATTTGGGTGTAGCCTTGTGCAACCAATCTTGCTTTGTTGCGAATGACTTGACCATGTGAGTCTTGCTTGTTCTTAAATATCCACTTGGTTCCAATGACATTATGGGAGGAGTCATTGGGTCTTTCCACTAATGACCATACTTTGTTGCGCTCGAAGTTGTTCAACTCTTCATGCATAGCCGCAACCCAATCCATGTCTTCAAGAGCATCATATACCTTGAGAGGTTCTAAGCTAGACAAACAAGAGACATGACCACAAAAGTTAGATAATTGATTGCGTGTGGACACACCTCTACGGATACTCCCAAGGATATTTTCTTTGAAGTGTTGTTGGTAATCCAATTTTGATGCACGCCGGATGACCCGGCGTTCCGAGGCTTGACCAATTGTTTCACCAACACAAATATCTTCATCATTGCCTTTATCTTGCTCATGGTCAACCCGAAGTGGAGTTCTTGGAGTTGTGGGTTCATTATGTTCTTGTTCACCACTAGAGTTGGGTGGGTCTTGACCATCTTCTTGATCAATATTTGAGGTGGATGGCTCAACTTGAGTAGAACTTGTTCCTTCTTCTTGAGTATCATCAATAGGTCCTTCAATAGGAATTAGTTCTCCAATCCCCATAGTTCTTATGGCTTGAGATGGAGCATCATCACCTACATCATCATGATCAATATGCTCCGCTTGGGAGCCATTATCCTCGACAAACTCCACGTTCATAGATTCTTCAACACACCCGGTGGATATGTTGTAGACCCTATAAGCATGAGACTTTGCGGCATATCCAACAAATATACCATCAAAAGATCTAGATTCAAATTTAGCAATTTTGCAACCTTTAATGTAAACATGGCATTTGCATCCAAAGACTCGAAAGTAAGATACATTTGGCTTTTTACCGGTGAGGAGTTCATATGGTGTCATGTCCTTGAGAGGACGGAAGAAGAGCCGGTTTGAGTAATGACAAGCGGTGTTGATGGCTTCGGCCCAAAAGTTGTATGGGGAATTAAATTCGGCCATCATAGTTCTTGCCATATCAATAAGAGTGCGGTTCTTCCTTTCGGCAACACCATTTTGTTGGGGAGTATATGCAGCGGAATATTGGTGTTGAATGCCCTCCCCACTTAGGAAATCATCCATAGTGTAATTCTTGAACTCCGTACCATTGTCACTTCTAATTGCCAAAATCTTGGAGTCATATTGGCGTTGAACTAGGGTTGCAAAGTCAATGAATATCTTTTGAGTTTCACTCTTCTTCTTGATGTAGAAAGTCCAACAATATCTTGATAATCATCCACAATCACCAAACAATATTTCTTGCCACCAAGACTATCATATGTGGGAGGCCCAAAAAGATCCATATGAAGGAGCTCCAAAGGCCTCTTAGTGGAGATAATGGTCTTCTTGGGGTGATTCTTTTCATGCATCTTTCCGGCTATGCAAGCACTACAAGGACGATCTTTGGAAAAATTAACATCGGTTAGTCCTACCACGTGTCCACCCTTTACAAGAGTTTGTAAATTTCTCATACCGACATGGCCAAGTCGGCGATGCCAAAGCCACCCCTTGTCGCCTTTAGCCATTAAACATGTAGCGATTTGAGTGGTCTCTTTTGAGAAATCAACCACATACAAACCGTTTTCACGAAATCCAACAAAGGCGACATTGAGTGTTTGAGTGAAAAGGATGGTCACGTGGTATTTATTAAAAATAACGGTGTAACCGGCATTGCATAATTGACCAACGGAAAGTAAATTGTATGAAAGAGATTCAACAAGGAGGACCTTCTCAATGGATAACTCCGGAGTGATCACCACTTTACCAACTCCCACTACCTTGAGTCTTGCATTGTTGCCAACGGTGACATGAGAGAATGAGAGTAGTTGTTTCAATAAGTCCTTTACTAGTTCTTTGCTTCCGGTCATATGGGATGAGCATCCACTATCAATGAGCCATGAAGATCCACCGGAAGAGAAACCCTACAATAATCAAGTCTTTGATTTAGGTACCCATTTTGGAATGGGTCCTCTTTTGTTAGTCACAAGGGTCTTTGGAACCCAAATAGCATAGTGATAATCATCTCCATATGAAGAGCCAACATATTTAGCAAAAACACAACCATTTGTAGATTTCAAAAGAACATATGAGGGGTTGTATTTTCCCGCAAAGTTATTGTGAGTGGCATTGCCCCTAGTGACATTACCACTCCCAATAGAGTTGTCATTTGCTTTGGCTAACTCCCCCTCCTTCACAAAAACAATATCTTTGGAAGGGGGAGTCGCCTTCTTCTTCTTGTTGTTGACCTTCTTAGAGTTGGGTGTGAACCCAATTCCTTCTTTGCCAACCACTCCCTTTTGATTGCTCAAAAGATCATTGAGGTTCTTTTCCCCTTGGATACAAGTGGCTAGGCCCTTCTCAAGTTGGGCCTTCAACCTAGTGTTTTCCTCAATAAGAGATGCCTTGACACATAAAGGGTTAGTGGTACAAGAATTTGCATCTTTATCATTATGAGAAGTGGTGAAGCTAGCATAGATAAATTGAGCTTGTAGTTTGGCATATGACTCCTTGAGTGTAGTGAGCTCACTTGAGGTCACCTTGTGGGTTTCCCTAAGTTGCTCAAAACCCTCAAAGAGTTTGTTATGACTCTCTACAAGTTCCTCATTTTTACTTTTTAGATCAATAGCAATTTGAATAGAGGTTTCACGAGTTTCTTTTGCCTTGGAAAGATCCATGGCATGTGTCTCCTCAAGTTGCTCACGGAGCAATTGTTCCTCAACAAGTTGATCTTCTAGCTCACCAATTTTGTCGGCATGATCACATGCATGCCCTTCGAGCTCACAAATCCTAACATCCTTCTCATTAAGAAGATGCTTGGCTTCTCCATATTGATACATGAGGGCCTCAACCATTTTCTTGGTTGGACCTTGGAGCTTGCTAATGAAGATAGAAATTTTATCCTCTTCTTCAATTTTCCCTACATCCTCAACACAATCCAATAGTGATGGGTTAGAGGAGATAGTAATTTTTGGTGGGGAATTCACCTTTGTTTCCTTGGCCATGAGGCACATAGGCTTGGAGATCTTGTCGTCGTTTGGAGATGAGAAGAGGTTGGCCAATGATGGAGGAAGGGTGCCCATTGCAAGAGCCGCCATTCCTACTTCTTCACTTGGTTCTTTATCCTCCTCACCTCCGGACTCGTATTCCTCTTGATGGGATGCCACAAGAGCCTTTTGAGGTGATCTCTTCATGTAGGTAGGCTTGGGGTGGTACTTGTTCTTCTTTAGAATGAGTTGACCACCATTATCCTCTCTTCTTTCATAGGGGCAATCCTTCACAAGATGAGTGTCCTTTCCACAATTGAAGCACATTCTTTTTATTGGTGGAGGGTTGACGCTCTTGTTCTTCTTGTTCCAAAACCGGGTGGCGGCAAGTGCAAGAACTTCATTGAGCTCACCCTCCAAGTCTTCTTCACCTTCATAGACCGGGCTTTCTTCATATCTTGGATGGTCTACCACACGAGCCTTCAAAGCAAGAGTCTTTGGGCCACGGACTTGGTTGAAAGACTTGGATGTGGACTTCAATGTATCATAGGTGACAAATTGAGCCAAGATGTCATTGGGAGTCATTGTTGTGTAATCCGCTCTTGCATGGAGGTTCATCACCATAGTTTCACTATATGGCATAATTGCTTGAAGGAACTTGGCCTTGACCCATTCATCATCCATATCCTTCTTTCCATTTTCCCTACATGTCACCACAAGCTTGTAGAGTCTTCGGTAAAGTTCGGTCGGAGTCTCTTCGTCTAGCATGATGAAGTTGTCAACTTGATGTTGAAGGACGGCCGCATTGGAGCGTTGAATGCCCTCATTTCCTTCATACACGGTTTCAAGATAGAGCCAAGCCTCATTGCAAGTTTTGAGATTCCGCACATGATCTTCATCATTTGCGGTCATAGCACTCTCAAGAATGTACTTGGCATTTGCATCAAGTTGCTCATCAATCTCTTCTTGCTTGGTCAAGTTGTTGGGATCAACTGGGTTGAAACCATGTAGAACCACCCTCCAAAGATGCACCGATGAGCTGCGAAAATAAGACTCCATAGATTTCTTCCAAGTGAAATAACGAGTATTATCAAGCTTAGGAGGGGGTCTACCAAGGTTGGTTATATGAGGTTGAGTGAGTGCAACTTGAGTGAGATAAGAGCTAGGTGGAGCAAAGTTAAGAGAAGGCTTCTCAAGGTTTATCATTTTTATCCTTGTCACTAGCTCCCTTAATAGGGCTAGCGGTTGATGAGGAGCCATTTTGATTAGATACCCGAGTATACACCTCATCCACCATTTTGCCTTTCATGAACCCAAAAAGTTCAATCATGGACTTCATGGTGATTGGGGCATCACCCTCGGGAGGGATTATTCCCGCTTCGATTAGTTCTTTGTCAAGTTGTTCTCTATCAAATTTTTCTTGTTCCTTAGCAAGTCTTAACTCCTCATCTTTAGCACGTTGTACATCCTCCGCACTAGCCATCCTCCTCTTTAGGCGATTAAGCCCTTAATAAAGAGACCTTGCTCTGATACCAATTGAAAGGATCGAGTAGGTTGACTAGAGGGGGGGTGAATAGGCAACTACCAATTTTAATTTTCTTTTCAACAAGTTAAGGAATTGCTCAAATATAAGTTCTCTAGATATGCAACTAGATGAACAATCCTATATGATGAGCAATAAACAAGCTAGCAAGATATTCTACACAAGAAAGCTAGCAATACAAGTAAAGGAAGGTTAAGAGATAACCACACGGTGACGCGGAGATGTTCTACCGAAGTTCACTTCCCAATGGAAGCTACGTCTCCGTTGGAGCGGTGCGGAGTCACAAAGTGAACTCCGAATAGCCTTGATATGGCACACCGTATCTCCCTCGTGTTATCCTCCGATGAGGAGATCCACGAGCCACTATATGATGCCCTCGAGGTCGGCAACAAACCTTTACAAGGATGAGGCACACTCCACAACCGAATTGGAGGCTCTCACCAAATTCCCGCGGCTCCCAAAGCCACAAGAATCACAAGGCCGGGTCGCGTCTCCACAACTTAATTGGAGGCTCCCGGCTAATCCTTGTGGCTACCAAAGCCACAAGAATCACAAGTATCTTCTAGGTATCCAATGTATCAAGTTACACAAGATCTACAAGTGACTAGGTCGATGTAGACAAATCGGCTCGGTGGAGATGCGGATCTAGGGCTCCTCCTTCACTCCTCAAAGTATCAACGTGTTTGAGTGGTTGGAGTGGGAGCTCTAGTAGATTGAAGCTTGCAACAATGGTGGAGAGAGAGTGAGGAATCAAGCTTAGTCTTCTAGAGAAGAAGACCCCTTTTTATACTCTCCAAATTCTGGCCGTTGGGGAGCCTTCTGCGCAGGGCCGGAACTTCCGGTCAGATCGGCGGAACTTCCGGAGCACAGAGAACTCCAGTCTTCTCAGCGTGGGGCCGCAAACGCGCACGGCCGGAACTTCCGAGACGAATGGCGGAAGTTCCGCACCACCGGAACTTCCGGACCAACTTCCGAGCCAACTTCCGCTTATGAAAGTGAAAACACCCGAGAGCAAATTTGCTAAGCGGAACAAGGAGCGGAAGTTCGTCGGAACTTCCGATGCCCGGAACTTCGCAAATCCGGCCGGAACTTCCGGAAAACTGTTATTTTCAGAATTCAAAGCAGATTGCAGGATATTATTTAAACACTTTATATATGCAATCTTTCATACTGTCAAGGATGTGATAAAACCTGAAATCAATCAACGCACATTAGTGTGCAACTTATTGTTGTAATAAACCCCAAAAACATTTAGAGAGAGACATGTCCTTTCAATCTCCCCCTTTTTGGTGTTTGATGACAACAATAATTTGCAACAAGGTGGTTTATAAAATATAGACAGAGCCCAAGTTTAGATAGATGTATCTCGGTGAGCATGAGCATAAAATGTAGAGAATACACACAATCCATAGCAATGGGGCTCCCCCTACATTTTATACACCAAGTAGTATAACATCATTTATAACTTGCACAAGACATACGAAACATAGCTAGAGGGTTTTAGCACACATAGTAGATAGATAGATAGGTTCACATGTCTTACACCATGTAGAAAGCATAGTTCTCATACAAGTTTAGAAACCCAGGAGTACAAGCAATAAGAAATCATCGGAAAAGGCAAGCTTGTGACTCCAACCCATGCAAATCCCGCATAACCTAAATAGAACAATTCTCCCCCTTTGGCACCAAGACACCAAAAAGGGAGAAAAGCGATGGTAACGTCCCTAGGCGGCAGGATGAGTGTCGGAGCCCGGCGGAGGAACAGATCCAGCTTCATCATCATCATCCCAGTTGCGATGCTTGGACAGCCACTGCTCCTTTGGAGTGATAGTACCTTCTGATCCAGAGGACACTTCAATCCCCATATGCTCCATCATCTTCTTTTGGCGGCGGGCAGCTTTCTTGTGATAGCAATGAGCATCATACATGTGCTCCTCTATGTCCAATTTGAGGCAAAAGGACTTCTTGAGTTTGATGTTGAGCTTCTTGAGCCAAGATGGTTCCTCAATAGGTGCACTAGGGCCAGCTGCAGCAGTTTTCTTCTTCTTAGGGGACTTCGGTTTCTTAACCCGAAGTTGCTTCACCGGATGATCTGTAAGTGGAACACCAAGGTCAATTCGTTCCCCATTTTTAGCTCGAGCCCAGCAATCACGAATCAGCCTCATCACATAGGGACCAAACACAGGAGCCCGCTTATCTATGACTGCAAGATGGAGTTCATTGTAGATGAAGTTCATGACATCCAACTCCTCATGGGATCCTTGTTTGGTAAAGGTCCAGTACATCAGATCGATGACAAAGGCATGGACCTGATCAGTATTACCCACACGGGGAGCAAGGGTCTCTCGGTAAATGCGGTGCATGATTTCATAGGTAGGAATGAGATCATCAGTTTCCCCAGGGGTGCCATCCTCCAAGTGATTGGAGCCAGAACATCAGAGCTCATAGGGCGGCCTCCCCCATGGCATGTCCAGCCACCAAGAGTATATCCAAGAGAATTCCCAAACTCTTCAAGTGTAGCCTCCAGAACGGTATCCTTTGTCATCCAGCGAAGGGTTCTCTTTTCATCATTGTCAAAATGCACGGTGGAGAAGAACTGAGCAATAAGGAACTCATCATACCGTTGGTTGAGAACCATGATATTAATTAACCCATATTCTTCACATAGGGAGAGAGCTTCATCAAAATACCCATGGTGTTTCTCAAGCTTCATGTGATCAATGTCGAGGGAGTGTTGCTTGTGACCTTGGTCTTTTGATTTAAATAGATGTCATTGTATACCCTCTCTTGATCCGAGGTGTAGAAGAAGGGGTTTTGCACATGAGGATTTCGAGGAGTTGAATAAGGATTCAGATTTCTATACTCACGGTAGAGGTGACTCTTCATCTTGTCAAATGTTATCGGTGGAGGTGGTTTCCGAGGTTGAGGCTTTCTGACCGGTGTCTTTACCACTTTCTTTGCTGTGCCCTTTGGAAGTTTCTGCTTATCCAACTGCTGCTGCCTAGCTGTCCTTGTGGTGGGAAGGATTTCTTCCTCCTCTGACTCAAAATCCTCATTGGGGCGAGACTTCTTGCGGGAATGGGCAGCCTGCGAACTCGACCCTGAGATATAGGATATGCATAGAAGGCAAGCATGAGGTAAGTGCACATACAAAAAAATGTCCAAATAGCAAAGCATGGTAACATAGATTCATAAACACCTAGGTTTCAGAAGTTCCGACAAAGAGATAGGAAGTTTCGGTCAAAAACCAATTGGAAGATCCAACCGGGACCAAAGTGTCCAACCATATGAGCGGATCGATTCCCAAATCTAGATGTTTTTAAAACTAGGGTACAATGTTACTACATGGAAGAAGTTTGTCAAATGTGGAGTCAATCTATCCATTCAAAGGATTTTACAAAAATCGAACCAACTAGTTCATGCCCATGAGTGGAGTCTAGGTTTGAGATTTAACCATAGAACAAGAGGGGAAAGGGGCAAAATACCAGAGGCCATGGATGAGATCGACGGGGGGGAGCTCCCCACGGAGCAGATCTGAAGAGAGACGGCGGGAGGGGCCCCCTGCGGTGGAGGAGGACAGCAATGGCGGCGCCGGCCCTGGAGGTCAATGCACGGGAGGAAAATGATGAATGGAGAAGAAGAAGTTACCCCCGTGGGATAAGAGTGAGTTTTTCCCGACGTCGGAAGTTCCGAGCCGAAGCTCGGAAGTTCCGAGCGTGCGGAAAAATTTTCGTCACAAATGGCTCCGGAAGGTCCGCTCGTGCGGAATTTTTTGATAGAAACGCTCCGGAAGTTCCGCACTTCTCAGCGGAAGTTCCGCCAGAGAAGGCAGGATTTTTTTTGAAAAATAGACAATAAACATAGAACTTTTGTATGTGCATATGGATTGATAGCATGTTTAATGAGATAAGGAGTGCACGCTTAGGTTCAGAACATGGTCACTGATAAGTGGATACACACTTAGGAATTGCAAGATGCAAAGAATAAATGCCAATTCCAAGTGTTTCTCCCAAACTAACATAAGGTCTACAAATACCCGAATAAATCCAATTAAATCCGAAAAGAACCAACTCTTCATAAGGAAGAGGGCGGTGGCCAAGGCCACCATGTATGAGTTTGTGGTGTGACACCGCGAAGATGTATCTTGGGTTCACGGCCACTACTCGTCATTTAAGCTCACAATTCATGAATTGAAAATATAGAGATAAAATGAGTTCTTACTATCGGCATAATGGGGGGAGGGATGGTCCAATGGATTAGGACCGCACTCCCCCTATGTCCATGCCTACATCCAAACCAAATGAATATCGTCTAATATGGGTAGGTATGCAAGAAGTCCACTAAATCCAATTGGATATGTCCACCACATTTAGTTCTCCTCTCAACTCCTTGAATCTTGCTTCACCAAGAGGCTTCGTGAACATATCGGCGAGTTGATGCTTGGTGTTGACATACTTGATTGCAATATCACCCTTCTCAACATGGTCTCGAATAAAATGATACCGAATCTCAATGTGCTTGGTCTTGCCATGAAGAACCGGGTTGTGTGCAATTTTAATAGCACTTTCATTGTCACATAAAAGAGGCACTTTGTCACAAATGACACCATAATCCTTTAAAGTTTGCCTCATCCATAATAATTGTGCACAACAACTACCGGCGGCGATGTATTCGGCTTCGGTGGATGACGAGGCCACACAATTTTGCTTCTTGGAAGACCAACTCACAAGGGACCTACCAAGGAATTGGCATGTACCCGAAGTTGATTTTCTATCCATTTTGCAACCCGCCCAATCCGCATCCGAATAACCAACAAGATCAAAGCTTGTACCATGGGGATACCAAAGACCATAGTTGGGAGTATCCAACAAATATCTTAGAATCCTTTTGACCGCGGTTTCATGACTTTCCCTAGGACTTGATTGGAATCTTGCACACATACCCACACTAAACATAATATCCGGTCTAGATGCACAAAGGTAAAGCAAAGATCCAATCATAGAACGATAAAGCTTTTGATCAACTTCCTTACCATCCGGATCTAAGTGAAGATCCGCCTTGGAGTCCATGGGAAACTTATATGGCTTGGCATTGTTCATATCAAATTTCTTGAGCATGTCCTTAATATACTTGGCTTGACATAAGAATGTTCCTTCTCGAAATTGGTGGATTTCAAAGCCAAGAAAATAATTCAATTTTCCCATCATGGACATCTCAAATTCCTTGGTCATTAGCTTGCCAAATTGATCACTAAATTCACGGTTAGTGGAACCAAAGATAATATCATCAACATATATTTGGCATACGAAAAAATCTCCATTTACCCTTTTTGTAAAAAGAGTGGGATCTATTACCCCAATTTCAAAGCCACGGTCTACTAAGAACTCCTTGAGATGATCATACCAAGCACGTGGAGCTTGCTTGAGCCCATAAAGAGCCTTATGTAGTAAGTAGACGTGGTTAGGAAATTTAGGGTCTTCGAAACCCGGTGGTTGTTTAACATACACCAATTCATTTAGTGGACCATTTAAGAAAGCACTTTTAACATCCATTTGATATAAGACAATATTATGAGTAGATGCATAAGCAATTAGTAAGCGAATGGATTCAAGTCTAGCAACGGGGGCATAGGTTTCACCGTAGTCGACTCCTTCGATTTGGGTGTAGCCTTGTGCAACCAATCTTGCTTTGTTGCGAATGACTTGACCATGTGAGTCTTGCTTGTTCTTAAATATCCACTTGGTTCCAATGACATTATGGGAGGAGTCATTGGGTCTTTCCACTAATGACCATACTTTGTTGCGCTCGAAGTTGTTCAACTCTTCATGCATAGCCGCAACCCAATCCATGTCTTCAAGAGCATCATATACCTTGAGAGGTTCTAAGCTAGACAAACAAGAGACATGACCACAAAAGTTAGATAATTGATTGCGTGTGGACACACCTCTACGGATACTCCCAAGGATATTTTCTTTGAAGTGTTGTTGGTAATCCAATTTTGATGCACGCCGGATGACCCGGCGTTCCGAGGCTTGACCAATTGTTTCACCAACACAAATATCTTCATCATTGCCTTTATCTTGCTCATGGTCAACCCGAAGTGGAGTTCTTGGAGTTGTGGGTTCATTATGTTCTTGTTCACCACTAGAGTTGGGTGGGTCTTGACCATCTTCTTGATCAATATTGAGGTGGATGGCTCAACTTGAGTAGAACTTGTTCCTTCTTCTTGAGTATCATCAATGGGTCCTTCAATAGGAATTAGTTCTCCAATCCCCATAGTTCTTATGGCTTGAGATGGAGCATCATCACCTACATCATCATGATCAATATGCTCCGCTTGGGAGCCATTATCCTCGACAAACTCCACGTTCATAGATTCTTCAACACACCCGGTGGATATGTTGTAGACCCTATAAGCATGAGACTTTGCGGCATATCCAACAAATATACCATCAAAAGATCTAGATTCAAATTTAGCAATTTTGCAACCTTTAATGTAAACATGGCATTTGCATCCAAAGACTCGAAAGTAAGATACATTTGGCTTTTTACCGGTGAGGAGTTCATATGGTGTCATGTCCTTGAGAGGACGGAAGAAGAGCCGGTTTGAGTAATGACAAGCGGTGTTGATGGCTTCGGCCCAAAAGTTGTATGGGGAATTAAATTCGGCCATCATAGTTCTTGCCATATCAATAAGAGTGCGGTTCTTCCTTTCGGCAACACCATTTTGTTGGGGAGTATATGCAGCGGAATATTGGTGTTGAATGCCCTCCCCACTTAGGAAATCATCCATAGTGTAATTCTTGAACTCCGTACCATTGTCACTTCTAATTGCCAAAATCTTGGAGTCATATTGGCGTTGAACTAGGGTTGCAAAGTCAATGAATATCTTTTGAGTTTCACTCTTCTTCTTGATGTAGAAAGTCCAACAATATCTTGAGTAATCATCCACAATCACCAAACAATATTTCTTGCCACCAAGACTATCATATGTGGGAGGCCCAAAAAGATCCATATGAAGGAGCTCCAAAGGCCTCTTAGTGGAGATAATGGTCTTCTTGGGGTGATTCTTTTCATGCATCTTTCCGGCTATGCAAGCACTACAAGGACGATCTTTGGAAAAATTAACATCGGTTAGTCCTACCACGTGTCCACCCTTTACAAGAGTTTGTAAATTTCTCATACCGACATGGCCAAGTCGGCGATGCCAAAGCCACCCCTTGTCGCCTTTAGCCATTAAACATGTAGCGATTTGAGTGGTCTCTTTTGAGAAATCAACCACATACAAACCGTTTTCACGAAATCCAACAAAGGCGACATTGAGTGTTTGAGTGAAAAGGATGGTCACGTGGTATTTATTAAAAATAACGGTGTAACCGGCATTGCATAATTGACCAACGGAAAGTAAATTGTATGAAAGAGATTCAACAAGGAGGACCTTCTCAATGGATAACTCCGGAGTGATCACCACTTTACCAACTCCCACTACCTTGAGTCTTGCATTGTTGCCAACGGTGACATGAGAGAATGAGAGTAGTTGTTTCAATAAGTCCTTTACTAGTTCTTTGCTTCCGGTCATATGGGATGAGCATCCACTATCAATGAGCCATGAAGATCCACCGGAAGAGAAACCCTACAATTAATCAAGTCTTTGATTTAGGTACCCATTTTGGAATGGGTCCTCTTTTGTTAGTCACAAGGGTCTTTGGAACCCAAATAGCATAGTGATAATCATCTCCATATGAAGAGCCAACATATTTAGCAAAAACACAACCATTTGTAGATTTCAAAAGAACATATGAGGGGTTGTATTTTCCCGCAAAGTTATTGTGAGTGGCATTGCCCCTAGTGACATTACCACTCCCAATAGAGTTGTCATTTGCTTTGGCTAACTCCCCCTCCTTCACAAAAACAATATCTTTGGAAGGGGGAGTCGCCTTCTTCTTTTGTTGTTGACCTTCTTAGAGTTGGGTGTGAACCCAATTCCTTCTTTGCCAACCACTCCCTTTTGATTGCTCAAAAGATCATTGAGGTTCTTTTCCCCTTGGATACAAGTGGCTAGGCCCTTCTCAAGTTGGGCCTTCAACCTAGTGTTTTCCTCAATAAGAGATGCCTTGACACATAAAGGGTTAGTGGTACAAGAATTTGCATCTTTATCATTATGAGAAGTGGTGAAGCTAGCATAGATAAATTGAGCTTGTAGTTTGGCATATGACTCCTTGAGTGTAGTGAGCTCACTTGAGGTCACCTTGTGGGTTTCCCTAAGTTGCTCAAAACCCTCAAAGAGTTTGTTATGACTCTCTACAAGTTCCTCATTTTTACTTTTTAGATCAATAGCAATTTGAATAGAGGTTTCACGAGTTTCTTTTGCCTTGGAAAGATCCATGGCATGTGTCTCCTCAAGTTGCTCACGGAGCAATTGTTCCTCAACAAGTTGATCACATGCATGCCCTTCGAGCTCACAAATCCTAACATCCTTCTCATTAAGAAGATGCTTGGCTTCTCCATATTGATACATGAGGGCCTCAACCATTTTCTTGGTTGGACCTTGGAGCTTGCTAATGAAGATAGAAATTTTATCCTCTTCTTCAATTTTCCCTACATCCTCAACACAATCCAATAGTGATGGGTTAGAGGAGATAGTAATTTTTGGTGGGGAATTCACCTTTGTTTCCTTGGCCATGAGGCACATAGGCTTGGAGATCTTGTCGTCGTTTGGAGATGAGAAGAGGTTGGCCAATGATGGAGGAAGGGTGCCCATTGCAAGAGCCGCCATTCCTACTTCTTCACTTGGTTCTTTATCTCCTCACCTCCGGACTCGTATTCCTCTTGATGGGATGCCACAAGAGCCTTTTGAGGTGATCTCTTCATGTAGGTAGGCTTGGGGTGGTACTTGTTTGATGACCCACAAGTATAGGGGTGTATCGTAGTACTTTCGATAAATAAGAGTGTCGAACCCAACGAGGAGCAGAAGGTGTTGACAAGCGGTTTTGATGAAGGATTCACTGTAAATGCTCACAGACAAGTTTTTAGGAGTTTTTGATATGACAGATAAATGAAGTACAAGTAAATAAAATGCAGTAATAATAGTTGCAGCGAGTGGCCCAATCCTTTCTACAGCAAAGGACAAGCCGGTTGTTGTACTTATAATGACCAAACGTTCTTGAGGACACACGGAATATTGTCAAGTGCTTTCGCTTCATATAGTTGATTAATCTTCATTGTTTTGATAAGTGTTGTGTGGGTGAACCTATGCTAATGCACCGCCCTTCCTAGACTAATACATACTTGTGATTATACCCCTCGCAAGCACCCGCAAATAAAAGAAAGTAATTAAGATGAACTAACCACAGCCTTAAACTTTGAGATCCTGATATCCCTCATGCATCGATATACCAACAGGTGTTCAGGTTTCTATCACTCCGGCAACCCCACAATTGGCAAACGAACACACAATGCATTCCCCTAGGCCCATAAAGGTGAAGTATCATGTAGTCGACGTTCACATGACACCACTAGAAGAATAACACCACAACTTAAGCATCAAACCATTAAATAGACAAGATTCAGCCCTAGATGTTACAGCGGAGACGGGGTGCAGCGGCAGTGATGATGATGTTGGCGGTGGAGATGATGATGATGATCCCGATGAAGTCCAGCTCGATGACGGTGATGATGGCGACGATTTCCCCCTCCGGGAGGGAATTTCCCCCGGCAGATTTCTTCCTGCAGGGGAGCTTTTCGCTCTCTGGTGTTTTCCGCCTCGTGGAGGCGGCGGAATATTTCGATGGCCTCTCTCCGTGTGTTAGGGTTCCGAGGGGGTCAAGTACGCGAAGGGGGAACGGCTGGGTGGCCCAGGGCCCCAAACCACCAGGCGGCGCGGCAGGGGGCCCACCGCGCCAGCCTGTGGTGGGCCCCCAGGTGCCTTCTCAGCCTCCCCTTTTGGCCTCCTCCATCTTCTGGTAAAATAGGACTTCCATATGTCTCCTTCGATTTATTGATCTTCAGAAATAGTGCATCTCGACGGTGCTTTTTCCAGCAGAATCCTGACTCCGGTGTCCAATTCTCCATTATTCATCAAACATGCAAAATAGGTAAAATAACATAAGTAACACTTCTAAATATGAAATATATCGATGAATAGCAGTAAATTATGATATAAAATAGTGATGCAAAATGGACGTATCAACCCCCCCAAGCTTAGACCTCGCTTGTCCCCAAGCGAAAACTGAGCTCAGTAAACATGACCACAAGTTTATGGAGCAAAGTGTCGATAAATAAAATACGGACAAGAAGCATCACATTCATTGATACACAAGTCATTCTAGACAGCAACTTCCCTTCATATAATCTAACTTGAAATAAGTAAAGGGAACCACGATGAAGTGCATAAAGAGAACCATGATTGGTGAAGGCAAACTTAAACTCTTGGTCAGAGAACAATTAACAGATCATACTTATCTTTCGAGAAGAGTCTTTATATCAGAGCTTATATAGCAGAACTTACATGCCTTAATCATAACAGTCTCCTTACAGTCATTGATAACTTTCAAAGTTATATTCATTCGGATAAAAGCTATTGTGCGAAACAAGGAAATGAGAGATATGATTAGAAGTATCAACACATATAACTAATTGGATCTCAACAACTCAAATGCTTGCTTGAGATAGAGAGGAATGGGTTTACTGACTCAACAATAATGTAAAAGATAGGCCCTTCGCAGAGGGAAGCAGGGATTAAATCATGTGCTAGAGCTTTTAAGTTTTGCAAAGCATATAGAGAGTATGAAAATAGTTGTTTGAGCTATGTATGTCGTTGTCAACGAATCGTAGTAAAGTGAACACTAACCCCTTGTCAACCAGACTTTCAAGAGCGGCTCCCATGAAGGACGTTATCTCTACCAGCAAGGTAGATCATCCCTCTTCTCTTTTGTTTACACATGTATTTTAGTTTCTTTATAGTTGACACTCCTCCCAACCTTTTGCTTACACAAGCCATGGCTAACCGAATCCTCGGGTGCCTTCCAACATTCACATACCATGGAGGAGTGTCTATTTGCAAATTAAGTTGCTTACTGATAAATCAGGGCAAAACATGTGAAGAGAATTATTAATGAAAGTTGTAGTTAATTGGGACTGGGCACCCCATTTGCCAGCTCTTTTTGCAAATTGTTGGATAAGCGGTGTATATGCCACTAGTCCATTGGTGAAAGTCTGTTTGACAAAAGTGCTAGAGAAACTCTACAGAACCCTCATGAGCTAATAAACAGTGACACAAAACTAGGAGTAATAAGTTTTGAATAATTTAAAGGTAGCACATGAAGTATTTACTTGGAATGGCGCAAAATACCATATAGTAGGAAGTTATGGTGGACTCGAATGGCAATGGTTTGGCTCAAGGTTTGGATGTATGAGAAGCATTCCCTCTCGATACAGGTCTTTGGCTAGCAAGGTTATGTAGCAAGCATAAGAGTTGAGGGATACAAACAATTATACAAGTGATAAGAATAATCATGCAATCTTCCTTAGAAGCACAAATAGTTTAACTTAAGAATACTAAGCTTATGAGCTACAAAGAAAGAAAGATCATGGAATAATATATTTGCATGCACTCCCTCTCTCTACTTAAGTCTCAAAGTATTGTCTACTACTGACCAATGCTAAGTTTGCCAAAACCAAAAAGATTAACTTGGTGCTCTAAAAAGTGATCCCTATACTAACAACAAGGTTATCAATATGAAAGAGAATTGCAAGCTAAAATAAAGTATGCAGAAAGTAAATGATAAAACTTCTCATTAATATTTCATAACGGCAACTCACACCAAGGGATACATAGATAACCAACTAAAAGAGAGATACTTCCACATTGCAAACCATCATATAAGATAACTTCCCTACTCACGATATGACTTTATGGAAAAGTAAAAGGTAAAGATAATGATGTGATACCGCGGCACTCCCCCAAGCTTGGAACAAACCAAGGGGATGCCAATACTTATGATGAATTACTCCTTCGGTGGTGGTGGTGAATTGTCCTCATCATCAGACTTCCAGGGAAGGGGTTTCCCATCAACAAAGGACGACTTGGTTTCGATTATCCTGAAACTAGCAGCAGCGCTTATGTTTTTAAACCGAGTTTCATACTCACAGTTTTGATTCTGGACGTCATAGAGTTGCGCCTGCAGTTTGTTGGTGGTGTTGATGAGGTGAAATATGTCTTCCCAGAGTTGTGCAGTCTCCTTCTTATGTTCAGCGACCAGCGCGGACACCATTGAGTGGAAGACTCCCACTTCACGTTCCGCCAGCTTTTTGTATGTGAAGACCTCTTGCTCCAGCTTCTCCATCCTGGCTTCCAGGCTCCCTTCTCCTTTGGGTCCTCGCACGTCTTCCGTCCGCAGCTTTCCATCAACCATCTGCGACTCCTTGGGATGCATCTTCAGCTCATCCATGTATGGGGTGACGACGTTCACAAAGAAACTGTCCTTTGGAGGCTTCGATGAAGACATGGCAGCTCTAGATCTGAAAACAATATCTGGACAGAAACAGCTCGAAACGAAACACGATGAAAAGGCGAGATACGAACCTCGGGGGTTCGGGTGAGTTATATAGCAAAAAGTTTTACAACATAAGGAAGGTACAGGAGGAAACCTGATCGGAGACGAGCTCCGGGGTGCTCAAACCACCAGGCGGCGCGGCTGGGGGGCCCACCGCGCCGACCTATGGTTTGGGCACCACGGGTGCCGTCTCCCATCCGGTTCGGTCTCTTATTTTTCCATATTTAATAAAAACGACGAAAATATCTTCTAGAAAGTTATTCGCGAAACTTTTCTTACCGAAACTGTTACCTATTCGAATCGAATTCTGCAGTCCCAGAAAAATGTTCTTCAATGAAAGTTTCCGGAGTCACCACTTTAATTGTATCAACCTCTTCATTAATAGAATCTCCAGAAATATAATGCTTGAGTCTTTGACCATTTACCACTTGTGTAGAGTTATCTTTCAATGAAGCAATTTTTATTGCACCTGAACGATACACCTCCACAATAACAAATGGTCCTTCCCATTTTGAGAGTAACTTTCCTGCAAAAAATCTGAGACGAGACCTATACAATAGAACTTTCTCACCAACATTAAATTCTCTTTTAAGAATTCTCCTATCATGCCATCTCTTAACTTTTTCTTTAAAGAGTCTAGCATTTTCATAAGCCTCACTTCTCCATTCATCTAAAGAACTTAAATGCAACAACCTTTTCTCACCGGCAAGTTTAAAATCTCTATTAAGTTCTCTCACTGCCCAATAAGCTTTGTGTTCTAATTCTAAAGGCAAGTGACAAGCTTTACCATAAACCATTTTATAAGGAGACATGCCCATGGGGTTCTTATAAGCAGTTCTATAAGCCCATAAAGCATCATTTAACTTACTAGCCCAATTTTTTCTAGATTTATTAACAGTCTTTTGCAAGATAGATTTAATCTCCCTATTTGACAATTCTACTTGTCCACTAGTTTGAGGATGATAGGCTGAAGCAATTCTATGATTAACACCATATTTAGCAAGAGTCTTTCTAAAACCACCATGGATAAAATGAGAACCTCCATCAGTCATAAGATATCTAGGTACACCAAACCTAGGAAAAATGACATCTTGAAGCATTTTTAAAGAGGTCTCACCATCAGCACTTTTAGTAGGTATAGCTTCTACCCATTTAGTGACATAATCAACAGCAACAAGTATATGAGTATTACCTTGTGAAGAAGGAAAAGGACCCATGAAGTCGAATCCCCAACAATCAAATGGTTCAATAACAAGAGAATAACTCATAGGCATTTCATTGCGTCTAGAGATATTACCAACCCTTTGACATTCATCACAAGATAAAATAAACTTTCTTGCATCCTTAAAGAGGGTAGGCCAATAAAAACCTGATTGTAGAACTTTCTGCGCAGTTCTATCTCCAGCGTGATGCCCTCCATAAGCACTTCCATGGCATTTCCTCAGTATTTCCTGTTGTTCATATTCAGGAACACATCTTCGCATAATACCATCGACTCCTTCTTTATATAAGTGTGGGTCATCCCAAAATAATGCCGCAAGTCATAAAAGAATTTCCTTCTTTGCTGAGCTGAAAAGGTTGGAGGCAAGTACTTGGAAACAATAAAGTTAGCATAATCAGCATACCAAGGACTATCTCGCGAACTTACACTTATTGCAGCCAATTGTTCATTTGGAAAGCTATCATTAACAGGAATAGGATCATAAGGAATGCTTTCCAATCTAGACAAATTATCAGCAACAGGATTTTCAGCACCTTTTCTATCTATGATATGCAAATCAAATTCTTGCAAAAGAAGTACCCATCTAATAAGCCTTGGCTTAGCATCTTTCTTTTCCATAAGGTATCTAATTGCAGCATGATCAGTATGAATAGTGACTTTCGAATCAACTATGTAGGGTCGAAATTTGTCACAAGCAAAAACTACAGCTAGAAATTCTTTTTCAGTAGTGGCATAATTCTTTTGAGCAGAATCAAGAGTTTTACTAGCATAATGAATAACATTTAACTTTTTATCTACTCGCTGCCCAAGAACAGCGCCTACAGCATAATCACTAGCATCACACATAATTTCAAAAGGTAAATTCCAATCAGGTGGTTCAACTACAGGAGCGGTGATTAAAGCCTTTTTCAAAGTTTCAAAAGCTTCCTTACAATCATCATCAAAAACAAAGGTACATCTTTTTGAAGAAGATTAGTAAGAGGCTTGGAAATTTTAGAGAAATCTTTAATAAACCTCCTATAAAAACCAGCATGACCAAGAATACTACGAATACCTTTAACATCTTTGGGACAAGGCATCTTTTCAATTGCCTCCACTTTAGCTCGATCAACTTCAATACCTCTTTCAGAAATTTTATGTCCAAGAACAATTCCTTCATTAACCATAAAGTGGCATTTCTCCCAATTAAGAACAAGGCTAGTTTCTTCACATCTCTGCAAAACTTTGTCAAGGTTGTGCAAACAATTATCAAAGGAAGTTCCATAGACGGAGAAATCGTCCATGAAGACTTCCACAATTTCCTCACAAAAGCCATGAAAAATAGCAGACATGCATCTTTGAAAAGTAGCAGGAGCATTACATAAACCAAAAGGCATACGTCTATAAGCATAAGTTCCATAAGGACAAGTAAAAGTAGTTTTCTCTTGATCTTGCGCTCTCACAGCAATTTGAGAAAACCCAGAATACCCATCAAGGAAACAAAAGTGAGTTTTCTTGACAACCTCTCAAGCATTTGATCAATAAAAGGCAAAGGATAATGATCTTTCTTAGTTACTTTGTTAACCTTTCTAAAATCAATGCACATCCTATAACCAACTACTACTCTTTGAGGAATTAGTTCATCATTTTCATTAGGAACAACGGTAATTCCTCCTTTCTTAGGAACACAATGCACAGGACTTACCCATCTACTATCAGCAATAGGATAAATAATACCAGCTTCAAGAAGTTTTAATACCTCATTTCTTACCACTTCTTTCATCTTGGGTATTAAACGACGCTGATGCTCAACAACAGGCTTTGCATCAGGTTCCATGTTGATGGCGTGCTGACATATAGTAGGAGAAATTCCCTTCAGGTCATCAAGAGTATATCCCATAGCTCCGCGGTGTTTCCTCAACACTCCCAATAACCTTTCCTCCTCTGTACCTGAAAGTTTAGAGCTGATAATAACAGGATATATTTTCTTATCATCAATATAAGCATATTTAAGATTATCAGGCAGAGGTTTCAAATCAAAAACAGGATCCTCCTTGGGTGGCATTGTGGTACCCAAATCTTCCACAGGTAAATTGTGTTTGAGCATAGGTTGACGAAGGAATACTTCATCAAGCTCATTCCTTTCTTCCCTGAAGTTCTCACTTTCATGATTCTCCATATGTTGCTGCAAAGCATTGTTAGGAGCAAGAACAATAGATGCAAGTTGAGCAATTTCAAAATCCTCACTAGGCAATTCAGTTTCATAAGGTGCTTTAGCAAATTTAGAGAAATTGAATTCATAAGATTCACCAGCAAATTTAGTAAAGATTTTCTCTTTCTTACAGTCTATAACAGCACCACAAGTATTCAGAAAAGGTCTACCAAAAATAATAGGACAACTATCATTGGCAGCCGACCCAAGTACAAGAAAATCAGCAGGGTATTTAGTCTTACCACAAAGGACTTCGACATCTCTAATGATACCAATTGGAGAGATAGTTTCCCTATTAGCAAGCTGAATAACCACATCAATCTCTTCAAGTTTACAAGGAGCAATTTCGTGCATAATTTCCCTGTAAAGCTCATAAGGAATAGCACTAGAACTTGCACCAATATCACATAAACCATAATAGCAATGATCACCTATCCTAACAGAAAGCACAGGAACACTAGACTTCCTAGAACTTTTAGGATGTGAGACAATATTAGAAGCATCCTCACAAAAGATAATGTGTCTATCTTCTAAATTTTCAGTGACAAGATCTTTAACCAATGCTACAACAGGTTCAACAGTTATTTGCTCATCAGGTTTGGTAGTTTTCTTATTACTTTTACTAACAACACCAGTTATGATAGTATGTTCCTTAATCTTATTAGGAAAAGGAACTTTTTCAATATAAGGTTCTGGAATAATGCGATCACAACATTAACCTCAACACCTTTAGATATATGAGAAACAGATTCATCTTTATATGGTTCATGATAATTTTTAAAACCCTCCTTCGGCAAACCGAAATAGGAAGCAAAGGCTTTATAAAAGTTTGCAACAATTTGAGAGTCAAGACCATAAGTAGTGCTAATTTTGCGATAATCATCAGTATCCATAAATTTTTAACACACTCAAAGTCATAGTTTATACCTGACTCCCTACCTTTGTCATTCTCCCATCCTTCAGTGTTCTCCTGAATCCGATCAAGAAGGTCCCACTTAAACTCTTCTTTATTACGAGTGAACGATCCAGCACAAGTGGTATCCAATAGAGTTTTATCTTGAAAGGAGAGTCTTGCATAAAAGTTATCAATAACAACATTACCAGGAAGCTCATGAATGGGACTGATACGTCTCCAACGTATCTATAATTTCTGATGTTCCATGCTTATATTATACCATTTGCTACATGTTTTATATGCACTTCATATCACTTTTATGCATTTTTTGGGACTAACCTATTAACAAGATGCCACAGTGCCAGTTCCCTGTTTTCTGCTGTTTTTGGTTCCAGAAAAGTACTTCTGCGAATATTCTCGGAATTGCACGAAACAAAAGGCCACGTCCCTATTTTTCCAACACGTACACGAAGTCCGAAGGAGAGACGAAGAGGAGCCAGGAGGCGGCCAAACCACCTGGCGGCGCGGCCCCACCTCCTGCCGCGCCAGCCTATGGTTTGGCCCCCTCGGGACTCCACCGACGCCGCCCCTTCGCCTATATATTGCCTCAGATGCGAAAACCCTAAAATACCAAGTCATATTCCACGAAGAGTTCCGCAGCGCCGCCGCCATCGACGACAAGTTTCGGGGGACGGAAGTCTCTGTTCTGGCACGCTGCCGGGACGGGGAATTGCCCCCGGAGCCATCTCCATCAACTCCAGCGCCATCTTCATCGCCGCTGCTGACTCCCATGATGAGGAGGGAGTAGTTCTCCCCCGAGGCTGAGCGCTCTACCGGTAGCTATGTGGTTCATCTCTCTCTCCCATGGTGTGATCTTTATGTAATCATGTGTATTGCTAGTATCGCTGAATGCATTAATAATGTTTATGCTACTCAAGTGATTTTGTCTAGTTTCTGGAGTCATTGTGACAACACGGTATCAAGGTGACAGTGTGGGTACTTGTGTGACTCTATGAATAATTTAGACATTTATCATGGCTTATTCTTGGGAATTGTGGTGTTTGTTTACTCAGACTTTGAGGTGTGCTTTTGCAGCCCTACGCATAGTACTTTTGCTTCATCAAGAAGGAGAATAATCCCGAGTAGTATTTACTTGTGTTCAGTTGTGCTAATCTAGTTGAATATGTAGATGTTACTCTTTATCTATTATGCACTCCAGAGGTTGCTTTAATATGAACTCCGGTACTCTCCACGGTGTAAAGGTGACAGTGTGTCCACCGTGTGTGACTCCTTTATGACGTTGTGGCGCTTGTTTACTCCGGCTTGAGGTGTGCTTTTGTAGCCCTACACAATGAATGGTGTTTGTTATCCAATAAGAGAGTGTTTAAGAGTAGCTTTTACTTATTCAGTTATGAGATCATTGTTGAGAGTGTCCACTAATGAAAGTATGATCCCTAGGCCTTGTTTCTAAGCATTGAAACACCGTTTACATCAAGTTCTGCTACATGTTTGCTTTCTGCCATTTTTATTCCAGATTGCAATTACTACTTATAACCATCCATATTACTTGTATTTCACTATCTCTTCGCCGAACTAGGGCACCTATACATCTAACAAGTGTATTAGGTGTGTTGGGGACACAAGAGACTTCTTGTATATTAATTGCAGGGTTGCTTGAGAGGGATATCTTTGACCTCTACCTCCCTGAGTTCGATAAATCTTGGGTGATTCACTTAAGGGAAACTTGCTGCTGTTCTACAAACCTCTGCTCTTGGAGGCCCAACACTGTCTACAAGAATAGAAGCGTGCGTAGACATCAAGCTATTTTCTGGCACCGTTGCCGGGAGGTAAGCGTTGGAAGTTATCTCCTTTAGATTCTGCAATTATTTCTTTTTGTTTCTTGTTTTTATTTTCACTAGTTAGGCTTAATGGAAAACAACAACAAAATTAGAGATCTTTATGAACTTTATATTGAATTAGGACATGATGCTTTTGAAGAGAAAATTAAAAAACCTATGGAAGCTTGTTTGCATGATGGTAGCAATGGTATTACTATAAATTCTTTGAACACCATTATTGCCAATGCTATGGAAAAGTCTAAGCTTGGGAAAGCTGGTTGTGATGAATATGATATTTTTAGTCCCCCAAGCTTTAAGGAGGAAATTTGCTTTGATAATACTTTGCCTCCAATATATGATGATTATAATCATTGTGATATTTTCAGTCCACCTACTATTGAGGATATAGTTTATGTTGATTATGATATGCCTCCTATATATGATGTTTACAATGATGAATATGATATTCTCAGTCCATCTACTATTGAGGATAAGAATCATTTTGATTATTCTATGCCTCCTATTTATGATGATTACAATGATGGATGTGATACTTTTACTCTCACTATTACTAATGATAATGTTCATGCTTATGTGGAGAGTAATGATACTTTTATGCATGTGGATCATGATAAGAATGCTTTATGTGATAGCTATATTGTTGAGTTTATTCATGATGCCGCTGAAAATTATTTTGAGAGAGGAAAGTATGGTTATAGAAATCTTTATGTTACTAAACCACCTCTCTTTATGATGAAAGTTTTGAGCTTTCTCTTGATTTGCTTTTATTTGCTGGGTACTTTAAGACCTACTGAAAGTTCTTATGAAAGAGGGAGACACGGCTTCATATATCACAATAATATTAAGTCTCCTCTCTTTATGTTGAATTTTTTGAAGTTGCACTTGTTTTGCCTTCCTATGCTAGTCACTTTATGCTTTATTGATTTATTTTCTTACAAGACTCCTTTGCATAGGAAGTGGGTTAGACTTAAATGTGTTTGGTATTTGCTTTTTGATGCTCTCTTATATTCAACTCTTATACATATGAGAGCATTATCAAAATCACTATGCCTAGCTAAAAGGCTTTAAAGAAAAGCGCTTATGGGAGACAACCCATCGTTTTTATTTGCTGTTATTTTTTGTTTATGGGCGCTTCTTCGCCTCTGACTTATGGGCGCTTCTTCGCCGAACTAGGGCACCTATACATCTGACAAGTGTATTAGGTGTGTTGAGGACACAAGAGACTTCTTGTATATTAATTGCAGGGTTGCTTGAGAGGGATATCTTTGACCTCTACCTCCCTGAGTTCGATAAACCTTGGGTGATTCACTTAAGGGAAACTTGCTGCTGTTCTACAAACCTCTGCTCTTGGAGGCCCAACACTGTCTACAAGAATAGAAGCGTGCGTAGACATCAGGGACATTTGAGCATTAATGCCTTCAATCTCCCCCACGCTTGAGCGATACTCTCTCCATCATAGGGCCAGAAGTTATATATGAGGTTCCGATCCTTATGAATCTCACTTCGAGGATAGAATTTGGAGTAAAAGAGAGGTACAATTTCCTCCCATCCAAGAGAATACCCATTCTTCAGCAGTTTATACCAATGTGCAGCTTTACCAGACAGTGATAGAGAGAATAATTTCTTCTTAACTTTTCCCATCGAGATACTTGCACACTTAAATAACTCGCACAATTCATGCAGAAATAACAAATGATCTCCAGGATGGACAGTTCCATCTCCTGCATAGCGGTTATTTGTGACACGTTCAACAATTTTCATAGGAATTTTGAACGGTATTACCTGCTCATCTGGCGCCTCCTCTACTACCTTAGCAGTGGTAGTTGTTTTCCCAAATAGGAATTCAAGAGAAGACCCCTCCATAATGAGATATAGCAGCAGGCAAAAATAAAAACAGCACGTACAATAAATGCTTCCTTTACCAATTCCACTTACCAATAGCGCTACACTCCCCGGCAACGGCGCCAGAAAATAGTCTTGATGACCCACAAGTATAGGGGGTGTATCGTAGTACTTTCGATAAATAAGAGTGTCGAACCCAACGAGGAGCAGAAGGTGTTGACAAGCGGTTTTGATGAAGGATTCACTGTAAATGCTCACAGACAAGTTTTTAGGAGTTTTTGATATAACAGATAAATAAAGTACAAGTAAATAAAATGCAGTAATAATAGTTGCAGCGAGTGGCCCAATCCTTTCTACAGCAAAGGACAAGCCAGTTGTTGTACTTATAATGACCAAACGTTCTTGAGGACACACGGGAATATTGTCAAGTGCTTTTGCTTCATATAGTTGATTAATCTTCATTGTTTTGATAAGTGTTGTGTGGGTGAACCTATGCTAATGCACCGCCCTTCCTAGGACTAATACATACTTGTGATTATACCCCTTGCAAGCATCCGCAAATACAAGAAAGTAATTAAGATGAACTAACCACAGCCTTAAACTTTGAGATCCTACTATCCCTCATGCATCGATATACCAACGGGTGTTCAGGTTTCTGTCACTCCGGCAACCCCACAATTGGCAAACGAATACACAATGCATTCCCCTAGGCCCATAAAGGTGAAGTATCATGTAGTCGACGTTCACATGACACCACTAGAAGAATAACACCACAACTTAAGCATCAAACCATTAAATATTACTCAACATAATTCACTACTAACATCAAGACTTCTCCCATGTCCTCAAGAACTAAATGAACTACTCACAAGACATCATACGGAACATGATCAGAGGTGATATGATGATGAATAACAATCTGAACATAAACCTTAATCCAATGGTTTCACCCAATAGCATCAATAACAAGAGTAATCAACACCGGGAGAGTTTCCCCTATGAAATAGACAAGATTCAGCCCTAGATGTTACAGCGGAGACGGGGTGCAGCGGTAGTGATGATGATGTTGGCGGTGGAGATGATGATGATGATCCCGATGAAGTCCAACTCGATGACGGTGATGATGGCGACGATTTCCCCCTCCGGGAGGGAATTTCCCCCGACAGATTTCTTCCTGCAGGGGAGCTTTTCGCTCTCTGGTGTTTTTTCGCCTCGTGGAGGCGGCGGAATATTTCGATGGCCTCTCTCCGTGTGTTAGGGTTCCGAGGGGGTCATGTACATGAAGGGGGAACGGCTGGGATGGCCCTGGGCCTCCAAACCACCAGGCGGCGCGGCAGGGGGCCCACCGCGCCAGCCTGTGGTTTGGGCTCCCAGGTGCCTTCTCAGCCTCCCCTTTTGGCCTCCTCCATCTTCTGGTAAAATAGGGACTTCCATATGTCTCCTTCGATTTATTGATCTTCAGAAATAGTGCATCTCGACGGTGCTTTTTCCAGCAGAATCCTGACTCCGGTGTCCAATTCTCCATTATTCATCAAACATGCAAAAATAGGTAAAATAACATAAGTAACACTTCTAAATATGAAATATATCGATGAATAGCATTAAATTATGATATAAAATAGTGATGCAAAATGGACGTATCATTGTTCTTCTTTAGAATGAGTTGACCACCATTATCCTCTCTTCTTTCATAGGGGCAATCCTTCACAAGATGAGTGTCCTTTCCACAATTGAAGCACATTCTTTTTATTGATGGAGGGTTGACGCTCTTGTTCTTCTTGTTCCAAAACCGGGTGGCGGCAAGTGCAAGAACTTCATTGAGCTCACCCTCCAAGTCTTCTTCACCTTCATAGACCGGGCTTTCTTCATATCTTGGATGATCTACCACACGAGCCTTCAAAGCAAGAGTCTTTGGGCCACGGACTTGGTTGAAGGACTTGGATGTGGACTTCAATGTATCATAGGTGACAAATTGAGCCAAGATGTCATTGGGAGTCATTGTTGTGTAATCCGCTCTTGCATGGAGGTTCATCACCATAGTTTCACTATATGGCATAATTGCTTGAAGGAACTTTGCCTTGACCCATTCATCATCCATATCCTTCTTTCCATTTTCCCTACATGTCACCACAAGCTTGTAGAGTCTTCGGTAAAGTTCGGTCGGAGTCTCTTCGTCTAGCATGATGAAGTTGTCAACTTGATGTTGAAGGACGGCCGCATTGGAGCATTGAATGGCCTCATTTCCTTCATACACGGTTTCAAGATAGAGCCAAGCCTCATTGCAAGTTTTGAGATTCCGCACATGATCTTCATCATTTGCGGTCATAGCACTCTCAAGAATGTACTTGGCATTTGCATCAAGTTGCTCATCAATCTCTTCTTGCTTGGTCAAGTTGTTGGGATCAACTGGGTTGAAACCATGTAGAACCACCCTCCAAAGATGCACCGATGAGCTGCAAAAATAAGACTCCATAGATTTCTTCCAAGTGAAATAACGAGTATTATCAAGGTTAGGAGGGGGTCTACCAAGGTTGGTTATATGAGGTTGAGTGAGTGCAACTTGAGTGAGATAAGAGCTAGGTGGAGCAAAGTTAAGAGAAGGCTTCTCAAAAGATTTATCATTTTTATCCTTGTCACTAGCTCCCTTAATAGGGCTAGCGGTTGATGAGGAGCCATTTTGATTAGATACCCGAGTATACACCTCATCCACCATTTTGCCTTTCATGAACCCAAAAAGTTCAATCATGGACTTCATGGTGATTGGGGCATCACCCTCGGGAGGGATTATTCCTGCTTCGATTAGTTCTTTGTCAAGTTGTTCTCTATCAATTTTTTCTTGTTCCTTAGCAAGTCTTAACTCCTTATCTTTAGCACGTTGTACATCCTCCGCACTAGCCATCCTCCTCTTTAGGCTATTAAGCCCTTAATAAAGAGACCTTGCTCTGATACCAATTGAAAGGATCGAGTAGGTTGACTAGAGGGGGGGGGTGAATAGGCAACTGCCAATTTTAATTTTCTTTTCAACAAGTTAAGAAATTGCTCAAATATAAGTTCTCTAGATATGCGACTAGATGAACAATCCTATATGATGAGCAATAAACAAGCTAGCAAGATATTCTACACAAGAAAGGCTAGCAATACAAGTAAAGGAAGGTTAAGAGATAACCACACGGTGACGCGGAGATGTTCTTCCGAAGTTCACTTCCCAATGGAAGCTACGTCTCCGTTGGAGCGGTGCGGAGTCACAAAGTGAACACCGAATAGCCTTGATATGGCACACCATATCTCCCTCGTGTTATCCTCCGATGAGGAGATCCACGAGCCACTATATGATGCCCTTGAGGTCGGCAACAAACCTTTACAAGGATGAGGCACACTCCACAACCGAATTGGAGGCTCTCACCAAATTCCCGCGGCTCCCAAAACCACAAGAATCACAAGGCCGGGTCGCGGCTCCACAACTTAATTGGAGGCTCCGGCTAATCCTTGTGGCTACCAAAGCCACAAGAATCACAAGTATCTTCTAGGTATCCAATGTATCAAGTTACACAAGATCTACAAGTGACTAGGTCGATGTAGGCAAATCGGCTCGGTGGAGATGCGGATTTAGGGCTCCTCTTTCACTCCTCAAAGTATCAACGTATTTGAGTGATTGGAGTGGGAGCACTAGTAGATTGAAGCTTGCAACAATGGTGGAGAGAGAGTGAGGAATCAAGCTTAGTCTTCTAGAGAAGAAGACCCCTTTTTATACTCTCCAAATTCTGGCCGTTGGGGAGCCTTCTGCGCAGGGCCGGAACTTCCGGTCAGATCGGCGGAACTTTCGGAGCACAGAGAACTCCAGTCTTCTCAGCGTGGGGCCGCTAACGCGCATGGCCGGAACTTCCGAGACGAATGGCGGAAGTTCCGCACCACCGGAACTTCCGGACCAACTTCCGAGCCAACTTCCGCTTATGAAAGTGAAAACACCCGAGAGCAAATTTGCTAAGCGGAACAAGGAGCGGAAGTTCGTCCGGAACTTCCGATGCCTGGAACTTCCGCAAATCCGGCCGGAACTTCCGGAAAACTATTATTTTTTGAATTCAGAGCAGATTGCAGGATATTATTTAAACACTTTATATATGCAATCTTTCATACTGTCAATGATGTGATAAAACCTGAAATCAATCAACGCACATTAGTGTGCAACTTATTGTTGTAATAAACCCCAAAAACATTTAGAGAGAGACATGTCCTTTCAGAGCCCAATGCTGCTGACATGACCCGGCTCTTGGCCATCAACGAGGCCAGAGGGTTCCCTGAGATGCTTGGCAGCATAGATTGTATGCACTGGGAGTGGAGGAACTGCCCATTTGCTTGGCAGGGGCAGTACAAGGGCTATTGTTCGCCACCCCGCTAGGACATGGGACAAGGACCAACTCTGGGAGGTGATGACAGCTTGTGTGATCATGCACAACATGATCGTGGAGGACGAACGCGACGAGGGTATGCATGATCAGGCTTGGCAGTTTCAGGGTCAGTTGGTACAGCCCCAGGGACCGTCCACATTTGATCAGTTCCTCGACTTCCACCGTGACATTCGTGAGAAGGTGTCTCATAACCAGCTCCAAAATGATTTGGTGGAGCATGTCTGGCAGCACTACGGTAACCAGTAGTTCCATTTGATGAACTATTGGTCTTATTTTTATTTGGTTTGTAAGACTATGCATGAAACAATTTATATTATTTGCTGAATTATTTGGATTGTAATAACTATTTGATAAACCATTTGGATTGTATTATTCGGATTGTATGGTTTATTTTGTTTCCTATATACTTGTTTTCTATAGATTGATCAAAAACCCTGGCCGGGCTGACTCGATGCGTCGGCCCACCCCCTATATATGAATGAAAATGACCCATATATGGCCTGTTAACTAAAAAAAACATGCGGGCTGACTCGATGCGTCAGCCCGTTGGGGGCACTGGCCAGAAATGGGCGGACATGGGCCGGACGCGCGTCCGTTTGCCGACGCAAACGGACCAAACACTGACCAAACGCGTGTCCGTTTGCGTCGCCCCGTTGAAGACATCCTTATGTCCAGTGTAAGGCACTCAAGGGACGATATGTATGCTCAAGAATATGACGTGCGAACTTAACCAGGAGCATTTTGAAGCAGAAATGAGTGATCTTGACACACCTAAGATTGCCATAGTGGTGTCCTCTACCGGACGGACTACCACGAGACGTCTGGCCTTCCATCGCCCTCGCCATCTGCTGGAAGATTTGGGACGCACGGAATGCCAAAGTGTTTAGGGCCATTGACCAAAATGCCTCTGTAACTATTGGTAACATTGTCTCAGACTTAATTCTTTGGATTAATCGGTGCAAAAGTCCAGATCAAAAGAAACACGCCTACTTGTGGTGTACGTTCCTCTCTTCACGCCGTGCGTGACCTTGTAATCTGCTGCTGAAATAAAATTCAGGTGGGGATCTTGCCCCCCCCCCCCCCCCCCCGGGTGACTTCTCAAAAAAATAGTGGTGTCCTGGAATCTGCCATAGATATGAGGGATCGTCAATAATAGAGTCATGGTTCTGGCATTTTATTGGTGCCTGCAGATGAAAAGCCAATATTTTTTAACATATGGCTCTAAGTGATATAGTCCCTAATAAATATCTATGCAGAGCAGTTACTTACATGTAGGTCAAAAGTCTCCAAGCAAGGACATGCGTCAAGAAAAGAAACGAGCGAAAAAATATCATAGGCAGGAGAAAAGGTCCATCCAGTTATAGCAATATTTAAACATTTGAGGTGGAGGAATTTGCTTGGTAGCATTGGTATACTGACCATCTGCATATAAATGTCTAAAAGATTAATACCCTTTATATATAATAATAATAACTACATCCATATGCACATCATAGTCAATAGACAGCTTAAGTTTTAGAGTATTATACCTCACCTAGCGAACAAATAGTAAGAGTTTCAAGATTTGGCGTACTGGACGGGAGCATGTTGCGAGCATAAAGAAGAACATCGGAATGTGATATGTCTATTTTATTCAGTTGGAATGCTTCTCCAAGAAATAGCTGTACTTGTTCATCATCAAAGTGAAAACTGGAGATATTTGGAGCTTTGCTTTCTATCACTTGCAGCATGCAGCACTGAGACACCTTCAGGTAGCTGAGGCGATGCAGGTAAGGTATCTTCATGAAAATTATCTCACTGCAACAGCTGAGTTCCAGTAGCTAAGGAACCCCAATTCATCCCCCGTGATATACACAAAACACAGAGACGTCGTCAGGTTTCTCATGTGACCAATTCCTACGGAAGGGCGGAAGGCACAACCTACAATGTCTAGCTCACGAATAGAGTTGCTACTCCCATCAAATAAAAGTGAGCACGGGAAGTTGTAGTTTGCCTTGTTTGAAGACAGTATAAGGGTGAGTTCTTCTATGCCTGGTGTAACAGCAATCTGGAGCCAACTATTGAGACAATAGCTGGTGTCGGCATTATAAGGACCATAGAATTGAAGATTGAGTGTCTTCACATCCTTGCCTGAGTGTTTTTTCAGAATATCACCCACTTTGCTGTTGTAATTTCTTGTTATTTTACTCTGTCTACGCGCAATTTCACTGAAGCCCATCGTTTCCTTACTAAAGGTGAGGTTGGGATGGCACCTCCACGCAGAAAGGCGTGAGACAAACAAGCAGCACGGGCAGCATCTTTCAGTGGCAGAAAGGAGCATATATGATGCCAGATATCCTGCATGACAAGTAGAAAAGTTTAAGACTTGAATTGCAGAGGCAAAAATAATTTCAGTGCCTAGATAAAACTGAAACCTTTGTGTCCGTGTAAGACACGGCATTGGACACAGCTTACATACGCATCCAACTCACGCCTATATTTTCTTGGCTTCAGACATGGCTGGGACACGTCACACATGCAACCCAAGTTCAAATCACCTTCCTTGGGTGTGCTAGTACCCTTAGGCGAGGCTAAGGACAAGTTGCAAAGGGTTTGTGGGTGATCTCGACTAAATCAGAGAAAATGAAGTACAAGATGCTGCTTGTGCCAGGAATAGCTTTACAAAGTCTACTCATAAATATATCATCTAATATTAGAAAAAAAGTTTTCTGCTGGAGAATTAAAAAATGCAGCCATTGGAAGTTGGAACAATATCACAGCTACTAAGGACCGTAGAAACTACAGTTGTTCATACATTCAGGTAGCATAGCGATAATATACGTACTATTCCGTTATCAGCATTTCATGACATACCTCCGGCAGGTGTGAGCCTGTGTGTCTTATTCTTTTGCCAGTTTGAGAAACATCCTCTTGGGAGCGCTTTCTTTTAGCTAATGAACCAACTGATACATCTGCAACACCCCATGGTTATGATAATTAGAAACAGCAAACGAAGGAACACACAAAACCGAGCACATCAACACACATATACAGATCTAAACACACAAAACCGAGCACATCACCAAGGCTATCCGGAGCGGTAAAAATATTTGTATGACCAAATCAACAATTGGGACAGAAAAGGACAAGTCATTTGTTTTTTGAATGCCCTGCTGCTGTTTATATGTGGAGTGTGATCAGCACCTCTCTTGGGGCGTCTAACCATCCATCGTGTTTTACTCAATATTTTTCCTGGATCGCAAACTTTTTCCCTTTTGGAACTAATCTTCATATCATTGGTATCGCTGCCTTTTGTTGGGCGATCTGGAAAACTAGAAATCGAGCCTGCTTTGAAAAGTTTATATCATCTCCTGTGAGTTGATCTGCTATTTGTGTGCGTTTTTACGATACTGGGCAGGTTTGCAAACGGGAAATGGTAGGAGGATGGTTGAAGATGGAGCTGCCAGAATTCAAGAGACAGCGACTAGAGCCCACAATGATGTTGTCCAGGGGCCAGGGCGAGGATTGAAGATGGTGATGATGATGTCAACATGGATCCATGTTTCTTGGAGGTGTCGTTGGTTCTATTATGAAGTTTGCTGAACCCCGCTGCGAGGCGGCTAGCTGGAACAAGACGATCTGGCTGGCCCCACCCTCGTAGAGCTGGACCGCCTGCGGCAGCGAGAGAATCGCAACCACCATGGTTGGTGCTGGGTGGAGGTGGTGGGTGTGGGGGGTGGAGGAGCTCTCGTGTCTTGGGGAAATAGGGACTCGGGCGCCGCCGTGTTTCGAAAGAGGAGAGAACCGGGAAGAGCGCGATTTATCTAGGGTTTTTGGACTTGTGTGGGAAAATGGGGATTTAGTGAGTGGATGCGGACACCGCCGCCGGTCCGGACGCTCTAGGATTTTGGAATTTTGTGGGCGAAACTGAGGAGCGAGCAGCTTCATTGGTGTTCTGTTGCAAACAAAATAAAAAGGACGAAAATTCACAAATCAACTTTTCTAAATTAAATTAAATTAATCATGTATTTCCTTTTTGAAATTAAATCCGTTTTTTGGTCAGCTAAAGAGAACGGCGTTTATATATAATGGGATACCTTAAGCCAAATATGTGAAAACAATATCCTACATAAGGGGATAATACATCCAAAATTAAAAGCCTCAAAATTCTCGCTAAAGTGTAGCCCTACTCGTCGTCTTTGCGCCATCATAGCTCTTGATGGCGATGGGCAACAAAGGAAATTTCACCTAACTGCAAAGGCATGTGAAGGAGAAATTAACCGCCCGCATAGTAGACCGTCGCGTATAACAGAGATAGCTTTGTCAAGCATATCCACGGGGGCATCAGCCTGATCTAGGCAGCCACTAAGGGTGTGTTCGGTTTGGGGATGGGGTGGAACGGAATGGAACCGTTCCGCACCCAGAGCCCGTTCCTGCGTTCGGTTGCAAACTGGAATGGAATGAAGTGGTTCCTCGAAATAGAATATTCCCCCTAGATCCGGAATACACCAGTCCGGCCGATTTGGCCGGACGAGGTGGAACGGCCGGCTAATCATCCAGTTTAGGATCAAGTTTAGCAATAATTAATCAAGTTTAGCAATAATTAATCAAGATTAGGAATAATTAATCAAATTTAGCAATAATTAATCTAGTTTAGGAATAATTAATCGAGTTTAGCAATAATTCCATTCTCACTTCATTCCATTCCATCCTCGCCCCATTCCAAAACCGAACACAGGAATGGAACGGTTCTGTGACAATTTTTTTGTCCAAACCGAACACAAGAATGGAACGGTTCCATGACAGTAGAATGGAATGGTTCCATTCCATCTTCAGATTCTCAGGCCGGTGATCTTGCTTGCAATGGCTCAAGGAAGGAGATACAGGGCCCAGGAGGCAAGAGCCACAATAATATACAACAACAAACACACAATCCATGAAGATGTAGGGGGACAAAAACTCCCAAGCTACCGTGCAACACCAAACCAAGCATTACCAAAACAGGATTGGAATCAGATGACTTTTATCCGAGATAACATGACCTTCGCCGTCTAAGCTATGTTCTCGTGATACCCAAACAAAACAAAACAATTCTTCCTACACGTCAAGCCTTAATTGAAGAAGAATTAAAATTTGTTATAACAACTATTCACCCCCTATAGCCGCTGTACTCGATCCTTTCATGCGTGCACTGATGACGTGAAACACATGTTCGTTGGGAGACCCCAAGAGGAAGGTATGAAGCAGTGCAGCAGCAAGTTTTCCCTCAGTAAGAAACCAAGGTTGTCAGATCTAGGAGGAGTAGGAGCACTTCAGAAGGTTGTTGGTGGCGCTGTTGCTCGATCACCAACGTGGAACCTGCACACAACACAATCAAACTACTTTGCCCCAACGAAACAGGAAGGTTGTCAATCTTCCCGGCTTGCTGTAACAAAGGATTAAACGTATGGTGTGGAAAATAGTATTTAATTGCAGGAAGTAAAAGAGAACAATTGTTTGCAGTTGGTGGTTTTATCAGTGTAAAAGAATGGACCGGTGTCCATAGTTCACTAGTGGTGTCTCTCCATAAAGATAAATAACATGTTGGGTAAACAAATTACAGCTGGACAATTGATAAAATAGTGAGCGCATGACAATGCATATAAATGACAAGATGACTACCATGATATTTAATTGGGCATTACGACAAGATACATAGACCGTTATCCAACCGCATCTATAACTACTAATCCACCGTCAGGTTAACATCTGTGTCCCCCATTGGTATTAAGTTGCAAGCAACGGATAATCGCATTAAGTAATGTGCGTAATATAAACAAATACATATGACCGTAGACATAACATTGTTATGTTATCCCTAGTGGCAACAGCACATCCACAACCTTAGACGTTGCTGTCACTCGCCCAGATTACAGGAGGCATGAACCCACTATCTAGCATAAATACCCCCTCTTGAAGTTACAAGCATCTACTTGGCCAAATCATCTACTAGTAACGGAGAGCATGCAAGATCATAAATAACATGTAACATAGATTAATAATCAACTTGATCATAGTATTCAATATTCATCGGATCCCAGCAAACACAACATGTAGCATTATAATAAGATAATCTTGATCATGTTAGGCAGCTCACAAGATCTAAACATGATAGCATAAAGTGGAGAGACAACCATCTAGCTACTGCTATGGACCCGTAGTCTAAGGATGAACTACTCACGCATCACTCCGGAGGCAGGCATGGCGATGTAGAGACCTCCGGTGATGATTCCCTTCTCCGGCAGGGTGCCAGGAAGAGTTTCAGAACCCTCCCGAGCTAGGGTTGACGACGGCGGCGCCTCTGGAACTTTTCGTGGAATATGACTCGGATATTTAGGGTTTTCCAGACAGGAGGAATAAATAAGCGAAAGGGCGGCGTCGGAGGCCACCCGAGGGGCCCACACCACCCCTCGGCGCGGCAGGCAAGGGGCCACACCCAGGCATGGTGTGGCGGCTCCCTAGCTCGTCTCCGTCTCCCCTTTGGACTCCGTGGACGTGTCGGTGAAATAGGGACCTCCGTTGATTTTCGTCCAATTCCGAGAATATTTCCTTAACAGCTTTTCTGAAATACAAAAACAGCAGAAAACAGGAACTGGCTCTGTGGCATCTTGTTAATAGGTTAGTCCCAGAAAATGTATAAAAATGATATGAAGTGTATGTAAAACATGTAACAATTGGTATAATATCAACATGGAACATCAAAAATTATAGATACGTTTGAGACGTATCATGCACGCGCACTCGCACACAAGCATACACGGTCGGATGCACGCATATGCACCCACCCACACACTGGAAATGAATCTACTCCGGCGTTGGGTGATGGTGAGCTCAATCTGGAAGCGTGAAGCGCTGGAGCCAACCACCCCAGTTGTTCTCAGAGTTGGAGGGGTGGGCTTGCTCCTCCGGTGTTGGGTGATGGTGAGCTCAATCTGCTCAGGAGTGTGTGGAAGGGGCGGCAACGCATGGCCACACAGAAATACCTCTTGGGCAAGCGAGCATCGCGAAATGCCAGCCTCAAAATTGTTTTATATCGCGAGGCAGTGGCGTGTGTGCGTGGCTAGCGACAGAAGGGAATGGGAGCAGAGAAGGACGGCGAGTGAGGAGGCCCCCCTTATATCGGTAGGGTAGGCCGAGAGCGGTGAGCGGGCGTTAATGGGTGACGCGTGGGGAAGGCAAAACACCGATGCGTGGGCTGGCGCTTGTGTTAATGTCGCATGGGGAATCGGCCAGCGAAGTGACCACCATTACGCGCTAACCAGCCTCCAGCGCCGTTAATGACTAATCGAAAGCTCGTGCGTATGACCCGAGGGGCCCACTCGTCGGAGGCTGTGTTCTAGCGTTAGTCCGGCGCCCTCGGGTAGGCCTCCAAATTTGTGTTGGGGGGAGGGGAGGATGGGGTTGCCAGACAGATTTTGTGTCAGCCTGGAGAGATAGAAAAGCCGTTGGGGACGTTCTTTTCGGGTCTGAACCCACATTGGACCTTAGGGGGTGCCAATGGAGATCCTCTAAGATACCTAAGCTAGTGGTGAACCTAAATGCTTGCTCGGGTGGGACTCAATCCGTTACATAATATCCTTTGAAACATCTGAGAATACAACTTTTCATGATTGTCCATATGACATGTTTCGATTTAGTCCTCTTTTGTCAGGACTCGGACTTGCCTATTTTCAGTTTTGGCCTCGTAGAGTTTGAAAGCAGTACAAACGGTTTAAAAAGATCTGGTGATATAAAAATGGCAATTGTGTAAGTTAGGGAATTTTCTCCTACATGTTGCCCTCGTACTCGGAGGTGTGAATCAGAAATCGGCATGACCGGTTTCTGATGCTTCCTAGAGTTGTCTTTGTTATCGACTTCGTGAAGTCCCAATTTTCTGTTTGGTGCTACCGGTTTTATTTTTGTAATATCGTAGCCTCTCGCATATTTTGAGCGTGTGTTTCTGTGTTGATACTCGGTAAGATCGGTTTTGAATCCGGTGCAACCATGATCTTAATTGTCAAACATATCTTAATAGGAATAGTAAACCAATCTTCCTATGAGGCTCGAATAGAGGGCAATTTTGGCTTTGAAGTATATGGAACCGTGGGAGGAACCAAGCAGCTCGAAAGTCGAGCGAAAACATGGTTAAGCAAAAGTAGAGTAGGAAATAAACTCGTTGTCCAGTGGCGGAGACGAAGATACGAGGAAAATAACAAGATGAAAAGACAAAGTCGGCACTGTGGCAATTTCTGCGAAATGACGTCGTCATAGATGATTCGATGTAGTACAAGACAGAGGAGAGATTTTTTTTTTGACTTGACAGAGGAGAGATTTTCCCCGCAAGAAAAAAAAGGAAATAGAGAGAGCGGAGCGTTGAGATTCGTGCTAGCAGTCGTAGGTCTTGGCCATGGGAAGCCCGACCCGAAAAACACATGCTTGGGCCTTAAATTTAGGCCCGACGGCCGGGCCGGGCCTGGGCTTTGGTTTTTACGCAATTCAGGAAGAAGCCCGGCCCGCGGCCCGAGGCCCGCCGGGCTTTCGGGCTTTTTGACAGGGCAGGGCCGGGCCGGGCCTGGGCCTGGGCCTGGGTTTTCTGTGACGGGCTTTTCTAGGCCCGGCCCGACACATGGCCAGGTACTCGTAGGGTACACTTGTCGCCCGAGATTCCGTCTCAGGTTTCTCCTCCGTCATCGTCGTCGCCAGAGCGCAGCCGCCGCACACCCAGCGGAGCTGAACGCGCCTCCTCCTCCTCCGGCGGCCGCGGTCTCCAGAACCCCCAGCCCCTCCCCGTCGCTCCTCTCTCTGCCCCGCGCCCACCTCGCCTAGGCCATCCCCGGACTGGATCCCCGGCCAAAACCGCCATGAAGCCGGAGCCCGCCGACGACTCGGCGCTCGCCGCTTGCAAGGTATCCCCGCCTACCTACCTATGCCCTTTCACGCCTCTTATGCGCACGATTTCTTTGGTGCGTGGTCCGCGGTAGATGCCTGCCTCTAATTTTCACCACGCGTTCAATCTGGTCCGGTGATGGGTTGGTTCTCCTTCCTCCGGCGATCCCCTCCCGTAACATACAACCCTGATGTAGCCATTTTGGTCGCATTCCCGATCCTACTCCCGAATAGGTTGCTGTGGAGCCGATAAGGACCAGTGAAGCTCGCGATTGATCATGCTAATCACCAAAATCTGCTCCAATCAGTATTAACTCAGCTATACTTTTAAGAATTGCCAAAGCTGGCTACTAGGTCCATATATATATAAATGCTGCAATTAGGCTGTAGTTGCGTCCCTTACGCCGTTACAGGTTGTTTTCTATTATAGGTTGCCGTTTGGGAGGCGGCATTTCTGATGCCCTTCGGCGATTCCAAGCTGGCATGCTCCCATTGTCTCTTACTCGCTTCTTGCATTGCTTGTTTCTACTGAGCTAGCTCATCTCTTGATCTGCTTGTCAATCTTTAGCTCTGGTACTGTTTAGATTGTTTTGTAATTCTGCTCCAGTGAGATTGTTTAAAGGCATGCATTTAGTACCAAGTTCAAGCATTAAGATTGGGGTTCGACTGCCGTATCTTGTAGTTGAATATCTACTAGGTGTTCCTGGATTCAAGCATTCAACAACAGTGTAGAACTGTCGTTATATTACACTATACCATCCTCTTATTGACAGTATAGTTTATAGGATAGTGACGTTGAAAATTCTGCCCTGAGCTCCTCACACCACCTGATAAAACTTGTTTCTTGTTTGCATACTCTCTATTTATAATAAATTAAAATGGTCTATATGGAAACTTCATCCTTTTTTGTATCATTTTTCCTGTTTTTGTTGTCAAGATTCTCACAGCTAAATTATTTGTTGCAGGCCAAGCTGAAGAACTTCCGAATAAAAGAGTTAAGTGATGTCTTGCAACAGCTTGGACTTTCGAAGAAAGGAAAGAAGCAGGTTTGTTCACTGCAATTTCTGTATCTACATGGCAAACATTTTACAAATACAAATTATAGTTACCACTTTACTTTGCATCAGTTGCTCATGTGTTCGATGTTCCCTTTACTGTGAGAAAACACATAATCAATTGGATTGTGAAGTCCTCCATATCAAAGCCTTAATCATGTTCTGAAACTAATCAACTTCCCTGTGTATTTTGTACCACTTCTAAGCCATTTTGGTTTTATGTTTTGCTTTACAATTTTAGGAACTGGTGGACAAAATCGAAGCAATATTGTCTGATCAACAGGATCAAGGTATATTACATTTTTGTTCTTCATAGAATGATCTTTCTATAATGGTGTTTTTCTGAAGGTAAACAAGAAATAACTTTCATTTTGTTCTTGTAGTATCGAACCTGAATGGGAAACAGATGGTTGGAAAAGAAAAGGTGTTGAAAGCAGTTGATGACACTTTTAGGCGAGTTTACATTTGTTCACACATTGACCTTTCTTTGTATGGGTTGGATCTTACTAGGTTTTTTCATACTGTTGAATTTTACTTACTGTTTCTAGGAAGCTGCACGAGCCTGCAAATTCAGTTGCAGCCTCTAAAAACCAAGTTGAGTCAGGACTCAGCGGAAAGCCTAAAAAGAAGTTAAATGCGTCTGCTCAAGTGGATGTCAAGGTCCGTTGTCCTTGTGGTAACTCCATGGCCAATGGACCCTTGATTAAGGTACGTGACTGTTTGTATTTTTCATTCTCTCCAATAAACGCAGTAAGATATTTATCGTATGCTGAATCATCGAATCAGTGTATGTAGATTACTAGATTCTGAAACTTCAAAGCAGTTAATTGTTCTTATATTCTAAAACTTCAAACCAGCTAATAGTTCTTGATTACTGAGCTTTTATTGTGAATATCAAATGTTTTACAATATTAGCAATTCTATTCTTAATATGTTCTTTTGCTCATGTTTGTTTTCCTTCGAAATTTGTTTGGCCTTTTTCAGTGTGATGATCCAGAATGCAATGTATGGCAACATGTTGGCTGTGTTATCATATCCGAGAAATCTGCAGACAATGTCCCTCCAGAATTACCTTTCTTCTATTGTGACATCTGTCGAATTAATAGGGCTGATCCGTAAGTTCTTTGAAACTTCCATGTAATAGCAAACTCATCCTTTCATGTTCTGTCTGTTTACCTTTTTACATTCTGCGGCTGAGTTTGTTTAAACCTTTCATTATGCTCCAGTATTAATAGACTACCAATTGTTTTAACATAGTTTCCTTCTTTAAACTCTCAGCTTCTGGGTAACAGTTAATCATCTATTACTTCCAACGGTAATAGCTCCGTCTAAAATAGCAGCTGATGGGTGAGTTATTTATAAGATATTACCAAGTTCACATGGCTATCGTTGAATTACTATTTAGAATAGAACCAATGAACCATGAGACTTCTTTGATTTCCATAGTTTTGGTGTATGACATGCTTATGTTCAGGTCATATACCGTACAGTATCTCGAGAAAACCTTTCCACTATCAAGAGCCTACAGGGAAATGCTAGAGAAAGCAGAATATGACCTTCAGGTTAATTGCATTTGCTTCTTCATTTCCTTCAGTTAATAGTTTTTCAAAGGTCGTCATCTTCCGATAACCATTTCTGTGGTATACATTAATATGAATTGTCAAATTGCAATTTAAAAGATTTGTCTGTAACTTGTGCGTATGCAATTTCTAGTCATCTCATGCCATAATAGAGAATATTTGCCTACTTTGTGTACATTTTGACATTGGGTTTCTTTGTACCATTTATGTTCTTGCAGGTTTGGTGTATCCTTCTCGATGACCGAGTTCCTTTTAGGATCCATTGGCCTTTACACTCTGATGTGCAAGTTAATGGTAATCTGCATTGGCCTACTTGATATTGTCTATGCAATTTGAGTACCAAATCGACGTCCATTTATTTCTGTGCCCTCATCCGCGTGTATTCTCTGATAGAGTTCTGTAAAATATGTTTATTCAGTTTAATGGACGCTCCGTCAAGTTCGCTGCACTGGTTTTATTGCGACTTTTGTTTCTTATGAGTCATGTGGTTCCCAACTATCCATGGAAGATTGCATCTGTATATATTGTCCCTATTATTAGTGTGATATAATTTGTTGCACATATTGACATTATGGTCTTGCATGCGCTTGATTGAACCCCCTGGCTTCATATTCGCTTGCCAGACCGCTGTTAGTACGTGTTGAGTGAGTTTTGCATGGTATTGCACGTTTTCAAGCTTTATCTGTGGTGGTAGTCCAGGTAAGCTGGATGTAGTTTGTGATCTGTCGCTGCACTGAATACCAATTTTCATCCTTAGCTCATTTTGTATTGCACTCACTTACCGCTCTTATATGGGCAGTTAAGGAATTTTATATCATGTATTCTTCTAGCTATAGATTTAATCTGGCCTTTGTTACATGAAATGTGCTGTGCGAGCTATCCATTTGTACTGAATATTAATCTCAATCATCATAGATTTGAGCTATTCATGTTGGCAGTGCTTTTTCTTCTCCTCAGGTGTTCATGTCAGGGTTGTCAACCGGCAAGTTACACAGCAGTTAGGTGCCAATGGTAGAGATGATGGTCCTGTAGTAAGTATCATGGTGCCATGGAGCATGCTCTCTCTTACATTTTAGCTTTGTAATGATTTGCCCAACTAATTATTATCTTCCTTACTAGTTACATATTCTGTTTGGATGTTGATCCTACTCATTTTCTCTCTTCCCAGTTAACCGAATATTGCAAAGAAGGACCGAACAAAATTGTTCTATCTAGAAGTGACTCCCGCATGTTTTCTTTGGGTGTCCGAATCGCCAAGAGGAGGTCTCTGCAAGAGGTAACTCTATTTTGCATATTGATTCACAGGGAGAGGTTTTCACACTTCCATTGTTATGACCACATAATCTTAGACTGTTCACTTCGATGTCTATCTATTCACGAGCCTGCTATCCTCCCCTTCTCTATAAATGCTGAAGTTGCTCTAAATGTTTAGAAAACCTCTGTTTCGTGATTGTTCGTGCTCACCGCAGTAGTATCGATCCCCACTGCCCTCCCTCCCCCCCATCGGAACACGGAATCACGGATCTCGCCCCATGTGACTAAAACATTTGTACCTTTCCTCCATCTGCTATCGTCCCCTCCCCTTCCGCCTGCTATGCCGACACTAGAGAAGATAAAAAACATCAACTTTTGAGTAGGTGATTTACAGCTTTCAACTCAAATGAACATCAACTTACAACTTCGAAAACTAAAGCTTTCAACTCGATGATCACCTACTCCCAACTCAATGAACACCAACTTCTAACGCAGGTGGCAAGCCCGAGCTTTCTTGTGTGGTACTCGTAAATGAAGGAATGAGTGGCGGGCTAGTTGCCTGTTGGTTTGAGATAAGGTAGAAAGAGAAAAAGGAGAGGAAGATGCAACCACGGGAGTGAAAATGCGGTGCTTGTATCTGGCTGGGTGCAGTCGGAATTGATCACCGTGGTGATCGTGCCCCAGTCATGAAGCTCGTAATGTTTAGTGGTGTTAGATTGTCTCCCCAAGTGAACTCCACCGTAAGTCCTCAGGTGGCTATCTATCTATGTGATAAAAGATGGTACAAAAGTATGAAACTAATATTAATTATACGATTATTCTAACAAGGGACGTGCCCCACGTAATTATTCAGTCCGGCGCGCATCCATCTCTAATTCTCTATAAGGGCTGGGAGCAACGTTTGCATGCATGGAGGGAATCTTTCCACGATCCGAAAATTTAAAATGAATTATCTTTTAAACCGTTAATCCAACTGATGTTCCGTTTTCACCGCTGGATTCGTCTCGACGAGTACTTTAAAACGAGATCCCATCTTAATATGTTTCGACGAACTTTTTTTTCTGTCATCAGTTACCAGATTATTGTACCGTAGTTACCGTATTAGTACTTAAGAGTTACCATCCAAATAATACAGAGTTACCAGATAAGTTTTACATGTTTTTGCATCGTAGCAATGATCTACATGTCGATAGAGTGAGTATTTGATTCACTCTAAGCACGTAAAACATGTCATTACCATCGGTAAAGGCTCACATCGATAAGAAACAAAGTTCAAAAGTCCAGAAAACTATTTGAATTTAACCTGGTAACCAACTTAATTGTACCTGGTGACCAAGTGATTATAGTCTGGCAACTTCGGACTGATTTTTTTTTTACCGAAACATATCAACATGGGATCTAGTTTCGAAGATGTCGTCACGACAAAGCCAACTATGAAAACGGATCTGAATTTTGATTTACGATATAAGAGATAAAACATTTTAAAGTTTCAAAATCAAAAGGAATCTACGTGGTTGCATGCATGCATGGCTCCCTTGCCATATGCGATCCGTGCCCACGCTAAACTAATCTGGGGCACGTGCACTAGCACGGTCCATAATTATAATAATAATAGTAATGTGTGTTATAGGATGTTCCAAATTCTAGTAGTTTTCTGGCCAGGATTTCTGGTTTACATCGAACTATGCTGTTAAAAGGTATTTTCTTTCCACGCTCTGGTATAAGGCCAGAAAGCAAGCTGATACATGTGAAGTATGAACCATCACCACTTGAGATTGGACCTTGCTTTATGGTCTCAGTTCCTTTCTTATAGTTTGATAATGGACAGGTTCTGAGTTTGGTGCCAAAGGAACAGGATGGTGAGAAGTTTGATTATGCCCTTTCTCGTGTGCGCCGCTGTGTTGGTGGGGGAGCTGAAGCAGATAAAGCAGACAGTGATAGCGATATTGAGGTTGTGGCTGACACAGTCTCTGTGAATCTCCGATGCCCGGTAATTACTCTGGCCATTACTCAGAATGTTTAGATTCTGTAATGATATTGGTGATATGCTGCTACTCGATCTGGTATGTCTGTTAGCATCTGACCTCATGTTCATTTGAGCACCGGATATTGCATTTGCCACCTGATGCCCTAACATTATTCTCTCCGCGAGCCTGAACCCAGTGCTTAAATTTACTCTTCTAGAACCATCTTACTTTTTACTACAATTGCTAACAAAAAGCATTCGTAGTAATTCCATATTGGAAATATGATATTGTTTGATTCATCGTGCATTTTGCTCTCCTTCACACAATTTTAGCCATCATGTCTTTGTATGCTAGGTTCTGTAATACTTGGCTTTCTGAAATTTATATTGACAGATGACTGGTTCAAGGATTAAGATAGCTGGTAGGTTCAAATCCTGTGTTCACATGGGTTGCTTTGACTTAGAAGCTTTTGTGGAACTTAATCAACGTTCACGGAAGGTTTGATTATTTTTCTTAAATCAATTAATTATCCTCTTTCCTTTCTTTGCCTAATATAACTTTATTTCCCTCTCTGCAGTGGCAATGCCCAATTTGCCTGAAGAACTATTCTTTGGACAACATAATAATTGATCCTTATTTCAATAGGATCGCTTCGCTGGTGAGTTCATTAGTAGAACAATGTTCAAGTCTGCATCAGTCCGTTATGCATCATTTTGCTGATATCGTTGCATTTTGGTGACCCAGATGCAAAGCTGCGAAGATGATGTATCAGAAATTGATGTCAAGCCTGATGGTTCCTGGAGAGTGAAGGGTGGAGCTAAACCGAAGGATCTTACACGGTGGCATTTACCAGATGGTACTCTCTGTGTGGCCACGAACATAGGCCCTAAGCCCGACACGGGTATCATAAAGCAGGAGACTAAAGAAGAGTCTCCGTCTGAACAGCTGGGTTGTCGTATTAAGTTGGGAATTAGAAAAAACAACAATGGCAAGTGGGAAATTACCAAGAGAGGGGACGTTAACTCGATGCCATCTTCTGATAATGACCAGCCAGAGAACTTCGAAAACGCGAACTCCATCAGTTCTACAAGCAACATTGATCTTGAGAACACGGAAGATTCAGAACCAGAACAATATGATTACCCTACGAGCAATGTACATGATCTTGATTCTTCTCCTGTAGATGAACATGTCCCTCCAGTACAAGGAGAGCAAGATATAATAGTTCTGAGCGATTCTGACGATGATGATAATGTCATGGTGTTGTCTCCTAATGCTTTGAATGGCAACACGGCAGATGACACTGGGGATCCATTTCCACCCAATCCACCGAAAATTTCAGAAGCAAGTGAAGAACTACCTGGAGGAGGTCCAGTTGAAGCTTCATTTCTTATGTTTACGGAAGATTTTGATGAACTGGGACTGCCATTCTGGGATTGTCCTTCAAATCCCCAAGATGATCCTGGCACACAGTTGACGAATGGTCTAGGGGAAGAGCAAAGCTTTGCCGACAACCATCAATCTCGGCACGAGCCAGTTTCTGGGGATAACTTGATAGTAACGCCAGCAGCAAATCCACTGGAAGATGGAGATGATGGTTCGTTGCAAGCATCACTTGACCATAGTTGCGCTGATGGAAGGCTAATTACTTCCAAAAATGTGTCTCGGAAAAGGACGAAGCCTGGGGATGAAATAACAGCTTTAGATGGTATGGACATAAATCACTAGCTTATTCTGATATCTGCAGTTTTTATGTGTGTGATATTTCCGCGTCCAATAACAACTTTACTCCCTCCTTGCTGACTGCCATGGTTGTTAGATTAAACTATCTTTGCAGAATGTTAACACGTTAGTGTAAAAGCACTCGATGGCTCCACCTGCCTTTACATTTTCTCTGGAAGATTTAACATTTTATTCTTCGTGTGCAGCTTCAGTTCTTGATGATGACTTGGCCGGGGAGAGACCTGATGGCCCTTTATTACCGCCTCGGCAGGCACGTTCAGTTCGATCAAGATTCGTACTAACAATCGACTCGGATTCTGATTAGCAGTCTATACATCTGGTGCGAGGTGTACAATTTATGCTATCCTCCATGGAATGATCACTGAAGTTTTGTTTGTGATCCATTCGTCCCGTCTTGCCTGTCTCTGGAAAGGACGCTACCTGATGTTAGAGCATGAATGTAGTGTTCTCGTGATCACTGTTCGGCCTTGTTCTGTTTCACGAGGGATGAGCGGGATTAGCATGGATTGAGAGGGATTAAATCCCATCTAACTCAAATTCCACTCCATTCCCGTCCAATCCACTCCAATCCACTTGGAGAGTGGATTAACCGAACAAGGCCTTCTGGAAGTCTAAGCAGGAAGCTGTTTTGTTTATCTGAGCTGATTTGTAGGCCCTAGAATTCAGCCAAGAGTGCCGTGTATAGAGCTCAACTATGTAGTCAGTTTTGTTTTTTTTAGCATAGTAGGAACTGCAAGTGGCAGTTGATGTACATATGTCTGGCTAGTTCTCCATTCATTAAAGAGTTTTCTGAAAGAGGGATTATGTCCCATAGTTTTAAATTTTAGGTAATTTTATTGTTATTAGTCATCATTATAGTAGGAACCTGAGCACAGTACAGGGGCAGGGGCCTGACTTTTGGGGGAGATTTTACAATTTGCCACACTTTACTTTTCACTTTTGGGGGAGATTTTACCAGTTGTCCTAATCGCTCACGTTTCGGGTTATTAAATCTTGGGGATTTGAAGGACAATCCCAGAATGGCATAGAACACAAGCAGTGGATTCCACATGAAAAAATATCCTGGTTATTAAATCTCTGGTGTTCATGTTCGGTATGTCTAGTAATAGCAACCAGAAGAAGAATTTCTTTTTATAATGATCTGGATTTCCAAATCCATTGGAAGGGTGTGGGAGTTGGATTACAGGGTGCCAAAGTTGTATATACACCTTTTCCCACTTAACAAGACAATGTTTTCGGGATTGTTGCTGTATGTGGATGTTTGTAGCTCGATCATGGATACATAAATGCAAAACTACACAAGAGATTAACCAAGATCGTTTAATTGCCCATGTGCTTGTTGTTGTTACAAATAGGATATGTTCCCAATCTGATGCTACCGCTGCTACTCGGATGTCTCTGATTGTAACAAATAAACAAACCATGGCAAATCATGCCAAGGCTATAGGTACAAGGTAAATTGTCAAAGATACTAAACTAGCAGATTTTTTCACGGATGTAACTTGAGACGTATCAAGCACATCAACAATTCCTACGAAGCAAACATTTCCCTAACCAGACAACACCTGCACACTCTCCAAAATTTGCATAAAGCAACTATCCATCTTTTCATTTCCACATGTCCCCAAAAGCGCCATGTGAAAACCCATCAGTGATGGCTCCGTGGTTATTTCCGTGTAGAGAGTCGCCCTTCTTCGGAGCTCCCAAATAGTCTCTTCGATTCACTCTAGCAGACGAGGGTCGTCATGATCAAATCACATTTGCTAAAGGACTTCAAAAATTTGTCTGAGAAATACCTCTTTTTTTCGGTAAGAAACCTTAATGAATTAATTATATTTTTTACACTAAAGTTTTACAATTCGAACTCATTTGTAGCATGATACAATCTTATTGAGTGTGGTTTCTATTACTTATTTGACATGGTTAACCACGTAGTAAAGTTTCTGAATATTAGATTAATTTAGTATAGTTTGTTAACACAGTTGTAATGTATATCGATGATAAATACACTTTGCTTTGCGCTATATTAAAAATTGGTTTTGTAACATGATTTTCTTCATAAAATTTACTTATATAGTTGCGTCAACTACGGAAATCCGCAGCAGCTCCCGAGCACCAGTGCTCTTGTTATTTGAATTTTTTGAAAATCTCACTTTTTTGCTTCCAAAAATTCTGAAAAAATTTACACCAATACACATACATATCCCGCAGGTACGCCAGAAATTTCGTAAAGAAATGCATTATATTTTGGGCTAGGAAAAAAGAGAAATTTCTGACAGATTCAACCCACTTTATACACTTTTTACTGACTAGAATTATGTTATTTTTATATAGCTCGGAATACGACTTTTTTGCACCATAAATCAGCACGCACGTAAGAAACATGCATATGTATCTTAGGAATTTTTTTCGGATTTTTTTGAAACATAAATTTAAAATTTTCAAAATTTTAAAATATGAGGTTCATTGGTGCTCGGGAGCTGCAAATCTGCTTCCCGTCAACTATATAATTATACATATTATGGTCGAGATCCTATATCATATGTTCTAAAAATATCTTAAAAAATGTTTTAGTATATATAATTAAGCATATATAGATGTAGAAACTTCTATAACAGAAATAGTATTGTTTTTATTGTTCATGGTAAAGATAACGTGTCTTGAGAGTTATTATGGATTCAATATAAGTTAAAAGCACGGGTATCCTCTCTATTTGGTATTGAAGTACAATTGTTAATAGTAACCACTCACAAAGAAAAACTATAATTGTTTTTTTCATACATACGATTTGATTATTTGATATGTTCGCATAAAATGCACTTGGTATCATCAGTTGTAAACAAGTGCTTATTGCAGTTTTTTGAAATAAAAATCGATGCAAGAACTAACTATGTAAATCTAATTATACTTTTAGTAAATCTTGTATGACTTGTATCAGCATATCTAAATTTTCGCTGTTGATGAGGTTTTTTTTTCAACATACTATTAATCTATGACGAAATAAGCCGTAGCCCCGCTATATAGATATGGCAAACACCCGATACACCTACAGACTTGCAATTGGGCGGCAGCAAACAAATACCCAAAGAAAAGAAAAGAGAAAGAAAAAAAGGAGACATAGGCGGATCGACTAAACGATGGTAACCCGCAACCATTGCGCCCTCTCCGACAAAGTACCACCACGCTCCTAGTATCGAATCGACGAGTACCAGTCAGCATCTTCAAGAAGGAACGCCACGCTGCTGCCTGGACCAGCGCACTGATCCTAGAGTTTCCCCCGGCACAGAGGTAGGTGAACGACGGGTAGCCACGACGCCCTTCAGGAAGGGAAGATGCCACCCGAAGGCGGCACCGCGTCGGTGTCGAACGAACCGACAAGGATTTCTCCCGAAACACCTCATCTCCACCACCTCGGACGATCCGTAGCACAGGAGCCCCGTGAGGACAAGCCTCGACACCACCAGACTAGACACCCACCAACATGCGCCAACGATCCCGAAGCCACCATCATCGTCTCACCGAAGAAGCTGCCACGTGGTCTGCAAGCCGAAGTTGAGGAGTAGAATGACCTGGGGTCAGCAGTACCGCAGCCGGAGGGAGGGACCAATCTCCACCGCCGAAGGCGGTAGTCGATCGGACGAAGCCGCAAAGCACACCAGTCCCCGTCAGGTCTGGTCGGGCCCAGCGGGCCCGTAAAGCCCCCATGGGGCACACCAGTCCTAATAGGGTCCGGCCGGGCCCAGATCGGGCCCGTGAAGCTTGCCGCCACGTTGCAACAGGCTGGCCATGGTCACCGATGTCCCCTGCATCCGCATCGCCACCTCCAGCTCCAGAGCGTGCATCAGGTCAAGCTGGCCCGCCCAAACCCAGATGGGGCCCGACGGGCCTAGATCTAGGCCGCAAGGGCCGGCCGGACATCTCCGATGCACGCCGCCACCGCTGCACTACGCCGCCCCGCAGGCACGCGCAACGCGGCCGTCCAGCCTCCACCCGGCCGGAGCCGGGCCGCCGCCGCCCGGAGTGCACCGCCGCCATGAGGGGAGAGCCCCGCCTCCGCCCTACACAACGCGGGGAAGGACGAGCCGCCGCCGGGGCTCGCCCGGCGGACCCTGCCGACGGCGGCGACGAGGGAGAAGGGAGGAGGGGAGGGCTGGGAAGGAGGAGCAGGGGCGCGCGCCGCCGCACGAGGGTGACGGGGCGCGCGAGAGGGAAAGGAGGGGGAGGGGGCGGGGGCGGCGCGGCTAGGGTTGGGGAGAGGTTTCGTGGCCCGATTCGCGGTCTGGGCTTCCCATACTATTAATCTATGTTGACTTACTTTTACAAATTGAACATTTTTTTCTAAAATATTTTACAATATCTTGAACGTTATTACTAATAACATGGTGATTACTTGTACACTCTATTACTGGCCCTTCTTTGTTGGGCCTGGGATAGTATCTCTGTTTGTCCGGCTTATGGACCGGCCCTGGATGAAGGTGTCGGAATAAGGTCCAGAGCGTCCCCTAGCTGCTTGGCGCTGGCTATGTGGACACTGAGGCTGGCGACTAAAACTATCCGCCATTATGTGCTCTCTGTAGCTAGCGGGCCGGGCATCCCCTCGTGGAGGAACGCCATCGAGATGGCGTACTTCTGCGCCATCCCTCGTCCCGCTGGGGATGGGAAGGCATGGCGATGAGCGCGAGCCAGAGGCGGTGCGGTGGTTGGTTACATCGGCGAGGCGGAGGCGAAATGTTATGGCCTTGGGGGGGCTTGGTCTGGCTCACCTTGTATTTCTTGGTTGCGATAAAAGAAATCGATCCGCCAGCTTAGCGTCTTACTAGACCGAGCTGAGAGCTAGTTTTTATCTTAACGACAGGTGGCTGTCTTAATTAAAGACTGACGAGTGTGAAAAAACACACAGGTCGCACCCGTCGTTTGCATACCCGACGGTTATGGAGTAACTAATTGATTCCAAGGAAGCTAATCGATGAAGGATAGGAGAGATCACCATGTATATAGTAAACGAACAGTCAACCCCTCAACTACTGGCACCAGATCCGTCAGCTAATCGATGAAGGATAGGAGAGATCAACCAGTAACCGAACAGTCAGCGCCATAACTACCGGCTCCAGAAAACCAGGGCATGCACGCATGCCAATTTCGCGATTAAATAGGACTTTCCCGTTTACAAGCGGTGTTTAATTGTTTTCCATTCCATGCCATCGATCCGTGACGTTATGCATCTTAGCCGTCTATCCTCACAAGCAATGAACGAGAGAGATGAGAGTAACCCTCCTCGTTTTGTTCCTGCGGCTAGTTCCTCTCAGACGGGTCTCATCACATTGCGTCTACGGTTCGCATCCTAAGATGTAGTGGTTAAATTTCAAAAAAAAGATGTAGTCAGTTCAATTAAGAAAATTAAGTAATCAAATTGCGGCTAAATTTTTAGGAAAGAAGCGGAATACTAGGCGATTGATTGACTTCAAAGCAAGGAAAACAATAAGTCCTCCAGCGACCCCTCCCGCGGTTAATTACGCTGGCATGCAAAGTACTAAGTAATCAGAAGGCGAGTAATTAATTCATGCCGCCATGTCACCGATCCAGGGCATGCCTTATCTGGGCGGTCCATTCTGTCCATCGCTGGCTTCACCACCAACGAAGAGCAGAGAGAATGCCGAAGTTAGCTGCTGTCCCTTATTTTCTTCTTCCCGCCATACCGCACCTCTCCTGATTGAAATTCAAACTCACTTGTTGCCTCCATCTAGTCTGGGTCTATAAATAGTAAGCCACCGGCACGAGCGCCGCGTGCGGTAGGCGCGTGCGTGACTTGTGACTTTGGACTTTGGCGAAGGCGGAGAGGAGAGGAGTGCTGAGCGAGTCCGTCGACGCAGCCGCGCGGGGCAGCCGGAGGACGCGGCCTTGACGCCGAGAATTGAGGGCGACGCAGGGCTGCCGGGGACTACGGACGGTAAGTTCTGGTTCCTCTCCATCCTCCTTATAATTCTCTGTGATACCATTTCCTCTAAATTACTTGGGTGGCGACGGACACAGACACACGGACCGGACTGCCGGCGGCGAAAAGGGCAAGGGAGCATAGGCAGCCGGGGTGGCGATCGTTGTCACCACGTGGAACGCCGCGTGCCTCCACGTGCCTCTCCCTCCCTCAGCAGCGATGCCGGAAATCGCCGCCTCACTGTCGATGCTGGGTTCTCCGGCCTTGTCGTCCTTGGCACCAGCTCTCGTCGGTGACATCGATCCATTCTCCAGTTCTTGAAAAACAAAGGTTTGTTGTATGGACCCAAAGATACTTGACATGTAGGTTTATCTATTTGCCCCCAATATGAAGTTCCTTCATATTTGATTCTGTGTCTCGCCTATAGTTTAATAATGCGTGTCTTGTCCCGCCCTTCACTCAAGACGATGCCTAATTTGTTGTTTGAAGCCCTTTAAATATTTATGTTACAACAAACTTGCAGTTCCACATTGCTGCCATGCATTGCTACTCGAAAAAATTAAAAAATGTTAATGCAGAGGCCGACTCTGATTTTCGACAATTTCATGATATCAATGAGATTAGTTCCATCCTACTCCCTCCTTTTTTAATACAAGGCCACTTCATATTTTTAGGTCTAATTTTGACAATTAGTTTTACCAACAAAATTCGGCACGGGGCGCGAAGGAGGCTGAGAATCGTCTTCCCGGACGGAGTCTAGATCAAGCTCTCCTCTCCACGATCAAAGCATGCAACTAAAGGGACACAAGGAGCTACCCAGGTTCAGGACGCCCGGAGGCTAAAAGCCCTACTCCTGCATGTCTGGATTGATGTGTTCTTCATAGTGTGGCTTACAATGGAACCTCCCGGATGGGGTACCCGGAAGGGTTTTGGCTGGAGGTAGAAGAAGGACAGATCCTGACCCGGAGGAGATCACCTTGCCCTCTACCTTCGCAGCCCTAGTCCAGTCTGGCTCTGGATGGACTTGTGCCTTAGTCCGACCTTGTGTTCTTTCTCCTTTCGACCTCCCCCCTCCTCCGTGCCTTGGTCCTCCTTTTATAGGCTAAGGGGTTGCCACAGGGTCACGTGAGGGGCGTGAGGGACCCTCGGGGTGAAGGACCCTCCTCATCTAGTTTAGGAGGAGACGTGGCCTCTCCTTAGCCTAGCGTCTCCTTTGGGTTAGGTGGGAGCATCCGCCTTGGGGTGGACAGGAGCTGACACCACCACAGGGTGTGCTTCCCGCCCGCGCTGCCTTTGCCTTGCTTCCCAAGTCTTCCGCGGTGAGGTGGAGAGCTTATCCACAGGGACGTGGGGAAGTACCCGAGAGGGAGCCTGGCCTCCTGCCGGGAACTCGGGCTCTCGGGTCCTTCCTGGCCTTCTTGCTTGGTTCGGGCACCCGGCAGGCCCCCAGGTCCGGAATCCTTTGTCGACGTAGGCCTTGCGTGTCCTGAAGGTGAACCCACCAACTTGAGTTGAGTCTTGGTCTTGTCCATCTTCATCTTGGGCCCACATGGGGTGGACCCACTTTGGCAGTACTAGGGTAACCCCATGTTCAACTGCTGCGACATATAGCTTAGCTCGGTCATTGCCTGTTCTAATTATGCTCACTACGCTATTATGCAGAATGAAGAGCGATGAATGTGACAGAAAAAGCATCCTTGAGATTGGGTTCATTGACCCAACCCGAGTTAATGAAAAAAATGCTACGGGGCCGCTACCACAAGGAAACGGTGGACAACTTGCTTAGGTCCATAGAGAGGCAAAATTATAAAAGGATGATATTGTTTCCTTACCACTTCAGGTAAGAGTGTTACTGTCTTGTACACATTGGTTTTTGCTTACTCGATGTTAAGTGTAACTGATTAGTTACTGACATATATAAACGTGCGCAGCGACCATTACATTCTGCTAATCATTGAAGTTGATAGAGCAGAAGTTGAAATCCGCGACTCATTGCGGTGGCCCGAAGAGAAGTAAAAATATATTCAAGATGTGCTCCAAGGGTATATTCAATCATTATCGTATTATATCGGTCTCTTTTGTTCAATTCCTGAGATATGAAGAAACTAATTAATAACTCATTTATTCATTTGTTTGCCGGGCAGGGTTTGGAAAGATTTCCGAAAGAGTACATCTGGTGATTTTAAAGAGGAGCTTAGTTTTGTTTACCCCAAAGTAAGTAGTACGAGCTAGGTTCGCGCATCTCTTTAATTCAAATTTCAATGCCATCGTCATACCATGCTTGATTAGTATTTGATTGAAATCTATTCCCGTAAAGTACTTGGAAAGGCAACCAATGGGGACCAATTTGTGTGGATATTACGTCTGCGAGTGGATTCGCCAGCTGGTCTCTGAGCGGAACCCATCGACATTTATCGAAGTAAGTGAACAAATATATTCAAAATTTTAGATTATAACCATCAATTGTGTTGAGTGTCATTCATAATTTCTGTTATGATGATTGATATTCATATTGATCTCCCTTCTTTTATAGATGGATGGAATGCGGAGGGAGCTGCAACTAAAGGACCGCTTTCGACCAATTTGCGAGAAAATTGCGAGATTTTTGATGAACTATGTAATAGACTGAAAGGGAAAATACAATGCTATAGACGGGCTCTAGTCCCGGCGATGATCTCCATGTAATCGAATAGATGACGGGCTCTAGTCTGTTATATATGATCTCTATGTAATTAAACGAATAGACGGGCTCTAGTCCCAGTTGTGATCTACATTAATCAATTAAAAATAATCGAATTCTCATAAAGCTTTTTTTATGAATATTTTGATATGCCATATGTATTTTTCTGATTTATAATTAATTAACCACATATTTTGCAAGATTAATCGTAGTATACAACAGGGAAATGAAAAAAACACGAAGCTGCCACGTGGGGACTCTCTAGTCCCGGGTTGTATTACAACCCGGGACTAGAGGTTCCCTGCCACTGGCTCTGGGGGGGGGGGCTCTAGTCCCGTAGGCGGCGTCCCGGGTGGTGAGCCGGTACGAGAGGCCTTTACCACCCGGGACTAATGCCCATATTTCCACTGGTGTATCAAGCCTTCGCCTCTACCACGTGTCCATTCATGGCTCACCCATATACACCGACCTTTGAAGTAAACAGGCAGGAATCCATCCCAATAAAATGCTTGACCAATGAAATGCTTTTGTTCTTGATCCGCGTAATCTCTGGTCTTGTCAATTGGAGGAGCAGACAAGAAAGAAGAAACCAGTTGAATGCGTGGAGGCAAATTAAGCTGCTATTTTCTGCAGTTCTGGTCCGCTCGCAGGGAATTTTCTTTGCAGTAAGCTGGCAGCTCACTCAAGTTCATTGAGGCATATCTTTTCTCACTAACAAAACACGTGGAGCCGGTGAGGAATACGCACGTTCAAAACTCCCTCCGTGAGGAATTTTATGATATTTTCAGTTTTTATTAGGTCAGTTATATATGTACTCCCTCCGTGCAAAAATAAGTGTCTCAAGTTTGCTCAAAAGTGGATGTATTTAGACTCTAAATACATCCACTTTTGAGCAAACTTGAGACACTTATTTTTTGCACGGAGGGAGTATCTTTTACGTTGGATCTGTCCCATGAAAATTGGTCTTGTTAACTTTTGTAGCTTGTCGCTCCTTTAGTTTATCCTCAAAAGTTGCCTTTGTGGATCTCTCAAAAGTAAACGAAAACATGACAAGTGTTTTCCTACACTTTACTACTGGAATCACTCTAGCCCACGTACATAGGTTGGCCATTCGAGAAGTTCGATCAAGGAGTCCAAATGTCGTGTGATAATCTCCAAGATCTGATGATCTTTCTAACATGACATAGACTTCTGAATTTCTGAAGCAAAGGGCATCTAATCTCCACCTGACGAACCTGCACGTGCCTCGATTAGGCGTTTCAGTAAAACGAGCCAATCGCGACCACCTCCCCTGTTTCGCCATGGCTCGGGAGCTCAAGGTACCACTTCACGGCGATCGTGATTGCCGGCATGGGCTTCTTCACCGACGCATACGACCTCTTCTCCATCTCTCTCGTCACCAAGCTCCTCGGCCGCATCTACTACTTCAACCCGACCTCGGCTACCCCGGGCTCCCTCCCGCCCAACTTCTCCGCCGCCGTCAACGGCGTCGCCTTCTACGGCACCCTCACCGGCCAGCTCTTCTTCGGCTGGCTCGGAGACAAGATGGGCCAGAAGAAGGTCTACGGCATGACGCTCATGATCATGGTCCTCTGTTGCGTCGCCTCCGGCCTCTCCTTCGGGTCCAGCGCTGACGGGGTCATGACCACGCTCTGCTTCTTCAGGTTCTGGCCCGGCTTCGGGATCGGCGGCGACTACCCGCTCTCGGCGACCATAATGTCCGAGTACGCCAACAAGCGAACCCGTGGCACGTTTATCGCGGCTGTATTTGCCATGCAAGGCTGGCAACCTCACCGGCGGCATCGTCGCCATCATCGTCTCGTCGGCGTTCAAGGAGAAGTTCGACGCGCCGGCGTACATGGACGACCGCGCCGGATCCACCGTGCCGCTGCCGCTGCCGCAGGCCGACTACGCCTGGCGCGTCGTCCTCATGTTCGGCGCCGTCCCGGCGCTGCTCACCTATTACTGGCGCATGAAGATACCGGAGACGGCGCGCTACACCGCGCTAGTCGAAAAGGACAACAAGCAGGCCACATCCGACATGTCGCGGGTGCTCAACGTAGATCTCGCTGCGGAAGACCCGGAGCAAGCGGAGCCCGGCCACCGCGGGCAGTTCGAGCTCTTCTCCAAGGAGTTCGCGAGACGCCATGGCCGCCACCTGCTGGGCACGACGGTGTGCTGGTTCGTGCTGGACATCGCCTTCTACTCGCAGAACCTGTTCCAGAAGGACATCTACACGGCCGTGGAGTGGCTGCCCAGGGCGGACACCATGAACGCCCTGCAAGAGATGTTCAAGATCGCCCGCGCGCAGACGCTGGTCGCGCTCTGCGGCGCAATCCCGGGGTACTGGTTCACCGTCTTCTTCATCGACGTCGTCGGCCGCTTCGCCATCCAGCTGGGCGGGTTCTTCTTCATGACGGCGTTCATGCTCGGCCTCGCCGTGCCATACCACCACTGGACGACGCCAGGGAACCAGGTCGGCTTCGTCGTCATGTTCTCCTTCACCTTCTTCTTCGCAAACTTCGGGCCCAACTCGACCACGTTCATCGTGCCGGCTGAGATCTTCCCTGCATGCGCGGCTGCGGTCGACGTGCCACGGCATCTCCGCGGCGGCCGGGAAGGCGGGCGCCATCGTCGGGTCATTCGGGTTTCTGTACGCCGCGGAGAGCACGGATGCGGCCAAGACGGATGCTGGGTACCCGCCGGGCATCGGCGTTCGTAACTCCCTGTTCGTGCTCGCCGGGTGCAACGTCGTTGGACTCTTGTTCACGTTCCTGGTACCCGAGTCAAACGGCAAGTCGCTGGAGGAGCTCTCCGGCGAGAGCCTGGAAAACCATGAGCTCGGGATCACACCGCCGCCACCTGCTGCTGGATCCATGTAACGAGCACACTCTGAATGTTTGCAGATCGGGTGGTTTTCAGGTCAACAGGTGTTGTCATTGGAAAAGTAGCCTACCAAGAGAGAAATAGCGACCCCCTTTTTCACATCCTATACACGATATAGTACCTTTTTGCATATATCGTACAGGTGTGGTCAGTTCAACACGATATACTACTATGAGATAAAGCACAATTAATTACGTACGCGTCGGAACATGTAGTATGTGTACGAAACACGTCCCCCGCGTGACGCGTCGGAACGTGCGCCTCCTTTTCAATCGGGAGGCGCCGACGCCGACGTGCCCCGACGCCAATCAGAAGCCGCAAAAGGCGCAGAGGAGACCCAACCATCGACGATCGTTTGGAAGCCGCAATTAATAAAGGCACACTATAATTACTATAATTACTTCTTCTTTTTTTCTTCCCCCCAAATTAAATAAACAAAGAAAAGAAACACACGATCTATCCAGCAGGAACGACGCGAGTCGATCTTGGATCGACTGACGTCACGCCGCCCATTTTGTTCGCGATCGATCACATTAAGACTGGAGACCAGATTTTCCCCCCTACAGACGTAGTACGTGTTGACGAAATCCAGCGAGCGTGCCGGGCGACGCCATCTAAAAAACTTAGGTGGCTGACCACATGCATACGCGAGCCCGTTTGTGGTCTACAGCTTCCATTAGCAGGTTCGGTTTTCAGCTTCCATTAGCAAGAACTCGACACCAAACACACACACACAAGCGGGGCGTTACAGCAATACATACATGAGACCTTCAGATCTAACCACATGACTACTTCATCAGCCGGGACAGGGACAGGGGCGGGGGGCGGAGGAGGAGCAGTGACGGCGAGGGAAGCGGCGGAGCACCAGTATCACGGGCATGGGCAGGGGCCGGAGGTGGAGCGGTGACGCCGTCGACCCCAGCATCTCCATGCCGCCGGGAGTACTCACGTGGATGTGGAGATGGATGCAGCGGACGTGGAGTACTCACATGGGATGCGCCGTCGGGGGAGAGGATTCAGGTACTCACATGGAAGTGAGGAACGATGCAGGTATGCGGCAGCTTGGTGGATCGCTAGGCTTGAAACGGGAGGCCCGCTAAGGGTTTCGCGAGATAGAATTGCGGGGCGGCGTCGCGGCGCTGCGGTACGTCCCGCGCCACTTGAAACCTGACCTCTATATATGTCTCCCTCGCTACCACCGGCAACGGGTAGCGGAATTGGTGTCGGCGTCAGACCGTCGAGTTATTGTCAATATACGCATAGCTCCCACGTGTCGTATCCCTCCCCGTCGTACTCGTACGTGTAACCGTTCTTTATATGTCCTCGCAAAAACTGAGCACGTTGCCAACCCATCTACACAGGGTGGTGGACGCACCATCCACAGGTCAAAACTCACCAACAACACACATGTTGTCGCCCTTTTTTTTTGCGAGGAAGTCGCAGCTACATCAGCCAAGCTTCTTACACAAAAGCCCAGAAACAAAGAAAATTACAACGAAGTCCTTCTGAGCTCCAGCGTCGTCGTCTTCGAGCAGACCGCTGCGCCGGCGAAACCCGCTGCACCACCTCCGGAACCTTGGACTGGGAGGCTCCCCTGCGCAACTACGAAGTCGACGCTCCTCGGTGCCTAAGCACCTCCACCCTGCGCGAAGAACAGCAACACCAACGTCCGACAGCCTTGGCGTGGCCACCAATCTGGTGAACATTCACCGACCCTTGTAGCAGATGGCCCCTCCAGGCTCCAAAATGTGTATGGCGGCCTGGCTCCCGGAGGAGTTGGAGTGGATCACCTTACAGTAAAGCAAGCGGCGCATGGCCTCGGCCAAGATTGTCTACCCCTTGCACGGGCGGTCCCAGTAGTCGTAGTAGTCCCGCGAGCCACTCTCTGGCTGAGCGTGAGGCTGGCCGCGAGAGCTTGTGTCCGAGACCGTGTTTGGCGAGCTGCATCCATACACGGCTGTCGGCGGTGATGATGCCATATGCCACACGCCCACAATCGGAGAAGGAGGATCGATGAAACATGTAGCTGTGTATTCCTCCAATTTATTTACTTTGTGTTGCGTAGAAATATGTATGTACGTGCATGTGGTGGTTGATGGAATGTATGTACGTCACGGATGGCATCACCTAGTATTAAGGTAGGAGTACGTGATAGAGATGCATGCACGTAAAGCTCGTCCTAGTTAATTAATGATGATTAATGAGAATTGAGAGCCATCACACGTTTTTTTTTTTGTTCACACAGAGAGCCATCACGCGATCGGTATTTATTCATGGCGTGCACGAAGCTATCCAATGAGAGAGCGCAAGGATCGCCCACGAGCATGGGAGAAGAAGAGAGTCTCTCTCTGCTCGCGCAGTCCCGACGCATCATCCCCTTCCATTCCGCGCTGCTCACCCACCAAGACCCCCTTTCTCCGCCGTACTCTCTCTCCACTCCTCCCCTCGAGCCGCCGGCCGCTGCGATTCCGGCCGATCTTCCTGCGGAGGACGCCGCGCGCCGACCTCACCTGCTGCCACCACGCCGTCGACCCGGTTGGTACGTGCTCGATCCACCCCCTTCCTCCCCTCTCTCGCCGCCGCCGGCAACCGCCGCTCACCCTCTCCTCTCCACCCAGACAGATCCATCTCTCCTGCACCCCCGCCACCCGATTTCGCGCCCAAGCAGCAGCGCTGGAAACGGAGGACCAGGACTGTCGGGGGCTACCCCCGGGTAGGGTCAAGGCTTGGCATAAGTTGAGTTTAAAGGTGTGCCGAGGTACGGAGAGGGCCGACCTGCTTGGGCCTCGGAGTGTTCGAGCTTCATCTTGACCTGGAGAATATAAATGCCGACCTATCTTGGCCCAGAGGGGTCCGAGGTATCCCGTTGGCATGGGCCGAGGTTCATAATCCGCGCTATGATCAGCCGACCTAACTACCTCGGTGCTATGGTTTGTATGGTGAGTGCAGGAGAAGCTATTTGAAGGAAGTAATGTCCGACCTGGTCAGATCTTAAGTACAAGACCCGAGGTAAGGAGCGGGAACAAGACCCGAGCTAACCAAGGCAAGAGGCCGTAGGTCGGGCAGGAGTCAATGCTCCTGTCACTTCCCGCCTGACACGGGAGCGTCTGTCACGGAGCCTGGCAGAGGCGTGCCCGGGTTCGGCGGGGCTGCACGTCTCTGACCGCTGACCACGCGAGATCCGGGGAAAAGGCTACGAGGTAGCACGGCGTGGCTACGTCCTGTCTCTGTCAGAGGAGACATGCTACCTCTGCCGTTATACAGCAGGGGGTGGGCAGGCCATGTCTTGTCCCTGACAGGAGTACGATGGTGACCAAAGCAGAGGCATGGCAACAGTGTTCAGCAAGGGGCACAACGGTAACTCGGCTGGCCTATATAGTGGGCTTCCACCCCTCCTGCTTGAGGGATTGATCGACAAAAGGGAGGGATCGATACAGAGAGGAACCTCGGAGTCAAGCAAAGGAAGCTCGGAGTTCCTTCTTTCCCCCTTGTAGCTTCATCTTCTAGCTCAAGTTCTCACCATTGTATCATCATACAGCTCGAGGAGTAGCTTGTACGTGTCACCGAGAGATATACACCAAGCAGGATAGTGCTGCAGTAGGGGTGTTACCTCCCCAAGAGGGCCCCGAAGCAGGGTACATCGTGGTGTGCTTTGTGTTCTTGGTTTCTTGGTTTCTCGTTCGTGTTCTTGCGGTTTCTTGCGTGTTTTTGCTTGTGCACTTATTGAGTGCATAAACCCCCGCGGATTCCCCCAACGACCATTCGGCCCCATCTTAGCCATACCCATGGCATCTGCCGTGATCCCACCACGACAGTTGGCGCCCACCGTGGGGCAGATTGAGGCGTTGGAGGGAGTTTACATCCGGACGGGCTCAGGCGAGCGTGTTCTTTCCGGGCTTATCGGCAAGATCGGTGAGTTCACCTTCATCAGCGACAATGCGGGGTGTTTCGCCGGCAAGCCCTTCCCCGAGCATGGCTTCACCATGATGCTTGGCAGCTTCGTCACCTACGTTGCTGTCGAGGTTGTTCGCGAGTACCCGGAGCAGGTGCTCGTGGACGACGAAACTCCTCTCCTTACGGCTCTAGGTCGGCGTATCACTCGCCCCGAGAGCTGCGTGGAGGTGATGATGACCGGTCCGGTTGATGCCGCTGGCAAAGAAGATGCCAGCAAATCCAAGCCGGCCGAGGTTGCCGCTAAGGTGAGATCTGCAAAGCCCAGGCTAGAGAAAGAACTGCCTGGTACCCCCGAGGTGCAGGGCCGAGGTGCGACCCTAGTAGAAATAGTGGAGACACTGGCGGACCCAGTAAATCCAGGAGTGGATGTAGTAGTGACTGTGGCCGACCTAGAGGCAAAGCGTGTCCTGTTGCAAAAGGAGGCTGTAGCAATGATAACAGATAGAGATGAGTTCAATAGAGATATGCGTGAGTACAATGCAGCGAATGGCTTCACCCCGTCGCCGCCGCTTCGTCGCTCACCACCGCCGGCATGGTGTTGCCGGTCTTCGGCGCTTCCAGCGTCGAGTGCGCGACCTTTGCCGGTTCCGGCGTGGAGATTGGAACCAGCGCCGTCGCCACCACCGGAACAGCGCGGGGCCATCGAACCAGCCCGACGTGCCCGCCTGGCTTCCCGCCGGGGCTAGGCTGTGCTGTGCTGTGCATATATCTCTCTAGCTTAGCTAAGCTATGTATGTACGAAGTGTCCGTCTCCTGTTGCATCTTCCTCTTCTTATGTATAAGAAGATTTTCTAATGCTTGTGAAGACTGACGAGTGTGAAAAAAACACACAGGTCGCACCCGTCGTTTGCATACCCGACGGTTATCGAGTAACTAATTGATTCCAAGGAAGCTAATCGATGCAGGATAGGAGAGATCACCATATATATAGTAAACGAACAGTCAACCCCTCAACTACTGGCACCAGATCCGTCAGCTAATCGATGAAGGATAGGAGAGATCAACCAGTAACCGAACAGTCAGCGCCTTAACTACCGGCTCCAGAAAACCAAGGCATGCACGCATGCCAATCACGCGATTAAATAGGACTTCCCCGTTTACAAGCGGTGTTTAATTGTTTTCCATTCCATGTCATCGATCCATGGCGTTATGCATCTTAGCCGTCTATCCTCACAAGCAATGAACGAGAGAGATGATAGTAACCCTCCTCCTTTTGTTCCTGCGGCTAGTTTCTCTCAGACAGGCTCTCATCCTAAGATGTCGTAAATTCAATTAAGAAAATTAGTAATCAAATTGCGTTTAAATTTTTAGGAAAGAAGCGGAATACTAGGCGATTGATTGACTTCAAAGAAAGGAAAACATTAAGTCCTCCAGCGACCCCTCCCGCAGTAAATTAGGATGTCTCCGGCATGCAAAGATGGCGAGTAATTAAATCTTGCTGCCATGTCACCGATCCAGGGCATGCCTTATCTGGGCGGTCCGTTCTCTACATCTACATCGCTCCCTCAACCACGAACGGAGAGAAGAGAGAATGCCGAAATTAGTTCTTCCCGCCGTACCACAACTCTCCTGATTGAAAATTCAAACCCCCTCGTTGCCTATAAATAGTAAGCCACCGGCACGAGCGCCGCGTGCGGTAGGCGCGTGCGTGACTTGTGACTTTGGACTTTGGCGAAGGCGGAGAGGAGAGGAGTGCTGAGCGAGTCCGTCGACGCAGCCGCGCGGGGCAGCCGGAGGACGCGGCCTTGACGCCGAGAATTGAGGGCGACGCAGGGCTGCCGGGGACTACGGACGGTAAGTTCTGGTTCCTCTCCATCCTCCTTATAATTCTCTGTGATACCATTTCCTCTAAATTACTTGGGTGGCGACGGACACAGACACACGGACCGGACTGCCGGCGGCGAAAAGGGCAAGGGAGCATAGGCAGCCGGGGTGGCGATCGTTGTCGCCACGTGGAACGCCGCGTGCCTCCATGTGCCTCTCCCTCCCTCAGCAGCGACGCCGGAAATCGCCGCCTCACTGTCGATGCTGGGTTCTCCGGCCTGGTCGTCCTTGGCACCACCTCTCGTCGGTGACATCGATCCATTCTCCAGTTCTTGAAAAACAGAGGTTTGTTGTATGGACCCAAAGATACTTGACATGTAGGTTTATCTATTTGCCCCCAATATGAAGTTCCTACATCTTGGACAGGTACCCTGGGAAGGGCGCTGGCATGTGACAAGCCTTTGTTGGTCTATTAATTGACTTTCAGTATTAAAAATAATATGCCTTGTTCGGAGGAATGCAGGTACTCCCTATGTTCCAATTTAATTGACTTGCTATACACCAAATGTGGATGTATAGCAAGTCAATTAAATTGGAACGGAGGGAGTAGTACTCATGAGCATTAACAGGCCGGTCATCATGGTGTATCATCATTGACGAACACTTCGAACGACAGTCACTAACGAGACAAGCAGGTTTCCAGTGGTAAAACCCCACGGAGCACACCAGTCCTAGTAGGGTCCGGCCGGGCCCATTCTGGGCCCGTGAAGCTCGCCGTCACACTGCAACAGGAGCCGCCGTCGCCGCTGCCCCTGCAACCTCTACCTCACCGTCAGCTGCAGAACGCACCTCGGAGCAGGGCGGTCCGCCCGGACCCAGATCTGGGTTGCAGGGCCCAGCCGCCGCTGCCCCGCTGCACGTCGAAACTCACCACTGCGCCGCCCCGCTGCAGACGAGCACCGCCGTCGAGACGCCACCACCCGGTCGAGGCTGGACCACCGCTTCCTAAGCCGCACCGCCACCGGAACTTAGCCGCCCCGCGCGACCGCCTTTAGACGCGGGTAAGGGAAAAGCGCCGCCGCCGGCACTGCTCGGCGGCTCGCGCCGACGGAGGCGGAGGAGGAGAGGCGAGGCGGGGGACCGGGGAGGGAGAGGAGCAAGGTCCGCGCCGGCCGCCGCGGGGGCGGCGCGGTCGCGATAGGGGAGGGGAGAAAACGATTCCTCGGGTGCAGGAGATTAAGAGGTTTTAGCGAGTCCGGCACATTGAATTTTGCCAAAATACTATATAAACCGGTTGGAGGAACTTAGATTTGCAAAGTAAAGCCTTCATGCCAGCAGAAGCAAAATAACATGGTGATAATAAAACTGGCTTAGAATTAAGAAACTGCTAGTACTAGTTAGCAAGACATACGTGGACAAATATGATCCTGCCAGTGCATGCCAGTCACCTGCTGGGCACGACAGTGTGCTGGTTCGTGCTGGACATCGCCTTCTACTCGCAGAACCTGTTCCAGAAGGACATCTACACGGCCGTCGAGTGGCTGCCCAGGGCGGACACCATGAACGCCCTGCAAGAGATGTTCAAGATCGCCCGCGCGCAGACGCTGGTCGCGCTCTGCGGCGCAATCCCAGGGTACTGGTTCACCGTCTTCCTCATCGACGTCGTCGGCCGCTTCGCCATCCAGCTGGGCGGGTTCTTCTTCATGACGGCGTTCATGCTCGGCCTCGCCGTGCCGTACCACCACTGGACGACGCCAGGGAACCAGGTCGGCTTCGTCGTCATGTTCTCCTTCACCTTCTTTTTCGCAAACTTCGGGCCAAACTCGACCACGTTCATCGTGCCGGCTGAGATCTTCCCTGCGCGGCTGCGGTCGACGTGCCACGGCATCTCCGCGGCGGCCGGGAAGGCGGGTGCCATCGTCGGGTCATTCGGGTTTCTGTACGCCGCGCAGACCACGGATGCGGCCAAGACGGATGCTGGGTACCCGCCGGGCATCGGCGTTCGTAACTCCCTGTTCCTGCTCGCCGGGTGCAACGTCGTTGGACTCTTGTTCACGTTCCTGGTACCCGAGTCAAACGGCAAGTCGCTGGAGGAGCTCTCCGGCGAGAACGTGGAAGACGATGAGCTCGGGATCACACCGCCGCCACCTGCTGCTGGATCCATGTAACGAGCACATTCTGAATGTTTGCAGCTGGGGTGGTTTTCAGGTCAACAGGTGTGGTCATTGGAAAAGTAGCCTACCAAGAGAAATAGCGACGCCCTTTTTCACATCATAGACACGTCGTACAGGTGTGGTCAGGTCAACACGATATACTACTATGAGATAAAGCACGTCGTCGGAACGTACGACGCCGAGCCAATCAGAAGCCGCAAAAGGCGCAGAGGAGACCCAACCATCGACGATCGTTTGAGAACTGGCGACGAACTCATTCTTATCCTCTCCTCCTCTCTCTAACTTCACTGTAGCTGAGAGCTCCGTGCGCGCTCCGGCCCGATCCAAGGCCTCTCTCGCCGGCGCCGCCGGCTGGAGATGGCTGAGGGGAGGTGCCGGTCTTCCTCTTGTATATACTAGTAGTCTAGGTTTTGGCTGTATGCCGTGTAGTGGCGTTATGCCCGTCTCGAGCGGATCTCTGGGTCATGGCGGCCGGATCTGGAGATTAGGGTTCTTCCTCGTTTCTTCGATGCTTCTTTGGGTGAAGCCAGGAGCGGCGGAGGAGGCTGGCGCTCTTCTTAATAAAGTTAAGGCTTGCTGCTGCCACTCGGCGATGGTTGCTCGATCTGCTCTGAAATCCTCTCTGGCCGGCCTTGGCGGTGAGGGGAGAGGATGGATGGGTGTGTCGGCTACGGCGTCGACTGGTGGGCTTGATGTGGTGGGCGGTGATGAGCTCTTTTCTCTGGCTGGCCTTGGTGGCAGGGGGAGGCTGGAGCTCGGCGCGGTCTCTGCTACATCGGGCTTGGTGCTCTGTTGGGATGGCCTGCTGCGTCTCCTTCTCTTTTCTCGCCGTCGCGGTGACGGGGAGGGAGAGCAGGTTGCTTATGTGGTGCTGCCTGACATGGGTGCTTGGACAGACCGTGTGGTGCGCAATGAGTTGCGTACTACTGGAGCTTCGACGACTTCTGGAGTTCCCAAGCGTCGGCTAGCTCAGGCCGATGCTATCCATGGCGCAGGGAGCCACTCCATGCTCTGGCGTATTAACCAGAGATGCTTCTTCCTCCTTAGGTGGAGGATCTTCGACCTCGGCGTGGGAGTCACCGTCGGCGACACCCCAAGTGGCTTGTTCCCCGGTGGTGCTGCTGATGCCCAGGCTCTGAGGTCTCAGGTGACCGGCAGCGAAGGCGAAGGACCTGATTGCGTTCTCTTCTCCAGTGTTAGGGTCCTGTTTGCAAACTTTGAGGGCGTCTTTGTAATTTTGCAGTTTTTTAAGGTCCTCTTTGTAATATGCTGCTTGCTGCTTTATTAACGAAGCTCCCAGACCCTTCGGGGTCTTATCTGTTCAAAAAAAAAAAAAAATCGACGATCGTTTGGAAGCCGCAATTAAAGGCACTAATTAATTACATTTGTCCCGTTCGAAACAGTCAGCGGTACGTTCCCTTCTTCTTTTTTCTTCCCCGGAAATAAACACACGATCGATCTATCCTGCTAGATAGATAGAGACATTTTGCATGCTCTGTGGGACTCAGCAATCCGTTGCATTGTCCATTAATAGACACTTCAGAAACCTAAGTTGCTATTTTATTCTTTGCATCCTTAAATCGCGTCTGCATTATCGAGTTACCATAACTGTTGAATAAGGTGGTTACAGTGCTGATCATTCCCAGGCAGGATTATCTCGTACCACCATACCCTGAAATCTCGAATCCAAGGATTATTAGTTATTTGTTATGCTTGCCGGATGACAACAGTTCACCCTTTCCTTTGTACGTGGGCAGTTGTTATGCAGTTGCATGCTTATGCTTATGCTGCTCCTTGTTATATTTATATATGTTAGCTGCAGTGGATTCTTCTGTTCAATTTTAGTACCTGCTTTGTTCTTGCAAGTCGATGTGATGTTTGTAAAAACGACCCGTGGAACAAGATAGGGAAGCAGCACCAAAAGTAGGAATATTCAGAGAGATTGGTATATCTTGCACGTGTTGCATATGAGCAAAGATTACAACTCTGCTATTCCTCACAGTATACGTGTGTTTATTTTGACCTCCTAATCTTGAGTTCGTGTCTTGCTGCCAGGTGGAGGACCTGCTGTAATAATCTGATCAAGCTTTACGCGCACTGCCGCTCTCGCTTTATACCTTAATACTCCTTCGAGCAGGTTGTGCAGTGTGCACAAAGCTGAGAAAGTAGGGGGCAAGTAACCGCCTTAGGGTAAGCTTCTTACTTACTTTCGGGGTTTACTTCCGTGTTGTTACCAGTGAACTGAGCAGTCTTCAGAGCATGAAACTGAACCTTCTTACTTACTATTTTGATGTAACGGTGGAGGATTTAATCATGCTTGAAAAAGCTCGATCACACACATGGTGAGATCTTCTGTAATAATTTGATCATGCTTGAAAAGTTACATCACATATTTATGTAGCTAGCCTCCTAATTATATGTGATACAACTTTCATCGTGCTTGAAAACTAAGATTTCAGCATTTAATGCTCATTTATATTCTGTAATTTGAGCACATCCCATTCAGGATTTTAAAGTGCCACGAAAGGTCTATGTTTATTGATCCTTTCATATTGGCATTGTTTTATTCTAGTTCAAATTGTTAGCAGCTAACAATTTTCAAAATTGAAGGAGCTCTGTCTTGTTAAATACATCTAGATTGTAGTAATGATCTCTCTGCTATGAGACAGTTTTTTGTGTATGTGAAAAGTGGACAACTTTAGCTTCTCAATTTTCAAAATATTGTAATCCTTATCATGGTCAGAACCAGCCATGCTTGTATATGAACTGTTAAATATGTTCTTAATTCGAAATGTCTCCCTCTATGTATGCAGTGACACGGGAAGACGGCAAGGGGGCTGACCAGCGACAGCGCATGGCAGTGGTTGTTGGGAGGGTGCTGCATGCCGGAGAGGAGGCAAAGTGGGCTTGTAGCTGCTGGAGCTAGGCGATGGTTGCAGCGCAGCTGGTCTGTGGCAGGGAAGGTAGCTTTTTGTCTGTCTCCATCCTTTGTCCTTTATTTGGAGTGTTCTTGTCAATAAAGTCTGCATTCTTACAAGGAAGCAGGCTTCTAGTGATTGGCAAAATATATATCATGTTCAGGATCATGGATTCCATGATTTCTTATCTCCTATTAATTAAGCATGATTAGTTTTTAGACATGAACTTCTGGTTGTATGGTCTAGTATTGATTGCTGATGTGAGTGACACTAGTTAGGCTTATTAGTTGAGCTACCGGATTTAGTGGTTATCGTTAACTCTTGACTTGATCTCGTTGAGTATATACACAAGGTGTATCCATGTATGTGATGTGTGGTCGCTGGTTACTGGTCTGATCATATTTCTCTTTGTTTTTTTATACTAGTACCAGTTTGGATTCATGCCTCTGACCGGAGCCGGTGTTAGGAGGGATCTCGCTGTGCTAGGCGTTGAGGCTCAGGTTGATTGTCCGGAGGAAGGTCAGTTGCCGACGGAGGGGGGAGATGGTGTTGTGCACGATGCCACCACAACCCGACGTGGCAGGCCGTTGTCATGTGACGGTACTGGGATCGCCGCACCTCAACCACGGCGACTGTGCCCTGCTTCGGCTACTCAAGTATGTGATGGTCCTCATGTTTAGCTACCTCCTCCATAGGTGTTCTGGGTCATGGACTTTGTGCCATGGCCGTGTATCTGTGCGCGCGCGTCTTGTGCTAGCCATTCTTGATGATGGCGACAGCGAGATGTTTGCATGTCCCTCCGACACATGAGGACACTATTCTGTTCAATTTGTACTGATTTCTGTTGTTGTCATGCATGCCCTGGATTTAGGGCACGATCTATTCTAGGAATTGACCGTTTTACCATCTTGTTAATGCCTCGGCCACTCATGTTGGGCTCTGTGTTCATTTAGTGTGAATCTTGACTTGAAGCCTTGTATTCTCGTCTCTTATATTGCCATGCTTGCTTCAGTACATATTGCCATGCATGTTTGGTTCAAGGGTTTTACCGGTTTATAATTGAATGGAGCGTGAGTGGCAAGCAATCTTGTCTTTGACATAATTAATAGTTGTGTTAACTTGGTGGCGTTTGCTCTGTTGGATGGCTTTTCAATCACTTGGCGGCATCTAATAGGACTGCATGTGTGTCTGCTAGTTTTGGTGTCCAGATGCATGCTCTTATTAACTTGACTCACCTCTTGCTTGCAGGAATATTTGATTTGGGAATCAGCAATGCACGTTGTACCCTTAATGAGCATTTGTAGTTCTTTCCTTGCACTTTAATTAATAAAACAAGTCATGTCATATAATGGAATAAGCAGCCAGTACTTTATTCAGATTGTGAAAAAGCATGCATGTATAGACTTGACATGTATATTGATTTTGCATCTATTATTGCCTGTACTGACAAATATTATAAGAACCAGCATAATTTTAACATCTGGGTGTTGTTAATTTGCTTTAGGAAACGGTGGCTGCGACGTCCTTCACCGGGCATCTCGAGGGATCAGTGGCAGCTAGTAAGCAATGCTTCCTCTACATTGCTCACCCTGATGCGGTGCTCCAAGTCTTGAGGATGCGCCCATAACCCATCTCCAGTCTGGCATCCACCGTTATCTCCGCGTCTGATTGCAGTGGCTGGATGGGTGATCTGGGGTGGGAAACGGACGGCGTTGAGATGCACAGCTCGCCAATGGTTGATGACCGGCGTTGTGTGCCGTCCTGCTTGACCACCAAGAGCTGGCAGCCCCCGGTCTAGCTGACTTCGGCCCAAGGTCTTCAAACCCCTGGTTCTGCCGTTCGGAGGTATAAATCATTAAATTTAAATCCATCATGTTCTCTATGCAAAAACATCTGATGATGGAGTTCTAGAACATGCCTACACCTGAACATTTATGAATGATGGAGTGCAACCTGAATGTTGATAGTCTACACCTGATTAAAAATCCATGAGCATAAAAATTATTTAGTGTGGTCGAGCTTGTTTTGTCAAATCACCTGATGGAGTGCTACCAGCCACACACATTGTTTTAACCATGTTTTGTTTGGACTATTTAAGGCAACCTGGGCGTTTCTCTGGAGATTCTCCATTTTACCGACATCGCATCTCTGCCTACTTCTCTTTCTCGTCCACCGCCACCAGCTCACCTCCCCCCTCGTCGGTACTCTTGCTTGATCGCACTTTCAGCGACCACCGCCCCATTCATGTGTGCTCGTGGTTCTTTCCATGGGCTGTGTGCCTGCGTCTGAAATCGGCGTGCTGAGGAAAAATAACAAATTATGTTTTCCCCGAGCTGTAGTGAGTTATAGTAATGCGATTTAAAAAAAAGTTTGACGATTAAGTTGGTTACAATAACAAACGACTGTATTACTTTGCTAAATTCACTTGTGTGTCCATGTCTACTCTACATGCATGTATGATTTTTTCACTCCTTTGATTCGAGTTAATTATATCAAGATCTTGTGCATCCTTGTATTGTTTTGTATATATTGTACATGTTGCATTAACTGTCAACAAACGAGCTGAGCCGAGTGGGAGCTCTCACTTGTCTAGGTGCTGCTTTTGATACTGCTATGGCATCATCCTCATGGCAGCAGTTTGAATTAGTTACTAAAATACTTAATACCTTCTAACATTATTGGTTTAAAAATGGCACCAGCATGCTAGGCGCAACATGTATCTGGGTCTGTGTTGAATCAGAAAAAATGATGGATGACATGATTTAGGTCTCAAAACATTGACTTTAGGCGCATGTATGGCAGTATGAGCTGTGCTGTTTTTGCATTCCGACTACTCTTAGAAACTTGATTAGAACTATCATCTATCTTGCTTTATTTGAACTCGCTTGAACTTTTGATTTGGATTTCGCGAAGCTATGGAATCTCTGTACTGATTTGTGATGTTTCTCAACTGCAAGTTTTAGAAGCATTGGAGCACAGGGGGATCCTGTCTGATGCGTGGACTGATGCCGCCGTCGGTTAGGTCGGTAGCTAGCTAGTGAGCTGAAGGTCTGACCTGGAGCATCAAGCATGGGTTGCTTGTTGCATCAAGGATGGCCTGACCTGGAGCATCAAGGGTGAAGTGAAGAAAGTCTTGTTGCTCATTCATGGGTTGCTTGTTGCAGCCGAGCCAGACCTGTAAAGCGTCAATATCGTCGACTATATGTTTTTCTGAATGTTTTTGAGATAAACATAATTGATCTACACTGAATCATTGTTTTGTTGTGTTTCTGGAGCTGGAAATAAATTAGAGCCCAGGAAGCATTTGGTCTCCGTTGTATTATTTGTGTGCTTCACCTGGGCTAGGCTGTGCTGTGCTGTGCATATATCTCTCTAGCTTAGCTTAGCTAAGCTATGTATGTACGAAGTGTCCATCTCCTGTTGCATCTTCCTCTTCTTATGTATAAGAAGATTTTCTAATGCTTGCGAAGACTGACGAGTGTGAAAAAACACACAGGTCGCACCCGTCGTTTGCATACCCGACGGTTATCGAGTAACTAATTGATTCCAAGGAAGCTAATCGATGAAGGATAGGAGAGATCACCATATATATAGTAAACGAACAGTCAACCCCTCAACTACTGGCACCAGATCCGTCAGCTAATCGATGAAGGATAGGAGAGATCAACCAGTAACCGAACAGTCAGCGCCTTAACTACCGGCTCCAGAAAACCAGGGCATGCACGCATGCCAATCACGCGATTAAATAGGACTTCCCCGTTTACAAGCGGTGGTTAATTTGTCTTTAATTTAACATATTGTTAATGCATGCATGCCACCTGTAGTTATAGATTTGTGATGTTTGTTATCCCTGGTGTGTGTGACGGATGGTAGAATTGAAGACGGTCCTTTGTCTTGGTATGGTGTAAGGATTATGTGCCCTGTTTGCAGGTCATGCGCGTTGTGTTCCTAAATGCATCAGAAACATTTTGATTTGTAGTTGATTCTAGCTGCTGTTGTTCACCAATCCTCCACATATAACATATATTGTACCCTGCTGTCAATCCTGCTAATTTGGGAACGTTACTCTGGCACTGGGTTTATGGTGCCATTTATTATTTTGCTAGTGTTGATAGTTAATCATGCCTTGGTTCTTTGTTTTGAGCTGGCTATGTATTGATTTAATATTTGTGCCACACCTCTCACCGGGGAGGTATCCTGCGAAGTGTCATGATTATGGGGACCGACGTTTGTTCTTTGCGGATGTTGTCTCTGCCCTGGTAAGAGAGGGGTGACGAGGAGCTCATGGTGCTTCCTAGGGCCCTTTTGTTTGGACTTATTTTGGCTTTTTGGTTTTGGCTTATAAGCCAGAAAAGCACCTAAATAGGTGCTTTTTGGCTTTTGGTTTTTGGAAGCCAAAAGATTTGGATCATTGTTTTTGGCTTCCAAAATCCAAAAGCCAAAAAGCACCTATTTAGGTGCTTTTCTGGCTTATAAGCCAAATCCAAAAAGCCAGAATAAGCCCAAACAAAAGGGCCCCTCGACACACAAAGGCTGTGGTTGTTGCCACCTTGCGCAGACAGGCTACACTGCATGTGGCCGCGTTCTGGCGTTGGCCGACTGCTTGTGAGATCTCTTTCCTTGCTTTTTGTGGCTTCGGTCCTTTCTTCCGGTGGTATTGATTTCAAATGTGTTTGCTCGGCTTGGTGCATTATTTGCTCGAACTGGGGATCTTCTTGGTTTTTGTTGGTTCTTATCGCGTCAGATCATGGTGCCTATTTTCCCTGCTGGTAGTCTGCTGTGTTGTGTGTGTTAAATTCATGCTCGATGGTGCGGTCTCCTCCTCAAGTTTATTTTGCTTGTTGTGGTCTCCTCCTGCACCTCTTTTTACTTGTTTTTTTGCATCTGCTGGCTGGCGGTTTTCTCAGCTGGGAGGCACGTTTATTTCTCAGGCGTTAAGTTTAAGGTTAGATTTATTGGATATGTTGTGTTCTTCTTGGCTATCTGTTAATTTGTCTTTAATTTAACATATTGTTAACGCATGCATGCTAGATTTCTGGTGTTTGTTGTCCCTCGTGTGTGTGATGGACGATGGAATTGAAGAGGGTCGTTTGTCTTGCAGTAAGCGCCTCAGTATGGTGTGAGGATTTTGTTCCCTCTTTGCAGGTTATGTGCGTTGTGTTCCTAAATGGAGCAGAAATTTCAGTTTAGAGAATTTGTAGGCTACTGAACAGTCAACTCTGAACTTGGGTCAGCCTTTTTTGTTCATGACTTCAAGTAGATGTGTGCCTTATGTCTCTGCTGTTTATTAAATAATTGATAGTGAAGGGTTTATTGTTTCTGTTACCAACCGCCTGCTGGCTTCACCTTTTAAGCCGGTAGTTTACCTTCAATCCCAATATGGATGTAAAGTGTCTTTTGCCACACATCTCGAGTTCATTTCACTGGGATTTGTATTTATCAATATTTATTTAGATCCTAGCTATATTATCTCGCACTCTATGTCGTTCATATATGCTTATTGTGCATAGAATAAACATCTCTCATTATCCTTGTTCTGAACCTGGGCTCTGCAAGTTAATCATCGTTTTCTGATGGCATTACAAGCAAGTTCCTGACTCTGGTTTGTCACCAGGAATCTCTAGAAGCATGTAAACGGGACGAATGCTACAACCAAGTTGAATAAGGTCCTCGTGTGCATGGGTGTTGCCGTTGGCTTGTGTGCATGGAGCCCCGTCAACCCACGCGTATCCTCAGGGAGGTAATGGCGCTGTTCGGTGGTTTCTGCCTGGGCAACTAATTCTGGCTGACAGTGTCACCGGTCTCCTTGGCTGCTCATGTTCTACAGCCGGCGTCTTACGCAAGGGCACATGACGACCAGGAAGCCTTGACGCAACCTTTCAGAACCTCGTCAACATCGGCATCCGAACTCCAAAGGTACCTCCTTTGTCACCCTCAAGTCGATTGCTGATTTGTTTTCATTTATGAACTTAGACACTAGGTGAGATTTCTCTATAAGTGCTACAGACTGAATGTGTTGCAAGCTTGGATTGTTTTCCTAGGGGTTCTTTGGGCAGCACTTTGAACTTGTATTTCTTATTTTGCTATCTGCTATAAGAAATCTCCGTGTATGGCATGACCCACCAAATGGTGCTCCATCTGTTAATGTAGTTATAGCTTTTTTTTGTGTTCCAGCTCAATCCATGAGCAGAGACGTTTGGTGAACTTGCTATTATGTTTGATCCTAATTGTAATGGTATATGTAAATTAGGATAAAAAATACAATTTGGTAGGATCCGTGGGAAGGTCTACAATCTGTTATTTTGGAGTTTAAAATGTGTAACATGCTAAATATTACATTTTTCTCACACCATTTGTGTTGCCCCAGCCAGGCACTTGTAGTGATTTTTAGGCAACTTGGACCAAGTAGAAGCATCACATGAACTAGATCATTTTAGATCTATCTTGCGTCAAATATTTTTTTTTTATCCTCTATTTTCATGCCTATATAAACCTGGCCAATGGGATAATTTAGCTTTTTTGTTTGTGTTCCTGTTCAATGCATGAGCTGAGATGTTAGGTGATGCTTGCTATTACGTTTGATTGTAATGGTAATGGTATATGCCAATTCTGACTGAAAGACAATTTGGTAGTATCTTTCTTGGAGGTAATTTTAGGCAACATGGAATAATTAGGATCTTATGTATTATGTGATTGATTCTCCAGGTTTGAAACTTCTGTATTTGCAAAATCTATCTAGGATCATGCTTCTGTATATGTGCTGTAATTCCTTTTGTAACTTGTGTTTCTCTTTCAATACACTTGTGATCGAGTTGACTGATTTGCTGGTGCAGACTTTGGTATCGAGGCTGCCCCACTGTGGTAACCAAGCTGAAGAGGTTGATACGTGACCAGGATGAGAACCTAACTGTGATGGAGTCTTCTCCCAAGTCAGTGTTGTCACCACAGGATCGAGCGAACAATTGATGTTCTTTGACTATGATTGATCCCTACCATTTGGACTTACAAGTCTCGATGATACTGTGCTGGTCGTGGCCTTCCGCGTGGTTGTAGGCTCGGTCGGCCCTTGTCTTCGATTACTTCCTCCTCCCCCGTTCTTGCAGCTGTGTGACTGTGTCAAGTTCACCGTGGCAGCGGTGGCCTTCTTAAATGCCTCCGTGTTCAGGTGAATTCTCGGTTTTCTCTTTGTTTTCCCTTTAAGTGCTATGTGATACCTTTGCCATTGAGACATTGTTGTTATTTGTTCCTGCCATCTTACCGAAGATATGCTAATTGGTGGTGATGGTGTAATTTCTAGTCTTTGCAAATTGTTCCAGCTATCTGAAATGCAAGCGCTTAACTCCATGTTATTGCTGGTTAGATATGGCCTGCATCTAAGGATAGTAAACCAAAGCCTTGTGTTTGGCCTTAATTTAGGTTAGTGTATACTGAATTGTTAATCCTGCTAGTATTTATGTTGGCTCAAATACCTACCCATTGTAAGCAATTATAGCTGGTATTGGCGATGGACATCTTAATAGTTTTGTTTTATGTTATCTCCAGGTTCCGCTTGTTCTGGTACTTGCATCCTGCCACATATCCTTCGTTGCGTGTTCTTTATTTGGTAAGAACATGTTGGTTGAAAATTGATGCAAAAGAATTGATGCTTGATTAGCGCACTCCACTGTAACCTTGAACATTGTTGCTATATTTGAGTTATTTTGCTCTGGTGGTGCCATGTATTATTTTCTCGCTGGGAGTTTATCATGCTCTATCCCTTGTACCCAGTTGACTATGTACTGATTGGATTTTGGCGCCACGCCTATCACCAGGGATGAATCAGCCCAGCGAAGCAGCGGAAAGATGATCTGAACCACGTGTGCTCTTCGCGATGTCAACTCTGCCCCAGTACGAGAGCGGCGAGGGGAGCTCATGGTGCTTCCCCAGAACAAGGTGATTGTCATCGGTTACAGCCGGAGAGAGTCTGTGTTGGTCATACTGCTGGGTGTTGTCAAGAAACCTGTTGGCCTTGGAAGATGGCACTTGCTTGTGAGCCTTCCATCCAATTGTTTAGGCATCCCACTAGAAATTTGCTTACTGGTTTAATCTCTATCTTGAAAAATTGCATACACGAACATGCTACAGGATTAAACTTTTATTAATCATTTTTGTAGCCTCAACCAGCTACTAGATGTTGTGTTATTTTAGGCAACATTGACTAAGTAGGATCTTATCTAGGATTTTCTGATTGCAAATACATCTTTTAAACTCATGACCCAGAACAAGCTCCAAGTGATACTCAGTCTAGAACTCCCTTTGTCGCATAAAATCTATCCAGGATCATGCTCGTGTATATGTGCTGTGCAACAGTGAACTGGTTTCATTTGCCCTTTTGTAATTTGTTTTTTACTTGTGTTTCTCTTTAAGTAAACTTGTGATCGAGTTGACCGATTTTTCTTGTGCAGACTATGGTATCGAAGTTGCACGACTATGGGGACAAGCTGAAGAAGAGACGACAAGGGAGTCTTCTCCTAAGTCCGCAGACTTGCGTGAGCGATTAATTGATGTGCCTTTACTATAATTGATCCCTATCTTTGAACTTTTCAGTCTCGATGATGCTGTGCTGGCCGTGGCCTTCCACGTGGTTGTAGGCTTGGCCAGCCCTTGGCTTTCATTACGTCCTCCTCCTCCATCTCTGCAGCTGTGTGACCCGGCGAGTTCACCGTGTCATAACCGTGGCATCGGTGGCCTTCTTAAACGCCTCTGTGTTATGGTAAATTATCGGCTTCCTCTTGTTTTCCTTATACATGCTCTTGGTACCTTGGCTACCATGTACTTGTTCACTGTCTACTGATATGCTCTTATCGACCTGGTTTTTATTAGTTCAAGACTTTATGTCAAGCTTGTTAGCAACTATAATGTACCGGTTCATAATTGAGAGTCAGGTTTTGCATATGCTGCCCGTCCAGATTAATAGTAATTTTAACTTGTTGATGTACTGCCATGGACATCATTTTGACCATGAAGTAATTCATACATGTTTTTCTCTGGTAAATTTGTACTCCAGAGGATCTGGTTGAGCCTATGGCTGTTTCCCGGTGGTTGCACTCTTGTACCTATGTAATTATGCTTAACATGGTGAAAACTTGAAACCTGGCACTCTATAGTGATGCTTAGAATTGTTTTGAAGATTTAGATTGTGCAATCTAGTTTGTGAGAAATATGTCGACTCGATGCTAAAGCTTGAACACTCAACTTGGCCTCTAGTACTAGTGACTTTAGTGGTTGTCTGTGCACATTGAGTATCAAACAGTAGCGTTGGGTCACTTGCCATTTATTTTGTATGACTTGAACAATCTACATGCCCAACTAGGAAGTTCCACATGCGAGTATATATATGAAAACCCATCTAGCCTAATACATCTTGTTTCTTGTGTCGAGTATAATAGTTTAATGTGGATGTGACACACCTTTGTTGGTCTGTATGTTGTTGTGCATGCAGGCGATGGCCGAGCCTTACCAGCTTGGGGGAGTTGGATGCGACGGCGGCAGCAGCAGCAGCAGCAGCAGCAGCAAGGGAGAAGTGGTGCTGTACGTTGCGGCTGGGACCTGCTTGGTAAACTGATATGTGCTTTTATGATGTTGGTGCACTTGAGGTGAGATGTGCATGTATAGGCGAATCCTGATGCTAGCTAGCCGATGTGGTGTTATTTGAATGTTTGGACCTGCTGCATTCTTGGCAGCGGGCGATCAAAACCGGTGGATTTTCTGTGCTTCTTGCAGTGTTGCTGTAGTAGTTACATTGTGATGTTTAGGGTGCGTCCCAAAATAAATGTCTCAAGTTTGCCCAAAAAGTGGATGTATCTAGGCATGTTCCATTTATAGATACATCCACTTTTGGGCAAATTTGAGACACTTATTTTTGGACAGAGGGAGTACAACGGCAACGTAGCTTCAGTAAGGAAATTAGCATTGGCCGAGCGGCGTGTTTTTACTGAATATGAGATTCGGTGTTATGAAATGATCATCTTCACCTGTGTAGGTGATATATATATAGGAGGGGCATGCCAAAGCAAGAGACCAAAGGCATGTTGCTGCTGCCGCGTCCGGACAGCTCCCCTGGCGACCAGCAGCGGGAAGAGGAGTACGTCTAGGAACCTGCAAACCGCCTGGTGGGCAGGGAAGAGAGCATTGCTTGGCACTGATAGCGGCTTATCATGTGGTGGTAGTTCTTCGGTTGATGTAATATTGGGCCAAGTGTATGGTCCAAATCAGTAGTACAAGTAGTGGCAATGTATTTGGTTGCTTTGGAAATTTTGTATTTAGATGTCGTAAGTGTCTGTGCTTTATGCACTTGTATAAATATCGACTATTTGATATGATCTAAAAAGGGAAACAGAAAGTTCATGTCAAAAATTCGATCGCTCCTGCTAATCTACTCACTGATGGATGTGACCATCTCACTCTAGTAGGCCCATAACTGTCCGATGGGCGAGCTGAAGTCTGTACGTCGATTGATGATGTTCAGCGGAAGAATACATGTTGCGGAGCATGTCCAGTGCCACTGGAGCCTTGTTGCGGTCCAACTTGCAACACAGGCTCTGGCAAGTGGTGGAGAGGAAGGTGGCTATCGCTGATGACGGCTCTCTTGCACGGCCGAGCATCCAAGGAGAATAATCCGCAATCAGGGAACTTTCCTCTGACAAGAATGAATTAATTGCACCCGGTGAAAGAATGCTTGATCAGCGGGCCTGTGAGATTCTGATATTTATTGGCAATTAAGAACATGCATGATTTGTGTAGCAGGATTGATGTTCTACAGTTCCTCCGGTCCGTCACTTTCCTAGCATTTGCTGCACGGAGTGGATTACGGTAGCCAATTAAGTAGAATGCCTTACTTAGAGGGAGGATCAAGTCAGCAATCTGAGGCACCATAGTACCTCAGCCGTCCATCGCAAGAGGCAACATGGGGACGTAAGAGAGATCCGAGTTCAGCTTCTTCCCTGCCCTTGAAAAAATCATACGAAACTCCAAACCTCCCCTCCCCCTTTAAATCCAGTGCCATGGTGACGGGGTCTTAAATCTTGCCATTTTTTCTTCTTGTTGATGATAAATAGCAAAGACGAAAACTGAGCACGAGGTGGAAAATCATCGATCTAAGGCAGCAACAAGCAAAAAAAAAAAAAATCTAAACCCGATGCTTCCTATTGATTTCAGAAAACAGCCCGTCAAGGTAAGCAGAGGAGATCATTACAAGGATTCTTCGCATGGCTGAAACGTGTGATTTGGTCCACCCGTAAGTAGTGGTAAAATTACTAGGGAGGCAACCATTAATTTGAGCCCTATACACGGAAACATGCATAGGGAGAGTAATATAAAGGAATCGGATTTATTAGTAATTAAGAACATGCATGATTTGTGTACTAGCGTTGATGCCATACAATTTCGTCCTTTCACTTGCCCAGAATTCGCTGTACATAGCCAATTAGAATGCCTTATCTACAGTACTACATAGAGGCTCGATCCAAAGCACCAATCCGTGGCATCATAATATCTCACGCGTCGATCTCAATTAACAGGCAGGCAGCGGCAGCTGAAAATAACCTTCTTTCCCGCCCTAAATCTCAGCCTGTTTTGAAACCATATCTCTCCTCTCCTCGAATCCCCCCTCTATAAATACAAGGGCATTGTGAGGGAGCCGCGTGCGGTGACTTGGCGACTTGGCGACGGCGCAGGCGCAGGCGAGTCCATCTTCGGTCGGCGTGCTGATGTAGAAAGTCCCTCCGTCCTTGTCGTGTACGGCTAGGCGAATGCTCTTCCCTCGTCAAGCCTTGGCCGATTTGATCATGTGCGGATCGATCCAACAGGTAAATAATCCATTAATTCCTTTTGATCTCGTACTACTAGGTACGTGAATAATCCATTCATTTATATAAATGATGTATTTTCTCGATCGATCGATCGTAATTCATTTTCCATTGTCGATCGATCGGGGAGGGTATAGGTGACAGTCGCTCCGTCCGGCCGTGTCCTCTAGTCGCGGATCTCTGGCGGGCGGCTGCGAGGTCGACCCAGCTGCTAGCAGGTATGCCTTTTCGATTTATTCTCACGCACCCACCCACGTACGCATGTTTATTTCTTTTTTTACATCGTTTCTACGCGAGCGATCCATCCTCTCTGTTGTTTTAGATGCGGTAAGAAATATACGTACCCGAGTCGTCAGGCTCCTAATAATTAATAGAACGTAGATCGTACAAAATTATAAACGGTAATTACGAAACAAATATTAATCATATATGCCTCGCGTGGCATATATCCCATGTGTCCTCAGGAAATACGCGGAACTGGGCCGAGGGCGTCTACTCGTGGCGCCGCATCGATCCTTATGATCATTTCTTCTATGGGTCAGCAAAGGCAGCGCTCGAAGCAGCAGATGAAGCAGCCGAGAAGAAGGAATTTAGACCAGACACAGAGATCCTGCAGCTGCCGAGCCCAAGCATGAACTTCCCTGCGACCGCCATGGACACGTTCACGCTCTTCAGCCCCGACGCCACCAGCGAAGGCAGAGTGGTCTACGCCGATCCCTTGGGCGAGGCCGATCTGTACGACGCCGACAGGCGTGCGCAAACCAGCCTGGGCCGCCTCAACGGGATATAGGCCGATGTGCGTGTCCATCGCGCATCCTGGCGCCGACGACAGCAGCATGTACATCTTGGACAGGTACCCTGGGAAGGGCGCTGGTCAATGCTTCGAGGTCCTTGAGCCCATGCCCATGCGCAGAGAACTGAGCATGTCGATGCCGCCATGGCGCTGGCGGCTTCTTCCACCGCCTCCCTTTGTCCGGCAACCTGTGTATGAACCCTCCTCCATCACCTCCTTCGCCATGGTGGCCGACGCAGACGCTGTTCCACCATGTACGTATTATACGGCCGTGGCATCGGCACTTACGGCTTCGAGGCGGCGCACCCCGACTCCAGTCGACATCTAGGATGGAGTCCCTCTGAGGAATGGAGACACGTTGGTGACTGGAAGCTGCCCTTCAAGGGCAGAGCCCAGTACGTGCCTGAGTTCGAGCTGTGGTTTGGCTTCTCACCCTTCAGCCCCAACCACCTGTGCGCCACGGACCTCTCTGCCATGGACGATCAAGGACCACCCACCGAGAAGCTATCCTGGCAAGACCTGAACCCGCCTGAGGGAGAGGTGTGGCGTCCGTTGAATCTCAGAGAGCTTGTCCACCTGGGCGATGGCAAGTTTCTCGTCGCTAAGGGCTTCAAAGAAGAAGCCACCGGTGAGCTGTTTGCTGTGCTAACGAGCACATTCTGAATGTTTGCAGCTCGGGTGGTTTTCAGGTCAACAGGTGTGGTCACTGGAAAAGTAGCCTGCCAAGAGAGAAATAGCGACCCCCTTTTTCACATCCTATACACGATATACTAATTAATAGCATGATATTTTAAATAGCGTATTAAATAAACAAGATATATCTTGAAAATAAAGATTTTAACAAGAATAAGATTATAGTCAAAAATGGCAGAACAGTATATATGCATAATTAACCACACAGAAAAATTATTATCAAATTATTTAGAAGTCTAGGGTCAAAAAACTGTAAAAGGTTACCATCCTACCACCTCACTACCCATGAGTAGTGCATCTGGAATACATAGCACGAAAATGCATTTCTCACGGAGCCGGTGTTCACCGGTATGGATATTATGTCAATCATCGGTGATTAATTAACATAGTATCCAACTTGCTTTAAAATTAATAAAACCAGCCATGATTGTTTTTAGAATTTTTTGGAACTTAAAGATATAATTTTCAAAAAAATTAAACTAGAGGGAGAGCTCGGGAGCAAATAACACTTACCGTCAGGTAGTGGCCTTGTTCTAGATGAAGAACCTGCGGGAGATGGTGGCTGGGACGTCACATCGCCAACTTTACTCTTCGAGAAATGGAGACGAATCCCCCTACCTCCGTCCAAGCAGACGGCGGCGACGGCGCCGGCGGCCATGTCCTCCTCCTCGCCTTCCCGGGGCGCAGGGCCACCTCAACCCGATGCTGCAGTTCGGCCGCCGCCTGGCCTACCACGGCCTCCGCCCCACGCTCGTCACCACGCGCCACCTCCTCGCCACCGTCCCACCCCCCGCGCCCCCCTTCCGCGTCGCCGCCATCTCCGACGGCTTCGACGCCGGCGGCCAGGCCGCGTGCCCGGACTTAGACGAGTACGTGCGCCGGCTGGCCGCCACGGGGTCCGACACCCTGGAGGCGCTCTTCCGGGCCGAGGCCGCGGCGGGGCGGCCCGTGCGCGCGCTGGTCTACGACCCGCACCTCCCGTGGGCGGGGCGCGTGGCGCGCGCCGCCGGCCTGCCCACCGCGGCGCTCTTCTCGCAGCCGTGCGCGGTGGACCTCATCTACGGGGAGGTGCACGCGGGGCGCGTCGGGCTGCCGGTCCTGGACGGGACCGCGCTGCGGGGGTTGCTGAGCGTCGAGCTGGGGCCCGAGGACGTGCCGTCGTTCGTGGCGGCGCCGGACTCGTACCGGATGTTCCTGGACGCGGTGGTGGGGCAGTTCGATGGGCTGGAGGACGCCGACGACGTGTTCGTCAACTCGTTCCATGAGCTCGAGCCGAAGGTGAGGTCCCTTGCTCGTGCCCCCCACCTGTTTGCTGATTTGCTCAAGTCAAAACCCGACTGGAGAGATGTGAATGCTCAATTTGAAGTGCGTCTTATTGATCTAAGCAGGAGGCAGATTACTTGGCGTCAACATGGCGTGTTAAGACCATTGGCCCGGCATTGCCATCATTCTACCTGGACGATGATCGTTTGCCTTCCAACAAGACGTATGGGTTCGACCTCTTCGATAGCACAGCGCCGTGCATGGCATGGCTAGATAGCCAGCCCCCTTGCTCAGTGGTCTATGCCTCATATGGAACAGTCGCTGACCTTGAGCCGACTCAGTTAGAGGAGATAGGCAATGGATTGTGCAATTCTGGTAAACAGTTCCTTTGGGTTGTTAGGGCTGTTGATGAGCACAAGTTATCGGAAGAACTTCGTGACAAGTGCAAGGAGAGGGGCCTAATTGTTTCATGGTGCCCCCAGCTTGAGGTCTTATCTCACAAGGCCACAGGTTTGAAATTAGTTACCTGTTTTAGTTAGCACTCCTTATGCAATTGTTTGAGCAATATGTAAACACTAAGCTGAATGCGCAAACAAGATGACCAAAGTAAGGGAATGGTTTAATAACCAATCGCCGTTTATGTGCAGCGTTGCAACAGTGCCCGTGGAAGTCTTATATTGTGTCGCATATTAGTATGCTCACTTGCTGTCCATATTTTCTATATTACGAAATGAAAAGTGTGCTTCTGTAGTCCACCCACCCCATCCTGTCATTTCACATTGACAGCAATTACAAATTTGTGAACAAAGGTGCTAGTTTTCAGGTCCAGCACTACAAAACAATGCCAACTATTTTGAGGCCTAACAAAGTTAATGTGAAAAATGCAACATTTACAATGTGAATATTACACTGTCATAAGTAGGAACTATAAGTCTATAATTAAACCGTCCCTATCTATTTTTTATCAGTACTAGAGAAACCTGCAGGGGAAAATATAGAAACAGGAGCAGATAACTGTAACTTTTGCGACTGCTCAACCTTCAGACTGTGTCTTCAGTTAATTTAGTATTGACCGTGGAGTAATGGTTTCTAATAATTTGATGCTACAAGCGAATATTGCCTCTGTCCCTGATATTGTAGTACAAGTGGTCTATGTGTACCATACTACCATGGAGTAGTACCGTGTCCTTTACTTCCAAAGAAGTATATTGTGCATCCAGTCAATGTAGTTTTGGGTCACATAGTAAGCCAAATCTTTTAAGATGCAGCTTATCTCTTTGTTAAATCAAATTATGTCATCCTCAAAGTGTTAATGGGTTGTGCATCCTACATGATTGTAGTGTAAATATTCAGTGATCTGTTCCGAATAACTAAACAGCTGGTAGGAGATGATATTTTACTTCTGAACTCATCAACAGGCTGTTTCTTAACTCACTGTGGATGGAACTCTACAATTGAAGCAATTGTTACTGGCGTACCACTGTTGGCAATGCCTCAGTGGACAGATCAATCAACTACAGCAAAGTACATTGAGAGTGTATGGACGATTGGTGTGCGGGTTCATCGTGATAAAGAAAGTGTGGTCAGAAAGGAAGAGTTAAAGAGGTGCATACGAGAAGTATTAGATGGTGCGAGGAACGAGGAGTACAAAAATAATGCTTATAGGTGGATGGAGAAGGCTAAGGCGGCAATGCAGGAAGGGGGGTATGCTTCCAGTTGATGTTGAAAAGTTCCTAATGTGGTAGGGGTGTGTTGTATTTGAAGTTGTTATCATGTGTACACTATAATCTTATACACTTACAAAGGTGAATGCCTAGTTTTCCTGTGTTAATATAAATAATAATATACAGGCCGAATAGTATCATAATAACCGACATGGCATATGCATTATGACACTTCTGACTTATCTGAGTGAGCATATTATCAGATTTGTAGTATCCTCTCTGCCCAATATTTGAATCGCTGGGGCTAAGCACTTCTCATACATCTTCCACCTTAATATTTGTTTGAATGGCGCTTGCTTTTCTGTTTCACTAATGTAAGTTTTGTAGTCTGTCAGATCAGTGAGAAAACAAATGAAATTAAGACAGATATGCGAACAGTCCACCCACACAAGATATGTATACAAATATAACTGAAAGGAGAAGCAGGAGATCAGGTTTGCATTCTGCACCTTCTTTTGCCTGTATTATATTTTTATATTAACTCGTTCGTGTAAACAATTAAGAATGAATTCTCCTTTTGGAATTATAATATAAAATAGTAAGAAACATGTAACATGGACCTCTCTTTTAGCTATATGTTTGTTGGTTTCCCAGGCAGGCTTATTGATGTCAACATGGGCACACTCTACTCAGGAAAAACTCTCATTTCTATACCCAGTAGCACAGTTGATAGTCATTCAGATCTCGAGTTTTAATACTTTAGCATTTTTTATGAAACATATTTAATTTACAGTTTCAACATGACCAACTTTTACTGACAGCAAATGTTTGCAATCCAAATGGCTTTCAACATACTAAGATAGACACTATAATATTTGATTATACAGAATAAAACTGCATTCCAAGACTTATTTATCATCGACATGAGAATTTTTTTGTGTAAGAAAACATGGCAAAAAAAAAAGACTTTGATAGTATTTTCATGCCCAGTATCTATATAGTATTTCCATTGTGTTAACACCCTTTTGATCTAAAAAATATATATTTCCATTGTGTTCCGATTATTCTTTTTGTATGTCCGTCTGTTGGTGTTGGTCATGGTTTGTTATGCCATGTAGTAGTGTTGTAAGTAGAATAAGAATAAGGCCCCTTTTGTTTTGTAATGGCCAGCCTAGATTATTTTTATCATATTACTGCCATCCAACCTACTTTAGGATTCATTAGCCAATATTCAAAACTTTGTTGCCCACTTTCCCGAAGTTGCATAACTAATTTCTGATGATCTGCCTGCACCAAGTCTATGACCTTCTTGGCTTCTTCCTTACATTCCTACAAATGGAAGTGAGATCTTGTCAACCCAAGCTAAAATGCTAACTGATGTGTTAGTGACACAGAGAATAAGTTCTACAGCTTGCGTTGGCACTTGGCTGCCTTAGCATTTCCCCTACCAATCAGCATTTCTTCTACTGACTGATCGTGAAGTATCGTGGATCTATTACCACTGTCCATCCTTAAATTTTAAGTAAGTAACTGATTATTGGCTTGTTGCTCTGAATATTTGGATGCCAGTACGCTTGGTACAATATGCTCTACTGAACATAGTATATGGACCAACTCATTTACAGGCATATGGAAGACGATCTTCTAGGCTTCAACAGCTGGTCTGCAGTCCTTTGGATGCCATTTTCATTTATTTGTGAACTGTAGTAATTAGTTAACCGGTGCAACTATGGATTGATCTCTTTGAAATTTGTCCGTCAGAAAGTACCAACCAAGAAGGTACTGTCCTTGTGTTTTGTCATGTCTTCAGATTTTCGATGAGAAGTCGTTCCACTAACTAAACATGGACTTTTCTCCTTCATTTAGAAATGTAAGACGTCCAGATATTCTAAGGTTTTTTTCGTCAACAGTTTGCTCAGTCATAAGAATATATTTCTATATGATAAACATATTTGATGCACATTTAGAAATATAAATATTTCACGGATTGTTGAACTAGTTGCTAGTTAGAGAAAGTAAACCTGGAAATCCCGAAGTGCCTTACGTTTAAAGAAAGAGAGAATACAACAATCGATACAGTAAATTAACCAGGAAGAAACTTTAGCAAGTGCAAAAGCATGTTGTTAGCACCCAACAACAAATGTTAAAGCCGTTCATGGGCATTACTTCATAAGCATGAACTCAGAATAGCAGCGCTACTACCACATGAAATGTATTATGCTGACAGTGACTAGGACTACAGCGATCATGTACACGAGTAGTGAATTTTGTTGTAGGACATCTGTGATTTCTCTCCCCTTTAAACGAATCGCTTCTTATATTTTTACTCTTAATGAAAGTGCAGCCCTCCCACCGCCTTCTTAAAGAAAAAAGACCTCTTGTTCTAGTTAGCACATCCAAATAGTCAGTGGCGGATCTAGGACAAAATTGCTGGGGGTGCCAAGCTTAAAAAGTTCCCTATTTACTTAGCATTTAGCAAGAATTTGTCCAAATACTACTGCCATTTAGCAAAAATTTGTCCAAATATTAGTATATAAATGAATTTCTATACATTTCTAGGGGGTGCCATGGCACCCATGGCACCCCCACTGGATACGCCCCTGCAAATAGTGCCTCTTAAGTCTTAACTCATGCCATTCTCCACCAAAAGCACATGCGTTAGAATTTTACGTGATCATAGATGTTTAACGTGAACACATGGGGTAGAATTTCACGTGAACACATGTGTAGAATTTCACGTTATTCTGACTTAGGTTGAGAATGGCCTCGGATCTGCTGCCACCAAAATACTCAGATGGTTTAAGATAATTTCAGTGTAAAGTAATTCATAACAATAAAGAAATGTATGTCAGTAAAGTCTGTTTTATAAATAACTCTTTGTGTAAATTAGAGAGGTTCTTACATTACTAAAACATCAGAATAATTGAGTGGAAAGAAGAGGATGTCAGTCCAGATTATCACAGCTCCTGCTTTAAAGATTTCACCACCTAACGGAAATCACCTTTGACAGCTCTATTTTCTCCTTAGTCGGCTTTAACCAAACTGCCTGCCATGCGGAAAAATTACTCCCAAAAGTGGAGATATAGATATACAAATGTCCATCTGAATTTCATTAACGTGTCGAATTTGCAATGCATGCTTACATATTTCCACACTTATTTTGAGCATTCCACAATACTAAATATATTTCAGCCAATTATAGATGTAAAAATAAATTTCCCGGAAAGTTACCCATTTGGACAGGTAACATGCTTACCCCACCAAAAGTTGTCTCACCTAGGTGGAGAATCCACGAGCTAAAGAGCCACTGCCCATTGTCAAATGGAAATCAAGATAGAAATGAAACAGAGAAACTCCATGGTTTAGCTCTATCGTTTCTACCTTTCTGCCTATAAATAACACATAACGAGCTCTTGACTCAGGATAGAAAACAAAAGCCAGAAGTTAACTCTAGGGTTTTCTTCCATCTCACGATGAAACTCCTTCTCCTGATTATCCTTGCCATGGTCATGGTTAACGGTTGCGCCATGGCTTCTCGCATGGCACCGAGAGATGAGCCGGTGCATGCAATAGTGAAGATGGTGATGAAGGCAGAGGGGATGGCTATCGACAACCATCATGCGATACCGAGGCCGGACTACGACAGCTGGAGCAGCCCAGGAAACATGCCGGGGAATGGCCATGACATCGGGAGTGAAGAAGCCAAGCCATGAGAAATCAATATGTATGCCTTTACATGTAGCAATCTTTGCATCATCCATGTTGCTGCATGTTGGGTACATATACATAATGCATGCACTATGAATGCTTGGAGGCATGTTGTGCACGTCTGATTGTGCTACTTATATGTAATTAAAGGTTGAACTGACCATTTTATATATATATATATATATATATATATTTACAGATGTTGTCTTAATATATAATAATGCAATGCTATATATACATTGATATTAATGCCATAATCTGCAGTGTGTGCTTCTAAATTTATCCATACTAGATAGTGAATTTTCATTGCTACATTAAGCAGATGAATCAATCTAAATACTACCTCTGGTCCACTTTAATTGTCGTGGGAGGAGAACTGCCACAGTACAAAGTAGTAGTACATCTCACGACAATAATTACGGATCGGAGGGAGTACTATTTTAGGTAGGTTAGTAGAGCCACAAGAATTGGATATATGTATCAAATGAGTACATTGTTAGGGATAAAACTAAACCATTCTTGAAATTTAATCAATGGTGATGTAGGTCCGTTTCAATTTGTAGATGGCGATGTCCATCTATTTGCAGAACAATTAGTCTATACCCCACTTTGATTGAAAACATATTGTATCATTTATACTTCAATATACATCCTTTTCCTGTATTGCAGCAATTCTAGCGTTGCATATATAGTGCACATGTTTAACTACCATAGGTGATGTATGTTAGAATCTTATAAACCAGAAAAACATAAATGAGTAATGTTATCATGTAGTGTGCATAAACAGAAAAATAAGATTATATAGAGACATCTAGTTTAACAAATTCATGATGATTAATACTTGGAAAAAATTAGCTCAAAACGCTATCCTTATAAATATAAAAAATTGTACCACATATTGAAGAAAATACATGAGGATGAAAGAACAATATAAATACTGTTCATACGTATGTATAAACATGAAGCAAAACATGCAGAATTAGATACAGTTTGCACCAAAATTATCGTAAGCTTACAGGTGCCTTACGCGTGGGGAATGTTAGCATGCTATATTTTCATTTCATTATTTTTTTAAATGCCCGGTTGTTTTTATCATAACTGTACTTATTCAATGAAAGAAAAACTTTAAAAAATGGCCAAGCTTTACCTTCAGCGCTACAAGACGCCTAAGTATAATTAAATAGAATGGCTAAGCTAACTAACAAGAATGACCCCATCTTTATCTCATATATTGTGCCCATTATTTATTCTGGACCTTCTTGCTTGCAAGAGAGATCATTTGCACGGGATGAAATAATATCCAAATGTCCAAGGGATCCTGAGTATTATTGTTAATATACATGCTTATATATTTAGGAGTTCAATTACAAATGGAGAAATCCACTGTGTTTAAGAGTTTAGTGACCACTAATATTTTTGCTTTTACCTATATGCTTACAATGATGGATCATGACACATCCAGTGGCCCTTGAAGCTGTCGGGTTAAAGTCTAGGCAGGGTTATTCTCCACCAGTAAATAAAATATCAAATCGCGTCGTTGCAATGAAAGCATAAACCACTATCTTAGTGGGAAATACTATCAGTAATGTTTGATGATTTGTGCATAACTTATGATTTTATCGACAGCTATTGGGCCAAGTAGTCTGCATAATATTCAACATATAGGATAGGAGTAATTTATGCCACTGGGCATAGTAAAAGGCAGGTTCTAGTTCGGCTGCCATTTTTGAGTACAGGATTATACTGGTCCTAAAGGCATGACATATGAACCTTTTACATCCCACATGGAGGATTTTTTATCCTTGTGTACCATTCGATTATCTTTCATTTGTTAGGTTTCCCCCTGCATGAATTGTTACACTATGAAAAGAACTAGCCTTCTCTGACTATATAAAGCAGCGTGCCTGACCTGACCAAACCATAGCCTTCAAGACACAGTACGTGCACTCTGAAACTAGATCGTATCTCCCAGAGGAGATTCGTCGCCAGGTTTGACTCTTCGTTCTAGTTTCTTCTTGCTCATGGTCATCTTCTATACTTCGATCGTACAAATTAAGTGAATTTGTTTTATGATGTTCCTATGCCTCTCTCTCTCGCTCTCAGGCTAGTTCTGTCACCATGAAAAAGCAAGTGAAAGCAAGCAGGATGAAGATCTTAGCCACCATGCTGGTCTTCTGCATGGTCACTCAAGCTGGTTTGGCGATTCGTGCCCCGGGGACGGTGAGGAATGATGTCGCCGGTGAGGCCATCAGCGCGAAACCCACACTGGGCGTCGGGGGCACCACCGTGGACAACCACCATGCCATCCCACGGGACCAGTACAGCAACCATGGAGGAGGAGAGGACGGATCAGGTGGCAGTGGTGGTGACCCAAGAAACAACTAGTGCCTTCTGATGAATAAATTCTCTGCTGCTGTCTCGTTCGCGAAAGACTATATAAACGCTTTGCATGTCAGCAGCCTTAATCATGATTCATGTCTACATGAAAATGAGCTGCTTGAAGGGACCAATAATGTGCAATATATATATCTATGCTTTTTACATCCTCGAGAATGTGAAGTTCTTGGTATTATGTTTATATTGTTGAGTTCTAGAAGTTTATATGTTATTCATGACTATGGATCTGTAAGACCCCATATTATGGAATTTTTAGAAGCTAAAAGAATCTTCTATATCTTCAGATTTTCTTTAATAGTACATGGTGTATGTAGATGTGCCATACACACAGGGAAAATTTCAGAATTAGTAAATACTTTCACTTGTGCGACACAAAAAAATACTACAAAACAAAATGTGTGGATATACCCATATAGCAAATAGCAATTACATTGTACTGCCACATATTCGTTTATTTTGTGTATATCACAAATAGATTTTCATTACTGGTTCATAGTGAGCATCTGCGTGTACATACAAAAACTATTCAGATTTTTATTGGAATTCCTAAATATTCGTTTTCTAATTTTTAAACTGGGTTGGATACAAGTATGTTTTTCGTTCCATGTTTCCAGACTGTGCGTTTGCACAAGTTTGGCAATGTACTTTTACGCTGGTATAAAATACTAAGATCAATAAAATCAATTTCATTTATGTGAGTTGTGCCTGCAGAAACTGAGTCAATGGATTTTTTACAAGAAGCCCACAATGAGGAGAGTAAAAGTAATTGGTTCCTTCTTTTGCAAAATATGAGATAATACACAGATGTATCCATTACTTGGCACATTTCGGCTGTCAAACATAAATAAAATCACATTGTATTTCACACATTTTACTCAAGTTAGGATTCTAAAGTTAAAATAATAAGCAATTAGTAATTAATTTAATCAAGAACAATAACACGACACATGTGATTTGAGATAGTAATCACATACGAGAAACTAATTAAACTGTACTGAGAATCTAATGGTTATAAGTCCTCTGTGTAAAAACTGAAGAATAATATTAAAACCACATAAAAGTGCGAATGTAAATAAAAGCATGATAGTTATGCATTTGTGACATTAATTACGCTCTCGTAAATAATAATCTAGATTACCCATTTTTGTAAACTTTTGATCCAGATTACTTTATCGAAAAAATAAACTTTCGATATTTTCTCCTTATGCATGTTTGTTGGGAAGGCGCGAATCTGGAAAATACTAGGTTAACAATGAGGAATTGAACAGATGGTGAAAAGAGATGGGCATGATCGTCGATCACGCCCTCTTATTTTTACATATTTTTTCGCACCACACTGACCTAACATGCCGGCGTATTCTAATGAAAAATGCAAACAGTAAAATGTTGGAAAACCACGTTCAAAATTTTGTATATGGTTTATTTATGATTTATTTTACTAAATGGGGTAATAAGTGTCACGAACGCAAAACTGTGGTGTAAAATGTGGAATTCTCTTTTTAAAAACAACGATAAAACTATAAACTCAAAAAAAATTGAAAACCATAATATAAATGTAAAACGTAAACGACTCACACTATTAATATCAATATATGCTATATAAGACAACTCTTGGAATTTTATGGAGAAATTCTAAACATCTAATGATGAGTGGCCGGGAAATTTAGTTCGCACTTTGGTGTTATACTAATAAAACTTTGATCTAGTGTTGTTGTCTCCAGACTCCCTTTGGAAATTGACGTGTCATACATAGTTTATAGTTTATCGAGTTAATGGGATCCAACCTGATTTCAAATTGCGAAAATGATAAAAAAAATTACAAGCTTGTTTTTTACCACCCCCAGTAATTTCATATCATATATGAGTTTATATATTTCTGAACTAAGATGTGGTAGTAGCTATCCGCATAGCCAACTTGCAACACGCTAATAGTTAATTAAAAAAAAATCAAAGAGCACCTGAAATAGTTCATCCCACTGATCTAGTGGTTTCCATTTTACGGGAAATGAGTTAACCTTTTTATTAACAATGAGGTGCGGAGAATTATTACTCAATAGGCACACGTACATGCCCACTACAAATGTCATAGTCGATCTGGCTATAGGCATATGTATAGCTAGGTGAAATCCGATCTTTAGCCTTAATTAGTGCTTGGCATAGTGAGATTCATGTCACGGAAAATTAGGTAATTTCCAGAGAGATATATGTATGCGACTGAATTAGGTGAAGATGAGACGCAAACAAATTTCTAGTCAGCTTTACTATATTACGACAACCACTCTCACCCTAATGCAGGTTCTATACTTGTGATTTATTCCATGTAACCAGTTTCCAATTTTTTTTTTGCAAAGTTGTATTGGAAAACAAATGCTTAATGGTCTCAACCGATGACTAAAATCAGACTAAACTTCCATGCTATATGCGGAGGTACCACGTGATCTTCTTTATTTTTGAGACGTGTACATTTTTTCTTAGATAAGGGGGTGCGGATCCCCGGCCTCTGCATCAAAGTGATGCACACAGCCATCCGCAATTATTCATCAAAGCTTACAAGTTACAATATTGATCAAACCGAAGTCAGCCACTCGGCAACAAAAAGTCGCTACACCTATGATGGGGGTGGCCATGATCAGAGCCGCATGCCTTGACCTCACACCTACACGCATCATCTACAACCGGAGTACCGGTCCAGCAGACCCTCAACGCGCACCGCATGCACACGCTACAGAAGTCGCTTCCGCCGTCTTCCTCGAACTCATCTTCAGGCAAAGATCAACGCCATGGCCTTGCAAGGCCAGCCGGCGACGTCGCCATGACGCCAAACAGCACCACCGCCCTGCCCTCGTCCATTCGCACGCATCCACGCCGAGACCCCACTGCACCATGCTGCCGAGTCACCATTGTCGATGCGGAAAATGGCACGCCGCTCCACCAGTAGACCCCTCCAGGCATCCCATGTTCCAAAACGATCCCCCAAGAGGGAACACCCTAGAGTGCTGTCATCGTCCGATCTGGAAATCCAGATCTAGGTTTTCCCCTGGAACTCTGTGCGGGAGGCGGGTGATTCGCGGCGACGACTCCTTCAGCAAGGCAATGGGTGTCTGTTGTCATCTTCTTCCATTTGTTATTTGCAATTCGATGTGCACAAGGATGTAATGCTTTGAGACCCTCGGGTCATATCCTCCAGGCAGCTATAGATCGCTCGCCGATGCCGTCTCGTCATCTCCTCCCTCTCATTGCCTCCTCCAGAGGTTGTTGCGGCGCGAAGCCTCACGACTACCGATTACGGGGGCAGCAGGGATGCTCGTGGTGGACATAGTGGGGCTTCGCTTTGAGGGGGTGGTGATTTTCTATGACGGCGGTGCTAGGCATGCGGGTGGCTTGATGTGCATCGGCCATGGGTAGCGGAAAACAACGACAACAGTATGGCTTGATGGTTGCGTGGTGGCAGTTAAGTGTGGCCGATCGGGCGATAGGCGGTGTGGTTGTTCCGCTCGTGGTTTCAGGCTTCACGTGATATGACGGGTCTCATATGATCTTGTCCGTTGAGTAATCCAGCTTGTTTGTTGGTGGCACATCGTGGCCGTGTGCATGACATTATTTCCGACTTGCCGTGATGTGAAGAAACATAGTGGATTCATCTGCGGTTGGTTATGATGCCCATATTCTACCATCGGCTTTCATTTCACTAGAGACGAAGGTGTGGGACTGATGGAGCATCCCCAGTGAGGGATATTGGCAATGCTGAACTTGTTCTCTTGTTAAACAACCTGCCATCTGTACACGCTGTGTGATGATGGGTGTATGTGGGATGCCTACTTGTACCGGCATGATTATCGGTCGAGTGGCATTTCCACGTCAAGATCGTGTGCGCCAGTATCGTCTTCATTGGGCCAACAAATGGTGGCAGCAACACATATGATTTCAATTTGGTGGTGTTTTCACGAGTACGCAGTCTTGTGCCCCAGGATGAAAATCATAGATCTGATCTTAATTGGTTGTACATGACAATGACGGATTTTTTCACACCGTATCATTGTCGCTCAATTTATTTTCTTATTTTGTAATAATGTGGTTGTGGGCATCCATGATGTGTTGACTAGTCTCTTGATATCGTGTTGTTGTAGAGACTGGGTGTAATATTGATCTCATCATGATATTAATATAGCAACTTTAGTTTAGAAAAATCTTCTCTCATGGTGTTTTGGCCTGGCAGTGTACGAATTTATAGGAATTTTAAATACATCCATTGACTCATATCTAGATTTTTTTTTCATGCATACGCTTTAGTCTTTCTTTAGTGGGGGTACAGAGTAGAGGGAACCAAGAGCCGTTCTTGAATTACTATTTATGGCAAGATTAATTGCTAAGTCCCGTCTTTATCACCTATAAAGTAAATCCATCTTCATATGTTCCCTACAGGGATTTATATATATGTGTTTATCTTATGATGAAAGTGGGTATTGTGGTGGAATGCATGGACCTTTCCGACCACAGTATAAATAAATCTAGAAGCCCGAGGAAACCAGCTATCCAATTGGTCAGTACGGTTTGGCCAAATCTAGTTAATTTACGCCTGTAATCAGATAAAAGTAAAGTGCAAGATCTACTTTTCACCTGTCATCGAATAAAAAGTAAACAGCAACCGGTAACTTCCGCACTTGACTTCATGTTGACTTCGGTGGATTTCACCTAGATCTCCAACAAAATGACGTCCTTGAACATTTTTTTTCATCCTTTCAGCAACTCAGATAAAATTTGGGAGCATACACCTGTGAAACGATATTTTGTGTGTAGCTTTTGTGTATCGATCCATGACAAGACCCACGACCGATGCGCTCGAAAGATATACGGCTATAATTTTAACATTTACGGATTATCCTGTGATACTGCTACCTTTGATGGCAGAGTTTTTGCTATTTAGTATTGATAGTTTACTTTCGAAAATCCGGAGCTTAATTGAAGATTTTCTGAAGTGAGCATTACCACCATGGGGAATGGCCTCCAACCACGTGCATTCCAGTTATCTAGAGATCGGGTGTTTCCTCTATGCACGTAGCGCCTTAGTGTCATCTAAATACTCTATGGAAATACAAACTTTCCTTTTCAACAACATTCTTGTTTTAATTAAATTTGGTTATCCTTTTTATATCAAGCTTTTTATATCTTAACGTAAAAGGCTCACTGTAACCCCTCTAATATATGAGAAGTTTAACTTAATTTATCTAGATATATAGATTATTATAGCGAGGCTCTATACTTCAATGTAGACTGAAAATGGTTTTCTGACATAGTGTTATGCGTTGAGCACCGTGTTATTAAAATCAATTTCGTACTTAGAACTCCGTGAAAAAACTTCTATTGTTTCTTCATCGTGTATTTAGATGACACAACTACAAAAGAGTTCAGATTGCATACAACTCACACGGACAAGCACACAATATGTGAACAAACCTAGAAGAATAACGAAAAGCTCACTCTTAGTGTCACCGTTCAGCTCATAATTTTAAACTGCACAGACTATACTGCCATCCATGCTGGGAGAACATGTCCCTGATAACTCTGTCCAATTGCGTACATCCTAGTGTTAAGAACTCGTGGTCTTTTTGTTGATGAAGAATATATGAGGTATGGAGTCAGTGCATACATAAATACATAATATGTGATTAAGAACCTATATTCCCTTTGTCAAAAACAATGTCATTACAGCTAAGCCATGATGACCAACATAGATTTGCTTCTCCAACAAGGATAAAGCATGTTACAAAATTGATAACACCTCAATCAATTACTATATACATTAGCAACACCTCAAGGTTGTGGTAAGCTGAACGTGTTACCTCAATTATTTGGCTCATAGCTCTACCAAAGTTGCACCCGGAGAAAATATGGCGAATTAATTCATCAGGATATAAAAAGGCTAGCTCCCTTGCCGATTTTTTCAAAAAAAAAAAACACGTGAGAAAGCACGCCTTTTTCTCTATAGATAGGAGAGACACAAACATACAAAAAATACACAAAAAATCCACGAAAAACAACCCCTCATAGTGGAGACAAGCATAGACTAGTATCACGCATATGATACTAGTCTATATTACTACCTCAATAATGTGTAGTGTCACGTAAGACTTCATCTATTATATACAGTCATTTCTCCTAGGATGTTGTATATTATATTATAGTAACATAGCATGTTACCACAATTATCTATCCCCGCATTCAATGATAGGCCATGTTAAGCAAATAGTTAGTTGGTACTGCATGACGGTGCATGTTACCACTTATGTTAGCGCACTATGAGAGATCTAACGAAATATTTATAATTTTAAGTTGACATGTCAAATAGTTGGGAGTCTAATGTAACTGCCATGTCATTGGTCAAACGAAAGTTTGTCAATACTCGCGCTGAACTAATCTGTTACTCTTCCGTTTTCATGAATAGTGGGCACGTTTTACAGAATGAAAAACATGAGGTCTTAGAACTGGCGCTGATACTTTTTTGGGATTTCACCCTCTACTGCGTTGATGGAAACGCCACGACAGACTTCACCTTAATGATCACGATAAAAACGGAAGGCATTGAAGACTTGGGTTTGTTAGACAGATAATTCAAGTTTGGCTTGTTGGATTATGGAGATGGTTGGTTTTCAGCTTGAGCAGTTGATGTGTTATCTGCTGTAAGAAAGTGTTTAGGTACTATGATGCGTTCTTCATTGTAACAGTATCGTTTTAGTTTTACGTTAGCAGTTGGCGGGCTGGAGGCTTACGCTTCGAACTTGGTTGCTACCTGAACTTCACACTATTGTTCCGTTATATCCTTCTAATGGTGGAACCCGAGCCCATTTCTTGGTGTCCTATAGAAAAAAAATCAAACCATGGATGTCTTAGTTAATAATTGAGACAACAAAGAAAGTATTTGTATGTCTCCGTTAGTACCAATTTTGATCGAGACAGGGCGTTTACGTTCATTCGATAGATATGCACTCTCATATATGGAAAAACACGATTCTTGTTGTCATTCAGGTCTTATGGTACACACTCGATCAAGTATGTGTTGAATCCTTCACATCTGAGGCATGTAATGATTTCTCTGTCTCAAATAGTTGATCTAGCATTCAAGATAGTTTACTTCAAAGACAAGACGAGTAATGTCCTTATTAGCAATGGAGTAGCATAAAATTAGAGCTATAAGGACTTTATTGATAAATATGTTAACTTTATGCAGAGCAAGATACTTTTTTTTTGACGTTTACATAGCAAGATACTAATCCAAAGAAAAACAGACCAAGATATTAACGTGAACACACAGTGTAGAAACAAGAGACATTACGCATAGCAAGCCATAGGACATACATGATATTACACCATCACTTGTCTTCAGTTTGCTTCCACGATATGATATGGTGAGTCAGTTTCCTCCAGCTTCAGTGCCTTCCTTGGAACTCTTGAACTTCCCTTGGCAGGGATAGTTCCCTAGTGAACACACATGATGTATTTCCTCTCCAGCAGGAGCACTCCTTCCATCAGTACTAGAAGTCAGTTTGCGCATCTCCTTCACTTCCATTGCATTCCCTTCAAAGTTCCTTGGACGAATACAGGTGCAGGAAGTAATAAGAACCATTGCCATGATCATCGACACAATTAGTTTCATTTTCGGTACTTCTTGCAGGCCCTATAAAAAACATACATATGTCAGTCATTGAGCATCACTTCACCTAACCTGTATTAAAGTAACATGTACGTGCATGGACATGGTGAGTTATTTTTTTTCAGATAGTAAAGGTAATGCATGCACAGAAGACTCTAAAATAATCACCAAGGCAAGGAAATGCAGATGTTGCAGCTAAACGCTTCTCCTTCTCTTGGTAGCTGAAAATACGTTAAGGTTGATGCACTACTTATAGGACATAAAAGTGGTGATATTGCATTTGAATTATTCAACGTAAATCTTATGGGGTGAAAACTTGATTCTCCACCAATAAAAGATACTAGACAGCTGAAAGTGGGTGAATTTTCCCCACCTGATACATGACAGGTTAATATAGATAAATTGTAAGACTTTATCCTGTCTCTAAAAACTACAAATGAAGATTTACAAGGTTGCCCAATATTTTAACATCAAGATAATGAAACAAGTTGGTGTAGTAAGATATCGAATGCGCATGTTTTCTTGCCAAAGTTTTTGTACGAAACAAATTATTTACTATTTAATATTAAATACAATTGAAAAGCACTTTAGCTAACTTGATTAGTGGTAAATTTGAAATTATACTCTGTCTGTTGCCAAATATAAGGCGCATTATTTTGTTGTTGTTGTTTGTTGCACGACTTCCACCATTAATATGTACTAAATTATATGGAACGGTAATATATAATTGGTATTGTTGGATTTGTCTTACAAAATTCTTTCATTTCATATATCTTTATATTGATTTTATATACATATTATAAATATTAATCATAATTAAAATTGTAAGTCGACTAGCAAAAAATCAGAGTGCCTTATATTTTTGGATGGTGGGAATATCACACTAGTGCGGATTGATACAAAGGACAACCCGGAAAGATACATGCCCATCACACAGGGTGAAAATAAAAGTAAAGCGTGGGTGAAGAGGCATGCTAGAAATAGCTAGGCAGCCTCGGGGCTACCCACATGGGAAACCAATATTTATGAACGACCGTTGGCAATGTGGATCGGCACATGGGCTAAGGGTATTTATACAGCCCTTTACCGATATGAAATAAATGGGCAATGCATATTTGTATATGCCATTTTATGATGTAGCAGCGCAAAAAAACTTTTATCCCTCTCACCCACTCCCTCTAAACTGTATAGGCCACTCCATTCCCCCAAACGATCTAGATGACTCATCGCCGGTTATTGCCACCAGCGCCCTGCCCTGTCCGAGCCATCCTGCCGAGGAGGATAATTGTCTAGTCCACAGCCCAACTTGCCTCACAATTCTCTACGGCGCCCATCGCCCCTCCTGCACGCCATAAAGTGGATATGACTAATTTCAGAATGAACTTGTTTGTCCCATGAAAGATTTATTGATCATACTTCTCCTACAGGCATTTCTAAATCAGGGATCCATGTTTTCTAGGTCTGTATGGATATACCAAAACAGGTCACACCGGCAAGGCTTACTTTTGATTATTGTTCGTGTTTACACTTAATTAGGAATTATTACAAAATTTTCCTTTTTTTATGTATTTTCTTTTATGTCCTTTAGGGCGTAGGAGGAGTCGACGATGATGCAAATAAAGCAAACGGATGAGGTCGGCCTGGTCTTCGCCGTGTTGGTGTATTGAAGCCGACGTCGTTGTTGTTTTTTGATTTTGTATATTTTCACATCGAAACCGGGTGTTTCTGATTATTCATTGGTAATGTAGATCACTAAGGTGACAACTGTATTTTTTTTTCACCATTGACCGTGTACACATGAGCAATGATTTATGAGTGGCTTTTGAGGTTGCCACATCAGTGACTAGAATGTGGTGACGGAACCGTAAAACCAATACCATAGAGACATTTCACCCGCGTTCATAGTATTACTTTGTAGTAATAATGTGAGCCTCTATCTCGAAAAACCAAAGGAATTATTTCATGTACAATCCGTAAGCATGGCAAAAACACCACTATTCCATTTGTTTTGAAATAGTATCACATATATGGAGAAGATTCTAGGGCTAGGTAGTTTTAGATGCAATGAAAGTGCAAAAGAACATTTTCTACTACTGTAAAAGACATGTATCCATTGTCTACATGCATGATTTTCTTTGTAATTTTCGAAAGTTTGAAAGGCGATTGTTGGCAACTGTTTAAATTTGAGTTCAGATTTATGTGCCAAGTTCTGAATATTCAGACTGACATCCAACAATGGGTATATAACATCACAGCTGATCTACGGATTTGAACCCATCACCCCGGGCGTGCCAATGTGTCAAGTTCTCAGTCTCTTTAACAACACCCAGCCTCGTTCTCATCAACATCCATTCCAGGGATCTATGTGATCTTAAAGACTGCTGCTACCCAAATTTAAGGCCTTCCATCTTGATGGAGTTGTTCTCGAAGTAAATTTTAAGATGGATTGCGAAACAATGTTGACCATGAGCTTGCCTGTTTCAGTTAATGATGGAACATATCTATGGTTAGTCTTATCCATGGAGTATATTTTTTACTCCCTCCGTATCAAAATGTAAGTTGTTTTAGCCTTTTTAGACTCCCATGTATCTATACATGTTTTAGTGTAATTAAGATGCATGTGACTCTACACACTAAAATATGTCTACATACGTGTGATCCAAAAATGACTAAAACAGCTTAGATTTTAATACACAGGGAGTACTTCCTAAGGATGATCCAATAACGCTATCTCCTGATTCGTAAAAAGATAACAAGAAGTGCAATGAAGTGTCTCTTAGTGTGCATTACTGGCTAGCTAAAACTGTGTGATCGATGTTTATCTCTATTTATTAAGATGATCGATGATGAAAGTAATTATATGTCACTCTTGAATTTCCTTAGGCTACATGTTTCACACCGATGTTGTCAAATTCATCGTACTCCGTACTCGGTCGATCGTTGACGTGTAGCTTCAACTCAACATTCTGCACAACTTTTGTGTTAAAAGTTTTCTGTTTCGGCGGTCGTATACGCGCAGATCTTGTACTGAGCTATGCACATATTTTGACTGCAGTATTTGTAGAGGATGTTCATGTTCTTCAACCTCTGTCACCGCCGCCGTGAGCTCCGCTGTCGCCACTGCTGCTGCTAGGATGTGCTTGGTGTAGGTGTTCTTCAACCTCTGCCTCTCCCTCGTCGCCGCACCGTTCTTTTTCTCGATGTCGCCGCTGCTACTACTTGACTGTACTTGGTGTAGGTGTTCTTCAACCTCAGCCGTCGCCCCGTCACCGCGCCGTGCCGTCGCTCCGCCACCGCGCCGTGTCGTTGTTCTTCAACCTCAACGTGATGGTGTGAGGTAAGCTCACCATGTAGGAAAGAGGTAAGAGCACAGAAAACACAGATACAAACCAAACGCCGTGCTAAAAAAATCTTGCATCCAGCTGAACGGGACTGGCTAGAATATTGTTGGCAACCAAACTACATGCACAACGTGGATCGGGTCACGTTTTTCCAAGGCCTGACCCTGTGGAGCCTGGCTCTAGAACTCATACAACTTTGCCAAAAATCGTGCGAGCAACCAAACACGCCCTAGATACTTTCTCCATCCAGATATCTAAAGCTTCACATGCGACTGTTGCTTCCACACAAATTTTGATGTGAGACCTTCGGGTCATCCTCTAAAAAACGGTCTATGCAACAAACTCAACTGCAATCATGAACCAACAGAAGAATCCAATACAGGATTGTTTATCAAAGAAAGAAGAAACGTGTTTCTTTGGCTCCCGAGAACCAGTGCTTCTGGTGTTTTCAAAAGAGTGAAAGGCACCAGAGGTCACAAAGTTGCGCGAAAAGTAAGGATTGGTCACCAAGTTGAAAAACCTCAAAACGAGGTCACGAAGTTGTGGAGTAGTCAATTTTTGGTCATTCCGTCACGGTGGGCGTCAAGTTGCTGACGTGGCAGTGTTTTTTTTACATAAAACACCTTGAACTTTTATATATTCTAATTGTTAGGTCCTTTCCCGGGCATGAAAGGCACCAGAGGTCACGAAGTTGCGCGAAAAGTAACGATTGGTCACCAAGTTGAAAAACCTCAAAACGAGGTCACGAAGTTGTGGAGTAGTCAATTTTTGGTCATTCCGTCACGGTGGGCGTCAAGTTGCTGACGTGTCAGTGTGTTTTTTTACAAAAAACACCTTGAACTTTAATATATACTAATTGTTAGGTCCTTCTCCTTTTTTCAAGTTGCTGACGTTGCTGCCTGGTCCTTCCCCGCCGTCTTTCCGAGCTGCTCCGACGTGCGCGTCACGTCCAGCACGTCGTCCACCACCTGGAAGAGCAAGCCGATGGAGCGCGCGTACCGCCGGACTCGCTCTATCCCGTCGTCCACCACCTGGAAGAGCAAGCCGATGGAGGGCGTCACTGGAGAGCAGCGCGGTGTTGGATTTGAAACGCTAGATCAGCCGGCCACACGCACGTACGGGATAGCTAGTAATCGATCAACAGTTGCTGCTTCCAAAGTTGTACGTGCGTGTGGCCGGCTGATCTAGCGTTTCAAATCCAACACCGCGCTGCTCTCCGGTGACGCCCTCCATCGGCTTGCTCTTCCAGGTGGTGGACGACGGGATAGAGAGAGTCCGGCGGTACGCGCGCTCCATCGGCTTGCTCTTCCAGGTGGTGGACGACGTGCTGGACGTGACACGCACGTCGGAGCAGCTCGGAAAGACGGCGGGGAAGGACCAGGCAGCAACGTCAGCAACTTGAAAAAAGGAGGACCTAACAATTAGAATATATAAAAGTTCAAGGTGTTTTTTGTAAAAAAACACACTGCCATGTCAGCAACTTGACGCCCACCGTGACGAAATGACCAAAAATTGACTACTCCACAACTTCATGACCTCGTTTTGAGGTTTTTCAACTTGGTGACCAATCCTTACTTTTCGCGCAACTTCGTGACCTCTGGTACCTTTCATGCCCGGAGAAGGACCTAACAATTAGAATATATAAAAGTTCAAGGTGTTTTTTGTAAAAAAACACACTGCCACGTCAGCAACTTGACGCCCACCGTGACGGAATGACCAAAAATTGACTACTCCACAACTTCGTGACCTCGTTTTGAGGTTTTTCAACTTGGTGACCAATCCTTACTTTTCGCGCAACTTCGTGACCTCTGGTGCCTTTCACTCTTTTCAAAATATCAATAAAAATATTTACAAGTTTCAAAAAATCTGAACAAAATCTAGGATGTAGTTAATGGTGTATTCTACATAGGTACAAATAATCAACTTCGAATACATTGTATTCGGAGCTACACAAATATGAAAATATTTAGTAAATTTAGTGATTTGAAAATAAGCATACTCAGATCCACACTTTGTCATTTTCGTGTAGCTCGGAATATAAAGTATTTGAAGTTTATTTTTGACACGTTTGTAGAATACACCAATGGCTATATTCGTTGTTTCTTTCAGAATTTTTTGAAACTCGTAAACATTTTTTTCGATCTTTTTGAAACGGCGGGATCATTGGTGCCCGGGAGCTCGAAATCCAACTTCTTATACATAACTTATGAGTTACAGAACTCTGAGTACGCCAACCTTGTCTAGTGGGACAAGCTTACGAAGGGCTGATAAACGGCCGGAATCTTCACTCATAAATCCAGATGAATTGTTTATTCTGTTTATTGGGTCTACAGTAAAACGTTTTAGTTGTGTTGCGTTTCTCATGATATACTTGACCAGCTCAACTTGGCCTCCCTCGCCACAAAATCCGCTTATGCTGGCAGTCTTGAGATGGTAGTGACGGCAATCAACAATCAAATCTCCGTCAATCGGGTGTGCACACTCATCAAAACAGTGCATCTGCACGAGAAAAAGTTTGCTTGTTAACAATGCATAAAGCATTTTACGAAGGTGATGAGCTACTGTAACTGCAGGATGAAGAGGTTCGAGACATGAGTACTCACATCCAAACGAAGGTCCTCCAGACGAGGAGCTGCTTCCAAAAGACAAGCTAGCTGAAAGACTGAAGTTTTACCAATAATAACTTGCAGTTTCAAAGCCAGGCGCCGTAGACGGCTAAATACAAGAGGGGCGTTCATGAATCCAGGAATCTGAAAGATGACAAAGAGAAGTTCAGAAAACAAGATGTGAAATGGAAAGTAAAATATCTGCTGAAGATTTTTTAGTGCAATGGATATCCTAACCTCAGACATGAGAAATGCTTCCACAAGTCTCGACGTGAGGTAATAAATTTGGGATCCCAGTGAACACATATTCAAGGGTTTGCTGAACTTTTACTTCAAAGCTTGCCTTCTTCAGCTTCAAGCAGTTATGAAAATTTATAAGGATCTGAGGGCCCCTGTACTCAAATGTGTTCAGATTAGGGGCAACAAGATCGATATTATTAACAGCACAATCTTGCACGCATAAATACTTCAACCGACATAGTGGCTCAAAAGCCTGCAAATTCCACTTCTGGTAACACCATCGGATGCTTAACCATTCCAGCATAGGACATTTTGACAAGAAGTACTGTAAATCTTGCAGGGCAAGCACATGGTCCAGAGCAAGCATTTTAAGGTTCGGAAGGCCACAAAAATCAGGGCTTGGACCTAAATTGACACTGTCGAGCCGAAGAGCCTGAAGGCAAGTTACATCTTCGTTGTTGAACAGATGGCAAGGGAAGCTGTAGTTGTTTTCATATGATCCCAGATATGGAGAAAAGTTGAGGGTGATTATCCTTGCCCTTGATGCAATAGCAAACGAAACCCATCCATCAATATGCTTCGCATGTTCCTTCCGCAACTCAAACTTAACAACAAGTTTATTCACAGGTAAACCACTGCGTTTTCTCAAGATATAATTGACCCTGTCAACAGATCTCTTGATGCCCAGCATTCTCTTATAACGATCAGAGCTTTGATTTCTCTTCACTTTACTGCCAAGCAACGTTGAGATATCAAAGCTTAGATTAGGATGGTACTTCCAATACCATCTCCACTTACTCGACACCACACTTGTCCGAACAGCTTCCTTTAATGTTAGGTCTGACATTATCCTTGACATAATATCCTGGTAGTGCAGTGTTAAAAATAATCAGAGTCAGTCGTTAGGCACATCAGTCGAGTTCATGCGAAATTAAATATACCTCAGGAAGTGCATCAATACTAAGGTGGCGTGCTCTTATCTTTGTGCTGCAACCTTCTTCAGCACATAATGAGCGTTTCGTTCTCTTTGTTTCTGACACTGATATGTTCTGGTTCTCCGGATGTGCCCTTTTGGTTGAAGTGTTATTACTCATGGAATTTACAAATAACATGTATTAGTTCATACAATATTCCTTGAACTAGTGAGCCAACGATGTTATTAGCAATTTAGCATATAAGAGTGCAGTATAATTTTCAAGTACAGATCTTTACAAATGCCCCATCCATTCTATATACCAGATGTGATCAATTTCATTTTTAAACTTAAAATAAATATGGAGCACCTTAAAGCTATACAGTTAAATAGGTCATCATAAGAGTAGACTAGTGCACCCAACACTAACGAGATTTATCATTCTCCTTCCTTTGAATTCAGAGAAAAACGAAAACAAAAGGTGGATTTGTTCCCAATTTTCTGACAAAAATAAAATAGAAAGTAGCACTCAACTAGATTGGCCATAAGTACAATATGACAATATCCGTGCATAATCACTATAGAAGCTGTCATCACAGCAGTGCACTAAACAAAACACTAATGTTGTTCGTCAATCTAGTATGAGGATTTGCAAAAATAAAAGACAGTCCAAGGATTGTTCCATCTGAATCAGAAAAAAAGAAATTGAAAGAATGCCGAGATGTGGATTTGTTCTAACTTTCCTAGTTCAGGACTGGGAATCAACTTATCATCCAACAACACACAGTCCTACCCACCACGACAACAACAAAAATCAGCTGTACATAGAACTGAAATTCGGCGGCGATCGATAGTGTGAAAGGAAGGAGAGAAAAGGAACTCACGTCGCAAAGGTAGAACAGGGAGAGGATGGGTTAAGCGTCAATCTGATGGCAGGGAGGATCGGGTGGCCGGAGAAGGGGGACGCCGGCGTCGACAAGGGGCTGTCCTCACTTGTGATTGGAGTACATTGAAACAGAGCTAGGGTGGTCGTCAACCGATCCGCGGTCCGTTTGATTTCTACCCTCGATCTTCAACACGGCCCCTCTGGAATTTTTGCCAACGAGTCGGCAGTTTGCTACTCCCTCCGTCCCGGTCTAGAGGTTTTATGCGTGTCCTAGATTATCCATTCGGCCAATGTAATATGAGTTCTATAACGCAAAAAAATATATCATTAGAAAATATAGCATCTAAAGTTTCAAATGTTATATTTTTTGCAATATATAATTCATATTATGTTGCTCAAATTGACGATTTAGAGACATGCGTAACAACTATAAACCGGGAAAGAGGGAGTCCAATTTGTTTTACCAATGTTATAGATATAATGGTAACATGCATCATCAATATTCGGAAAAACTATGCATCTCGGTCATTTAAGTGGATAATGCTTTAAGCCGGCGAGGCAGGTTCCACACTAAGAGCATCTCCAATAGACGATGCATTTGAGGCACATGCCCAAAAAGCTGTTCTTACATCACCAAAGTGTAAAAACGCTGCTTCTAGAGATAACCTATCACTAAATGGTAATGTATTTTTTTTGGGGAATGCCCTAAAAATTTGGTGTTGGTGATGTATAATTGGGACACCAAGGTGGCTGCCCTATCTTATTTCCCAAAATAAAAAGACTGTGTCGGGAAGCCAACCGTCATAGTAAAAGTTCCCAACGCTGACCGTTGCCGTCCCACGCCGATTCTTGCCCTTTTTCGCCGCCGCCACATCCCCGTCGGCCAGTCCCGCCGACACCTCACCGCCCTTTGCCGCCGCTCGGGACGTCCGCCGCAACCCCCACGACTGCTAAATATCGAGCTGCCGCCGCCCGAATCTGCCGATTCCGGCCGTTCCTCGCCCACCGCCGCAGCCCGTCGACGTCGGATGATCGGCCACCGCGACTCCCATGCGACCATCGGCGAGCCGCTTCTCCTTGCTGAGCTCTCGGTGCCCAGTCAGCGTCGCACCATCGAATTTGTCCGCATCCCCGGGTCCTCCCCGGCTCCTATCAACCCGCCTCGCTCTCGCCGCCTATCTTCGACCTCCGGCGAACTCCATGGCCAAAATCGAGCTCGGAGCCCGTCGAGTGTCAGATTCGCTTCCCTCCCTCACCACTGTTAGATCTATTTTGGTGCCCGATTTTACATCATCCATCGCGTCATTGGTGCCCTAAACCAAAAGGGTGACCTAAATCCAAAATGAAATGCCCTATTTTACATCATCTATTGGAGATGCTCTAAGAGCATCTCTAGCCGATCCCTTATAATTTAGCCCCTCAAACGACTCCCTATCCTATAACTATTTATATTTGTCCACCAAAAAAGTTGTTTCTAGCCGATCCCTAAACTTAACTCCCTAAAATTTTGGTTGTCAATTTTTATTTTTTTTACACATATTAGATTTCAACTAAATATTTGCACATATATAAAATGCAAACATAATAATTAAAATTTGCACACTTAAAACTTGTATAAGCATGATTTAAAAAAAGTTAATGAAGGGATCACTGGATCAAGAAATCTCCACACGTAAAATCTGAGGAAATTTGGCGGTATATACCAGGTATCTATTTATTTCACCGACAGGTTGGCCCCAGCTCACAGCTCCCCCTTGGCACTCATCCGTCTCTTCTCAAGCTCGAGATCCAGCAGAGATTCCAGTCCAGAGACTTTTCCCCACACACGATCCCGAGGCGGCGGCGGCGTAACCAAAGTCGAAGATGGCTCGCACCTCCTCGCAGTCCCAGTCATCCGTCGGCGCCGGCGCCGGCGCCTCCCGCCCGGCCACCGTCGGGCCCCGCGGCACGGCCGCCGCGACGGCCGGCATGCGCCGCCGCCCAGGCCGCACCACCTCGTCCGGCGCGGGCAGCGGCGGCGGCTTCTCCGGCGGAGGGAACAACATGCTGCGCTTCTACACCGACGAGGCCCCCGGGCTGCGCCTCTCCCCCACCATGGTGCTCGTCATGTCCGTCTGCTTCATCGGCTTCGTAACCGCGCTCCACGTCTTCGGCAAGCTCTACCGCTCCCGCACCGCCGCCTCCGCCTCCGCCTAATCCCCTGCCCCGTCCGGTCGCGCCCTTCCTGCTTCTTCTTCCTCAGTTCAGATCAGATCAGATCAGATCAGGTGGTTTTGGTGTGTAACAAAGATGTTTAGTTTTTGTTGTTGCTGATCCTTTCTGAGTTAGATCTGCCTAAGATTGGTATTCATGTGTAACGGATCCAAGAGGCTAGACTTGCTTCATCCTTACTTCCTCAGTTAGATCTGCCAAGCAACTTTACTAGTTTAAATATGGTGCCCTTTATGTTTCAATTTACCTTGTTTGAGATGAATTGTGCCTGATCACCCGTGAGTTTACAATCACCATATGTGATATATGGGTTAATAGGGATATAATTTTGCAACTTGTCTTGCTAATTCAGACCGTCTTGTGAGCATCCCTAGTGCTGTTTCGCATCATACTAGCTCCATCTATTACTTAATCTGTTATATTTACTGCATTTAAGAGAACTGAGTTTTTCTTTCTGGTTATATTATTGATGCAGATTTACATTAGTACTATAATTTTAAATCTCAACCTTGCTTTTGAATGTTGTGATCGTTTCTGAATTGTCCATAGGTAGGCTGGTGCCTTTTGCCAAATACTTGATTTCTTGGTGATCACGGAAACACGTATAATCGCTTTTGTTTTAGTTTACTCCTTACCTGAGGACTTTATACTTATTCAAAATTTCTGAGCAGTTGAATCTTACTGAAAGTGTGTGCCAACATGATATTTTCCTTCAAAGGATTCTAGACCTACTTAAAGTTAGAACCGAGCAGGTGGTGTTTCTTATGATGTGACAATATGCATGAACTACATGCTGATACAAGTTATAGGCAAGTTCTCAAGGAATATTTTTACTCCTGTATGTTTGGTTAACTGTCGTAACAGCTGCTAATATTTCCTGCAATAAATATCCTGCCTATATTTAGACAATAGTTATTATATGGTCTCTCTTATGGTGGGAGTTCTGCTTGATCTTTGATGGAACAATAAATGATCATAGTTGCTCTAGGATTGTCATTATATCGAGTAACCTCTGTGTGCTGTACCTCTAAGATGTCTTATTTTGTCTTTGTTTCATGAGTGACGAAGTTTTTGCTATTTGTCTAATGATCATAGTTGATCTAGGATTGTCATTAGTAACCTCTTTGTGATGTACCTCTAAGAGGTCTTATTTTGTTTTTATTTGATGAGTGACAGTTTTTGCTATTTTTCTCGATCGTGATGATACTTTTTTGCAAAATTGCATGTTTACACTATAGTGGCTTGTCTTTTTATCCGAGTCTTGATTTGTTGAATAATTTGTTCGAGCTGTTGCATGACTAAAGTTTGTGCAACCTAATTGGTAAGAAAGTTTCGTGAGAGTTTTTGGTGTCAGGAATCTGTAGGTGTACGTTTTCTTTTCTCTGAAGAAAAGGTAGTCAGAACGAAGGCATCTTATATTACGATGACAAGAATGGTATGCCTCAGATGCTAGCGTGAAAATCGTGTGTTTTTATATGGGAGAGGTTAAGTTTGCTTACTTCTTAGGAGTGGTATATATTGTGGGCACAAGTGCCAAATCGATTAGCTGATTTCAGTATCCTGGTCAGTTCCTTATGTCCGCCTGGGCAATATGCATGGCTCTCTACTTTTTTTAGACGCTGTCCTGATTTTTGGTTGTTATCTATGTTTATGGCCTCATTAAGCATTTATTCTCCTGTCTTTGTATGACCTGCATATGATATGTGAAGCGGAATACCGATTGTTTTTCTTGAGCATTTTGTAACATCCTATGGTCCTGCAGGTTGTCATTTCTTGGTTGATGATAAGTTACGCAAAGCATTGCACTTTGTTCAAAAAAAAAAATGGTCCTTAAGGCTGTGGCCTTGTGGTCTGGATTAATGATTAGAGACAGTCAACTTGTGTTTGTGAATTGTGAGTTTGGGACTAGTTCCAAGTGATGGTTCAGGACGAGAAATCAATATTTGCTGCCCTACTAAAACATCATAAGTATCCCTGATGTCACTCGTGAATCGTGATCATTGCGTGTAATTTGTTCTGTTAGAATGAAAACTTCAAAGTTTAGCTAGTGTAATTTGTTCTGTTAGAATGAAAACTTCAAAGTTTAGCTAGTCTTTGTTTCTAATTACGAAGAGAAGCGATCTTGTCCAAAGAGGCAGCTGTTAATTCCAACATTCTCGAGATTGCGCAGCGGTCCCACTTTGGGTCAAAATCCCCAACTACAATCACCGTATGCGTTTTTTTTGTGAGAATACTTCCAATCTATTCATAAATAGTCAAGACAGTATATAGAACACCAGAAGTAAAAAAAATTACATCTTGATCCACTGACCACCTAGCAACGACTACAATAACTGGAGCGAGCCGGAGACGTGCGCCTGCCATCGCCCCTCCATCATTAGAGCCGGGCAAAACTTGTTGTAGTAGACAGGCATCCCCTCCATCCTTAGCCATCGCCCCTCCATCCTTAGAGCCGGGCAAAACTTGTTGCAGTAGACAGGCAGCCCCTCCATCCTTAGTGCAGGGTAAAACTTGTTGTACTAGACAGTCGGAAAGTCGTCTACTCATGCCCCACGTGACCAGTGCGCCAAAATTGCAACCGTCACCGATGAAGAGAAGCATAGATCAGAAGGATCTAACCTGTAGACACACGAACGAAGACCAGATCCAATCAAATCCACCGAACACAAAACTGACCGAATCCCACGAGATCCGCCGGAGAGACACCTCAACACGCCCTCCGATGACGATAGACGCACCACCAGAACGGGGGCTAGACGGGGAGGACCTTATTCCAACTTCAATAAGCCGTCGCCGCCTCCTTTATCCTGAGTAGGACACAAATCCCAACCAAAAACAAAAAAAACTGAAAACGGAGCCCTCTCGCCGGTAAGGACCGGGATCCACCACGCCACCATGGCCCTAAGGCCAGAGGGACGAGGTAGATCGGCACGAACCCTAGCGCTTGCTTTTCTAGTGGGCTGCGGAACGAAGAGGTATAACAGGGTCAAATGCACATGAAACAACAACAAAACATTCCTTGCAAAAAGAAAAAATAAGTTTTATCATTCTTGCCACTAGGACCGGCCCTATACTCAGAATTGCCATTTGACCGATTCAATCCTCGGAAATATCACTACTCCGTTAATCTGACAATCAATTTTGCCATTTCGTTATCTCCACCGTTAGCATGTAATCAATTTTGCCGTTTCAGAGAGTTGAGTGTTGTCGGGACTCGTGGATGAGTTTAGGTGGAACTGGGAGACCCACCACAAATACTCGGCTCGCTCGGCCTACAGAGGATTCTTTGATGGCAAGATTGAGATGGACGGGGCCGAACAAGTCTGGCGCTCACGAGCTCCGAACAAATGCAAGTTCTTCCTCTGATTGGCTTTGAGGGATAGATGTTGGACTGCAGATCGCCTAGAGCGGTGTGGTTTGCCTCGGCCGGGCTCCTGCCCGTTCTGTGATCAGGAGGAGGAGAATATCAACCACCTGTTGCTCGGTTGTGTCCTCTCTAGAGAGGTGTGTTCCTCCTTCCTGGCAGGCGGGGTAGGGTGGACTAGGTCCCTGATCACAATGATCGTCTAGTGGATTGGCTACCACTGAAGACTCCAGGAGGTACGAATGCGAGGGACATGTGGACGGCGATCACCTTGATCTGCTGGTGCCTGTGGAGGCATAGGAATGATGTGGTCTTCGAGGGTCACAGACCATCGGTGGAGACTGCCATCAGGATGGTGGTAGCCGAGGCTAACCTGTGGCGGACAGTGAGGATGTTCAGGGGTAACCTAGCACCCGTAGATAGGTGGAGGGTTGGCGAGTGATCCCTTTTCTTTTTTGGTAGATGACATTTTTTACCCATATGTCTAAGCGCGTTGTAATGGCCGCTTGGCACTCCTTCTTGAAACTGATACGTCAGCTAAAAAAAATGTGTTGTCGGGACCAAATTTTGCTCCGCCATCCCTGGTGGAAGCAACTGCGATTGGCCAGGCCGGTAGGTTTCCAAACGACATCGTGGCCACCAAATTCCTTCTTCAGTTAATCAAGCTTGTAGAGACAATCAAAGGCATCAGGTTTTGGCCTCAAGCCATTTCCGGCGGCTACGAAAATCGTTGGCGGGGTCATGTCCGTGACTTTTGGATTCATAGTTACAACAGGAATATCTTTATCTTTACCTAATAATAAAAGCACTAAGTCTTCCGCCTTTTATTTTGGTAGGTCATTACAATTACCCCTAAAGTTGTACATAATTACCCACCTATGCCACCCGTAAGTCACAAAAAACTGTTCGTCCGTGATTCGTATCTCGAGTCCAGACTGTCATCGCAAGATCAGAGTCCTGTGCATCACGTATGATACTCGATCTCTAATAGCAAAAGTCTGCTGTGTTCTGTCCGGATTCCAATACTCTCCGGTGCGTCGATTCAGCCATCGCCTATAAACATGCAGTCCACAACACGCCAACTCTTGCCGTTTGTTTTTCATAGCGCCGTTCTGCCGATTTCGCCGGAAAACTCCACGACCTTGCCGTCCGTGATCAACATTGTTGTCCCACCGGAGCCCACCGTATCGCCCCGGGGAGTTCACTCCGCGCGCAGGCGCCGGAACGGCGACCCCGCGGACGAATCGGTGAGGAGGGGTGGCCCGAACGACGACCCTGTCTCCCAGCGCGCTGGCCGCTGGCATCCAGCGCCATTACCGGCGATGGCACAGGGAAGGTCGTCAATCCAGGGCCACGACTCCGATTGCTCTTGAAGGAGAGGGATACAAGTCGTCTCGATTTGTCTTCTCTTTTTTCCAAAATCGTCACAGAGAGCAGCGACGGGAGCGGTCGGAGCTCACCCTGACCAAATTCGGCAGTAGGAGCGACCTTCCGTCCAGACGCGCGGCCACAATCGACAGCAGCATGTCGATTTCTCTCTGCCTCGGGCGCCCGCCACCGCAGCGCCGTTGCCATCCTACATGTCGGATCCGTCCCCGGATGCTCTTCTCCTCTCCCCTACGCTGAAGTGTCGTTGCCTCCAGGCGGGGATGCTTGGAACCACGAACCCAAGCACTATGACTTTGAAGCTGGCGGCGGACGACTGCGATAAGGGATGCCTGTGCTGCAGTAGAGCTCTACTGCATCTTGATCTTGCCCATCCGGTCTCAGGTTTGGTCATCTTCTAACTTGCTAACTCGCTCTACTACTACTACTACTACTTGCTAATGAACGTCTGGAATTAGTGGATGCATAGTTGGGATGGTTGATTTCCTGATTGGTGTGTTTAGATTGATTATCTAATGTGCGAGACTGACAAAGAGACATTGAGAGAGGAGAAGGCCAGATCGGGTTCTACTGCACCAAAGATTGGCAATTCTTTTTATTATGGACATTGAGAACTGCTAGATGTTGCATCAGTTTGTAACCTTCAGAGGACAACGACCAAAATAATCGGCTGACTTGGGGACTTTAAGAATGCCCTCAGACTATGTTCTTAGCTATAAAAATTAATTGGGTTCCAGTTGTCTGCACACTTGCAGGTTCTACTAAGCGGTGAACTGCGAGAGATAAAGAGGGTTTCACATATTGATAGGGATTGAGAGATTAAAAGTGGGTTCCATTTATCTGCAATGGTTGCGTCGGAGATTGAGCCATTGAGGCTTCCTAGCAGCTCGATGCTAACACTGTATTTCTGCTGAATTCGCCGGAACCTCGCCTACTTGATGTGAGTCTACGCCCGTCTTCGCGTTCTGTCGACCTCGCTGGATTTGTCTGCCTCACTAGAGTCCGGCACCATCTTGCCGTTTTGCTGAATCTGCCAGAATGCTCCATCCAACTCGATTCCACTACCGTTGAAATCTAAGATGCTTGAGTGTTAAAAATAACATCATATCGTTTTTAGAATCCCAACACATGTTAAATTATTTAGGATCGTTGCAACGCACGGGCATTTTTCCTAGTAAAAAAAAAATCCGATGCGAACGGAAATCACGGGTACAAAGAGTATAGTTACAAGCTTTTTTTTTGCGAAAAGGACCCTGGTATTAAAAGAAACATCGAACCGTACAAAACATCTCAACAAAAACGAAAATTACAACGAGATCCTTGAGATGCCCTTCGTCTTCAACATCCAGACCGTGTCGACGGCGCGCCGCCGCTGCCGCTCCTCCCTGAGTCGGCCTGACGTTTTTGGTTGCGGACGGGAAGTCGCCGAACGGGTCAAGAAGACCGCATCCGTCCCGGTGCCGAAGAAGAAGGATGAACCGCCGATGAAGCTCCACGACAATCCGGAGATCGTCACCGCCAGAAAAAGCCCTTGAGAAACACACCACTCTCACAAGCTTCTCGACGTCACCGCCGAGATGGGGTTGAAACCGGGGAGACCTTATTGAAAGAGTATAGTTACAAGCTTGTACGGGAGTATTTCATTATACCATTACATACGAAGTGCTTTTCTTGTAACAAGTCTTCAGGCTGATTGTACCGGAACCGTGATCTAATAAAGCTCCCGAAATTCTACGCAGAAAAAGAAGGTTTCAGAGCTGCTTTGAGATGTGCGTGTTGGGGTGAGGTGGCAAAACCGCAAGAGGGGCCTCACGATGCAGACTATGCGGCCCTCTCCCATAGAATGTTTTTCCTCATGATGTGCATGTGTGCACCATGCAACAAGCAGATAATTAAGGTGACTGCCCCGAGTAAACGGCACCTCTTAGTGCGCACCTGCAATCTGCAATGTAAGCTTTGCATGCATACGTGTCTCATGGTCTCACAACTCTCTACTCTCTCAAATGGAAAATTTGACTACATACTAACGGTGGAGATAACGGAATGAAAAAATTGATTGTCAGACTAATGGAGTAGTGGCATTCTGAGGATTCGAACGGTCAAATGACAAATTCTAATTATAGTGTCGGTCATAGTGGCAGGAATGATAAAAACCCAAAGAGATAACGGTTATATACACACATTTCAGAAAACAACATCTTCACCGGAGGATCCTTCCTTACCTGCAGAGAAACCATGAAGCCTTTCAGAATTGGCGAGCAGACCAACATGAATCCCACAACATGCAGGTCACCGCCTCGACACAGCACGGCAGAAACAATCGGCTACCTGAGCTTTCAATGGAAACGACACGGCCCGAGAGCTCCACCGTGCCTCCCGGAGGGTAAACTGGCCACGGAACCTATCTGGCCATAACCCCAACCTAGGGCATCTCTTATATATGTCCTTATACTTAACTCATTGTATTTTTGAGAAGTTAAAGTTTGGCGATTCCGAACCAATTCTTATTTTAAATCCTGAAAAAATGCCCAAATTGTGTAGTCTTGTTACATACATTTCAAACAATTGCACGACATTTCATAAATCATTCGAATGATCAAATTTAACATAGGCAACAACTAAATACTAGATATGACCGAAAAATCGTACATCGGACATTTCATCGAGCACTTAGTGGTCATGGTTATCGGCGGTGGCTATGGTAGCCAAACGGGCCAGCGGCGAGGCCTGGGGTTGGCCGGAGATGGAATTCGAGCCGCCGAACAAGGAAGAGCCGTCGCCGATGCCTTCCTTTTCTTCTTCATGGCCTCCGTTAGCTTCCTCACCTGCTTGCCGCCGGACGATGCGGCCTTCCACTGCCCTTGCCGGACTTGGTAGGCGGTGCACACCACTTTTTTTTTGCCCCAACCTCTTTCTTAGCGTCGGCGGGGCTTCGTGGGTCAATCCAGCAGCGTAACACCGACGAGAGTGGGCGACGGGTTTGAGGGCGAGCGCTCCGGTCTCGTTCCGGCCAGAATCGGGGCAAATTGGTGTCGGCGCGAGGAGATTGGGCGGCGGTGGCGGGAAGTGGCACGACTTGCGGGAGAGGGAGGACGACCAAACTGTTTTTTCTCAAGGTGGCGACGGTCAAGTATGTTTGAGATACTTGGGCTGAGATTTGAGTCCGACCCTTATAAGTTTTGTCCTCCAACATCGTTAGTGGAGAAAACCGATTTTTTCCCCTCCTCTTACCGCTTTTAGGGTGTCGGTCGGAGATGCCCTAAGACATTATTGGCCAAAGATGAAGAAGTTAGACTGCTGTCTCTTTGAGGAAATCTATTTTGAAACTTACGGGAACTAACCTAATGTGTTAGCAATATAGGATGGGATATCTATTCTATGGTTGATGTTTCCATTATACTACGGAACACATTAGCGCAAGCCATATTGAGGTTTTCCAATGTCTTGCAAATGAACTAATACATTTGTCAAGCCAAATTTCTTAAGACAACACCATAAACATCAGTGCGCAGACGGTTCTCTGTATAGCTCATTGGTTGCCCTATACTTGGAGCCATTATGTTCTGGCCAACTATGCCCCTCTTTTTTACATGCTACAAAAAAGAATAAGCTGACTTACAACATCTCCAGCCCACCACCCCCCTCCCCCCCCACACACACACACTTCCCCCCTATAGATCCGGATAAAATAAACTCAACCCAATCGAATCCCCCATACGTAAACAAAATGTCCGGGCTATCAGATGACCCCCATACACATCATATATGTTGGGCAGATTTGGGGATGTCCCCACCATGTCGGATCCGATAGGCCGTATCCACCTCAAGTCTTTACAAATAGTCCAAAACCCTCGGCCGATCTGCCCACTTTCTTTGTTATGACTCCACTACTGTTCCCCACCTCCCCTGACCCCCTACTGGGTTGCGTGTATGGTAAAATAAATTTTTCCATATAAACTACGCAACAACCTCCAAGATCTACTATGAAGATACATGCGAATACGAAGATCCAATGATCTAGATAGAATACGTTACCAACACCGAAGTCGCGGAAGAAGTGTCGATGACGTAGTCGATGTAGCTTGACGATGATTCCCTTAACCAAGCTGGTAGAGAGATTCCGACGTCTTCTCCTCCTCGCCTTGTCACCTTGATTCAACAGAGTGAGGGTCATCCGTCGGGATCCGACACTTCACCCTTCTGAGAGCTTGCTGATGGTCCCGAAGAGCAAGGCTTTGATACCTGCAAAAGTGACTCCAAGTGCAGAGTGTATAGTAAGTGGAAGATAGTTTTCCCCACGAGGGGTGACTCGAGGGTTTAATATCGAACTCTCGGGGAATCTGAAGTGGTAGATTTATCTTCTTATCCTTCTTTTGGTTACCTACAAAACAAGGTTAGATGTTTTGATCCTCAACCTCACCTGTGGTTGTCAAGCACAAGGTGTAAGAATGATATCAGGATAGTTATGCAATGCAAATAAGAAATAAATATGCAATGATGGTGGATGCAATGGTAAATGATATTTTTTAGGTTTTTGAATGATGTATGCAAGATGAAAAGTATTTTTGTATTTTTGGATTTAATGATGGCTGAAAATAGAAAAGTGGTATATGGTGTTGGAAAGGTGTTTCTTGTGATTAAAAATGGACTGGGGTTCATGGTTTCACAAATGCACTCTCTCTTTATAAAGTGGTAGACAATGGAACACACACAGTTAACATATGAGATTGCAACACATGGTTTGATAACAAGTTACTTAGATATATGGGCATCACGTCCTAACATATAGATCTTTTGGTTATTATCCTCTCTTATACTCCACCAAGATGCGAACTAAATCATAACACCTCAGTAATTAAGATAACTCAGAGTATAGCATTAAGTATCATGACATGAAGTGAAAATAAGAACATGCTAGATCTAATCATGGAGTAGTGGCAATGGTCACGCCCACATCCTCGGTATCATGGTATTTTAGTTTATCCCTAGTGAGGTAACAAAGTAAGGTAAAGATACCAAAGTGGATCGCAGAACTTTCTCTCACGTTCACTGCACTAGCCACCCCCGTTACTCCAACTAATGCACACGTTCCCCCACACACGCTCTCATAAACATGCTTGATCAAAACAAGTAGACAAGAACGGGGTACATAATATGCATCTATACTCATAACTGAAACAAACATTGCAATCTCAAACATTTATTAACTCATAAAGATCCACCACAAAGGTATTACAACGGTGACAGTAATCATATTCAGCAGCTCATACGGTGCTAATTAGTGAAGCTCAAGAGAGGAGAGATACATAAGTTACTTCCACAAACCCAGAGTCCAGAGGTGGACTACTCCCTCTTCATCATGGAGACGGTGGAGAAGTCGATGGAGAAGATGGAGACCACGCCGGCAGCGCCCCGCCGGAGTTTTCCCCTCCAATCTGCAGCTCCTGATCTCCGTTTCGGTGTTTCTGTGTTTGTGCGGCGCTCCTTTCACGAAACGTCATGGGACCTTTTTTATAGGCGTTTTTAGGTCAAGACGAAGGCGGTGGATGAAAGATCGACGGCAGCGAAGCCACGAGGCCCAAATGGGTGGGCCCCACGTGGCCACAGTACCTGGCTGCGTGGGCCACCTCCTTTCGGCCTTCTGGCCTCCGTTTACTTGCTTCCTTCGCTCCGAGGTCTTCCTCCTTCCAAAATACTGATGCCTGTATTTTTCCATAATTTTTGGACACCGTTTGGGTCCCTGAAACATAAAAAGAAAGAAATAGGGTTTTCTGCCTGCGCAGAGTTAATTCCATAAAAATAGGAAACAATTGATTTATTTCCTAAAATCATTAAATAACAGTAATATAACTCTTATATGATGCAAATATGATTGGAATATGTGTGATATAGTGCAAAGTTCATGTATGCATTTTACATGCATCAACATCCCCAAGCTTAAGCAATACTCGTCCTCGAGTATGAAGGTGATAAAACTAACATGGGCTTTGCAATATAGCACTAACAATGGATATCAAAGATGATTGCTACTGCTACATAGAGTCAAATGATTCATTCTTCAAAGGAGTAGCAATATGCAAAATAGATTATGAAGTGATATCAAGTATTCAATGCAAGGATGTTCAATGATAGTTCACAAAGTGTAACATAACAGATAGTAGTATGGACATTCTTACTTTTGCATACATGTGGTCCATAGAGTGAGGATGAAAATCTGAGTATGTTTGGTGGACACTTTGGGAAGATGAATAAGTGAGTAGAGGTAAAGCATGCATAAGTTTCATCTAACCTCCAAACTCTCCTACTTAAGTTAATGATTGCAATGTGGTAATACTTGGTGTCAAGCTCTCATTCCCTATCATAGCATCTTGAATGATTATAGTTTATTGTGAGAGCAAATATGAGTAATGTGCTTGACAAAGTAAATGTTGGATGTCTCATTCCCCTTGAATACAAGTATCTACACCATGATTACTCAACTCGGGAAAAGCAAGTTCAAGTTAACTGGGGTACCTCTTGCCCCAGGATATGGAACAAGCCCATATCAAAATGACAAGACAAACAAACAAGATGAAAACCTCAACACCCTTTTTATTTACCATTGGAATAGCTTTTTATTGTAAGGTGTGTCATAGATAATTCACCATAGCATGTAAGTAAATTTCCACCATGAATAATGCATGGCTTAGATTAGCGGCCCAGGCGTCTCTCTAACCATTTATACAAACTCATTTAAACTATCTTTTCCCCTTATTTCACCATGATAGGCATCCATAGACAAAAGCACATGATATCAACTAAATGGAGCATGTTGAAAGCTTTGCATGTGACAGCACATATGGGCTAACTCCCAACCTCGAACATTTATCAAGCCACTAGCATCATAATCTTAATCACAATGGGTCATGTTTTATTTATTGCAATGATAGTAAAATGTGCATCAAGTTCGTGAGAGCTATATAACCAATTTTTCCATGGCAATCAATAACATAATCATTTTCATTCAGAGGTATAGATAACACAAATATCATGATGAACATACTCGGAATAGCATAAAGCCAATAGGTAGATATGGTGGACTCACTGGAATAACTTTGGTTGAAGGTGTTGGAAACAAGTTTTTGCTTGTTGGAGTTTTTGGGCTAGCAAAAGGGAGAAAGTTGACCATCTAGATGCATGCATGAGTGTCCATAGAACTAACTAATCCATGTTAAACCAAGTAAATAACAATCAGCACCAAAACATGAATAAGTGATAGCTCTACAAAAAGAATTTGCAAACTATTACTCATAAACAAGCTCATGAATCATGCAACTATATGTATCATTAAAAATCAAGTCAAACATCCCTTTTCCCAATCTTATAAAAGCATCCAACATATTTCAACCCATATTTCCAGTAGCTCTCTCATATATAATTGATAGTGTGGTGGTCTCTCAAGACTCAAACAAAAACAAAAAACGACGCTCCAAGTTTATGCGATAAAGTGTTTCGATCGAAAAACAGAAGTTGGACGTGTGCAAACCGAGAGTGTGTAGGTCCAGCGGGGTTGTCTTCACATCCCCAAGCTTATGGTCTTCACCATCCTTGGATAGCTCTTGGTGCATCTCCTCCAATCCCTGTGAAAAAACTTCAAAACACCGTTTCTCCCATCTCTTTTCTGTGGGGTGCATTAATAGTGATAAACAAATAGGTTCCTTGCTGCATATAATCCTTGAACAAAAATTCATATGAATGTCCAGAAAGTATATAATGTTGTATGCCTACTCATAAACTCAATTGGATCAAAAAGATTCAACTTAAAAGCTCAAAGCATGCATCAAACAAAATGGGACAGAATCTGTCCAGAAAAACAGCAGCAGCAAAACGTATTTTTCTACCCTACCAAACTTTCTCGAAAAATTCCGAAAAAATTCATGCATACAGAGGATGAAAAGTTGCAACTACAGTTCAAATATGAGCTCATTCGGAGTTACAGAATAAGAATTAAAAATCATACCGTGCACTGATTCGTGCAGGAATAAAATCTCCGAACGCTATAAGCAACTTTTTCAAACCAAAAAGGGTAAAACTTGGCACTTTATTAAAACTCCAGAACCTAAACTAGAACAAAATCTCTTGTTACAGCAAGAGGACACAAAGAAAAATCACACATAAAAATAACCGGGTTGCCTCCCGCAAAGCGCTTTCTTTATAGCCATATAGCTAGGCTTCTTACTTGTTGTTTTATTGTGGACGAAGCTCATGAGGGAGCTTGAACTTTGGTGGTTCCCTCTTCCTTGGAAAGTGTTCCATGCACTTCTTGTGTGGAAACTGAAACTTTACATTCCCTTCCTTTGAATCAATGATAGCACCTGTGGTACGAAGAAAAGGTCTTCCAAGAATAATAGGACTAGAGGTTTTATTCCCCATATCCATGATTAGAAAATCCACAGGCACAAAAGTCATATGTAACTCTACCATAACATCACTTACTTTTCCCAAAGCATGTTTAATAGAGTCATCAGCAAGTGCTAGTTCAATAGAGCATTTTTCAAGATTTTTCAATTCAAGCACTTCATATAGTTCTTTAGATAAAACAGAGACACTAGATCCTAGATCAAGTATGGCATGGTGTGTCTCTTTTCCAATAGTTACTAGTACCTTAGGTATCCACATATCCCCAAGCTTAGGTGGTATCATAGCCTCTTGGTTGTACCTAGCAATCTTTTCTTTCAAGACATGATTAGCAATATAAGAACCAAAACCTGCTTGGTTAGTGTTGATGGAAGGATCACTTGCAAATTTTTGTAAGATAGATATTAATTCATGCAAGCTACAATTTTCTAAGTCAAGCAAAGGATCCTTGACTTCATTAAGCATTTTAACTTCCTCAACTTTCTTTTCCAACTCAATCAGCATAAGAGATTCATCATGTTCAGTTTCTTTAGCTTCTTCTTTTAAACTACCAAGTTGAGACATGAGTGGCAACAAATATTCAGGGTAGTTCAATAATTCATCAAGAGTTTCCTCCAAAGTAAGAGGAACATTTTCAGCAATGTTAACAGAATTCATTCCAACCACAGGTGATGCTTGTGGTTTCCCTGCAGACATACTCAATAAAGTGGCTTGATTATCAGCTAGTTTAGACAAAGCTTTGTCTAGTCCTGCAGCTTGGAGTTGTAAGCCTTTAATATCAGAACTAATAGAAGCAACAGACTTATTCAACTCTTGTATCATGGTATTATGACTAGCAACTTGTTCCATGAGAATTTTGTTAGCCTCAGAATTATCATTGCGTGATAACATAGGCTTCCAATTATTATCATTAGCATTAGGATATGGAACAAAAGGACGATTGTTGGGAACATATGGGGGTTTATTATAAGAGTTATAATTGTTGTTACCATACCCATTATTACCATAGTTCCTAATGAAGTTGACATCAATATTTTCAGAATTGTTTCCAACTAGTTCTTGCAAAGGAACATTTTCAACACTAGGTTTATTAAGCAAAGCAAGAATAGTATCCATTTTAGATGACAAATCATTAGTTTCTTCAATAGAGTTCACTTTCTTAGAAGGATTAGGTGCCCTATCAGTATGCCATTGACTATAGTTTTGTAAAATGCTTTCCAATATATTTTTAGCTTCTACTATAGTCTTACTCATAAAAGCACCTCCAGCAGCAGAATCAAGTATGTTTCTAGACATGTAGTTTAAACCATTGTAGAAAGAGTGTAATATGGTCCATTCATTAACTCCATGTGAGGGACAAGTTCTAAGCATAAGTTTTATCCTATCCCAAGCCATAGCAACATGTTCATTTTCATTTTGCCTAAAAGAAAGGATGTTGTTTCTATTTTGCAAAATTTTAACAGGGGGATAATATTTCTTAATGAAAGCTTCTTTTAGATCATCCCAAGAATTAATACTACCAGATGGCAAGGAATGCAACCACTCTTTAGCTTTTCCTCTAAGTGAAAAAGGAAATAACTTCAGTTTTAGGATATCACTTTCCACATTTTTAAACTTTTGCATGTCACATATTTCAACAAAGTCATGAAGATGCATAGAGGCATCCTCCATAGCACTACCACCAAATTGTTCCCTAGTTATCAAGTTCAACAAACTAGGACTTACTTCATAACTCTCAGCATTTATCTTAGGTGTGGCAATAGCTCTCGTGATAAATTGATCATTAGGAGTGTTTGTGTAGTCACACAACTTAGTTCTTTCTCCCATTTTAGCAAGTTTTTTTGGTATTTTTAATTTTTTATGCAAAACTGAAATAAATATGATATGATATGCAATGACACTAACAAAACAAATAAATTGCTTTGTAAGTAAAGATGGATAAGATGGTGCTCACGTAGGTGCAACCTCCCCAAGCTTAGGTGTTAGCACAAGTTGGTGACGTTGACTTTGTTGTGAGATGAATGCGATGATGCACACCCTTGGATAAATCTCTCAGCTACGATTCCCCGGCAACGGCGCCAGAAAACGTCTTGATGTCCCGAAGAGCAAGGCTTTGATACCTGCAAAATAAACGGGATTAGGTTGAGACTCCAAGTGCAGAGTGTATAGTAAGTGGAAGACAGTTTTCCCCACGAGGGGTGACTCGAGGGTTTAATATCTAGATTTATCTTCTTATCCTTCTTTTGGTTACCTACAAAACAAGGTTAGATGTTTTGGTCCTCAACCTCACCTGTGGTTGTCAAGCACAAGGTGTAAGAATGATATCAGGATAGTTATGCAATGCAAACAAGAAATAAATATGCAATGATGGTGGATGCAATGTAAATGATATTTTTGGGTTTTTGAATGATGTATGCAAGATGAAAAGTATTTTTGTATTTTCGGATTTAATGATGGCTGAAAATAGAAAAGTGGTATATGGTGTTGGAAAGGTGTTTCTTATGATTAAAAATGGACTGGGGTTCATGGTTTCACAAATGCACTCTCTCTTTATAAAGTGGTAGACAATGGAACACACAGTTAACATATGAGATTGCAACACAGGGTTTGATAACAAGTTACTTAGATATATGGGCATCACGTCCTAACATAGAGATCTTTTGGTTATTAACCTCTCTTATACTCCACCAAGATGCGAACTAAATCATAACACCTCAGTAATTAAGATAACTCAGAGTATAGCATTAAGTATCATGACATGAAGTGAAAATAAGAACATGCTAGATCTAGTCATGGAGTAGTGGCAATGGTCACGCCCACATCCCCGGTAGCATGGTATTTTAGTTTATCCCTAGTGAGGTAACAAAGTAAGGTAAAGATACCAAAGTGGATCGCAGAACTTTCTCTCACGTTCACTGCACTAGCCACCCCCGTTACTCCAACTAATGCACACGTTCCCCCACACACGCTCTCATAAACATGCTTGATCAAAACAAGTAGACAAGAACGGGGTACATAATATGCATCTATACTCATAACTGAAACAAACATTGCAATCTCAAACATATATTAACTCATAAAGATCCACCACAAAGGTATTACAACGGTGACCGTAATCATGTTCAGCAGCTCATACGGTGCTAATTAGTGAAGCTCAAGAGAGGAGAGATACATAAGTTACTTCCACAAACCCATAGTCCAGAGGTGGACTACTCCCTCTTCATCATGGAGACGGTGGAGAAGTCGATGGAGAAGATGGAGACCACGCCGGCAGCGCCCCGCCGGAGTTTTCCCCCTCCAATCTGCAGCTCCTGATCTCCGTTTCGGTGTTTCTGTGTTTGTGCGGCGCTCCTTCGCGAAACGTCATGGGACCTTTTTTAGGCGTTTTTAGGTCAAGACAAAGGCGGTGGACGAAAGATCGACGGCAGCGGAGCCACGAGGCCCAAATGGGTGGGCCCCACGCGGCCAGAGTACCTGGCCGCGTGGGCCACCCCCTTTCGGCCTTTTGGCATCCGTTTGCTTACTTCCTTCGCTCCGAGGTCTTCCTCCTTCCAAAATACTGATGCCTGTATTTTTCCATAATTTTTGGACGTCGTTTGGGTCCCTGAAACATAAACGGAAATAAATAGGGTTTTCTGCCTACGCAGAGTTAATTCCATAAAAATAGGAAACAATTGATTTATTTCCTAAAATCATTAAATAACAGTAATATAACTCTTATATGATGCAAATATGATTGGAATATGTGTGATATAGTGCAAAGTTCATGTATGCATTTTACATGCATCACTTGCACGCGTACGCCGGGAAAGGTTCAACAGCGCTTCGCCGTCCAATCTTGAAGCACCACTGGTGCATATGAAGGTGGAGTTCTCAACACATGAGAAAGGAGAGAGGGAGATATCTAGATCTAAGTCTAATCGGAGAAGGTCCCTCTAAACTGGAGAGGTTCTCTCAATCCTTTTAGACAAAGAGCCGGAAATTGTGGAACTTTTGTCTCTCCAAAAGAGGAGGGGGTGGGGGTTTATATAGAAGGACCAAGGGGAGGGGTTGCTTGGAGGAGGAGTTGAACTCCTCCCCCAAACCGCCTCCACCACCGCCACTGGCCAGGGTGGGGCCCACCCGGCCGCACCGACCTAAGGGGGTGGGGCCCACCGTAGGTCGCCCGGCCCCTTGACCTCCACCGCCGCCGCCTTCCCCATGGGCCCTAAGGCCCATTAGGGTTTCGGCTATGGGGGGAGCCTCCCCCATGCGGTTTGGCCCACCACCACCCTAGGGTGGTGCGGCTACCATGGTGGGCCCCTAGGGCCCATCTTGGTAGCCCCCATGTTGGGCTCCAATTTTATTTTAATATTTTTCCAATTATTAATTAATTAATCAATTAATATTTTGTCTAATTAATTTCCAAATAAATATTTTCCTTTTACAGAAAATTCCAAGAATTAATTATATATCATATAAACATATTTATATGATCCGGGACAACTAGTGTGCGCCGACAAAATCTTCTGGATAAATATTTCCTTCTATATATAAACCCTTCGGAATAAATCCGATAGCGATAGTAACTTCTATCACTCCGAGACATCCAATGTCTGATGATGCAATCTCTCTAATATGAATATATCTATCACGCAGATACCATTCCGGTGATACTCACTCCATTGTTCCAGACCAACCAATATACACAAATAACCAAACCTAGTTTAAGCGTGTCCACCCTACAGGTCCGATAACGTGTAGCTATAATTAGATGTACTCATCCAATCACCGGCCAGAGTCAGATACATGGACTAACTGAATAGCTGCTACCGTTATGCGAAGACACTTTGTTGAACCTGACAGCTATTTAATATATCATTCTCATTACTCGCGATACCGAAACTTCGCCCGAGATATAGATCCGTGGATGACACCATGAATCAATTAATAATTGATTCACTACATCTTTGTCTATCTCGTTAAACGGCAAGTTCCCTCTTTACTCGTTTCCGTATTATGATATCTCACACGGTGTAACTTCACCATGCATTGTCTGCAGAACATATTAGATACCTTTTATACCGAGTGGGTCTAGGGCGTATCTCTCTTTTGACAGAGAAGCAATCTCCCATCTCAGAACATTAGGATATATACACACCTTGGTAACTACCCAGTGACTGCCGTTTTGACCACCCAATTAAGGCCGTGGTGATTGACAATACCAAAGTAATTCTTCCAGCATGCATAACCCTAATAACCTAATGGTTCAAGGACATGTTACATAATAACCTTACCGTGATAAAGCTAAGGACAAAAAGACATATTAACAGAATCTCTTAGCATACCATAACTTGGGTCTACCCGGCCATATTGTTCGTCAACAATATGGCACTAATTGATGCTGACACAAACAATGTCCATGACCAGTAAAGCACATTCATCTAGCAATTAACCAATTAGTCCGTGAAAAGACTAGGGTACATTTTACGTGTTCATATTTCTCTACACGTGCAAGTGAGCTTTCCTCTGAATCACGTATTCAGGAGCCACCGCAGTTATAACATAGAAAAAATAAATCATAATTGATGAACCATATGTATAAATACATTGCCTTCTGGGCATACATCCAACACCCCCGCCCCCGCCGTGTGCACTCTGCCTCACCTTTCCCGACCATATTTTGGACGGAGACCAGGGTTACAACGACCGCATTTCTTCCGCCCCCTTTCATAGCCCGCTGGTGCTCTCTCGCGTCTTGCCTGATCCTCCAGTTCTTTGATTTGTGGTTTTCTCCACAATTCATCTCCATGCGCCATCTCCACGATCCAATCTTCCACCGTCATGTGAGCTCTCATGTGACACGTCGTCATCCCCGTGAGCGTGCCACCGCCACCATGGTCTCCTGGGACTCGAACAAGGACATGGTTTCCCTCGGCAACTGGGAACATCACCTCTGATTTCGATGTGGTATGCATTTTAGTTTTGATTAGTTTATATTTCATTGAAATTATGCACTTGGGTTTGATTTCAGACATTATCGTCTAAGATTCAATATGTGACTAGAATGTTTGGGGTGTAAAAAACGATTTGAATCATTATCTGGAAGGAAAAATGGTTATTTTCAAAGACCTGAACTTCACAATTGACAAAAGAAAAGAAGGTCAAAGAAAAGCTAGAGCTAGCTAAACCCAAAAAGGGAGAAAGCGATGAAGAAGCTTGAGAAAGATAAAAGGGGGATTTAAGAAAAGAAGATGGGAATGGAGTTTCCTATTGCCCAATATCGTGAATGATCTCAAGACCAAGGAGGATGCAACTCGGTTTAAGATAAGGAAGATAAAGAGATATTCCCTTGAGAAGGACCTTTGCCTCCAATATGCATTTGGAGCGATTATTATCTTAGTCGCGATTATAATTGTAATGCTTGGAATATTTAGATGCATTACATAAATTATGTTGTATGGTCGGTTTGTGATGAATTATGTACATATCTATGATGCATGTATTTGTATGGATTTAAGGTTTTAAAAGTTGGGGCTGTGGTTGCACAGGAGGACATATAGGGGTGGCCGGCACCTGTTGGTAGAGACGTCCAGACGTGTCCACGGACATATAGAGGATCAAATTTTCCTAATCTGTTTGGAGATACTCTTACTTAATATCCGAACTGCTTGGGATTATGAATAAGCTCTAAGTTCTCCACTCTCAAATCGAAGTCACAACCCATACCATACCCGATTTCTTCCCTTCTCTTTCTCTCTCCTCCTCCGGGTTTTGAGAGTCATTCTCCCCCTCCTTGGCTCCTCTCCCTTACCCTCCGACCGTCGTGCGGGATGGGAGATGTGGCTTATTGGGAACATGTAGGCTACACTAGTGTCTATCAAAAATTTCTACAACAAAAATTTCAGGAACCCTGCAACAAATCAATCATAGAGCTATGAATAAACTCTCGACGCTGAGTGTAGCAGAAAATGATCCATCTACAATTCCTCACGGATCCCATGAATAGTTCATCCAAGCGCCACAGGTTTAACGCCTAGGTATTCACAAGTACAGGGCATGGAGACATCACGGCCAGGATGCTAACTCCGATGGAGCGATCTAGATGGAGGGACCGAGGAGTCCAGGCGTTGTGTCTTACACAAATACTGGTGTGACCCCTAGGCAGACTCGGAAGGGATTCAATTTCTAGATTGCAAGACTCGGCAAGGCTCCCACTAGCACCTATGCAACGACATGAATGAGACGGGCGTCGTAGCCCAGTGGCTGGCCAGCCCGCCCGAGGTCGACTCCCGTTGGAACGATTTTCGGGTGTCTCACTGTGCTACACTGTTCACTAGGAACACTGTAGCAACACTGTTCATTGTGACCAGTGCAATAAATTTCGCAGGTGCCTCTCGACATCCACGTGCCACAGGCGAGGTCGACGTGCCCGTCGGTCCCGGAGCGCTGGTTTTCGGATAAGTCTCTCATGACGTATTAGGGATATAGGTTGTAGGTCTTGTTTAGACATATAGGTGAGGTGTGCGTGTGGTGTGTGTGCGTGTGGTGTGCGTGCCTGTATGTCCGATCAGATACTACAACTTGTATTCTCAGGAGAGGACTTTCAAAAAAAAAGACATGAATTAAGCAAAATTTCTACATTTTCGTCTCAGGGAACGAAAAAGCCCGACATGGCTCGTTCCTTTTTCTGCTGGGCCGTTCGCAAGGCTGCCGATTCTGAAAAAGAATCGGTCCACATAAGCCTGGCCAGCCCAGCCCAGCTATTTCCATGTAGCTCTGTCACTTGTTTGGGAGAATACAATTCAGTACATCATGTTGTTGCCACAAGGGCCTGGCTACTAGTCTAGCTCTCTCAGCTCACGGACAGAGGTAGAAGGAGAGTGCCCACTGGACACAAGAAATTCTCGGGCCGGCGCACGAACGTGCCAATCTTTTTGATCTTTGCAATGTTTACATGGTGCTCAACTCGGTGCTCTTGCAGCGATTACACAGGGGTACTTATAGCGGGCGCACTGACGCCACGCTGCGCTCCGGACGCTACCCACTAGCCACGATCCGCACGCCCCATCGCTCCCGCACGACGCGTTCAAAACGTGATCGGCACGGCCGGCTCAGCTGCTGGATCGTGGACCTCCCGCCTAACTCGCTAACAGCACACACTCATGCACGCACAGACGCACGCACACGCTACACATTCGCGCACACACTCGCACACACTCGCGCACACATGCGCCACACCCGCCATGGACTCGACCGTGCACTCACACCGGTCGCCACCATCACGGGCATGGCTTGATGCCATCATTCACACCCCAAGCCATGACCTTGCACTGGTCAGGCTCGTCGTCGACGTCCGCGTCATGGTCGCTCCTACGGCCTCCACGATGCTTAACGCTGCTCTCCGCCATGATCGGCATGCCCTCAGCTCACGCCCATGCCGCGCACTTACGCAGGAAACGCGGCCGCTCGAGCAGCTCGATCTGGTCATCGTCTTCTTCCTCGGCGATCGTCGCCGCGCTCCACACGCCCCAGCTCGCGCCCATGATCGCGCTCGAACGCGATCAACGCGGCCATGTCCTGCGTGCCCAGGACGCGATCTTGACGCCTCGCTCCTCCGCTGCATTCGCCACGCTCCGCACTCCCCGACCAGTGCACCCGTCGCGCTCCTACGCGAACGACGCAGCCGTCTCCAGTGCGGCGACGCGGTCACCTCCTCGGCGATCGACCCGTGCTCCACACGCCCCCAGCTCACGGCCATGATCACGCACTGACGCGATCAACGCGGCCGATCTAGCGTGCCCAGGAGCTCGGTCTTCTCTCCGCCAAGCCACGCCGCGCCACCGCAGCCTCTGCGCCACCACACAGGTCCGCAGCGGCTGCCGCGCTCCCCGCACGCACGGCATCACCGTGCTCCGGTCCACGGCCTCGGCTCCGGTCCACGGCCTCGGATGAGGCTCTCATACCAATTGTTGTTGCCACAAGGGCCTGGCTACTAGTCTAGCTCTCTCAACTCACGGACAGAGGTAGAAGGAGAGTGCCCACTGGACACAAGAAATTCTCGGGCCGGCACACGAACACCGCCGTGGGCGCACGAACGCCCCAATCTTTTTGATCTTTGCAATGTCTACATGGTGCTCAACTCGGTGCTCTTGCAGCGATTACACAGGGGTACTTATAGCGGGCGCACTGACGCCACGCTGCGCTCCGGACGCTACCCACTAGCCACGATCAGCACGCCCCGTCGCTCCCGCACGACGCGCTCAGAACGCGATCGGCACGGCCAGCTCAGCTGCTGGATCGTGGACCTCCCGCCTAACTCGCTAAGAGCACACACTCACGCACGCACAGACGCACGCTACACACTCGCACACACTCGCCACACCCAGCCATGGACTCGACCGTGCACTCACACCGGTCGCCACCATCACGGGCATGGCTTGATGCCATCACATCAGATATGTAGCTGTGTTACAATGTCTAAATATATGTAAAAAATTATCTAGCAAACCATGTACAATTATCTTGACAATTGCTCGCCGCTAATCTGACATCCATATAATAACATAATGGCAACAAAAAAGATATCATCGAAACATATATAGCAACGCGAGATCTAGTTTTGAAACCATCAAGGTGACGAATCTAAGGGTATAATGGATCGCCAATCGGATTAACAGTTTAGAATGTAAACACTTTAGAATTTTCAAATTTAGCAATTAATGCAATTATATCACCCATGAGGTGTCAGACGTTTTAGGCATACATTGATCTCTCTTTATATAGAAAAAAAACACGTACAAGCTGCCCGCCACACGTGGCGTGCACAGACCAACCTCACTCCACAATTCCACATGGACATCATTAATCACAACGTGCTCAAATTCAAATTTAACCGCCAGTCGCGTGAGGGGAAACAAGGCGCGCGCGGCAACCGCCGCGTCCACTCAACCGAACGGTCGCGTCCCAAGCCCGGACGCCGCTAACTCCCGCCCCTTCCCGACATTTTTAAACCCCCTCATCGCCGTGATCCAGAGCCGCCATTGTCGGTGTGCGCCGCATTTGGATCTATCCACCACTCTTACTACTTCCTACCTCCTCCACCGGCCCTCCGTCGTCGAGCGAGTTAGCAGGCACCATGGCCGACAACAGTGATGATTACTTAGATATCGACGGCTGGCTTAACCTAGACGCCATGGATGCAGACACCTCCGTGGGAGCCGCAGTCGGACCCCAACAGGATCCTTTCGTCCAGCAACAACATCCGGTGCCACACGCTCCTTTCATCCAGCCCGATGGCCACGCGGTGGCGCCGCCTGGTCTGGCGCCTGCGCCGATGCCCGTCCAACACCAGCAAATGCTGGGCGGTCAACCGGAGTACCTTCCGGCGGCGGCGGCCATCCAACACCAGCAAATGTTTGGAGAACTGCAGTCTGGCGGCTTCCACGACCACGATCAAATACTGGCCGACGCGTCGGCTTACGGCTTCTTCCAAGATCATATGATGATGCCGGCGCCCATCGCTCACGTTCAACACCACGTCCAGGGGCCGTCCTTCAATCATGTGCAGCACCCTCAGGTGCCGGCGACGGCCTTCCAGCACCAGCAAATGCTGGGCGATGCGTGGGCTGACGATTTTCAAGATCATATCGTGATGCCGGCGCCCGTCGATCACCCTCACCACGACATCCAGGGGGCGCCCGTCGATCAAGTGCAGCACCCTCAGCCTCAGGTGCCGGCGACGGCCGTCGAACACCAGCAAATTTTAGGCGAGTCACCCGCTTACGACATTCATGGTCAAATGTCAGCCGAGGCGTTGGCTTACGGCTTCCACGATCAAATGCCGATAACGCCATATGGAGGAAGCGAGGAGGAGCCCTTCAGCCCTCCTGCGTCTGACAGCTTCGACATGGTGGCCGAGTACCTCATGCAACAAGAAGGTGATTACGATATTGCCGACGACTACTTTGCAGGCGATCAAGTGAACCATGCCATTGGCGATGTTGGATCCATGGAGGACGAAGTGGATTTCGTGCCGCTCGTGCCAGGGCGACTGCAATGTGATCACTGCCGTGTCGTCAGGAAGATCAAGTGCCGGGGTGGTGAGCAAGCACATGCACTACATCTGCCACTCTTATATATCTAGTGATTCCTTGATAAATCATTCCTCTTTTTTTGCAGAGACTCAAGAACAGTTTATCTTTCTTCACAGTGTGGTCGATGGAATGTTTGACCATGCTATCCTGGAACGCAACTACCTTAGGGCCGACAGTCAGGCTCCCAGGACCGAACAGCTCTACATCAAGTAAGCATGTCTTACGCAAAAAAGAAAGCAGAGTGGTATATATATTCGTGGTTGCGCATGAACTAATGGTGTGCAATAATTAATTCTCCATGAAATGTATATGTAACAACGCTAATTTTTTTGTCCATTTTACATTTCAGTTTCACTGGGAGCACCCGCGAGTTTGTGCTGAACTTCATCGCAAGCAGGGTTGAGTTGTTGAAGAACGAAACGGGTGGTGCCGTGGAGGACTCCGACGAGGCTGGGTCGAACTCCAACATCAGTACGCCTCCAATAATCAATGATTCATACCAGCAAATGGAAATCGCAATGCTGAATTTGATCTTTAACCCCAGTGCCCAAAATGGTTTAGTAAATCTTTTTTTGTGTGTGTATATTCCGAGCACACAATCCATTGTGCATGAACCATGCATGCATTCTAATTGTAACATATGCTGCAGTTGAAGCTGCTCAGCCTCCACTGCCGCCCATGGAGGCCGCTGCAAACACCAACCCCTTGGATGGATTACGAGCAGCGCCTAGTATTTTCCAGTCTATGGTTGGGTTTCAGAAAGATCAGCTCGGTGAGAGTGCCGAGGTGCAGCACTCAAGCATGCCCGCAATGCAGCAAGAGAGAACGGCAAGTTCGAACATGGAGAAGGAGGAGGAGGAGGAGACTCGGCAGTACCTGAAGGAGCTAAAGGAGAAGGCAGAGAGGGAATTGGCTATGAAATCCCCCGCGATCAGGAAGTTTTGCCGTAGTACTGGCAGCACCTGGAAGTTGGATCGGGTATGTATATGCGCGCGATGATTGTGCATATATAATAGCTTAATATTTCACGTGTCATTTTGTTTTTTTCTCTGCAGATTAGGAGGCTCAACAGGCGGATTATTAAATACGGCGAAAATTTGTTGAGGTTTACGCCGAGTAAACTGGTGGATATTAGGAAGAGCGCTGATGAACTTGTGATTGAGAAAGAGCAAATTTTTGCCCAAATCACCGGGGACATGATGAAGGAAGGCAAAAGCAACGACAACGAAGCTGGTCCTTCCCGCACCAAGAAGGGTCGTGTAGCTCGTGCCCCGGTTTAATAGATGTGTTATTGTTATTCATGTCTACAACACATATATCCTCTTGTGTGGTAATTTGTCAAGTCACTAGTAATGTACCTCGCTTGTATGCTATAAAAATATTGTCAGCATTTATAAGGTTATATCATTTCGAATTGTTTTTATAAGTTATATTAGTCATGTATTATACGTGCGATATGTGATGTGCGCATCTTTGTTATCTGCGGCGTGGGGCTACCAAAACAAGAGATATATAGTACATAAAATTAGGGTTCTAATCCCTTTCACGCAGCCAGCTGATGCGTGAAATATTTGCATCCACAGAAAAACAGAAACTAAAAACCAAAAAAGGCGGACGGGATATGCACAAATGATGAGCATGAAATGAAAGGGGCTGAAAAAAGTATTCTTCATGTTTTTAAGAACCAAACTATTTGTGAAATGCACATGACAACATATTAGCCGAAGCAAATGCTGTATTATGTTTAGAGTATCTTTGTTTTTTCAGAACCAAACTACAATCAAGAAAGTCCTTGTTGCGTAGCACCCAATCTTCGAGTAGAAACACTTGAGTCTCAACAAAAAAAAAATTTAAAAAATAATTAATTGTTTAAGTTGTCCTCCTATCTAACTATATTTTTGTTTGTTTTCCTTCTCTCTTTCTGCCGAAGGATGGTTTTATTGTTTCTGCGGAAATCTCAGCTTAGATGATCCGAAGAGAGTTTATTTATTTGGTAGCAAGCACGGGTCAACAGGTAGGATATATATATCGGGACAACGATATGATGAGTGCTCTAGGACTTTATTCATGTGTGATCACAAGATCGTACAAGGTTTACAAGATAGATCGGTCGGGTTTATAGATGCACCCGACGAGGCTTAGATGTAGCTCAGGTTTATAGCTATGAAGACTAGGAAGGTTAGGGTACGACTTAGGCGTAGCTGAAGTAGTCCTTCTACTTGAATGTCTTCTGGTAGACATATTAGATGATGCTCACCTTATATATGGAACAACACATAGAGGGGAAGAGGAGATGAACTACCGCAGTGATCTGGTGCTGACGGTGCAATCGCATCGGTCTTCCGCTCATGTAAATATTGCAGCTAGTCATGGACAACAACATGGCTGCTGGCTCGGGCTGGAACCAGCCTCACGTAGAACAAAATGTTGAAAAAAAAATTTAAAGCATGCAGCAGAAGAACATAGACAACGAACCTTCAGGTGGCAAAGTAAAACTATAGCAGTGGAAACAAGAGATTGTGCACCAGAAAAATGCGCCAGCATAAAAGGGACCCAAGAACCTTGATCATGCATATCAAGTGGCAAATTCTTTTCTGTAGGTAGGCAGCGAGCGGTGCTTCGATTTATTAAGAGAAACCGGGGCAAATTATGGAACCAACAGTACTGGGGAGCCAACTAAAAGCTTAGAAATCACCTAAAACTTGATTTCGAAAATGCATATGATAAAGTGAAGTGGTCTTTTCTGCAACAAACCTTTCGTAACGGGCTTTTCCCCTACTTGGTGCGAGTGGGTAGACAGTTTTATCCAAGGTAAAGTAGGTATTCGTGTGAATGATGCTATTATTCATTATTTTTAGACTTTTAAAGGTTTAAGACAATGGGACCCGTTATACCTAGTACTCTTCAATATAGTATCCGATATGTTGGACCTTTTAATTGCAAGACCCAAAGAGGATTTTCAAGTAAGTGGATTGGTACCACTAGTTGACAGAGGGACATCTATCCTAGAATATGCTGACAATACCATTCAATTCATGGAAAATGATTTGGATAAGGCACACTACAAGAAATATGCTATGTTTTGATCCTCAAAATTGGTCACAGAAATGGTCATGTTTTGTCATTTATGACCTTTTTGTGACAAAAAACAATTGGTCAAAAGACTGAAAGTGCATGTGTTGCCCCATGCGTGGTTTTGGTAAGTAATGACAATCCCTATGGACTAATGTTTGCATTGAGATATCTTTATAGATCGTGGCCATGAAGAAGATTGGAGTTCATGTGTTGGACTCTAGAAGAATTACATGATGACCAAGGTTCTATCCAAGGGTTTATATGAAGAATGGTCATGTGAAGAGTTGAGCTTATTGCAAGAATGGCTTGGAAAAGAAGATTGAGTGAACTTTCATGTTATCTCCAAGCCATCATATATATCAAGATAAGAAGATGAAGTGCAAGTAGATTCATGAAGATGGAGCTTAGCAAGGCTCTCCCATCATGGTGTATGGGGGAGTATTTGGAGAGGTCTTCATCAAGCATGTGCTAGCAAGCACAATCAAGAAAGGTGTTCCATCTTGAGGGAGTCAAGATCGTCATCATCTAGCTCAAGTGGAATGTGCAAGGCAAATGTATGATCTTGATAGGGTTTCTATTTTACCGGTCTCGTGGTGTTAGTGGGAGACCGGGTTATAGGATAGGCGGTGTACTATCAAGAGGGGCTCTCAAGTGAGTAACTTGATCGCACATTTGTGGAGAGCTCAAACCTTTGCATATTTGGCATATCATCTTTCTTGGTTCTTATTTGGCTTTTATCCATGTGAGAATCTATAGCTTGTGTTCATCTCCATACCAAGCTCTAGTTCATCAAAAACGGATTTCATTTGAATATCTTGTGGTGTTTTTGATGTTGGAGGTTTTACCGGTTCATCTCTTGTAGAGAGGTTAAACTCTCCTCTTGTGTTATCCTCCTCACATGATGGACTATGATGTGTATATGCATGATCTTGTAAAGCTTGTGATTATCTTCGAAACAAGCCCAAGATCATAGAAAACGGAGTCCGGATGAAAAACTTGTTGGGTTCTTGATGTTGGAGGATTTACCGGTTGTTCTTTAATAGAGATGTGTTAACTTTCCTCATTTGGTTTTATCCTCCCCTGTTGAACTATGATGTTTCTCTGCATGATCTTGTAAAGCTCGTTGTGGTGATTACAACGAGCCCAAGAACATCAAAAACGAAGTTCGTATGCGAAAGTTATGCCCGTTTTGGTAATGGTGTTTCTGCTGTTTTTACAAAGTGCGGTAGTACAGCTTTAGGCCCGGTACTACCGCATAAAACGTGTTTTTGGTACTGGATTCGACTGGTTTTGACCGGTAGTAGCCCGGTAGTGACCCGGTAGTACCGGGTCAAGCCCGGTAGTACCGCCCCGAGGCCGAAAAACAGCCCAACGGGCAGATTTTCGGGCACCTTTTTAAGGGCCCTTCTTCCCCAATGTTTCCCAATAACTTGAGCACGTTTTTCCTCTCTCCTCCATTGTTGAAATCTCATTTCTTCGATTACTCCCAATCCCTCCACCCAAACTCATTGATCTTTGGAGGATTGAAGGAGGAGACCTAGATCTACATTTCCACCGATCCATTTCTCCTCTAAGTGAGTGGAACCCTTTCGATCTAGTTCTTAAAGTTCCATTTGTTGTGTTCTTCATTGTTCTTCCTCTCTCCTACCCCCATAAGCATTAGTTGCTTGTGGTGGGATTTGAGAGTGAAGGATTTGAGCACTTGTGCTCTTGCCATTGCTTCGTTGCATCAGTTTGTGCTCTCCACGAAGATTCGTGTAAGTTGAAAGCTTGTGAAATTGTTACTCTTGGGTCTTTGGAACCTAGACGCCCGTGTGGTGGTTGAGACCCTTGTGTGGTCACTTGTAGCTGTTCGGGAGCCCCCAATCCCGTTGTGGGTTGTGTCCCGGATCGTTGTTGAAAGGCTCCGGATTTCCGCCTCGAAGGATTCCGATAGTGGAAGGTGAACCAAACCTTTGTGGTGCGGTTGATTGGAGAAGAAGGTGAAACCTTTGTGGTTGTTGAACCATTGTGTTGGTTCACGCCTCTCCAACGAGACGTACTCCCCTAAAAAGGAGGAACTCGGGAATACATCCTCGTCTCCGCGTGCCTCGGTTATTTCTATACCCGAGCTCTTTACTTATGCACTTTATTTTGTGATAGCCTTCGTGCTTGAAGTATTCTTTCTATCACCTTGTTGCTTGTTTTGCTTAGCATAAGTTGTTGGTGCACATAGGTGAGACTAGTTTATTTAGGTTGATTGGCTTGTTAATTTAAACACCTAGTTTTATTCCGCAATTAGCAAGCCTAAACCGGAAAAGTTTTAATCGCCTATTCACCCCTCTAGGCGACATCATTGTCCTTTCAAAGACGAGCGACACTAATGACACATGGTCTAGTGGCAGCGGCGCGCAATGATCTGAAAGAGGTTGTGGGTTCGATCCTGTTATGTCGCAATATTTCTTTTCCCGTTCGCGTGAGCCCTCTCTGTTGGATCGTGCCTGGCAAGTGGGTCCTGCTCGTCAGGGTTGTCGGTCCCCATGTCAGGTCTACGATTGGTCCCACTTGTCAGACCGTGGATGGGTCCTACCTGTCAGGTCTTTGTTGGCCAGAAGTCAGTCCGTGGTGGGTCCCACATGTCGGGTCCGTGGTGGGTGCCACATGTGATTGGCGGGGCCCACATTGTGGGGTTCGCACGTCAGGGTGCAGATAGGTCCCACTTGTCAGTTCGGTAGTGGCCATGTGTCAGTCGGTGGTGGGTTCCACATGTCAGGTCGGTGGTGGGTCCCATGTGTCAGTTTGGTGGAGAAACATGTGATGTTTGTGGTGGGTTCGACTTGTCAGTGGTAGGTTGAAAGTGACGCATGGACATGACACATAGGCAAAAATTAACACATGGACGCGACACATAGGCGAAACTGCTGAGTTGACCACAACGTCATTTCAACACAACACAAATTAGTGGGTATGACCATTTATATTGGTCGTAATCGACCAAACATAAGGTCACAGACCATAGTTGTCTACATTATGACCAATTCGTGTAAAGAGATTATGACCTTTCTGACCAAATTGGTCGTTATGTTTTCGGGTTTGGACCCTCTAAAACAGATTATGACCAAGTGGTTTGAAATGGTCATAGATCTATGACCAATATTTTGAGGTCACTATCAAAAGGTCATAGGATAGCATATTTTTTGTAGTGGCAGTGAATATGAAACTAATCTTGTGCCTTTTTTAGCAACTCTCTGTGCTTAAGATAAATTTCCACAAGAACGAGATCTATTGCTTCGATGAAGCAAAGGAGGTCCAAGACGATTATCGACATGTTTTTGTTTGTGAGATTGGATCGTTACCCTTTAGGTACCTTCGCATTCCTATTCATTACTGGAAAATATTGCATAAGGAATGGAAAATGATTGAGGATCATTTTGAACAAAAATGATGTGTTGAATTGGCAAAATGCTCTCATATGAAGAACGGCTGGTTCTCATCAATTCAGTCTTAACCAGCTTGCCAATGTTTTTACCGCAAGAGATTGGATTTCTATTGCGCACAGATAGTTTTTTTTTTGACAAAGTGATAGTTTGAAAAAGAAATATTGTTTAACTCATTGGAACACTACATGTTGATAGCGTGATTCACATGTTTGTTGGGAGACCCCAAGAGGAAGGTATGATGCAGTAAAGTAGCAGTTTCCCTTGATTACAAAACCAAGGTTATCGAACCATTAGGACTTGGTGAAGGCTCTGGCTTGGTGTTCCCGACGCCAAAATATGTACATGCGTGTGGACGTGGACCTGCACACAGCAAAAACAAACTACTTTGCCTCAACGAAACAGAGAGGTTGTAAATCTCTCCGGCTTGCTGAACACAAAGAATTAAACGTATGGTGGAAAATAATATGAGAGGGAAAATGACCAGCGAGCAAATAACTAGGAAAAGCTATGAAAACGGTTGTAAGCAATATAGGAAAATAGGACCGGGGTCCACAGTTCACTAGTGGTGTCTCTCCGAAAGATAAACATGTTGGGTAAACAAATTACAGCAGGGCAACTGACAAAGCATGGGCGTATAACAATACTATCATGACATAATAAAGTTCACCGTTCTATCTAATATGGGCTTTACATCAAAATACATAGACCGTCATCCAACTGCATCTATGACTAATAATCCACCCCGGGATCGCTATCCAGCATGTCACCCGGAAGTATTTAGTTGCAAACAACGGATAATCACAATAAGCACGGTGCATAATGTAAACTATGAGAACAACACAAGGAATTAAACACCGTTGTTTTACCCCTAGTAGAAGCAGCACATCCCTAGTCTTAATCGTTTCTGTCAACTCGAGCTCAGACAAAAAGAGGCATGAACCTACTATCTAGCATAAATACTCCCTCTAAAGACACTAGCAATTACTTCGGCCAAAACATACACAAGCATCGGAGAGCATGCAAGATCATAAATAGAACATATCATAGATTAACTGAACAAGAATGTCATGATTTCCACAATTCATCGGATCCCCGCAAACATAACATATAGCATTACATATAGATGACCTTGATCATGATAGGCAGCTCACAAGATCTAAAACAATGAAGTACAAGGAGGAGAGACAACCATCTAGCTACTGCTATGGACCCGTAGTCCCATGGTGGAGTACTCACGCATCACTCCGGAGGTAGGCATGGTGGTGCAGATGCCTCCGGTGATGATCTCCCCCTCCGGAAGGGTGCGGGAAGACCTTCAGAACCCTCCCGATCTAGGGTTGGCGACGGCGGCGGCCTCGGACGTATTTCTAGAAAAGTGATCGGGTAACGAGGGTGAAAGAGCATATTTGCTCTAGTTCTCTTTTGGAGTCTAATGACAACACATCAACGTGTCTAATGTGTGCTTGACAAATGCAGAGAATTCACATCTTCATGAAATGTCGAGTCGGGAAGCGAGAGGCCCGGAAAATTTGTGATGTAGAGTTTTTATGTGTCCAGCGGTAGTAACGCTGGCGCAGCGGTAGTACCGCTCCACCTGGAGCGGGACTCCTGCAGCTCAGCTAGTACTCCTCCTGGCGGTGGTATCGCGTGGTACCGCTGGTGGTACGCCAGGGGTACCGCTAGGCCGAAAAAGCTCTCTGATCTCGCTACGGTACCCGATGGTACCTGCCTCGTACTACCGTTGGGTTCCTAAAAATTAATTCGAAGGATTCCAGCGGTACTACCAATGGCGCCGCGGTAGTACCGCCAGTCCTGGCAGCTATGGTACCTCTCAGAGGTACCGCTGCAGCTGGGCCGTGCTGTGCACTTGGTACCATTGAGAGATCAGGAACGGTAGTATCGCTCTCCTAGCGGTAGTACCGCTGTGCAGTTTTCTGCACATAACGGTTCATTTTTCAGGGGCCCCTATTTTAATGACTGCTTCTTCTCCAAGAAGCTCAGCTCGCCCGACATTGAAGAACACCATTATTGCAAGCTCAAAATCACTAGATCTCCCAATCCCTCCACCCAAACTCATTGATCTTTGGAGGATTGAAAGAGAAGGCCCAGATCTACATCTTCACCAAGCCGTTTTACATTTCCCCCTCATTCACTTGGGGGCCCTTTGCTAGGGTTTCCATTGGGAAAACCCAGCTCATTGTTGTACTTACTTGATTGTCTTTGAGACATATTGTAGCTGTTTGGGAGCTCCATCCAATTGTGGGTTGTGCCCCGGATCGTTGCTGTAAAGGCTCCGGAATCCGCCTTGAAGGTTTCCGATAGTGGAAGGTGAACCAAACCTTTGTGGTGCGGTTCATCGGAGAAGAAGGTGAAGCCTTTGTGGCTGTTGAGTTGACCTTTGTGGTAGCTCACACCTCTCCAACGAGACGTACTCTCCTAAAAAGGAGGAACTCAGGAATACATCCGTGTCTCCGCGTGCTTTCACCTTCGGTTACCTCTATCCTTGTTTGTTGCTTTTACTTCGTGTACCTTGCTTAGTTGCTAGCTTGTCATATAGGTAAATTCACCATAGTTGCATATCCAGAGAATTTACCTTTTGTGTCAAGCCTAATTTGAAAAAGTACTAAAATTGGAGTCGCACCTATTCACCCCCTCTAGGTGTCATACGATCCTTTCAATTGGTATCAGAGCAAGGTTCTCTTGTTGGGCTTAACCGCCTAAGAGAAGTATGACAGGTGAGGATGATTCCTCGAAGGACCAAGCCACTCCGGCATCCATGGCCGATCTCAAAACGATGGAGACATCATTGAAATCGTCCATGGATACCCAATTTGGTGAGATGCGTGATTTGCTCATGAAACTCACAAGTGGCAAGGTTCCTTCGGAGACCATCCACTAGAGGACTCCGCTAACTCCAATGACGGTGAAACCGGGGAGGAAAAAGAGAAAAGGAAAGGGGTTGAAAACGCCAATCTTAAGAAACCCTCCGCATCTAGCACCATACCCGAAGGTGGGAAGCCCGGGTACCATGAGGTCCCCCTCTTGTACTCTCCCGACCCACCTATCCCTCATCCTCGCATAAACCCTTTAGGTCCTCCACCTAAGCTTAATGTCTTAGCTCTTACTAGTTGGCAACACTCAATGAGATCTCATGTCAACAGTACCTCTATCGAGCTTTGGAGGATCATTCAAGCGGGATGCAAGGCCATGGATCCAAACAACTTGACAAGGCGATAGGTGGTTGATGCTCAACTCAATGCCACCACTCTACACATGCTTGAACTTGCCGTTAGTGAAAAGGATATTCATCACATTCAACATCTCACCACCGCCAAAGAAGCTTGGGATTGTCTCTCTGAGGCATTCCTTGGAAATGAGAGCATGAAGAGGAATAGATTTGATGCTTTGAACAGTGAAGCTGAAGGCTTCTACATGCTTGAGGGTGAAACTCATGAAGAGATGTATGGAAGACTCAAGACCCTTGCCCAAGCCTTTTATAATGTTGGGGCAAAGTATGTGGATGATGCTTGGGTCAAAAGGAAGTATGTGAATGCTCTCATGCCCTTCGAGCCCGTTGACTTGAAGGCTATACAAGGAAGACACAACTACCTTGAAATGACCTCTAATGAAGTTATGCAAGAGATGCAAGCTTCCAAGGTTGCCACCAAAAATGCTCTAGACAACCGTGCTAGGGCCATGGGAATGAAACAAGGTTCTTCACTTGCTTTGAAGGCCAAAGTGGTGTGCCTAGATGATAGTGTGGAAGTTGAAGCTTGCCCAAGTAACATTCTTCCCGATGATCTCGAACAAGCCTACCATGATCACGTGGCTCTTGCCACAAGAGCATTTTGGCGTGACTCGGCCAAGGCAAAGGCTCAAGTTGATCTAAGAAACAATACAAGTGGAAGGAGTTTGCTATAAGGACAAAGACTTGTTACAATTGTCATGACAAGCATCACTTCATAAAAGAGTGTCCTTATGAGAATAGAGAACAACATGGTGGAAGGCTTGTCCCAAAGGATCAATCAAAGGTGATACAAAAGAAGCCTTTTGTCAAGATGAAGCCATTCTTCAAGAAAGTGCCAAGAATTATGTTGATGACTCAAGAAGAGTATCCTTCTGATGATTCCAAAGAAGAAGATGAACCCACTCGTGAGGTGGCCGCTTTGGCCATCGTATCAACTCCATCTCCTTCTCTCTTTGAATCCCCCAATGAGAACATCTCCATCAACACCGCTCGTTGCCTCATGGCCCATGTCACCGAGGACTATGCTTTCGGTGGTCTAAATGGGTGGTTGATAGTGGATGCACTAGTCATATGACCGGATGCAAGGAAATCATGACGGAGTTGGGACCAAATATAAATCACTCATCCGTCTCCTATGGTGATAAATCAAGATCCGAGGTAAAGGGTCACGGTAAGGTGGTAGTTGCAAGGATATCACCCTTGTAAATGTCATGCTTGTCGAGTCCGTCGGTTACAATTTAATGTCCGTTCGTGCACTTAATAAGATGAACTTTGATGTCCACTTTACTATTGATATGGTGGTACTCTTGAGGAGCAAGACTCTAAAGGTCATGTTCGTTGGGTATGTTGAAAATGAGTTGTTTGTGGTGGACTTTTAGGGGTCAACCAACACTCAAGCAATATGCCTATTCGGAAAGACCGATGTGGGTGGTTGTGGCATCGCCGCTTGTCCCATGTCAATGTGAGAACTTTGCAAAGTCTTCACAAGAGTGGCCACATTCTTGGACTAAAAGAAAATGTTTCTTTTTCTAGAGATCTTCTTTGTAGGGCTTGTGTTGAAGGAAATATGCATGATTCTCCCCATCCAAGCAAGACCATCATTTCATCAAAGAGTATATTGGAACTTCTTCATGTTGATCTCTTTGGTGCCGTTCCTCAACCGAGTCTTGGTGGGAAGAAGTATTGCTTGGTGATTGTTGATGACTATTCACGATTTACTTGGGTTCATTTCTTCAAGTCGAAGGATGAGACTCAACAAGCCGTCATCAACTTCTCCAATGAAGTTCAACGCCAACACAATGTCCCCATATTGGCCATTAGGAGTGACAAATGCTCCGAGTTCAAGAACTACACCCTAAATGAGTTTCTTAGTGAAGAGGGAATTCGTCATCAATATTTCGATGCATATACCCCTCAACAAAATGGTGTAGCCGAAAGGAAGAACCAGACCCTCATGGATATGGCAAGGTCTATGTTGGCGGAGTTTAAGTCTCCACTCTTCTTGTGGGCCGAAGCCATCTCCACGGCGTGTCATTCATGAAACCGGTTATTCTTTCGCAAAGGCAAGAAGTTTACACCTTATGAGGTGCTCACCGGCAACAAACCTAATGTCTCCTACTACCGAGTATTTGGTTGTAAATGTTTCTATAAAATCAAAGGTGTCCGTTTATCTAAATTTGAACCTAAAGCTTTGGAGGGTATGTTTGTTGGTTACGGTGGCGAATCTCACACTTATAGAGTCTACGACAAATTCTCAGGGAGAGTTGTAGAATCTTGTAGTGTGAAGTTCGATGAGAATGACGGCTCCCAAGTGGCGCAATTTCATGTTTGTGATGTAGATAATGAGGAACCACAAGATGCAATAAGAAGGATGGGCGTTGGTTTCTATCGCCCCATTGAAATTCATCACGAGCCTCCTCAAGCAAGTCCAAGCTCCACTCAAGTGGAGACCTTATTGTCGGGGGAATACTTTCTGAATTAACCCGCGGCCCAGTGCGACTTACTTTACTCACACGGACAAAGGCCCACATGGGAGCAAGCCCAATATTGAACCGCCATAAGGGGAAAGTTCTAGAAGACGTATCCCGGAGGACGTGAAGACCAAGTAGTCTCCGAGTAGGCCTCTGTGGACATATTCCTTGTGGGGAAAGTTTCCTTTGTAACCTAGCGAGCCTCTGTGTATATAAAGAGGACTCGCAGGACTTAGAACGGGTCGAGCTATCAAGCCCTAAACCCTAGTTCATACGGCGAGTACCAGATCGGATCGCCTCCATTGTAACACCTCGATTATCATATCAATACCAATCTAGGGTAGGCAGGAAGTAGGTCTTTTACCTCACATTGAGGGGGCCGAACCTGGGTAAATCTGTGTTGATCTTTGTTCCTGCGATCCCAAGCTCGGAGATGCTTGACTCGCGTAATCCCACACCTACGAAGTCATCTATGACACCTGACGTGACAAACCACGACAGTTGGCGCCCACCGTGGGGCCTGCGGTCAAGAGCGTCACGTTCCGCGCAGGATCCATGAAGGGAGCTGAAGATCTTGTTGTTGGCCGTATCATCACGGTCAATGGCACACCCCTCATCGACGATTCAAGCTGGGGACCGGAAGCAGATTACTTGGAGACCGGCCACGTCATCCCCTTTGGATCCATCAACGTCTTTCGTCGGCTTCATTGGCGGCGAGTCAGAGGATCCATCGCAACATGGCGACTCAGAAGAAGGAGTCGCGGTAACAGTGGACCAAGAAGAAGAATCTATCAACTACGAGTCGCTGCCTCTTGAAGACGAAGAAGGCCAATCCATTGAGTATGTCCTTGAGGAAAGGCTATGCGAAGGCCCTGTGGATAGTGGCTCGCCCTCTGTAGAAGATCGGCATGTTGAAGGGGTCTACAGGACCACAGAAGCGGAAAGGGCTGGGCATGCCACCAGGCAGCTTAGCCCCCACACCGCCGGAAGCAACAGAACAAGCCGCGCTAGACGCATCTGGAGTCGCGGTATCCGCCGCGATGACGCCAGGAGTCGCGGCCTCAGGAGTCGCAAACAGAGAAACTCCACCTGGAGTCGCTCCTGCGGAATCAGGGTCAAGGGTAGCCCCCAATGCACGGTCACACCGCCACAAGGAAGCGTGTTGCTACGCCGATATCTGCGGTTAATGCGGCTGCTAGGGTAACAGAATTGGAGGCTACCAGGATCGGGCTATATGATGAAGTCCAGAGAATCGCGATGAGAGAGCCAGGCTGGCGCGAGAGGAACAGCGCCTCCAACAGAGCAACTGCGACTCATCGAGGAAACCAATACTCTGCAAGGAATACAGGCACCTTGCCACACAGACGCCACGCAAGTCGCCTGCAGCCAGGAACAGTAAACCCTATGGAGTTGTTCCAATCGCCTGAACCAGCAATTGCGATCCCATCAGTCGCCACCAACACACGCGCCCGTCGCATGGTCAGGGGTCGCACAACCTTCAGTCGCGGTACCCACACACATGGCACCATCTGCCATGGTTATGCGGTCCGTGGCCCCGTTAGCCGCGCCAGGTTCAAGCAATCGCTGTACCATCAATCGTACCAGCGGTTCCATCCTTCGCAGCACCAAGAGAGCAGAGATACCTGGATCGAGGGCCATAGTGCAGGCTAACAACAGGGCCATGATGCCCCCGCCACTGCCACAACCAACCTTTGTTCAGCAGTCGCCACAGCAGCCTCAAAGGTTCCACACCGCAAGGACATTATGTTAGCCCGGTAGAGAACTCTTTGCGGCCACAAACATCTGGCCAGGTTAGCACCAGCAGGAAACACACCAATAGACAGAGAGGCGACGCGCCATTGAGATGCTGAGCACAGCAGTAATACAGCAGGCAAAATGTCCGAACACGCAGGCGGCTGCACTCCACCCCTACAATAGCAGAGCACGGCAGAAAGAAGCATCCACGGAGTCGCCACACGTTGCGACTTCAAGTTCGGCTAGGCGACAAAGGGAAGATCAACCTGCGGCTCAAATCAACCTCAGCAAGTTCAACCCATAGAGATTATGCAGCCGCGCCAGCGCTAATCAATAGGAAGACCAGCTTCGTCCAATCTATCGTCGCGACTCAAAGGCCCGTCTGCTTCAGCGAAAAAATCAGGTCTGAACCGTTTCCTGCAGATTTAAAGGACCTCGCAAGGTCGCCAACTACAACGCAAGCATGGACCCTGTTACTTGGCTCAACAATTACGAGATGGGCATGAGCATCCTAAACGCATCCGAAGAGATCTGCGCACGTTACCTAAACATGATGTTAGAAGGCGCAGCTCACATATGGCTGCAAAATTTGCCACCAAATTCAATAAACTCTTGGGATGAGATGAAGGAAGCTTTTATCAAGAATTTCCAAGGAACATGCAAGCGACTCTGCAGCATAGAGGACCTTGAGCGTTGTGTACAGAAGGAAGGCGAGTCGAGTCGCCACTGGATGAGAAGGGTCGCCGAGATCATACATTCCTCAGATAACATACCACCCAGTTCAGCAGTCCTTGTCATGGAGAAGAATTGCAAATTTGAGCCGCTAGTCCACAAACTAGGTCGCATGAAGGATAAAGTCAAGAGCCTAAGCGAGGTAATGGCGGCGGCCAACAAGTATGCTAGCTCGGATAAAACCAGGGACGCATCTGATGGGGAGGAAGAGGAAAACACTGGCAAGGGAAAGAAGGCCAGTAGCAAGCCTCAACAACAGCAAGCTAGCAATGCCAATGCGAGTTATAACAAGCGCAAAAACGAGGAAGGAAACTCAGGGTTAGTCGCAAATACGAACACTCGTTACAAACAAAGCAGCAGCAGAGGAAGGAATTTTCACCCAGTTAATTTGGAAGAGGTTTTCAACCGCCCCTGCGACATCCATATAGGAAAAGATGGGAAACCACCCAACCACACGAAGGCACAGTGTTATCATTACAAAAAGTGGAAGGATGGAACCACTCAAAACTTCAATCATCAAAACAACGAGGGAGGTAACACGGCGGAGGCAACAACAGCAACAACGCCGTCCCAAATCCGCAGCCAGATCAGCCACAGTTCCCAAAACAGTTGGGTCAGTATCATACCATTGTGGTGAATACTTCAAGGAGGGAACAAAAGCTGCGACGACGCAATCAGGCTGTTAATGCCGTAGTACCAGCCGTCCCACAGTGGCTAAAGTGGTCCGAGCAGCCAGTGGTTTGGAGCCGCGAGGATCACCCAGGAGAAATAAATGAAGAGGGAAAACTCGCGCTGGTGGTTGCCCTCAAGTCGCAGGTACAAGTTGAGCAAAGTACTGATGGATGGAGGCAGCAGCATCAATATATACTATGAAACCTTCAAAAGAATGAACCTCCAAGAAAAGCAGCTACACCCATCAAGAACAACGTTTCACGGTGTGTGCCAGGCATATCAGCTCAGCCATTGGGGCGAATCAACTTGGAGGTCGCCTTTGGGACACAAGCAACTTCAAAGCGAGTACATTTGGTTCGAGGTTGTAGATTTCCAGAGCCCGTATCATGCGCTGTTTGGCAGAGAAGCATTCGCAAAGTTTATGGCTAGGCCGTGCTATGTGTACCTAAAGCTTAAAATACCAGGCCCCAGGGGAGTCATCACCATCAATGGCGACAAAAGAATAGCTCAAGAATGCGAAGGGCGACAAGGCCATGGCCAGAGCAGCTTGCATCGCAGAGAGCGCGCCCATGCGAGTCGCAGGAGAATTTTGATGACATCGTGAAGGCTAAGAGGCACCTGCCTGACTTGCGACTTCAGATTACGGCCGCAAGGGAGGCAAGGAAGTCAAAGGCTACAAGCCATGCCAATAAGGACACATCCCAGGCATGCGAGTTGCCATCCGCAATTATTAAGAGTTTACATCATCAAGGCCACTCAGGGCTAAAAAACTTCACTTCTGATCGCCACCTAGGCGCGATCGACCCATTCTGGTCGCCACTCAGGCGCGACCGACCCAATGTAACATTCTGATCGCCACCTAGGCGCGATCGACCCAATTCTGGTCGCCACTCAGGCGCGACCGACCCAATGTAACATTCTGATCGCCACCTAGGCGCGATCGACCCAATTCTGGTCGCCACTCAGGCGCGACCGACCCATGTAACATCTCTGGTTGCCACCTAGGCGCAACCGACCCAAGCATCACTTCTGGTCGCCACCTAGGCGCGACCGACCCTATGTATCATATAATGATTCTGAAATAAAGCATCTCAAACTACCAATTGAGCTTGAGTCTTTTATTTTTTAATCATTGGTCCCTTGGGGGTGCGGCAGCTTTTTAGCGCGGCCTATTCCTTGGGATCGCCAAACAAGTGGCATTTATCGTGATTATACTCAACCTCTCTTGGATGCGACTTGCACTATGCGGCCAAAGTACTGGGGGTGCGGCGTCAATCGAGTTTGATTGCCTATCATGGCCGCTCTCGACCCTGAACACGCACTTTTTACCTGGGAAATACTGAGCCGCGCAAGGGCCTAAGTGAGGAAAAACCGAGACAAATCATAAGGACCAGCCTATTGGTCGAAACATGTACTGCTGAGAGTACTTAAGCAAACCATAATATTGTCTTATGACACATAAATTCTAACAATTATTACAGGCCGCTAAGGGCCAAGATCACCAAACCATTGTTTTTCTTCTTCACTTGTGCGCAGCTTTTCGGTGGGAAGGAGGAACAGGCGGCTTACCAAGCTTGCCAGAAGGAGCAATCGCAGGCTCGCTGGAGGGCTCTTCAGTCGCGGGCTTGGGGGCTGCAGAGCTGGATACGCCTGGAGAGGGGTTCTTTTCCTGCGGAATCACCGCACTGGATGACGGAGCGGGTAACTTCTCTCCATCTGCTTCCATCTGCATTATACTTGCCCATATAGGTCGCAAGATCTATCCCCTCCACCAGTTCAGTCGCGTGGCCGCGCATATCCTTCCAAGTCGCCGCATATTCTGAGGCCGTCAGTTCGGTGCCATCCACCTTCTTCGAGGGCCTACCTTTTGCAACCTTGGCAGCATCAAAAGAAGGATAGTATGTCTTGGCCAAAGCAAGAACATGAGCCGCCGGTGCGAGCTGAGGACTCCTTCCAGTCCAAAAAGAACTGAGGCGCCCTAAGCAGTCTTTTTAGCAGCCCTTCAGAATCACCGGGGACTGGCTTGGTCGGCAGCAGGCACTTAGACAGTGATTTCATGGCATCACAAGTTCTTCGCGAAAAATCGCGGATATACTCCAGCTGTTCTTGAGTACTGCCGCGCTGCTCCTTGGCATCTTCACCTACATCGAGGCATGTCTCCGTCAGCTCTACAACATACAGGCAAAGATAGTAGAGAAAACAGATGCAGATATGAGTCGCAACACATACCAGTTAACTCTTGAGTCATGATGCACACTTTGGCGTGGACAGGTTATGGGCATCAGAAACTTTCTTCAACTTTTTCTCAAGCTCGCCAATGGAAACAGCCTTAAGCCTTGCGTCCTCGTTGGCATCAGCAATGGCGTCTTTCTGAGCACTGACTTGGAGGTCCAGCTGCTGGACCCTTCTTGGAACTTCTCTTCAACAGTTTTAAGCCGCAGCTCGGTGGCTTTGGCTTGCTCAGATAACTTGAAGCTTTCATCAGATAGCTCGCCCATCCTGGTTTCCCTTTCTTCAGCTCAGCGTCACGCTGGCCAAGGAGCTCGCGCAGCCTCTCCAGTTCAGAGGGAGTATCCCCCAGCTGCTTTTCCAAGGCAAGTTTGGCAGCGTTATGGAGCTTAGTTCCTCCTACAAAGGGTACATCAGTTAGTAAGTATATATCAACAGCTAAAAGAGAAGCATCAAGTCTCCCTTTACAGTCAAAGAAGAAACTTGATCCTTGGGGGCTAGAGACAGATAACTGGAGATAGAAGTTTACCTTATAAGCCGCAGACAGGTCAGACAGTGCCTTGCGGAGCTCCATGGCTTGCTTGTCATTTGAGGCAATGATAGCCTCTGACAGTCTCTCAGCGCGGCTTGTGGAGGAGGAAAAAGCAACCTCAATTGCAAATTGGCGACTCAATACTGGCGCATCAGCATCCTTGGCCATTACATCTATGGAGGAGGGGTTGACCTTCTCCACGTCCTGGATCATAAGGGGATCCGTTCTATCCTCCAGAGCCACCTCTTGGGTGGCTGTGTCAAGAACAGGGACCGTGGCCAGTCATCAGTGGTGGCCACGCCCTCTACCATGGCGGTATGAGTGCAGAGGAGACGCGGCTCAACCGCGTTTCGGAAACAATTCCAGGCTCAGCGCGGGTTTAGCCGCACTTCTGCAAAAAGCAAGGGCATTGTGTGAAGAAGAAGCACATAAGCCAGAATAAAAGTATTATAAGCACAGGGAAAAGTCACTAACTCTGGAGCCATCTTCACAAAGGCCATAAGTTCACCGCTTGACGGTGAGGACAGGCCTTGGGTCCCAGAATCTACGAGCAGAAGTTTTGCGTGTCAGTAGAGGAAAAAAAAAAGCATTCAAGATGACAAGACAACAGAAATTACCAGAGTGGGGACCCATGTCTTCTTCAGCCGAGGCGGTGGCTTTGAAACACACGCTTGGCGCGAAAGAGGTCGCGCCCGTAGCAGGCTTGCGACGCTTCGTGGCCTCAGGGTTTTCCAGAGCATCAACTCTGGCTCCTCACGAGATAGCCTCTTGGAGGCTCTGCGGGGAGTTGGTCCAGCCGCGGCCGCAGCTCGCGGCTGGCACTGGACTGTCATCCTCGTCCAGTTCAGTCTCTTCATCCTCTGAGGCCGCAGAGGCAGAAGGGATATCAGCAGTTTCGCTGCCCTCTAGAGTGGGCAGCAACTTCTTTCGTGCGGCACGCTTGGGAGCAGCAGTTGGGGACGGTCGCAGGTAGCGACCAGTAGTTCTCATCAGCCTGGATCAGGAAGATATAAGTTGCAGTAGTAAGAAAAGGAATGCGACTCAACTACGAAGACAAAAAGACAGAGAAGAGGAGTTACCTCAAAAGGCTTGTTGTTAACACTGAAAGGGGCAAGCCCCACCTTGTCGAAGGAATGTCCTTCTCCTCAGTCACGCGGGTGACAAATTCACCCAATCCTCAGGCCTCCAGTCCGAAGCCTTGATACGATCAACGTCAGCAGAAGTGCCTGTGCACTCAAGAAAGGATCGCTGTCGTGGACTCACGGGCTGAATGCGCCATTTGGTCCAGCAAGAGAGAAGATCAAGCCAGTAAGACCATGACCTATTAAGGCGGACCTTGATCAGCGACTCATTGATGAAGGGCATGGCCGAGTCGGGGGTTTTGATTTCAGTGCCTCGGTAGGCACGAAGAGGGTGTTGGACCAGGAGGGAAGGCGAGTTTCGTCCTCCGGTGAAGTATCTTGGCAATAGAAGAAAGATTTTTGCCAAGCCCTGGGTCGATTCGCCAGAGCCAGTTTGGGAAGAACAGAGTTTCGATGACGTTGCAGAGAGATGGCGCCGACCTGAACATAGGCGCCACCCTTGGAGACAAGTTGGCTGTTGCAGGTGAAAGAGGCCAGCCACAGATCGATGTTGGGGGCTATGCCAAGATAGTCCTCGCACAACACATGAAAGTTGCTCACCTGGAGCATTGAGTTGGGCCCGATGTCGTGAAGACGGAGGCCTAGGCGTTGCAGCAATTGCGGAAGAAGGGAGAACCTGGCGGCGTGAATCCACGCTCCACGTGCTCCACGAACATCACCAGCTCGTTGGGCTTGGGGCGCGGCTCGATTTCATCGCCTGGCGCCCGCCAGACGCCATCCTCCTTCGGCGGCAAGAAGCCAGCTTCGGCCAGATCTACAAGAGTTTCCTCCGTTACCCAGGATCCTTCCCAGTTGCAGGAGATCTTGCGCTTATCGTCAGATGGCTTCGCCTTGGGCGCCATTGCGAAGGGAAGATGGGATTGGGGAACTAGGCTCGGGTCGAGGAAGAAGACGGCGGCTGGGGATGAGGAGATTGCAAGGGCAAATGGATAATGACCTAGGTGGCCGCAGCTTATAACTGAAGGGGCCCGTAACTAACGGCACAATCTGCACTCGCAACCAACGGCACAATTTGCGCCCGCAAAACAAGCAACGGTCCGCAAGTAAAGGGAACAGAATATTTCCAGAAGCGGGATGAGTCGCACAGATAAGTCGCGGCTCTGAATCGCATCAATCAGAGATTGGTCAGAACGTCACAATGCGGCTCATAACTACCTCAAGTGACCAGGGGATCCTCACCGTGAAGTCCTAACCAATCTTGGGGGCTAATGTCGGGGGAATACTTTCTGGATTAACCCGCGGCCCAGTGCGACTTACTTTACTCGCACGGACAAAGGCCCACTTGGGAGCAAGCCCAATATTGAACCGCCATAAGGGAAAGTTCTAGAAGACGTATCCCGGAGGACGTGAAGACCAAGTAGTCTCGAGTAGGCCTCTGTGGACATATTCCTTGTGGGGAAAGTTTCCTTTGTAACCTAGCGAGCCTCTGTGTATATAAAGAGGACTCGCAGGACTTAGAACGGGTGAGCTATCAAGCCCTAAACCCTAGTTCATACGGCGAGTACCAGATCGGATCGCCTCCATTGTAACACCTCGATTATCATATCAATACCAATCTAGGGTAGGCAGGAAGTAGGTCTTTTACCTCACATTGAGGGGGCCGAACCTGGGTAAATCTGTGTTGATCTTTGTTCCTGCGATCCCAAGCTCGGAGATGCTTGACTCGCGTAATCCCACACCTACGAAGTCATCTATGACACCTGACGTGACAAACCCACGACACTCATCATCACAAGTTGAACCGGCACCTACCATGGAAGCAAATGATGCACCAACCCAAGAACAAGTTCAAGACCCTCCTCATGTTGACCAAGTTGCTATGCAAGAACCAACTTCTCCAATTATTGATGCTAGCCAACGTCAAGACCAAGATCAACCCTCTCCTTCAATGTTGAAGATGTGCATAATGATGATCAAGGTCAACATTTCAGTCAAGACGGGACTCAAATGATCAAGATGATCAAGAGATACCTCCAAGATGCAATAGAGATATCAAAGCCGTCGAAAGGCAAGAGTTGCAAGAGATTTTGAGTTAAAGGGTCACAAACTAGAAGCAATTCTTGGTGACCTAAGTCGCAATGTTACCACAAGAAGACAATTGGCAAGCTTTAGTGAACATCAAGCTCACATTTCCATGGTGGAACCAAAGAAAGTGTTTGAAGCTCTTGAAGATCCGGATTGGTTGGAAGCTATGCATGATGAGCTCAATAACTTCAAGCGCAACAAAGTGTGGAATTTAGTTGAGAAGCCAAAGGAGTGCCGCAATGTTATAGGCACTAAGTGGATATTCAAGAACAAGAAAGATGAGCATGGAATGGTTGTGAGGAACATGGCAAGCTTGGTTGCACAAGGATACTCTCAAGTTGAAGGCATTGATTTTAGAGAGACTTATGCACCGTAGCTCACCTTGAGTCCATCCGTATCCTTCTTGCATATGCATCACATCATAACTTTAAATTACAACAAATAGATGTGAAAAGTGCCTTTCTTAATGTCCTTTAAAGGAGTTGGTATATGTTAAGCAACCACCGGGTTTCGAGGATCCCAAGTTCCCTAACCATGTCTACAAGCTCGATAAGGCGCTCTATGGACTTAAGCAAGCTCCACGTGCGTGGTATGAGCACCTTAGAGAGCTTCTACTAGACCGTGGATTTGAGGTTGGGAAATCGATCCCACTCTCTTTACTAAGAGGGTTAAAGGGAGCTTTTCATATGCCAACTTTATGTTGATGATATTATATTTGGCTCATCTAACAAAGCTTTCAATGATGAATTTTCAAAGCTTATGATCGATAGGTTCGAGACGTCTATGATGGGCGAATTGAAGTTCTTTCTTGGATTTGAGATCAAGCAATTGAATGAAGAGACTTTCATCTCTCAAGCCAAATATACCCAAGACATGCTCAAGAGGTTCAATATGCAAAATGCTAAGGAGAAGCGGTTTCCTATGGACACCAAATGTCATCTTGAACTTAACCCAAAGGGTATTGATGTTGATAAAAAACTTTACCGCTCTATGATTGGTTCTTTGCTTTATCTTTGTGCATCTAGACCCGATATTGTGTTGAGTGTAGGGGTGTGTGCAAGGTATCAAGCTGCTCCTAAAGAAAGCCACTTGAAGGCGGTCAATAGAATCCTTCGATATTTGGTTTATACCCCAAGGTTTGGTTTGTGGTATCCAAAGGGCTCTAATTTCTCTCTTGCCGGGTACTCGGACTCGGATTGGGCGGTTGTATGGATGATAGGAAATCAACTTCCGAGGCATGCCAATTTCTTGTAGATCCTTGTTGAGTTGGTCTTCTAAGAAGCAAAATTGCATATCTCTCTCAACCACTGAAGCCGTGTATGTGGTGGCCGCTAGTGCATGCACTCAATTGTTATGGATGAGGCAAACTTTAAAGGAATACAGTGTCAATTATGACAAAGTGCCACTTTTGTGTGACAATGAAAGTGCTATCAAGATTGGCCACAACCCGGTGCAACACTCAAGAACGAAGCATATTGAGATTCGTCATCATTTTATTAGAGATCATATTGCCCATGGTGATATTGAGCTTGGATATATTCCAACCAAAGACCAACTTGCCGATATCTTCACGAAGCCACTTGATGAAGCAAGATTCACTTATTTGAGGCATGAGCTAAATATCGTGGATTCAAGCAGCTTAACTTGACTATCTTGCATACACACCTATATTTTGACTATCTATTTGGTTTAGGTGTAGGCATGGACATAGAGGGAGTGCGGTCCAAATACATTGGACTATCTTTCCCCCCATTATGCCGACATCAAGAACTCATTTGCTTCTCTAATTCGTTTCTATGAATTATGAGATTAATGACGAGTAGTGGCGGTAAACCCAAGATTCATCTTCGCGTTGTCACACCACATATACTCATACATGGTGGCCTAGGCCACCACCCCCTCCTTATGAGGAGTTGATCTTATTGGTTTTATTTGGGTTTTTAGACCTCTTTCGTATTTTGTGTAGAGTACTAAGTTTGGCTTTTATTGTTTGATTCTTGCAAACTTGGATTTTCTCTCTTCCCCCAGTTCCATCATCTATCCTAAGCCAATATCTTATCCCATAAACAACTCTCTCTCTATTTGTAAAACTGTGTGACCAACCCGTCGACGTTGTGTGGCAACAGTACCCGGTACTACCGGTGCCCTGGCGGTACTACCGCTGTCTGGATTCTCCCAGGCACGGCAGTGCCACGAGCGGCACCGTAGTCACCAGGTGCCTGGTACTACCGTTGCCTCCCAGCAACTGTTGCTGGGAGACAATAGTAACCAGGTAGCGGTACTACCGCTGGCCGGCCGGTACTACCGCTCTCTCCAAGAGCGGTACTATCGCTGGTTCCTTTTTCACCAGGGGTTAAGTTGGGCATGGAGGGGTAGTTTCTCATTCTACCTCCTCCACCCCCGACCCCCTATCTCAGAAAAGGACTCACCACCGCCGCCGCTGCCACCGTTCGTTGCCGGGGAGCCCTCCTCCGGCCTGGATAGCCCCTCTCCGGCCAGAGGGATGCTCAAGCACCCTCTCCTTCCTCCTCTCCTCCACCATGAGCTCCGGTAATCTCTCTCTCCTACCTCTCAACCTAGTTGATTCGTTGAGATGCAATGGAGTTAGGTTTTTCCGTAGCCCTAGTGGTAGAAGTTGTAGAAAGTGTTGGTACTTAGTCTAGGATCCTTGCTGCAAAGTTTGGTTGGGAAATTCCATAGATCGAGCAAGTACCGTGAAGTCAACCGCTAGATCTGAAGGTAGCGGTACTACCGCCCCCATGGCGGTACTACCGTTCCGACGGTACTTCCGGTAGACCAGCGGTACTACCGCTGGAACTGGGATTTTCCAGAACTGTGTAATTTGGATTCTGTTCGTTTGGTCTCCGTGTTTTGCAATACTTATCCCTATCTATCCTTCTATGTTGTCACAGGTGCAGGCAAACAAGGTAGTGGAGTCACACCAAGCGTGCTGCCAAGCGTTCTCATTCCGGCAAAGCTATTGCCGAAGAAAATGATGAGCCCGAAGTTATGCCTCAAAAGACCACTCGCTGTCAGAAATCTAATGCTGCCAAGGTCAAAGCTGCTCAGAAAAAGTCCTCTCCCTCATGCCTCTCAAGGAGTTTGCTAAATAAAGGAGGATGAATCCCTATGCCACTCCGAAGCTCCGCACCTACACCACTCCAGGGTTGCACACCTTATCCCAAGAAGAGATTTTCTATGAAGTTCTTCCCAAGCACAAGACCAAGGTTTGTGAACAGTTTTGCATTGACACAGATCATATGGAGAAGCACCGTGAGTACTTTGGGGAAGCCATTGAAATTTGTCAAGAATTTGGCATTTATGACTACATTGGCTGCAACAGAATTACAATGAGCACCTTGTTATGCAATTCTTTGCCACATTTAACTTCTTCTCCGACGAGCTAAGAAGGATCAAATGGATGTCTAAAGATGAAATTCTTGAGGCCAAATGGAGTGAGTTTGCTTCTCTTCTTGGTTTGGTTGACAATGGTTTTGAGTTGGATGAAGCTGATAAGCAACAATTTTTTCGCATCAACTGTAACTCACTTCCTATGAAGCCCAATGTTCTCTATGAGCTGTACATCCGAGGTCGTGCCCTGGTAGGATTCCAAAAGAACTTGCTGAAGGTTTGGGATATCATGCACCGGATCTTCCGCAACACCGTTGCACCCCGTGTGGGTACTTTGATCAAATCCATGGAAAGCTCATTGATCTCATGTATGAATCCTCTCTCATGATTGGGCAAGGCAAGAAGCTTGATGTGATGGACATCATATGGCATGAGATGTATAGTGTGGTGATGAAAAGGAGACCTTCCATCTTTGGTGCTCACGTTATGAAGCTGATCATTGACAAGTGGACTCGGAAGCGTCTTCCCTTGGCTCTCTTGGACAATGTGGAGAAACCCACAGATCACAATGTCAAGGAGCTGTCTATAAAGAAACACCTTCCTCCGCTCATTCCAACTGAAGAAGAAAGCTCCGCCGATGAAGATGATGACCCCTTGTTTGAGCTTCCCCCCAAGGCAAATGCTCAAGATAAAGGGTTCAAGAAGTGGCTGGCTGGTGCTCTGAAGACAATCCTTTGCCGCCAAGAAGATGCTGACAAGAGGTCCTATAGGGAACATGTCCGGAGCAAGGAAGAGCGTCGACTCACCCATCAGCATTTTGAGCACTTAGGCGTTCCAGTTCAGCCCGGTCTGAGGACAGAATCACTGCAGAAGCTGTTTGGCTCAACCACCGTCACACTTGGGTGGATCCCGACCTCAGGATGATGCATCCACCTCCCAGCCAGATATTCCTTGGTCTCGCACTCAGATTGGTCCTACTGCTGCTCACGATGTTGATACTGAAGTTTCTGAGGATGATGATGCTGAGGACGGTGATGATGACCCTGAAACGATGCTGAGATCACCGAGGCCTCCACCTCCGACGAGGAGTGACTTCCACTAGGGACGTTAGCATCGCCTCTCCCTTTTTGGTGTCATGATGTCAAAGGGGAGAGGAGTCTATTAGGTTCTCCGGGGGATTTGCATGGTTGAGGGCACAAGCTTGTTTCTTCTATTTGGTGTTTGTCCTTCGCTTGTGCTCCTCTTTTTTTTTTTTGCTTTCGTTGAACTCATGGGTAAGACATGTGAGAACTTTAAATTCTTGTAAGACTTTGTCATATGTGTGCAAGACTATGTACGTTGTTTATCTCTTGTCTTACCTTTGTGCAAGTTTGTGCTATATTGTTTATCTATCAACTTACTCGGTTTCCAAAATCTAGGGGAGTGTTGACCCTAACTTATATGCATTTTGCATTCAAAAGCAAAATTATACTAATGCATATCGTTAGGGGAGCCCGTATATATATTTTGTGAACCATTTTTTATGTGTTGTTATCATACTCCAAAAAGGGGGAGATTGAAAGAGCATATTTGATCTAGCTCTTTTGGAGTCTAATGACAACACATCAACGTGTCTAATGTGTGATTGACAAATGCAGAGAATTCACATCTTCATGAAACGTCGAGTCGGAAGCAGAGGCCCGTAAAATCGGTGCTGTAGAGTTTTTATGTGTCTGGCGTAGTACCGCTCCACTAGAGCGGGACTCATGCAGCTCAGCTGGTACTCCTCCTGGCGGTGGTACCGCGTGGTACCGCTGGTGTTAGCCAGCGGTAGTACCGCTGGTGGTACCGCCAGGGGTACCGCTAGGCCGAAAAAGCTCTCTGATCTCGCTACGGTACCGGCGGTACCCGCATCGTACTACCGTTGGGTTCCTTAAAATTAATTCGAAGGATCCTAGCGATACTACCGGTGGCGCCGCGGTAGTACCGCCAGTCCTGGCAGCTACGGTACCTCTCAGAGGTACCGCTGCAGCTGGGCCGTGCTGTGCACTTGGTACCGTTGAGAGATCAGGAAATGGTAGTACCGCTCTCCTAGCGGTAGTACCGCTGTGCAGTTTTCTGCATATAACGGTTCGTTTTTTAGGGGCCCCTATTTAAAGACTGCTTCTTCTCCAAGAAGCTCAGCTCGCCCAACATTGAAGAACACCATTATTGCAAGCTCAAGAATCAGTAGATCTCCCAATCCCTCCACCCAAACTCGTTGATTTTTGGAGGATTTAAAGAGAAGGCCCGGATCTACATCTTCACCAAGCCGTTTTACATTTCCCCCTCATTCACTTGAGGGCCCCTTTGCTAGGTTATGGAAAACCTAGCTCATTGTTGTACTTAATTGATTGTCTGTGTGATAGATTGTATCTATTCGGGAGCCCCCAATCCAATTGTGGGTTGTGCCCCGGATCGTTGTTGTAAAGGCTCCGAATCCGCCTTGAAGGTTTCCGATAGTGGAAGGTGAACCAAACCTTTGTGGTGCGGTTCATCGGAGAAGAAGGTGAAGCCTTTGTGGCTGTTGAGTTGACCTTTGTGGTAGCTCACACCTCTCCAACGAGACGTACTCTCCTAAAAAGGAGAAACTCGGGAATACATCCGTGTCTCCGCGTGCTTTCACTTTCGGTTACCTCTATCCTTGTTTATTGTTTTTACTTCGTGTACCTTGCTTAGTTGCTAGCTTGTCAGTCATATAGGTAAATTCACCATAGTTGCATATTTAGAAAATTTACCTTTTATGTCAAACCTAATTTGAAAAATAATAAAATTGGAGTAGCACCTATTCACCCCCCCCCCCCCCCCCATGTCATACGATCCTTTCAGAGGGTTTTCGCGACGAAGGCAATTTATAGGCGAAATGGTGACTCGAGAAGGCTCCAGAGTCGGCCAGGTGGGACCCAGCCAGGCCAAGCCCTGAGCCGCGGCTGGGGTCGTCTGGGGCCTGTAGGGCCCCCGGCAGGTCCCCTCCTGGAGTAGTCTTTGTTTCCATGTAAAAATAATTCATGTAAATTTTCATGCGATTCGGAGAAACTTTCCCGACTAGCTTTTCTGAAACAAAAAGACAGCAGAAAACATGAACTGGCACTGGGCATCTTGTTAATAGGTTAGTTCCAGAAAATTTGCCAACATTATATAAAAACATGTGTCAATGATATATAACAAGCATGGAACAATCAAAAATTATAGAGACGTTTGTGACGTATCACATGTCACCAGAAGGACCAAGGGGGTTTAGGGCTTGAGGTCCGAGAGATAAAAAACACAAGTGCTTACTTAGTAAATTGGTTTTTAAGCTACTTAGTGAGGAAGGTGTACGACAAGCACTGTTGTATAATAAATATCTTCAAGATAAAATGCTATGTCATGTTCGACAAACCGACTGATTCACCGTCCGAGAGTTCTTTTGTTATTGGTAATGACTAACAAACACAAATTTGGGAAGACTCGTGGCTTGATGGAATGACTTTAGCTGTCTAATATCCCGTCTTATAAAATATTGTGTGAAGAAAAAATGTTAAAGTGGCACATGTGTTGTCTCAAATGCCTCCGAATATAATAAGTTTTCAAAAGAATTTGACTAGAAATAAGTGGGCCGATTGGCTGCACATTGTGGATAGATTAATGGGTGTTTCGTTATCAGCATATGTGGATATGTTAAGCGGGGTTTAACCACTACATGTGTCTTTTCGGTTAAGTTGATGTATTTGGATATTATGAATGCATATACTAAGTAATTTCAAAAATATTTGTGGAAACTAAAAGTGCCCCTTAAGATCGAAATTATAATATGATTTTTGTATAGGAAAGTTTTGCTAACTAAGGATAATCTATGTAAGCCTAAATGGGCCAGATGTAAAAATGTGTGTTCTATGATTCGAAGGAGTGGGTGTAACATTTGTTTATATCTTGTCCTTTTGCTAGATCAATTTGGCGTTTGGTGCACTTTACTTTTATCTTTTAGTATCCAGTCTCCAACTAATGTCACTAATATATTTGGCAGATGGTTTAATTGTGATGGATAAGAACACTAAGGCACGGATTACGATAGATGTTTGTGCTTTTGGGCAATATGAAATTGTCGCAATGATGTGGATTTTAACAAAGTTAGTACTGGATCCAACAAGGTCTCTCTTTATGCCGGCGGAGCAACATAATCCTATGAATTCTAGATGTGCTTGAATGATGGCCATCATTTGGATTATCTACAGTTAGGTTGGTAGTCAGTATTCTAATAGAATACAAAATGCATAGGCAGGTTTTATTTTCTATTTTTTTGTTGGATTATTATCGTGGCCACATTGGTTGATGCTTGAGTTGTATAACTTTGATACTTACAACTATGCGATAAACGAAGTTGTGTGCATCTTCCTGATGCTGAGTGCATAATGCCATTTTTCTGAAAAAAATACTAACAAACAAAGCAAAAAAAAAAGAGAATTATCCCTGGCACTCACACCTTGACTGGAAACAACCGGAGAGGGAAGCCCAATGTGGCCAATTCACATCCATAGAACACCACCCGCCCAAAATAACAGGCCCATGCACAATGGTACTGTAACTATCCCTGAAATGGAGAACTGCGCTTTCGTTAGTGTTTCGCCGAGAAGAAGACTCTTCCGGCTAGGCCATATATCTTTAATCACTGGCGTATTGTATGTTCTACAAACCAAGGGTTTGTACTAGTACTAGACCGGCCACTTCCTCCGGTGACCTCTCCGGCCGATCCCCTCACAAACCCTTAAGGCCTCGTTTGGTTGCAGGGGGAGATATCCCAGGGAACTAAACCCCCAACGTGAATTTCCCTGGGCACAAGGGAATCCCAGGTATCCCCTCCCGCACCGGAACATAACAGATGCCATTTGGAAAGCAAAACATGGGAACGGACAGGAATGAAAGGGGAGATGCAAAATTCGAAAATAAGACCAGAATAGTACGTTTTTTCACAAGAGATACGAAAATTCAGGCATGCAAATTAATACAGAAATTTCAATTGAATACTTATAATTTGAAATACACAAATAGCTAGCAACAACTAACATCAATCTTTACATCTCCAGGCAAATAAACATAATTTAAACAACCGCCACGACATCATATGTTTAGAACATTGATTCCGTCTTGAATTAACACCATCACATTGGCATTAACACCATCACAGGACACATAAACATAATTGTAAACACTCGCCGACGGTATTCTGATCAGCATCAAAACCATCACAGGACACACAATGAAGAAGAACATATAGCCATTCCGCATCTTGAATTAGCTCTAGATACCTGCAGAGAGATCAATGCCATCTTGGTCAAATCAATTTGCAGATCTCAGTTAAGAAAGATTACAGTTTTGACAAGTGGTCGAAAATAGGACAGGTTAACTATTGTAATATTAAATATAGTACATCAGCATAAATACGACATTTAAAAGCCAGCACAATCCTATGCTTTGCACTAGCTAGGATAAACCAAATGTACAACAGCGATTTGGAGATCAAAATCTAACATGGAAATCTCAAGTTGGCAGGAAACGTCACACAGAAGTTCAGTTTTCATACATGCCTGAATGTTGAATACAAGTTCAAGGGGAGATGCAAGTTCAGTTTTCATACAAGTTCAAGGGGAAATGACTGTTACCGGACATGGCATTTTCAACAAACATTTACCAAAAAATAAAGTGGTTTAGCTACAAAAATCTCAGGGTGGGTGGGGGTGGGGGGGCAGTGCCTCCCCCCCCCCCCCCCCCCCCCCCCGCGAAGTACACATAGCTCCTCCATCGACCTACTCGGGATTATATTATCATGCTAGTTTCTCATATGAGTGTTCATGTTTTTCTGCTGATATTTGGTTTGATATTTAACTTATATGAATTCCATACACCAATGGGTCTTTGGAGTGTTCTGGTGGGTGCCGGTGGAGATGCTCTAAGCGGCAATCCAACTATTCCAGAAGTTGTTTTGGATCGATGTAGTGGGAAGCTAGCTCGATTCCCATTTCTCCAAAGTTTTGCTCTATGCCCAAAGTTTAAATGCTTGCTCCCCAACTTTTCAAAGCACGTCCAAAATTAAACAACACGTTTCTTTGTTCTAAACAAGCGGAAGCAGAAAACAACGCATGTGGTGGTATAATGCAAAAAGCTTTGAATGTTGGTGAAAATAAACACAGCAGGATGTCAATTAGACGCGCCCTATGTATATATCTTTAGTCCAAGTAGTGAAGGAACTAGCATGGTGGCCCGCGCATTTGCGCGGCGAGATTTATCATGTGCAATTACTAAATTATATTAAGATTTGGGAACGAAGGAAACATGATGATTTTAGAAAAGATTGTAGTCAAGATTAATAATGGCAAAACTATTATTCTTTATTGGTAAGTTTTTATGGTCAACTATTTTTTTATTTAATTGGGAAAACTATTTTTCATTTAGAATTGATACACTACCCAAAATATAGGAAATGAATGCAGCTGGTATGTACATGTTTTTTGATATGTACATCTTGCGGGAATAGTACTCCGTATTTGGACTATGGTTGAAGAGGTAGGCACTCCCTATTAGACTGAAGCACGTCCTCCGTTGAACTAAAAATTTCAGCCTTCTGCAATTAATATCCTTAAGGAGGATCCGTGCATAACTGGAATAATAACAAAGAACATTCTGTAAATTAGCCTCAATGGTATTATTAAATGTATATGTAAAGAGAGAGAATGTGAAATTTAGGGCGCGTTTGGTAGCCTGCAGATAGGGTGGCCCGGCCCGCCAGATCCGAGTTCCTGGCGTTTGGTTATCCGTTTTTTCTCTTGGGCCTGCATAGCACGGTCCTCAAAGCACCCTCGGGCCAGGCCCTGCAGGAACGGCCGAATCGGCCGTTTTCTTGGGGCCATGCCGAGTGGAGCGCAAGCGGTGGCAGCAGGTCGCACACGGGGAGACGCCGCGTCCCTTCAGGGACACGCGCCATTTATTCCCCTCACCGCCCACTCTCCCACTCCCAACTGCACTCGCTCTCCTCTCACCTCTCTCTCTTCGACGGCGGTTGATTCACCGGCGGCACATCGGCGGCCATTTTCGGCGGGAGAAGAAGGCAGACCATCGTCGACTTGTCCGTGGCCAAAGCGGAGCTTCGTTGTCCCATCGCCAGCCCCGAGTCCTCTCGAGTTTGTCGAGTTCTTCGTCAATGGCGGTATGATGATTTGGACTCCTTCTATCTATCTTTCGCAGCATAGATCTGTAGATCCGGCTTGATTTACTCCGGTATTATGACATGCACCGTAGATCTACGCCGTTTTAGGGTTCATTACAGATCTGTGCTTGCACTGAAAGCAGGTTCCATTTTTTTTGGTGTGTTCTTCATTTTGGTGTGTTCTGGTCATTTTGGGGTGTTCTTCATACTTGATCCATGGTTTTACAGTATGTTACAAAGTCCGATCTATTTTTCTCTGGCCTATGATGAATCTGCAGCTACCAAACGCGCCCTTCGTGATAGAGGTTGTGGTACTGAATCTTGTGCAACTTACGATTAATGGATTATGATGTGTTCTTGGTTCAGTAGTATCACCTCTTTCAAACGTACCATGTCATAATGCAAGTCTGAGGCCTAGTTGCAAGAAGACTGCCTACAGAACCAAGGGTAATGGCAATCAGAGTGCTATTATTTGTACTTTGTTCTTGTAGGCACTCTTTTGGCCCACTGATACCTTCACATATGAGGCTTGAATATAGATTTTTGCGCCAATGATGAATGGTTTTGCATTAAGGAGTCAGAGAATGCATTGCAACCACAAGGCAGCCACCAAAATTGAGCAGCATGCACAATTCCACTTGTGTGTTCTGCTCGGTTTTGTTGGTTGTCATGCAGTTCTTATTTTGATTCTAGAGCTCAATGTAGTAGCTAACTGAGGCATGTTGAGGCAATTTAGGTCCATGATGAAATGTGTTAGAGCTGTCGCCTGCTGACTGCCAGCAAAAGTTATAAACAGCCACCATCTTATGTGACTGTTTTTTTGTTTTGCTAGCTAGTCAGTAGGCACTTACCTGGTTCTACATGTGCTGAGATCAAGCAACACTTTTTTTTGCATTCGATTTTGAGTTGCAGCTATGATTTTCGTGTAAGTCTTAAGGCCAATGATGTAAGGGCTGGGACACAACCATCACCACCAGACGTCCAACAAAAATGAGAACCAGTCACAGATCGTTGTGGCTTCTACTTGCTTTTGTTGGCTAGTCTGGTGGGAAATTTGTCTCAACCATCTCTTCAAACTGAGGCCACCCAGTACAATCTCCATTACAATGATGAAACTGGGGATTACACAAAGTGTTATAACCCATACCATTATCTTTGTAGCAGGCTTCGAACATGACAATGACCACGGATGACGTTGACACCGTATTCAAAAGAAGGAAGGCAACTTATGGATGGATCAAGGACACAGCCTCCCCTAACCATTTCTGCAAAGTGGTGCTAGCACCCGGACTTGACCTCCTCCCAGTTCCTGCCGCCTTCAGGCCCTACTTGGGGAGGTGCCTGGCGATATCACTGTCAAGACGAACACTGGGTGCATCTGGACTATCAACGTTGTTGATGTCAGTGGAAGAGCTTGCCTCGTCAAAGGTTGGCCAGCATTTGTCATAGCACATGGCTTAGATCTTGGTTATCTGATCATGTTCAAGAAGCTCGGTCGAATGGAGTACAAGGTGATCGTCTTCGACAACTCTGGCTGTGAGGTGGTGAGACGGTGCCCTGAACACCCACTGAACTTCAAGAAAGACGAAGACTGTTGAATGTTCGTCCTAGGTAGATCAGACTAAGTTTCTGCGAGGCTATTTCTATATGTCGATTATGGTACTTGGTTAAAACTATCGTACTTCTATGCTATGTTGATCATGTTCATTTGTGTGCATTTCATAGTCTGGTAACCTCACCATAGGCTGCAAGAGGTTACCGTAGCAGCAGCATTGCATAGAACCAAACACATGCCTGCTTGCATTTGAGCATGCAGTCGACGTAACCAAACACGCATTCAGAGTGGCTAAGCTCATGCGACGTTCTTTGCTGCAGGCTACCAAACAACTAGCCCAACATGGCCTAGAGTCCGTTTTAGCCTAGCACTGCCCTCCCCAGCCTGCCCGTCGCAGGTGAGAAAGGGCTGCAGGTTACCAAACGCGCCCTTAGTGAACTCTCGAGTTAGTTACCAACATTTTGGAATAGTACGTAGAACTATTATTTGAAGAACATCACTCATAATTCTCTTCATATTATTTATGAAGCCCGGCCCATAGCATTGCTGATTCATTAATATATTTTTACATGTCTAGAATAGATAGTGAAAAAGCATAAGTCTGTTTAGTCAAATATCTGAGTGTACTATAAGTTTGATGACCTTCAGGACGAATTGTTGTAAAACAAAAAAAAGCGGCAGCTGCTGCTAGTACATTCAGCAACCAGTCGGTTTGCAGTTTGCATGAGAAAATATGTTAATCCGTTTACAGAAAATTAAACCGTTTCAAAAAAGAAAATATCTTAATCATAGTTCCATATAGGTGTGTTAACCAAGCCTAGCTACCAATTTTACAAACAAAATGAAATGTCGTAGCAGTATTCATCATTTCTACAGTGAGAATCTTGATTGCTTCTCATCTTGATGTCTTCTCACACTGATCAGAAATTATTTATCTTGTTCCAATGTATGACTGGTGTATACAAACATATTGCACATGTAGAGAAAAATTACGGACATGCAGCAAAAGCAAATCAGACTAAATCATAAAGCCGGGGCTCTATGACTCCGGATGTTGACGGTTTCAAAAGATGCCGTGTACTATTTTCCACAGCGCGCATGCTCCGCTGGCTCTAGCTCGATGAGGATGTTTCGCATATCTCTACAACATACAATCACACAAGAATTCCTGGTTTGTGGTGACTCCACCTCATCATGCATTTTGGGTCTTGGATGGACCTACATGCATGTGATTACTTTATGCCTTTGGATTTTTGATGGGCCCACATGCATATAATTATTTTATGACATCTTTTAATATATGTTAGTACAACACAGGCGAACCAAGTTTTGAAAAAGCACAGAATCAACTCTATCTAATCTCATCTATCGAATCCCGTCCATATACACAGCTGTATTTTGATTTGAGAAAAGATATAAACGAAATATATGCATGTCGACGAGTAGTTTTCATTCTCGTGCTCAGTTTCGAATTTTGTCACTTATAACTTATTAATTTTGGACCGAAGTTCGTATCTTTTTTAGACAAATTTTATCAAATTTGTCGCACTCGTTTAACAGTTTGAAATTTCCTTCGACAACTAGATCCATCTCGCCTTTCCCCATAACTTTCTTATTTCAACAGACATATTCATATAAATATTATACTATATGTACGTGTATTGTGACCTAAAGTCAACTCTTAACCAATGCATAATAGATTAGCTTTCTACTGTGGAGATTAGTTTTTTTCTAGAAATACATGACATTTCAGTTAAATCGTTAATCCTTCAAATAATAGTAGTGGCAGTTTTCTCATTAGTATCAGAAAAATAAATGATATGACTTATGAGTTTAAAATATTTTTTTGTCATAAACTTTGTGCCGAATATCCTCATAGCACTCACAAAATTGTTATAATGAAGCGATATAACATATTTTGTTTATCTGTCAAACTAAACATGAAAAAAAAGATAAAACGTCTTATTCAAAACCACAACAAGACAACAAAATAAAGAAACAAATACATTAAATGAAAACAATTAAATCCAGCGCGGCAAAACGCGTCGTTACCTTCTACTCACTCCGTTCCAATTTAATTGATTTTCTATGCACCACATGTGGATATATCTAGACATGTTACATGCTTAGATACATCCACATGTAGTGCATAGCAAGTCAATTAAATTGGAACGAAGAGAGTAGTACTGTAATAAAGTTCATGGATTGATGACCATGGTTGGGTTTTTTTTAAGATCGGAGCCTAGAGCACGGGGAGCGAACGGAGGAGAAATTAAAAAAAAAACTCAACAGATCGGTAGTCGTCTAACTTGAAGACGATGGGAGTTAAGAGGACGTGCCTAGAGTCCGGACTTCTACATATTGCACATGTAGAGTTGTCCGTGGCTCATAGTTCTTCAGGTACTAACGTGACATATTTTCATGTCCAAAACCATAGGTGTTTGTGCATGTTACGTAAAATCTTTAAATCATAACCGTTGCAATTATGAACCATCAAGTTTGGACGGAACACATAATTTTAGCGGATGTGGACGATTTTGGTGGCTTCTTTTTCTATTGTTTTAAGTATATACTATATACACGTCAAAAAAGTATATACTACTCCCTCCGTCCAAAATAAGTGTCTCAAGTTTGCTCAAAATTAGAGATATCTAGACATGTTTCATGATACATCCACTTTTTGCCAAACTTGAGACACTTATTTTCTGGACGGAGGGAGTATATAATAGATTCCTCTAAGCAATTCCTGAAGGAGGAGAAAGGTTTCAACTCACTGGTCATGGTTTTCCTAGAATCTGTCGAACCAATAATCGTCATTCGTCATGGTGTTTGGGAGGGTCCAACAGCAATGTAACAGGGCTACTCTTTGTATGATCATCTGTAAGAACTCTAGCAATAGATGGTGGACGAAGTAGTGGAGATTGAGCGCGTTATGTGTAGTTAAGAGCATCTCCAACCATGGTTGCCAAACCGCCCCCCAAACGTCCGGGCGGACAGCTCGGACATGATTTGGGGTAAAAACACACACCCAACCGTGGTTGCCAAACTCTCCCTATACGTCCGGGCTGTCCGGCACACCCCAAACTCACCCCATATTTGCCTTGGGTTTGGGGGCGACCGGACGTGCCCGGACGCGTCCGCTTTCCTTTGTTTTCCTTTATTTTATCATTCATTGATTCTTCTCTCTCCTTCTCCACCAATCACATGCAAATGACTCCACAATTTGGGGAGGTTTTGGAGGACGCGGTTGGAGGAGACCACTTTTAGGGGTGGTCCGGTCACTGTCCGTGGACATGTCCGGACGTGTCCGTGGACAGTTTAGGGGCCAAATTTGCCCATCGTGGTTGGAGATGCTCTAACCTTGTCGTAATTGGCAATCTTGCTTTAGGAGGGCGTCGGCTCCGGACCAGCCTACTTTGGGGCCCACACAGTGTGCACATGTTGGTATTCTATATAGTATAAAATTTACTAGCAAAACGCAAATAGTCAACTATGAGGGCCCAAAGGCTGTGGAGCAATGAAATAAGAAAAAGACTCTTAAGGCCATCCAGCTAGGTTAGAAACGTGAGGGAACGCCACAGTTCGATCAATACAGCTAAAAAAGCATGTTTCAGGCAGAGTCGATCTTCACTTGGTACAACATGAGTAGATGGCCGTAATTTCTTCTCCCTTACTTGCTTATCTTCCATGCCCTCCAAATAAATCGCCGCATACTGATATTTTGATTTACTCTTAGTTCCTTCGCTCCTATGAGTTTCATATGTGTACTGTAAGCACTACCATGTCGATAGCTGTGTTATGGACTCATGGATTTAGAATTATTATGAAACATGCCCGTGCTTTGCAACGGAATGAAGAAAAAAGAACATTTGGTAAACAACGTGTGCACAACCCAATAGAATAATTTTATTGTTCTACCTAGTCGGCAAACCGCCAATTTTGGCGCAAAGTAGATCGACCCGAGTAGAATATTTTTTATTTTTCTATCTAGTCTGCAAACTCAGGAAATTGTACTCCATCCGATCCGTTTAAATTGTCGTCAGAAAACAACAACAACGCAACCAGTGCATCTCGTACATACAGACTTTTTTCGGATTGGAGGGAGTAGTAGATTTCTCATTGTGATATGTGAAAAGTAAAAAATCCTGCAAAGAAGAAACAAACGGTAGTGCATCATGATAAAAAAGAAACAAATAAATCACGATAGATAACGGATGAACACGGTGAGCACCACGATGTCGTTGGGCTTCCCGCCATAGAAGTTGTGCATGGGGGCTTGCATTTAGCCATAAGTGATGAAAAGTCTTTAGTTTGGCTCCTCGACGTCTCGTACGGCGAGTATCCTGCGTCGTGCCCATCCCACCACCTGCTCCATCCCGATCGGCGATCACCACATCTTGCATCCCTCACCCGAATCTCTCTGATGTCCGTTTTGGCGACGCTGTCCCTGTTCCCACGGGCACTGAGCTGGAACGGGCTGTTGAAATAGTATTGCTATGGCCGCGAAAGGTGTCCACAACTTACCTTATCGATCGTTCGTAATAATTTGTCTTTCTTAGTACTTGCCGTTTTAATTGGCTTGATTTGTTATTTTACTAGGCAAAGTTGATTATGCAATGCAGTCCATCCATAGAGACCATGGCTTCTCGCTTTGTTCATGACAATCTGGCTGCGGATCAGGAGCCTTCTGATACGTGCATTTTATATCATCATCTATACTACTTATACCGCCATATTAGGATGTTATTTGCATTATTATATCATTGTTTTTACATGTTTTCGATGATTTAGGGGACTTTCCTACAAAGTCCCTATTTTTAGTATTTAATTTCTAGTAGGCAGAAAACCTCTTTTTTCATGTTTTTATTGTTTCAGGAGTTACGAAGGCCCAATTAATAAAAGGAAAATTGCATAGCTGGTTTTTCTTCGGGAGAACACCAGAGGGAAGAAGAAGCAAGCAAGGAAGGCCACGAGGCCCAAAATGGGTGGGCCCACGCGGCCAGATTCCCTGACCGCGTGGGACCCACCAAATGGCGCCTCGGGCACTTCCTCGCCTGGGGCTTTTTAACGAGGTCTCCGTCTCACTCGAAAAGTAACGACCTAATATTTCCAAGTCCATCCGAGGTCGCGGCGGCGGCGAAACTCCTGATTCCCTCCGAGGGGGATCAGATCCGGCTGCTCCGGAGAAAGGGTAAATCATCATCATCGTCATCACCTCTCCTCCTTGGCGTGGGAACAGGCCTCTACATCATCACCATCACCAAGACCAGCACCATCTCCATCATCATCTCCGTGATCCACTCCGTTCCCCTCGTAGTTTGAGAGTTGCTATACCATAGATACCTGAATCGTGCTCCTATTCATGTTTGTGATTGAGTACTTGTCATTATTTGTTGGTGGAGTTATACTTTCAGATTGTGTGGTACCATCTATGCCACTGATCATCACCATGTTTGCACGTTGTGAGTAGTTCTCGTATGTTCCTGAGGGCATAGGATGAATTGGCAATGATTTATATATGACATGTGTTGGTATTTTGTCTAGTGTTTATCTTTTTGTATGATTCTATGAAGGTGTTGTGCGAACGTCGACTGCACAACACTTCACCTATATGGGCTCATAGGAGAACACCGTAGTATAATGGCGCGAGGGAGACTTGGGAGGACACGAAAGCCTGAGACCGAATCATTAAGTTACTTTACGGGGTATTAGTATCAGGGACCTAGAGCGTAATGATATGGTGGGATTTTATATCTTAATAATTCTTATGCTGTCATTTAATTGGCCACATGATCCATCATAAGTGGTTTAGTCTATTTATTTAGATGTACCTAATAATAGCTCCGTCCGAAGAAGATTAAAACTAGACAAGATATTCAACGTGTTGTTTAATAAATCTATATGCCTAGCAATATCCATGTCGCCCTCGGAAACGTTTTCCACATATAAGTTACACATCACTTGAGCTTGTCCTCTTACACATAGAGGATTGGGCTTTCTCTCTCTTTGAGAGCTTTTACTTGTACCATTTACCTGCTGCATTGTCACTGTCTTGCAATTATACAATCGAAAATACCAAAAACACTTGCATCTTTTATTGTTTATTTAACATTTCTAATAACCAATACCTTCAGCTCCTCGTGGGTTCGACAACCTTTTCTATTCGAAAGGTACTACAATTGATCTCCTGCACTTGGGAGTCATCACCTTCCCATGCAATATAGGGGAGGAGAAGAATCCACTCTACAGATATGCACTTCTCCATCCACAAACCAAACTTTGAACCTTATAATGACCAGGCAACCTGAATGCAAAACACAGTCATTCAGTTTGTCTTTCTCCATGATGCAGTCTCTCTGTAGACCTACAAATATTCAAAGCCGAAACCTGAAAATACCACGAACGTTGCTACCCAATTCTTGCTGGAGATCTGTGGGGTTTTCAGATATGGGACATACTGATGGCAGCTCCAGCGGCATGTAGGGGCACGGTCACGAGCGTGACGGGCTCAATCGCCGGGATGTGCATGAATGCCTGGTCGCGCAAGAATGCGGCGGCATCGGCGTCGACGCTGCCATCGGGGTACCCACACACGCCGAGGAAGTGCTCGTCCTAGTCGTGGTCTGTTAGGTTGCAGGAAGCCGACTCCATCTTCAGAACCCTCGTCGTGTTATCCTCGATCGGAGGTCAACCCGATCGAGAGGCACTTCCTGGAGTTCTCCAAACTAGTGGTGGCGGCAGCACCAATGGGATGAAGCTAGCGACACGTCCTTCCTTGCCGCCTTCTGGTGTGGCCGTGTGGGCGAGACACAGTAGCCGAGTGTGAAGGCGACGTGGAGAGCGTTGGGGGCTCGATAGTTGATCTAGTTCAGGGTCTACTTACTGGATCTCCTCCAACTTCTCCATCGTGCTCTCCTCCAACTTCTCCATCGTGGTCTTCTTAGGTTGTTCGATCGATGCGTGGATAGGGTTGGTATATATTGTGTATGTTTCGTCATGGTCAATCTTGTCTCCCCGATAAACTAGATCTACGTGGAGCGGTGGAGTTCTTTTGTACCATGAGTGCCTAAAACGATGGTCGACGAAGCGAAGCCTATGACGTACGAAGGAAACCATGGACTCCGATCCGATTTTTATTATGCATGGGAGGCCCAGGCGAGCGAGCGATCGATGGAGGAAACAAAGCCACGACGTACGAAACCAAACCAAAACAGATGGACGAAATTTTGGGGGAAGAAACACTCCTTCCTTTATTATTACTAGTAAACATGCCCGTGCGTTGCAACGGGAGTAAAAAATAACAGTTGGTCGGAAAACATGTGGTACAAATTATACTCGATAGATTCTCATAGAATAAATTTATTTTTTCTACCCAAATGAGCATAAAAATAACTCGATGTGAAAAAAAATATGTTGATACATTCTTATCTATATGATAATTTGATATAAATTTATATCATATATGACCTTTTGGTATACAATTTTGTTGCGATATATGCAAGGTTCTCCATCTAAATTGAATCTTTACATGGTGCGTTGTGGCCAAACTCAGAATTGGTTAATTTGCTATATACAATTTTTTAGTCCATTACCGCATCAGCATGTCCTCTCCACACCGTCGAAAACTCTCCGCTACCCCCACCCCGCGTCTATCTTGTCGCTGCAGTCCCCCATCTTTGCACCCGTCACTCCTCTAGCCTCCCCATCCACGGGATCCCGCCTCCCCACTCACTGCATAGGACGAACTTGTCTAGGTTTTTAGTAACGAAATGAAATTTAGCACATAAAAAACCGATGTGCCCTACCTTGCCACAACGAACAAATTACACTTAGTAACCAAAAAAATCTGGGGATAGCGTTTTTGCACTGGGGAGCCTCCTGGTTTTTATAATGTATTTTATAACACATTCGAAATGTCAAGAAAATCAGACCAAAGATTTCATGTGTACATGTTGACGTTCTATGTGCTCACAGAGTCATTTCAAGGAAACCTGACATTTTTTGTGTCGTGTCTAAACATACAAAATCTATTACTAAAAGGTTTTTCATGAGACATTTTTTTGTGTTTTTGCACATACATTAAAAATGTCGGTTTTCCATGAATCGTGGGAGCATAGAATATCGACATGTACATGCCAAGTTTTTGTCCCAAACTTTTTGACATTTCAAAACGTTGTTTTTGGCAGGAGCATATGCTCCCATGTGCGAAATTAAATATCCGAAAAGATTCTCCAAAATGTCAACAATTAATAATTTGTATGGTATTGTAAAGTGCAGTACAAGAAAAATTATGGTAATACAATGGATCAAACCTACATGTTTAGTATGCGAATAACAAATCTAGCACACTATGCCATATCCGTATAAAATGAAAACATGTGCAGTACACATTATGTCACTGAAGTTCACGGATACATACAACAAATTCAGTAATGCTTACTGAGTTCAGCTAGTGCACCTAGTAAATCAATGAACAGTCTTGCTTGCAACTCAGGTTCCACATAAACAGCATGTTTCAGGTACATCCTACTGCTTAAGCCAAACATCACGGCAATTACCCGGGATGGAATGCAAGAGTGTGGCATCGGAGGAGCAGAAGATTGTACTGCAATCGACACAAACAGTATTTCTCTTCTTCTGTGAAAAGAAAAAAATACAGCTTCACTGCTCCCGAACAGAACTCTGTCTGCACAAAGGCACTGGAGTAGGCCTTCGATGACAGCGAGGGGGCTAGTGCTCCTCGCAGCCGTGCGGGAGTTCAGAGTTGAAGGTGAGGCAGCCGAAGTAGACTCCCGGAGGACGGCTGGAACCCGCTGGTGGACTCCCGCGGCAGCCTGGTGTGGACTCCCAGCGTGCCGAGGGGATCGGAACTCGGAAGCGGTGGTGTTGTGCATGGTGATGGCGAGTTGGGAAACCATGGACTCCGATCCGATTTTTATTATGCACGGGAGGCCCAGGCGAGCGAGCGATCGATGGAGGAAACAAAGCCACGACGTACGAAACCAAACCAAAACAGATGGACGAAATTTTGGGGGAAGAAACACTCCTTCCTTTATTATATATATATATATACTAGGAAACGTGTCCGTGCGTTGCAACGGGAGAAAAATTCCTCTTTAAGTACATCATGGTTATCTTGAAATACAAAATATCATGTATATCATTTATAAATAAATGACTACAGATATTTCAGCACTGAAATAACTTTTTTATCATGGTTATGAGCTGTGAACAAACATGAATCTAGCGGAGCAACAGAGTGAATCAACCTGTGTAAAAGTTAGTGTGGTAGCTGAAGCTTTGCTCTCTATTTTTTCATGCTGGACCTCTATATTCAAAGAAAGTCGGGCCCTTTTTTTGTTCATGAGCTCATCCCTACCATTGCTGCTCGTAGCTGCTAGCTCTGCTCTGCATATAGCTCATCCCTGCTCCGATGGCGCTACTCGCCGCTCCATTAGTCGCCTCCTCCCAAACCTATGTAGCCAATGCAGCCCCAGCACCTGTGCCGTCAGCAATGACAATCCAAAGCGGGACACCAAAGACATGAGGCAAATCGGATCAGGAAAAAATTAACTGAACAAGCAAATCGGCTCCTTAAACTTTAGCTGGAGCAACCTGGTCGACGGACCGGTGAATTCGTTCTGCCGCAGTCTGAAACGCGCCTGTAGCAGCAAAGGGCGAGTGGCCGCAGCTGCCGTCGAGTTAATCTGGAGATGTGCGTCCACCACCACAGCCAGTGCGACGTCTCAACCTAGCTCGATGCGGCTTCTCAACGAGCAGACAGTCCGACGGCCGTGCGAAACGCGCCAAGCTCCACGCCTACGAGAGCCTCGCCACTGTCGACGCCTCGACGGGCAGAGGCCCGACGCCGTCCGAGAGATGGGTTGGTTTTAACTGCTGCACTGCCACACCGGATTACGGCAGCGAGACCGTCCATGGGGCGGCGGCAGGCAGGGATAGCGGAGCTGGAGGAGACTGTGCGGAGGATGGTCATGGAAGGTCTCAGGGTACATGGCAAGGCTCGGAGCGAGCCCGTGTGTCATCTGTTCCAGATGTCCAGCGAGAAACAGAGGGGAGTGATGTAAGGCCGAACGGGTCGCACGAGGACACCATGTCGCTGAGCGTGTTCAGTGGTGCGCCAGCACGAGGTGGACAGGCTGCATTTGTAGGCCACGGCCGCTGGGTCCTCGACTCCTCGTCCACCGCTCGCCGGCATCGCTCGTCGTCATGACCGGAAAAGATCTCCAGGTTCGAACCAACTCGGACCTTTGCTACTCGGCATCGATCTTCAACTCCTCTATCGATTTTTCTCGCCTTGATTTGCCGGGGCAGGGACGTGAGGAGGTACTCCGCCATGCTCATCTCCGTGCCCGCCGAGTCTACGATCCGGGTGGTCGACGAGCTCGTGGAGGAGGCCGGCGGCCGCCTTCGCTGCTTCTGCGCCAGAACCACGATCAATGTTTTTGATATATATTTCGTGCGAGACAGGGGAGTCCCTATCAGATATGGGTGCGGGCGACGGACTTTGACTCTGACACGGAATCATTGTTGGAGACGCGTAGGACGGAATACACGATTAGGTAAAGAAAGCGATCGGTGTTGACCAAAGCACATGAGGAGGAAAGTAAAAATACGAAACGGTATGTGACTTATGGGTGGCAGTGGTGGGTAATTTTCACCAACTCTAGGGGTAATTTCAACGACGTACCACAAGAAACCTTAATGCCTTTATTATTAGGTATAGATATCGCCTTTGACTATTTGAATCTAGTGGTTCATTAGCGTTCACTCTACGGACCTCTTTTTTAAAAAAATGGCCGGACGGATAATCAAGAAAACGGAGGACTTATATTTTCTTCTAATTGACACCAATAAATTTAGGTGTCCTTGCTCGTTTACTCAAAACACCTTTTTTCGTTTTGAGAAAAGAAAGATGTCAGTTTTTTCATTCTCCTTTGTTGAAGTACTTCTGCTCCAGTGGCTAGGGAGGGGGTGATGAGGGGCTAGGGGGCATTTTTGCCCTTTATTAGGGGGAGAAAATGGGCCTAGTACATGGCATTTTTAGTTAACATTTGCTAAAAATTAAATGGTTTTATCTTAAAAAATCTCAGGATGGGGTGGGGGTGGGGGAGGGGGGCAGTGGACCCCCTGAATTACATATAGCTCCTACATTGTCCTGGTCGGGATTATATTATCATGCTATTTTTTCATATGAGTTTTCATATTTTTCTGCTTATACTTGGTTTGATATTTAACTTATATGAAATCCATACATTATAAGTATCATGTGATTTTTATTTACTATACTACTATTGTGAGAGCCCTTTTTTTAGTTTGCCCAGGGCCTGTAGCAAGTCAGGACTGCTTGTTGTCTTCTAGAAAACTATAGTACACAATTTGCGTGTTCTCGAAAAAATACTACTCCCTCCGTTCCTTGTTCTAAGGTGTATAGTTTTTCCTGAAAAGTAAAACTTGAATAACTTTAACCAGTATTTTACAAAAACTATCAATATTTAAAATACTAAGAAAATAAAATATGAAAATATATGTCATGATGAATCTAATGGTACTGATTTGATATTGGAATTGCTAATAATATTTCTAAAATCTTGATCAAAAATTGTCAAGTTTGACTTTTCAGAAAAAACTATACACCTTATAATAAGAAACAGATGGAGTACTAACTTTTCGTGTTTTTCTCCATGCATGCACTGAAGCTAGATCACATGGAGCGTGACTATTCCGTCTTGGCCGCGAGGACTCTCTACACGGTGTTGGCATGCGCCTCCTTTTTCGTCACGCCCTTACCCTCCAATCGCCACCCCATTTTCCTTTTGGTAAGTGTCATATTTACATGCGCCTCTTTTTATGTGTTAATAAAGTAGATGTCATTTGCATGCATATGTAGTATCTACGAGTTCCCTGAAATAAAGCACGTGTTTTTTGTTGATTAATCTTTTTTGAGCAATTTTATTGATTAATCATTTGCAAATTAAAGATAACAAACATTGATTCGTACTACGTGTGTGTATTAACAATTAGTATTGTCCAGGGCTCAAACTTCTTTGCGATGATTATGGGCCCGATTATACTAGGCTCCCACGTGGCTAGCCTGAAAACCTCGATGGTGGGGGGGGGGGGGGGGGGGGGGTACATATAATTTTTTTCTTTTCCAAATTCTCGAAATACCTTTCGCCCTGTTTAGTCCCTTGGGTACAATTAAGTTAAAATAAAGTGGTTTTAGCGTAAAAAATATCAAGATGGGGTGGGGGTGCGGGAGGGGGCAGTGGCCTCCCTGAATTACACATAGCACCTCCATTGCCCTGCTCGGGATTATATTATCATGCTATTTTCTAGAAAGTAAAGACCGTCACTGCCGTTTTATAAATAAATCAAAGTCTTCTCCTAATTGATGGCCGTCTTAACAAATTTAATAAGAACTTTAGTTCTAACAATGTGTGCAATTTTAGTGTGTAGATGATGAAATATATAATTGTTGAATGAAATGTTTAGGAAACTAAGATATAGGATGAAATTCAGTGCACCTGATGATAGACTGCACAAGATTATTTTTTGCTAACTTCGAGTTTTCTTGATTACTAATGTATGTAATTGGAAAATATCCCATCGCTTGGCAGTGGAACTATTTTTCGGATGCTTTGATGCGTGATGGATCCTATACAAGTATACATGGTCCATATACTCCCTCCGATTTTATTTACTTCGTGTTCTTGGTTTCTTTAAAGTCAAACTTTTTAAATTTTGACCAAGTATATATGAAAAATATCAACATCTATAACATTAAATATATATTATGAAAATATAAATTATGAATATTCCAATAATGTTAATATTTTATTGTAGATGTTTATAATTTTTCCTATATATTTGGTGAAATTTTGCAAAGTTTGACTTTGACTAAACCCAGAACGCAAAATAATTGCAAATGGAGGTAGTATATAGAAAGAAGAGAGCTGTCAGCGAGGTAGATGGGGTGGAGTTTTCGTACCCGGGAGCTTATCCTCCCAGTTTTTACTTTTAAAATACATTTTAAACATATTTCATAATATATAAAAATTAGATAAACAATTTTGTGGTATATCTCGATGATCTATGTGCTCACAAAGTCGTTTCATAGAAAACCAGCATCTTTTATGTCTTGTGACCATAAGAATAGTAGTGAAACTATTTATGTATCCATATTTTTTTCGGATTCGAAGTCAGAGCTGATAGTGTGCGGTTACGAGTATAGAATCGAAGCCTCCCAAATACGAATACAATCTAAATACGGTTCGGCAAATAAATATTTTCACAAATGTCGCTTCAAAAATAGGACTGACGTATAACACATGATATGGATAAACATGTTAAAAATTAACTTATGTATTGTGATATTCCAAGATAGAGAATTTGTAATACCTCATACTTTCATGTCTAGACAGAGCTGGCATCTAGGGATTCATCGTTAGGTGAACAGACATAGGACCTTCAGTTTTGTGACGGGCCACCGTTTTACTTGTTAGTGGGCTTATGGTTTGAGGTATTAGTTGCCAGATATTTTATCCGGATACTCGCTGGATATAACCGTGAAATACTGTACATCTTTGGATATAGACAGATACTAGTAAAATCACATCCTTTTCCGTATCTGTTAACTATCCGACTGAATCCCGTATTTGACGTCGATGAGCCTCGGTCTATCGGAAATAATTTGTACCATTTTAATCCCTAGTTGTATGGAAATACCAGGGGCGAAATGTCGATTTGGAGGACAAGCTCCATGCAGCCCTTTTTTGGATTTTTTGAAATTCACATTTTTAACTTACAAAAAACTGAAACAAATACCTAAAAGTTGTCAATGAAGCATTATATAGTGCTGCAAAACTTTAACGCCAAATAGTTTTTGTTCCGACCTAAACAAAAATGAAAAATCTGAATGGTTTCAAAATTTGCACTGTTCACTACTCCCTCTATTAATTTGGAACGGAGTGAGTACTTCAGATATAGAAATTTGTCATTTTTATAATTCGCGTTAGATTCTTGCACACTGGTTGAAGTTGAAGTCGTCATTATCTACGTCTAGAAAAATCATAATTTTTTAAAAACTTAGAGATGTGATTTTTAAATTTTTCAAAAAAGGGCTACATGAATCTTGTCCTCCAAACCGACGCCGTGCTTTGAGATGGGTGATACAAGGACGAAGAGGATACGGCCCAGCCCATAATTTTGTCCTCCCTGAGGGCAGGAAAGGCTACGCAAACTGCGGTCCGGGAGCTGTTTTATGCTTTGCTTTTTTTTTTTTTTTTTTTTTTTTTTTTTTTTTTTTTTTTTTTTTTTTTTTTTTTTTCCCCAGCCCACCAGAGTTCAAACCCAGGTTTGACGCTGGTGTTTCTCATTTAAGGCGGAATATTCTTCAGTGGGAGGCGACGTTCCCGTCGACAGCGAGGCGCCCGTGGTGACTTCGTCAATCTCAAGACTCGACCCGCCGACTCAGTCTCTCGGAGGTGCTCATAGGGGTAGGGTGTGCGTGCGTGCGTTCATAGGGGTGAGTGTGTGCGCGTGTATATGAGCGCTTGCGTTGTACTGTGTTTCGCAAAAAAAAAAAAATGCTTTGCTTTTTTTTTGTTTTGGGAAAATGTTTTATGCTTCGCTGCAAGGTCTATGCAATCGATCTTTGTTCATCACAACAGGCCCAGGAAGCGGAGGAGAACAGCACAGAATGAGCAGCCCGAGTGCTGTGGCAGCCCAACTCCGGCTACCTGGGCTCAGAGTGGTCCCAGGTTTGGAGTTTAATTTGCCCTGCGAGATTGTTTATCACCAACTTTGTTAATCACGTGTGTGTGTGTGTGTCTAGAACCAGTGCACATGTTCGTTCCTTAACCCAGTCATTTGCATGTCAAGTTGCATAGGGATTTGAGCCCTCGGGGGAACCTCGTGACAACACGTGTCTAGAATCGTGGAGAAAAGTTCATTTGTAGGAAAGTTCCTAGCTAGCTAAAGACCTTAGCTAGAGCCATGGAGCGCAAAGAGTTATATATGTGTGTTGCCTACAGCTAAAAGTGCAAAGATGCAAGCCAAAGTCACGGCTGCAAGGCATTGTTTATTTCTCTTGCTGACACTCATAAAATGAAAAGATGCTTCCGCAGATTTCAGGGCTTGACGGTCTAGATGGCATGGCTACGGTGGGTGACATATGCTGGTTGTGATTTCTTTCCAAAATGGAGGATAAATTCCCGCGTCTGCATCGGTCGATAAAAACCTATTTTATTATTCATTATTTAAAATCCAGCAACCAAAAAAAAATTACAGCAACCGGATAAATTTGACAAGGAAAAGAAAAGCCGAGGCCATATGCCCCGCAACAATAATTAACCCGGCCAAATGATCACTAACAATATGGATAAAATACTGAAAAAAACAAAATGTATAAAACTAGTAAGTAAACCTTCGAAAAGGAATCGTCGCATGTGTGACGACGATGACGAGTCCAACCATATGTCGATCTGCGGATTTTCATCCATAAAGCCAAGTTTCGAGCAACCACTTCCATTGAGGCCACGACGCAAACGCTCGCGTCGATGTTGCCTGGTCAAATTCCCGTCTTCCCAAAACGCGAGATGTGACTCTCGTCTATGTGGCGGTGGGCCGTGCTAGTACCTCCAATTTGCCCCTGCTGTGATATACCCCGGGCCGGGGGTTGCAGTTCGAGTAGGGGGCGATATCCGTGCTTTCAAGATGACCGCCGGTGTTGTAGGCGGCGACTCATTCGGGCGATGCCCCCTCTTTGGAGGCGTTTTTTCATGGCCTGTCGTGTTTTCCCTTTATCGAGCGCATGGGATAATCGGTTGGCAGTGTCATGACGTCGTCACATAAATGGAGGCATTACGTAGGTTGCTTGTTGAGTTCCCAAGGCGGTGTGTTGGCGTCCAAGGTGTAATGTACGCCGATGTCAATACTCATTAGAGGAGATCGTCTCTAGGTTGCCCACTCACCTACTCCTCCTTAGCGCATGGATGGGAGTTCGCTAACCCAGACTGTGCGGAGTCATGGTCATGATGTTTTGTGTCTTGTCTCCTCGTCATTACATTAGACAGGACAAGTCGTTATAGTCGTTGCCAGAGAGCTCGCTTAAATCTCGGGGATTGACGTATAAGTTGAAAGGTGTTGTAATAGCCGCCGGGCTCTTATTTACACAACTACTACGTACTCCCTCCGTTTTTTAATATAAGATGTTTTAGCTTTTGTCCACATGCAAATGCACACAAATGTATGTAGACATATTTTTATGTGCATGTTCACTCATTTTAGTGTGCATATAGACAACATGTGTACCAACTAAAACATTTTATATTAAAAAATGGAGGGAATATATGATAAACCTTTTTGGTAGTGTATATTCTGAAAATAAAATGTGCCAAGATTTTGTTTGAATGAGATAACAAGTAGTACTCATAATGTCACACACCTAGAAGGTAAAGTGAAATTCACTCTAACAATTTAAAACGTGGAAGATATCGACATTATTGTGGTCCAGGAAATAGTGGCGTCGACATTAAGCAAATATAAATCGGTGTGACATGAGCAAGAAATTAAGATGACGCTAGCAGTGTGAACAACCTTGACATGGTACGTTACGGTCACAGCTGAAGAATTAAATATCTGTGTGTAATAAATACAGTCCTGAGTCAAGGTCGTTCCCATTCTGCCTCCCGGCCCGCGGTGGGTCGGCGTATCCGAATCGATTCCATTCCATTGGGTTGGCCGAATAGGATCTTGAATAATTACCGTGCTCTCCCTTAGCTTAGAGCATCTTCAAGAGACGCGCTTAATAAGCCGCGCGTCGAAAAACTGTCAATATAGCGCGCGGCCAAAAGCGGCGCTCCAGCGGCCGCGCTATTCTTCCTCACGCTGGCGGAAGTGGGATGTAAAGCTGCGTATTTGGTGCGTCCGCTCCAGCACGCGGACGAAGGAAACTTGCGCGCGAATTGACCAACCGCCAGATCTAAATCCTCCGGGCGCTCACGCCGCCGCCCGCACCTCTCCCCCATCTCCTCCGGCGACCCAGGGCGCTCGAATACCTGCCGTCGGCGCTTCCTTCGTTCTTCCCAGCAGCGCCGCTGCTTTCTATGGATGAGGGCGGGTCGCCGAAGCGGTGAATTTGGCCCCGCCATCACCGATGCCGCCAGCGCTTCCCCCGCTTCTCCCCAGCGCGCCGCCGCTGCTTGCTCCACCTCCCTCCTCGCCGCCGCCCCTCCAGCGCGCAGTTCCTCCGACGAACAGCGCCAGGCGGCGGTTTGCACCTCCGCGCCCACAAGGTATTTAACAAAACACTTACAAGATATATATTGCCTCTAAACTTTGTAGATGAATTTGGTGCATTTATTTTATAGTTTTAAATTAGTTTAAATTAATGTTTTTAGATGAGTTCGTCCAATGATTCTTCCGATGAAGAATTTGTTCTTCAAGATGAGGAGAACATTGCACTGATCCTAGCTATCCACGCAAAAAAAAAAGCGGAAGCACGGTGGTTCAGTTTTTGGTCGTCGGCAATTGTGGAGGGAAAGGATCGGTGCTCATGACAGATTGATGAGGAACTATTTTGTGGAGTTGGAATAACTGTCCTGCGGCATGGCATGGACAATTCGAATGCCACAAAAAAGGATTCCACTATAATCCTTGAAGCGGTGGCCGTTCATGAGATTTGGATTTGGCATGCTATTTTCGGAATGGCCGGATCTTGCAATGATATCAATGTTCTTCAACGGTCACCACTCATGACTAGGATTGCAAAAGGTGAAACTCCGCCGGTGGAGTTTTGTAGCAAATGGCTATACATACAACTATGGCTACTTTCTTGTGGATGGCATGTACCCAAGGTGGCAAACATTTGTGAAACCGGTTCACAAACCGCAAGGTAAGAAAATGCTTGATTTCCACAATGCTCAAGCGGTGGCAAGGAAAGATGTGGAGAGAGCATTTGAGATTTTGCAAGCCCAATTTGCTATTGTGAGAGGACCGGCTAGATTTTGGGATCAAGACATGCTTTGGTACATTATGACCGTTTGTGTGATCATGCATAACATGATCATCGAGAACGAGGGCGGACAAGATTTAGACTACACTCAGTATGAGTTGATGGGACATCCCATGCGAGTGCGGAGGAGGGCTGAGAGGGTGGCCCGGTTTATTGCATCTTATCATGCCATTCGACATAACGAAGTGCATGATGAGCTTCAAATGGATCTAATCGAAAAGCGGTGGACATGAAATGGGCAACAATGACTTGAATTTGTTTGTTGTATTGTAGATGAACTATTTGTTGTACTATTCATGAACTACTTGTTGTATTGAAGTAAAACTATTTGTTTATGTTGTAATAATAATTAAACTATTTATTGTTGATTAATTTTGTGTATGTTTAATCTTCTTGGTTATATGTTTGAGTAGAAATGTTGTCTGCTGGAGCGCTACTTGTGGCGCGCAAAAGTATAGCACTTCTGATAAAACAAAACACGTGTCCAGCGCGTAAACTCTATTTTAGCGATGAAAAAAATTTAGCGCGCCTGTTGGAGATGCTCTTACGTTGCAAGTACTACTCCGTATTACCAAGTCGTCGTCGTCTGTAAGCAAAGACTAAATAAATGCACGCCACATATGTATTGCTTGGTCTCGCGTTGCTTGCTGCTATGTTGGAGCGCACGTTCAAGAAAACTACTTTGGTCTTTGCCTTTTTGATTGCTGGTCGAAGAAGATGCCTTGACACTGACAGGTGACAGCAGCTGATCTACAGATAGATGCTCTAGAGGTAGAATCTTGTGGGCTTGGCTACCTTACGCGCGCGCTCGACTACTCGCGCGATCTCCGACAGCCGCACGTGGGCGCACGTGTGGGTTCCAACAGCCCAAAGGAAGGACGCCGCCGGAGAGGAAGAGGACGGTGGCGGCTCCATCGATTTACCCCCGACCCTGCACCCACAACGATAAGTTTGCTTCTCACCGTCGCCGCCTCCGCCGCGGCCAGCCGTGGCTACGGCGGCTCCGGCTCGGCTTGCCGTCACCGTCGCCGGAGAAGAAGACCACCGCGCGTCCTCGATTCCCCCCGACCCCGCACCCGCCGGCGATAAGGTTGCTCCTCGTCGTCGCCGCCTCCGCCGCGGCCAGCCGCGGCTGCGGCGGCTCCGGCTCCGGCTCGGCTTGCCTTCACCGTCGCCGGAGAAGAAGACCACCACGCGTCTTCGATTTCCCCCCGACCCTACACCCGCCGGCGATAAGATTGCTTCTCGCCGTCGCCGCCTCCGCCGCGGCTGCGGCGGCTCCGGCTCGGCTTGCCTTCACCGTCGCCAGAGAAGAAGACCACCGCGCGTTTTCGATTTCCCCCGACCCGCACCCGCCGGCGATAAGATTGATTCTCGCTGTCGCCGGAGAAGAAGACCACCGCGCGTCTTCGATTTCCCCCGACCCACACCCGCCGGCGATAAGATTGCTTCTCGCCGTCGCCGCCTCCGCCGCGGCCAGCTGCAGCTCCGGCGGCTCCGGCTCGGTTGTCCCTCGTCGCCGTTGGGGAGGGAGAGATGGGGATCGTCGCCGTTGGGGAGGGAGAGATGGGGAGGAAGATTGGTGCATCATGAAAGCGTTTATGGGGAGAAAGGATGCAGGGAGGCAACGTGGGTGGGACCCACACCCACACATCGCGCTGCGTTGATCGCGCGAGCAGTCGCGCGCTTGAAGACAAGACTTTCCGGAATCTTGTCTGTTTTTTCTCAAGGAATCATCTATATTAAGGATACAAGTCCCTTTGGGAAGGACCACTAGTGTTTGTTTACCGTCGAGTAGTACTCTTTCATAAGGACACGTGATGATTTACAAAGCGTGATATTATGCTTTCCTATCACTAACCAATTTTATTGTATCGTAAATCAGAGCGAATTCCATTTTTTTATCCATCACTAATTAAAATTCATATAGATTACCTATTTTAGAAAATTTGGACCCTCTTTTATGATACATTTCAGTTGGGTAAAGTGTGAGGGGATGTTTGAGATTAAAAATGTGAGGGCGTCCATGGGGAATTAAAAAATTGACAAGAGAAGGCCGGGTATTATGATCACCGATTTTCCCTCCTAGTTTTACATATTTTTTTGTGCCATATTGGTCTAACACGCCGGTCTTTCCTAAGAATACATTCTGAATGCTAAAATGGTGTAAAACCATGTTCTGACTTTTCTAGATGGGATATTCCAATAGAATTCTCACTAATGGGGTTATATGTGTCATAAACGCACAACTATGGGATATAAAGTGGAATTTACTGTTAGAATTGGGCCCATTAGTGGGCAGCCCAATAGCAATTTCAGAAATTTCAAAAGCCCACATTTAGGGCAGCACACATGGGAGTGGAGTGGGAGCTAAAGTTTAGTCCCACACCGCTAGTTTGAGAGGAGTGGCACGACCTTATATAGTGGAGTGTTGTGCTACTTGGTAAGCTTGTGAGAACAAGAGGCTCTCTCACGCGCTCCCCCTCCTCCGCCGCCGCTCGCACGCCCGCCCGCCCGCCCGTCTCGTCACGACGCGCCGCGCCGCGGGAATCTCGCCGAGCAGAGTTTATTTTTGCAGTCCAGGAAAAACGGTTTGGACGGACGCGTCACAGTTAGTCGGTTCGGGTCGCTCCTGGATCGGCCCACGTTGTACCCGTTATGGTTTTCCCGAGCCGCACTATATAAGTCGTGCGCTGCAAACCACCGAACCAATCTAGGTTTTGTCAATCTCGTGCCTTGCGCCGCCACCGTAGTCTACTCCATCCCGTGCGCCGGCGTGCACCGGCGAACGGGACAGCAGGTTTCCGGAACCACTTGTCCTTGTGATCCTGTACGGGAGAGGGCGAATAAGGTTTTTGGGAAGCGCCCCACGCGACTGCTTTCAAGTTTTTCATCACGGCTCGACTTCCTGGACGATCTCCGGGTCCGCGGGCGATTCGTCTTCAACGTCGTCTTCTTCGAGCTGCTACCGTCGCCGCTCAAGCTGCTGCCGTCGCTGCTCCAACGACTAGTTCATCTACAATTGTTCGGTACGTTCGTCACGTTTCGATGGCTATGTTCGTACATGTCTTGCTATTGTTCATGTTAATTAATACGTCTAGTATTTTCGAGATTAACATGTTAGTAGCTCTTGCGATCATGCTTTATATTCTGGAATTAATCATGGAAATTATGACTAATAATCCAACAATCCAAAAACCTTATATTTGTTATACGCAATTTACTGAGTTAAACATGGGACATCTATCTGATGCGCTGAGTCCGGACAAGTTTACCGGTGTGGACTTTAAGAGATGGCAGTACAAGACCACACTGTGGTTGCGATCTCTGAAAGTGTTCGAGGCTAGTGAGGGTTTATCTGAAGAAACTATATCTGACGAGGATTAGAACAAGTTCAAGGAAACCAATACTGCCTTTGTGGGACTCGTTCTGAGTGCTCTTAGCAACAAGCTGTTTGATGTGTACATGCACATTACAGATGCCAAAGAGCTCTGAGAGGCACTGAACGCTAAGTTCGGTGTAGCAGATGCTGGCAGTGAACTGTACATCATGGAGAGCTTCCATGACTTCAGGATGGCTAACAACCGTTCTGTAGTTGAACAGGCTCATGAAATATAGTGCATTGCTAAGGAGATTGAGCACGCTAAGTGTGCCTTACCTGACAAGTTTGTGGCTGGATGCATTATTGCAAAGTTGCCCTCTTCATGGAGGAACTTCGCCACAACTCTCAAACACAAGAGACAGGAGATATCGGTTGAAAAACTGATAGCGTCTCTTGATGTTGAGGAGAAGGCTCGGGCTAAGGACACTGCTGAGAGAGGTGGTGAAGGTCATTCTAGCACCAACATGGTGCAGAAGAACTTTCACCATGGCAAGAACAAGGCAAAGAGCAAGCCTTCTTTCAACATGCCTACCAAGACTACTTCTTTCAAGAAGAAGAAGAAGATGCTGAACAAATCTGAGCTAAAGTGCTACACTTGTGGAGATCCCGGACACTTCTCTGTGGACTGCCCAGATCATGCAGACAAGAAAGGGAAGGCGCCAAAGCATGTCAACGTCGTGACCGCTAGCAATGCTGATGGGTACGGTAATTTACCGATTGTGCTTTCAGTATTTCAATCTCCATGTTGGTGGATTGATACGGGTGCTAATGTTCATGTATGTGCTGACATCTCTATGTTCACTTCTTATCAGGTCGCAGATTCAAGCGTCTTAATGGAGAATGGATCACATGCTTCTGTTCGTGGTGCTGGCACGGTAGATCTGAAGTTTACTTCGGGGAAGATCGTGCAGCTGAGGAACGTGCAGCATGTCCCTACTATGAACAAGAATCTCGTTAGCGGCTCCCTTCTATGCAGAGAAGGGTTTAAATTAGTCTTTGAGTCCAATAAAATAGTTGTGTCAAAGTTTGGACAATTTATTGGTAAAGGGTATGAGTGCGGAGGCTTGTTCCGCTTTTCATTATCGGATTTTTGTAATAAGTCAGTAAACCATATTTGTGGCAGTGTGGATTCGGATGCTAATGTTTGGCACTCTCGTTTACGTCATGTTAATTTTGGTTTAATGAGTAGACTTTCCAGCTTGAGTTTAATTCCTACTTTCACCATTGACAAAGGTTCTAAGTGTCATAGTTGTGTGCAATCTAAGCAACCTCGAAAGCCTCACAAGGCAGCCAAGGAGAGAAACTTGGCACCACTAGAACTCATAATGTGAGATGAATAGCGTGTTGACAAAAGGTGATAAGAGATATTTCATGACTTTAATCGATGATGCTACTAGGTTCTGTTATGTATATTTGTTGCACACTAAAGATGAAGCTTTAGACTACTTTAAAATCTATAAAGCTGAAGTAGAAAATCAATTAGAGAGAAAGATCAAACGTCTTAGGTCAGATCGTGGTGGTGAGTATTTCTCCAACGTATTTGATGAATTCTGTGAGGAACATGGTATTATTCATGAGACGACGCCTCCCTATTCGCCCCGATCAAACGGGGTTGCCAAGAGAAAAAACCGCACGCTGACCGACTTGGTGAACGCCATGTTGGACACTGCTGGTTTATCTAAGGCATGGTGGGGGAGGCTTTGTTGACTTCGTGTCATGTCCTGAATAGAGTTCCTAACAAGGATAAAGAGAAGACACCTTACGAGAAGTGGTCTGGGAGAAAACCATCACTTTCTTATTTTCGTACTTGGGGATGTTTGGCGAAAGTCAATGTTCCAATTCCTAAGAAACGTAAACTTGGACCAAAAACAGTGGATTGTGCCTTTCTAGGGTATGCTCAACGGAGCATTTGCTATAGATTTTTAGTGGTTAAATCTGAGATACCTGATATGCATGTTGATACTATTTTGGAATCTCGTGATGTAACTGTTGGAAATATGCCCTAGAGGCAATAATAAATAAATGTTATTATCATATTTCCGTGTTCATGATATATGTTTATTTCCATGCTATAATTGTATTAACCGGAAACATAATACATGTGTGGTTGCGTAAACAACATTGCGTCCCTAGTAAGCCTCTACTAGACTAGCTCGTTAATTAATGATGGTTATGGTTTCCCAACCATGAACATGAGTTGTTAATTAATTAACGGGATCATGTCATTAGAAGAATGACGTGATGGACAGACCCAACTAAGCATAACAATATTGATCGTTTCATTAAGTTTTTATTGTCATGCCTTTTATTGTCAAGTATCCTATTTCTTAGACCATGAGATCATGTTATTCCCGGGTACTGGAAGAATACTTTGGGGACATCAACCATCGCTTCGTGACAGGGTGATCATAAAGGTGTCTTACGGGTATCTCAGAAAGTGCTTGTTGAATTACATGAATCAAGACTGGGATTTGTCCCTCCGTGTTTCGGAGAGATATACTCTGGGCCCACTCGGTAGTGCACATTCGGTAAAGCTTGCAAGCACGTGACTAATGAGTTAGTCACAGAGAATGTTGTATTACGGAACGAGTAAAGAGTACTTACCAGTAACAAGATTTAACTAGGTATAGTGATACCGACGATCAAATCTTGGGTAAGTAAAATATCGCGTGACAAAGGAAATTGTATACGGATTATAGTAGTCCACGACATAGTGGTTCAACCGATAAAGATCTTCGTTGAATGTGTGGGAGTCATTATGGATATCCTGGTCCCTCTAATGGTTATTGATCGGAGAGGTGTCTCCATCATGTCTGCACGTTCTCGAACCCGTAGGGTCACACACTTAACGTTCGGTAACGCTAGAGTAGCTCTGGGATAATTTTGTTAATGGTGTCCGAATATTGTTCGGAGTCTCGGATGAGATCCTAGACATCACGAGGAGCTCCGGAAGAGTCCGGAGGTAAAGATTTATATATGGCAAGTTGATTTCAGGGTTCCGGAAAAGTTCGGGATTTTTCGGCAGAGTGTCGGAATGTTCTAGAAGGTTCCGGAGGGTCCCATAGTGGGGCCCACCTGTCCCCAACGACCAAGGGTGGCCCACTGGTCCATTTGACCAGTCCTACTTGGTCCATGCAGCCATTCAATGGGTAGCCCTTTAAAAGGGATGTTACCACTCTTGAAAGAGGGGGTTACCACCTTTTAAATGAGAAGGGGTTACCACTATTGAAAGAGGGAGTTTCTACTTTGGAAATAAAGTGGCTGCAGCCCCTTGCCTATATAAAGAAGAGGGAGAGGTGCACCAAGAGACAGAGGCTTGGCCGCATCACTGGCTTGCTGCTCCTCTACCTCCCGCGCACCGCTTGGCGAAGCCCTGCCCGCGGGAACTCTCCACCATATCCACCACCACGCCGTCGTGCTGCTGGAATCGATCCCACCTACTTCTCCCTCTAGCTTGCTGGATCAAGAAGAGGGAGACGTCATCGAGCTGTACGTGTGCAAGCCTCCGGAGGTGCTGCTCGTTTGCGGTGCTGATCGGATCGAACATCGTCAACAACTTCACCGAGCTGCGTTGAATTAAACGTTCAACGCGCGTGTTCTTCGAGGGTATGATGAACTACTCTCCCCGTTACTAGAATCTTCTAGATAGGATCTTGAGTGTTGCTTCCGCATGTGAGAGAAATTTTTTGTTTTCTATCGCGCAAACTCCTACAGTGGTATCAGAGCCGGATCTATGCGTAGATGTTTTGGTACGGGTAGAACACATATGTGTATGTGGGCGTTGATAATCTTTTTATTACTTCCTTTGTGTATTTTGAATCTTAGTGGCATAGTGGGATGAAGCGGCCCGGACTAACTTTACATGTCCACGTACATGAGACTTGTTCCACGACTGACATGCAACTTGTATTGCATAAGTGGCTTTGCGGGTGTCTGTCTCTCCCACTATAGTTAAGATTTAATCTACAACGGGTTGTTAATAATTTGTTTATCACCGTTGTGGTTTCATGTTCGTAGGTAAGAACGGTTCTTTCTTCGAAAGCCCTAAGCCACGTAAAATTTGCAAAGAATAAGGGAGAGGCGTCTAACTTGTTTTTGCAGGGGTGCTTGTGATATGGTATAGCCCAAACTGTTTCATATGATATATTTGTGATGTATGAGATGATCATGTTTTGTAATGTTTCACGACTTGCATGTCGATGAGTACGGCAACCGGCAGGAGCCATATGGTTGTCTTAATTATCAATTGTATGACCTGCGTGTCAACTTCAAACGCCATGTAATTGCATTATTTATCGCTATGAGTTAGCAATATATGGGATGCAACGTGGTGGAGACAACCAAGGCGCCACATGAACATGGCGCCATGATGGAGATCATGCCGGTGCGTTTAAGATGGAGATCAAGACGCAATAAAAGGGCTATACCATGTCACATATTTTTATGCATGTGATGTTTATCCTTTTATGCATCTTATTTTGCGTGTGCTCGACGGTAGCATTATAAGATGATCCCTCACACAATATCAAGATAAAGTGTTCTCCCTTAGTATGCACCGTCGCGAAAGTTCGTCGTTTTGAAGCATCTCGTGATGATCGGATGTGGTAAACTCTACGTTCACATACGACGGGTGTAAGCCAGTTTTACACATGCGGAAATACTTTGGTTAACTTGACGAGCCTAGCATGTACAGACATGGACTCGGAACACGACGAACCGAAAGGTTAAACACGAGTCATATGAATGATATGATCAACATTTCGATGTTCACCATTGAAACTACATCTTCTCTCGTGAAGATCGGACTTGGTGTAGTGGATTTGGATCGTGTACCACTAGACAACTATGAGGGATGTTGTTTTAAGTGGGAGTTCGTTAGTAATTTGATTAAAATGAACTCTTTATCATGAACATAGTCTAAAGATGTCTTTGCTAAAATGTTGTAGATCATGGCCCGCAACGTAGCTCAGTTCAACTTCAGCGCATTCCTTGAGAAAGAAAAACTGAAATCATCTGGTTCAAACTTCACTGACTGGCACCGCAACCTGAGGATTATCCTCACTGGGTGTAAGAAGCATTATGTGCTCGATGCTGCGCTAGGTGACCCACCTGCAGACAATGCGCCTGAAGCAGAACAAAATGTCTTTGAGACGCGCAGAGATGACCACATTATAGTTGCCTGTGCCATCCTTACATCTCTGGACACTGATCTCCAGAAACGTTTTGAACATCACGGCGCCTATGAGATGGTTGAAGAGCTGAAAACCATGTTTCAGACTCAGACCCGCGCTGAGAGATATGAGATCTCTGATAAGTTCTATACATGTAAGATGGAGGAGCACAGCTCTGTCAGTGAACATGTTGTCACCATGGGAGGCTATATCCAACGCCTAATTCAGCTGGGATGTGTGATCCCGGATGAGTTAATCACTGACAGGGTGCTGCAGTCGCTCCCTCCGAGCTACAAAGGCTTTGTGCTGAACTATAACATGCAAGGCATGAATAAGACTCTTAATGAGCTCTTTGCGATGCTGAAATCTGCAGAAGTGGACATCAAGAAAGAACATCAAGTGTTGATGGTCAATAAGACCACCAGTTTCAAGAAGGTTAAGGCCAAAAAGGGTCACTTCAAGAAGAGTGGCAAATCTGTTGCTGCTCAGGGCGGCAAACCTGTTGCCACACCTGTGAAACCCAAGGCTGGTCCTAAGCCGGACACTGTGTGTTTCTACTGCAAGGGAGACGGTCACTGGAAGCGTAACTGCGCCAAATACTTGGCGGATAAGAAGGCTGGCAACGTCAAAGGTATATTTGATATACATGTTATTGATGTGTACCTTACTAGTTCTCGTAGTAGTGCCTGGGTATTTGATACTGGTTCGGTTGCTCATATTTGCAACTCGAAACAGGAGCTGCAGAATAAACGGAGACTGGCGAGGGATGAGGTGACGATGCGCGTCGGGAATGGATCGAAGGTCGATGTCATCGCCGTCGGGACACTACCTCTTCATCTACCTTCGGGATTAGTTTTAAACCTGAATAATTGTTATTTGGTGCCTGCGTTAAGCATGAACATTATATCTGGATCTTGTTTATTGCGAGACGGTTACTCATTTAAATCAGAGAATAAAGGTTGTTCTATTTCTATGAGTAATATCTTTTATGGTCATGCACCCAACGTAAATGGTTTATTCTTGTTGGATCTCGATAGTAGTACTTCACACATCCATAACATTGATGCTAAAAGATGCAAAGCGAATAATGATAGTACCACATACTTGTGGCACTGCCGTTTAGGTCATATTGGTGTAAAGCGCATGAAGAAACTCCATTCTGATGGACTTTTTCAATCACTTGACTTTGAATCATTTGATACGTGCGAACCATGCCTCATGGGTAAGATGACTAAGACACCGTTTTCCGGTACGATGGAACGGGCGAGTGATTTGTTGGAAATCATACATACTGATGTGTGTGGACCAATGAGCATTCCAACACGTGGTGGATATCGTTACTTCCTAACTTTCACTGATGATTTGAGTAGATATGGGTATATTTACTTAATGAAACACAAGTCTGAAACATTTGAAAAGTTCAAAGAATTTCAGAGTGAAGTAGAAAATCATCGTAACAGGAAGATCAAATTTCTACGATCTGATCGTGGAGGGGAATATCTGAGTTACGAGTTTGGCATGCACTTGAAAAATTGTGGAATTGTTTCCCAACTCACGCCACCTGGAACACCACAGCGTAATGGTGTGTCTGAACGTCGTAATCGTACTTTATTAGATATGGTGCGTTCTATGATGTCTGTATCCGATCTGCCAATGTCATTTTGGGGGTATGCATTAGAGACAGCCGCATTCACTTTAAATAGGGCACCATCTAAATCCGTTGAGACGACACCATATGAGTTGTGGTTTGGTAAGAAGCCAAAATTATCGTTTCTTAAAATTTGGGGATGCGAGGCTTATGTCAAAAGATTACAACCTGATAAGCTCGAACCCAAAGCGGAAAAATGCGTCTTCATAGGATATCCAAAGGAAACCATTGGGTATACCTTCTATCACAGATCCGAAGGCAAAGTTTTTGTTGCTAAGAATGGATCCTTTCTTGAGAAGGAGTTTCTTTCGAAAGGAGTGAGTGGGAGGAAAATAGAACTAGACGAGGTTATTGAACCTTCTCCCGAATTGGAGAGCAGCGCAGCGCAGGAAGATTTGGATCTTCAGGCACCGCCTTCACCAGCTAGAGAGAAAGAAGCTGATGATAGTGATCATGCAGCTTCGGTCAAAGTTCCCGTTCGCAGGTCGACAAGGTTACGTACTGCTCCTGAATGGTACGGTAATCCTGTCTTGAACATTTTATTGTTAGACAATGATGAACCTATGAACTATGAGGAAGCGATGATGAGCCCAGACTCTGGAAAATGGCAAGACGCCATGAACTCTGAAATGGAATCCATGAAGGAAAACCAAGTGTGGACTTTGGTTGACCTTCCTGATAGCCGTAAGGCTGTTGAATGTAAATGGATTTTCAAGAAGAAAACAGACGCTGACGGTAATGTCACCGTATATAAAGCTCGACTTGTCGCAAAAGGTTTTCGACAAATTCAAGGAGTTGACTACGATGAGACCTTCTCACCCGTAGCGATGCTAAAGTCTGTTAGGGTTCTACTAGCAATTGCTGCTTATTTCGATTATGAAATTTGGCAGATGGATGTCAAAACTGCGTTCCTCAACGGAAACGTTGAAGAAGAGTTGTACATGGTACAACCTGAAGGTTTTGTCGATCCTAAGGATGCTGATAAAGTGTGCAAACTTCAGCGATCCATCTATGGACTGAAGCAAGCATCCCGGAGTTGGAATCTTCGATTTGATGAGGTGATCAAAGGTTTTGGATTTGTCCAAAATTATAAAGAAGCTTGTGTTTACAAGAAAGTGAGTGGGAGCTCGGTTGCATTCCTGGTTTTATATGTAGATGACATATTACTTATTGGGAATGATGTGGAGCTGCTTAACAGTGTGAAAGATTATTTGAATAATAGTTTTTCAATGAAAGATCTTGGTGAAGCTGCATACATATTGGGCATAAAGATCTATAGAGATAGATCAAGACGCTTAATAGCACTTAGTCAAAGTAAATACCTTGAGAAGATAGTGAAGAAATTCAATATGCAGGATGCAAAGAAAGGTTCTTTGCCCATGTTACAAGGTAAGCCATTGAGTATGACTCAGTGTCCAACTACGGCAACAGAAATAGAAAGGATGAAGAAAATCCCCTATGCCTCGGCCATAGGTTCTATTATGTATGCCATGTTGTGTACTAGACCGGATGTGTCCCATGCTCTTAGTTTGACGAGCAGGTACCAGAGTGATCCTGGAGAGGCTCACTGGACAGCAGTTAAAAATATCCTTAAGTACCTAAAAAGGACTAAGGACATGTTTCTTGTCTATGGTGGTGATGAAGAGCTCTCCGTAAAAGGTTACGTTGATGCTAGCTTCGATACTGATCCAGATGACTCGAAATCTCAAACAGGGTATGTCTTTATCTTGAATGGAGCTGCGGTTAGCTGGAGGAGTTCCAAGCAAACCGTCATTGCGGCATCTACATTAGAGGCGGAGTATATGGCCGCTTCTGAAGCAGCGAAAGAAGGGATATGGCTGAAGGAGTTCGTCACTGAACTCGGCGTTGTTCCGAGCGCACTGGATCCCATGGAGATTTTTTGTGACAACACTGGTGCCATTGCTCTAGCCAAGGAACCAAGATGTCACAAGAGTTCCAAGCATATCAAACGCCGGTTTCATCAAATTCGTGAGCATGTCAATGAAGGAGATATTACCATTAGCAAAGTACATACGAATCAAAATATCGCTGATCCGTTGACTAAAGTTCTTCCACAGACAAAACATGATCAACACCAGAAGGCCATGGGTGTTAGATTTTTACCAATGTAAACTAGATTATTGACTCTAGTGCAAGTGGGAGACTGTTGGAAATATGCCCTAGAGGCAATAATAAATAAATGTTATTATCATATTTCCGTGTTCATGATATATGTTTATTTCCATGCTATAATTGTATTAACCGGAAACATAATACATGTGTGGTTGCGTAAACAACATTGCGTCCCTAGTAAGCCTCTACTAGACTAGCTCGTTAATTAATGATGGTTATGGTTTCCCAACCATGAACATGAGTTGTTAATTAATTAACGGGATCATGTCATTAGAAGAATGACGTGATGGACAGACCCAACTAAGCATAACAATATTGATCGTTTCATTAAGTTTTTATTGTCATGCCTTTTATTGTCAAGTATCCTATTTCTTAGACCATGAGATCATGTTATTCCCGGGTACTGGAAGAATACTTTGGGGACATCAACCATCGCTTCGTGACAGGGTGATCATAAAGGTGTCTTACGGGTATCTCAGAAAGTGCTTGTTGAATTACATGAATCAAGACTGGGATTTGTCCCTCCGTGTTTCGGAGAGATATACTCTGGGCCCACTCGGTAGTGCACATTCGGTAAAGCTTGCAAGCACGTGACTAATGAGTTAGTCACAGAGAATGTTGTATTACGGAACGAGTAAAGAGTACTTACCAGTAACAAGATTTAACTAGGTATAGTGATACCGACGATCAAATCTTGGGTAAGTAAAATATCGCGTGACAAAGGAAATTGTATACGGATTATAGTAGTCCACGACATAGTGGTTCAACCGATAAAGATCTTCGTTGAATGTGTGGGAGTCATTATGGATATCCTGGTCCCTCTAATGGTTATTGATCGGAGAGGTGTCTCCATCATGTCTGCACGTTCTCGAACCCGTAGGGTCACACACTTAACGTTCGGTAACGCTAGAGTAGCTCTGGGATAATTTTGTTAATGGTGTCCGAATATTGTTCGGAGTCTCGGATGAGATCCTAGACATCACGAGGAGCTCCGGAAGAGTCCGGAGGTAAAGATTTATATATGGCAAGTTGATTTCAGGGTTCCGGAAAAGTTCGGGATTTTTCGGCAGAGTGTCGGAATGTTCTAGAAGGTTCCGGAGGGTCCCATAGTGGGGCCCACCTGTCCCCAACGACCAAGGGTGGCCCACTGGTCCATTTGACCAGTCCTACTTGGTCCATGCAGCCATTCAATGGGTAGCCCTTTAAAAGGGATGTTACCACTCTTGAAAGAGGGGGTTACCACCTTTTAAATGAGAAGGGGTTACCACTATTGAAAGAGGGAGTTTCTACTTTGGAAATAAAGTGGCTGCAGCCCCTTGCCTATATAAAGAAGAGGGAGAGGTGCACCAAGAGACAGAGGCTTGGCCGCATCACTGGCTTGCTGCTCCTCTACCTCCCGCGCACCGCTTGGCGAAGCCCTGCCCGCGGGAACTCTCCACCATATCCACCACCACGCCGTCGTGCTGCTGGAATCGATCCCACCTACTTCTCCCTCTAGCTTGCTGGATCAAGAAGAGGGAGACGTCATCGAGCTGTACGTGTGCAAGCCTCCGGAGGTGCTGCTCGTTTGCGGTGCTGATCGGATCGAACATCGTCAACAACTTCACCGAGCTGCGTTGAATTAAACGTTCAACGCGCGTGTTCTTCGAGGGTATGATGAACTACTCTCCCCGTTACTAGAATCTTCTAGATAGGATCTTGAGTGTTGCTTCCGCATGTGAGAGAAAATTTTTGTTTTCTATCGCGCAAACTCCTACAGTAACATTTTTTGAGAACATGTTTCCTATGAAGGATATGCATAGCATTGCTAGAATTTCTTCTGAGATAGTTGCTGAACCTAGTACATCAGTTGATCATTCTGAACAACCACATGTTGAGGAATTCCATGAGAAGGATGAAAATGAATCAGCTCCCAAGAGGAGCAAGAAACAGAGGACTGAAAAATCCTTTGGTGATGATTTCATTGTGTACCTTGTGGACAATACTCCCACGTCCATTGCAGAGGCATTTGCATCTCCTGATGCTGATGACTGGAAAGAAGTTGTCCATAATGAGGTGGACTCGATTCTTTCTAATGTAACGTGGGAATTATCTGAACGACCCTACAGTTGCAAACCTGTGGGTTGTAAGTGGGTGTTCAAGAAAAGCTAAGGCCGGATGGTACTATTGAAAAGTACAAGGCACGGCTTGTGGCCAAGGGCTACACCCAGCGTGAAGGCGAAGATTACTTTGACACCTATTCACCTGTTGCTAGACTGACCACCATTCGTGTACTACTTTCTCTGGCTGCCTCCTATGGTCTGATCGTTCATCAAATGGACGTAAAGACAGCTTTCCTTAATGGAGAGTTGGAAGAGGAAATCTATATGGATCAGCCTGATGGGTTTGTAGTAAAAGGTGAAGAGAGAATAGTGTGCAAATTGTTAAAATCTTTGTATGGGCTGAAACAAGCACCTAAGGAATGGCATGAGAAGTTTGACAGAACTTAATTTCTACGGGCTTTGCCATTAATCGTACAAGCATGATAGTGATAAATGAGGCCAAGTCTTTCCTGTCAAAGAGTTTTGATATGAAAGATCTGGGACAAGCTGATCTGATTCTGAACATTAAGCTGATTAGAGATGAGAGTGGGATTACGTTAACGCAATCACACTATGTTGAGAAGGTCTTGAGCCGATTCGGTTTTATAGACAGCAAGCCTTCTCCAACACCCTATGTCCCAGTGTGACACTCAGAAAGAACAAGAAAGAGACGAGAGATCAATTAAGATACTCTCAAGTGATCGGTTCACTCATGTACCTTGCGAGCGTGACAAGACCTGATATCTCCTTTGCTGTGAGCAAATTGAGCAGGTTCATGTCTAACCCGTACTGATCATTGGCATGCACTTGAAAGGGTCATGCACTATCTGAACGGTACAATGAGCTATGGGATTCACTATTCAGGGCACCCTGCTGTGCTTGAGGGATATTGTGATTCGAACTGGATCTCAGATGTTGATGAGCTCTACGCCACAAGTGGATATGCGTTTATTCTTGGAGGTGCGCAGTATCATGGAGTCTTGCAAACAGACCATATTGACGAGGTCAACCATGGAAGCAGAACTTACTGCTTTAGATGCAACTTCTGTTGAGGCAGAATAGCTGCGTGAGCTCTTGATGGACTTGCCGGTGGTTGAGCAAACATTACCGGCCATCCTTATGAACTGTGACAACCAAACGTTATCGTCAAAGTGAACAGTGCTAAGGATAACGCGAAGTCATCAAGACACGTTAAAAGACGTTTGAAGTCTGTCAGGAAATTGAGAAACTCCGGTGTAATATCTATTTCGTATATTCAAACAGACAAAAACCTCGCAGATCCCTTTACGAAGGGACTATCACGTAATGTGATAGAAAGTGCATCGAGGGAGATGGGTTGAGACCCATAAGTGTTACTCCATAGTGGTAACCCAACCTATGTGATCGGAAATCCCGTGAATTAGGACCTGGGAAAAACAAGCTAGTGGTGTGACAGAGGAGAGTTATTACCTAACCCTCTCTATGTGAAGATGCACAACTCTCAAAATCTGTAAGGCAGGTTGGCTACATGACTTAATGTGTTTCTGTTGGCTATTTATAGCAAAGATGTTGTTCTACATAGCATTCTTGAAAGAACACACCTATACGAGTTAGATTGTTAAACATCGCAATCTATGAGATTTGGGTGATCTCTAGTAAACTCATGAAGAGACCAAGTAGTATGACGCATATGCTACACCCGCGGGGTAGCATCTGGCAGCCAAGTACTAGTTATGATTTTGAGTGAAATCTAAAAGCACCAAACTTGCAATTCAAGGTGTGTCCATTGTTCAAGTTGCCGATAGACGTAGCTCAAGATTCTAGGCGGAAGTTCAACTTAACAGTCTCTGCTGAAACACTGGTATATAAACAAGACGCGAGGTTTGGCAAATATCTCTAAATGAGGATTTGAGATCCGGTGGGGGATTGTTAGAATTGGGCCCATTAGTGGGCAGCCCAATAGCAATTTCAGAAATCTCAAAATCCCACATTTATGGCAGCACACATGGGAGTGGAGTGGGAGCTAAAGTTTAGTCCCACACTAGAGCATGTCATACCACATAGAGACAAGATAATATTGATATATCAACACTAAGTGGTATTCCTCATGTATACACATTTTTAGGATTGAGATGTGCCGAAAGCATATCACTCCCCTAAAATGGAAAGTCCATTAGACTATCACAAGAGCCAATTAAGATACAAACAAGAAGCAATAGAGGCTCAACACAAACACACATTACCATGATGTGCAAACAAACATACACACACTAGATCACTCAAGATATGTAAGTGGTAGGCACAACATAGTCAAACACATGCAAGGTACAAAAACCAAACACATGTAAGGGCAAGTAACACTCAATGCATATGTATAATTTAAATACATGTTACCGCAAGGAGGCACGTTGGATATAAGATAGAGACATGATAATCCAAATGACTTGCTTGGAAAAATGATTGATGAAGATCCCTTAATTCTTCATAATGTAGCCAAGTCTCCAAAGCCCTCCAACAACACCTATTGATCAAGTTTTAGCTTGTTGGTCCCCAACCAAGTTGGGTCCTAAGAGGTTAGTCACAATAGGATTGGCCACCCGGATGGTTCTTTTCTTGACACCACTTTGAGTACCAACAAATTTGGCAAACACATTGCCAACCTTATCCTTCTCAAGAGAGTAAACATCATCAATTATGATTGGGTTGGATAAGGTACCGTTAGTGCATGAAGAAGCAAGATGTCCCTTCTTGCGACATAGAAAGCAACATCTACTTCCACCTTTCTTCTTAGTTGATTTCTCAACTTCTCCTAGGAAAGTGGCCTTTCTTCAACGTTGGATACTTGAGTATGAACTTGAGGCCGCTTCCCTTGCTGCTTCTCACTTAAATGCTTCTTCTTCATTGGGCAAGATCTCACATGATGCCCTTCAATCTTGCATTTGAAGCAAACAATTTTGGCCGAATCTTTTACTTGTTCTAGGCCCTTCTTCTTGATGGTCTTGTGCTTCTTCTTAATGTTGGACTTCTTCTTAACATCGGAGTTGAATCCAAGTCAACTCTTGTCATTGGGAGATTTTTGCACACTCAACATATTGTCAAGTGCCGACTTCCCAACATGACGCTTTTCCAAGTCTTTCTTCAAAGAAGTGACTTGGGCATTGAGCTCTTTTATCTCCTCTACATGGTTAGTAACAACACAAGTACTAGAGGAAGTAGAAGCTTCATTGTTAGAGCAACAAAGGCATGGAAAGCAATTCATCACAAGGTGTAACAATATCATGAGTGGATGAACTACTAGGACTAGCACAAGACAATATAACATTTTGAGTAGAAGTTGTGCCATTGTCCACATGAGGCTCACAAGATGTTACCTTAGTTGAAGTAGCCTCATGAGCTAACTTTAGCCGATCATGGGAGACTAGAAGATCATTATGAGAGCTCGAGAGCTTTTCATGACTTTCTTCCAATTTCCTATAATTGCTTGTTAGCAACTCAAGTTGAGCCCTTAGCTCAACATTCTCCTTTAATATGGATGCTTCAAAATAAGTAGAGTTAGTAGCACAAGCATCATCATTTTTAGATTTGAGGACATTAGAAAGAGCAAGAGCATGATCTTCTCTTGATTTAGAAGAGTCTAAACTATAAGATTCCTCAAGAGTACAAAGTTTTTCCTCAAGGATCCTTCTACGCTCTTGCTCTTCATTAAGAGCAATAGAAAGATCCCCGATCTCATCGGTGTAGCCTTGCTCACGACCTTCCATTTCCACAATGGTGTCCTCATGCTCATAAATAAGTTTATTGACCTCAATAGCATTAGCCATGATTTCCATGAAGTTAGAGCGAGCATTTTTATTTTTACTCAAAGCAAGAAAGACAATTTCACCTTTCTTATTTAGAGAATCAACAATATCATTCTCTTCATTGTTAACATCATCATCTTTAGATTCAATGGGGTTCAAAGTAGGAGATACCTTTGACTCCTTAGCCATAAGACAAAAGATGGTCGATGAAGAAGAAATAATTCTTGAGGCACCACTCAAGTACACATCTTGTTCCATAGGGAGTTGGGTTTCCTCTACAATATTAGTGACCAAAGGAATAGAGGAAACACACACATTTGTAGTATGGCAATAAGATAAAGCAAGCATATCATCATGAGATTTAGACAAACAATTTCCACATGATATGCAAGGACTATCAACACAAGCATGTAAAGCATGAACGGTGCTAGATGTGTTTAAGTCCAAAGGTAGATCATTACAACAATGTTGAGGCAAAGAATCATCAATAGAAAGTTTACTATCATTGTTGCAAAGTCTAGCACTACTCACCATCTCATTAGGTTGTGGCTTACCACATGTTGGTGAAGTAGAGGAAGTTGAGAACTCATCACGCCTGGAAGTGGAGGGAGAACAATCATCCTTAATAATATTGGACACATAATATTTGTCTTGAAGCTTTGTCCATAAATCATGAGCATTCCGAAAAGGCATGATTGACTCAAGAACTACATTGCTCAAAACACCAACAATAGCATGAGATACTAGAGAATTGAGATAAGAGTTTTCCTCATCCTCTAAAGATAACTTTTGGAGATCCTTTGGAGGAGGAAAATCCATATCTACAATTCTCTCCATTTTTGGGCCATACACCCAAAAAAGATTAAGCATGCGAATTTTCCAAACATCATAATTTGTGCCATCGAATATTAAAGTGGGATCATTGCTAAGTCTCTAAACGACATCTTTACTCTCTAGGCGGTGAAGCCTAATAAAGAGAGCCTTGGCTCTGATACCAATTGAAAGATCAAGGATGACGCCTAGAGGGGGGTGCATAGGCGTTTTAAAATAATTAGGGTTTAGGCTTGAATAAATGCGGAATAAAATTAGCGCTTAATTTATCAAGCACAAAACCTAAACAAGCTAGGTTCACCTATGTGCACCAACAACTTATGCTAAGCAAGATTAACAACTAAGTGATAGCAATATAGATAACTTCAAGCTCGATGGCTATCACAAAGGTAAATGTATAAGTAAAGGTTTGAGAAGAAGTAACCGCAAAGTGGACACGAGGAGATGTTTCCCGTAGTTCCTTCCCAATGAAGTACGTCTACGTTGGAGGGGTGTGGAGCCTCCTAGGCACTCCAAGAGCACCGATGTGCTAACCCTATTCTCCGTGAGCTTCACCCGTGAGGGATTGGCTCGTTCCGCTATGAGGTCGATGATGGCTACGTGTTGGTGAACCCCAAGAGGAAGGTTATGATGTAGACAACAGAAGTTTTCCCTTGAGAAATCTACCCAAGGTTATCAATCCAGTAGGACTTGATGATCTATCGGAAGGTTGTTGATGTTGACTCCCCCTGGCGCTAGGGAGCTTGCACCAACGTGGAATCTGCACAGACACAAACCAGAACTTTGCCCAACACGAAACAGAGAGGTTGTCAATCTCTCCGGTCTTGCAGAAACAAAGAGTTAAACGTATGGTGTGGAAAACAGCAGGAAAAACAGCAAGTAACAGGAAACAGATGATTGCAGCAGGTTGTGTAAACAGTATGAGGAAATTGGACCAGGGTCCACAGTTCACTAGTGGTGTCTCTCTCAGAACAGATAACTAGCATGTTGGGTAAACAAATTACAGCTGGGCAATTGACAAATAGAGAGGGCATAACAATGCAATACATGCCAAGATGTCTACTATGAAATCTAGTTGGGCATTACAACAAAGTACATAGACCGTTATTCCAACAACATCTATGCCTAAATAATCCACCTTCAAGGCAGCATCCGCATCCCATTCAGTATTAAGTTGCTAACAACAGATTATTGCATGAAGTAAAGTGTGTAATGTAATCAATACAAGTGCCCTTGGACACTGCACCAATGTTTTATCCCTAGTAGCAACAGCACATCTACCATCTTAGACCTTTCTGTCACTGATCCAGATATCTAGAGACTGAACCCACTATCGAGCATAAATACCCCCTCTTGGAGTCACAAGCATCTACTTGGCCAAAGCATCTACTAGCAACGGAGAGCATGCAAGATCAAGAGCACATAGATAAACAACTTGAATAAACATGGTATCAATATTCATCGGATCCCAGCAAACACAACATCTAGCATTACAATAAGATGATCTTGATCATGTTAGGCAGCTCACAAGATCTAAACATGGAGGCACAAGGTAGAGAGACAACCATCTAGCTACTGCTATGGACCCGTAGTCCAGGGGTGGACTACTCACGCATCACTCCGGAGGCAGGCATGGTGATGTAGAGCCCTCCGGTGATGATCTCCCCTCCGGCAGGGTGCCGGGAAGAGCTTCAGAACTCCTCCGATCTGAGATTGACGATGACGGCCGCGACGGAACTTTTCGTGGAATATGATCGACCGTAATAGGGTTTTCGCGTCGCGGAGAATATATAGGCGAAGAGGCGGCGTCGGTGGCCGAGGGGGGCCACCACGCCATAGGGGGCGCGGGCCCACCCTGGGCCGCGCCCTAGTGTGGCGTGGCCCCCTGGTGGGTCTGCTCCGACTCCCCTTTGGACTCCGTGATCTCCTCGTGATATTATTGACGATGTCTTTTGTTTCGTCCAATTCCGAGAATATTTCCTTAATAGATTTTCTGAAACCAAAAACAGCAGAAAACAGGGAACTGGCACTGTGGCATCTTGTTAATAGGTTAGTCCCAGAAAATGCATAAAAATGATATAAATGTAACCAAAACATGTAGCAATTGATATAATAACAGCATGGAACATCAAAAATTATAGATACGTTTGAGACGTATCAAGCATCCCCAAGCTTAGTTCCTGCTCGTCCTCGAGTAGGTAAACGATAAAAACAGATAATTTTTGAAGTGACATGCTACCAACACAATCTTTGATCAAATAACAATGTAATGCACATGATCTGAATGAAGTGATCCAAGCCAATGGTCTATAGTTTGCAAGCAAGTAAATAAAGAGTAAACATAAGTGATCACACAAGTGCAAACTTTCATGAATAATACTATAAAACATTTAGAGATATAATAGTCTAACATAATAGTTAGTTCACAGCAGCAATAATTCTCAACATGAAAGTGTTTGTATCAACACAAAGGAAGATAATAGCTTCAGCTTTTGCTTCAACTTTCAACATGTATATCATATAGATAATGTCAATGCAAAGAATATGATCAACCAAACACAAAGTTATGTAAAAACTGTTATACTGGAGTTGACAATGATGTTTGCTTAAGTAGACAGAAAGAAGTGGGAAAACTGACTCAACATAAAAGTAAAAGAATGGCCCTTCGCAGAGGGAAGCAGGGATTAACATCATGTGCTAGAGCTGTAGTTCCCGAAGGCATATAGAGAGCATAAAATATTGTTTTGTAAGGTAATGGTGTATACAGGTGTCAACAAATCAAATAGCAGGTACTTGTCATCTTCCATGGCTAACTAACTTTTAGAGCGGTTCCGAGAGTTTTTAGGACTGCACTTGTAACAAGCACTTATTGGTGACACTCCTCCCAACCATTTACTTTCCACAAACCATGGCTAACCGAATCCTCGGGTGCCCACCAACATTCACCATGGAGGAGTGTCTATTTATTTATTTATAGGGTGGACTAACCAGCTCTTTAATGCAAAATAAAAGGTGGAGAAGCAGATGAAGCTGCCAATCCTTGTAAATTAATTAGCATGGAAGATGACAAATCTCACTACTACGTCCTTATGAGCTTTTCAAGTAGTGACACAAAAAGGATAATTGTTTTGAGTAGTTAGTAGATAGCACATGAAGAAATTTACTTGGAATGGTGAAAACACCACATAATAGGTAGGTATGGTGGACACAGGTGGCATGGATTTGGCTCAAGGTTTTGGATGTACAAGAAGCATTCCCTCTTAGTACAGAGTTTAGGCTAGCAAGGTTATTATAAGCAAACATCATTATCAACTGGAATAGCAAGAGTGTACATAAAACACAAGGTTTGACGAACCATAGACTCCCACTGTCTTCCTTGTTAACACATAGCCTTCATCCAAAAATTATCTAGACTACTATGGACTTCCAATCATGCAACAGATTATTATAGCAGAAAATCCTTATAGTAGTTCTTCATTAATAGCCATTACTTACATGATGCACAAGCTTAAACATTAATTACTTGACAGCTCAAAACAATTGGCAAGCATCAAATTACTCAAGACAACGATCTAAAAAGATTCATGTAAGCATTTTATACCACTACCACATGCATAGCATTTTTCTGGTCCAACCAAACACCAATCAACTTATTTGACAACTCTCCAAACAGATATAAGTGAAGCAAGAGAGTACTTTCTTCAAAAGAAACTGAAAGCTCTAACAAGAGATGTATGAAAAACTGAGAGCTAACAGCAATAACAGCAACTAGACAGGAATACTCAACAAGTATAAGTGAAGCACAAGAGTATTCTAATGAAAAAGTGGAGCGTGTCTCTCTCCCAAACATGAATGTTAGGATCCAACAAGTATAGCACAGCAAACAAAACAAAACAAACTGAAAACAAAAACACACTGACGCTCCAAGGAAGAGTACACTAGTATGAAGCAATAAAAATATAGCACCATTAGAGATGACCTGATAATTTGTAGATGAAGAAGGGGATGCCTTGGGCATCCCCAAGCTTAGATGCTTGAGTCTTCTTGAAATATGCTGGGGAGGTAAGCCTCCCCAAGCTTAAGCTCTTCACTCTTCTTGATCATGTAATATCATTCTCCTCTATCAACACTTGAAAACTTCCTTCACACCAAAACTTAACAGCTTTTCTCATTAGCAGGTTAGTGCACTAAAAGATAATACTTCAAAGTTCTAGCAAAGACAAAACTCACAAGCCAACTATTTTAAACATTAGCCACTGTTACTAGGCTCAAGTGGGCACTTTTACACGAAAAGAAACCACTTAAAAACTTGTAAAAGAGAGAATGCAAAATAAAAGACAGAATCTGTCAAACCAGAACAGTCTGTAATGACGAATTTTTTCGAGGCACTTACGATGCTCAGATGAAAAACTTTTGAAATAATGAAAGTTGCGTAACATCATCAGGAACATGCACAAAAATTTCAGCATTTTTCGATTTTTTCTGATTTTCTACTGAATTAAACGGTGACGAACAGCAATCTGTCCCAATGCAGTCCCGAAAATAAATACCAACTTTGCATTAGTAACTCTCCTTGGCACAACAAAACAGCAAATAAAAGATACAAAGGAGTTGCTACAGAGGTAAACAAGCATCCTTGACTCAAGAAAATAAAAAAAAACAGCAAATAAAAATATGGGTTATCTCCCAGAAGTGCTTTTCTTTAATGCCTTTGAGCTAGGCATGAAGAGATGCATCAAGTATTGTCAAGACCAGAAAATCCAAAACCATAATTTGTCTTGACACTAGTATCATGTGAGTATTTCATCTTCTTCCTAGGGAAGTGTTCCATACCTTTCTTGAGTGGGAATTGAAATTTTATATTCCCCTCTCTCATATCAATAACAGCACCAACAGTTCTCAGAAAAGGTCTTCCCAAAACAATAGGACAAGAAGGATTGCATTCAAACTCACTCAGTTTCATTTTAATAACAGGTTCCCAATTATCATCTAACTTCCTAGGGATAGAAGCTTCAAGTTTTAATTTTTCTTCCCTAGCATGCATGAGAGCTTTGATAATATGTTCAGTAAAAGCCATATTTATTTTACTAGCATTAGGACTCTTAGCTAGCTTTTGCAAGAACATGATGACTTCAGTTATGTTACAATTTTCGAAATTGAAGTTGTTGTCATCAAAAACAATGGAGCAATTATCACCAACACCTCTAAAAATCTCAGCATTTTTACTAGGAACAAAAATAGTGTTATCAGGCAATTTAAAACTTTTTGTAGAGGTAGTAGAGACATTTCCAACACTTATTATCTTTTCACTAACAGTAGGGGCGCATTAGCATGTGAGGCATCATTTGTTTCATTAGTAAAAATAGTGCAAACTCTAACAACACTATTTTGTTCAGCAATTTCAGCTTCTCTTTCTTCTCTCTCCCATCTTTCATGAAGTTCAGCAAGCATTCTAATGTTATTATCAATTTTAATTTGGATAGCATTGAGTGTTTTACTCTCTCTAATATCACTAGGAATAGCTTTTATTTTCAGCATTTCAACATCATGAGCAAGACTATCAACTTTAGCAGCAAGAGTATCAATTTTTCCTAGCTTTTCCTCAACAGTTTTATTAAAAGTAGTTTGTGTGCTAATAAAATCCTTAAGCAAGACTTCAAGATCAGAGGGCACACTTCTATTGTTACTGTAGTAATTACCATAGGAATTACCATAAAAGTTGCTACCATTAGCAGGAAATGGCCTATAATTGTTGCTACCAAAATTATTCCTATAGGCATTGTTGTTGAAGTTGTTATTTTTAATGAAGTTTACATCAACATTTTTCTCATCATGAGCAACCAAAGAAGCAAGAGGAATATTATTTGGATCCACAACACCATGTCCATTCGAAAGCATAGTCATAATAGCATCAACTTTATCACTCAAGGAGGAAATTTCCTCAACAGAATTTACCTTCTTACCAGTTGGAGCTCTTTCAGTGTGCCATTCAAAATAATTTACCATCATATCATCAAGAAGCTTTGTAGCAGCACCCAAAGTGATGGACATAAAGGTCCCTCCAGCAGCCGAGTCCAATAAGTTCCTTGAGGAAAAATTTAGTCCTGCATAAAAGGTTTGGATGATCATCCAAGTAGTCAGTCCATGAGTGGGGCAATTTTTAATCAAAGACTTCATTCTTTCCCAAGCTTGGGCAACATGCTCATTATCAAGTTGCCTAAAGTTCATAATACCACTTCTTAAAGAGATAATTTTAGCAGGAGGATAATATTTTCCAATGAAAGCATCTTTGCATTTAGTCCAGGAATCAATACTATTTCTAGGCAAAGATAGCAACCAATCTTTAGCTCTTCCTCTTAAGGAGAAAGGAAACAATTTTAGCTTAATAATATCACTCTCTACCTCCTTATACTTTTACATATCACAAAGTTCAACAAAATTGTTTAAGTGGGCAGCAGCATCATTAGTACTAACACCAGAAAATTGCTCTTTCATAACCAGATTTAACAGTGCAGGCTTAATCTCATAAAATTCTGCTTTAGAAGCAGGTGGAGCAATGGGTGTACAGATAAAATCATTGTTGTTTGTGCTAGTAAAGTCACACAACTTAGTATTTTCAGGATTACTCATTTTAGCAAGCCTAAAACAAGCAACAGGGTAACTCGAAATTAAAAACTAGATGCAGGAATTTAATTTTTTTAGGTTTTTGATTTTTAACAGCAAGCAAAACAAAAATAAAACAAGACAAAAAACAAAGTAAAGAGATTGGAACTGAGAGACTCCCCTTTTCAATAGCCTCCAAATCCCCGGCAACGGCGCCAGAAAACAGCTTGATGGCTACGTGTTGGTGAACCCCAAGAGGAAGGTTATGATGTAGACAACAGAAGTTTTCCCTTGAGAAATCTACCCAAGGTTATCAATCCAGTAGGACTTGATGATCTATCGGAAGGTTGTTGATGTTGACTCCCCCTGGCGCTAGGGAGCTTGCACCAACGTGGAATCTGCACAGACACAAACCAGAACTTTACCCAACACGAAACAGAGAGGTTGTCAATCTCTCCGGTCTTGCAGAAACAAAGAGTTAAACGTATGGTGTGGAAAACAGCAGGAAAAATAGCAAGTAATAGGAAACAGATGATTGCAGTAGGTTGTGTAAACAATATGAAGAAATTGGACCAGGGTCCACAGTTCACTAGTGGTGTCTCTCTCAGAACATATAACTAGCATGTTGGGTAAACAAATTACAGCTGGGCAATTGACAAATAGAGAGGGCATAACAATGCAATACATGCCAAGATGTCTACTATGAAATCTAGTTAGGCATTACAACAAAGTACATAGACCGTTATTCCAATAGCATCTATGCCTAAATAATCCACCTTCAAGGCAGCATCCGCATCCCATTCAGTATTAAGTTGCTAACAACAGATTATTGCATGAAGTAAAGTGTGTAATGTAATCAATACAAGTGCCCTTGGACACTGCACCAATGTTTTATCCCTAATAGCAACATCACATCTACCATCTTAGACCTTTCTGTCACTGACCCAGATATCTAGAGACTGAACCCACTATCGAGCATAAATACCCCCTCTTGGAGTCACAAGCATCTACTTGGCCAAAGCATCTACTAGCAACGGAGAGCATGCAAGATCAAGAGCACATAGATAAACAACTTGAATAAACATGGTATCAATATTCATCGGATCCCAGCAAACACAACATCTAGCATTACAATAAGATGATCTTGATCATGTTAGGCAGCTCATAAGATCTAAACATGGAGGCACAAGGTAGAGAGACAACAATCTAGCTACTGCTATGGACCCGTAGTCCAGGGGTGGACTACTCACGCATCACTCCGGAGGCACGCATAGTGATGTAGAGCCCTCCGGTGATGATCTCTCCTCCGGCAGGGTGCCGGGAAGAGCTTCAAAACTCCTCCGATCTGAGATTGACGATGACGGCCGCGACGGAACTTTTCGTGGAATATGATCGACCGTCATAGGGTTTTCGCGTCACGGAGAATATATAGGCGAAGAGGCGGCGTCGGCGGCCGAGGGAGGCCACCACGCCATAGGGAAGCGCGGGCCCACCCTGGTGGGTATGCTCCGACTCCCCTTTGGACTCCGTGATCTCCTCGTGATATTATTGACGATGTCTTCTGTTTCGTCCAATTCCGAGAATATTTCCTTAATAGATTTTCTGAAACCAAAAACAGCAGAAAACAGGGAACTGACACTGTTGCATCTTGTTAATAGGTTAGTCCCAGAAAATGCATAAAAATGATATGAAGTGTAAACAAAAAATTTAGCAATTGATATAATAACAGCATGGAACATCAAAAATTATAGATACGTTTGAGACGTATTAGTCGACTTGAAGGCGTTGACCAAACCGATACACCAAGGTTGAGGAACTACACAATGAGTTGGAGCCTCCCAACAATGTCTCGGAGCTTAGCAACAAGATAAAGCTCCGAAACTCACAAAGGCCTCCTAGGGTTACAACTAACCCACGAAGCAACGAGAACCACAAAGAGTAATGAGCTTCTCAAACTTCACCTCCACGAATCACCGTGGAGAACTCAAACCGATGCACCTAATGCAATGGCAAGAACACACAAAGTGCTCAAAGCAATTCACTCTCAAATCCCACCAAAGCAACTAATGTTATGGAGGAAGATGAGAGGAAGAGCAAGGAAGAACACAAAATCCTTTCAAGATCTAGATCCAAAGGCTTCCCCTCACTTAGAGGAGAGATTGATTAGTGGAGTGGTGGATCTAGATCTCCTCTCTCTTTTCCCTCTAATTGGAGGCAAGAATCATGGAGGGATAGAGAGAAGGCAAGCTCCAAAAGGTCAACAATGGTGGGGGAAAACTTGCTCAAGAGATGGGGTCATTGGGGAAGAAGACCCCCTTAAATAGGACCTCAAAAATCTGCCCGTTATGGCCAAAACGCACCCAGGGGCGGTAGTACCATTCCCGGGTGGCGGTAGTACCGCCCGGGACATTTTCGGGCGATTTCGGTACTGTCTCGGGCGGTACCCGGGCGATACCGACCTGGTACTACCGCTGCACGGAAAACTGCATAACGTACAAACGAAAACGACGATATCTTGATCATCCGAACTCCGTTTTTGATGATCTTGGGCTCGTTGGAATTACAACGACGAGCTCTCGAAGATCATGCAGAGAAACATCATAGTCCAACAAGGGAGGATAAAACCAAATGGGGAAATGTTAGACCTCTCGAAAATAGAACAACCGGTAAAACCTCCAACACCAAAAACGCAATAAGTTTTTCTTACGGAATCCGTTTTTGATGAACTTGAGCTTGTCTTGAAGATCATGACAAGCTCTAAAACCACACATGGAGAAATCCCAAATAAGAACCAAGAAAGATGATGCTAGGTATGCAAAGGTTTGAGCTCTCTCCGAACGATACGATCAAGTTACTCATTCGAGAGCCCCTCTTGAAAGTGTGGCATCTATCCTATAATCAGGTCTCTCACTAACACCATGAGACCGGTAAAATAGAAACCCTATCAAGGTCATACCTTTACCTTGCGCAATCCACTTGAGCTAGATGATGACAATCTTGATCACCTCAAGTTGGATCACCTTTCTTGATTGCGCTCCGCTTGGTGAAGACTTGTGAATTGCTCTCCCATACACAATACGAGAGAGCCACTTTTAGGCACATCTTCACTTGACCATTATCTCCAAATGGGTGGCAAGCTTCAAGCATAAGATTTCTTCAAGATGCTTATCTTAAACTTGCACATCTCAAGATTGATGACAAACACCACTTGTCGTCATCCTCCATGAGCTATATGAAATCTTCCGTTTGATGCAATCCCATGGAAAGATACCTAACCACATATAGATACTACACACACATATATATCATGGGTTAGTTCTCAAAACTATATAGACAATTGCTTACCATACGATTGGATCACAAGATCCCACATGGTACAACATTTAGCATTGTGTGTTGATCACTTGAATCTATCCTTTACACTTAGCCTTGATCAACTTTGTATCTTTTCTTCTTTCTTTCATTGGAGAAGAAAGGGTCTTTATATAGGGGCCCCGAGAATCTAACCGTTATGCACAGAATCGTGCACACCGGTACTACCGCTGGGATCCAGCGGAACTACCGCTACTGAGATCCCCACGGTACTGCGGCAGTTCCAGCTGCCAGCTGCAGCGGTATCTCGTAGAGCTACCTTTGCTGCCAGGCAGCGGTACTACCGCCAGGTAGCAGCGGTACTACCGTTGGCCCTATATGAATTAATTCAAAAGATCCAGCGGTAGTACGAGGGCGATACCGTGTAAGTACCGTTGGGATGTCAGTAGCTAAAATCATCCGAGCGGTACCTCCAGCGGTAGTACCGTTGCTGGAAGCAACGGTACTTCTACGGTACTACCGTTGGTGGTGAGGTACCTGCTTGCAACAGCAGTACTGCTCCAGGAGGAGCGGTACTACCGTCAGCCTGATTTCAGCTAGAGTCAGTTTCTCGAGCCCCTCTCTCTTTCATCTTCGAACTTCTCGTGTGGTCATCTTATAAGCTTCTAGAATCCAACATATGAACTCCAATCTTTCCTATGGACAAGATCTATAAGAATATCTCAATGCAAACATTAGTCCATAAGGATTGTCATTAATTACCAAAACCACACATGGGGGCACCATGCTCTTTCAACGGGACAACAGGTCTCAGGAACCACTTGTCCTTGTGATCCTGTACGGGAGAGGGCGAATAAGGTTTTTGGGAAGCGCCCTGCGCGACTGCTTTCAAGTTCTTCATCACGGCTCGACTTCCTGGACGATCTCCGGGTCCGCGAGCCACTCGTCTTCAACGTCGTCTTCTTCGAGCTGCTACCGTCGCCGCTCAAGCTGCTGCCGTCGCTGCTCCAACGACTAGTTCATCTACAATTGTTCGGTACGTTCGTCACGTTCCGATGGCTGTGTTCGTAGATGTCTTGCTGCTGTTCATGTTAATTAATACGTCTAGTATTTTCGAGATTAACATGTTAGTAGCTCTTGCGATCATACTTTATATTCTGGAATTAATCATGAAAATTATGCCTAATAATCCAACATTTACTCTCAGTCATATTTTTACGGTGAAATTTCTTTCACTAGATTTGTGTAAAGTTTTCCTCATAAATGTATATCTTTGATTCGAAGAATTTTTATGGGAAACTTAATTTTTGAAATCATTAGTATTTCTTTCTTGATGCAGTTTGGTTGATTCCGTGGTTGGATCTTATACTAGAAATTTTAAGGACTCAAACATCTGAAAGAGTCTCTATGGTGCAATCAAGTAAGTTTTAGTAAAGATTTTATGTTGTAGGATTGGAACCAAGATAACATCAAGTGAGTGCGAGAGAGAATATATCTTTGCGGTAATGAACATGAGCCATATATCTATGTTTTTTTGGACAAACAAGACAGACGGACAGGCTTTGAACAGCAAGCATGCCAGCCGGTCTGCAACTTTGTGGAGCAGCAATCAGCAATGTACGGGAACGTCCACGCATCTTTTCCTTCCCTTTTACACACTCATGGACCATTGTACTCTTCTAACTTATGTCGGAGGAGAAACTTTTAGATATGTATGCCAGCCTACACACGCTTCTGGTTTTATTCTTAGTGGAGTGGAATACAACTGCACGAAGGTTCACGGTTCAGAAGCAATACATTCATCAACGGCTGCCACGTTTCAGAGTTTGCCGCTGACTCGTGAGCCTCGTTTGGGCTTTCTTGTCTTGTAAAAAATATATATTTTATATATAAAAAACGCAACAAGTAGATAAATTGAACAGGATCCTTGGGGTTGGTGTATGTATCCTATCTGCCGATTAAACTAGATTGGCGACCTTATTAAAGTGTCACATGTTATAGATCTCATTGGCAGCTCGAGTCAAGAAATCTCCAACTAACCCGCCGTTTGGTTGTCTGCATCAAATCAAACAAAATGGAAAAAACTCTTTGCTGATTCAAGGCATTGGTTTTGAACTAGTAACGTCAATTAACATTTATGTTTTGTTACATGACTTGGCTTCACGTCTTCCTTCTCTAATATACTCGTTGGGTCGGAGTTGCTGCTGCCTGGGGAACACCTCATCCTTCCCCACTTGTTTTGTCTAATCCTGCAAGTCTTGGTCAATTCGACTTATCTGCTTGAACAAGCTTGTATGGTAAATCACTCTTCAATTCACGAAAATTTACATAGTCTCTAACCATGCATAGTATATTTGTCTGATTACAAGGTCAAACCCGCACACACCCAACACCACGTCAACTATCAATATTGGAGAAAAACAGAAAAATATTGGAAAGCATTGATCCGAGATTTTTATAGATGTCTAATTAGTCCTATGATTTGGTATTTAGCCTAGCTAGGGAACTTCCATAGGATGTGTCCTCAATGAAACCTGAGGAGACAACACGTTTCATCTTAATAATGGATACTAATCTGATCGATGTGTGTCATAAAGGGTAGATAAATTTGCGTCTTGCCCAATGGGAGAAAAGTTTAAAACTGCAAAGATACTCACAACCATGCATGCAAAGAGACCTAATTAAACCCATGCGTGGTGGCGCACTAATACAAAAACCGCAAGGCATTTTCCCGTGGAATAATTAAGCAACTGAACTAAAGTAGCAAGCTAGCTATAGCTCATATAGCTTCTTGTTGTTGGGGTGCGAATAATGAAGCTTTACTTTTGATCTATGGATAAATAGTACTCCCTCCGTTTTTTAATATAAGATGTTTTAGCATTTGTCTACATGCACATGTACACAAATGTATGTAGACATGTGTTAGTGTGCATGTTCACTCACTTTAGTATGTATCTAGACAATATGTGCAACACCTAAAATATCTTATATTAAAAAACGGAGGGAGTATGACTTAGTGAAAATAATTATAATCAATAGTCTGTAGTTTTAAAGGAAATGACCAATCAAATTCTGTTCGGCCACATTCGGTCCTAGTCCATAAGAAACAATGCACAATCATTCCTTTTGCGAGATTGGGCACCATGCACAAATCGTAAAATACACATAAATTAAGTTGTATGCTGTAAACACCCATGGACTATAAAGTACGAAGAGAGATGAATGCATTGAAGAGACATGAGATAAACGATGGGAGTGTATGAGACTACTCAAAATGAAAATAACAGGCTCATATGTATTATGCACAATGCATCGTTTATGGAAAAAGTTTGTGATTCTTGTGATATATTCTCAAGTCCAAAGAGGAACCACACTTTTCATATAGGATTATCACGAAACTTTCTAGGTTCTGAACGAGTTATTTTGGTGGATAGGAGGGTGCTTATTCCCCGACGTGGATTAAACGCCACATTAAACGCCACGTTGTTGGTGGTTGTATCGGGAGTTTGTTATATTAATATAGCGGGGCTTCGGCTTATTTCGTCATTATTTGACACTCGGTAAACCAAACCATCCTTCCGGTCGGAGGCGGACATTCCCGTCCATAGCGGGCCCTAGCGGTGTCCTCGTCGATTTTACAACTCCTCGACTCCGGTTTTCAGTGGTGGGTGCTGCCTTTACAGTTTTACTCGGTGTTTCTCGCAAAAAAAACATCATTTGGTGCCTCACAATATTTTGAAAAATCCTTTGAAAAACATAAGTTATGTTTGAATATACTCTTGAAAATAAGTACGGTAGATTTTTCAAAAAAATAAAAAAATAAGTACAGTAGATGTGCAAGATAAGTCGGCGGGGAATAAATTTAGGAGAAAGGAGGGTGTACGCGAAAACATTCCCCCACGAACCTTTTGAAACTCCGTCGCGTCGCATGGCATCTTCCTCCTTCTTCCACACTCCTATTTCCACCGTGACTCACCATTAATCAAGAGTCAGTCAGTCAGTCACTCCGTCGCCTCCTCTCCTAACCTCTCCTCTTCGTCCTAAAAACCGATTCTTTCGTCTTCTCCTCCCCCCCACGCGAACGAACGCGGACGCGCAACGGCGCAAGCGGACATGGCGGCAACTCCAACGCGCCATCGGTAGAGTTGTTGACACACTCCAGAGAGAGAAACAGGAGCAGAGGAGGCATCTCATTCTCCTCGGCTCTCCGAATCCTACCTAGTCCCGGGAGGAGAAGATTCGGAGCTCTCTCCGTCGAGCAAGAAAATGGGCAGCTACGCCTACAGGTACTGCATGTGCTTCACCCGCAAGTTCCGATCCCCGGACGGGCACCCGCCCCCCGACGTCCGCGCCGCCCACAACGCCGTCGCCGCCGCCGGCGGCGAAGACGGCCTCCGCCGCTTCCTCACCGACGTCCAGCGCGAGCACCCCTCCGAGGCCGACCACATCCTCGCCGCGCTCTCCGGAGGCGCCGCCGGCGGGATCGCCCGCTTCGTCGGCAGGTCCCCCGCTGCCGCGGTGCCCACGCTCGACGACTTCTTCGGCTTCCTCTTCTCGCCGGACCTCAACCCGCCCATCGCCAACAAGGTTCGCTGCTTGCTTGGATTCATTATTGCGGAAGTCGAATTGATTGCTGCAGCCAGCATCCCCGATCTTGCTGGAGTAATAGTAAATTGTTGCCGAATTTTGTCGGCTTCGACTTCCATCTGCTCCGTCTTGCTGCGCAATGCTACTGGTCAACGGGCTTGATTCAACTCGTTCCTCTTTTGAGACGGGATGGATGTGAAACGGGCGATGCTGACTTAACATCCAGAGTGGGTTGTCCATCATTTTCACATTACAATCAACTACTGTAGAGAACACACACAAAAAGGGGCTATTTTTAGGTAGCAGAAAACTACCTCTTGTCACGAAAATAGCTTGATTTCACTTCTTCCCCAACAGCCAACAAGTTTGCTCTACCTTTTCAGGATTGTTGTCATCATCTCTCACTTCTAAGAGGAAAATACAAATATGCACCACAAAATGAAATTCAGCACGATTAAAGAAAAACCAATTTGCATTTCATATGATCCGTGTGCGTTAGTAATCCACATCTGCTAATCAGACCCAAAGGCTCACAAAAGTAAGGGCCTTGGTCTTACCTTGTACAATCTGGCCCTGCAATTTATATGATCCTTTTGGCTTAGTGATCCTCATCTGCCAATTAGACCTGAATGCTCCCAACAGTAGTGTCTTGTTCCACTTATGTAATGATGTAGGCTGTTGCAATATTTCTGTTGCTCTACCTTACATCATGTCACACTCGTACTTTAATTCTCTGCTCAGGTTCACCAGGACATGTCAGCCCCGATTTCTCATTATTATGTATTCACCGGTCATAATTCCTACTTAACTGGAAACCAGCTCAATAGTGACTCCAGTGATATTCCAATCATAACAGCATTGGAGAGAGGTGTCAGAGTGATTGAACTCGATATGTGGCCAAACTCTGCAAAAAACCGTGTTGAGATTCTGCATGGAGGGTACGAATTCTGCTTCCTCACCAAATTTTCTTTTGCGAATATTTTCTGTATTACATTGCAGCACAACACTCAGCATGCTTGCATATAATTTTGGTCACAAAATTAATATCTTATATCATGATACTCCTTGAAAAATGTCAGTCTGAACTTAGCTCTGTTTCTTTAGTAGATATGTTGACACTAGTGACTACTCTACCGAGAAAGGTCAACTACTAGATGGTCCTTTTCAGAGGCACCATAGTAGATGCTCTTGCTGTACTGCACAATACTGATACACTTTCACCTAGAGCCTGTGAGTGTATTGACTGCCTTGTAGAGTCAATTAGGAAGAGTTATGGGATAATTGAAATTTAAACTGGTACAACAAATGATGACGGAGAAGATACTTTCTCCTGACCTTACCTTTACTTTATTAGTCTCAGTTATATTTTGTTTTTCTGTTTGTCAAGTCATAACCTGTTTGTCGAATTTGCAACCATCCTAATTTTGTGTTTCCTAATTCTTACTTTTCGTGCCATTTGAAAGGACATTGACTCCACCTGTAGATATCATGAGATGTTTAAAGTCCATTAAAGATCACGCCTTCACCGCTTCGACATATCCTCTTGTAATTACTCTTGAAGATCACCTTACAGCGGATCTCCAAGCCAAAGTAGCTGAGGTAAAGTTTACATTTTATATCTTTCCCTGCTCATGTTTTGTTTAGATCCTCAATTCTGACTCCAAATTATTTTAGATGATCAGGGAAACATTTGGGGACCTTCTTTACGTTCCTAGTTCAGACACACTAAATGAGTTTCCTTCTCCAGAAGCTCTAATGAAAAGGATTATCATCTCCACTAAACCACCAGAAGAATTCAAGGAATTTCTTAAAGCTCAGGATAATCAGAACAACAGTGACCAGACAGCTAAACTGGCAGAGGAAGGAAGCTTGAGAAGAATAGATTCAAATGCTGATGATTCTGATGGCAAGGTCCGCAATACATATGCCCTTTGGAGGCATGCACTCATTAGCAAAGGTAAAAAGGTTATTAAGTAAAGAAATTCTAACTTTTTATTGTCATGAACAGGATGAGCTGGATGAAGAAGATGACGATGAATCGGAGGAAGAGGATCCCAAATTTCGGCAGGATACTGCCTGTGAGTATAGGAAACTGATAACCATCCATGCTGGCAAACCAAAAGGCCATTTGAGGGATGCACTTAAGGTCGACCCTGACAAAGTCAGACGCCTTTCTTTAAGCGAGACACAGTTGTCTAAAGCGACAGTTTCTCATGGTGCTGATATCATAAGGTAATTGAAATATACGGATAGTTGATTATATTGGAAACTCAATGCAAAAGATCATTATAAGTCTTGGGATAAAATATTGAAATACGACAGGTGCACTTGGGTTCATCAACCCAGGCACATCCACTTATTCTATTATGTTGTAGTTTATACTTAAAGAGTTTTTCATGTGAGAAATAAACTGTTGGCAACAAAAATGTAATACTAGACCAGTCATGCTGCTACTCTTACACGATGTCATGAATCAAAATGTTCCTAAAACACTGTGGTTACTTATGGCAAATAGCAATTGTTGCATTCTCACAGTTTGAATTGGTCACACCATACTAATCTCAAGTGAATTTTACATTAGATACCCTGGTTGAATATTTGAAAATAATTGTTGTTCCTATTTGTGGCAATCCAAATCAATGTTTTTGTGTGTAAACATTACTTTCATTTTATTGTTTACTTTTTGTTACTAATTATTCTTGCCAAAAGGGAAAATAATGCTGAACCTTGGACAGTTAAAGATAATTTAGCTTGCATCTTGCAAAAAAGCTTCCTTTGCTCCTTGAACTTCTGACAAATGTTTATCTAACAACATTACTCTAATTTAGGTTCACTGAGAAAAATATACTGAGGGTTTATCCGAAGGGTACAAGGATTAATTCTTCTAACTATGATCCAATAAATGCCTGGACTCATGGTGCCCAGATGGTTGCATTCAACATGCAGGTTGGATTCCAATTCTTAACTGTCATGATTCATGAATCATTGTTTCCCTGATTTTGCTTGTTTAATCATCACATAGTTCAAGTTTGAGAGTCTCATGTACTAAACTTATTCTTTCGGAGAGAACATTTGGTGCCGAGTCAAAAATAATAATAATCAGGATCGACATGACTTGGGCGAATCTATATGGAGTTTTGACCAACTGTCCTATTACTACAACTCTGCCAAACGTCACTTAATCAGTCGGAAACAAGTTTTCCATTTTCTTCACATAGCTAGCCTGCAGAACAATTAATAAGTTGGAAACTAATATACACCACCACCAAGATCTACCCCCAAAGTGGTCCGTAACACCCAAAGTATTATATACAAATGTTTTAGGAGGGTGTTCTGACAAACCCTGATTCTAAATGATGAATACTTTTTTACCGGCAAAGGTACCTACCAGAGATGTTTCATAAGAGATGCATACAAGTTACCAGAAGTTTCATACAAATTGTGTGGCACCAATCTCAAAACAACAATGTTTCATTGAGGTTGCATACGTGACACATATTAAAGCATAAATCAATGGTAAAATCCTTATTTACGAGATACCGAAGCCGGTAAATTTTCCGGGTTGGAATCTGAAATTGCGTCCGTAGTTGTCTTGAACTTACAATGAGTAGATGACAACACTAATCATTATTACACTTCCTTCTTTTCATTGGCCTTTCCATTTTCAGGGCATGACAAATCACTAAGATTAATGCAAGGGTTTTTTAGAGCCAATGGGGGCTGCGGATATGTTAAAAAGCCTGACTTTTTGCTAAAGACAGGCCCGAATGGTAAAGTATTTGACCCAAAAGCAACTATGCCGGTGAAGAAAACTCTGAAGGTTCGTATAATTTCTGAAACTCAAAATCAGCCTGATGATACCACAGGCTGCAGCCTAACTAACTAAAGACGCATGCAAGCAGGTCAAGGTATATATGGGAGACGGGTGGTGCATAGACTTCAGTAAAACTCATTTCGACGCCTTTTCTCCGCCGACTTCTATGCTAGGGTACGTATCTTCCTCACTGAATCTCCGATCCACCATCATCATCCATGTGATAACTGATGAACAAGCTTTCATTGTACAAAACTGACCGGCAATGCTGAATGTGGGTGGCGATTGACCAGGTCGGGATAGCGGGGGTACGTGCAGACTGCGTGATGAAGAAGACCCGAACGATCGAGGACCAGTGGGTGCCGGTGTGGGACGAGGAGTTCACGTTCCCGCTGACGGTCCCGGAGCTGGCCCTGCTGCGGGTGGAGGTCCAGGAGTACGACATGTCAGAGAAGCACGACTTTGGTGGGCAGACGTGCCTGCCGGTGATGGAGCTGAAGCAAGGCATCCGCGCCGTGCCCCTCCACGACCGCAAGGGGAACAGGTACAAGTCCGTGAGGCTCCTCATGCGCTTCGAGCTCGTCTAGGCGCTCTGCGATCGTCTTCTTGTGGTAAATTCATTGGAGCTTGTAACTATGGGAAGGGAGGGATGAATGGGATCACATTTGTGTGGGTTGTGCTTCGGTCTGGCTGGTGTTACATGTAGGAGTAGTCCTCTTGTCGGAAATAATGATGGTAATACTACTACTAGCAATGGAAGCAGCGAACAGCTTTGTTTTTCTTTTTCTTGGTCTTGTTCTTGTGTAGCCACGGTGGTGAGGAGAAGTGCAATATATACTGGAGTAGTAGTAAGTGAAATTTTATGCTGGGACTTCCCTTTATTTGTCATGAATAAAATGGCTTTCGTTGGAACTGGTAACCTTTGGGAGGCTTTTCTGGGATGGTTTGGGTTGGGACACCTTGGTTGGTTGGGGCGTCAGATCTCAGATGTGACACGTCAGAGGCTGATGTTGCTATTCCTTTCCTTTTTCTTATCATCAGTCTTATCCATTTTGCTGATAGACCAAACGGTTGGGCCCGCCCAACAGAAGGATCAGTTGCCCTTTGCAGTTTCTTCCGATCCTCAGCATTGGCTCTTTCGACGGAATTCACGAGATCTAACAAGGCCACTGCAATTGTGCATAAAACAGTGACAGTAGTATGATATGTGCTGTCCTGTAATTACTGCACCATGTAAAACAACGTGAGATATATGCAGTGAATGCCCAGCAGATTTTGCATGAAAATCCAGAGTGACCAGCGGCCACACGAGCAGCAGCAGATGAACAAAGCTGGAAAAATTGGATCTTTTCCCTCTTTAAAAACGAATGAAATGATTTATTTTCTCTGTCGTTTTGGGCTCTTGCTCGCGGCTCGCCGCTTCTCCACCTCCCGTCTCCCCCACCTCTCCTCTCCTCGCCTCATCAGAAAGACCAGGTTCGCCTCCTCCGCCGCCGCTCGCCGGGAAGGGAGGGACCACCATTCGCGGTCCGGTTAACGGACATGCGGCCGCTCGCCGGGATCCACCGCGCCGCCTAGTGTCCCCCGCCGCCGCCGCCGCCGTTCCGCGAACTGCGTCGTCGCCACCATGGCGTCCGACCAGCACCCCCTCGACTCCTTTCTTGCCGCCGCCCGCGGCGCCCTCGCCCACCTCCACCTCCCCGTCCACATCCCCGGATCCAACCCCACCACCAACAAGCAACAGCAGCGCCAGCCGGACTGCCTCCTCCACCTCCACCTCGTCCTCGCCAACTTCCTCCACAAGCCCCTCAGGTCATTCTCAAGATGCTTCGGAAACGACGACAAGCCCAAGCGGGGCCGGAGCAGACACTCGCTGCCGCCGTCGGACACTGCAAAAAAGCAGCAGCAGAACCAGCTAGAGCTCCTGCTCTGCATTTCATTCGACGCCTTGGCACACAACCTGCAGGTGCTGGAGGGCGCCTGCAAGCAGAAAGGCGGGAATTCGGTAGCGCCGCCCTGCAAATGGATCAGTTTCAGCTTGTCAGGAAAGTTATCGTTGGTAAGAAGGATGATTTCGATGGCTTCCTCTCCAACCTGGGATTCGCCAGGGTGGGGGCGCCACCGGCAAGCTTTGTCGACGATTCGTCGATCTCAGCGCCGCCTGCTGAGGGCCAGGAGGGGCCTACAAGTGTAATTGGGGACAGGGAAGGGGTTGACATTGGTGGTGATAGTGCACCACCGCCACCACAGAAGTTTGGTGGTCGGTTGCTCAACATCCCATTGTCGAATGTGGAGCGGCTGCGGTCAACTCTGTCCACGGTCTCGCTGACGGAGCTGATTGAGTCAGTTCCGCAGCTGGTTGGCAGATTGTCGACTTCTGGGGATAACCATCCGGACAAAAAGAAGCTTTTCTCCGTGCAGGACTTCTTCCGGTATGCAGAATTTGAAGGTATAGTTGCACCGGTTTTCAATTGGAGGTGTTCCTCGCATGATACTTTACTTCTTTGTCGTAGGCGGAGGATTTGCAATTGTTAGAATTTTATCATCTGTCTTTTTAAGTAAAGAAATAATATCATCTATTATGTTCCCAAACAGACAATTGCCAAATAGAACAATAGTGGAATAACTGATGACATGTAAAAGTATGCTGATTCCTAATATGTATATCAATCTTTACTGCATAGTTGTCTTACTCAAATAGATGACCTTCCAGTACGCATATTTAGGATCTGTGATAATCTTGTAATTCTATTCATTGATGTGATATTCTTCTATTCTGCTAACCTAAGAAATGTTTGTTAGGCTTGTGAGCTATACTTGTGCATCAGCAGACTCATTAAACACCGGAGACCGTGGTAGTACCTCCATACTATTTTTAGTTTTAACAAATTATAATTGAACTGTGCACTGTAATCCACCAGACACTTCTCCAAAGGTAATCTAATGATTGTGAGGGAAATAGGGCACCACAAAGTGTGGCAAAAGTTGGCAAAAAGTTCACTCTATGACAGATGGGCCATATAGATAATAATAATAAATATTATTATTATAAAGTGTGGAAAACCATACACATACCAAACTGCAACTTAGGCTTGCCCAAGTTTGGTTGCGAACCAAACATCCCCTTATTCTGACACAAACATTGCTGACATCCTTTAAGAAATAATATTGCTGAAATCTTACTAGCGAAAAGGTTTCTTTGTTATTCTATTCGAAATGAATACTATTAGCTCTTGTCATGTTACACCTAAGTATTATTGTGTACTTGTGTTGCTGCAGGAAAGCGGTTTTTTGAGGAATTGGACAGAGATGGTGATGGCCAAGTCACCCTGGAAGACCTTGAAGTTGCGATGAGAAAGAGGAGATTGCCAAGGAGGTATGCCCGGGATTTGTTACGGCGTACCAGAAGTAACTTTTTTTCGAAATCGATTGGGTGGAAACAATTTCTATCCTTGATGGAGCAGAAGGAGGCAACAATACTCCGGGCATACACCACATTGTGTTTGAGCAAGTCTGGGACACTTCAGAAGAATCAAATCCTTGAATCGTTAAAAGGTGCAGGCCTTCCGGCCAATGAAGATAATGCTGCTGCCATGTTGCGCTATCTAAATGCAGATTCGGAGGGATCAATCTCATACAGCCATTTTCGCAGCTTCATGCTTCTACTTCCTTCAGAGCGTCTTGAAGATGATCCTCGGTATGTCTAGTGTACCATCTTGAGCTATTAAATATTACATCTGAGTTGACTTCAGCCAACGTACAACTAGACATACTCTGATTGCCATTGACTTGTCTCTTCAATTACAAATGCATTCAGGAACATTTGGTTTGAAGCTGCTACTTTGGTTGCTGTTCCCCCACCTGTAGAAATATCTACCGGAAATGTGTTGAAGTCTGCTTTAGCTGGAGGTCTCGCTAGTGCACTTTCTACCTCTATGTTGCATCCTATTGACACAATGAAGGTACAGCAGCATGCTTCAGTTTACCTTTCAGTTCAAACTAATTTGGTCTCCAAAGCATTCGTTTCAGCAGTATCTTGACTTAACATTCACCTTCACTAGAAAAGGATATCTTAATGACCTAAGTGACTGAAGCCAATAGATAATATTAGGTTCCACTTTACTACAGATAATGTGAAACAACATCTGTGTCTTGCAGGATCATTGCCACAGCATTACAGTACAGACTTAAAGTTTAAATCTTAGGACGCATGACCATATGCAAATAAATAAAATGTGATACAGATAGCATAGGTAGATCTGAGTTTTCACTGTATAGTTTACTTGACAACGCATATCGTGCTATGAGGTTGGTTACCACATCCTGTGTTTTAGCCTAGGCCAACTCAAAGTTATAATAATCTTGTTGGGAGATTTTGCAGTCCCACTGTCCCATTGAGATTTCTCATACAAGTTCATGCCTTCTTGTATTCTCAGACACGTGTTCAAGCATCTACGCTCTCATTTCCAGAGCTCATTTCAAAGCTTCCACAAATTGGGATTCAAGGACTGTATCGAGGTTCTATCCCTGCAATTCTAGGACAGTTTTCAAGGTTCGTTCTTTTTCACAGTTGTACAAGCATTTGTGAGGAGGCTGCATATTCACAGCGTGCCATTTGCAGCCATGGTTTGAGGACAGGAATCTTTGAAGCAAGCAAGCTCATATTAGTAAGAGTGGCTCCAACACTACCGGAGATTCAGGTACTCTTTATAAATTTCTACCAATCTATAATACAGTGTTGAATTTTTGTACAATCCACTCACCGTCTCAGTGGCATTGGGTTTGAATCTCCCTTGTCAGCTTCACAACATCCTAATTAGAAACTTGACCTGCCTAAAGCCATCAAGTACATAACCCCATTTTTTCCCTGTCAGCATTCTGATATGGTTAAGAGGAAGTTTTTCTGCATGCCTTACATCTGAACAGGGATATTTTGCAAACAAAGAAGTACTTTAATAATTGTTTTGCCTTATGAGCTGTTCCTTTTGTAGGTGCAATCGTTGGCTTCCTTCTGCAGCACAATCCTGGGAACAGCGGTCCGTATTCCCTGTGAGGTTCTTAAGCAACGGTTGCAGGCTGGAATATTCGACAATGTAGGGGAGGCCATTGTTGGTACCATGCAAAAAGATGGCATAAGGGGCTTCTTCCGTGGTACTGGGGCCACTCTTTGTCGTGAGGTTCCTTTCTATGTTGCTGGAATGTGTCTTTATGGTGAAGCTAAAAAGGTATCCCGAATTCTAACCATTGAAGTTTTTTTTTTCACCATACCTTGAGATTGGCGTTTGAAAATCCGTATTTTGTAAACTTAAGAGCCTACCGTGATCTGCCTTCAGTAGATATTGAGCTTATTATCGGTTCTGTAGGTTTATAAACTTGCGTAAATCTGAAAATGGCTCCGAAATGACAACTCGAGGGAATTATGTTCCACACATCGATGAATAGATGACTGACCTTAACTATTGTGTGTGTTTTGATTTATTCAAGGATGCCAGCACTAAGGTCGATACCAACAGCCATATTTTAAGGATAACAAGTAACTTTGTCGGTCAATTCACTATTAGTTGTCCAAAGTCGAAATGAATTTACACCAGCTCTGAGACTTCTGCTGTTAATGGTCTTGTAATCTACGTCTGGTTTCATTTGCAATATCTTATTACTTATCCAAAATAAAATGCATCTAACTAGTGAACATGCTCCTGGTTTTCTAGGCGGCACAGCATGTCTTGAGCAGAGAGTTGGAACCATGGGAGACTATAGCAGTCGGAGCACTGTCTGGAGGACTTGCAGCAGTCGTCACCACCCCTTTCGACGTGATGAAGACCCGGATGATGACTGCCCCTCCAGGCGCGCCGGTCTCCATGCAGTTGATAGTCTTCTCCATCCTACGAAACGAGGGCCCTCTTGGGCTCTTCAAGGGCGCGATCCCTCGCTTCTTCTGGATCGCTCCTCTCGGGGCAATGAACTTCGCAGGGTATGAGCTCGCCAAGAAGGCAATGATCGAAGCTGAGGCTGAGCCAACCGACTCTCTACATGAGAAGAAAACCATGGTGGGTTCAAGAGGATGACCGATCCATCCACCTGCTTGGTTGGTTACTTCTATGGTGTAAACAGAAAACAGGAGCCATGCAACAGAAATTTGTGCTCTTGTTGCAAAGAAACAGGACAGATTTTTCACAAGTCTTCTTATCAAATGTTGGGTTCTTGGATCCTTTTTTCATCCGAGGATATCTTTTTTAAATCTAATATAGAGGCCTTTACACCCCTGTATGTATAGTAGATGACTGGAACTACAAGAGCTGGCATGCCACTCTTTTCTTCCCGCGGAGCTTACGTTTCACATGTTATTACTTAAGCAATCCCTTTTCTGATGTGAGCTTTTGTTGTGTTCTTTCTTCTTCCCCCCATTCATGATTAATCAGTTGTAATTGTGATGTGTTTCTTGTTTGAGAAATGGGATGAAGCTGCAAGGGAAAACACAAAGAAAAATACCAGCGCCAGGTCTGTTGTGAGAAGCACATGCTATCTGAGAACGTCACAATACAAATGACAATCACGGCTTATTAATATCAGACCAAGAACAAAAACTAATATTCAGTCATTCTGGTTTGCATTACCTAAGTTCAGTCAGCTAGATAATAAAAGCAAATATAAAGGTAGAGGATCGTGCTTAACATCAGTTATAGCTGCAAGTTATAGCTGCAAAGAACTTGTACTCGGATTATGACCAAGGACTAGTTGTTGTAGTTGTAGAAATTTCTAGCCCCTCCACCACCCTGATGACGAACGGGATTGTTGTTGTGGCCTTGTCCAGCGTAGTAATGTTGGGCTCCTCCACCACCATGGTGACGAGGGTTACCCCGGTCATACTGGCGGCCTTGTCCAGCGTAGTAATCATCATAGTCATCATCATCATCCTCATCGTAGTCATCATCGTCGCCCTCCTCCATGTCATCACGGATAATATTATGTTCATCCCAGAGTGGGCAGGAGCAGGTCGCTTTCTTGCCCTTCCATTCTTTCCCACAGGTGTAGCAGAATTCATAGCCGCACCTGGAAGAATTAAGCAAGAATGAGATGCATCAAAAGGTTAAACCGGAAACAAGTCGGAGGCTGTGAGCATTAGGGCATGAACAACATATCAAAGAGGAATACATTGACATGAAAAATCACAAGAGTAAATCCTTAACATCAGTAAAGATAGATGTGAAAATGGCACAGCCAGAAATAATACTTACACACAAGTCATATGGTAGCAGCCCTCTGCGAGTTCAATCATGTGCTTGCATTTGATGCACTGGCGCCACAGCTGCTGCCGTGCAAGGTTCTGTAACTTCGCATCATCTGGACGAGCTTGGGGGTACCTTCTCTTGTAGTCGTAGCAAGTCATCCTATCATGCCACGGGACCTTGCAGTTGATGCAGAATGAGCGATAGCATTTGTCACACTTTCTCAATGTAGCAGCATCAGCAACGGTGTGCCTTGAGGAAGATTCTTGCATTGGTTGTTTCATTTCACTTAAGGACATTAAGAATGAGCACTTGGGATATGGGCAATAAATCTTTTGGGTAGGAGGGATTTGTCCTTCTCTGATGTGTTGCACCATTATATCTAACAGTTTAGGCGATAGGAATATCTTTGAACCCTCCAAGGTTAGCTTTGTTGTGCAGCCTTCTTGTGGACAAGCTGGGAGTGTTCCATCGAGTAGCTTAACTTTCACATGCTCCTTCATGCAGCAGAAGCAAAAGCGATGTGCGCAACCTTCAACTGCATGGATCTTAGAAACATCAGTGTCTTCCAAGCAGATGGCGCAGGTCTCTCTTTTCTCCTTGCTAGCATTGACAGCAACAGCTTTTGCAATCTGAGAGATTATCGAATCTCTTGCTAATTTTATCACATAATCGATTGTGCTTCTTTCCACAAGTGAGATTTCACATTGCTTGAATTTCTTCTGTACCGACGCAACCTCATTTATCAAGTCTACGAGCTTCTTCTGTTGTGGGCGCCAAATTCCAAGCATCTGCAATCCCGAAGATTTAAACATAAGCATAAGAGGATATCGTGTATATTTTTTCAAGCATGTGTAGGACATCAAATAAGATGACTGGTAAAGAATTCAACCACGTGACCACTGAATTTGCATGAACACCAATTATCTATGCATGTTTACAAAATGTGAACCAAAGGAATACTTCTGCAATGCAACTCAAAACCAAGACCAGCACTGAACAAGTAGTGTCACTAGTATTCAGCTCAAGGTTTACCATTCTGCTGAACAAACAGGAAATATTAAATTTCCCTTGCTATAGATATCCCATTTTAGTCCTCATCTTGAACTGCAATGTTTTTTAGTACTGATTACTGCCAGAATACTGCAGTCACACTGACATCTACTAAGTAGTCAAACATCTAGCAGGATTCATGTCCATATATAACAGTACAGTCCTCTGAGACCAACTACATGAGTTGAACGGAACCCTTTAACTTAAAGAGTTCAAGGACGTGTTTTGTATCGAACAAGAACACAGAGGTACTAATATTTTCAAGCTGAAACTGACAACATTGTGATTAATACTGGAAGCTCCTCTTGTGCTTTTCTCACAGTATAATAAGCAATGACACATATAACGAACCCCAAAATCTATAAAAAAAAAGGAAATGTGGAAGATCCAAACAGTGCTAGAGGTTGATGTTTAAGCTACATTTACCTAAAGAAGGGAATCTCCTTTCAGTGTAGATGTCTAACTGTATAGCCCTGCCGTAAGAACACTATATATCCGTTCTGTGATATAATGGAAATGGGATATGACCCCAATAACCTAAAGAAGGGAGTCTCCTTTCAGTGTAGATGTCTAACTGTATAGCCCTGCTGTAAGAACATTATATATCCGTTCTATGATATAATGGAAATGGGACATGACCCCAATACGAAGTAATTAGCTAAAGATTGGATTATCCAGTTATGAGATGATAGAATCAATAGTTTATGTATTATGGTTACTCTATGGTGTGATAAAGAGCTTGCTTCAATGCTCGGATTCAGGTAGAAAGTAAGAGCAGTAGCATATTCATAGGAGAGCTTTGTACTTGAAATTAGTAGTCCCGGTAGTTGGAAAAAAACTCTGAATACGGATTCAAAGCATCAAGATAGGTAGTCCGATCATTAGTTGGCCAGTCATAGCAATTTGAGTAGAAAGCTTGCTTCGGGATCAGATCATTCAACTAAAGCTGTCAGGCCGGGTAGGCTTTGAGGAACATTGGGGTTCCTTATGTTGTGACTGAGCAGATATGTCTATTGTGCCCGGCAAAAACAGATTTGCAAGGAGTTTGCTGTGTAACCTCTACATCCATTAGTCCTCTTCTCAATCTCCCCTTAGACGAGGTTCCCAGTTAGACCATACAACTATACAGCCACTGAAAGTCTGAAACTGTCAACTATACTAAACATGAGAAAACAACACCATCAAAATATATTTTAATATAGACTACTCCACAAATGAGATCAATTTGGAACGGAGGGAGTACAAATGAGATCAATTTTGCAATCTGACACTAAGATTACCTGTTAACCAGCACCCACAAACCTGGGCCCGTCAAGTAAGTAACCACCAGGCAGCAGTAAAGAAATGATAAATGCAAAGATTAGAGGTTCGCAGTAGTAAAACAGATGATAAATGCAGAGATCCAGAGGATTGCATACATGGTTGTGCAGCGCCTTGTAATCGGTGACAATGGTGAGGCTGACGATCCCCAACCCGAGCGCCGCCTGGAGTCCTTCCATGAGCGCCATCACCTCGAGCATCATGCGTCCGCCCACGAACCCTTCCACGGGCTTCTGTATCCTGAGCACCACCTTGCCCCGCGAATCGCAGAGCGCCACGGCGAGCACGGCGACGCCGGGGTCCCGGTCCCGCGGCCCCACGACCTCCTTGCTGGTCATGCCCTTGAAGAGGACGCGGAAGAGGGGTTTGGTCGAGTCGAGGGGGCGCTCGATGTTGTCGCCGTCGTGGGCCCACTGGTCCTCCGGGACGGCGGCGAGCTCGCGGGCGAAGAGGGCATCGTGGGCGGAGACGCAGGCGGAGGCGGCGGCCCGGGCGTGGTAGGCGTGGCAGGCCTGGGCGAAGCGGTGGTCCTCCTCGGCGCGCGCGAGGTCGGCGGCGTGGACCGCCAGCGCGATTGAGGCGTCCGAGGGCTGCGGCGGCGCGGGGGCGGGATGCGACGAGGAGGATGCGGAGGAGGAGGCGATGGGGGCTTTGCCCTTGGAGGAGGAGGGGTTAACGGAGCCAGCGTCGAGGAGGAGAGATGCTTGGATGGCCTCGGCGAGCTGGAGCTGGTAGGCGAGGTCGAGGTCGGAGACGGAGACGGTCGCGGAGGAGGCGAGGGCGGTCTGCTCGCGGAGGGCGGCGAGGTCGTCGTCGCCGGCCATGACTGTCGGCGGCGGTGCGACAGGGACAAGTGGGGACTGACTGGGGACTGGGGTGGGGAGTTTGGAAACTGAACGGGACTATTTTGCGCCGCCGTTTTAGACAGCTTCCGTTGGAAGACACCTGGTCGCGTATTTCTGTCCGAATTTTACGGGATCACATGCCATTCCAAAATACAGTATACAAGTTCGAGTATATTCGGAATTTCGGATGTTCCCAATGTTCTCATCTTTTCTCTATCTTGCACGGTACAGTTTGGCGCATCTGTTTCGCCCGAGCGGTCCATACCGTAAACCTGTTTTCGATGTTTTTTTTGCTCAAATTCATGATCTTGAACAATATAATCTTAATAAAACAGCAATATAAATCAAATATAAATGTTTTAGCATCACACAATACAACAACGATCCAAATTTACAATAGCTGTTCAAATCCGAGTAATTAAACGAATGGACCCGAACGGAAAGAATGGTTCAAATCACACATGAATACAAATAAGATCAAATGAATAAAACGGGGGTCTACTTCCTATAAACTGCCACTGATGCTCAGTGATATCATCAAGAAGCCGGGTGTGCGTGTTCTTGTCCTCGATCTGCAGGTAGGTCTTAAGAAATGTTTGGATCATACAGTTACTACCAGGCTTGACATGGATACCAATATTGTCGTAGAAAAACTCCAAGTTTAAATCCCACCCATTTTCGACGATCATATTGTCTAAAATGACACATGTCATCATGATATTTATGAGCAATTTTGTATCCCAAAAGCGAGCAGCACCTCGAACAATGGCAAACCGAGCTTTCAACAAACCAAATGCCCTCTCTATATCCTTTCGGCATTATTCTTGAGCTTGGGCATAAATGGATTTGTTTTTTGCCTAGAGGATTTTGGATGGTCTTTACAAATGTTACCCACTGTGGAGAGATATTGTCAGCTAGATAATACCACATGGTATAGTCATGTCTATCGACGGTTTAGTTGCAAACTAGAGCATCTCCACTAGGAAGCCTACAAAAAGGATGTCATATCCGCGGAACATTGATATCGTGGAGAGAACCCGGCAAACCAATTAAGCAATGCGAAATCCACAAGTCCTCCGAAGACACCTCTTCAAGCACAATAGTGGATCACGATGATGGCCGGTGTTCCACCTCTAATGCATGCCCCATTCTTTTGATTCATTCATCGTTGTCAACCTCTTTGTGTCCTCCACATTGGGATCTCGGAGGTACTCGGGCCCAAAAATCCGGATCAACCTTTCACAAACAAACGGACGCATTTGAGTTTGTTGTCTTCTCCAATGCGATACTAATCGGTGAGTCGGGATACCGTATGTTATTACTCTCATGGCCATCCATATCTCTTGATATGAGCTAAATCCAAGTAAACATGCGGCATTCCTCCGGCGAGTGAAAAAGCGATAGTTTTTCTCGCAAGCTTTCACAATGCGAATAAAAAGAGATCTACACATTCGATAAAGCACAGGGAAGAGATGAGCCGGATAGGTGGGTACATCGGCAAAGTAATCTTTCAAAAGCATATGATGGCCTTTAGCTCGGTTGCGTTGAATGCAAAGATGGCCGACCGTCGACCCTACGAGGTGCACGGTGTCGTCGTGCATAATTTCTTCTATGTCTGAATCATCAGATGATGATGATGAGGACGAGTCCCAATCTGAATCCCAACCCATCTAAAAATAATTAAATCATACGTTAATCTAAATATCACCTGATTCCCCCACCGAATGAATTACAAATCAAAACGAGTTTTTAGCTTCCGACGGAAGGAGAACGATGCCCGGTTCCTCCCACGGGCGCACGGCCACAAATTCGGGATGCCGGTGGATGAGGCGGCTGTGGCGGCGAAACATGCCTCAATCATGTCTGGAGAGCCCCTTCTGACCGAAATAGAGCATCGAAGCGGGGCGGCGACTCTGGTCAAGATGGGGCGGAAGGGAGAAGCCACCCCGCGAGCTTCCAAAGAGGTGCGGAAGAAGCGGTGGATGGCGCGGGGAGGGGGAAGGCTCCAATCGACGACGGGATGTGAGGGCAGTGATGGAGGAATGGAGGCCGCGAGGTGAAACTTCCAGCCCGCTAGGCCTGCCAAAATTTTCTAGCGATTGAGGAAACATGAAGCCACGAAACCTCAACATATTGAGCCCTTGGGATCTGCATTGGGCCGCCCCTAACGACAAAACGACGGTTAGTATAGGGGCCGGGGATTTTTTTTTTTGGGATCTGCTAGAGTTGCTCTTACTCCCTTAGTTCACAAGAGAAGGATGCTTATGACCACTATTTTTTATTCTAGTACACGTAAGAGACCCAATAAAGTTATAATATACTAAGAATACTTATAGAGACAAATATATGGATACAATTTTGAAAATTGTAAGTTAAATATTTAAAACATGATTGGTGGTCAAAATTTGTAAAATGCGACTGGGGGATTATTCACATTCACCAATAATTGCCGGTATATGAACCTTTGATTCCTCAATAAATGTTCAGACTATCAGTCGAACCCAATATGAAACCACATGGTTTATCCTATCATTCTTTGTCAATCATTAGTGTCAAAAAAGGTACATACAGAAAACCAAATATAACCAAAAATGGTGACACGCACAGCGACCGAAATCTGTGTAGCAGATGGGGATTTAAGATGTCATGGAAAAACAATCTAGACATCAACTGATACATTACTTCACTTCAGGTTTGTTCTCTTCCTTTTGGAAGCTCCTGTCGCTTGATCTCCAGACTTAGACGACTTGTCTGATGATTCTGGTTCCAGAGACTCCTCCAACTTCTTCAGAGCTTTTAACCACCGAGTCAGAAAAATAATAGAAACAAAATAGAAAGAATCAAATATATGGGTAATGGCACAATAACATAATCTGTTTAAAATAGGACTGTTATCTCACCACTGGAGAAAATTGGGCCAAGGCTTTCTACTGATTCCTCGGGTAGTGAGCGAAGGCTGCAGCTAGAATCATCTGCCTTCTTGAGCATTTTGTCAAAAGTTTTAACCTACACAAGATTTTACTCAGCAACCCAAATAAGAGAGGAATTACATTCAGATTTATCCAGTTGGGCTTTGCTTGGGTAAGAAAAGGCAGGCTGATTCTCAGACTATACTTGTTTATATTATACATCTGGTAGTAGAAACATACTACAAATATCCGAGTGGTTCTACATTCATGCGTTCCTAGGTCCAAACCAAAATCAGCAAGTCCCAAATGTTTTCTACTCACAGTCATCTACAGCAAATCAAATACCATAAAAAACATACTCACCTTGATGTGCATGTATCTAACCCCAGCAATACAGGGATGAGATCAGTTTTGTTCTGGATATTCTTCACACAAATAATCATGGGATGTACATTATCATGGTGTGCTGCAAGCATAGTACCAGAAATGCTAAATACTGTTACTATTAAACAATGCATTACCTCATGTTTCCTTAAAAACGTGAAGCAAGAACCAGATTCGCCCGCCCTAGCAGTCCGACCTGCTCGGTGGATGTATGTTTTCACATAAGGCGGCATATCATAGTTGATAACATATCTTAAACCATCGATATGTATTCCTCGAGCCATTATATCTGTGCCTATGAGAACATCTATTTTTCCTTCCTTAAAGGCTGCCAATGTCTTCCTGCGGCAGAGAGTACTATTAATATCACAAGGTAAGCCAGCATATCATTATCTCATTCCACCACCAACAGAAGCTAACTTTTCAATCGTTTCTGTTTCCTTAAGTTCACAACCACATGCGCTAAACAGATATGATCCATAGAACGTGTATAAGGCATACTCAGCCAGACTTGTTGGTTATTTGCAGTTTCTTATTATTGTGGCTATTTGCAATCAACTACATAAAATGAACTCTGATTTACAACAGGCAATAAATATGAGTAATTTACCTTCGAGCAGATTCATGCTGCAAACGTGAAAATTCACTAAACTTAAAGGGCAAGTCTTCGAAAAATCCCAGTAAAGTGCTTAGTCTATGACTCGATTCTACAGATGAAGTAAAAACCAAGCACTTCTCCCCACACAACTCTTGGAGAAGAACAATGAGACACAGCGGTTTTAAGTTTGATGAACAGATCTGCAATAGCAGCATAGCAGAAAGGTGAATGAGAAAGTGCAGCACAGTTCCCAATAGCCTTTTACGTGTTGGATTTATTAGGCATCAGCAGTGAAAAAAGCAATAACAAGTAGAGTTGCCGCACAAAGAGCGAGACAAACCAGCTTGTAAGATTCCAGCTTTGTAGGAATTCTGTAACGCTTCTTCCCACTATTCAACAGCAAGGGATGATGCAACTCAAGTTGAGAAAGTTTGCTAGGATCTTGAGTCAGTGTAGCAGAACAAACTATCTTTGTCAGTCTTGGAAAGCAATTACCTTTAAACCCTCGCTCAACACCCCTATGCCATAATATAGAATAATAAAGTCTCAGTTGAAATATAAAGAGATAAAGGAGGGAACATAATATGGGCAATTAATTTGGTAGAGTAAGGCTTACGATCTTCTAATGGTAGTCAATGGATGTAGTAGAGTTTGACCACAAATGTCACGCCGGAGATGATCTTGGTTAGTGGAGCGAGTAAACTGGATAACTGTTGGCAACCAGGACTGATATGCCTCTCTCAACATCCTGTCCGTCTCATCAACAACCTGAAATCCGAAGTTCAAAACTAAGTATGAGGTATTATAGAAACCGACCCCCGCTCCTCTCCCACCCCCGCGTGGCGGCGCCGCGCCACACCGGGGTGCTCCCTGCCGGCCGGCCCGACCGCCCCTCGCGCATCTCCCCTCCCGCCGCCGTCGCTAGGTGCGTCGCATCCCCTGTGGCGTGCTCGCGGCGGCGGCGGCCCTCCTCGGCCACGATCTGGATCGGCGGGGCGGCGCCCTGCTCCGGCCCGATCTTCGGCAGTGGTGCGGGCTGGCAGCGGCAGGGTGGCGTGCGGCGGCGGCGGCGGCGGACGGGAGGACGGCGACGGTTCGATCTGGGCCCAGATGGGTCCTGGCGGGCCGAAACTGCCCCCCTCCGTTGCGTCAATGGCGTACACATCTGGGCTAGTCCCGCAACACGAGGACGTCGGGGGCTGGTGGTGGTGGCCTCCTTCTTCGCCGGAGGTGGTCGGCCGGCTGACTATGGTGATCCCTCGATGCCACGGTTAGCCCGGCGGCGAGTTGGGGAGGCGTGGCTGCCGGTGAAAACTGAGCTCTGACTACGGTCAGGACTGGCGATGGCGGCGCTTACACGCCGTTACCTTGTTGAAGGCATCACTGTTGCAGCTACCGTCTACCCACTCGCGCTGCTCCGGGGGAAACCCTAGATCCCGGGTTTTCCGGGTCGGACGATGGCGGCGCTGTCGGTGTCGCTTTCCCTCTTGGGGCATTGTATTTGGAGCAGTTGTCGGACGGAGGATGCAAGAAGTGGAGCGGTGTACATCTACCACGTTGACGGTGGCGAGTCTCGGCGGCATGGCGCCGCGGGGGTCTCGGCGACGAGCGTATGACGATGGACTTGCGCAGGATGGTGGAGCTGTTTGGCGTCGTGGCGATGTCGTTGGCAGGCCTTGCAAGGTCTTCACGTTGATCGCTCCTGAAGATGGGATGGTGGAAGATGGTGGCAACGACTTCTGTTGTGCGTATGTGGCGTGCACTGAGGATCGACTGGATCGGTTTGTGCTTCCGGCGCGCTGATGGGCGGCCTGGTTGAAGCCTCCCGTTTTAGATGATGTGCGTAGGTGCGTTAGGTCAGCGCATTGGCTCTGATTGGTCCACCCCCTTCATCAAGCTTGTAGGTGTAGCGACTTTTCGCCTGGACGGTGGATCTTCTGGTTGATCGATGTAATTCTTTGTAAAGCATAGTGCTTACTGTTTTTCCATATTAATAAAACTCGGCTGTGTGCATCCTTTGGATGCAGAGGCTGGGGGCACACCCTCCATTTCTAAAAAAAAAGTATGAGGTATTAATAAGATGCAAAAGATACTAAAAATGATATGACTAGTATCATCATATGCCATCCTAGACAGACAAACTATAAAAACTAGATGATGCCCCGCGCGTTGCTGCGGTAATTTATAGCCATGCAGGTCAGAAAAATCATACAGTAAAGATTATTTGGAGGTCCTAAGGTGAACACATGTGGCATTAATTAACAAATGTAACTAATGTATAAGCATGTACGCAGGGCGATCACACATGCGTGCTTTGAAGTATCAACTGAGATAAATGTGTAATAGAAAACCAAAGAATAAAAGCTAATTGTCACACGATTGAACAGCGAAGATCTTTGGAAAATTAAATCGTGAAAATATCAGCAAGACATCGGAATATACTTTACAATGTGAATTAAGTACAAATGTGCAGCACTGGGCTAACAGATGCGATTCAGAACACACCAACGCTGGCAGTGCCTTCTTAGTATTCTTTGGACCCTTCATAAATATTATGTGCAGCACAGCACTGACCTATTTGTCTATTTGTACCTGAAAATGAATTATAAATATTCTTTAGACCCTTCATAGTATTTGCTAGTCCTGCTTCTGAATAATTGCTATGAAGGTAAATTGATAGAGAACTCCATAGAACGTAGTACAACTACGAATCAGGTAGTGTAGTTCTGGTCTCTAGGGAATCTGTCGGAACAAATACAGTTGACAGAAGATTCCAAGGGAGCAAATTCCAGATTAACTAATTAATTATATGGGAGATTTCACGGGAACGAAAACATCTGACCAGCAAGCGTAAGAAATAGAAGATACATGTGCTCATCCAAGGTAAATTATATATATATTAAAAGATGAGAGCTTGTGTACCAATGCAAGAAACCCCTGGTATCGAGGTTGCCCTTTCTGTCCAGCGTGCGCATGTCGTACACTTGAATACTTGATGACAGCCGCTTCCTCCTAACTTCAGCCAGCAGCACGCTGAATGCAATGAAATCGTGGGAGGCAAAACATCAAACAGCTTTCAAGCCTACCAATGAAATCTTCTGAAGCCCAATCTGACAGATCGACAAACATGAGTTGCGGATAGAAAGAAGAAAGGGAGAAGGAAAATCGGGAGCGGACACCTACCATTCGGTGCCAGAGGTAGCGACGCGAGCAGGCGGACGCGCTGGATGTCCATGGCAACACTGGTAGGTCTTTAAACATAGAAGGGGCGGATCAGTTTCTTGCGCACTACCAAGGCGATGACTGCTGGGCTTCATCGAGCGTTTGTGTGACCATTTGTGGTGGGGGGACAGGGATTCAGTGACTGGCCTCTGGCCAGTCACAACGTGACTGTCCCCACACATCCACCTCTCGTTTTCAATCCAACGGCCCCGATTGAGCCAAAAAGTGAGCTCGAAATTCAAATATTTCAGAAAAAATTGAAAAAATTCTAGTAGGTTGTACGTGGTCCGTTATGTATTCTGTGAGATTTACGTGTCATTTGGATTGTCCGTTTATGATTTATTAGCGTTTTAAGATTTAAATTTGAAAAGCTATTTAAAAATAAACCAATCATCCAAATGACACGTAAATCTCACAGAATACATAACAGACCATTTACAACCTACTAGAATTTTTTCAATTTTTTCTGAAATATTTGAATTTCGAGATCACTTTTTGGCTCAATCCGGGCCGTTGGATTGAAAACGAGAGGTGGATGTGTGGGGGACGGTCACGTTGTGACTGGCCTCTGGCCAGTCACTGAATCCCTGTCCGTGGTGGGGAGGCCTTAGGTTGAGGCGGGAGCTCAGGAGACCGCAGGTCGCAGTGGCGGAGGAAAAAACACCGGTGATAAGCGAGCACCATCAGGGAACACGAACGGCAGCCGAGTCAATGCGGCATAGGCTTCTCCGGTCCATGTGGAAAAGAGAGGGCTAACGCGATGTGCGACGGCTCATACTGCGAAGGGATTAATGCTTTGGATTTGTAGAGACGTGGTAGTGGCGGATATAGAGGGCACTCGCTTTATTTTCCATCACCAGTTACGGGATTAGTATTGCCCGCATCAACAAATAGACTTAACCAAATGATGACGTGGCTTAAAAAGATGATGTGGAAGCCTGATGAGGTGGCATAGCTGCATGTTGCTTTGGATTTGTAGAGACTGGTAGTGGCGGATATAGAGGGCACTCGCTTTATTTTCCATCACCAGTTACGGGATTAGTATTGCCCGCAGCAGCAAATAGACTTAACCAAATGATGACGTGGCTTAAAAAGATGATGTGGAAACCTGATGAGGTGGCATAGCTGCATGTTGAGAGAATTCCTTTAGATATAGAAGATTGATGGGCCTATCAATCCAACAATACTGTGAACCCACACAAGCAGCATATGCAAAATTATGTTATAAGCGGTGATTAATGGCAACACTTGTATGACTTTGAAATATATCCATAGCAAGGGCCTACACATGAATCTGGAAAAAAATTGGTCAGCCCTAAATGAACCAAAATAATCACGTTTTGCTGCTATTGGAATATTGGATACAGGCCAGCTAAAGTAAATCATATTCGCTTCAGTCAAAAACCACTGCCAGAATATTCTAAGTGAAAAAACTATCGATAGTTTCTTCTTAAAAATTGTACGTAGCAGTATGCCACACAAAACCAAACAAGCAGCATATGCCAAATTTTGTTGCAAGTAGGCACTGATGGCAACACTCGTATGGCTTTGACTATATCCATAGACAATAGAAGGGTGTAAACAAGATGTGGATCTGGAAAAAGACTGGTTATCCCTAAATGCGCCAGAATAATCATGTATTGCTGCTATTGGATGCAGGCGAGGTAACGTAAATTAGTCAAAAACCATGGCCAGAATAATCCACGTGAAAAAAAAATCAATAGTTTCATCTTATTAAAATTTGTCTATGGTAGTATGCACACAAAAATAATAATAGAGTCAATCTTTCCACAGAACGTTGTAATGCCACAAATATGTATAGCGGTACATATCAACGTATCACATAAAACTCAGCTGTCCATCGTACGGAGAAAGACATATGCATAGAGGACACAGAAATTGTTGAATGTTGACGATAAGCTTACCAGGTACTGAAGATGCTCCAGACTAAAACCTTTGGTCATGTTGATATTGTTGAGTATCATGCTTATTTAGGAAATATGAGATAGAGTAGGATTCTATTCTACCTTGTCTTGTACTCCAAGTAGATCATTGTACTCTTATATATATGCCCATGGGGCTCAAGCAATATACAACCATTCCACCAATCCCTCTCCATCCGTCTACATGGTATCAGCTTTACTTCGATCCTAAACCCTAGCAGCCGCCGCCGCTTCCGCACCGCGCGCCCCTAGCGAGGTCGATCTCCATGATCTCCGTCGGGGGCCGCGCCGCCCGTACCTAGGGTTCGTCCGCCGGTCCTGTGGACCGGCTGCCCTAGAGTCTTTTCTCCCGATCGCTTGATCGAGGTTTTCTCTCGCGCCGTTCGCCTTTGTTCGGTGTTCTTTTTTGGTTTTCCGATCTAAAATCGGTTTGCGTCGTCCACCGCCGCCGTCGTTCTCACGCGCCTCTACTCCGACACCGGCGCGACTACCGGCCTCTTCCCCGACACGGCGGCTTCGCGCGCCGCCTCGGCGGCTTTCGCGCGATGCGGCGACCCGTAATGGCCGCCTTCCGCGCTTCAGCTCGCCCGTCGCCCTCGCCGGCTGTCGCCGCCCCTGCTCCGATCGGGACTCCTCCGCTCCTCACCGCCACCATAGTCGCCTCATGCACGGCGCTCCATCGGCCGCTCGGGCCGTCCGCCGCGGTCACCCGGCTGCCCGCTTGGGCGCCGCCGTCGCGCCTCGCCCGCGTCGACCATTGACGCCATCTTCTGCTCGGACGCCTCCATCATGGCCACCTCACGCACGGCGCTGCGTCGGCCGCTTGGGCACCTCCACCGTGGTCGCCCGACCGCACGCTTGGGCGTCGATGCCGCACGTCGCCTGCGCCGGCCTACGCCTTCATCACCGAGCAGCACATCCACCTCGCGGGCGATTGGATTGGCCATCCGCCCGCCCGCGATCAACCCCATCCACGTCATGCCGCCGACCTGATCAGTCGCCCGCGTGCGCCTCTGCGGGATCCCGTATGAACGCCTATCCACCGATCGAGCAATGGGATGCCGCTGCGTCGCCCCTTCAGGCCGCAGCGCCGCCCTCCCCGTGGTTCTCAGGGCGGCTACCTCGACCTGCGCGCTGCCGATGCGTCGCCCCTACGGGTCGTATCGCTGCGGCACGCGGTCCACGCCGCCGTCCCGAGGCCGTCCCCGTGGCTGCCCGACACGCACGTCGCCGCTGCATCGCCCCTTCAGGCTGTAGCGCCGCGGCACGCGGTCCACGCCGCCTCCCCGAGGTCTTCCCCGCCGTCGCCCCCGATACGCACGCCGCCGCTGCGTCGCCCCTTCGGGCTGTAGCGCCGCGGCACGCGGTCCACTCCGCCGTCTCCACGCGTCGACTTCTACGTGGCATGCGCTGCGCCGCCTCCCTAGGCGCAGGAACGCCACCGTCCGCGCTTGGTCTTCGTCATGTTGTCGGGTTCTTCTTCGCCTACTTCGAGTACCGTCGCCGCGCTTCTACACGTGACCGCCGTGGCCCTTCACAGGCTACCGCCGCCGTCGCTGATCGCATCTTCGTCTTCGTCCAGTACCTGCTCATCGCCAGCGTCGCCGTCATCTTCCCCGGCCACTTCATCTACTTCGAGAGTCGCGGGCGACATCGGCACCTTCTACCCCACGCCGATTGACGCCGCACCCGTCGTCGAGTCCTCCTCTGCTGGCCCCTTCGACATGGCGTACAGCTTGTACTGGTCCCCGTCTACGCATGCCCGGTGCTGGCAACACCGCCGTGCCTTCGTCTACGATGTGTCACCGGGTCTGGCAAGCCTGGTGCGGCGCCTCGTCAATATCGACTAACTTACCATCATCGCGCCGCTGCAGCTCGCCGAGCCACGCCGCTTCTTCCGACGCGCCGCTGTGACTCGCTGATCCACGCCGCATCCTCTCACCGCCCCTACGCATGCTCGGTGCCGGCAACACCGATGCGTGTCTTCGTCCACGACGTGTCCCCAGGCTTTGCGAACCCGGCGCGACGCCTCGTCCACATCATCTACTACCCGGCGCCACTGCGCGCTGACTACCGGCGCACCCTTGCGCCCGCGGCTGCATGACGGCTCCCTCGACACCGGCAACCCCGACTCGACATCGACCACGGCGCCCCTCGCCCGGCTACCTCGACCACGGCTACACCACCCTCCGCTCTCGGCTACCTCGACTTCGGCACAAAAGGGCTACCGCCTGCTTGGGAACCTCATCGGCTACCACTCCGGCCACAACTTCCGCGATGCGTCGACCGCTACGACTGTGGTGGGGATGTCCGTCGGCTCCGTCTTCGGATTCTTCTCCAGTCTCACCGTCTGCGTCGCTACGTTGTGACTGCGGGGGGATGTTGAGTATCATGCTTATTTAGGAAATATGAGATAGAGTAGGATTCTATTCTATCTTGTCTTGTACTCCAAGTAGATCATTGTACTCCTATATATATGCCCATGGGGCTCAAGCAATATACAACGATTCCACCAATCCCTCTCTGTCCTTCTACAGATATGATCCATCAATCTTCCAGGAGTAGCCACCAAAATATCAACTTGAGTCTGTGGTTCCATTTCCGCAAATTCTTCATCAAGAGTTGGGTAAAGCTCTTGTTTGGACTTCCTGATAAGAACTGAAATTTCCTCCGCTATGGATGATTGACCAACTGCTGAAGCTACTGACAATCCCACAGCAGGAGCAATAGCATCAAAAACTTCTTTAACCTGAAACGGGATAAGGAAACAGAAGATTATGAAACGGATAAATTGTTGACATAGCTATTAAAATTATGGGCTATCAGACATAAGTTTGTACAAGGTACAAAGAAACCGCACAAACCTGCAATGCTAAATCCCGTGTAGGTAGCACGATCAAAGCACGCAAGCAGCTTACTTTCAGAGTGGAGAGCATTTGCACAATAGGCAACGCATAAGCAAGAGTTTTGCCCGATCCAGTTGGGGAGTTAAGATATCCCTCTGGAAAGCACCAGGACCAATTGTTTACAGCCATGTTGCTACCTGAACCGAGAAAAACGATTCGATTCCCATTTTCTGCACTGCCTCTGCCAATCTGTACCAGAAAATTACACAGCCATCATTCACATGCTCTTTTGAAGATGTTTCCAGAGTTAAAAGTACACACAGTAATACAGTAATACTTTTGTACGGAGTAGCTTTCAAAACAGACCAGATTGAACATGTAAAGCAAGTGAAACAACTAGTTCACATCGGACAAAATTGATGCGGCCAATTCTCAGAGAGCTAATGTACTGTTACAACCTGCCTAAACGCTAGGAGCACAAGCTATTCCGTGAAGTACAACAGCTCCATTGTTCGGAAGTTGCAGAATTCAGCAATACAAGTTCAGCAGGCTATGGCAGAGTAGAAACAAACTAATCGTTACTGCAATTCCCCCGTCACCTATCAACAGCTAAATCAAAACCGAGAGCCACGCATTCAACTGCATTTTTTTTGAAAGGGAGTCGTGTACAAGATCATCCAACTGAAGAACAAACACACACGAACACACGCACAGGCCACTCCAAACACGACGACCATGGCGCCACCACGCACACCACGCACCGAAGCAGGAAGCTCAGCCAACCTTGTTGTAGAGCCGCAGAAGCCAACCGACGCAGGCGCCGGCATCTTGACGCTGAACGAGCATCGGCGCTGAGCCGCCTCCAAACCACCATCGCCGCCTCACGCCGGAGACGAAGACGACGGCTCCACCCAACTTCCGCAAAGCCCACCAAGGACGCCGACGAAGGAGAGCACTGTACCTGCAAACTCCCAGCGGATTTAAGCAAAAGCACCGCCTCGCACGCCGGCGAGGGAAGAAGGACCCCTAGATCCAGAGCCGCGGCCGCCACCACGGACGCCGGCTCGAGGGGGGCACTCCACGGCTCCGTAGAGCAGCAGACGCGCCAGAGACGGCAGATCTGCCCGGATCCTCCGCCGGAGCACCGAGGGCAGAGGAGAGGACCGCCGTCTCCAAAAGCTTCTCCGACCGCGCCTCCACCTCCAACGCGCCGCCGGCAAGCAACCCACGCACACCTAAACTATGTACACGCCGAGATCCGTCGATTCCCCGTCCTCCCGCCGTCGGAGCGGCCGCGGAGGGCGAGGGATCGAGCGGATCGCTGGCGGCGAGCTTGATCGCGCGGGTTTCGCCCAAAAAGTCGCCTTGTTCACTGCATTCAACTACATTTTATACTAGTACTCCGTACATATTACGCCCAGGAGCTCGCATCCAAAGCTAGCGATTCGCTGGTTAAAAGTTTCTGAAACCATGAACAAGGAGCAATGGTACCTGGGGTTGAGGCGGGGGAGGCTCTTCACGGGGCAGCCAGAGAAGAAGTCGATGTCGACAGGGTACCCGCACTACCGGAAAATCTATCTTTCCCGTGATTGCAGTTCTTTGCCGTGTGCATATATTTTGCGGAACACGGCAAAGGCAACTTTGCCGTGCAGGAAACATAAAGGACCACGGCAAAGAACTGACCACGGCACAGTACAGAAAGGGCGCACGGCAAAGAAATACGCACGGCCAAAGGAACAAAAAAACACACGGCAAACAATCCAATCTCGGCAAAGACAACTTTGCCGTGCGCCTCAACGCGACAGCACGGCAAACAAGTGGGACCCGCAACGACCAGAACCCACAATTTTCCCTCGCTTTCAATAAATCTTTCTGCCGTGCGTCAAGTAGACGCAATCACGGCAAAGACTTTGTTTGCCGTGTGCCCGCAACATCTGTACACGGCACAGAGTGGCCAAATTTTCCCGCGCTCTAAATTAATTGGCGGAAGATGCTTTGGCGTGCGGCTTTGAGCGTAGCACACGGCAAACACTTCCTTTGCCGTGTGTCTTTGTGAACTGCACACGGCAAACCATGTCTTTGGGACGGGAGGGATTTTGGTTTGCTGCGAAATTTCGAAGTCGATTTTTCCTTGTGATGATATTTTTAGGGCACGTTAAAACCTGTCACGTAATCAAAGATATGACAAAAATATAATGTACAATGAATTATTTCTTTTTTTTTTGCGAGGAAAGTTACAGCGAAATTACACCAGAGTCCAAGCAAAACAGCCCAGAGAAATAAGAAAATTACAGCTCAGTCCTGCAGGACAACGAAGACGCCATTGACGACGCAGACGTGCCGCCGGCGCGCCGTCGCCGCTCCACCGCTTCAACCTTGGATCGGATGGAGTCCCGTGGCAGACGGGAAGTCGACGAACCTCAGTTCCAAAGAACCTCCACCTAGCATCGTCGCCGTCGTCTTCGATCTGGATCATCTCGCCATCACCTTCGGAGGACTCCGGCACGGGAAGCAGGCGAACCACCTCTCCACCGAGAAGCGGGCGCGAGGCAAGAGGCAGAAACGCGGCGACGCTCCACAGAATGCCACCACCGGAGAAGAACTCCACCTCCACCAAAACGCCATGTCGGGCACGCCATCACCTCCCCGACGTCGCCAACTGGCTCACCCCTCGACACTAGACTAAGTACAGACGGGATCCAAAGTTTCCCCACCCTCCCGCCGCCGAGGTGGCCGTCGGAGGGAGGGGAAACCAGCAGATCGACGCCGGCGAGCTGGATCAAGCGGTGGGTCGAAAAAATCCCCTCTCCTACTGTAGCGGGGGAGAGAGACGGTCCAAGGTCCGTTATGCTTTCCTAATGAATTATTTGTTACTCGTAGTTTCTAAATATGTGGTGAGATAGTTGTTGATAACATATACTAAGAGAAGGCAAACCACTTTTTTCTGTTTATCTTTCCACCAACTCAGCAATTATCCTCTGTGTACATGCCCTTTCTCGCACTCACAACAACTATAAACTTTTACAGAGTAGTACCAGGTTCCTCGAAATTCCATTCTTCAAACAGCGGGGGAGGGGGACGGGTTAAGACTTAAGAGTGGGGAATGGGAACTAAAATTCCCTTCTTCAAGTAGTCGTTTATTTCGTCTCCATCATACCTTATACGGATCCGGTAGGATAAACTCCCGTTGTGGAGATCCAATCGATGAATATTGAGGATTTGTATGAAAGAACTAAAAAAATGAAATAAAGTTAAAGAGTTTACTCAGATGTACTCTCATTCGATAGCCCGGTCACTCCCTTCGGGGAGCTTAAGTCGCTGGTCGGAATTATAGTTACAACAAAGTATATTGAATTAAGAGAGAATACTATGTGGCGGGAAGTAAGTGGTGCCATTGACTTCATTTGATCTCGACCAGCGAAGAATGGTGATCAATTGCAGAACATAATCCTAGCTCGAAGCGGTACGCAGGTTGAAATAGAAAACATAGAGCTTTTTGTCGGCAATGTGTGAAGATACACAATATCTCACAATGCGCACCCCTCTAGATATTACTTCTCCTCACGTGTAATTCTCTCGAAATACTTTGGCGTCTTGGAGTAGATCGAACTGGAGGAATACCTTCTTGATGACATTGGCATCTTCCCAAGAGGGAGTCGATAGGTGTGAGGTTTGCCCACTCAATAAGCCATTGTGTGACAAGAAGGCCATTTCTGGGTAATGATCTTGTTTCCACTACCTGGACGTTTTGTTTTGGTTTTGTCGTCAGCACTGACCAAGGGAAGACCAAGTTATGGAATAGTGTTGCTGCCAAGGTGTTTCTTAAGCTGACTTATTTTTTGTTTCCAATCTTCAATCTGCTCTAATACTCGAAAGGAACCATAATACTTGTTGGTCAGCTTGATAGATTGTCTCAGGTCAAAGGCCGCCATTCTATAGCTATAATACCTATAGGGTTATATCTTCAAACAGACCATGTCTCCTACACATAGTGTTCTTTCACTTTTTTTTGTCTGCATACATCTTCATTTTAGCTTGGGCCTGTGTGAGGTTCTCTTTCAGTTTTGCCAAGAATTGGTGCTTTTCTTCCATGAATTCTCTTGCTTCAATATCATCAGGGGCGCGAATTAAGATTTCACTGATCATAGCAGGAGCAAAGCCACAAGCCCACAAAGTTCTTGAAAAGGGGTAATGATCGATGCTGCTCATTTTTTTGGCTCCTGGAAAACCATACACTTGAGATAGGATTTCAAACATTGGTTGACCCAATTGCCCATTTGGGGGTGATAAGCAGTACTGATCTTGACTTTTACATTTTATGGATTTGAAAACCTTTTGCCACATATTGCTTGTAAAAATCTTGTCCTGGTCACATAACGATAAGATAATCCTTAGTGCGGAGACCCAATCGATAAATATTGGAGATTTTTCATAGTCCGGTTCTTCCCTCGGAGAGATTAACTAGCTCGCGGAATTGCAGTTACAACAAAGTAACGCACTTCATGTTAATGGGTTGGTTAGATGCTATTGGAGACTTGGAGTAATCAAATTTTAGGGAAGGGAAGCTTAGAATTCAGTAGGAGGATTTCGATGTGGCACAAAGAATTGTAACTCATGATTGCAGGCTTACCAGCTCACAACGGCTTCACTCACATGATCTGATCCGAGATAAGCCTGTTATGGTGCAACTAAAGATAAGAATAAGTCAATCGCACGGGGCGGCTGCCTCCTGGCTCTCTTGTCCTTCCTTGGTTCAGGACCTAGGAACAGGACGTCCGACTGTCCTTGACTATTGGCAAACGACCACCAAGTCTCCCACGACGCATCCAAGGGTCGCAAGTCAGCAGTTACGCTGATCACTTGAGAACTTTGGAAGGAAAGAAACGCCCGAGTATTCAACAACACTCTCTCGATGCCATCGACTCTCATTCAGAAGATCAAAGATGAGAGTAAGGACTGGATTCTGGCTGGAGATAAGCCTCTCGCTGAGATTGTTGCTTAGAGGTGACCGCTTCCTAAAGATATGACGATCTATCTCTCAGAGAGACTGGACGGTGTTAGTTGATTGTATCTGTACCTTTCTTTCAAGTTTTTACTTTGGCCTAGGCCGTGTTGTGTTTGCTCCTACTGTATCAATATAAAAGGCAAAGCTTTTGCCCCGTTTAAAAAAAAAGTCAATTGCACGGACTAACACCAATCCTAGAGAGGCAAAAGTGGTGGGAAGTAAGTGACTCCACTAGCTTTGCTCGATCACGACCGTCGAAGGATAGCGATCAAGTGGAGCCCTCGGATCTGGGTGGAAGCGGTACGCACGTTGAATTAGAAGGTGTGTAGGAAGCGAAAGGGCTAGTTGACGCGCGCTCGACGCATTGCGCGGTTCGCACAGCGAACGGACGGACGCGCACGACGCCCAGCACGTGGGTGGGTCCCGCCACGTGGGCTTCTTCTTCCTCTCTTCTTCCTCCTTTCCCTACGCGCTCCCGTGCCCAATTCTCCACCGATTCCGACGAGGCCAGGCCGAGCCGAAGCCGCCGGAGCTGCGGCTGGCCGCGGCGGAGGCGAGGAGAAGACTTAACTTGGGGGGTGCGGGTGGGGTTCGCCGGCGACGAGCTTCGGGGTGGGGGGGCTTTTAGAGGGATGGTCGGGGCGGCGGCGGACCGGCGGATGTGGTGATTTGAGAGGGGGGGCGGCGAGGCGGTCGCGGAGCGCCGCCGGCCGCGGGCGGGGCGGCAGGCGGTTAGGCCGGCGTCGGTGGCGGGGGCGAGCTCATCGTCGTCCTTCCGACAACCCCACGTGCAGATGTCCGAATCCGAGCGAGCGCCCCGCGGCGAGGACAATCGAACTTGCCGATCGAGCGCTGGTGAGAGAGGAGGCGGGGAGAAAGAGAGAGCGTCTGGCGGAGACGGATGAGGCGAGGAAAAAACAGGCTGGGAGAATGAAAGCGTCGGGGAAGATTTCAGCGGCTTCACGGGCGATGTCATTTTACGCGCAACTGAGCGAGTCTTCGGCGAAGCTGGCTGAAGAGTCAAGGCTGAAGCGAGGGGTGGCGAGGCAGAACGAGGAGAACCCCGGCGGGAAGCCGATCGTGGCCGAGGAGCTCACGGAGCAGGAGCGGGCGGCGCTGGTTAAAGAAGAGGAGGAGAGGGAGAGGATCGCGCAGCGTGAGCGCTCGCAACGGAGGTTAGCGGAGTACCGAGCGGCGCTAGCGGCGCCGCCACCGGATCCGAACCAAGAAGACTGGTCTGAACAGGATTATATCGACTACCGCCGGATCTGGGGCGGTAAATGGTCCAGTCAGTACGGCTCTTTCGAGGACACCATTAAGTACTTGATATCTTCTGTGTTCTTGGAGAAAAAGAGTACTTAGTTTCTTCTGTACTGCCGATCGATTGATGTTCCTAGAAGTTGGGTTTATCTACATATATAGACAACGACTGGAGATTGGATTATGTCGATTGATGACTTTGTTATTCCTTTAACTGAATCTGTATCTCCTGTGTACACGCAGCGCCTATCCCCTGCATGTGTTTCACGGACAACCCAATGCCTCATCTCACTTCCAAGTTCCAACCCGAGTACCGTGCAGATCTTCTCAGTCAAGGTTGCCGAAATAACTGGCAATTTACAGTGTCCCCTCGATGTGTTTGGCATGATCGCCATGCGCGACGCCCTGGATCATAATCGCCATATTATCTTTTCCAGGACAAGAGACAACTGCCAATCCCTCACCCAACAGGTTATTTATTTGGTCCTTCCTGTGTTGTCTAATGCAATCTTTACTGTTAGTAATGTCCCACTGCAGAGTGCAGAACACATCCACCTTGTAGCAGATTGAAAACATGCCAAAGAACATATTGAAAGCATTTGAATAGGATAAATTCAATATGAGAAGTAAACAAGACAGATTTTTGGTTTAGGAAATTCATTGCACTTGTTAATGTCTAAATTCTAAGAGGCTACGTACAATCAGCAAGTGTGTTTCATAAACTGTGTTGCATCAACCTTTTTTTGTATGTTGAATTAAGTTGGTCCTTCCATGAACTGTTTGCGCCTTCCATTTGTTGGTGGATGAGTTTGAATTACGCTTTTGATGTCAACTTGGCCATGCTCATATCTTTGGTAACATATCAGAAAGGGGGATGATCAATAGTAATTAAGGTAGTGGATCAGGTGTAAGTACACACAGACTTGAGGGCAAATGGGACTAGTCAGTTATAGGGGGAGCCAGTGAGACATATGAAGTGTTTGCATAACTCTTAGTGCCTTTCTACTATCCCTGCTTTAGTTTTCAAAACCTGGAACTTTCTGTATTCGAATTCTGGCTTGGCCTGGTTTCATTTTAATGGAACCGGGGGGTTTCACACCCCTTTTGATCTAAAAAAGAAGTGTTTGCATCTTATATGCGAGACTCTGACATTGAGAACCTGAGGCCTTCTACATGGCACAGTCCTCCTGCCCTCAATCTGTTCTGAGATTAATGTTATATTTTCTTCTGTTTGATAGTTTTAGGTGTTGTCTTCTGAAATTCGGCAATTTTTCTTCACAATGTATTATGAGTTGCTTGCCATAGTGATGTTTTGAAGATTGTGTTGTCCACTGCTTACCTAGTTCTTGGCTTCAGTTTACTTCACATTTATCGAAAAGGGTTCCTTCAGTTTGAAGGCCTGGTTTAAATATCCTTGCTGATGCAACTTTTTTATTTGCTATTGGCAAATTATCCTCCCCACAAGTAGTTTTTCTGTCACTAGCCTCCCACGCATTTCCTGTTCGAATCACAATAATTAAGTTCAACTTGATGAACAGATTAGATAACCATCGACACTTTCATTCCTGTAAACTAATATTACCCATAGGAATGCATGAAGCACTAGTATTTAATTAATCTATGGTGTTGCATGCAGGATCGAAATTTAGCACTTACAGGCCCTGTCCGTACGTGCTGTTGTGCACGAGTATGGATCTGTTTACATTGATGCTGTGCTGAAAGTGAAGGGCAGTACTGAATCCGAGGACAAAGATCTAAGCTTCCTAATCAGGCGTTGCAATTGCTATGAGCCGCTTAAATCGTTTGTGAGCAGCAGAAGCTACAGCAGCAAGCCCAGCACATTGGAGCTCGCGTATGGTGTTGTCGTCTCTTCTGTTGAGGCCACTATAACAGTCCGATTCATCGAAGGGTCATGGCCAGATGGGTTTCGCGGCCAGTTTACCGCCGGCACTGCCAGTCTGCCTCACATGGAAGTCTTGCTGCTCGATTCAGGGTGGAACTCTCACGCCGTGTTGTTTCCATCGAAACTACTGGGCAGCTGATAGTTTCTGCCTTGTTGTTTCGAGGCGGTGACAAGGTTGCGGAGGCCAAGGCGTTCTTTGAACCGTTGCAGTCTGATAGAAGTCGCTGTGGCCTGGTCACCGTTTCTGAAAGGCTATCCATTTCGTGGTTTTTCTCCAGTGAAGGAAGGATCTTCCCGTTAGCTAGCCGGAGTTAGCTCAGGTTGCCTGGCTGGCTGTACTGGCATGCAAAGAATATCAGTATGTGCGGATGATGTGGCATTATTCATCGCTCCAGCGACGCAGGACATTGTGGTTACTAAAGTCATTCTTGGGGTTTTTGGGGAGGCCTCAGGTCTGAATGTTAACTATGCTAAGTCCACGGCCACGGTGGTATATGGAGACACGGCGGATGGCATGAGAGTTAAACATATTCTCGGTTGTGATTTGGACAGTTTCCCTTGTAAATACCTAGGGCTGCAGCTGGCTACAAAGCAGCTCACAAGGCGGAGTGGCAACCTGTTCTGGATCAAATTTTCAACTTGTTGCCGGCTTGGCAGCGTGGGCTGCTACAACGTTCAGGTCGGTTAACTCTGATTAAATCAGTGGTAATGGCAAGGCCTGTGCATCATTCGCTGGTTGCTGAGGCCCCAAAATGGCTTCTCGAGGAGGTTAATTCATTTCTACGTGTCTGGTTCTGGGCTGGTGAGGAGGAGGTTCATGGTGGGCAATGTTTGGTAGCTTGGCAGCAGGTTTGTAAGCCCCGTGCATTTGGAGGCCTTGGGGTAAAGGACCTACATCTACAAGGTTTGTCGATGCGGGTCAGATGGGAGTGGCTCTGTAGGACTGACGCGGCTAGACCATGGCAGGGCATTCCTATGCTGCTGGATCGAGAGGCCTTTCAGATTTTCACAAGGTTTGTGGAAATTGAGGTGGGGGATGGGGCGAGCACACTGTTTTGGAAAGATAAGTGGATTAGAGGAAGATCAGTAGAAGATCTAGCGCCAGTGGTGATCAAGGCTGTCGGCCAAGCGTGTGCAGAGAAAAGAACCGTCCAGGAGGCCCTTGTTGATCATAGTTGGGTCAAGGATGTGAAAGGAAATCTGTCGGAGGAAGGGATCGTGCAATGTATGTTCTTGCTGGTCTCGCTGTGTTGTGTTGTTCGGAATGCGGCAGTGCCAGACAAATTCACCTGGACTTGCTTGACAACAGGAAGATACAATGCCAGGGACACCTATAAGGCTCTGTGCAGGGACTTTGAGAGGATGGAGGGTGCCAGCTGCATTTGGAGAAGCTGGGCACCCCTGAAAATCAAAAATTTGTGTGGCTCACGTTCAAGCTCAGGTTGTGGACCTCAGACCGGCAGGTGCGACATGGTTTGCAGGAGGAGGTGTCGGCGTGTTATACCTGTTTGCAGGAGGAGGACACAGTTGCACACATCTTTGTTGGATGTGTTTATGCGAGACAGGTGTGGTACGAATGTGCACAACGTTTGAATGTGAGAGTGGGGCTGCCACAACTGACGGATGATCTTCAGTCCTGGTGGCTCAGAGAGCGGCGCAGATTCAAGAAAAAGGACAGAAGAGGTTTCGATACCTTTGCTTCCCTGGTGTGCTGGAGACTGTGGAAACAAAGGAATGCTAGGGTGTTTCTGAATGTCAGAGGGCAATTCACGGTGATGGGCTTAGTGGAGCAGATCTTGGCGGACTAGAGGCAATGGAAGGACGCCGGTCTCGGTGTTACCAATTCTTTCGCGAGAGTAGTCTATTAGTTTTCTTTTACTTGGAGTTGGAGTTGGTGTTGGGTTCTGGTGTTCACTGGTAGGGTGTTGTCCCCGGCCAGTTGCTGCATTCTGTTCGATCTCTTCTATACAAATAAGGTACGCACTTTGCGTACTCGCAAAAAAATAATCTGAAACTATGTATTGTGGCTATTACTTATGAAACCGTGTACTCGTGACATGAAGGTCTATTGTTTAATATTAGCGTCCTCATTGTCGACACCGACGACGACAATCTTGGCGAGGAGTAGTTAGGGTTAGGGTTTAGGGACGCCGGCGAGGACGGTTTTGTTTAGTTTCATTCAAATCCTTGTAAAATATAACAAACTTTGAATGCAAAATTAAACTTTTCACTAGAAGAAATATTGCTTTTGGCCACGCTCAAGTCTGTTTTTTGTGGCTAAAGGGTTTTCACAACGACTAGGGTACCGAGGCAGATGCGGCGTGTCAGATTTATTAACCACGCTCCTCGGCCATCGTGTAGATGGTTTCGTCACATCAACCACGGGACAGGTTGCTGTGGTAAATGAATATAACGGGCATGTGGCAAACGTCGTTAAGGTCATCATTACACATTTATCTCTTCTGTCACGAGGTAGAAATCATGATATATGCCAGCTCCACCTGAGACCTTCTATCGTTAAGTGGGCCGGCCTGTTAAGGTTAGGTGGGCCGACATGTTAAGATTAAGTGGGTCGGCCTGCTAGGATTTGTGGGTCGGCCTGTTAGAGTTTGCAGGCTAGCTTATTTGGGTCGGTGGGGCGGCCTACCAGCTTAGATAGACCGACCTGTTATGGTTAATGTGCTTACCTGCTAGGGCTAGGTGGGCTGGCCTGTTTGAGTAGGTGGGTCGGCCTGGCTGGTTAGATGGGACGACCCGCTAGGCTTATGCTGGCTAGCATGTTCGTGTAGGTGGGCCAGCCTGCTAGACTAAACGGGTGGCCCATTAAGGTAAGCGGGTCATTTCGATATAGTTGAATGGGCGGGCCCGCTAGATGGGTTGTCCCACTAAGGTTAAATCGGTTGGCCCGTTAAAGCTAAATGGGCTGGCCCGTTAAGTTTTTATGGTACGGCCAGTAATTTAGCGGGTTAATTATTAAGTCTATAATTACCGTCCCAGCGAATTGCCCTGATACTACCACTCATACATCATGGCTAGTGTGAATCAGCATGCAACTGTACGATGAAGTATAAATTGACTAAATATTAAATCAGCTAGAAATTCTTCAAAAACATTACATGTCCTTGAACAAATTGAATAGTAACTAGATCAAGCATTCTACTCGCCTACCTTCACTCAAGAGGTGAACAAAGTTGTCAATTCATCTCTGTTTCTTTTATGGAGCTTGGTTTGCGAGAATTTAAACAATGAGTGTCTTGATAGGCGTTGTGGACAGAAGCAAGCAAAAGTGCCAGCGTTACTGCTGCTCTGTGAGGCTAAACATGATCTTGGGGTACTTCCTGTTTTCACAGCTTTATTTGCAGTCTGAAACGAAAACATAAGAAGTTACAACAGTAAAAATAGTAAACACATTACCAGAGCAATATAACGCGAGCAATTTACCAGAACATCTTACTGCTCCTTATAATCGTATTAACCCACAGTAGAATGTGGCATGATTTGATCATCAAACAACTCGTAAAAAACATAGGACCGCCATGCAATTAAACATGTGTGTGTGCCTAAGATAGACAAAGTATACAGTGTAATGAGCAAAACAGTGTGTACCTTTTTTACTAGCAAGATCATTTCAGCAAATACATTATCGAACACAATGTGTTCCATATCAACAACACGATGTTTTCACCGTTTTAATCAGCTGTTAACTATAATAAAGCAAAGATCATTTGTTAAAAGCAACTGAATCATTGTTTGTATAATATAGACTGCCTACATAATTGAATGAGCTAAAGGTTTCGATACTAGGTTCAACACTAATCCAGATGACTCGAAATCTCAATCAGGGTACGTGTTTGTTTTCAATGATGCAGCAGTAAGCTGGAGGAGTTCCAAGCAAGGCATTGTTGTGACATCTACATTGGAGGCGGAATATATGGCTGCTTCTGAAGAGGCAAAGGAAGGGATTTGGCTAAAGGAGTTCATCACTCAAGTTGTGGTTCCAAGTGCTCTGTATACTATGAATAGCTAATGTGATAACAGTGGTGCCATAGCTCTATCCAAGGAGCCAAGGTCTCGCAAGAGTGCCTGACATAGCAAACATCGTTTAATTCGTGAAAGTGTTCAAAAAGGAGATATTCGGATTTCAAATTAAGTAGATACGGGTCTGAATTTCATAGACCCTTGACTAAACCTCTTCCACGAGCAAAACATGATAAGCATCAGAAGTACATCGGTGTTAGATCTTTACCAATGTAAACTAGATTATTGACTCTGGTGCAATTGGGAGACTGTTAGAAATATGCCCTAGAGGCAATAATACTCTTATTATCATATTTCCATGTTCATGATAAATGTTTACACTTCATGCTAGAATTGTATTAACAGGAAACATAATACATGTGTGGCTTTATAAACAACATTGTGTCCCTAGTAAGACTCTACTATACTAGCTCATTTATTAATGATGGTTACGGTTTCCAAAGCATGGATATTAGTTGTCAATTAATAACGGGATCACGTCATTAGGAGAATGAAGTGAAGGACAGACTGAACTATCAGCATACAATTTGATCGTCTCACCAAGTTTAGTTGCCGTGACTTTTGTTGTCAAGTGTCCTATTTCTTAGACCATGAAATTATGTTACTCCCTGGTACCGGAAGAATACTTTGGGGGCATCAACCGTCACTTCATAACTGTGATCATAAATATGTTTTTCAGGAATTTCGGAAAGTACTTGTTGAGTTGCACGTATCAAGACTGGGATTTTGTCCATCCATGTGACAAAGAGACATACTCTGGGCCCACTCGATAAGCACATTCTATATCACTTGCAAGAACGTTGCTAGTGAGTTAGTCGCAGAGAATGTTGTATTATAGAACGAGTAAGGAGTAGTTACCGGTAAAGAGATTAAACTAGGTATAAAGATACCGACGATCAAATCTCGGGCAATAAAATATCACAGGACAAAGGAAATGGAATACAGATTGTTTCAACCCTCGACATAGTGGTTCAAACCGATAATGATCTTCCTTGTGTGTGGGATTCATTATGGACATCCAGTTCCCGCTAATGGTTATTAATCAGAGAAGTGTCTCGATCATGTACGCACGTTCTCGAACCTGTAGGATCACACACTGAATGTTCGGTAATGATAGGGTAGATCTAGGATATTCATAATGGTGATCATACAGAAGATAGTTCGGACTCTCAGATGAGATCCAAGACATGATGAGGAGTTCCGGAGGAGTCCTGAAATGAAGTTTCATATAAGGAAAGTTGGATTTAGGGTTTCGGTATTTTCGGTAGGGCACTAGAATGTTCTAGAATGACCAGAGGGTCCCGTGGTGGGGCCCACCTGCCAAGAGGGTCCACATGGACAAGTGGGAGGCGTCATAGTCCTGCATGGGCCTATGTGACCAGCCCCACTTGGCCCATGTGGCCAAGGGCAAAAACCCTGGCGCCAAATTAGGAAATGGGTGACTGTTGGAGGCCAAGTCCCCCCCCCCTTTGGTCGCCGGCCCTAGGTTTTGGGAGGCAAGCCCCCACGCGCATATAAGATAGGGGGAGGCGTAAGGGGGAATCATCCCAAGCCCTAGCCGCCACCCCTCCTGCTGCGTTTCCGAACCACATTTGTTAAAACGTTTCCGCTCGTGTTCTTTAAGGGTATGAATATCCAACCTCTCTCGCTACAAGTTTTCTGCTATATTAGATCTTGGCTTTTCGTTTGCATCTCGTAGGATTTTGTTTTGTTTTGTATGCTACGAATCCCATCACGAGCGACGATGGATCTACCGGCGTCGACAAGGAAGGATTGGGCCCACACGTGGTAGCCCTATGGGCTCCAAAAGTAGGCGGAGGAGCCCTGAGGGACCCCTAGTGTTTCCTATGGTGACAAAGAGCGGTGCTAGAAGCTCGACGATGCCCATGATAATGTTGTTTCACTTCAAAATGATGGGTCCCTTTTTGTATCTTTTCAGTTACATGAAAACGTTTAATTCTCTATGACACCTAGGATATATATAGAATAGTTTCAGGAAGAAAATTATAAAAATGGCGATGGCAGGTTAGGCGTGAAATGTCGCAAGAGTTCCGTCCGACAACGGGAATGGGTTGCTAGAGCATGCCCCACCTGATTGGTAGTGGCGTGGCGGTGTAGGAGTCAGGGAGGCGACGACGACGATCAAAGGAAGTAGTGAGCCTCGGGAGGGGGAATTCGATGTAAATTACAAATGTTCGGTTTGCATGTGCCTATATATAATACGGAGGCCAAGCTATACTATGCAATCTAAACACTGCAGGGGAGTGTAGATTTGGTACGGCCGAGCTCCAGTGATGTCATTGTTTCCAAAAAAATTAACAAAATTTAAAAGTTTCACAAAAATCCGAAAAAATTATACATGTTCTCAATAATATATCGTACAAAACAAAGAAAAATACTTTACTTTTTGAGCTACACAAAAAATCTCGGTATAGTGAACAAAGTATAGTTTTAAATTTCCAACTTTTATCATTTTATGTAGCTCAAAACATAAAGTATTTTCATTGAGATTGTGCGCGTTCGTAAGATATATCATTGAAAACACACATGATTGTTTTCATTTTTTATAAAAATTAAATATTTTTTAGAAATAATGAGATCAGTGGATCTCAAGAGCAAAAAATGACTTTTCGATATTTACACCTGGACTTTAAGTTCGGCCAATTTTTGTAGGTGAGTTTTAGGGCAATGGGCTAGAATTGGACTGGGATCGGGTGACTTCATCATGTTGCAACTTTATGACTCTCATCTCCGTCCAACTTTTATCTAACGGTTCAAACTTAGATATCAAAATTAAAACTCTTTAGAAAAAAAAAGTAAAAAATTCAGTAAATTGTACTCCCTCCGTATCAAAATATAAGACTCTCTAACTAGTTAGTACACACATGTATCTATACATGTTTTAGTGCAAGATTCATGAGGGAGTATATGTTATCGTTGTGAGTTCACAAAACGTTTGGCTTCATTTGGATAAATAGTTTATCGTTAACTTGATTTTTATGTTTTGAACTTAAAAGGCATTAAATCCTAAATCGGTGATCCAAAAAATAGTAAATTTCCCAGAATACACAACGTACCACCTAAAACTTACAGGAATATCGATTTTTTTCTGAGAAGTTTTAATTTTGAGTTCCAATTTTGGATCATTGAATAGAAATTGGATGGATGTTAGACCCCTAAAGTTGCAGTGTAGTCACTAGATCTCAATCCCTAGAATTAGGCCGGCGAGGACAATCGAACCCGCCGAGCGCTGGTGATATGGAGATTGAAGCGGAGGAGACGGGGAGAACGAGAGAACGTCTGACGGAGGCTGATGGGGCTGGGGAAAAACAGGCGGGGAGATTGAATGCGTCGGAGAAGATTTCAGCGCCTTCACATGCGGTGTCATTTTACAGGCAAGAGCCGGAGTTTTCGTTGAAGCTGGCTGAAGAGTTTAGGCTGAAGGGAGCGGTGGCGAGGCGGAACGAGGAGAACCACGGCGGGAAGCCGATTGTGGCGGAGGAGCTCACGGAGCAGGAGAGGGCGGAGCTGTTGCAGGAAGAGAACGCGAGGGAATTGAAAGCGCAGGTCGAGCTCACCCAGCGGCTGCTCGCGGAGTTACTAGCGGCGGAAGCGGCGCCGCCGTCTCTGCCGGATCCGAACCAAGAAGACCGGTCTGAACAGGATTATAGCGATTACCGCCGGAATTGGTACGATAAATGGTTCAGTCAGTACGGCTCTTTCGAGGATACCAGTAAGTGCTTGCTATCTTCTGTATTCTTGGAGAGAAAAAGTAATTCTTTTCTTCTCCTTAATTTCTTCTTTGCTGCACCTATGTTGATCGATTGATGTTCCTAGAAGTTGGGTTTCACCATCATCTAGATATATAGACAACAATTGGAGATTGGGTTATGTCGATTGATGTCTTTGTTATTCTTGTAACTGAATCTGTATCTTCTGTACACGCAGCGCCTATCCCCTGCATGTGTTTCACGGACAACCCAATGCTCATCTCACTTCCCACCCGAGTACCGTGCAGATCTTCTCAGTCAAGGTTGCGGAAACAGCTGACGATTTACAGTGGCCCCTCGATGTGTTTGGCATGATCGCCATGCGCGACAGCCTGTATCATAATCGCAATATTATCTTCTCCCGTACAAGGGACAACTGCCAAACCCTCACCCAACAGGTTTTTTTTATATTTCGTCCTTGTTTTGCTGTCTAATGCAGTCTTTACTGTTAATAATGTCCCACTGCAGAGTGCATAACACATCCACCTTGTAGCAGATTGAAAACATGCAAAAGAACATATTGAAAGCATTTGAGTAAGAAAAGTACACAAGATAGATTTTATGTTTAGGAAAACTCATTGGACATGTTAATGTCTAAATTCTAAGAGGCAAGTACAAGCAACAAGTGTACATGAACTCTGTCGCATTCCAACTTGTTTCTGTATGTTGACTTTAGTTGGTCCTTCCATGAACTATTGCGCCTTCCATTTGTTGGTGAATGAGTTTGAATTATGCTTTTGATGTCACCTTGGTCATGCTCATATCTTTTTGATAACACATCATAAAAAAGGGGTAATCAATAGTAAATTAGTAAGGTATTGAGTCAGCTGTAAGCACAAACAGACTTGGGGCAGATGAGCGTAGTCAGTAATAGGGGGAGCCAATGAGCCATACAGAGAAGTGTTTTCATCTTATTACAGACGCTGACCTTGAGAATCTGAGGCCTTCTACATGGCTGCAGTGCGTTGTTACATTGACTTATGAGTTCTATGTGTGACTTGCCATAGTGGTGTTTTGTTGTGTTGTTCACTGTTTACCTAGTTTCTAGCTTCAGTTTACTTAACAGTGGGTTTCCTTCGGTTTGAAGGCCTGGTTTCAATATCCTTGCTGATGCAACTTAGTTTATTTGCTCTTAGCAAATTGTCCCCATAAGTCGTTTTTCCTGTCATTATCCTCCACGCGTTTCCAGTTCGAATCTAAGTTCCACTTGATGAACATATTAGATAAGAATCGATGCTTGTAGAAGGCTTTGGGAATCTGAGGCCTTCTACATGGCACAGTGCTCGTGTCCCTCGATCTTTTTTTAGATTAATGTTATGTATTCGTCTGTTTGATAGTTTTAGGTATTGGCTTCTGAAATTTGGCAAATTTGCTTGACAATGTATTATTTGCTCTTGGCAAACTGCCCTCCTCACAAGTCGTTTTTCCCGTCATTAGCCTCCCACGCGTTTACAGTTTGAATCACTATAATTAAGTTCAAATTGATGAACAGATTAGATAACCATCGACACTTTCATTTCTGTAACAAATATTTCCCATAGGAATGCATGAAGCACTAGTGTTAACTTAATCAATGGTGTTGCATGCAGGATCGAAATTTAGTACTCACAGGTCCCGTCCGTGCTGTTGTGCAACATTATGGATCTGTGTGCATTGATGCTGTGCTGAAAGTGAAGGGCAGTACTGAATCCGAGGACAAAGATCTAAGCCTCCTAATCAGGCGTTGCAATTGCAATGAACCACTCAAATCGTTTGTGACCAGCAGAAGCTACAGCAGCAAGCTCAGCACATTGGAGCTGGCATATGGTATCGTAGTCTCTTCTGTTGAGGCCACTATAACAGTCCGGGTCGTCAAGGGGTCATGGCCAGATGGGTTCCGCGGCCAGTTTACCGCCGGCACTGCCAGTTTGCCTCACATGGAAGTCTTGCTGCTCGATTCAGGCGAAGAGAAGGTGGCTGCTGCCGATGGCATGGTGGAACTCTCACGTCGTGTTGTTTCCGTCGAAACTACTGGGCAGCTGATAGTTTCTGCCGTGTTGTTTCGAGGCGGTGACAAGGTTGCGCAGGCCAAGGCGTTCTTTGAACCGTTGGAGGCTGATAGAAGTCAGGGGAAGCTTGATGTTGGCCTATGTAAGATGCAAGTCACTGTGGCCTGGTCACCGTTGCTGAATGGCTATCCAATTCCTGGTTTTTCTCCAGTGAAGGAAGGATCTTCCACGAGGCTGTTGTTAGCTAGCCGGAGTTAGCTCAGGTTGCCTGACAGCTGACAGTGCTATGTTAAATATATATCTGAAACTATGTGTTGTGGCTATTACTTATGAAACCGTGTACTCGTGACATGAAGGTCTATTGTTTAATATATAACTGAAACTATGTATGATTAGGCTTATTTTAAATTTTGGGCTTTGACTTATATAAGTCGCAAAATCATTTACATATACACACCAACAGTTTAAGCTAAAACAATACTATGTGATAGCAAACCAGATCAAGATAATAACCTTAAGCACGAAGGACATCACAAGATAAATGCACAATAGAGAAGTTTGAATATAGAGATGACCATGCCATATGGATATTAAGATTTATCTCGATGTTCACTTCCCAAACGAAGCTAATCAAAATTTAGGGAGGGTACAGGGCAAATTCTCTGAGCGACACAGATGGCCTCACCTTATTCACTTCGAGTCTTCCACACTAGGGAAGCGCCTCAATCCAATATTGCTATCCTTGAAGGCGATCACTGATGTGGCGCCCTGACCTGACTGTTATACAGTGATGCTGTGTGTCACCGGTTAAGCGATACAACCGGAGGTTACGGGTTTACCAATCCCCGGCCAAAACCTTTGGCAGGCGTTGCTCGGAATGGATCATCGGCAACGCAACACCCCGATTGATGCCTTAACACAGGCACAACCCTCAATGCATAATAGAGAGACCAAGACTTGTGGAACAACTGGCACATCACAGACTCTACGACACAAATCATAATAGTTCAACTCTTATAATAGAGAAAGATAGCAAATGACAACCAGAGGTCACAGACCCAACATTACAACATGCGGAAGCGAATTAAGTTGTTCTAAACAACAAGATCCAAATATGGCCTAAGAGGCCTACAGATAAACATCCAACGCCAGCTGTTCCGGGATGTCCCAAGCTGCCACCTGGGAACCCCAGACTACTCGTCGACGTCCACAAAGAACCCACCTTCGAGGTCGGTGAAGTCCTCCCCTGAAAATAAGCAAACGACGTTGAGTTCGACGAACTCGCAAGATTAAGAGCTAAATATGCTCGATGATTGGCTTCCACGGTTTTATGGCTGTTTTGCACAAAGCTGATTTTGTTTATGAAAACATAACTCAAAGGCATCGACTATTCAGAATATTTTTCAAAGGAGGTAAGGAGTAACTCTTTCTTTCATCAACTTACTCATCATCCACCATCATCAACCACTGTACCTGTTCATCAAAGGCACCTCCCCGAATCTCCCTCGAGGAAGCTCGCCTTGCATTTGTGAGTGGTACCTCTAGTACCCAGTTTTTAATCATTCCGTTAAAGTTATTCTATGATCTTACCTTCACTTCCCAAGTTCGTCCATAACCGCAGACACGGCTTTTCGAAAAGATTTAACCCTGCAGGGGTGTACAAATGTTTGCCACGCGTACCGTCCGGCCCATTACCTGATCATTAGCTCTCTTCCTTGGAAAGCCGGCTGGGTGGGAGCGGTGTCGACTTCTCCCTCGTTAAGGACCTTCCAGGATCATCAGTGGCGGTAGGACTGCCAAGATCACAACACCCCGCCCCACGGCCACTCATTTTCCTAACACCACCATCCTCATACCATTCTCAGCCACCAACTCACGCACGCGCAAATGGAAGCCCGAACTAGAGGACCCTGGCTAGCCCCGCTCGAGTTATTTAGTCTATGAGGGTTCCTGCAAATGCATAGGCCTCACGCATGGTTGCACGCTCAGTCTTGGTTCAAGAGGTATAGAACTCGCACCTAGGCGGCGAGAACGAGACAAATCACCACAACCACAGTGGCATCTCATCCCCACCTTTAAGCATTTTATTATCCATCACCACAATTTCTCCACCATCATTCTCATTTCAACACCTGTTTCCAACATAAACCATCCACCATATAGCTATGCAATTAACTAAGCATGGCTAAGCAACAACATAGCATAGTAAGTATCTCGGCCAACAACACAAACCTATGGATAATAGGAGGGAAACAGGTAATGGCATCGGAATCTTAATGCAACTATGGGATACTCTAATCCAATAAAATTGACATTTAGAACCGCATGCAATATTATAGTGGAGAAAATATTTGCGGAAACATAGGATAAGATATGCTCAGAGGGGGGATTACGCTTGCCTTGTTCCGGGTGCTGGTAGTACGGATAGTCACGATACGGGGGTGGCACTTCACCTCCTTGATCTACCGGTGCACAAAACACGGGAAGATACAATCAATCACCACACATGCTTCACAAATGCAATGCGCAAACACAAGATGGTATGACAATTTAAATGCATGGAACTTATTATGAGCTATCTAGCAATATTAAATGGGAGTGGAAGGATTACTTCGACTAGAGAAAGAATTCCCCCATATTTAACTTAGTGATTCCGATACTACTAGAAGTACATTGTTATAATTGGGATCAAATATGCATGATGATGATGATTTTAGGTAGTTCACGATATTCTGAGCATTTTGGTATCTCACACGCCATTTTCTGATGTCCCGGTCAAAAGTTATTACTTTTGTAATTTCCCTTTTTAAATATTTACTATTGATTATTTTTAATTCCAACGATAATTATTTTAGTTACTCGACTCGAGGAAGAGGGATGAACTAGTAGGACTCATCGAAGATCGATGTCCCTAAGTGTGTGAGGGAGTAGCGGGGAACATACGCTATCGGGGAGGAAAATAGAAAAGGAACCTAAAAAACAGTACTCCCGGCCTCCAGCCCGGCCTGGGCCGGCTGGCAGGCCGGCCAGCTAACAGAGGCCACCGGCCCTCTGCCCGGTCTGGGCTGGCCACGAGGTCGGCCATGTAACAGAGAGGCCCGGCCTCCAGGCCAGCTTGGGCTGGCCCATAGGCTGGCTAGGGGCCCGAGAAGAGCAGCCCACAGCCCGGTCCAGGCTGGTCTCGCGGCCGGTCGCGCGCTACGGCGACAGGAACATCGGCGACGACTACGGCGTACGGGCACGGCGAGGGAACGGCGGTGCCGAGCAAGGGGGAGAGGGGAAAAAGGGGCAGCGAGGTCCGTAGCTCACCCTCGAGCACGTGGAGAAGACGGCGGGGCGGGGATGCAGCGACGGCGACCAAATCGGGCGTGGCGGAGCTCGGGCGACAGCGGCGAAGAAGGACACGGCGGCGTCGAGCCGCGGTGTCTCCGGCCGATTCCTTTCACGAGGAGGGAGAGAAGAGCACGCGGAGGTGCTGGGGCCCGTCGATGTGCTCGGGGAATCCCCACACGGCGGCGCTGCGACGAACTCGTCCCCGGCTAGGGTTCCGCCATGGGAGGAAATGGTGGGAGCTAGGGAACGGGGAAAACGCAAATGGGGAAGAGAGAGAGCTGCTCGGGGTGGTCTCCTCCACCTCGTGTTGTCCAGCGGGGAGCAGGGGAGCACACGGCACCGAGCTGGTTCGGCGGGAGCTCGATCAACCGCGCGGTCGCTACAGGGGAAGGAAGAAGAAGCCGGCGGTTTTTGCACATAGCCCCCTGGAAACCTTGAGTTCCACAATGTTTGGAGATGTTGTTGAAACAGAGTTTGCATTTTGTGTTTCTCAAAGTTTCCCAACCCATTCATGTGTGTTGTTTAGCAACTTAACAAGGATGCTATGATGCAATGATGCATGTATTAAGCAAAAGTGAAAATTTTACTCAGGTTTTTAGGTTTTCACACTTTGGGCTGTTTCAACTCTACCCTCCTTACAGGAATCTCGTCCCGAGATTCTAAGGTTGCGGAAAGAAGTCGGGATACTCCTCACGAAGACTAGACTCCCGTTCCCAAGTTGCTTCTTCCTCGGAATGATGAGACCACTGAATTTTGAGAAACTTGGTGGTCTTGTTACGAGTCTTTCTTTCGGCTTCATCCAGAACACGAATGGGATGCTCGCGATAAGTGAGGTCTTCCTGGAGATCTAGCTCTTCATGATTGACTCCATGGATAGGATCCTTGAAGCACCGGCGAAGTTGGGATACATGAAACACATCATGCACATTTGGGAAGATGGACGGTAACTCTAACTTGTAGGAAAGATCTCCTCGCTTAGCCAGAACAGTGAAAGGGCCAACATAGCGAGGTGCCAATTTCCCTTTGATTCCGAAGCGGCGAACGCCACGAAGGGAGAGACACGGAGGTAAGCTTTATCACCAATTTCATAGTGAACCTCCTGGTGATACTTATCATAATAGCTCTTCTGCCTAGACTGGGCAATCTTCAGATTCTCTCTTATGATTCGAACCTTCTCCTCAGCTTCATTGATGATATCTGGACCAAAGAGTGCTCTCTCTCCGGTCTCGGACCAATTTAGAGGAGTGCGGCATTTTCTTCCATATAGAACCTCGAAGGGAGCCATGCCCAGACTAGCTTGATAGCTATTGTTGTAGGAGAATTCCGCGAAAGGAAGTACTTTTCCCAATCCTTGCCAAAAGAGATTACACATGCCCTAAGCATGTCTTCCAAAACTTGGTTCACTCTTTCGGTCTGACCATCAGTTTGAGGATGGAAGCGGTGCTGAAGTTGAGACGGGTTCCCATAGCAGTTTGGAAACTAGTCCAAAACTTGGAGGTGAATAGGCTTCCACGATCAGAAATTATCTTCTTGGGAATGCCGTGAAGGACAACAATCCGGGAAGCATACAGGTCTGCCAACTTGGCAGCTGTAATGTCAACACGAACTGGGAGGAAGTGAGCCACTTTTGATAGTCGATCAATGATGACCCAAATGGCATCATTCCCTTTGGAGACTTCGGCAGACCAGTAATGAAGTCCATACCAATTCATCCCATTTCCACTCGGGAATAGCAATAGGGTGAAGAGTGCCGGCAGGCCTTTGATGTTCAGCCTTTACCCGTCGACAGGTGTCGCATTCAGCAACATACTTGGCAATTTCTCGTTTCATACGAGTCCACCAGAATTGTGGTCGAAGGTCTTGGTACATTTTGGTACTACCGGGATGAATAGAGAGAGGAGATTCATGAGCTTCTTGGAGGATCAACTCCCTCAATTTTCGTTTCTTTGGCACACCAAGCGGTCACCAAAATAAACAACTCCGATTCATTGACAGAAAACATTTGGCCTTCCCGCTAGCAATGTTTCCTTGATTTTAGAATACCCTTGTCACGTTTGAGCATCCTTAATCTGGTCTACAAGAGTAGATTTGATCTCCAGATTTGCAAGGTAGCCGGAAGGAACAATTTCCAGGTTCAAACGAGCAAACTCTTCATGAGAGCAGGTTGGGCCTTCTCAATCATCAGATTGTTGCAATAGGACTTCCGACTTAGCGCGTCAGCCACGACGTTTGCTTTGCCGGGTTGATAGTTCAGACTCACATTATAGTCCGTGATTAACTCCAACCAACGCCTTTGCCTGAGATTTAAATCCGGCTGGGTGAAGAGGTACTTCAGACTCTTGTGATCCGAGAAGATCTCACAACGGTTACCAAACAGGTATGGTCTCCATTGCTTCAAAGCATAGACCACGCGGCAAGTTCTAGATCATGAGTTGGGTAGTTGAGCTCATGCGGCTTAAGTTGGCGAGAAGCATAGCCACCACATGGCCATCTTGCATTACACACAGCCCAAACCTTGTAGAGAGGCGTCACAGAAGACGACGAAATCCTTGCTTGTGTCCGGCAGGACAAGCACAGGAGCGGACGTGAGCTTGGCTTTCAGTGTTTGGAAACTCTCTTCAGCTTCGGCCGACCATACAAACTTTTTATCCTTCTTGAGAAGGTCAGTCAGGGCCTTGGCTATCTTGGAGAAACCTTCGATGAATCGGCGGTAGTAACCCGCCAATCCGAGAAAGCTACGAATGTCCTTGACTGACATTGGAGTTTTCCAATCCAGAATGGACTGAATCTTGTCAGGAATGACAGCCACACCATTAGCGGATATCACATGACCAAGGAAGATGAGATTATCCAACCAAAACTCACACTTGGAGAACTTGGCATAGAGGCGGTGTTCTCGAAGTCTTGTCAGAACCAAACGAAGATGTTCCTCATGCTCTTCATTGGTTTTGGAATAGATGAGATGTCATCAATGTAAATGACGACAAACTTGTCAAGATAATCCATGAAGAGAGTTCATGAGCCTCATGAAAGTAGCGGGGCATTTGTGAGACCAAAGGACATGACGGTATACTCATATGAGCCATAACGAGTAACAAATGCCGTCTTTGGAATATCCTCCTTTCTGATTTTTATCTGATGGTAGCCTGACCTCAGATCCATCTTGGAGAATACCGTTGCACCAGCTAACTGATCCAACAGATCATTGATGCGAGGAATAGGATACTTGTTCTTGATTGTCACCGCATTCAACGGTCGATAGTCAGAGACTAGACGAGGCACGGTAGAATCCCTCTTCTTGACAAAGAGTACCGGACAACCCCAGGTGAACTGCTAGGCTGGATGAACTCCTTGCTAACAGCTGATCAATTTGCTCTTTCAACAGAGCCAACTCTTCCACCGGCATACGGTAGGGCTTCTTGGAAATTGGAGCGGTACCGGGAAGTAGCTCTATGACAAACTCCACACTTCGGTCAGGAGGCATGCCAGGCAACTCTTCCGGGAACACATCCGGGAAGTCACACACCACGTGTATGTCCTGGATTTCAGGAGGGGATTCGCCTTCCATAAAGCAAAGGATCTCAGGTGAGGGGTACGATGGCGGACGGAGGTATTGATGTTGCAGGCCAATACTTCACAATGTCACCGGAAGGAGCGGTCACAGTAATGGTCTTGGCGGCACAGTCGAGATTAGCCGGTATTTGGCTAGCCAGTTCATGCCCAGTATGACATCAATGCCTTTGGACTTCAGAGCTACCAAGGCATAAGGAAAAGACAAGGAACCTATATTAATCTGGACCTCAGGAGTAACCCCATCGGTTTGCCATTTGGAACCAGGAGTGGCGATCACCAAGGATGCTCATTTTCTCGAACGGTATTTGTGTCTTTTGCAAAGCTATGGATATGAATGAATGCGATGCTCCAGAGTCAAACAAAACTGTAGCTGATTGTTGATTCGTAACTCACCCATAAGAACGCCGGGGTCCTCTTCAGCTTCTTCAGCAGAGATGTGGTTCAGGCGACCACGCACAATAGGTCCAGCCTTGCCAGTTGGAGTGGCAGGGGCTCGTGCAGGAGTTATCGCGAGAGGTGCCTTCTGGGGGCACTCCCTGGAGTAGTGGCCAGCCTGGCCACAGGTGTAGCAAGTGACTCCAGGTGGAGCAGGTAGCATAGGACGGTACCCACTTCCGCCTATCCCAAGTGTCGAAGTAGTGGGGCGCGGAGGAGGTGGCCTATATCCGGCCTTGGCATGAATGGAGCACGAGGTACGGCGCTGTAGGGACAAACACCCTGCGCTTCTTGCTCTCAGAACCCGAGGAACTCTGGTGGTCCCCATGTGCGGGCCTCTTGGAAGCTTCAAGTTCCTTTCTTCCTTGCTCAAGAGTGAAAGCCTGGTTGAACAGCTCCTGATAGGTCTGGAACCTGAAGGGCAATAGCTCATAGCGGAGCTGCGGAGTCAGACCCTTGCGGAACAGCTCTTGCTTGTCAGCATCATTGGTCACGTCCCTTGGGGCGTAACGAGAAGATGGTTGAACTCACGACCATAAGTGCGGAGGTCCATCCGTCCCTGTTGCAAATCCAGGAACTCCCTCCTCTTCAAGTCCATGATCGGCTGGGGAATGTACTCCGCACGGAAGGCAGTGCGGAAATCAGCCCAGGTGAAGACATGGTTGGCTGGAAACAAAGCCACATGGCTTTCCCACCAACAGCCAGCAGCACCAACCAAGAGTAGGTGGCAAAGTTGACTTGCTCCGCCAATGGGACATGCAGCGCGGAGAACTTGCGCTCCAAAGCACGAAGCCAATCATCAGCTTCCAGTGGCTCCTTAGCATCAGCAAAGGTGGGTGGCTGCGAACGCAGGAACTCAGTGAGAGTGTTGCACTCGTTCCTCCGTGCATTCTGCTGCACCAACTCCAGCAAGCGCTCATTGCGCCCACGGTTCTCCTCAATGGCCATCAAGACCTCAGCCATCGAGGGTGGTGGCGGCAGATCATCCTCATCATCATTGTGGTTACCGCGACCACCACGGCCTCCACGACCTCCTCGAGCCATTCTGGAGATTTGACAATGACACGGTTAGTATCTTTCTCCGAATGGTCGAACAATAGCATTAGCGTCTACACAAGTACACAGACTAGGGACGATAATACTTTGCGAGAAGGAAAACAACAAGATAGAACTTGGGTCAAAGATCAGCATCATGTGCTACTAGTGAGAGTTAAGAAATCACAACTTAACACACTCTAGTTGACACAATCCGGGACCTTATGTTCAAGTGTGGGTTAAAACCCAAAGAAAGGATCAAAAATTGATTCGGTAGAAACATCTGAGTTGATTTGGGATTGCAACGCAGCGGGAGCAACGTGACACATAACACTAAAGGTCGAACCCACCCCGTTTCTAATCATTTTGAAGTAACAGAGGAGTAAAACCTTTAAACTCAAATCGAGGTAAGATTGCTCCGAGATTAGAGGGTAACCAGATAAGGAGTAAAAAGAATCCTAAGATGGTTTTCACAACTCATTTTTAGGTTAAAATATTTTCACAAACACTAGACTCAACATCGACCAGTAGAAGGGTTTCCTACAGGCAGTACTGCTCTGATACCAACTTGTGGCGCCCGACCGACTGTTATACAGTGATGCTGTGTGTCACCGGTTAAGCGATACAACCGGAGGTTACGGGTTTACCAATCCCCGGCCAAAACCTTTGGCAGGCGTTGCTCGGAATGGATCATCGGCAACGCAACACCCCGATTGATGCCTTAACACAGGCACAACCCTCAATGCATAATAGAGAGATCAAGACTTGTGGAACAACTGGCACATCACAGACTCTACGACACAAATCATATAGTTCAACTCTTATAATAGAGAAAGATAGCAAATGACAACCAGAGGTCACAGACCCAACATTACAACAAGCGGAAGCGAATTAGGTTGTTCTAAACAACAAGATCCAAATATGGCCTAAGAGGCCTACAGATAAACATCCAACGCCAGCTGTTCCGGGATGTCCCAAGCTGCCACCTGGGAACCCCAGACTACTCGTCGACGTCCACAAAGAACCCACCTTCGAGGTCGGTGAAGTCCTCCTCTGAAAAAACAAACGACGTTGAGTTCGACGAACTCGCAAGATTAAGAGCTAAATATGCTCGATGAGGCTTTCAAAGTTTTATGGCTGTTTTGCATAAAGCTGATTTTATTTATGAAAACATAACTCAAAGGCATCGACTATTCAGATATTTTCAAAAGAGGTAAGAAGTAACTCTTTCTTTCATCACTTCTCTCATCACCATCATCAACCACTGTACCTGTTCATCAAAGGCACCTCCCCGAATCACCCTCGAGGAAGCTCACCTTGCATTTGTGAGTGGTACCTCTAGTACCCAGTTTTTAATCATTCCGTTAAAGTTATTCTATGATCTTACCTTCACTTCCCAAGTTCGTCCATAACCGCGGACACGGCTTTTCGAAAAGATTTAACCCTGCAGGGGTGTACAAATGTTTGCCACGCGTACCGTCCGGCCCATTACCTGATCATTAGCTCTCTTCCTTGGAAAGCCGGCTGGGTGGGAGCGGTGTCGACTTCTCCCTCGTTAAGGACTTTCCAGGATCATCAGTGGCGGTAGGACTGCCAGGATCACAACACCCCGCCCCACGGCCACTCATTTTCCTAACACCACCATCCTCATCCATTCTCAGCCACCAACTCACGCACGCGCAAATGGAAGCCCGAACTAGAGGACCCTGGCTAGCCCCGCTCGAGTTATTTAGTCTATGAGGGTTCCTGCAAATGCATAGGCCTCACGCATGGTTGCACGCTCAGTCTTGGTTCAAGAGGTATAGAACTCGCACCTAGGCGGCGAGAACGAGACAAAGCACCACAACCACAGTGGCCTCTCATCCCCACCTTTAAGCATTTTATTATCCGTCACCACAATTTCTCCACCATCATTCTCATTTCACACCTGTTTCCAACATAAACCATCCCCATATAGCTATGCAATTAACTAAGCATGGCTAAGCAACAACATAGCATAGTAAGTATCTCGGCCAACAACACAAACCTATGGATAATAGGAGGGGAAACAGGTAATGGCATCGGAATCTTAATGCAACTATAGGATACTCTAATCCAATAAATTGACATTTAGAACCGCATGCAATATTATAGTGGAGAAAATATTTGCGGAAACATAGGATAAGATATGCTCAGAGGGGGGATTACGCTTGCCTTGTTCTGGGTGCTGGTAGTACGGATAGTCACGATACGGGGGTGGCACTTCACCTCCTTGATCTACCGGTGCACAAAACACGGGAATATACAATCAATCACCACACATGCTTCACAAATGCAATGCGCAAACACATGATGGTATGACAATTTAAATGCATGGAACTTATTATGAGCTATCTAGCAATATTAAATGGGGGTGGAAGGATTACTTCGACTAGAGAAAGAATTCCCCCATATTTAACTTAGTGATTCCGATACTACTAGAAGTACATTGTTATAATTGGGATCAAATATGCATGATGATGATGATTTTAGGTAGTTCACGATATTCTGAGCATTTTGGTATCTCACACGCCATTTTCTGATGTCCCGGTAAAAAGTTATTACTTTTGTAATTTCCCTTTTTAAATATTTACTATTGATTATTTTTAATTCCAACGATAATTATTTTAGTTACTCGACTCGAGGAAGAGGGATGAACTAGTAGGACTCATCGAGGATCGATGTCCCTAATTGTGCGAGGGAGTAGCGGGGAACATACGCTATCGGGGAGGAAAATAGAAAAGGAACCTAAAAAAACAGTACTCCCGGCCTCTAGCCCGGCCTGGGCCGGCTGGCAGGCCGGCCTGCTAACAAAGGCCACCGGCCCTCTGCCCGGTCTGGGCTGGCCACGAGGCGGCCATGTAACAGAGAGGCCCGGCCTCCAGGCCAGCTTGGGCTGGCCCATAGGCTGGCTAGGGGCCCGAGAAGAGCAGCCCACAGCCCGGTCCAGGCTGGTCTCGCGGCCGGTCGCGCGCTACGGCGACAGGAACATCGGCGACGACTACGACGTACGGGCACGGCGAGGGAACGGCGGTGCCGAGCAAGGGGGAGAGGGGAAAAAGGGGCAGCGAGGCCCGTAGCTCACCCTCGAGCACGTGGAGAAGACGGCGGGGCGGGGATGCAGCGACGGCGACAAAATCGGGCGCGGCGGAGCTCGGGCGACAGCGGCGAAGAAGGACACGGCGGCGTCGAGCCGCGGCGTCTCCGGCCGATTCCTTTCACGAGGAGGGAGAGAAGAGCACGGTGGAGGTGCTGGGGCCCATCGATGTGCTCGGGGAAGCCCCACACGGCGGCGCTGCGACGAACTCGTCCCCGGCTAGGGTTCCGTCATGGGAGGAAATGGTGGGAGCTAGGGAACGGGGAAAACGCAAAGGGGAAGAGAGAGAGCTTCTCGGGGTGGTCTCCTCCACCTCGTGTTGTCCAGCGGGGAGCAGGGGAGCACACGGCGCCGAGCTGGTTCGGCGGGAGCTCGATCAAACGCGCGATCGCTACAGGGGAAGGAAGAAGAAGCCGGCGGTTTTTGAACATAGCCCCTGGAAACCTTGAGTTCCACAATGTTTGGAGATGTTGTTGAAACAGAGTTTGCATTTTGTGTTTCTCAAAGTTTCCCAACCCATTCGTGTGTGTTGTTTAGCAACTTAACAAGGATGCTATGATGCAATGATGCATGTATTAAGCAAAAGTGAAAATTTTACTCAGGTTTTTAGGTTTTCACACTTTGGGCTGTTACAACTGAAACTTACAGATTGTGTCCCGGAATTTGACTGAAGCCCTGTACAGCAAGGATAGACCTCATGATAAACACCTACCATTTAGGGTTTTCAAGAACCGAAAAATAACAAGCTCACGAACTTTCTCCCGAACAAACATCCATTGAGAATTTAACCAATGCAACAAATGTAAGGCAAAATTATTTCTCTCCCATATCTCGTCAAAACAACAAATGCTATGAAAAAATTGGAGAGGAAGTACAAATAATGATATCAACAAATTATTCTAAGATCTAGATCCAAAAGCTTAGCTTCACATATAAGACAAACAATTGGTGGAAAATGAGATCTAAATCTTCCCTCTCTTTTTTCTCAAAGAGGTGCAAGAATCTTTAGAGTGATATAGAGAAAATAAGGTTTAGAATTAGGTCAATAATGATGTATAAAACTTGCTCAAAATTTAGGAAACTATTCGAAAAAAATGTCCCCTAAAATAGGCCCCTCAAAATTCAACCGATGGAGTTTTTTGCGGCCTCCGGAGGTTCCAAGCACTTGTAGGAAGGGAAACTTTCTGTCCTAGCCCGGAGGCCGGAGTTTCCGGGCACACCGGTACGGAAACAATATTTTTTTTGCATACGAACTCCTTTGTCATTGAACTGTACTTGCTTTGAAGCTAACAACAAAATTCATATTTTAACACAGAGAAATAGAAAATATCAATAAATTAGGATAAAGACAAATGTGCAAGGTTTTGACCTTTATACGAATGAAGAACATGGAAAATCTCTAACATGAAAAACGTGATAATTTTTTTATATGAACTAGGTTTTGTATGAAATTAAGCTTGTATTGAAGACAACAACAAGATGTAAAAACTCACATACAGAAAATACATATTCAACAAAAAAAGATGATGCAAAAAATGCAAAGGAGTTGTCAAGGAATTACTAGATTTTCATTAAAATTAGTGATATTAATTTGATGATGTAAATATTACTAGATTTTCGTTAAATTAGTCAAATATTTTCTTTAACTTGGTTCAGATTGGAAGTACATTGGTTGGACGCTGTTGCTGCCCCCACCGTTTTTTGACTTCCCGCTGGGCAGCCGATTCGAACGAAGCAGAGAACCAACCCCAAAAGATTCCGTCCCCATCGACATCTCACTTCCCATTCCCGTCGCCGTCGGCGCCGCCTCCGACCACGATTCCGGCCAAGACCGCATCTCCGTCGAGATCCCCATCCACGGATGGAGTCGCCGCTCCACATCGGTGAGCCACCCCGCTTCCCTCCCTCCCCCCTCCACCCCTCCCTCTGCGCGCTTGCCCGGTTTGATTCAGTTATCCAATGCGAGTCTGTGTGTGCGGAGACCTAGGTTACGCGTCTGTGTGCTCCTCCGCCGTTGTTAGCGCGACCAATTTTTCCTCTCGATTTTACTCGGTCCACTCCAGGCCGCTGATATGCTGCGTACGGATTCACGCCATTCAGTGACGAATTCGGGTTTAGTAATTCCAGATTTCCGATTTAGCACAGACTCCTCACCACTCACGGAAAATGGCGACAAAGAGAACATCTGCCAGGACCGCAACATTGTCTCCGATTGCCCAGCGCTGCACAGGGAGGGGACCGTCTCTACAAAGAGGAAGAAGAAGCCGGAGGGTTCAACCTCCGGAAAAGCATAGCGTGGAACCCTGCTTTCTTCACCGAAGAAGGTGCGCTAATTCTTTCGCAGTTCTTAGCGCGAGATCCGCCTGGGGCTAACAGGCGGTTTTATGAAATTCGCAGGTGTTTTGGATCATAGGGAGCTTTCTGTGCTCAGTGGCTCCCAAATGAAGGCGAACGCGAGCCCTGGCTCGGTGGTTGCTGGCACAGTTTCCCCGTTGTGTAGGTTTGGGAGATCTGGCAGTGCATCCGTACTGAAGGAGGCCGCTGAGAATTCTCGCGGCAAATTGGTTGTGAAGTATCGGAGCGCTGAGAACAAGGGGAGGAAATTGTTTTCGCCTGCAAAATCCTCTGAGCGGGATGAACAGAAAGAGGCTCCGGTCAGTTTGTCACTCAGCGCTTAGTTTACTTATGGTAGCGTTCGCTAATAGTTATGCAATGTCATTGATACTTCTGACCAACTGCAGGGAAAACTGGATAAGAGGTCAGCACGAGGCATTCAAAATTCAATACCGCGGTCTCCAGCAGGATATGCATATCCTTTCTCAAGTTTTAGGATAACCGGACAAGCCTTAGTTTTTTGTTACCAGCAGTAGGTTTAACTTATCGTCGATACTGATGTTATGAAGTATAAGTCTTGGTAACTACTACAAGTGTTGTTAGTCTTAACTTGGTTATACACAGAAGAAGGTGCCAAATTCAAATGCTACAACTCAAATGACAAGAACACCGAAAAAGTCATTTCAGTCTTCTATTCCTCTGGTTCCTAGAAGTACCTCACCAGCGACAAATATTTCTAAATCAAACACAAAGTTACCTCCAGGTATTCTTATGTATATCGCTTTTCAAGGAAGTTAAGCCCCTGTGAACTCAGGGATTCTCTTTTACTTGACCTCAGTGACATTTGTCTGTTGTTTGACTTTACTTTATTTGCACTCTTGTATGTTACTACCAACTAGCTAACTCATGGCACTGCTTTTTCAGTTAAAACAGATCATCCAAGTAGACTGGAGGCACTCCAGCTTAGGTCGAATATTAAGCCTACACCTTTGACTAAATCCTCTAGACCTACCACAGAGAAGGATGTGGTGAGTGCTTGTGCCAATTACCATCTTAATATGGGAAAATTGTCTATGCGGCACTGATGACTGACATTTCAAGCAATGTCATTCTATCCCGAGTTTACATCACTCCTCTAGATAAAACTGAAGGTCTGGAATCATGTGCATTTATGCAACTATAGGCACTTGAAAACACATGTGGATATTTAGGGTCTGAATTTTCGAATTGTAAGCAACTTCATTCTATATTGTCTTTCCTGCTTTAGAGTCCAAAGGTTTAGCTTTACATATCTTGATGTATGAAGTTTTTTTTTACCATCTCAAGTATGTTTTAAATAAGCGTAACTTATCTCTAATATATAACAAGATCATCTAGTCATCTGAGGAAAACATAAACAGTTGAGCATGGCACCTAACATCCTTGCAAGAGAAAAATAGCATATAGACTACATGTCAAATCTTAGTCTTACCACTGGAAACAAAACTTAGCGCTGACCTGACCTTTTAAGAATATCATGTTTTACAAAATATGATTTGCATCACCATTTGGAGAATTCAAAATATGATTTGCATCACCATTTGGAGAATTTCTCCGCATTCTTGTTTGCAGTAACTGAAACATACCTGATTCTTTTTCAGGCGCCTGTTGTTACAGCCATCCATGACGAAGGCAATAGTTCTAGGAAATGTGCAAGTTACTCAACATATTTACACAATAGGCCCTCCAGTTCCGTTGGTGTCCCTGCATCAACTATTGCTAAGCCATCAGCACTTCGCATGCCTTCACCATCAGTTGGTTTTTTCTCTCAGGTTATGTTCTTCCATACCTAGTCACACATGTTGGTTTTACATCTTCATTTTTTTGTCTTTTCTTTATGGTTTAGTGCACTGGTGCTGTTTGTTGTTCTATCTGTGATATGGAAAATCATGCGATTATTTTACAGCTACTTGAGTAATAAATAGACATGTGATTCCACGAGGCCTTCTTGTCTGCATATAACCAAACTTTGCAAATTAGTTCGCTGCAAATGTACCAGACAATGGTGCTGATATCATATTAAATAGACGTGTGATTGGCGCTCACGCACTTCCCAGCAACTGAGCAATGCTTAGTTGTCACTTATAGTTTTGGCATAGGCAGAAATAGATGTCTGTAAGTTAGTACAAATGGTGTTTCTCTTCTTTGATTAATTTAGCTTCCAAGTTTTCTCTCTCCTGAACTTCTGAAATCTGTTGGCTTGCCTTTGTAATTTAATTCTTATTTTCTTGAGAGTTTTTATTTATTTTGTCAATACATTTTTTCTCGAACACTGTTAAAACTTTCACTGACTGAATGATTGTTTTCAGGAAAAGGCTCTTGCGTCACATGACAATGCTGCTCAAGGAAATGCAAAGAGCTGCTTTACTCGAAATACTTTATCACTTGCGAAGCCTCCTAGATATAAGCAGTCTGAGTATGTAAATAGCAGGCTATCTCAGGCTCCTGTATCCAGTGGTGATACTGCTCAAGGAAATGCGAAGACCTGCTTTACTAGAAACATGTCAGCACTTGCAAAGCCTCCTAGATATAAGCAGCCCGAGGATTTAAAAAGCAGACTCTGTCTTACTCTTACAGCGCAGTTGCCAACCAAATGCCTTGCCAATTCAGAGCCGCCTTTGCATCCTGTAATCAACACTTTGGCCTCTTCATTACCTGGTCTAGAGCATGACAACGTGTGTTCTGGGAAAGAATCCTTGTCTGAAGTTATAACACCATGCTTAGCAAATTCAGGAAATGCAAATAATGAACCAACACGAAAGGTTGATTGCTTCTCTGCTGGAATTGGAGCTACTACACGATCACCGGGTTCAGAAAAGAATGGTGGTTCCAGAAATGACGTGTCAGCACATGTGGAAGGAAGGGGCATTATCGACAGAACTGAACTTAATTTGGATTCCCACTCTCTTAAATCTATGCGCTCCTCAACCATTGAGCATGTTGAGGACTCCTGTTTTCATGAAACCACCGGCTCCTCAATGGAACCTGTTGCGGCGAGCAAATTGTCATCGTCTTGCATTTCAGAAGTGTGCACCCTTGACGATTTCATTTGTCAAAGCAAGTCAGAAAATTGTGCTGGTGTAGCAATTGACCAGGAAAATTCTCTGTCTGGAGAGAAAATAGTCACAGTTTCTTTGTCAGAAAGCAAGAGGTGCACTCCAGGTCCAGACTTCTTGCGAGATTTTGATTACTGCAATCAACAACGTACTGAATGTTCCAGTCTAAGGAAATCAGTAGAGCCTGGGACATGTGCAGATCGGGTGCCACCGTGCGGTAATTCAGTTGATATAAAACCAGCTTCAGCTGACGGTACAACATATTTGCATGGTTCTTTTTGTAATGAGGCTGAACCTAACTCGTCCACTGAACCAAATTCTGTTGGTGGTGTGGATTCTCACTCAGATAATCCATTGATCAGCAAAGAAGTTCAGCTGTCAGTAGGGTGTGACTGTGAGCATGATTATAGGAGTGCAGAATCTTGCCCTATAGAACAGCAGCACATGTGCCCTGTGCTGATTTTAGTGATCCAAAAGAAGTCAAAGTTGATTGTAGGACAGAAACACATGATTCTTTGGCAGTGGAAAGACGGCCTCTTATATCAGAACCCAATACTGAAGAGGATATGGATCTTGACTCAGATAGCCCACTGATTGGCAAGGAGGTTCAGCTGTTAATAGGGTCTGAGTATGACTATGATTATAGGAGTACAGAATGCCCCCCTATGGAATCAGGAGCACCTGTGCCTTGTACTGATTTTAGTGTTATAAAAGAAGTCGAAGTTGACTGTAAGACAGAAACACATGATTCTTTGGCAGTTGAAAGACAACTTGTTTTATTGGAAGAACCAAATACTGAAGACGATATGGAGCTTGACACAAACGAGTTGTCAACTCTAGAGGATGCATCAGTACCTATAGGGTATGCCTGCACCAAGTATATCGAATGCATAGAGTTAACTGGCTTCAATTGCATAGTGCATTGATAGTCTCCTTCTTATCTTTTGCAGAAAGATTAAGGCAGTTCACAGATCAGGCGCAAATACCATCATTAAAAATCATCTAAAACAATTGGTGCCATTTTCGGAAGAATGGCTTGCTGCCATGGAGGCTTGCGGGGAGGTCAGTTTACTTGACACCCTTGACTTTTCAAACTTTGTATTTATATGAATTAGCAGTCTTGGTAATTATCTGAATTTTGTGTAAGTTGATGTTCTGTACAGTTATAATGAATATCACCTCGTCCCTAAGCAACAAATGTTAATATCAATATAATTCTTTAGTTCTATAGATATCTGTTTGTATATTAGGTAGATGATGTGATGAATCTGATCAAGCATCCTGATATTAATATCTGAATCCAGTATCTTGGTAGTAGCTGATTTAAAACCATGGCGTAGCTATATTCCCTGGGGTACATTTGCATATAAATTTAGTCTCATACCAACCAGGGACAAGCAATTGGATTAATAATCTGTTGGATTAAGCTATATAAGTGTGCAATTGCCTCCTCCTATTTTTACCGAAACAGTAGCTTTCATATTGCAGCTGGTAGATCTCCCCCATGTTCCTCCTTTTTTCCTTCTCTTGGAGAAACTGTAGAGCATGCCCCATATCTGGCAGCTACAATTTCCACTGAATATATTAGTATCTTCAGTACGAGGTTTTCACCTGACGTGTAAATACATTGTAACAGGAAGTTCTTGAACAGAAGAGTGGAGCTGTGCAAAATTCTCCTACTGACAAGACTACCCCAGAACCCAGTCCGTGGTCACCGGTACGCTCCTACGTAATTGCAAATATCTAATCTTCTCTAAACATGCATCCGGTGGTGCTTTAATATTTCGTCAGGTTTAGAAAGAAGTCCTATGTTTTAGAAGTTCTTAATAGAATGTCCATTCTTTTCGTTCTTGAGGGGAGAGCTTCCATACTACTTTTTTTTTTTTTTAATAGAGTTCCATACTACTTCAAATGCACAATCTACATTCACGATTATCTACGTTTTTCTGTTACGAAAAAATAAGGATACGATTCAGTTAGGATCAGTAGATTCCTTACAATCTGAAGGGCATGCATCCCTTATATGGCTGTCATTTGGTGGAATTCAAGAGATTTTTCATCTGTCTTTGTAGGTTAAACGCAAAGCTCAAGATGTTGGTCCATTTGACTGCACCAAGTACTCCAAAAGCGTTCGAACAACTGACACTCCTTAACCTGCACAGCTGCACTTCACCTTCTCATGAGGTACCAGCAGACACGCTGTACAAAGTCAGAGCACAGCTCGTTGCCTCGTGATCTTCCACTGAATCTTACTTTGTTCAATCCAACAGCCTCGTTGAGGTGCTTTTGTTTGTTATCGAATTGTAAAAGTAATACTGTTGAGACCACGCCCACAAGAAATGCTTGGTAAATAAAGAGATTATTTTCTTATGTTTCGTCTGAATCCCCATGAGCACCAAATAGTCTGAATGTTATCTTAACGCCATAATGTCTGACGGCTTTTCTTATGCCCCTAATCTAATGAAGCGAGCAACACTATGAGATGAAGACTTTTCATACAAGGTAAAATTGTCATTATGTAGTGATACAACACCAGTATTATGTATGCTAGTAGTATCTCTTTGTAAGTTTGTAATTGTCAAAACTTTCCCGGAGGAGAGGCCGACGGAAGGGGGACTCTGCTCTAGCTGAGGTCGTCGTTGTCGTCGTCTTCGCCACCGACGAGGGGCCGATCCGCCACTCGCTGCCGTAGTAGGAGTTCGGCAGGCCGAGCCAGAACTTGAACGCCTCGGCCGCCCGCTTGCGCTCCCTCCTCCGGTCCTGCCTCGCCTGCGACGCGTGCTTGCTGGTGAACATCCTCGAGTGCATCTCGATGTAGATCTTCTTGTACTTGGTCTTGTTGGGCGCGATGCCGTTCTCCTCCATGCACGCCACGATCTCCAGCGCCTTCTTGAAGAAGGCTCCCCGGACGCACACGTCCGCGAGCGCGTCGAGGAGTTCCTCGTCCGGCTTCAGCGGCGGCTTGCCGCCGGCCTCGCACCGCTCCTTCACCTCGTTCCACAGCACCAGCGCTTCCCCTGGCTTCCGGGCGATGGCGATCCCCTTGGCCAGGCTGCCGTAGGTCGCCACGTCCGGCTGCACGCCGCTCTCCTTCATCCTCTCCACCGTCTGCTTCGCCGTCTCCAGCAGGCCTTGCTGGCAGTAGCCTTCCACCAGCATGTTCCAGGCCGCCCTGTCCACCGTCACCCTCGGGTCCTTCTCCATCTCCTCGAACACCTTGTGCGCCACCTTGGGTTGCCCCGACGCCGCGAATGCCTTCATCAGCGTCGTGTAGCTCACCGTCGACGGCGCCACCCCACGCGACCGCATCTCGTTGAACAGGGCCAGCGCGCCGGCGCTGTCGTCCATGAGCACGCACCCGTCGATGAGCGTGTTGTACGTCACCACGTCGGCCTCGATGCCGGCGTCCGTCGTCATCTCCTCCAGGAGCTCCCTGGCCCTGCTCATCTGCAGCTGCTGGCAGTACCCTTTGATGAGCACGTTGTAGGTCACCCGGCTCGCCGCCACCCCTGCTCTGCCCATCTCGTCGAGCACGGCGTGGGCGCGCTCTATGTCGCCGGCGGCCACGAGGGTGGACATCACCGTCGTGTACGTGACGTGGTCTGGCCGGCTCTCCGGCATCGTCGCCCCCTCCAGCCGCATGGCGCGCGCCATGGACACCACGTCGTCCACGCGCCCGGCGTTCATGTAGCCCTTCATCAGCGTCGTGTACACCCTCGAGTTGGGCGGGTACGTCCTCGGCAGCAGCGGCGCGTCGGTGCCCTCTTCCGGCCTGGCCCCGACGATGTCCTCGAGCACATCGCTGTGCTCGTCGGGGGCGACGACGACGACGCCGTTTTCTTCGGCTGCAATTTGTCTGAGCAGGAGGCAGACGTCGGTGCGGCCTTCCCGCATGGCCTGCACGATCCTCTCGGCCGTGGAGATGTCGCCGAAGCCGACGTAGGCGGCGACGAGGGAATGGAAGGTGGTGGCGCAGGGGGCGAGGCCGGCGGAGAGCATCCGCTCGAGCACGCGTGCGACGAGGTCCCGGCGTCCAGCTCGCGCGCACATCTTGATGGCTATGTTGTATGTGAGGGCGTCGGGTGCCGCGCCGGCGCCCCAGCTGCGCATCTCGTCGAAGAGTATGCGGAAGTGGCGGCAGTCGCCGGCGTCGGCGCAGGCGCTGAGCGCGGCGTTGAACGCGGCCGTGTCGGGGAGCGAGAAGGCCGACGAGGGGGAGACCGGGGCGCGGCGGAGGTGGTGGAGGACGGCGTCGAAGAGGCGGAGGGCGCGGGCGGGGCGGAGGCGGGAGACGGCGGCGGTGTACGCGCGGCGGTCCGGGAGGAGGCCACGGCGGAGCATGGAGAGGAGGAGTGAGTAGGCGAGGTGGGCGTTGCCGGAGCGGGCGGCGGCAGAGGCGGCGAGGGAGAGGGAGTTGGCGTCGAGGAGGCTGAGGCTTCCCTGGGCGCGGAGGCGGTGGAGGAGGCCCGCGGCGCGGGAGAAGGTGTGGGAGGACGTAGAACTGTAGGAGAGCTGGGCGAGGAGGCGGGAGGCCGCGGTGGGGGACTCGGGGAGGGGAGGGGAGGAGGCGAAGAGGCGGTAGGCGGCGTCGGTGTCGCCGGCGCGGAGAAGAGCGAGGAGGGCGTCATCGTCCTCGTGGGTAGTGGAGAGTTGTGGGGCGGGGGAAATGGCCGAGTGGAGGATGTGGTGGGTGCGCGAGGAAGAGGAGGTGGTTGTGGTGGTGGTGGGCGGCGATAATGGCGGTGGGGCGGAGAAGGCCGGAGGATGGGGTTGGAGGTGGAGCTTGGCGTGGCCGTGCAGCATGATGGATGCTCTGCTCTGCACAAGCAAGAGTGGGGAGGAGAAGGAGAGGGAGACGAAGGGGATGACGCTGACGTGTTAAACTGTGAGTGTCTCACACACGAATACAAATCCTTTCCGTTTTTGTATCTTCGTGTGGAGCCTCTTCCAGATCGTGGCCGAATATGTACCAAGCTAGGCTAACTCGGCCCACTAGTATTCAGGGCTTAATATGGACTTATGCACGGAATGCCCCTTGCTTCACGAAGAGTTGAAAAAACAAACGCTTTTTTTAGAGGTTTATTCATCACTGAAACATCGAGTCAATACAAATTGTTTCCCGGATACAACCCGGGGGCACACCACGCCATACAGACTTACATGAAAACTCCAAACTACGAGCTAGATAATGTGCAGCAAAATTCTGCAAACGACTAACAAAACCAACAGAGCACTTGTTGAAGCCAGCAACCAAAGGACCTGATATCTTGAATGACATGGCCAACAGCCGACCTATCTCTCTCCCCAGACTCAATATGTTGGACAACAGATAAACAATCTGTTTAGACAACAAGATTATCCATACCTTCCTCCAAAGCCCACGAGAGAGCAAATCTGATAGCACACACTTCGACAAGCTCCGGAGTCACCACATTGCTGAAACCTTGACCAGGAGAAGCAACAAAATTACCTTGATGATCACGGACGACCACACCGGCAGCCATGCTTTTGGAAGGAGCAAAGAGGGCAGCATCAACATTCAGCTTGAGCATTCCTTCCGGCGGTGGAGACCAAGAAACTGCAGCGGCAGTTTCACGCCTGTGGTTGGTGCTCTTGTTAACTTGATGCGTCAGGATAAACTCGATGTATGCCTTGATCTTCACGACAACGCCAGCAGGGGCAGCTCGGCCCCCTTCTTCCCTGATCTTGTTTCGCGTGTCCCATAGGTGCCAGCATGTAACAACCAGGACCGTAGCCTGTAACTCACTGCTTCTAGACATGAAATCCATAAGCCAAAATTTAGGTGAAGTAAACAACTTACGTTTAATATATGAGACCTACCGTTTAATTCGAATATGCCTCAGCTATGACTCAAATTTCTTTGAATATGCGTTAGCTGGGACTCAAAGCCGGGTGGGCTGGGCACGCACTCGCTGCAACGGCCACTGAGGTAGCACTCAGTTCTCAAATGAAGAGTTAAATGGAGAACGCAGGAAAGAGTTCAAGGGAAAAAAGACAATCTCTTCTTATCTTACTGTTAACGGCAGAGTATACTTACCCGGTTCCAAAATCCTACTATATATGAAAGTACAACGGATTCAGCCTCAGTTTAGCTATCCACGTCGCCTTTTGAACGTACACCGTCCGATCGTCGCGCCCAACGCTCCGCCTCACACGTGCTGACACGTCGCCTCACACGGTTTTTAGCGCACCAAGTTTGCAAAAACAAACTTGCGACGCGAGAAATTAACCCGCAGTCCAAAATTTAACGACGCGACAACCTCACTGTGATTTCGAAAAACGACACGGTTTTTTTTTTGCAAAACGACCCCTGATACGTCTCAAACGTATCTATAATTTCTGATGTTTCATGCTTGTTTTATATATCAATGTCACATGTTTTATATGCATTATACATCATTTTTATGTATTTTCTAAGACTAACCTATTAACAAGATGCCACAGTGCCAGTTCCTGTTTTCTGCTGTTTTTCTATTCCTGATAATTACTTAAGGAAATATTCTCGGAATTGGACGAAACAAAAGCTTAATCTCCTATTTTCCCGACACGTACACGCAGCCAGAAGGGCAAACCCGGGGGAGGCCCACGGCCTCCTCACCATGTCCCCGCGCGGCCTGGAGGGGGGTGGCGCCACCACGTGGTGAGGCCGACTCGGCCACCCCCTCGCGCCGCCCTTTCGCCTATTTATTGCCTCCACGGTGAAAACCCTAAAAGAATCAGCCATATTCCAGAAAGAGTTCCGCAGCTCCGCCGCCATCGAAGAAGTTTCGGGGGTTAGAAGTTTCTGTTCTGGCACCTTGCCGGAACGGGGATTGACCCCCAGAGCCATCTCCATCGACTCCACCGCCTCCACTTCGACTCCATGATGGTTTGTGAGTAGTTCCCCCATGGACTACGGGTTCTAGCTGTTGAAGGTGTAGTTGGACTTGATAGCTTTCCATGTCTAAAGGTTCATCGTAATGACTGAGTTGTGCTGAAGGTCGAGGGATCTAGCGGGGTACTTGTGCCGCCGTGAACGGCCCTTCTTGGAGTGAATTTTAATCATGCTCTTAATGTTGTACCTGCTAGTTGTTTGCAATAAGCTTGTGAGTTCTTTTTGACTAATGTTAAGCTACGGTTTTTCGCACTTCCACCATCCAAATTTGCTAGCCTCTTCGGTGATGTGCATTGCCTTCTGCTTACATTGAGAGTTGTGCATACTTCGCCATTACATCCAAACCCGTGGGAGGACTTTCTCTTGTTCTCCTACACATAAGCCCATACATCTTCCTCAAAACAGCCACCATACCTACCTACCACAGCATTTTCATAGCTGTTCCGAGATATATTGCCATGAACTTCCATTTTACATTACATGACTTGTTGTCATTTATCATTTATATTGCTTTGCATGATTCTATATAGCTGATGTGTGGTTTCCCCATGTTACGCTAGATCATTGCACATCCTGCTACACTGGCAGAGGCATACCGTTTCATACATCATGTTTTGTTCATTATGAGTTATTTGTACCAAAAAGTGTGTTGTCATATTAGAATGTTGCCCCTAAAAGTGAAAAGAGCCATGGAGGCCATCGAAAAGAGAAACAGAAAAGAAAAAAAAATATAGAAAAAAAGGAAAAAAGAATAAAGAATAAAGAAAAAGGGGGCAACATTACTATCCTTTATCCACACTTGTGCTCATGTTTCAGCACCTGCAGTATTCATAGTCATCATTTGTGCTCATGTTTAGCACCTATACTCCATGTGAGAGAGTTTTCATGTTTTACTAGTATAACTATGTGGGGAATTTACATTATAGAACTTGGGTTGTATATTCCAATGATGAGCCTCCTCAAAAGTGCTCTAGGTCTTCGTGAGCAACCAAGTTGGATGCACCCCCATTAGTTCCATTGGAGAGCTTTCATACACATATAGCTCTATGTGCATCCGTTGCATGGCAATCACTACTCCTTACATAGCTTCGATTATAAGACTTCCTCTTGTCTAACGATCACCTATAGCTTTGTGAGACTATCTTCCATTGGCCTTCCAAACCCCCATTAATGTTCTCTTAGCCATAACATCCTGGTGCCAATACCAAATGCTTACGCTCACCGGTTGAGTAGGCTTCGAAACAGTTGATTCATGATGTTCATGTTTATGTTTACTTGACTGGATCCGTACTCTATGTTGTGAAAATTTACTTGATGCTTGGAATTGAAGGATAGAACTCCTACACTGGATACTTAAAACATCTTTAATGAACCTTGTACGGTTTCATGTCTTTAAAGCAATCATTCATGAAAACTTTTAGCTTGTTTAACTATCTTGCTTTATTATCTCTTATTTAATATCAATTATAGACATTTGCTTTGAATGATTTGATCTCAGCTCACATGCCTTACATCACTATTGGATCAAGATAATGTTGGTAGCATGTCACTTCAGAAATTATTTTGTTTTTATCGTTTACCTACTCGAGGACGAGTAGGAACTAAGCTTGGGGATGCTTGATACGTCTCAAACGTATCAATAATTTCTGATGTTTCATGCTTGTTTTATATATCAATGTCACATGTTTTATATGCATTATACATCATTTTTATGTATTTTCTGGGACTAACCTATTAACAAGATGCCACAGTGCCAGTTCCTGTTTTCTGCTGTTTTTCTATTCCAGATAATTACTTAAAGAAATATTCTCAGAATTGGACGAAACAAAAGCCTAACCTCCTATTTTCCCGACACGTACACGGAGCCAGAAGGGCAAGCCCGGGGGAGGCCCACGGCCTCCTCACCATGTCCCCACGCGGCCTGGAGGGGGGGGGGGGGGGGGGTGGCGCCACCACGTGGTGAGGCCGACTCGGCCACCCCCTCGCGCCGCCCTTTCGCCTATTTATTGCCTCCACGGTGAAAACCCTAAAAGAATCAGCCATATTCCAGAAAGAGTTCCGCAGCTCCGCCGCCATCGAAGAAGTTTCGGGGGTTAGAAGTTTCTGTTCTGGCACCTTGCCGGAACGGGGATTGACCCCCAGAGCCATCTCCATCGACTCCACCGCCTCCACTTCGACTCCATGATGGTTTGTGAGTAGTTCCCCATGGACTACGGGTTCTAGCTGTAGCTAGTTGGTACTCTCTCTCCCATGTACTTCAATACAATGATCTCATGAGCTGCCTTACATGATTGAGATCCATCTGATGTAATCGGTAGGACAAAAGATGTTGTGCAAGTTTCTCATTGCGAGCACGTATGATTATATATATGGAAAACATGCATACGTATGATTAATAGACTAGATGTTCTGTCTTAATGCTATTTCAATTCTATCAATTGCCCAACTGTAATTTGTTCACCCAAACACTTGTTCTTGGAGAGTTACCTCTAGTATAGATAGCTGGGAACCCCGGTCCATCTGTCATCATCAAATATTCACTCGGTCCTATATGTCATTAGAAGTAGTATCAACTATTTTCTGGTGCCATCGCCTCTGGGTTACTGCTACTGCTGTTGTGTTACTGTTACTATTGCTCTCATATTACTGCCGCTTTCACATCACCCCTGTTACTAGTGCTTTTCCAGGTGCAGCTGAATTGACAACTCCGCTGTTAAGACTTATAAGTATTCTTGGTCTCCCCTTGTGTCGAATCAATAAATTTGGGTTTTACTTCCCTCGAAGACTGTTGCGATCCCCTATACTTGTGGGTTATCAAGACTATTTTCTGGCGCCGTTGCCGGGGACTACAAATCTTCATCATCAAATACTCTCCGTCAAGACGCTAACGAAAATAGCATCAACTATTTTCTGGCGCCGTTGCCGGGGAGCATAGCTCTACTCATAAGTTCACCTGGGGAGTACACTTTACCTGTCTCTCTGTTTTTATTTTATTTTGTCTTGTCTAGTTTACTTTTTTCTAGTTTATTTGTGCTTAGTTTATTTCTGTCTAGTTTTATTTTGCTTAGTTTACTTTTGTCTAGTTTATTTTTGTCTTGTTTTATTTTTATATATTCAAAATCCATAAAAATTTAAAAACCGAAAAATCTAAAAAAATGTTGTTATGGAAGAACATGCTACAACCTCTATGGAGATTAAGAATTATATATGAAGTATAGAGAATCAAAGAAAGGGTGAAGTCATGAGAGGAGTGTTAAAAAAGTTGAATCAAATTGCTGAAATTTTGCTTAAACGCCATGATATAAATTGTTGCTCTGAACAGGATACTAAACATCTTAAATTTCAATGTGGCTTTAGTAAAGAAGATATAATTATGAGCTATCATTGTTATAACTATGCTTATCTGGAGCTGAACAAGTAGAACAATTTGTTTTATTTATGGGAGCTTCTGAAATAGAATCCTTCATGTCTAAAAATTATGAAACTGTGTTGCTTGTAAGGACCTTAAAGATATGTCTCTTCTATCCTTGATTATTGTCTAGAAAATTTCAGCAATAATCCTTATATCATTGATTATAAAGAGAGACTCATTCATGCACAAGAATGTACTCACAATTTGCAGGAACCTGTGGAAGAAGAAATTGCTGAACCTGAAAGCTCATTAGATGAAAAAGAGGAAGAGAGTGATGAACAAAAGGAGGAAGAATGGATTAGCTACCCATGTACCTTCTAATGAGAGTAACTCTTTATCTCTTACACTATTTGATTGTCCCCCATGCTTACCAAAGGAGGATGAATGTTATGTTCCTGTGGATTCTCTTGAAATATTTCCTATGAGTAAAACTTGTGAGAATAATTATGCTACTGTTATTATGATAATCCATGCTATTTTGATAAATCTTATGATAATCCTTTATTTGTGGCTGATTTCGAAATGCATGGTACTAAAGAGTTTTGCTTAGAAAATGTTTATGATAAAGCTCTAGATGATGGTCCTATGTTACTTGATAATATTAATTGTACTACTAATGAAAATGGGATTGGAGAGGTCTTGACTTTATCTAGGAGTCCCATATCTTTTGAGATTGATCAATCATCTTGTTATAAAATGGTTAAAAGTGGGTTTGAAGTTTTAATCCCACTATTTTGAGCTTGATAAAAATTATGTGTTTGTAGATCATGAAAAGCATGCTTTATGTGATAGTTATATTGTTGAGTTTGTTCATGATGCTACTGAAAATTATTATGAGAGAGGTTGTAGAAATTTTCATGGTACTAAAACACCTCTCTATATGCTGAAATTTTGAAGTTACTCTTGTTTTATCTTCCTATGCTTGTCACTTTGTTCTTTATGAATTTATTTGTGTACAAGATTCCTATGCATAGGAAGTGGGTTAGACTTAAATGTGTTTTGAATTTGCTTCTTGATGCTCCTTTTGCTTCATTTTCTATTTTCATGAGAGCATCATTAAAACTATCAAGCCTAGCTAAAAGGCATTAAAGAAAAGCGCTCTTGGGAGACAACCCATGTTTTATTTCTGAAATTTTTCTTTGCTTTTTGAGTCAAGGAGCTGCTTACTTCTGTAACAACTCCTTTGTATCTTTACTTTTTTGAATTGTTGTGCCAAGAAGAGTCTCTAATGATTAGATGATGCTAGATTTGGATTTCTGCACAGGGACAGATTTTTGCTGTCCACCATTTGAGCTTTATAAATTCCAGAAAAATTGAAAAATTCTGAAAAAATTGTGCGTGATCCTTAGATATGTACGCATCTTTCATTAGTTTCGCGTTTTCTGATTTGAGCAACGGAAGTGCCTCGAAAAAATTCATCTTTACTGGCTGTTCTGTTTTGACAGATTCTGTCTCTGTTTTTTGCATTGTCTCTTGTGGACTTTAAGTAAGGCTTTCTAGACGTGGAGGGCTGTAGCTAATGTTTTATTGAGTTCTTGCAATGTGTCACAACAGAACCAAAGTGGATTAATGTTTTTGAGTACTAACCCTCTAATGAAGTTTATGAGAAGTTTGGTGTGGCGGAAGTTTTCAAGGGTCAAGAGAGAAGGATGATATAATGTGATCAAGAAGAGTGAAGAGCCTAAGCTTGGGGATGCCCCCGTGGGTCACCCAAGCATATTTCAAGAAGACTCAAGCGTCTAAGCTTGGGGATGCCCAAGGCATCCCCTTCTTCATCAACAACTTATCAGGTCATCTCTAGTGAAACTATATTTTAATTCTTTCACATCATATGTGCTGTTCTTGGAGCGTCTGTGTGCTTTTATTTTTAGTTTGTTATTTTTATTTTCTGATCATATCAATATTGGATCCTATCTATCTTGTTTGGGAGAGAGACACGCTCCGCTTTTTCATTTGAATACTCCTATTCTTCACTTATATTTGTTGAGTATTCAGTTTTCGCACTGTTTAGCTTCTAGCTCTTGGTTTTCATGTATCTCTTGTTCAGAGCTATTAGTTATTTTATAGAAAGTACTCTCTTCTTCACTTATATTTGTTTGGAGAGTTGCTTGGTTGATGTGTTGGTTCAGAAAATGTTGCATGTGGTAGTGGTATAATGAAAAACTTGCATAATCTCGTAGATCATTGAACTTTGATAACCTGATTCTTTGCAAACGTTTTGAGGTAATAAGTAATAGATGGTAAATCTTGCTGGTTAATTAAGTTAAAATCATTAGTGGATTGTTGTCTTTAAGCTTGTACCGTACTACAAACTCTACTAAATTGTTGAAGGTGTAGTTGGACTTGATAGCTTTCCATGTCTAAAGGTTCATCGTAATGACTGAGTTGTGCTGAAGGTCGAGGGATCTAGCGGGGTACTTGTGCCGCCGTGAACGGCCCTTCTTGGAGTGAATTTTAATCATGCTCTTAATGTTGAACCTGCTAGTTGTTTGCAATAAGCTTGTGAGTTCTTTTTGACTAATGTTAAGCTACGGTTTTTGGCACTTCCACCATCCAAATTTGCTAGCCTCTTCGGTGCTGTGCATTGCCTTCTGCTCACATTGAGAGTTGTGCATACTTCGCCAGTACATCCAAACCCGTGGGAGGACTTTCTCTTGTTCTCCTACACATAAGCCCATACATCTTCCTCAAAACAGCCACCATACCTACCTACCACAGCATTTCCATAGCTGTTCCGAGATATATTGCCATGCAACTTCCATTTACATTACATGACTTGTTGTCATTTATCATTATATATTGCTTTGCATGATTCTATACAGCTGATGTGTGGTTTACCCATGTTACGCTAGATCATTGCACATCCTGCTACACTGGCAGAGGCATACAGTTTCATACATCATGTTTTGTTCATTATGAGTTATTTGTACCAAAAAGTGTGTTGTCATATTAGAATGTTGCCCCTAAAAGTGAAAAGAGCCATGGAGGCCATCGAAAAGAGAAACAGAAAAGAAAAAAAAAATAGAAAAAAAGGAAAAAAGAAAAAAGAATAAAGAAAAAGGGGGCAACATTACTATCCTTTATCCACACTTGTGCTCATGTTTCAGCACCTGCAGTATTCATAGTCATCATTTGTGCTCATGTTTAGCACCTATACTCCATGTGAGAGAGTTTTCATGTTTTACTAGTATAACTATGTGGGGAATTTACACTATAGAACTTGGGTTGTATATTCCAATGATGAGCTTCCTCAAAAGTGCTCTAGGTCTTCGTGAGCAACCAAGTTGGATGCACCCCCACTAGTTCCATTGGAGAGCTTTCATACACATATAGCTCTATGTGCATCCGTTGCATGGCAATCACTACTCCTTACATAGCTTCGATTATAAGACTTCCTCTTGTCTAATGATCACCTATAGCTTTGTGAGACTATCTTCCATTGGCCTTCCAAACCCCCATTAATGTTCTCTTAGCCATAACATCCTGGTGCCAATACCAAATGCTTACGCTCACCGGTTGAGTAGGCTTCGAAACAGTTGATTCATGACGTTCATGTTTATGTTTACTTGACTGGATCCGTACTCTATGTTGTGAAAATTTACTTGATGCTTGGAATTGAAGGATAGAACTCCTACACTGGATACTTAAAACATCTTTAATGAACCTTGTACGGTTTCATGTCTTTAAAGCAATCATTCATGAAAACTTTTAGCTTGTTTAACTATCTTGCTTTATTATCTCTTATTTAATATCAATTATAGACATTTGCTTTGAATGATTTGATCTCAGCTCACATGCCTTACATCACTATTGGATCAAGATTATGTTGGTAGCATGTCACTTCAGAAATTATTTTGTTTTTATCGTTTACCTACTCGAGGACGAGTAGGAACTAAGCTTGGGGATGCTTGATACGTCTCAAACGTATCTATAATTTCTGATGTTTCATGCTTGTTTTATATATCAATGTCACATGTTTTATATGCATTATACATCATTTTTATGTATTTTCTGGGACTAACCTATTAACAAGATGCCACAGTGCCAGTTCCTGTTTTCTGCTGTTTTTCTATTCCAGATAATTACTTAAAGAAATATTCTCGGAATTGGACGAAACAAAAGCCTAACCTCCTATTTTCCCGACACGTACACGGAGCCAAAAGGGCAAGCCCGGGGGAGGCCCACGGCCTCCTCACCATGTCCCCGCGCGGCCTGGAGGGGGGGTGGCGCCACCACGTGGTGAGGCCGACTCGGCCACCCCCTCGCGCCGCCCTTTCGCCTATTTATGCCTCCACGGCGAAAACCCTAAAAGAATCAGCCATATTCCAGAAAGAGTTCCGCAGCTCCGCCGCCATCGAAGAAGTTTCGGGGGTTAGAAGTTTCTGTTCTGGCACCTTGCCGGAACGGGGATTGACCCCCAGAGCCATCTCCATCGACTCCACCGCCTCCACTTCGACTCCATGATGGTTTGTGAGTAGTTCCCCCATGGACTACGGGTTCTAGCTGTAGCTAGTTGGTACTCTCTCTCCCATGTACTTCAATACAATGATCTCATGAGCTGCCTTACATGATTGAGATCCATCTGATGTAATCGGTAGGACAAAAGATGTTGTGCAAGTTTCTCATTGCGAGCACGTATGATTATATATGGAAAACATGCATACGTATGATTAATAGACTAGATGTTCTGTCTTAATGCTATTTCAATTCTATCAATTGCCCAACTGTAATTTGTTCACCCAAACACTTGTTCTTGGAGAGTTACCTCTAGTATAGATAGCTGGGAACCCCGGTCCATCTGTCATCATCAAATATTCACTCGGTCCTATATGTCATTAGAAGTAGTATCAACTATTTTCTGGTGCCATCGCCTCTGTGTTACTGCTACTGCTGTTGTGTTACTGTTACTATTGCTCTCATATTACTGCCGCTTTCACATCACCCCTGTTACTAGTGCTTTTCCAGGTGCAGCTGAATTGACAACTCCGCTGTTAAGACTTATAAGTATTCTTGGTCTCCCCTTGTGTCGAATCAATAAATTTGGGTTTTACTTCCCTCGAAGACTGTTGCGATCCCCTATACTTGTGGGTTATCAACCCCGCAGAAACCCCCTCCCCCTCTCTCTCTCCCGCGACACGCCAGTCGTCGCCGGCGCCGCCGCACGCCGCTCCGCGCCTCCCCGTTCAAATCGCTACCCACCACCAGCTCCGCCGCTCCGTACTCTCCCTCCTCGCCGGCATCCGCGTGCCGGAACGCAGCAAGCGCCGGATTCGCCGCCGCCGCGGTCGGCGTCCTCCGCCACGTCTGGGCGCCGTCAGCGCCGGTCCGGCGACCAAATCCGAGCGGCGCCGCTCCTAAAGGGTCACACGCCCTCGCGCGCGTCCAAGCCTCGTAGCCGCCCCTGAACTTTTGAATGTACACATTTTGGACCTTTCCAAAAAAAAAACGAATCTTCAAAATTTCAAATTGTACATAAGGCCTGATTAATAGATAAAAAAAATTACAATAATTACAAACTTTCAGTTCCCAGTTACGATAATGCAAAAAAAAAACATAGAAAATGCATACAAAAAAAAAACTTTTTTGTTAGTTTCCAAATATAATTCAACAATTCACAGAATTAAAATCTTCAATTTTACGAATTACAACAATACAAACCATGTAAAAAAAAGCACATAAAATGTATTTCCTCAAAAAAATAACATTCTCTCCAAAATTTCTATTTCTTTCTAACTTCCAACATAGACTTCAAAATTCCACAAGAAGTACAACCTTTTAATTGACTAATTAAAATATTGTGAACCATACATACAACATGCTAGGGAAAAAAGTTAACTATTTTTCACAAAAAAGAAAATATTAACAACAATTCAAATTGTCCTATATTTGCACAATTATATGGAAAAACAACCATATTAGACCATTCCAACTGAAATTACAAATTTGAATTTCCCAAAATGTCATATGACTTTCAGACCTGCTCATCTCATAGACACTAAAAGAATTCAAATTTAAATAAATTCCAAATTGCCCTGTTTCTAAAACGTACTTGAACATTTCAACTCAAAATTCACACTTACCTCGGATTTTGTTGGATTTGAATGTTGTATTGTCAACAAATATGACAAAAAAAATCCACCAAAACTTTTGAATGTACACATTTAGGACCTTTCCAAAAAAACGAATCTTTAAAATTTCAAATAGTACATAAGGCCTGATTAATAGATTAAAAAAATTACAATAATTAAAAACTTTGAGTTCCCCAATTACGATAATGAAAAAAAACATAGAAAATGCATACAAAAAAAATACTTTTTTTGTTAGTTTCCAAATATAATTCAACAATTCACAGAATTAAAATCTTCAATTTTACGAATTACAACAATGCAAACCATGTCAAAAAAAGCACAGAAAATGTATTTCCTAAAAAAAATTCTCTCCAAAATTTCTATTTCTTTCTAACTTCCAACATAGACTTCAAAATTCCACAAGAAGTACAACCTTTTAATTGACTAATTAAAATAGTGTGAACCATACATACAACATGCTAGGGAAAAAAGTTAACTATTTTTCACAAAAAATAAAATATTAACAACAATTCAAATTGTCCTATATTTGCACAATTATATGGAAAAAACAACCATATTAGACCATTCCAACTGAAATTACAAATTTGAATTTCCCAAAATGTCATATGACTTTCAGACCTGCTCATCTCATAGACACTAAAAGAATTCAAATTTAAATAAATTCCAAATTGCCCTGTTTCTAAAACGTACTTGAACATTTCAACTCAAAATTCACACTTACCTTCCAAATCTGATCACTTTGTACACATTAAAAGAATACAAAAAAAATACATTCCAATACGGACCATTTTCGAAATCTCAACATTCCTCTAAACGCAAACTTTTCCAAATTCAAATAATATCCATATTACAACAATTTTTTACAAAACATATTTAAAATTCATCAAACAGGCGCGGCATTGCCGCGCTAATATCCCTAGTACTTGTGTACCGGACCGATTTTTGGAGTTTTCAAAAACTTTTATCCAAAAATGAGGACTAGAAATTTTGTTTAATTAATTAAATCTTAACTGGACTTTTCATAAACATGAAGCTTTAAAAATGAATTTAGCATCAACTTGAATAAATGTTCTATTTTATTTCCCATTCATGTTAGATCGTATTTTCTTGGCTTCAACATATTAAAATATACTCTGTTGAATTTGATTTTGTTTTCGTAAATTTGTTTCGTATTTTTTTGAAACTTTATAGCATTTTTTGGATTTTCCCTAAAAGGAAAATCATTTCTTTCAGGCCTTGCACGCACATACTACGCAGTAATTTTATAGCTCAGCCAAGATGACGCCTCGCTGTTTCCTCTTCCTCTCCCTGGCCTTGCACGCACATACTACGCAGTAATGCAGCCAGCGAGAAACGGCAGCTGGTACAAGAAACTGCTGCATCAAATTGTCTTTACTCGGCCATTCATTTTCCAGGAAGTGCGAAACTCTCAGTAAACCAAGCCTCGCTATGCCGACTCCCCCCAGCCTGTGTAAAGCACCCAGTCGACTCCTCCTTGTTCTTGTTCATCTTGAGCGGCCAGAACAATCCCTAGCTCCCCCGCTGTCCAATCTCGTGAAACTCCAGCATTTGGTTACGACAAGCCGAACTGCTGCGCCACTAGTGCCGCAAGGACGTGAAGGACCGATCCAGGCGACCAGAAGATCGAACCGTTGATCGCAGCCAACGGATTCTGCAACTCCATCTGCTCGGTTCATCGACTTCGTCAGACGAATTCGTCGCGTATGGTGAGAATCTGATCAGTTCCTTTGCCACGTAGTCTCATATCATGTAGCCCTGCCTCCTAGACATCTTTTTGCAACCTATACATGCCACTGTCCACGCCATTACTAAACCATGTCATCCAATGTCGACATGGTTATGCCATGGCCAATTTTCGACACAATTCAGTTAAATCCTTTCGTGTCACTTTGTTCAAATAATGTCTATCAATACAGAGGACAAGACGGATCTCCAATCTGACCATCATATATCATACTCCACTGATGCCAATTCGTCGAATAGCGACATTGCCATACAAATCCTTTTCTGGTTCATCTTTACACTTCGATCTAAAATGTGCAAGTATCTATCTGACCTTAGGACCATCTTGTGGTGTTAGATTGTAAATCCTTTGGATAGATTTGAGTTAGGTTTTTATATATTTATAGTTGGCTCAATTACAATTAGTTCTTGAATTGTGTGCTTGATTTAGTGTGTGATTTATTTTCTTAGTTGAACCACATGTCTAGGTGTTTGCTGTAGTTTATATATATTGTTTGCTTATGTGGTTAGTTATTGTATTCATGCTATAAGTACTGTTATTACATGTTTGTTGTTTGCCTAGTTTATCATTCATGCTTAACTATCTTTGTATATTGTGTACCATGTGTTCCATATGATGTTTAGTTCTAGTTATTCTAGTAGCGTATCTTGTGATATGATGTATGTTAATGTCTTGCACGTATGTGTAGCTATATAGGATCTAACTTCATGTCACACTTGATGGCTCAGTTCTTTGTGTTGTTTATGAAAGTTTAGATTATTTCCATATTAGCATTTCATGTTATACAATGCTTTCTCTCTATGTATGCAAGCATGGCTTTACTTGTGTACTAGATAATAACATGCTTTGAATGATTTTTTGATTCTAGATGTATTTAGTGTCTCATACATGTATGTTACCTTTTTAGTTGTGTGTTACATTTGCTAGTAGATCATCGCATGTTGATGGCGGTTTGTATATCATGGTAGTAGTGCATGATAATATTATATCGTTGTATATGCTTGTGATCATGTGTTTTTTTTAAAGTGTGTTGATTGTCATGTGTGTGATCTTGTAGGATATATTTGTATGCTTTGTGATCTCATGCTGGTAATGTCATGCTTGACCGTTATTTGGTAATGTGCTATAATATCTCCCAAATGTAGTCTTGTATATCTTTCGTGATTACTCATAGTGTTATGTTATGACCTTGCTTAGTATATATTATACTTTGTTTGCTATATGGTTGTAATGATATTCTTGTTTAGTATATAATGTGCTTAGTACTTTATACGTGTAATGATATGATAGTTATGAAAGTTATTTTAGTTGTTCATACATAATTAGCATATCCTAGTTTGATATTGCTATGGCATGATTTATATGTTTAAGATATTGTTTACACCATGTTTAGGTCTTGGCTTATTATCGTTGAAGTTTAGCTATGGTAGTGTTAAATTATTGTTTATTTTATCCTTGTGTGTTGTGGTGTATAGCTATATGATGCGCTAGTGTAATGTGTGTTTTCATAGTATCAACTTTAGTTTGCAACTGATGTTGTTTATGATGATGATGTTTATCTTAGCTCTTGTATTGCTTGTATGCTTGTGTTACCATGCTAGATAATCCTTGCTACAGTTTATATTACTAGTATGACAAGTATTGTTTGATGATTACAAACTAGTATGATATGATTTGTTGATATGTCTTGTTTATATGTTTGATAGTTATCTAGTTATGCTACTCTATGTTATTTGAGTTTACTGGGTTACACGGGTATGACCAACTATGTTATAATTAACTCCTATATATGTCTGGTTTGTAGAAACTGTTAGACATAGTAAGACCAGTCCATATATCTTATCACAACATTCTAGTCTGATAATCTATCCACATATCTAATCCCAGCTTTTTATCTTGATAATCTATCCTAACATCCTATCTATGCCATTTGATTCATATATCCGAGTTCCCACAACTCACTTCCACAATTCTATCAAGTTGTCCTATCTTCTTCAACTACTACTCACTTCATTCACATTCGTATTTTATTTGAATTTGGTAATTATTGCTTTGGTATTTATTTGGTTGCCATTTGCTATCGTTACGACGAGTAGGGAGTGACGTGGTTGGACGTGGATATAATCAGCTTATGGAAGAACGTGGATATAATCAGCCTAGTGAAGAAGAAGACGATTCATCAACGAAGGCATGCCCCTCCTCTCATGTTTTATCCTATGTTTTTAAAAGGGGCATTATTTATTGTTTTACAAATATGCATGCTATTTTATTTACTGGCGTGTCGATTGACACACCAGCCTGATCCGCTTGTCGCCTTATATACTTGATACCCTGAGTAGAAATTATATAGTAATCCTGTAGAGTAGAAATGTTTAGCCATGCTTAATATCGAGTAGGATATCTTTATCTTGCCTCTTTGGAGGAATTGGTTGACCCTTGGGTCACAAACATCTTTCTGAACTTGATGAGTTCGTTGAGCTTGGCTAATAAGCCGTTGTTGCTTCCTCTACTCTACCTTCTACTCTAGGTGAAATTTACCATCTAACACTGGCGCGGGCGACTGCTGGATCAACAATGAAGGAGCGATTGGCTGCCCTTCACAAGTTGAAGGGGGCAATCCGTCGTCCGTGCCGCATAAGGGCCCTAATAAGTCTTGGATTTGAAGATTGTGACAACCGTACAACCACATGCTATATGGGCTCTGGCTGGGTCAAGTAAGTTAGTCAGCCTTTGGTGTCGATGTCGCCGTACCGTAGATGGGGTGTCTGCCTACGGGAGAACCTTCGGCACAGATGGGGGGACCGGTTTGGGGACGTACTCTCAGTTCCGGCGCCATACCCGGTGGGCATGTCACATCTTTGGGGGATCTAGCTAAAATACCTTGTCACAAATTCTCTATTGCTATGCTAGCGACAGCTGGTTGCAATTAGGCGAGTTTGTGACGTGTGGTGAAAGTGTACCAACTCTGCAGAGTGTAAAACTATTCGAATAGCCGTGTCCATGGTCATGGACGACACATGAATCTTTCTTGACATACAGGCACCCTGTTTTGCTACTTCCCTCTACCCCTATGCTGAAATCCGCTGGAAAACGTGAGGTGTCGAGGACTCTCACGATGTTGAGAAACATTACACTGAATACAAAATCTGTTTTCACCTAAAATTGTTTTTATCTAAACAATTATGGTATTGCAAATAAAATTGGCTTTTATGCAAAAGAACCATACAGCCTTCCTTTGAAGCCACATGTAGCTATTATAGGTCTTTGCATGAGGGGGCACGCTGAGTACATTATTATGTACTCATCGCATTGCTTTGTTGATTATTCAGAGCACGACGAAGAAGGAGAAGACTACGACAACGACGACGACGCTTAGGAGTGAGGCCTCGTGGACTACATCGACTGCCTGTGGCTAGATGGAGTCACTTCGCGTTTATATTTCCGCTGAGCTTTCTGATTGTAATAAATGTCACAAGACATTTCTCTATCGTTATTCAAATTATGTAACTGTACTTTTTGAACGTTCTGCAATGGTATCATTTCGCTGTGTTGTCAACATTGATCTTGGGATTGACGATTACACAAGAGGTCTGGAAGTAAGTTCCGGTCCTCACAACTTGACACAAATTTGTCAAAATACAAATGTATTTAGATGCGTTTTAGTGCATATATGCATTCATATTTAGATAAATCCGTGTCAATTATTTTGAAACTGAGAAGCTAAAAGTGGATGATCCAGCCTTAAAGGGTTAATGGTGTGGCACCAACTGCTTGATCACTGATCCATCTTTTCTTTGAAGGTGATAGGACATTGTTTATCAACGAAAATAGGGAGGGTGCTCTGCTCGTGATACGTGAGACCCTTTGGAACCATACTGAGTTCGAGCCTCAGGCCAGCGTGTGAACATGGATAAATATTCAATTTTCGTTAGCAGGCGCCCTGATGAAGCAGGAACTGATACAAATACTAAATGTGCAAAATGAATCATTGAGCCAAAAATACTTGCTCATGCCCTCTGGTGGGGAGATCATCAAATGGGGCATCTATGTACTTACAAGATAGAGTACGAAATAGGGTACAAGAAATTCCGACATTCTCTATGTCCTGTTTCAGATTACCACGAGACCTATGTCAACACATAAATTCCCTAGTTCAAAAATTCTGGTAGGGCAGAAAAGCAGGAGAGATGAAAATATGTTGGGTATGATGGGATGAAATGAAAAAAACCGAAGTTCCTTGGAAGACTGGGGTTTAGGGACATCGAACTTTTTAATTTGTCACTTTTGGGCATGACAAGTTTGGTTTATTCTACAAAAACAGGAAACCTCAAGTCTAAAAAATCTTTTGAGTTGTCTATTTTACAACAACAGAGTTTTTGGATGCTTGATTTCGACCACATCCATCCCATGTATGGTGAGAATCTTTGGATGGGAGGGAGGTCATGAAGCAGGGCTTGGTTAGGTGGATAGGCATGTCTAGGAGTGAATTTTCAAGACCAAGTGTCAGACTGCCAATGGACGTGGAATTCAATGCAAAACATAATGATCAGTTTGAGAGTTCAATCAAATTTTTGGGTTTGACATCATGATAAAAAGTGTATTTGAAGTGTACGATCCACTTACCATGTGATTTTGACCACAAAGAACCGGCAGGTTGCCTGGGTTGGAGGAAGCTAGAGAAGGGCCAAATCACAAAAGGGTTAAGAAGAGTTGGACTAGTTCTTGGCATATCCAGGTACCAACAAAATCGGAAGTTTTGTTAGGGAATTGGCACGACATTCCCTGTTCTAACCACCAACATATGCCACTGTAATTACTTGTGCTATATGCGGATCAATAGATTTTTGGCGCCACTCGAGAATTGATTGTACCATGGCCCGATGCATTGTGCATCGGTTGATGAGGAAGTGACCAACACTTATGTCATGATCACGAGAGGAGGGAAGCAAGGAACTGATTGTTCAAGATGATTGAACTCTCCTTTTTTTCTGAAAAATTGGCAGGGGTAGTGTCGTTGTATGGTGGCAAGACCTCATTCTTCCAAAAATTATGGTGGCATTCGATTTTATTCCAATCATCAGTGCATTGATGGACCATAGACGAGTATTATGCACACTCAGCCAATCGCGCTTTCTTTGCAGCTACTACGGGGGACCTGGCCGAGGATCATATCTAGAAGTCTCGCGGACCGCTGTCCTACAAGTTCTTTCCTGGATAGTGGCAAAGAACATGTGCTGGACCACAGATTTACTGATGAGACATGGACCGATGCAGCCTAAATGTCCGCTATGCAATCAGGAGTATGAGAGTCTAATACACCTTCTCCTCAACTGCCCCACGGCTAGGGAGGTGTGGAATGGTGCAGTTTAGGAGTGTCAACTGTTTTGGGGTATCTTATCCTAACTTACAAGTGACGAATTGGTGGACCTCACGACCGGGGACAAACCGGCAGGACATTTGGTCTATTCTTATTTTAGTCATGTGGTGCATCTCAACACACGAGAATTACGTGGTGTTCAACGGGGTAGCGGAATTAGCATCATGAGTGGTGGAACATATTCAACCGAAGGTGATCATGTGGATTGTGGAATAAGATGAAAATCCTGCAAGGTGAGTTTTTTTTGGAAGATGGTCACAAAACCGACGAGGTGGAGGGTCCGCAATTAGTCCACCCTAGGGACCGGAGTGGGGAGTTGCGCGTGTACGTGAGAGTGCACGACGGACACCATGTTTGTGAAACGTTTTAAGCCTACAAGCATATGGACTGACCCTCTAGGACTTTTATTCTATAGAAATTGGTACGCCTTAATTTGTATGGCGTATTATTTGAAACATTCTTTGAAGCTACAATCATTTATAAGGGAGATTCAAATCAACAAGGGCAGAGTTCGTTGAAGCTTTGTTTTCCCATGAAGGTTGCTCTTCAAACAAGGACACGCACAACCCGTGCTAACCTCCCAACGAAGCAGATATTCATGGTTTGATGAGCCCCCACATGGCCACATGACCTTTGTATCCTTAAAACTTTAGTGATTTAAATAAAGTAGCGAGTTCTTTAAGGCCGCTTGTAGCGAGCAATAGCAGGGATCACCTACGGGCTACGACAACCATATATGGGCCATAATTTGATCCAGCGCATTGATATATGTATTTTTCATTTAAATTTAAGAACTATACTTATTAATTAAATTTATGAAATAGTTTAATAACTATAAAAATGTTAATATGCTCAATTAAGAATGTCCAAGTATTTCATAAACATGTTCATGCACTTTTTAGATAAAATGCTTGCAGGTGGGAAAAACAATTAATAACAATAAGAAAATATGTTGACATATAACAAAAGCTTGAGTATATTTGACAAGTATTCAGGTATTTTTCTTAAAATGTTCATAGTTTTTAAAATATGTTTATGTATTCATGATTCTCATATAAATATTCATGTAATTACAGAAAAAGTTAATGAAAAATAAAAGGAAACAAAAGCAGAAAAAATCCAATGTGGAAAAATATGTTATCCATGTTAGAAAAAGTGAAAGTTTTTCATGAGTATTTGGTCTAAATGAAACTTACCGTTTCTTACATCCACCGCATAAAATCTGAGACATCATAAAAGCAGTAGATTCCAAGACAAACAAGGTTAGTACTAGATATTTGTGTTCCTCTTTCATATCCTCTCCAAATGCCTTCACTCGAGTGATGTAGAGAATACTACTTTTTACATTTACACCCTTAGTTACAACACAACCGCTCAAAGTGTGCATATATTGCATAGGAAATGCCATGAGTTAAATAACTTCCATACAAAATGGGACGACTTGGCCAATAGTATAAAAAAAATACTATTGGGACAAATGCGGGTTCCAAGATCTATGACATGTTCTTTTATCTCCTATTCTTAATTTTCCACATCTCTAAACCCAATGTGCGTGAAGCCATGATTTTAGCGACGGTCAAATTTGAATCCTACTTATGGCGAAAGTTGGATAACCTAAGATGGGATGACATACTCTAGTGGGTAGTGCGCCATAATTCCCTATGATCTGAGCAAATCGTGGGTGAAAACGTGTTATAAAGATAATAGTCAACTTGTGACGGCAGTTGCCTAATCGCGCCTTTACAAATCCTACCTTATCTTTCCTCGATTTCCCTTTCTATTATTTATTATCATTTTTTGTTTTACTTATGATTTCCAACTTCTTATTTGTTTTAATATTTTATTCATTTTTCCATGTCCTTGCATTTTTCCTTTAGATTTTGTTCTTTTTCCTTTGTACTCTTTCCTTTTGTTTTTGGTTTTTATTTTTTTGGTTAAATGCCTGAACATATTCCAATTGCAAGCAAAAAAATTCAGACATGTGAACAATTCTTTTGTTATGTGGTATGCATGAAATTAGTTTTGTTGTACATGTAGATCACCTTTAGTACGTGAACATTTATGTTGATTTTACTTAATAATCTTTTATAGTTACTTATAAACATTTGAATAATTTTCTTAAATATATGAAAATTTGTTTTGAAACACATGAACATTTATTTTAAAAACGAGACTATTTATTTCAACACACATGTCAAATATATTTTGTAATACATTTTGTTGTTTTATTATTAAAAAACAATTTTTAGAGAACAAATACAAATTTTGAGATTGATAAGATTTATGGGCCACGCTAAATGCAGCCCATGTGGAACCCCTTCAGGCGTGAGGGCGGTATGTTACACAATGAGCTCACATAAGAGCTCCCCTACTTATCATGGTGTGTATGAGTAGATATCGCTAACTCTATATCTTGTTTTATAATTAACACATTAAATGGAAGTTTTTTGCTAGTATTTTGTTTTAATGAGTGTTCGAAATGAATAGTGTCAGGTATTTAATGTTTTTTTGGATTCATTCACAAAATTCAGGCCGAAACACAAATATCATTTCGTATGCACCTGAAACAAGAGTATAGAGTCAGAAAGAGAAGGGTTACAAGATTTCGGTTTTCGATGGTATCCTTCTTTATATACTATATGATAATAATTGGTAAACATTAAAATTTGTGAACAATAAACACAACATTAACCAACAAAGGGGTACAACAAAATCAGATAAAAATATCCTCTTCTAGAATTTCCTGCATTAGATTTCCACCATAAACATGGTTAGTACCAGATATCTTATTTCTCTTTTAGTATCATCTCCATAAGCCTTCATTGGGTCACATAGTGAAGGCTACCTTTTTTATTTATATCCTTAGCTCTAACACACTTCCTCATGGCGCACATGTGTTGCATAGGAACGATCTGTATTGAATAGCGATTCCGCCACAAAAGTGGGGCTGACTTGTTGGTCAATCGTCTAAAAATACAACCGGGACACCTGTGGGTTGCAAGGTCTAGGGTATGTTCGGTTACTTCTTTTTATTAATTTGGCACAACTGCATACCCAATGTGTGCGAAGCCGCAATTTCCGTGACAATTAAATTTGTAACTACTAATGGCGCAAATTGGATAACCATAGACATAATAGCAAAGGTATGCCATAACTTCTTATGATCTGATCAAATGCGGCGGCAAACTTGTTGTAAAGATATTAGTTAAATGTGACGGTAAGTGCCTAATCAGGTCTTCAGAATTCTTTTTCTTTTCTTATTATTTATCCTTTTTCTTTTCCCGATTCTCTTTTGGTTATTTTTATTATTAACCTTTTCCCCTATTTTTCTTATGTTTTTTCAATTTTCATTTCTAGTCATGTTTTTATTCTTTTTATATCGCCTCCTTTCATTAGTTTCCTTTAAAAAAATTCCTTGTTTTTTATTTCTATTTTTAACTCTTCATTTTTTCTGTTAATTATTTGGTTGAATGAACGAACATATTAAATTGTATATTTGAATATGCATGAGCAATATTATCCATACTGTATACAATGATTTTGATATGCATGAAAATTATTTTGGTGATACATGAAGATAAACGTTGTTACAAGTGAACATTTATTTTAATTTCATTTATTTATTATTAATTATTTTGTTTTTTAGTTATATATAAATATATGAATATTTTTCTGTGATACAATATATTTGGAAAACACACACATTTATTTCTAAAACACGAATATTTCTTTGGGCATGTGTGACCAATTATTTTTCTCTATCATTTTTATTGTTATTAAAATATTTCTTAGAGAATAAATAAGATTTTCAAGATCATAAAAACTACCAATGTTAACACGCCACACTAAAATGTTCGTGTTTTCCAAATATATTGTAGTATACAAACAGATCTTCATAATTGAATGTTTGTAAAACAATATCCCTAACCATATCTTATTTCGATGGTATCCTTCTTTATATAAAGGGCATTTTACAATGTTTGTAAAACAATATCCCTAACCTTATCTTATTTCAATGTGTGAGGGGACTGGAGGGCTACAAGATTTCGGTTTTCGATGGTATCCTTCTTTATATACTATATGATAATAATTGGTAAACATTAAAATTTGTGAACAATAAACACAACATTAACCAACAAAGGGGTACAACAAAATCAGATAAAAATATCCTCTTCTAGAATTTCCTGCATTAGATTTCCACCATAAACATGGTTAGTACCAGATATCTTATTTCTCTTTTAGTATCATCTCCATAAGCCTTCATTGGGTCACATAGTGAAGGCTACCTTTTTTATTTACATCCTTAGCTCTAACACACTTCCTCATGGCGCACATGTGTTGCAAGATAAAATGCCCTTAGAGAATAAATAAGATTTTCAAGATCATAAAATGCCCTTAGTGAAGGCTACCTTTTTTATTTTTCTCTAACATTTTTATTGTTATTAAAATATTTCTTAGAGAATAAATAAGATTTTCAAGATCATAAAAACTACCAATGTTAACGCGCCACACTAAAATGTTCGTGTTTTCCAAATATATTGTAGTATACAAACAGATCTTCATAATTGAATGTTTGTAAAACAATATCCCTAACCTTACAAACAGATCTTCATAATAAGATAAGGTTAGGGATATTGTTTCTAAAATGCCCTTTATGTGTGAGGAGACTGGAAGCAGATCTCTCGTAGCTCTTGTAGTATACAAACAATATCCCTAACCTTATCTTATTTTACACTTACATTTAAGAGTATTTTGTCTAATTGAATGTTGGAGCGAATAATTTCAGATACTTAATGTTTATTTTTGCATCCACGACACAAAGCCTGGACCGGATAAATAAAATCTGATTTCATATGCATCAGCAAACAATAGTATATATTTAGCCAGAGAGACAAGTGCTACCGGGCTTTGGTTTGTAGTGGTATCCGTCTTTATATAGTGTACAACCAAGTTCGTATAATTTTTTGACATTTGTCTCCAATAATCACAACAGTAAACAAGAAGGAGTAAATAAAATATACACAGATGTCATCCGTCCAATCTTCTAGAATTCTAGTATTAGATTATGAGACAAATACATTTAGTACCAGATATTTGTGTTACTCTTTTATATCCGCTCCACAAGCCTTCAATGGGTTGAAGTCGTGAAGACTACCTTTTCCATTTACACCCATAGCTATAACACACCTACGCAAAGTGCGCATGTGTTTCATAGGAATGCCATGGTTGAATAGCATTTCCGCAAAAGTGGGACGACTTGGTCAATAGTCTAAAAATAACTACCGGAACACCTGCGGGTTTTAAGGTCTAGGCTATGTTCGGTTACTTCATGTTCTTAATTTTTCATACCTTCGTACCCAATGCGTGTGACGACCTCGACAGTCAAATTTGGAACTTACTTTTAGTGAAAGTTAGATAACCATACAAGTGATGACATCCTAGCAATGTGTGGTATTCCATAACCCCCTACGATCTCAGTAAATGTTGGCGCAAACTTGTTCTAAACATAATATCCAAATGGTGAAGGTTAGTGCTCAATCATGCCTTTCGAATCCTATTGACCGAGAAACTTTTTTTGAATACTCTTTTATCAAGGTACTAGCCCCGAGGAACTCAAAATTAAGATAAGTGAAATCACAATAAAATATGATCAATCATATGTAATGGGCACATGTTTGTAATAGGAGTAGTTGATCAATGTACAAAAATGATCTAGTACTAACAATGAAATTGCAATCAGGTTTACTACAAGAATACCCGTCCAGACAACTCGCCTTGGAAGAGTGAGTACCTCAACCAAAGAGGCTCATCTTGGTGATGAAAATGCTAGCAAAGCACCCAGCTTTGTGGAAGGAAATATTCCCACCAAATTATGCATAAATGTTGAAGAACCAACAAAATCTATGTATATCATCATGAAAGTAATTAAACACCTTTGTGAAGGCAGTATATGAACATTGTCCCTAGGGATCGGGTGCTATTTTTTTGCTGAAATCTGACAAGAAATCAAATGCCATGGCTAGCTCGATATGCAGCATTCGCTCCCATGAAATGTATGGAAGCATTAATATAATTCAACAGCCTGATGCCATTATACCCTTCTGGTGTATGAGTAACAATTCCATGATGTGAGTAAAAGCTTATCTTGATTTTTTGTTTTGTTTCACGAAGGGCGAATGTCTGGTTAAGATAATTCCTGTTATATGTATGTTGATTGATATAGGGAAGGGGAAACATAATAGTTTATAGAAATGTTTCTCTGAATGAGAAGCCGGATCCTGAAACAGAATCCATGGTAACAGTGCTTGGATCACTGAAAAATCAATTAACCAATAACTTAACTGAAGCAAAACCATTACCAATAGTGTCACCAAGGAATGATCCTTTAATTAAGCATCCCAAATGTGCATGCATTTCTCTGGAGTATCACTCAAATTAACAAAACAATCCCCGCTCTCATCTTGTTTAAACGAAACACGAAGAAATGGAGCGAGAATTAAGCCAAGCAAGTAACAAAAATGATAATGGTCGACCGATCCACTGTTCTCTAGTAAACGCCCCTTCGTTTCCCATTTTCTTCTTGCACTTACATCAGGGAGCTGCTGTTGATGAGGCTCTGCCATGAGTTCGATGATCCTCCATTGTTGATCCAGTAGCAGTCCCTCGATGACCCGCCGCCGTCGTCGTCGCCACCGCCGCTGTTGTTGTTATTGTTGTCCGTCGTCGCATTGTTGTTCACGGTGCCCAGCTGCTGGGATCCAACACCGCCACCACCATTAGCAGTACCAAACTGTGGCTGCCACTGGAGCCCCATCATCCCCCTCATGCCGCTGTCTCCTTCCCCAACCTGAAAGGCTGTAGCAGTCGCGCCACCGAATCCATTTCCACCAACCGCGAACCCGCCATGCTGCTGCATCGTACCTGCAATGCCAAACGTCGTTGCCGGCGGCGTCATCAGCATCCCAATGCCTGATCCGGCGGCAGGCGCACCGTAGTAGTAGCCACTGTTCTGGCGGTGGCCTCCATCGAAAATCCCTCCTGCTCCTCCTCTCAGCACGTCCAGAAACGACGTCGTCCCGCCGGAAGCCGCCGCCGGGTTGGAGGACGACGACGAGACGAAGGTGGCCAAGGAGATACTGCCCGGAAGCTCAAACCCGGACATGAACGTCGGGAGGACGTTGGGGAAGTCCATCATCCCCGCGCAGGCCGATGCGGCGCCCATGGGTGGTGGCTCCGACGACGAGGAGGCGGCGCCGAGCTTGTTGTGGACGTCGGACGATGCCGCGGGGCGTTTGGACTTGCGGCAGCCACCGCCTATGGGGACGTTGCGGAGGGAGCCGCCGTGGGTCCAGTAGCGACGGCAGGCCTTGCAGAAGTAGCGCGGCTGGGACATGCTGTAGTTGTTGTAGTAGCAGAACTTGGTATTGCCGGACTTGCACCGCGGGCACTCCACCTTCTGCTCCGGCCGAGGCCTAGGCTTCCGCTCCCCCGCCGCCGCTGCCCCCACCGCCTGGCCGGACTTGGACTTGGAGCTGGATGACAGCACTTCCTCCATCTGCGGCACATACGTAATCAAACTAAATTGAGAGAACTAGTGAACACTGTAGAAACAAATGATAAATTACTTGCATGTTGAATGTCATGGTGAGTGCCTAGTTACTTTGCAAATTAGAATATGCATTCAAGATATATAGTCACTAATCAATTAGCAAGAACACAAAGATAAAGAATTTTCTAGACCTCTTTATCGGAAAAAAATTAGACCTATTCTCAATTGCTAACCAAGTATGGAAAGACATCCAGGAATATCTGTCTGCCCTGTGCGCGTTCTGTTGCCCTTTTGGATCAGTCCATATGTGGATGCTTGGGTTTTGTTGGTTTGACCCAAAATCAACCGGCTTGGAAAGGCACTGCTCCTACCAGTTTCTCGAAACAAAAAACATGGAAAGAAAAGCCAGACGAAAAATCTTGCATGGTGCAAACATGAATCGATGTATATGAGTTAGTCAGCTTGATATTGAATTCCCAAATGAAATTTCGCATAGAAAACATTTGATGGATTTGCAATAGTTCTGGTCGCTAAACGCGCATCCTAAAATTAGGAAATCAACAAATCCAAAATTGCGCAAACAAAACAAGCTAGATCGAGGAGTCAAACCCAGCTATAAATTCTTGAAAATCAAGATCAAGAGTTCAAAGCTAGTTATGACTGTGGATCAATGGATGCATAGTTTGAGGGTTATCTTCCCTTTCCAAGAAAACACAACTTACCTAGCGGGGGCGCTTAGCGATACTGCAGGAGATTTACATGGAAGGTAGCTAGCAGAATTAACATGCACGAGGAGGAAGAAAGGCGAAAAAGGTAGATGATAGATCAGAGGAAGAAGAAGCTCACCGGGTGCGCGAAGAGCAATGGATCAATAGGAACTTGCTTGATATGGTGATGGTATATGATGAGATATGGATGTAGTTGTCTTCCCTTTAATACCGGCAGATGATTAAGTACTACCATAGAATGGACGAGATAGATATGGAGTAAGAGAGGATGTATCCATGTGAGTGATGAACTGTGTATAGCTAGTTGCACTGGTAAGACAGAAACGTATGTAGAGCTGGTGGCCGGTTGTTTCCATGGAAGACAAAACGGCTAGAGGTGACGCACACACTAGAGAGAGAAGAGACGGATGGGAGACGGATGGCTTGCAAGGCTTGGGTTTGGAAACAGAAAAGAGAGAGAAAGACAAGCCTAATGCCAGGGCCCTTGTGCTGCAAGCTTCTCCTTCCGTTGTTTGTCAGAGAGTGGGGCCAACCAGAAAACATGGGGCCGGCGGGCCGTGCTTACGTGTATATATGGAGCTTTGACGTGTGATACACACATGGATGGACGCATGCACCCCGCGGTCTATGACAAGCATGGACCACACAGCCCTCACACCACCTGCCGCTTAATTGGCATATCACAGCACATCATATAGATATAAACAGCATAGCATGTAAATATACACAACACATCAAGTTTCATCCAGTGCAAACCTTCGTCTCCACTCTTCCTTCTCTAGCTTGCATTGTATGGCTATGCATCTTGTCAACGGTCGGCTAGAAAACACCGTGTAGGAGCGTATTCACGTGCCCCTCGTGGAGTACCGGGGAGCACCCCAATGCTGAGAGCACCCGATATGTTTTCGGTGCTAGAATTATATCATTTGTCTTTCAGTGAAATATCAATCGGCGCATCAATCCTCCACCATTAATACACACCATTTCCTTCCAATTATATGGTTCTCATGTGTCATTGACCCTACACCGTCAGATTAATATTTCTAATAAAGGGTTGTGTGCATCGTTACGATGCAGAGGCCGGGGCTTCGTTCCCCATTTCAATAAAAAAGAGCTATATATCCTTCCATCGAAAAAAGAGTTAAGTATCTGTCAAAAATGTCTACTAAAAATCGCGAGCGATAGGCCGACAATCAGCATCCACAGCAGCACTGACCACACCAATTTTGTTTGGCAACGGCAAGCTCAAAAGAGATGATGAATTGCCCGAGGCTTCTGGCAAAAACTACAAGTATCACCCCTTTGCCAGTTCCTCCTTTTGACTCCTTACGCAATTTTAGATTTCCAACGCAAATGTTTGATCGGCTTGTGAGACCATTTGTTGGTGTCATGTGATTGTACATTGATTTATGTACATAAAAAAGCTAATGTTTGGTCCACTTCTATTTGAGCATGTCTGTCGGATACTCGGATATATATATCCCTAGAGGAGTCAACCAACATATATCGTGCCAAAGATTGTTGCATTCTTGTAATTCGTCATCCAACCATCATTCTAGACTCGATCTTCTAATAAATTGTAAAGTATGTTCATTATTATAAGGAGGTGTCCGCGAAAGGTTTGTAATCGTTTCCATTTTCCAGTCATCGATCTCCACTCTCCCTTGTAAGTATACCCCATCTAACCTTGAGCATGACAATCCTACGACATGGCTGGGGTTTGAAAGCTTGAGAAATTTCACATTTTCTACCCTCACAAGAATGATCCCCAGCAGCCGAATGTTTCACGACCAAAGATTTAAAATTGTAGGAAATTTTTGTATCCAAATTTGAACTTTGTTGAAAAAGAGCACAAAGGATAAAATGTGATGGTTTCTGCATTAAAATCTTCGAGGCCACCACATGGATCCATCTGAACAAGTAAACCCACAAATTGACAATCCTTGGGACAAGGCAGCTAGCTAGAGACTGCTGCAGATTATTGGTCTAGTGATGAGAGTTGCAAAGCAGGAAGCGCACAACAGAGCTAATATTCAGAACCGGTGTCTGTTTGCTCGTACACTATATGTCACGGTGCACACAACTGTAAACAAACCACACATACGCGTTCGTTACGGCCGTTTGGAGTAGACCGATCGATGTACGTAGGCAGCTATCTATCACCAACGAACTACGGTCAGTCCCATTATTTCTCTTACTTGGCCTAGCTAGCTTGGTGACATCGACACGCATGGCATGGCAATGCCAATGGTGTCATGGCATGGCATGGCATGGCATGGCATGCAGGATGAAACGACGGCTAACCATCGAGTCAATAATATAGGGCGCCTGCGACTTTGCTATGGCCTTTACTGCTGCCCTCGGGTCAGGCACAGGTAGCTGGATCACGATCCTTAGTTACACATACACACACGGGAGTTTGCTAGAGAAGGAAGAAGAACAGGGGAGCAGGATAAGGGAATAAGGTTACGATTTCTATCCATGTTTGAACTCAAAGGCAGTAGCTCGCGACAGGAGCTCTCGCGACAGGCGCGACCCCGTGCGCCTCAAACCCTAGCCGCCGCCGGCCGGCCGGCCGGCCCGCGCCGCCCCTCCCTCCCCCCTCCCCCTCCTCCGTCGCGCAGCCGCGCGGCCGGCTGCGGCCGCGGCCCTCTCAGCTCGGTCCTCTCCCTCGCGCTTCCTCCCGTCGCCGCCGTCGGCAGCGGCCGCCGGGCGCGGCCCGCGCGGCGCCGGCGGCGGCGGCCTGTCCCTCCCCGCGCTGGGATGGGTGGAGGCGGGGCTCTACCCTCTGGCGACGGTGCTCTTCTATACGGCGGCGGCTCGGTGTTTCGACCGGGAGGCGGTGGAGCGGCGGCAGGCTTCGGCGGCGGCTCGGCTACATGGTCCTCTCGGCTGCCGGAGGTGAGCACAGCGGCGGCGCCGCCATTTGGTGGTGCGGGTGGCTAGGGTTCCGCCGGGGCCCTGCAGGCCCAGATCTGGGTCAGTGTGGGCCCAAGCTAGACCCGGCTACCCGGTTTGCCTGAGGGACGATGCGGGTGACAGAGCGGCGGCGACGACAACACCTCTTCTGCAGCGTGGCGCCGGGAGCTTCGCGGATCCTTTTGGGTCCGGCCGGGGCCTTTGGTGCCGATCTTGGGGGTAGCAGCGGCGTCGGCCTACGTGCAGCAGCGTGGTGGCGGGGACTTCACGGACCCTTTCAGGGGCCGGCCGGGCTTGACCAGCCTGGTGTGTCTCTGCTACCGCGTCCGGTCGGCACCCACCGATGGCGGTGGAGGTTGTCCTCCAGGTGGCTGTGCTGCAGCCGTCCTCCGGCTCCAATGTGGCTTGGTGTGCTCCTGCGTTCTGCGTCCGGTCGGTTACCGTCTATGGCGGTGGAGGTCGATCCCTCCCACGTGGCTGTGGTACTGTCGCTCTGTCTACGACGGGTTCTTCTCGGTTCGACCGGTCGTGTTGTGCTTGCCTGGTAATACGACATTGGTGACCTCAATTCCGTGGTGGCGTTTGTTGGTGGGTGGCAAGATGGGTGGAGCATGTCGAATTGTCCAGGGATGTGGTTTTTTCGAGATCGGGAGAAATCCTTGTCATCTTGACACCGCCGCGGTGATGCTTGTGAGTGTCGCTGTTCCTTCCTGAAGGGCGTCGGGAGTACCTCTTCCCCACTACCTGTAGCGTACCGGGGGAAACCCTAGGACCTGTCCGGACAACAGCAGCGTCGTCGTTGTTTTCCTTCTTGGAGGTGTTGTTTGGTACGCGACTTCAGCATGCGAGGATAGTGGTGGAACTTTGCCGGAGAGAGCGCAGCGGTTGCGAGTCGTCTTTGCTTTCGTTGATCCGCCTATGTCGGCTTTGTTTTCTTTTCTTGTGCTCTTTCTTTTCTCTTGGGCATGTTTGTGCTGTTTTGCCCCAGCGGTGGTCTCAAAACTTGTATCGGGTGGTTGCTATATTAATATAGCGGGGTGAAAGCCTATTTCTTCGATTTCTATCCATGTTTTCCCCGTCTCACACGAACAACAAAAATAGTCTTGGCGTCCTTCGCTCGTTTGCTCGGGCTGGGCCGGCAATGTCTTGGACTTGTGTTGATGGCCCATGGCCCGTCTGCCTTCTGATATCATGCCGTCGCCCAAGGGATGGTGATTGTGAACTTGCATCAGGGAGTTGAACAACTTTTAGCAGAACTCGACATATTTATTTTTTGTTACATTTCTCATGTATGTATAGCATCAAAACCATTCTTTTTCCAAAATCGATTTCAAAACAGAACTACTAATACAAAACTTTCCGAGGAATACTTTATCAGATGACTAGATGACTTACTTTTTCAATCCTTTTGACCTTGGTTCCAAAGAAGCAGGTTAGAAAGGTTGAGACCTACAACCGTCTGAGGATGAGGACCCACTATGTAGCATCTACATCCATAATTCAAGCATTGTATCCCCTTGCAAGCAGGGGCTAGGGAAAAACGATGGCAGAGCACAACTTCAAATTCCATGATTGATCCTGTCTAGGAGATTTGCACCTGTTTGACGACCCAGAGCCGCGCTTCATGGGCCAAGAGGCCCTAATAAGAGGCTGAACTAGGAAACAATCATCACTCAAGGGCGTGTTTGGTTGCGTAGAGGCTTTTTTGGCTCCCTAGGACATGACTTGATGGGGTCTATGTGAGTGGAAACGACTTTTGAGCCATGTTCTCCACTTTGTTTGGTTACTCGCATTGCTTTTAGGCTGGCCAGGGAAAAACACAAGCGCCGTCGTTTGGTTGTAATTGTGTGCTGTGTGAATTGTTGTTTACTCTCACTTCTTCTCTATGCAGTGAACTTATCTCACACCACTTATAATATAACACTGGTAGCCGGTGAGCAGGGTGGTGGCACGGCGACGGAGGTCGTGGCAATAGTTGTGGCGGCGATAGAGTTTGTGAGGGCCGAAGGTCACGACACGAGTTGTTGCAGGGGCGACGGAGTTCATGGTACCACAGCAGACGCGGGAGAGGATTGAATAAAAATGTATACCAAGCACAACCTGAAAACATACATACGTATACATCAAGCATCTTTTTCATGTAGACATCATCGTAAAACGGTGGACGGACAAAGTTATTCATGATCAACATGCCAGGTAAGAAAGAGTTTGAAAAAGATCACGCCATGAACATCTTCAAGAACCAGCACATCCACCACACCATGAACACACATGTACAATATGATATATATCTACTCATTTATGACATCGAAACAAAAAACTTACAACATTAAAGTTGCGAGAAATGAAGAGATGAACCTACTCCTGAAAGGAATTTCAAACAATCAATTATGTGCAACGAATGTGGAAAAATTCGTCTAAACTATCTCGATTCATTTATGAACTTGAAATTTAGAGGTTACATCGGTGAAACTCAAAACCGATCATGGGAATGGAATTACAACGTTGATGTGCATATTTTTATGTACAAAATATCTCGAATCGACACACAATTATGTAGATTAGCTAGGATTAGGTGAAAATATTAAGAAAGGTGCACAGAAGCAAAAGCTAATTACATGGCAGCATTGATTTGATTTTTGGCCCGAACAAAGTTCCGATTAGGGTGACTTTTTTTGGTTCGGAACCATTTTCAAAAAGGAACCATTTTTTCGTTTCAGAACCATTTTCAAAAAGGAACCTTTTTTTAAGTTCGGAACCATTTCAAAAATCAGAACCATTTTTTCGGTTCGGAACCATTTTCAAAAAGGAACCATTTTTTCGTTTCAGAACCATTTCAAAAAGGAACCATTTTCGAAAAAACGGAACCATTTTCAGAAATGAGAACCATTTTTTTGGTCCGGAACCATTTTCAAAATTCGAAACCATTTTTTCGGTTTGGAGCCATTTTCAAAAAGGAACCATTTTCAAAAAATCAGAACCATTTTAAAAATCGGAACCATTTTCAAATATCGGACCATTGTTTCGGTTCGAAACCATATTCTAAAAAAGGAACCATTTTTTTGGTTCGGATCCATTTTCAAAAAGGAACAATTTTCGAAAAATCAGAACCATTTTTTAAAAATAATTATTTTCCAAAACATGAACCATTTTCAAAAAAGCGAAAATTAAAACATAAAAAGGAAAAAGGAAAAAGTGAAACAGAAAAATGGAAAACAAAAAAATAAAACCTGAAAATAAAACAGAAAATAAAACATAAAACAAAACAGGAAAAGAAACAAAAAATAAAAATAAAACGGAAATAAAAAGGAAACGGAAAAGTAAAACAGAGAAAGAAACCAGAAAAAAGAAAGTGTAAAACGGAAAACAAAAAAAAACAGAAAAAGAAACCCGAAAAACCACTTATATTATGCTTTTTAGCGGCCGAGAAGTGCTAATGGGCCGGCCCAGTAACGCTCGACGCTCGCGAGCGAAACTTTTCAGGCGGCGCTAGAGTTAAGGGCGCTAACGGGCGGCATTTAGGTTTCGTCCCCGGCACGGCAGGCGGTCAGGCTCGGCCTCCTCCACCCCACCCTTCTTCGCCGGGCACGGGAGCAGAAGAAGGCAACACGAAGATGGTGCGGGAGCGGCGCCGTCGTCCGCAGCACAAAGGAGGGCCTCATAATTCTCCACCTTCCTCCCCCGGTGCTCTCGTCCATCGCCATACCCAGGGGAGGGAAGCCCGCTCTTTCCCGACGCAGCCGTCTTGATCCTTAGCTGTGCCGGCGGCCGGCGCAGCGCTCCGCCTCGCTGCGGTCTTCGCTGGAAGGAGGCGCTGATGTGGGGCCCCGATCTGTTCACAACACGGCCGTCCTCAACCTTGACTAGTACAAGCCGCCGGTACGAGAGGGTGACGCCTAGGACCTGAGGTAAGTCTCCTTTTCTGCATCCTTCGCTCGTGCCTTTCCATGGGGCTCTAACCCCTTTTGCTCAGTGACAGACCAATCGTGGTGCAGTGAGAACTGGGGGAAGAAATGGCACCAGATTGGTGGGGAATAAGAGATTGAGGGCGGAAGAAGAGGAGACCTCCGGCGGCGCACCGCGTCCTAGCTACTGCATGTCTGCTTCCCTGAACAACCAGGGAAAATACGCGAGGTGTACAGGACACCTGAGATGAGTTTCCGGCTCACCAGATTGGCCGTACAGTCTGGAGACAAGAGTGAGCTGACTGTTGGATAAGGTGACTGTTTATGAATTATGATGCCCGTTAATTGCTGGATCCAGAACATTTCCCTTATTGTGAAAAATATAGTTTATCTACTACTTATTACGTACATAAGAAATTGTTATTTCATTTGGCTTACTGGATGCGATATTCCACACAATGAATAATGACGATAATGGATGAAAGTATTACATAATATTGTATTCTACTTTGAAATATGCACTTGTGGTTTCATATAAATGTTAATATTATGCAAAGGATGCCATGAGGCCACTGGTGGTTGCCAATGTACAGAAATTACTAATCCCAGCTGAATATCGTCTTCACTTAATTTATTAGTCTCCAGGTCACTGAAGATTTAGTTTCTTTCGTCTTCCTTCTTTCTTACATGTCATGAATCAAAGACTTCTTATTTGACTATTAGTGGTGCCTGCTGATAGTTCCATCCGAAAGTCGCTAAATGTTTGATCCCGCATCATTCACATTTTATGAATAACTATTTTGTTTTGTTTTGCATACATAAGACACTGCTATTTGGTTTGTGCTTACTGAATGTGATAATCGCACTATAAAGAGTTGGAGATGTTGAATCAAAATAAACCATAATCTTTTTTTCTGTTTGTGGTGAAGATAAAATGATACAATTGTTGTGTTGCAGTGAGTCCCAGGTTTTCTCAGTCTATCTATCTACTAATGATGTTTCATTTATCATACTAGCGAACATGTCAACTTATCATATTACTGGAATTTTTTCTTCCTGCTATTTTCTGGTGTTGAAAATCGTTGCTTCTCTATTCAGGTGGATAGAAACGAGCCAAAACTTCAGAAGAAAAGGGTGCATGTTGTTCCTATGATCCTATCACTTATTAGCACCACTTTATTGGTGTTATTTCACAAGGATTTCTTTCCATCGTTTGGTGTTTCTCATTGGAACATGGATTCAGATCAGGTAACTTTTTATATCTAGGTAAACCGCTTTGTTTTCATTGTCTTTGTTTCTTCGAGGTGCCAAAATCTTAGGTGCTCGTTGGATTAAAATTGGCATGCAAGAATTTTTTTGCTTGATGTATTTCTATGATCTTACTAATAGTCATAAATAAAGATGTGATGCCATCTTAGACTTTTAGTTCTCGATCTGTTCTTTCTTCTGCTTGAGGGTGAATTTATTACCATTAAATATTGTTTTCCCAATAAGTCCATAGTTCCATCATTGGAGTGATATGTTCCACGAAAGATCTACTCGCCTTTTATGTGAGCATGTATTCTTCTTATTTATCAAAGTAGTCAAATGGCTATGATCTGAAAAAGAGATATTTTTCGCTTGCTGAACGTTACTTTCTTTTATGCTTACATGATTATTGATTTTGTGATGATTGATGATACACCAAACAGGCTTTCAGCTCTCAGATGATTATTATTTATTTAACTCTTTTGCCAAGTTTAAAGCGACTTCAGGTTATATTGAGGACAATTTGTGTTGTCGGGTGTATGGCCAGAGAGTTTTTCGTTTCAATTTTCATCTAGGTTGAAAATTGAATGATAATTGTGTGCTCTTTTTCTCATATCAGAATATGCTATGAAACGAAATTGTACTTTTCTTATGATGGCAAGATAGTTAAAAGTTAATAGTTTCTTTAGCATTTTTCAATTATACTGTTTTGAGCTATCCCTTATATTTGTAGTTATTCTTTTTGTCTTCCTTTTGTCCTTTTAAGTCCTATCCATGTGCTCATTGCCTCTATTATTATTTAATTGTATTTTGGCTCAGATAATGATGACAAGTTGATATTTCTAGGTATTGAGCCACTCCATGTGATTTAGCTTAGTTTTCTCCTTCAAAACTGCAACCTGGTGTAGGAGATGGCATGACGCTGTGAGAGGTACCAGTGATCTCAGAGGTGAGCTCTTTATGCAATTTTTTCTAAGTGCACTTTGTTTCTCCCTTTGCAAGGATGGCACCATTTTAGCGCGTCTGAGTTTTCTACGCTGATCGATCTGAAGCTAAGTTTCATGTTGACTGGTTACTTAAGGGCGCTCTGATTCATATGCGGGTTGATTGCTATATATCGATTTGATCCTAGATTTTGTGTTGGATTCATGGGAAATGCTCATCCTCAAGAGAGATGCATGAAGGGCAGGACCTCACTATGGGAACTTTGGGTGTTTTCAATGGAGGCAAGAAGGTTTACTGAAGTTCATTCGGGGGCTTTGATTAAAAGTGTGATCAGGCCATCTACCTCCAACATGAAGGTATCCCATCTATTTTTTTTTCCTTTTTAGCTCATGTTTCTTGTGGTCATGGAGCATAACATTCTGTTTTTGTTTAGCTTGAATTAAAGTCGTTTTACTTTTTTTGAAAGACTATGGTTCATTATCCAAATTCAGATAACTAATAGTTTCTTCCTCGCCTATATAAGCGAGTATCTCCACAAATGGTTGTGTTTTTAAGGTAAACTTTAGTTCATATATGTGAGCCAATGATTTTGGTTCTATATAGCTACACTGCAATGATGTCTTTCTTCATCTGTTAGTTGTATCACTTTTATTGCACAAATATCTCATAATATTTAGTTTCAGTCGAAAAAGGATGTTCATTTTATGGGTTGACTTCTATCTGCTTTGAAAAGTATACTACATAATTTCCCAATTGAGGGATGATAGTTTGCTTTTTATCTACAATATATCAATTGATTACCCAATCTAAAAAACTTGAATGACTAGGTTGATTTCAGTGGGTTTCATGGAAATTCTGTATGCCATTCTGGTATGATTTATAGCATGCTGGTTTAAATTATATCATGCAACAACTTACTATGTTATGATACTTATACTTGCATTCTTGGGTAGTAATTTTTTTTAAGGATATAGTTATTAGAACAAATCTACCCTGAAGGAAACATTCACTATATGATGTTTACAATCCAAGGCGTATGTGTCTGTGAATCTGTTACAATCCAAGGTCTTTGTTACTAGGTATATTCATAGCTGAACATCTGAACATTAGCAGCTATGCGGTATAGTTTGGTTACACAGCAAAATAGCTTCGGTGTGGATTATCTTCACGAGTTTTTCGTCTATTCCGGTCTCTCTACCTGTCCCGGGGGGTCACAGGACGAAAAGACATTGTAGATGATGTCTATACAGACTTTGTCTCTAAGTACCAAGATTCCATATATTTAAGCTAGCGAGCTATATTGGAGCTGACAAATGATATAGCCGAGGAAATCAACAATGGTGCCTACTGATGTTAGAGTACCTCAGCTCTCATTCTAAATGCTATCATTGTGCACAAGTTTTATTAATCTTGGATCTTGCTGGTGTCTTAAAGCTGTTGTAATGACAGGGTAGGATGCCTAGCTTCTTTGCTTATATATACTGTTTATTCTCCCATGTTTACTTCCACCTTTATTTTTTGAGGGACACGCTATGTCTGTCTTTTGTGCACTGTATGCTCGACTAGATAGTCTTTGCCTATTTTGTGCTGCTTGCGAGCCTGTCATTTTGTTTGCCTTAGTTAGCACATGTATATCCAAAAGCATTCTGCTATTGTGTATGTTGTGCTGTATTAATTTTCAGTTATTTATTTGCCTAACATTGTGCTCTCCTTTTCTATGTCTAGATGAGATCAATCCATGATTGACTTCAATCCGAACATCTGCCACTGGACGATTCAAGTCTACGTCTGTGGCAGCATTGTGGAGGCACGCATGGTGGGCCTATAAAACACTAACATGGTGTTCCTGGACATACAGGTATAGAGTCGTGCTGTTTTTACTTCCTCAGGTTGTAGTCCTGTTATCTATGAATTATTCTTTGCTCATTTGTTTCAGGGAAACCATATGTATGTTGAAATTTCAGCGGAGTGTGATGACCAGTTCATAGCAAGGTTTATGGGCTAAAAAGGTTTTCTGGTTTGTCCAAGAAACACAGCTACATAAGGCCAGTTCATGATCAGATTTAGTAGATACACATATGCTAGAGATGATTGATACTCTAATGGATTATCCCCTATACACCTCTGCTTTGACTTCAATTGATGAGCACCCAAGGCCTTCCGAGTTCCGACATGCCAGAAACTTTTACAGGTACTCCTTACTACTATATACGTTTTTCCTTTCTTCATTCAGTTAGGTATTTTCATTTTTCCGAGGGTACCAAGATACTTAATTCTTTGCTATCATTGTTTGTTATCCATGCTTATGTAACTTTGTTTTCTCTATTATTTAAGTTAATTCCTTGCATCTTGGTACTTCTATTACGTCTTCTAGGGCAGAAAATGCACCTTCATTTATGCGAGCTTTTTAGTTAATCTCATATTGTGTGCATTATACATTCTACAATTAAGAATAAAGAGTTTCACACATTATAATTCCTAGGTTTTATCCCACTCACAGTTCTTGATTTAGCTATCCACATTTTGAGTGCCAAATAGTGCCTTTTGACCTGAAATGCATGTAAGAGTAAATACTTTAAAGCGCACGAATTATCCACGTCTGGTAGGAGTCCCTTTTAAAATGACAGCATTTTTTATCCTGATACTTCTATTAAACCTTCTAAGACAAACAATTCGCTGTTCTCTATTTATAAGAGGTTGTTAGTTTTTACTTTAAAGTGCACGCACGAAATATCAACGTTTACCTTACTATGTTTTTTATGAGATTGTTAGTTAATGTCGTGGTTCTGAATCTAAATTGAACTCAAATACAAAGGCATTGTCCTTTGGATTATTTCCCATGTCGTTGTTTCTTTTACGTTCATGTTTCTAATCTGATTCTGTGTGCCTTATACAACTAAGAATGATGTAACTATCTATCGTCTGAGTGCGAAATAACACCTTTCGGCTTTGAAATGCATGTTTCGCTGGTCCTAATTGTTAATTGGATAGTACTTTCCAGAGTCTATTCTATCTAACAATTGGAAAACTTAAGATATTGAACTATATTTACTTACATTGTCACTATCCTTAGTAACGACACTATTGCCATCTGATTACTAATTCCATCCTTATTTCTCAGACTCACATAGAGGTTGTCGAGATTCCAACCAATCTCCTGCTTGAGGAGTTGCCGAAGAAGTTGTGTCTCCCCTTAAAGACCTATCTATCCTGAAGTCCTATATATGTAGACTTGTGTGTATGTAAGAGCACTGTGATTTGATCTAAACCTGTAATGGCACTGCTATGTATAGTATATATTTCACCACCGTGTCATATAATGTTGTTTATCATACCGTTATAGAATTTGAATACCAGTGATGATTGTAGATGTGGTAATGAAGAACCTATATGTCTTGGAGAGCTAATGGTGTAGACTTTGTGTATGTAAGACCAATGTGTTTTGCTCTAAACATATAATGCCACTGCTATGTATAATAGTTGTTGATGATCGTGTCATATTAAGAACGTTTATCATAACGTTTCGCAAATTGAAAACAAGTGTCAACGGCGGGTGGCGCGCGACAAGCCGCACCAGGGAATCTAATATTCATAATCGGAGATCATCTATGGCAACACTGCCCCCACTGAATGTGGCACAATCGAAAACTCAACATAGGAGGTGCTGCTGTTTCTGGCTCCGAAAAGAGGCCTTAGAGGCGTTGAACAACTATGGTAGGAACCTTCAAGCTCGCTTTTGTAACTATGGTAGGAACCTGCACGCCAGGTATGACGGCCTGACCTGATAGATACATTGCGTGTCGCATGCGCTCAATATAGCAAATTCTTACTTCTTCCAGAGCAGAAGTTAACAGATTGAACTCTGCCGTGCTCACGCAATTGTTGCACCACAAGCAAGTCACCGAGAAGCTGCTTCTCCAGAAGGTACGGTAGTATAGATTCAGAGTCAGCTTTCAGATATTGCTTAATTTACACACTATCTTTGTTTCATCATTGCGGCTACTGATCATGTGCAATCGCAGGCATAGAAGAGTAGTAGACAACTAGACATACAGGAGACCAGGCTATCGTCACAATGAGAAACTAAAAATGAAGGTGCCCTGTCAAAGCAAACGGCCAGGTAACGTGCGATCAAGTTTTTGCAATGTATCCCACTGAGTAGGATATCTGTTTAGCTACCAGTTCACCATCTAGGCACCTAAAAAGAGTAGTATTTTGCTACAAGCTAAATGACCTGGGCATGCCCTCTCAGATCCGTCCTATTGTGTTCTGTCTCAGTTGTGGGTCTATCTGGGACATATTTGTGTATGCGTTCAGGACATATCTCTTCTCTACTATATAATATGTCTTCAGGTAATGGTATATTTTTTAAAATTCCGATTCTGCCCCTGCGTTTTCTGAGATATAACGGAACTGTCACCGCCAAGTGAAAATAACGATTCCTATTAGAAAGGCAACATGCCATCGATTCTTTCCATCGACAAATCCCCTCCCCACTGTCCCGCTCCACCGGCGAGCGCCGCCCTCAGGCTCGTCTCGCTAGCGTTGCACACCACCACGGCGACGACGCTCCCCTGCAGCTACCACACCTCGGATGCGGCCAGCGGCGCACCGCTCGCCCTCAGACGGGGTCGCGGATCTCCGCCGCCCACTTGCCCCACGGCCGGCGCCGCAGGCCTCGATCTACTGCTCCGTCGTGCGTTCGTTCCCTGGTCGACGCCGCCGGGCTCACTCAGGTCAGCATCAGTTGATTGTGCACGTACTGTAACTTCCTCCTTGATCTGACCGGGGCGAGATTTGATCTGACCGGGGCGAGATCGATCCGCCCCGAACGGAAGAACCTCCGTCGTACGGTCGTCCTTCTTTCCGCGCGCCAGTGCTTCCCGGAGGTTTCTCTTGCATTGAGGCCCAGATGGCAAGATCCTCCTCACGCCGGCCGGCCACTATTACTTCCATCCTCTTTGGAGCCAGTCAGCCAGGGTTACAGCTGCTGCATAGGTTGCCGAAAATCGTCAATCGACGCGAGCTTCGTCGCACACTGCCTTTCCTCTTCAGACTGTAATTTTTTTGTTTGAAATCTCTTCAGACTGTAATTGATCAACGATTATGCTTTCCAGTCTTTATTTTTTCAGGTTGCATTTATTCTGGTTCCAGTCAATTTCTTCAGGAAAAACTTGGAGTCTTGTGTGATACAATGGTTTGGAGTAATTTCTAAACTGACAATTCCCGATGGCTCACAGCCAGGTGAGTTCCCCTACTTCCAGACCTCGTCTCTCCATTCCTAAGTATTCATGTCCCAGAAGTATGTGTACGCATGTTTGCTTACATTATTTATGCGTATCAATGATGCCATGATGTTGTTAGTTATGGCTGTTACTCTATGCGGCAAGCTACTGAGGGAAGGCCAGCTAAAAGTAAAACAGATGTTTACATGTTCAAGTTCATCCAGGATTCATTCTTCTGACTTTTATGTGCTTAGGGAGGAGTAGCCGTAAGTTAGGCGGGCTGTAGCAGCGGTGTGGTTTTGTGGCATTGTGTTACTCTGTAACACCCTCACGGTCAAAAAAGAACTCTGTAACACCCTTTCTTCTTTCTTAATGCCATGACATGCAAGTTTTCCATGTTCCTGAAAAAAAGATGCTTTGCTGAAACATCGAGTGAGTGAGATGCAGGAGAAATACCCATGGTCATATGTTGAGGTCAAACTTCGATATGGATCTGCAAGGATTGATAATTGTGCTATCTGAAACATGGCAGTGCCATCTAATTCTTAAGGGGGACAATCTGGAACATCTTCAGCAATAAGGTTTTATGCAATTTCTGTTGCCGATAGTCAATGTAAGTTGTGATACAAATGCACATAGATTTTCCTGCGACATTCAGTTACACATTCATCTACCATTATTGTAATTTCTCTATACTTCATCTATAACACAAAATCCAGGGAAGTGAGATACACACCCGGCCGGCAAAGCCAATCTGCATTGGACCTACAGCATAAACAAGCATTTAACAGGCAGATGACAAACATAAGGGATGTGCAACGTCGTTTGAGAGTGTTAATTTGGTTTATTACGTGGTTTCTCCTTTTTGTAAGTGGTCGTGATCACCGAAGCCCATGCTCCATGCCGCCACATCGGCGAGCCACCATAGGGATGTTGGTGAGGCCCCACTGGAGTATTAAAAGGAAAGACGTCAATTTGTGATATAGTTCTTATTGTGATGTATAGTTTGTACAAAAATTAGACCCTATAGATGCTATTCTATAGTTATATATATAGGTCGTTGGCAAAAAAAATGTTCTTTTATGTGCAAAAGGTATGTGAGCTATGATGTACATTTGGTTTCATATTGTCATGCCATCTTGATGCATGTTTTAAAATCAACATTGAGAGGTACAAGACTACACCATCAAGTTTAGTTGGATATCTTAAAAATCTAAAAAATAACATTGATTAATACCGATGTCATCGGCACAAAAAAACAGGAATAACCTTCCAAAAATATTCATTGGCTGTAGAAAAACGTAATTAGTTGAGCTTTACTTTTTATTCATTTATATGATGTTGTATTGAAGTTTAGTCCAATAGCTCTAAAAAATTAAATCTTGTTTTTTTCAAAAATACTATATGTCTATTTCTTATGCACGCGAATTTTCAATTGTATTGTATTAACATTTGGTGCGAGAAAGAAAAACTTTTATGCCGTAGCAACGCACGGGCATTCAACTAGTATATTATAATCCTTAGTTACTTTAACGGGATGGCTTTGTTTTTCTAGACCACAGTGTTGTGCGCAGCTCCTGTAATTATTGCCGTACCTAAGTCCATAGTGTCATCTGTTAAGGATATATCCATTGTGAATCATGTAAATAAACTCTATATCTCATGTAGCGTACTTGTTCTGCATCATTCTGATAGTGTTTGCATGCACACATAAAGTTCGCTTTTTGTACCCGTGACCACCAAATTCTTTCTTTTCTCTAACGCTCACTGTTGTTTACACAGAAATTTAGATGATCGAACCTCCGTCATTCACCCAATCACAGACATCAACAAGGAAAATGGAGTATTTTTTTTGCAAACAGAGCAAAAAAAAAAAAAAAACATTTACCGCCACCAGCTGCATTGCACCAGACGCAGTGTGACAACTCCATACAGGCGGTGAGGCGAAGCTCGTGAACTATATTTGTGTTACATATGTGAACTATATGTGTGTTACATATAATACTGGTTTGCAAAAGCTTTCATACATATGATAGAATTAATACTACAAGCCACACACCAAACACCTTACAATCACGCATTATTAAGCTTTCATACATATGACAGAAGTAATACTACAGGCCAAACGCCAGACACCTTACAAACACGCATAAATAAGTATAAATAAAAGAACATACATATGATAGAATTAATACTACAAGCCACACACCAGACACCTTACAATCACGCATTATTAAGCTTTCATACATATGACAGAAGTAATACTACAGGCCACACGCCAGACACCTTACAAGCACGCATAAATAAGTATAAATAAAAGCACATAAACGATGGTCCACACGAACAAGACATGTTATTCTGACGCGAGAAGACGACTGGGTTCAGGTAGAAACAAACCCACATAGCAATCTAACACCATAGCCTCATCCGAGCTCAGCTTAGCCATCAAATCTCATCACTGCACGGCAAAATGACAACAAAAATGTTCAGCAAGACAAGTGATAATATGCTGTCACTTTTCTCAAACAAAATTTTCTACCAGGATTAACCATATTTATTCTCATATCAGCACAATCAACTGACTGACGTTGACTACATTCCTTAGTTCAACATCTACACTTCTTTGGCACCACAACATTGTAAATATGCTACTGCAGGCCTTACCACAACTTTTTCCAACATTTGCTCCTTTCCATAAATTTCCTCCTCTTTCATAAAAAACTGTTCTCACAATTCAGCAAAATAATGACCCTCTTTAAATTTCAGTTTGTAACAAGCCAAGTCTTTTGCAAATGTAACGAGCGCAGAATCACTAGCAACAACTATCTTGAACAAGTAATCTTAATGAGAGTATAACTATGTCCAAAAGAGGACCATGTCAACAATGCTTTTTTACCTCACGAGGTGTTGGCTGCATCGCAGGAGGTGGAGTGTGCCAAGATACACCAATAGGCAGCTCCAGAGTAGGGGGAAGCTGCTGTGGGTAGCCTGTGTGTGCGCCGTAGGTAACTGAGTTAGGGGTAGAAAGTTGTTGTGAATACCCATAGTAGCTGGCTACATGGTAACTGTTGACATATGACTGGGGTACCTGAAATCATAGGCAACAAACGGCTTATAGTACGATGATGGGCAAACGGACACTTAGGCCACATGTAAACTGTACATCATAGTAGAAATAGATAATTTCATCTTTGTTACTTGTTATATTACAATGACCACAAATAATGGATTTAATATAACAGTTTAGTTGCTTTTAGACACATTTTTATACTACATGCCCATAGCTCTTTTATTTTCACAACGCACAATGCAATAATGCACAAACATGTAAGTTGGGTCCATCGGCATACGCAAGACTGCAAGAGAGCTACTTACTACTAAGAATATACTCCCTCCAATTTGTCCAAATACGAATGTATCTAGACGTATTTTAGTGCTTAGATACATTCATATTTGGACAAATCTACATCATGTATTTTGGAAGAGTATGTATCTTGCGTAGTGGAGATGGTCAGTTCCAGACTACAGGTCAACAGAGGAGAATATCACCAATGTTTTTACCTCATGAGGTCTAGATCACTGCTAGACGCCAGCTGATGTACTGATGGTGAAAGCAGTGGCTGGTAGTTGTGCCAAGAGGGCAACGATCTATACCAAGGTCCAACTGGCTTGTTGAAGCATTGCTGTCGCGGCTGGAAATGATGCATTCTGATTAACCTTGATGAACGATGATGGGAAAATGAAGGGCATATGGAATTCATCATACCAGAACAGGATGGACCTGGGAAGTCTGAGGAGGATGGACCTGGGAAGTATGAGGACTCTGTATAATACTCTTAGGAGGATGTCGTGCACGCTTGAGTCTCCCAGCCAATTCTGCTATACTGAAGAACAGAAAGTCAATTAGACCCAACATGGCAAATATCAAGTAAAGCAAATAATTAATATAAAAAATAGAATGAATTGATCTAAATCAGATCATATAGCAGAAGACCACAGAGAATAAGAAACTTGCTCTTGGAATGTGGTCCTTGGTTTGGAGGGGATCTATGCACAGACAGAAGAAAGGGCAAGTTAGTTGGCAGCAAATTCAATTCTTTATAAGAAAAGTTGATGCGAAATACTAACTGGGGTTTTGCTTGCAGAGGTGCTAGCCTCTGTGATCTTGTGACACGCTGAGACTTGAATGCCTACAGAAACCGCTAACTTGGTAAGCAACACCAATCCCGATTTTTTTTTAGGAAAACAAATATGCAGGCACCATCAAATGGGTCCAAACGAACAATATGAGCATACCAGGATTACTCGTATCCAGATGGCGTGACAATGTACAGGCATGGAAAGGATGTTCAGTGTCATAGCCACGTTTGTAATAAAAGTCATCCGGAAGATAATATCGTGCAACTGTTATCAGCGAGTTGTTTCCGACGTCAAGAGCAACCACCAATCCATTCCGATCACTGGGTTCGGGGAGACATTTGAGATACAGAACATCGGCACCATCCTCCGGGCTCAGGATGGGGAAAGCTGAGTAGAAATCCCTGAATGCCAACAGTTGGCTCTTTATGTCATCAACATGAGTAACGCATGTCTGGCGCCAAAAGTTAGACGACGAAACTAATTTCTGAGTCCATGTCACAGCCCTCCAGGCATCCCGGAAGGAGGAGAGCTGCTGTTTAGAATTGCAATCGACGGCCTTGCGCTTGAGGGACATGATCAAGTCTGAATTGTAGACAATATTATCCTTGTTTTCAGGAGTGGGATTCTCTAACTCAATAAACTTGAGCACGCCATTGACATATGTGAGATCCCGAAACCAGCTTACTGAGCGGTGCTCTTCTTCCGCCATAGGGTGTTTTTTCATCTTTTTGGTGGGGGGGATGGGATATTTGAGCTTGTACCTGTTGCCAGGCAACAGATCAGGCAACGGGATGAAGCTTACAGCACTAGCAGGGGGGTCTTGATCATCTTGAGCTTGAAGAAGAAGCAGCAAGTTGCACACGAGCAGGCCCTGTGACAAATCAACCCAGCCTAGTAAGCCTTCTTGTTCTCCAACAAGTGTGATCACCTTGTCGGGTATAACCCTGTCGACCCCAGGACATGGATTGCGAAGCTTCCTGGTGCTCCATGAACTCGTCTCGGACGAGTAGATCCGAAGCTGATAGCTGTCGTCGTCCGGCGCATCAAGGAGAGCGGCCAGGAGATAGCCGCCCCCGTGGCCGAGGATGCCCAGCACCCTGACCCCTTCCCCGCGAAGATCCTCGTCGGGAGAGGGGGAAGGAATCCAACGGAGCGACGGCGGGGTGCCGGCCTTGTACAGGAAATAGTCGCGCCTGTAGGGGCCGTTGGTGGTGCGGAGGAGAACGAAAGGGCCGTCCGCGCCGACGACCTGTGGCAACTCCGTGTAAGAGCAACGCTCTGTGTCCTTGGTGCAGTAGACGGAGAAGAGGGACAATTCCGGTGGTCTGGCCATCCAGAAGCTGACCGCCATGGTATAGCCATCTTTGGATTCGGTGCTGGCCGTGGTATCGTTCCGGCTGTCGGTGATGCGCGGTTTCCGGGCGAGGAGAATCGAACCTAGATTGCCGATGCCGGCGGATTCCATCGATTTTGGGTATTAGGTCGTGAATCTGTGCTTGAGAGAGGAATCAGGAGTTCGAGCAATTGAGATCGGTTTCGGCAAGAACCGATTTTGATTTGGGGATTAGGCTTTTTTTTTACTTGAAAAATAAAACGTTTGTATGACGTTTTCCCTTGGTAAATTAAGAGAAACAAACGTTTGTATCTTCCTTTCATTTTCTTTTTTTCACGTTGCAGCTGAATAGCTGATGGCTAGTACTAAAAGGCCAGCTGATGCCCCATAACAAAACTTGCACTTCTTATATATACCTTTTCGCGTTACCATCTCTCGTCAAGTGTAGCAACCTTTTAGTCCCATCAGCTTCTTTCTTTTTGAAGAGAGATTTGCAGTCGTTCGGCATGGTTCTAGTTTTTGTCTGCCTACCAGTATTTAGTTCAAACGAGAGCCAAATAACAGTGGCCAAACAGAAAATATAACCAGCCCAAGCAGGTCTTATGAAGCTAATAGAGATGTATGTATTGTCAACTCAAGAACTCAACTCGAAACCAGCTCTGGGGTACTTTGTTTTCTTTTCGCAAAGGAGACAGATTTCCTACCCACGTCCCGAAAAAGACAGTGGAGCTTGCAGGCTGCAGCAATAGAATGAGCATAGTTGTTTTACAACTGGATCAATACAACATCTCAAAAAAATCTTATTCTTCAATCTCCAACAAATAGTACAATACCACTAGTTACTTTATAGGTTTCGTCAGCTGATAAGAGAATAAACGCGAGAAAAATACAATTCCTCCTTGGAGCATATTGCTTCGTTCCGACAAGAAGCGGGCCGGTGACAAGTTTCGTATCATGACGCTCGTCCCAGTCTTTGTTCCTCATAATCTGTTGTTCTTCATCAGCTCCACAAACTCACCAAACGCTGCAGCACCAAATCAGTAAAAATGTCATATTGACCACTGTGAATGAAACTAATAACTTGCTTTACAAAATCTGTATTGTGTGCATGCCATAGCCAAGGAATTGTATGTACCCAAATCTGAGTCGTGTGGGCCAGGGGAAGACTCTGGATGGTACTGAAGAGACATAAGCTTCATCTTGGGAAAAGCAAGACCAGCACAGCTCTGGTCATTTAGATTGATGTGCGTTACTTGTACTCCTTCCGGGAGTGATTCAGGGTCCACAGCATAGTTATGATTCTGCATAGCAAATCAAATGTTACACCCAGTTGCTAATGACAACATGGACTCATATGTGGGGATATACTAGTACAACCCTAAGGTTTCACAGTCTGGTCAATAGCTAATAAAATAACACAAAATAATGCACCATACCAGCACCCATTTAATGATATCAGCTAATAAGGATAGCTTATTATCCAATGTCCATATGCTGGAATACCAGTAAAAACCACAGCTGGTAATGAATAACCAAATTAACCTTTAGAAATATCAAGGTTTCATCAGCGACCTTATGATCAAAGTTTAGGCTTTTGTAGCTCGTAGACCACAACCCAAGCAAACAAAACCACACAGCCACCTTAGACTAGTTATGTTCTGCTTAGCTGGTTCAGCATTATCAGATGGCAAAATATGCCGATATTAAACCGGCCAAATAAACTAGCTGAAAAGATAAACAAAATATAATCTTAACTATCCAACTAGTGTCAAATTTCCATTAAAGAATCATACATAAGCTCAAGAATAGTGATTTATGATTATTTCAATGATTAGGCTTTGCAGTCTTAGGCCAAATACACCCAATATCTTATACCTGCAGGGACCGAATCTTTTGAGCTTTGACTACCTCCTTAAAAATCATGGTTGACCATAAGCAAATAGCCATAATTTTTTGTTTGCTACAAAGGTAATTAAGTAACAAAAAAAATTACTGTTCAAGCCCTGAAACAAAGATGCCCAAGTTGTACACATATTACAGTGGAGATACTATAATGGCTATGTTAAAAATGACAAACATTCAGAAAGATAGAGTCAGAAATCTTATAAGGCTTTTTCCAGAAGCTTAGCCTTTCAGCATTCACAATCTACGGGCCTCCATAGCCCCATGCTCTCTAGTTTCAGTGTCTTTAGTCAATTTTGTAAGGTGCCTAAGATAAAAGTCTAAACCCGGAGAGAAGTACAGACTAGAGTTGCTTGGCTTTGACATAAAGCTAACTTTGATAACAAATATTAGCTTATCCACAACAGCTTTTCAATATTAAGTCACATGACCTATCACAGAACACAAATTATCAAGGTTAATTCCTGAGCATCTGAAGAAAAAGCTTACAAACCTGTGCACTGATGTCCACACGTCCAGTCCTGTTGTCACGAACAGGATGGTTTCCTCCATGATGACCAAATTTCATTTTAAATGTCTTCCCACCAAGAGCCTGCCCAATCAACTGATGGCCCATGCAGATGCCAAATACTGGGACCTTCCCTACAATTTCTTGTACAGTTTTCACAGCATATGGAACTGCAGCTGGATCACCAGGGCCATTGCTAAAAAGGACTCCATCAGGCTTCAAATTAAGCACTTCCGAAGCAGGCCAGCTTGCTGGAACAACTGTTATTTTGCATCCATATGAAGCCAGGCGTCTCAAAATGTTATGCTTGACTCCAAAATCATACGCAACAATCTATATAATAGAAGAAAAAAAGTTGTTAGGTACAAGATTTTTCTTGGGTTATCTATGAAGCCCGAGTCATACTGACATGAAAAGTTTCACTTGACTGCTTGTTGTTGAATTCCCATCCTGAACCAGTTTTGTCTGCCCATTCGTATGGAGCATCACATGAAACATCACTTATCAAATCAACACCTGCAGAACAGCACCACCAAAGTTTTATGCTACGCCACAAATAACATCAGTAGTATGTAAAGATCAATGGGTAACACTTAAACAATCAATAATCTGTGAAGAACTTCTGATGTAATAAGTAAAGAAATACAGAGTAAAATCCCTACTATTGCAAATTGTTATCCATATCCCAAGCCAGTACAGAATATTATGAATATGTACAGGTTGTTTCTAACCAATGAAATGCCCTAAGCTATAACTACTGAAAGAACCTACTGCAATCCATTCAATAAACAAGACTCCATAAGACAAAGCAGAAAAAAGTAGAAATATTACTTACGGATAACCATAGCAATCGAAATATTACTTTAACATTATAATATCTTATAGGAAGCTTAACATACCAACAATTTTCCAATTTTTGGCCATTTCCAATAATTCTTCATCTTTGCGAGACTGGTCAGTACTTAGGACTCCAATGAGACTACCATCTTCTCTTAACCGGCGTGTTATTGCTCGTGTGTCTACATCATCTGCAGAATGCAAACAAGGGAAATACATGATGGATAGATAATCCAAATTAGAAGAAATACTGCGATGATATATATACTTACATATGCCCATAATGTTCCTCTTTCTCAAATATTCATCAAGTGTTTCTATGGACCTCCAGTTGGAAGTACTGGAAGAAGGAAACAGAAAGGTGAGCATACACATAATATTCTTGAGTTTCATCCTGTCCCAAACAGAAATGCTTACCTTATGCTCAGGTTTCGTACGATTAAGCCACCAAGGAAGCATTTTATCGATTCCTCGTCATCTACAAGAGGGTCCAATAATATTAGTTCATCATAGAGTAGTAGCTCCTGTATCTTGGATTTGAAAATTTCATACCAGGGTTAACACCAGTGTTCCCAATATGAGGGCAGGTCATCAAAACGAACTGACCAGCATAGCTAGGGTCAGTCAAAATCTCCTGATACCTGTGTTCATGTGGCATACACGTAAGAGTCACATTTCCAACAGAAAAGCAGTTGTGTAAAATTTAAGAACATCCTGACAATAAATCCTATACGGTTGACACTAGGATAGTAGGATTGAAACATTAGAACAAGTTAGGATATACATAAGCTTGGGAGTGTAAGTAAATATAAGCAGATTCCGAAAGCATAGCTTCATATGCAGACGAATCGACAGCAGCAGCAGCAGCTAAGCTTAGTACCATTAGAAGCTAAGAAACTGGATGGATTTCATTACCCTGTCATAGAGGTATTGAAGACCACTTCGCCGACCTGCGTCCCGGTAGCACCGAACGACTTGGCATTCCAGACGGAGCCATCCTCGAGAACGAGGCGAGCGTCGCTAAGCTTCCAGGGCCTCTGCATCGTCGCCGCCCCCTGGCTCGCCGCTGGGTTCGCGACGGAGCAGCAGACCAGGGGCGTCTTCGCCGTCGTCGTCTTCCCCACGGCGACCCGGCCATGCTGGCCAAGCCCGAGGGATGGCGGCGCAGGGGAGATGTGCCGGTGGACGGCGCCGACGGCCGGGCGGGCGGGGAGGGGTCGAATCTGGGGGAGCATGATGGAGTAGGGTAGCTGGAGAGGGGAGATGTTTGCCGCTGGGTGTGAGGAGGATGAGTAGGGGATGCTCTCGCCGCCGCCGCTGCTGCAGCCGCTTTCGTTAGGGTTTTGATTAGAGAGGTTTTACTCCGCCGGTCTAAGAGTAAAGTGAGGACGCCTATAGTACTACTAGTACTGTCATTTTCGTATCTTCTTGAGGGGCGACGACGGATACGGATCGTTTTCACGGTTTTTTCAACCCGAAATGGACAACGAATGCCTCGTATACATGTAGGAATATTATCGAATACACTGCACGAGTATTGTTATGTATAAATTTGGGGGTATTTTTCTAGAGATTTCGATAGACATTTTTTACGATGTAATATGGTACCATCAGATTTACGTCGTGATTCGTGCGGATTAGGTTTTTTAAAAACAGTTTTGCTAATGAGGAATAGGTTAGAGCACACTAAGTCTCGAACCATCATATTTACATTGTGATTCGTGCGGTGTGATACATGAGTTGTAACTCATATTTTCCCAAGTTGCTCATAGGTTGCAACTGAGATTTTCCCGGTTACGGGCGGGTTGGACATGAGTTGCAAATAAAATTTTATCAATTACACATGGGTTGCATGTGGATGTGGGTTGCACATGAGTTGAAACTAGAATTTTTTCAGTTGCACATGTTATTACTGAAATTACGTGACCTAATCACTGGATTGAGCCACAGTCGCTCCCTTAAAGATTGATTGTGTGTCAATTGTTCGGCACAGGCCGCTGCAGCGAGGTTTTCTTCGGTGAAGTCGGAGTCGCTGCGTCGTGGAGGAGTGATGACGATACCAACGGTGGTCAACTTCGACGAAGACTCTCTTTTTGGTGGTGTGGGGGGTGGGGGCTTATGTGGATAGTCAGAGGTTGTGTTACATGACAGACGGTCGCTTGGCTTTCTTTGTCCTGCTCTCCTTCAAGATATGGGCTCTGAAAGGCCGATGGCCCTTTGGTATTGGCATGCCATCGTAAAAACGCCAACGGCTCACCCAAAAGGGTTGAAATCTGCCGTCACGCTACTAACTTGGGAAATCTGAAAGGAAAGAAATGCGAGGGTTTTTCAGCTTCTATGCCAACTGCGCTCATGTAGCGGATCAAAGACGAAAGCAAAAAATGTATAATGGCATGTGCTTAGCATTTAGAGGAGATTTTATCCTAGTCTTTGGTTTGTGGCCTTCTGGCCTTTTTTTAGTTTGGCCTAGGCGCTCTATTTTTTTTTTTGCGAAACACAGTACAACGCAGACGCTCACATACACGTGCACACACTCACCCCTATGAACGCACGCACGCACACCCTACGAGCACCTCCGAAAGACTGAGCCGGCGGTCGGATCTTGAGATTGACGAAGTCACCACAGGCGTCTCGCTGTTGACGGGAACGTTGCCTCCCACTGAAGAATATTCCGCCTAAATGAGAAACACCAGTGTCAAACCTGGTGTTTGAACTCTCGTGGACTGGGGGGAACAACCACCCTCCTAACCATCTTGCCACATGCGCTCTATGTTTGCTTCTCCTATATCTATATCAATATGGAAGGCAAAAAATTTGTCTCGTTTCAAAAAAAAGGGTATGGCATCATGGCATGGCCTGGAGATATACATACAACAACCAACATCAAGTCACAATAATGGGCAGATTGCCTGCTCCAATCAATCACCCTCTCTCATGGCCAAATCCCAGCACTAGATTCTTGAAGAAAGCAGCACATATATGTTGACCAAATCTCATCCAAATCCAGGTTCTGATACTAATTACTTTGCAAGAAGATATAAGAGTGGCATCAACACTGGCTTCTCAGGACAGTGCTTCGATCATGACACATTTGTCTGAACTCTCATCTTCATCAGAGTAGCACAGCAAGCTCTGTTTTGATTAGGCCGCCAACAAAAGCAAAGAAACAAGAAATAATGATTTTTCTTTTTTGGAATAACCTCGTATCCTTAGAAAGGCCTGGATTCTACTCTGCAAAGGCTTGTCGCAAATATGGTGCTTGCTTACCTCCTCCGGAGAACAGAGAATAATGAAGCAACCCCATCACCCAGAAATAGTGACAACATTCAGAACTCACAAGAGATCTTTTTTTTTTTTTGCGAATGAACTCACAAGAGATCTTTTGTGTCATATCCCTCCGTCAATGCTCTCTCAGATATTTCCCTCTGCACAAGGAGCGATGGAGAGGTCATTGTTACACAAGGGTTGCCGAATTGTTAACCTAGATAGTTCAAGACCTGTCCACGGTACAACCCTGATTGTAACTATAGCTCAATTAAAAAGTTCCGTTCAATCAAATTTCGATATGAGGTCGAATATTATACGTAAGCTCAGGACAACTGATCATTTGGCATTTGGCAATGGCTGGAGAGACAATAAAATTTTGTTAGACTACTAACCTGTATCTGTGTGGTGATGCATCCAGCACTCTATTTTAAAATTTCACGACATTATCAATAAAACATTCGAATATCACAGGATATATACAAACTCTGAGAAATAAATAATGCATACCTGAAATTGCTTCACCACCCAAGATACATCGCTCCAGGTTTTTGTTTCTATGTCCTCCCATAGTAAAGGTGCTTCAACTATCTCCACATGCTGGATAAGCCTTAAGCTACCTGTTATACAATAGTCAGTGAACCACAGGTCATGCTCAAAGCAAGATCACAATGTCCTAGCAGGCACACACTCTTGAGTCAAAGAAGACTTCTTACTTGTAACAAAGGCTTCTTCCCAGAGTTCATGCTTGGACCATGACGGTGAGACCTCACGTACGGAGATCCCAAGATCATGGCATACACTATTCGAAAGAAATAAAACTGGTGTTACAATAGCTCAACAGTTGGCATTATGTGCCCAGCAGAAATGGTCGAGCATCAGTTGTTTCTAATGATGAATTTGTTTAGCAACAAGTTATAGCGCATATCAAAGGTACCTAGTATAGTACGGTAACTACTGTGTAAATATATGAGATGAAAGCAAGGGTGCCTAAAACTAGACATGATTTAATGTTCCAGCAATTTTATGTCAGAAATTTCCTCCACCATCTGGTCATTTATTCAAATAAAATAGAATTTAGAGGAAGTAAAGAACATTTACTCTATCACTATCTGGCGCATAATTCCAGGGAGAATGCCGTCAATTAGTGGAGCTGTTTGTACTTCAAACCTATTCGTCATTGTTTCTACAGACAAGGGTTCATTTGACTGATGTTCCTCCTACAGAGATGTTAGAAGTTTAAAATAAAAATACACATCGTCTAAATAAAAGAACTGGGTATTTATATTGACAAGGCTGAGTAAATATTTCAGAGTGCCATGCATACAATCCGCATATTATGAGAAGCTGATAGTAAGAAATTCCCCCTACAAGATGGGAGTACAATTCGTACTGAGACAGTGAGATATCAACGGAGCTTGAGAAGTAGAATAAAAGTCTTGACCATTCCTTTCACCATCTTAAATTCAATGCAAAGGAAGACACCAAGGTGCATCATTTTAGCCTAATCAACTCAAACATCACAATCTACATTATGATGACATGAAAACCACTACAGATTGGTGTAGAACACAGCTATGAACCTTGTACCAATTAGAATTGCTGCTAAGAAAAAATTGAGAGATTGCCACACTTGTACACTTCAAATATCTAGATGGAACTGGCTTCCAATTTAAGGTGAGTAGTTTATTTCTCTGTTTTCTGGTGTACATAATAAGAATGAGACCACTATAACTTGTATGCATCGCAAGAAATCTGAATCTTTCCCACTCCCGTTGAAGTGAGATCCTCTAACCTTCCGGCAAACGACGAAGAAGTTTGTAACGCTGCCTTCAAGGATATGATCCCCGTCGTTAGTCAGCAAGAGCTCCGTGGCTCCAGGAGGCCTCATCTTCTCCATACTCTTCCTCATCCTGGCCCAGGGCGCGTACTTGGCGGCGGCGGCCTCCCTTCCGCTCCCGGCAACGGCAAGCCTCGCCCCGGCGTCTCCGAACACCGGAGGCACGTACACCCCCAGGTGGACGCAGACTTCCAGCCCCTCCGTCGCCCCACCAGCTCGAACCAACGCCGTGAGTGCCATGTCCTCCCCCGAGCAGCACTCCCCAGGCGCCAGCATCCGCCTCCGCATCTCGCGGACGCCGACCCGCACGGACTGGTTGACGAGAGGCTCGATGGAGGCTGCGGAGAGGGTACGTGGCGGAGGGACCGGGAAGCCGAGGAGGTGCGGGTGGGAGTGGGCGAGAATGCGCGCGGAGTCGGCGAGCCGGAGGAGGTGCCGGGGCCACCAGAGGAGGAGGCCGGCGGAGGATGCGCGCGCGGTGGTGTAGGCGCCCGGGGTGGACTCGAGGAAGGCGGACACGGAAGGAGGAGCGTGCGGGGAGATGGCGCCGTTGGAGACCAGGACGGCCGGCGGCGACATGGCCGGACACCGGAGCTGCTCGTTTTTTTTTTTTTTTTTGAGGGTAACCGGAGCTGCTCGTGAGACACGACACACAGTGGGTCGCCGTGTTCGTTATGGACCCCAAATCGTGACGTTTCCGTTTGGGCTTATGCGAGTGTTATTCATGGGCCTTGACGATCCTCGGTCCTCACGAGTTGCCATTGTTAATAGATCCGACTCTTCTATCCTCTACTGTCGGCGCGGAAGTCACACCGGTGATGATCCACACAGCCGACAATTCTGACTCTGCAAGCATTGTCACCGTTTTTCTCCGCGATAAGGGCAGAGAGTGACTGATTACTACGTTTTTTTTAATCTAATTGTGACACTTGACAAACATGCAGACAACCAAAATTTAATCATGTAAGGAGAAGCCGACACATGTCACGATTAGAACGATGGTGGGATTCCCTTTGCAAAGGGAACCTTTTTCTAGTGATTCTCCCGCGGGTACAACTATTAAAAGGGTACCCTTCTTAAAGGGAACTCCACGCACGAGAGCGTACCACGTGGATGGCCTGTACGAGTAGGAAAATCAAATTTGTCCACGACCGGGCGTGGGAACCGTAAGCTTGGTCACGTAACGAGCGAGGCTTGTCCGAAGCTGGTCCCCGCGCGTACGGCTCCATGTCCTGCACTGAGGTCTCGCATACGCCTCCATCTCGTCCACGGTGTACAGATTGAAGCATCCGCGAGATTCAAACATTTAGATGTACAAGAGAAAAATAGACCATGCTATGTACAGAGCACGATGTACAGAATAAATAGAGACCGTTGTACAAACTATGCAAACACAGTTTGTACAATTAATAGGTTGTAAAACTACACAACTAAACAGACACAGGTTGTACAACTATACAGACACAGGTTATACAGACACAGATTGTACAACTAGACAGACACGGTTTGTACAGACACAGATTGTACAACTAGATAGATACATGTTGTACAAACATAGATTGTACAACTAGATAGACACATATTGTACAGACACAGGTTGTACAACTAGACAGACACGGGTTGTACAGACACAGGTTGTACAACTAGACAAACACAGGTTGTACAGACACAGATTGTACAACTAGACAGACACGGGTTGTACAGACACATGTTGTACAAATAGACAGATATATGTACGCATACACAGTTTGTACAGACACATGTTGTACAACTACAAACACAGGTTGTACAACTATACATAACCGGTTGTAAAAAAAAAGGTTCGTCGAAACATATCAACATGGGATCTAGTTTTGAAGATCTCGACGCGAGGAGCTCAAAAGTGAAAACGGTTCGTAATTTGGATAAACGGTTCTCAAGATATTTCGTATTTAGAATTCGGATTTGAAAAATAAAAGGCAAAAAGGAAAAATTGTATGCCCACGTACGTGTATACCCTCCCTTTCTCTCTCATACTCCCCCACTTTCAATCTAATTGTGACACATGGTAGACATGTAGACAACCAAAAATTGGATCATGTGAGGAGAAACCGACACTTGTCACAATTAGGACGATGGTAGGGTTATCTTTGCAAGGGAACCTTTTTTCTAGTGATTTCCACGTCTTTCTCATTCTCTCTCAAAACATGTTTTCGTTTCAATTTATAAATAAAGCACAGCCTAACGGATATAAAGCGGTGATTAAACCCGCTTAGAAAGTACTCACTCCATTCCTAAATATAAGATATTTTAAGTATTTTATATGTTGACTACATACGAATCAAAATAAATGAACATACACACTAAAATGTGTCTACATGTGTCTAGAAAGAAGCTAAAAACATGAGTGCGGCGATATGGCGCTCGTCCGACGGAGGACGACATCGCGAGCGTCCGAACAGGCCTTTGGATCACCACTGGGCCGTTATACGCGTTTTCTGTACGTGTGCTAAACAGTGTCGTGTATTGGGGTGGTACCTGGCTTGCGTGATGGGCTTCCTAGACTGGACTTGGTCTGCGGATTCGGAACATAAGCCTGAACAGTAGGTTCCGTTAAGGGCAGAGACTGAGGCTAGCGTGCATATTTTTTTCCTTCTTAATTTTGGATTGAAATAAAAGTCACTCAACTGTGTTATGATTAGAGATAAAATATATATGAAATATATGCGCGCCGACAAGTAGATTTCATTCCCGTGATTGGTTTCGAGTTTCGTCGACTCTAACTTCTTAAATTTAGATCAAAGTTTACATATTATTTTGATGAATTTTGCGAAATTCATCGCACTTAGTCGACCGTTTGAAATTTACTTTCACGAGTAGATGTAACTCACCTTCCCCACAACATTCACGTTATAACTTTTTTTATTTCGATAGATAAATATGTATTTTCTGTAATGTACTCTCTCCGTTTCAAAATATAAGTCGCACCGCCTACTTTACACACACATGTATTTAGACATATTTTAGTGCAAGGTTCACATGAATCTTGCACTAAAATATGTCTAGATACATATGTGTGGAAAATAGGTGGAAAGACTTATATTTTGAAACTGAGGGAGTATATAGGAAAACACACATACTAGAGAGAAAATATCAATATGTCAGTCGAAAAACAAAGTTTACAACGTGAAAGTTGTGGGGAAGGGTGAGATACATCTACTCGTAAAAGGAAATTTCAACCGGTCGACTGAGTGCGATGAATTTAACAAAATTCGTTGAAAAAAATCAGTTAATTTGGATCCAAAATTAAGAAGTTAGAGTCGACAAAACTCGAAACTAATTACGGGAATGAAACCTACTCGTCAACATGTGTATATTTCATATATACTTTACCTCGAATCATAACACGGTTGAGGGACATTTACTTTAATCAAAGAATTAAGATGGAAGATCGGCAAGAATCGTACGCTTGCGATGTCTCGAACAATTCGGAATTGGACACGGTTTATCATTCTGACCCATCGATTCTGGTACGGGATATGCTGACCGTGTAGTGTGCCAAACGACGTGTAGCCGTATAACCGCGTTAGCATACGCGCAGAGAATACGGCCAGCTGTCGAAGATCCGCAAGAACGTGCGCTCGGGATGTCGTTCGGCCTGTCGGACGAGCGCCAACGCGCTTATTCGCTAAAAACATCTTATATTTAGAAACGGAGGGAGTAGGTCACAAGGAAAACCACACCCCAAAGGTAGTGAGAATGTCACCAACTCAAAGTCGAGTAAAAGTCGAGTAAAAGTCGAGTAAGAAACAAGGAAAGCCACACCTAACACTTGGCAAGCTAAACTACCAAGCAGATTCGAAGCCGCACCTTCTAAAGAAAACCATCGGACGCCATTGCACCAAACACACCAAGCTATCACTGCACAAGACCGCCTACTCCCTCACTCCGGGCCGCGTAGCGCCAATCCTTCCAACGGATAGCGAGTACTGACAACGAGGTCATGTGTAAGGGATAGGAGACCGACGGGCCACTCCATGCCAGAGTTGAAGAAGCTTCATGCCAGGATTATGGCAGGCCCGAAGACGCCAACATGATGCACCAAGCGGATACTTGAGCTCCATGGCGAGGTAAATGACGCGGTGCGCCACCAACACCGATCTCAAAGAACGGACTAGGGTTTTCACCTGGAGCCCTAACACGGAGAAGGGACCCAAAACAACGCCGCCAAGAGGGATACGCCACCCACGGTCGTCGTATCATATTTCATAGCGTGGAGCTTTCGCTCGAAACCTCACACACATGCCACTTCGAGGTACCATGGTCACTGATCCAACCGAGGGGAGGACCACCGCATGTAGCTCAAGACTTCCAAGTCATGACCAGGGAGCCGCCACAATGGAAGCCAGCACAACACCAGGGTCGCCCACAACTCCTCCACTCGCTACCCACATAGCTGAGATGAGAGTCACTACACATTACTCGTCGTAGAGCCAAACCGCGAGGCCTCACCTTCCAGAGTCGTTGCCCTGCCATCCATATCGCAGCGCCCCGCCTCAAATAGGCAAACATTGCAATCACCCACCGGGAAAGGGAGGAAAGGTGCCTCCTATTCTAACCCCTACACCCCAGCCAACCGGCCGACCAGATCCGAGAGGCTAATCTGGTCGGTGGCAAAGACGCCGCAGCTGGCCTGGCCACAATGCTCCATACATTCCCCTGCTCTCTCCCCTCTTTCTCCCCTGCTTTTTGTGTTGGCAGCTGACCTGCTACAATCCATTCTCAATAATGCCATGAACCAGGACCTAATAAAAGCTCCTTTACACATCCCTAGCTGCCCTGATTTTCCTGTGATACAGTATGCTGATGATACTCTGCTAATCATGCCTGCTGATGCAAACTAGATCATGTGCCTCAAAGCTCTTTTACAATCATTTGCTGATTCCACTGGTGTCGTGGGTTTGTCACGTCAGGTGTCATAGATGACTTCGTAGGTGTGGGATTATGCGAGTCAAGCATCTCCGAGCTTGGGATCGCAGGAACAAAGATCAACACAGATTTACCCAGGTTCGGCCCCCTCAATGTGAGGTAAAAGACCTACTTCCTGCCTACCCTAGATTGGTATTGATATGATAATCGAGGTGTTACAATGGAGGCGATCCGATCTGGTACTCGCCGTATGAGCTAGGGTTTGGGGCTTGATAGCTTGACCCGCTCTAAGTCCTGCGAGTCCTCTTTATATACACAGAGGCTCGCTAGGTTACAAAAGGAAACTTCCCCATAAGGAATACATCCACAGAGGCCTACTCGGAGACTACTTGGTCTTCACGTCCTCCGGGATATGTCTTCTAGATCTTTCCCTTATGGCGGTTCAATATTGGGCTTGCTCCCAAGTGGGCCTTGTCCGTGCGAGTAAGTTAAGTCGCACTGGGCCGCGGGTTAATCCAGAAAGTATTCCCCCGACATTAGCCCCCAAGATTGGTTAGGACTTTACGGTGAGAATCTTCTGACCTCTTGAAATGGTCTCTGAGCCGCACTGCAAACGTTCTGACCAATCTCCTGACTTATGCGATTCAGAGCTGTGACTCATCTGCGCGACTCATCTCTTCTTCTGGAAATATTCTGTTTCCTTTAATTGCGGACCGTTACTCGTTTTGCGGGCGCAAATTGTGCCGTTGGTTGCGAGCACAGATAATGCCGTTAGTTGCGGGCCCCTTCAGTTATAAGCTGCGGCCACCTAGGTCATTATCCATTTGCCCTTGCAATCTTCTCATCCCTAGCCGCGCCGTCTTCTTCCTCGACCCGAGCCTAGTTCCCCAATCCAATCTCCCCCTCGCAATGGCGCCCAAGGCGAAGCCATCTGACGATAGGCGCAAGATCTCCTGCAACTGGGAAGGATCCTGGGTAACGGAGGAAACTCTTGCAGATCTGGCCGAGGCTGGCTTCTTGCCGCCGAAGGAGGACGGCGTCTGGCGGGCGCCAGGCGATGAAATCGAGCCGCGCCCCAAGCCCAACGAGCTGGTGATGTTCGTGGAGCACGTGGAGCGTGGATTCACGCCGCCAGGTTCTCCCTTCTTCCGCAATTTGCTGCAACGCCTAGGCCTCCGTCTTCACGACATCGGGCCCAACTCAATGCTCCAGGTGAGCAATTTTCATGTGCTGTGCGAGGACTATCTTGGCATAGCCCCCAACATCGATCTATGGCTGGCCTCTTTCACCTGCAACAGCCAACTTGTCTCCAAGGGTGGCGCCTACGTTCAGGTCGGCGCCATCTCTCTTCAACGCCATAGGAACTCTTGCCTTCCCAAGCTAGCCCTGGCGAATCGACCCAGGGCTTGGCAAAAATCTTTCTTCTATTGCCAAGATACTTCACCGGAGGGCGAAACTCGCCTTCCCTCCTGGTCTAACACCCTCTTCGTGCCTACCGAGGCACTGAAATCAAAACCCCGCGACTCGCCATGCCCTTCATCAATGAGTCGCTGATCAAGGTCCGCGCCTTAATAGGTCATGGTCTTACTGGCCTTGATCTTCTCTCTTGCTGGACCAAATGGCGCATTCAGCCCGTGAGTCCACGACAGCGATCCTTCCTTGAGTGCACAGGCACCTCTGCTGACGTTGATCGTATCAAGGCTTCGGACTGGAGGCCTGAGGATTGGGTGGAATTTGTCACCCGCGTGACTGAGGAGAAGGACATCTCCTTCGATAAGGTGGGGCTTGCCCCTTTCAGTGTTAACAACAAGCCTTTTGAGGTAACTCCTCTTCTCTGTCTTTTCGCCTTCGTAGTTGAGTCGCATTCCTTTTCTTAATACTGCAACTTATATCTCCCTGATCCAGGCTGATGAGAACTACTGGTCGCTGCCTGCGACCGTCGCCGGCACTGCTGCTCCCAAGCGTGCCGCACGAAAGAAGTTGCTGCCCACTCTAGAGGGCAGCGAGACTGCTGATATCCCTTCTGTTGCTTCTGCGGCCTCAGATGGTGAAGAGACTGAACTGGACGAGGATGACAGTCCAGTGCCAGCCGCGAGTTCTGTTGCCGCGGCTGGACCAACTCCCCGTAGAGCCTCCAAGAGGCTATCTCGTGAGGAACCAGAGGTTGATGCTCTGGAAAACCCTGAGGCCACGAAGCGTCGCAAACCTGCTACGGGCGCGACCTCCTCCGTTGCCAGGCGTGCTTTCAAAGCCACCGCCTCTGCTGAAGAAGACATGGGTCCCCACTCTGGTAATTTCTGTTGTCTTGTCATCTTGAATGCTTATTCTTTTTCCTCTACTGACACGCAAAACTTCTGCTCGTAGATTCTGGGACCCAAGGCCTGTCCTCACCGTCAAGCGGTGAACTTATGGCCTTTGTGAAGATGGCTCCAGAGTTAGTAACTTTTCCCTGTGCTTATAATACTTTTATTCTGGCTTATGTGCTTCTTCTTCACACAATGCCCTTGCTTTTTGCAGAAGTGCGGCTAAACCCGCGCTGAGCCTGGAACCGCGGTTGAGCCGCATTTATCACCTGCGGCTCATACCGCCATGGTAGAGGGCGTGGCCACCACTGATGACCTGGCCACGGTCCCTGTTCTTGACACAGCCACCCAAGAGGTGGCTCTGGAGGATAGAACGGATCCCCTTATGATCCAGGACGTGGAGAAGGTCAACCCCTCCTCCATAGATGTAATGGCCAAGGATGCTGATGCGCCAGTGATTGAGTCGCCAGCGGCGGACAGCCTGCGGTCGCCAATTCTGCGTGCTGAGGTTGCTTCTTCCTCCTCCACAAGCCGCGCTGAGAGACTGTCAGAGGCTATCATTGCCTCAAATGACAAGCAAGCCATGGAGCTCCGCAAGGCACTGTCTGACCTGTCTGCGGCTTATAAGGTAAACTTCTATCTCCAGTTATCTGTCTCTAGCCCCCAAGGATCAAGTTTCTTCTTTGACTGTAAAGGGAGACTTGATGCTTCTCTTTTAGCTGTTGATATATACTTACTAACTGATGTACCCTTCGTAGGAGGAACTAAGCTCCATAACAGCTGCCAAACTTGCCTTGGAAAAGCAGCTGGGGGATACTCCCTCTGAACTGGAGAGGCTGCGCGAGCTCCTTGGCCAGCGTGACGCTGAGCTGAAGAAGAGGGAAACCAGGATGGGCGAGCTATCTGATGAAAGCTTCAAGTTATCTGAGCAAGCCAAAGCCACCGAGCTGCGGCTTAAAACTGTTGAAGAGAAGTTCCAAGAGAGGGTCCAGCAGCTGGACCTCCAAGTCAGTGCTCAGAAAGACGCCATTGCTGATGCCAATGAGGACGCAAGGCTTAAGGCTGTTTCCATTGGCGAGCTTGAGAAAAAGTTGAAGAAAGTTTCTGATGCCCATAACCTTGTCCACGCCAAAGTGTGCATCATGACTCAAGAGTTAACTGGTATGTGTTGCGACTCATATCTGCATCTGTTTTCTCTACTATCTTTGCCTGTGTTGTAGAGCTGACGGAGACATGCCTCGATGTAGGTGAAGATGCCAAGGAGCAGCGCGGCAGTACTCAAGAACAGCTGGAGTATATCCGCGATTTTTCGCGAAGAACTTGTGACGCCATGAAATCACTGTCTAAGTGCCTGCTGCCGACCAAGCCAGTCCCCGGTGATTCTGAAGGGCTGCTAAAAGACTGCTTAGGGCGCCTCAGTTCTTTTTGGACTGGAAGGAGTCCTCAGCTCGCACCGGCGCGGCTCATGTTCTTGCTTTGGCCAAGACGTACTATCCTTCTTTTGATGCTGCCAAGGTTGCAAAAGGTAGGCCCTCGAAGAAGGTGGATGGCACCGAACTGACGGCCTCAGAATATGCGACGACTTGGAAGGATATGCGCGGCCACGCGACTGAACTGGTGGAGGGGATAGATCTTGCGACCTATATGGGCAAGTATAATGCAGATGGAAGCAGATGGGAGAAGTTACCCGCTCCGTCATCCAGTGCGGTGATTCCGCAGGAAAAGAACCCCTCTCCAGGCGTATCCAGCTCTGCAGCCCCCAAGCCCGCGACTGAAGAGCCCTCCAGCGAGCCTGCGATTGCTCCTTCTGGCAAGCTTGGTAAGCCGCCTGTTCCTCCTTCCCACCGGCCAAAAGCTGCGCACAAGTGAAGAAGAAAAACAATGGTTTGATGATCTTGGCCCTTAGCGGTCTGTAATAATTGTTAGAATTTATGTGTCATAAGACAATATTATGGTTTGCTTAAGTACTCTTGGCAGTACATGTTTCGACCAATAGGCTGGTCCTTATGATTTGTCTCGGTTTTTCCTCACTTAGGCCCTTGCGCGGCTCAGTATTTCCCAGGTAAAAAGTGCGTGTTCAGGGTCGAGAGCGGCCATGATAGGCAATCAAACTCGATTGACGCCGCACCCCCAGTACTTTGGCCGCATAGTGCAAGTCGCATCCAAGAGAGGTTGAGTATAATCACGATAAATGCCACTTGTTTGGCGATCCCAAGGAATAGGCCGCGCTAAAAAGCTGCCGCACCCCCAAGGGACCAATGATTAAAAAATAAAAGACTCACAGCTCAATTGGTAGTTTGAGATGCTTTATTTCAGAATCATTATATGATACATAGGGTCGGTCGCGCCTAGGTGGCGACCAGAAGTGATGCTTGGGTCGGTTGCGCCTAGGTGGCAACCAGAGATGTTACATGGGTCGGTCGCGCCTGAGTGGCGACCAGAATGATGCTTGGGTCGGTTGCGCCTAGGTGGCAACCAGAGATGTTACATGGGTCGGTCGCGCCTGAGTGGCGACCAGAATTGGGTCGATCGCGCCTAGGTGGCGATCAGAAGTGTCATTGGGTCGGTCGCGCCTGAGTGGCGACCAGAATTGAAATTTTTAGCCCTGAGTGGCCAGCTTGATGATGTAAACTCTTAATAATTTTGCTGCGGCTGCTGATGGCAACTCGCGACGCCTGGGATGTGTCCTTATTGGCAATGGCTCGTAGCCTTTGACTTCCTTGCCTCCCTTGCGGCCGTAATCTGAAGTCGCAAGTCAGGCAGGTGCCTCTTGGCCTTCACGATGTCATCAAAATTCTCCTGCGACTCGCGCATGGGCGCGCTCTCTGCGATGCAAGCTGCTCTGGCTATGGCCTTGTCGCCCTCTTCGCATTCTTGAGCTATTCTTTTGTCGCCATTGATGGTGATGACTCCCCTAGGGCCTGGTATTTTAAGCTTTAGGTACACATAGCACGGCCTAGCCATAAACTTTGCGAATGCTTCTCTGCCAAACAGCGCATGATATGGGCTCTGGAAATCTACAACCTCGAACCAAATGTACTCGCTCCTGAAGTTGCTTTGTGTCCCAAAGGCGACCTCCAAGTTAACTCGCCCCAATGGCTGAGCTGATATGCCTGGCACGACACCATGAAACGTTGTTCTTGATGGGTGTAGCTGCTTTTCTTGAAGGTTCATTCTTTTGAAGGTTTCATAGTATAATATATTGATGCTGCTGCCTCCATCCATCAGTACTTTGCTCAACTTGTACCCTGCGACTTGAGGGGCAACCACCAGCGCGAGTTTTCCCTCTTCATTTATTTCTCCTGGGTGATCCTCGCGGCTCCAAACTACTGGTTGCTCGGACCACTTTAGCCACTGTGGGACGGCTGGTACTATGGCGTTAACAGCCTGATTGCGTCGTCGCAGCTTTTGTTCCCTCCTTGAAGTATTCACCACAATGGTATGATACTGACCCAACTGTTTTGGGAACTGTGGCTGATCTGGCTGCGGATTTGGGACGGCGTTGTTGCTGTTGTTGCCTCCGCCGTGTTTACCTTCCTCGTTGTTTTGATGATTGAAGTTTGTGTTGAGTGGCTGTCCATCCTTCCACTTTTTGTAATGATAACACTGTGCCTTCGTGTGGTTGGGTGGTTTCCCATCTTTTCCTATATGGATGTCGCAGGGGCGGTTGAAAACCTCTTCCAAATTAACTGGGTGAAAATTCCTTCCTCTGCTGCTGCTTTGTTTGTAACGAGTGTTCGTATTTGCGACTAACCCTGAGTTTCCTTCCTCGTTTTTGCGCTTGTTATAACTCGCATTGGCATTGCTAGCTTGCTGTTGTTGAGGCTTGCTACTGGCCTTCTTTCCCTTGCCAGTGTTTTCCTCTTCCTCCCCATCAGATGCGTCCCTGGTTTTATCCGAGCTAGCATACTTGTTGGCCGCCGCCATTACCTCGCTTAGGCTCTTGACTTTATCCTTCATGCGACCTAGTTTGTGGACTAGCGGCTCAAATTTGCAATTTTTCTCCATGACAAGGACTGCTGAACTGGGTGGTATGTTATCTGAGGAATGTATGATCTCTGCGACCCTTCTCATCCAGTGGCGACTCGACTCGCCTTCCTTCTGTACACAACGCTCAAGGTCCTCTATGCTGCAGAGTCGCTTGCATGTTCCTTGGAAATTCTTGATAAAAGCTTCCTTCATCTCATCCCAAGAGTTTATTGAATTTGGTGGCAAATTTTGTAGCCATATGTGGGCTGCGCCTTCTAACATCATGTTTAGGTAACGTGCGCAGATCTCTTCGGATGCATTTAGGATGCTCATGCCCATCTCGTAATTGTTGAGCCAAGTAACAGGGTCCATGCTGGCGTTGTAGTTGGCGACCTTGCGAGGCCCTTTGAAATCTGCAGGAAACGGTTCAGACCTGATTCTTTCGCTGAAACAGACTGGGCCTTTGAGTCGCGACGATAGGTTGGACGAAGCTGGCCTTCCTATTGGATTGGCCGCCGCGCGCGGCTGCACAATCTCTATGGGTTGAATTTGCTGAGGTTGATTTTGAGCCGCAGGTTGATCTTCCCTTTGTCGCCTAGCCGAACTCGAGGTCGCAACGTGTGGCGACTCCGCGTGGATGCTTCTCTCCGCCGTTGCTCTGCTATTGTAAGGGGTGGAGTGCAGCCGTCCTGCGTGTTCGGACATATTCGCCTGCTGTATTACTGCTGTGCTCAGCATCTCAATGGCGCGCCGTGCCTCTCTGTCCATTGGCGTGTTTCCTGCTGGCGCTAATCTGGCCAAGATGTTTGTGGCTGCAAAGAGATTCTCCACTGGGCTAACATAATGCCCTTGCGGCGTGTGGAACCTTTGAGGCTGCTGTGGCGATTGCTGAACAAAGGTTGGCTGCGTCAATGGCGGGGGCATCATGGCCCTGTTGTTAGCCTGTACTATGGCCCTTGATCCAGGTATCTCTGCTACTCTTGGTGCTGCGAAAGATGGAACCGCTGGTACGATTGATGGTACAGCGATTGCTTGAACCGCGGGCGCAGCTAACGGGGCCACGGACCGCATAACCATGGCAGATGGTGCCATGTGTGCGGGTACCGCGACTGAAGGTTGTGCGACCCCTGACCATGCGACCGGGTGCGCCGTGTTGGTGGCGACTGATGGGATCGTGTTGGTGGCGGCTGACGGGACCGCAATTGCTGGTTCAGCGGTAGGTGATTGGAACAGCTCCATAGGGTTTACTGTTCCTGGCTGCAGGCGACTCGCGTGGCGTCTGTGTGGCAAGGTGGCCTGTATTCCTTGCAGAGTATTGGTTTCCTCGATGAGTCGCAGTTGCTCCTGTTGGAGGCGCTGTTCCTCACGCGCCAGCCTGGCTCTCTCATCTGCGATTCTCTGGACTTCATCATATAGCCCGATCCTGGTAGCCTCCAATTCTGTCACCCTAGCAGCCGCGTTAACCGCAGATATTGGCGTAAACAACACGCTTCCCTGTGGCGGCGTGACCGCTGCGTTGGGGGTTACCCTTGACCCTGATTCCGCAGGCGCGACTCCAGGTGGAGTCTCTCTGTTTGCGACTCCTGAGGCCGCGACTCCTGGCGTCATCGCAGCGGATGCCGCGACTCCTGATGCGTCTAGCGCGGCTTGTTCTGCTGCTTCCGGCGGTGTGGGGGCTAAGCTGCCTGGTGGCATGCCCAGCCCTTCGTCTGCTTCTGTGGTCCTGTAGACCCCTTCAACGTGCCGATCTTCTACAGAGGGCGAGCCACTATCCACAGGGCCTCCGCATAGCCTTTCCTCAAGGACATACTCAATGGATTGGCCTTCTTCGTCTTCGAGAGGCAGCGACTCGTAGTTGATAGATTCTTCTTCTTGGTCCACTGTTACCGCGACTCCTTCTTCTGAGTCGCCATGTTGCGATGGATCCTCTGACTCGCCGCCAATGAAGCCGACGAAGACGTTGATGGATCCAAAGGGGATGACGTGGCCGGTCTCCAAGTAATCTGCTTCCGGCCCCCAGCTTGAATCGTCGATGAGGGGTGTGCCATTGACCGTGATGATACGGCCAACAACAAGATCTTCAGCTCCCTTCATGGATCCTGCGCGGAACGTGACGCTCTTGACCGCAGGCCCCACGGTGGGCGCCAACTGTCGTGGGTTTGTCACGTCAGGTGTCATAGATGACTTCGTAGGTGTGGGATTATGCGAGTCAAGCATCTCCGAGCTTGGGATCGCAGGAACAAAGATCAACACAGATTTACCCAGGTTCGGCCCCCTCAATGTGAGGTAAAAGACCTACTTCCTGCCTACCCTAGATTGGTATTGATATGATAATCGAGGTGTTACAATGGAGGCGATCCGATCTGGTACTCGCCGTATGAGCTAGGGTTTGGGGCTTGATAGCTTGACCCGCTCTAAGTCCTGCGAGTCCTCTTTATATACACAGAGGCTCGCTAGGTTACAAAAGGAAACTTCCCCCATAAGGAATACATCCACAGAGGCCTACTCGGAGACTACTTGGTCTTCACGTCCTCGGGATATGTCTTCTAGATCTTTCCCTTATGGCGGTTCAATATTGGGCTTGCTCCCAAGTGGGCCTTTGTCCGTGCGAGTAAGTTAAGTCGCACTGGGCCGCGGGTTAATCCAGAAAGTATTCCCCCGACAACTGGTCTCAAAGTGAATTTCCAGAAATCAATGATGGTACCTCTAAACTTAAGTGATGAGCGAGGAGAATACTTTATCAGAACACTTAACTGCAAGAAAGGAGATCTTCCATTCACTTATTTAGGACTGCCTTTGGGTACTACCAGACCATCTGTTTAAAGTTTGCTTCCCATTGTTCAAGACGTTGAAAGAAGACTTTGTGGGATTGCTAATTTCCTAACATCTGCTGGAAAATTGGAAATGGTAAAAACCGTGCTAGCATCAATGTCTGTCTTTGCAATGTGTACCCTGGATGTGCATGGCGTAATCAAGAACCAGCTAAATAAATATATGAGGCAATGCTTGTGGAGAAAACCTGAGCTTGATGATAAGAGACCAGCCATGGTGAAATGGACGACAGTTTGCACACCAAAGGAGCAAGGGGGATTGGGAATTATGAATATTGAGGTTCAAAACAAATCCCTACTTCTAAAAAATCTGCATAAATTTTATAACAGACTAGACATACCATGGGTGAAGCTGGTCTGGAGCACATATTATGCGGAGGAGTCTGTGCCTGGTGAGCAATTGAAGGGGTTTCGTGTGCAGAGAACAAAAAAATTCCTACCGACGATACCCACAACTAGCCAAGATCTATCTATGTAACATGTAAGTAACAGAGAAGTTTCGATGACATACCCTTGTAGACCGAAACGCGGGGATTACGCTCCCGCACAAGCGTTGTTGAGGAAGACGACGTAGCCGACCTCAAGGTCATGTAGCACTTGACGTGTCGGTGATGACCTCCAGATCACGACGATCCTCGCGACAAGTGCCCCAAGTGTTGCACCTCGTAGTACTCGCACACATACGGTGCTTGACAACGACTCCCGACTCTATGATCCAGCCGAGGTTGCGGAAGTAGATCTTCTGGACTGGAATTTCTGCAGCACGATGGCGTGCCGCAGAGAAGATACCTCTCACGAGCACAGCCTTAACTTGGGGCCGCGCAGAGAGAGAGAGAGAGAGAGAGAGAGAGAGAGAGAGAGAGAGAGGAGGTGGCCTAAGAGGTGGCGCAGGAGGTGGGAGTCACCTACCAGCTTTCTGGAATTAATCTTGTGTTTAAATCCCTCCTATGCCCCCCTTTATATAGTAGAATTGGGTGTACCATGCCAATTAGTTAAGCAATGTGGGACTAAAGGTTGAACCAACCTTTGCTAGCCAAATTGGGCATATGGGGTGCGGCCAAGAAGGCCCATGCGCACCCCAAGCCTCCCTCTGGTGCGGTTTGCCCTATATGGGCCTCTCTCCCTTCGGGAGAGGCCCATTAGGTGGATTGCACCTCTAAATCCGAATTTAATCATTATTAAATTAATATATTAATTCATATAATTAACATATTATTTAATCTCCCGGCACTTCGGAACTTTTTTCGGTCCATTTCTGTGACTCCGGAACCCTTCCGGATCACTCCGAACATCTTCGGACATTCCCGGAACCCTTCCGGTTTTCTCTTCTCTATTCTTCGGTAATTCCGACAAATCCAAAATGATCTCCTAGCGTCGTCAAACCCTTAAGTTTGTTACCCTACGGTTCGGGAACACTCCAGACATGATTAAGACTCATTTCCAATCAATGATCATCAGAGGGACCTGGATGCCCATAATGACCCCTGTGCATTCCACGAATAAATATCACTTGAACCTTAACATACATATCCTATCCCTTTGTGTCACGATACTTAGTTTGTCCAAGACATGATCATCGGTATCCTGATACCTTAGTTCTATCTCGTTACCGACAAATACATGTTATCTCGTTCACATGATCACACATCCCGTGACCTAGTCACGTGTTTGCAAACTTTGATGTGATCTCACCGAGTGGGCCCTAACTAGTATCTCTCCGACCTTCGGATGCACAAATCCCGCTCTTGATACATACGCCTCAACCTATTCCTTCGGATACCTGATGTGCGACACCTTTATTGCCACCCTATTTAAGATGTGACGTTTGATGCAATCAAGGGCAACCCTCGAGATATAGTGATTAAATATGATCTCACGGTCTAAGGATTAGATTACTATGTTTCTAACTTTCATGACGCTGAACATTGATCACGTCATAATACTTATGTTGGGTATGTCCATCACATCATTCACCTAATGATATGACTCCATTGTCAACAGACATAAATGTCACATGATCGGGAAACCTCGGTCATCATCGACCAATGGACTAGCTAAACAGAGGCTGCTAGGGACCTGGTTGTTTACATACCACACGTGTATTAATGTTTCCGCTTAATACAGTTATAGCATGGTATAAAACTAATTATGAACATATGTGAGATATGAAAATAATACATTTATTATTTGCCTATAGGGCATATATCCTTCAGCAATATGTTGGACCCTTTTGGTGGAAAACTCACTTGAAGCTTTTGGATAATTTCAAATGATTGGCTAGATGCAATGTGGGCAGTGGGCGAACTGCATATTTTTGGCATGATCTTTGGCATGATTCTTGTTGAGCCATTGTTTCCCACATCTCTATTCTTTTTTAAGAGACACTCAGATCTCCATCTTCTATGTGGTTCAGTTGGAGTTCTTGGAGGATCATTTCTTCTTGCCCTTGTCGAATCAAGCAATATCAGGAATTTCTTCTACTTGAGTTATTTGGGAGACTTGTCAACAAACTATTCAGTTGGGACATGATGACTCCTGGAGCTACATTTGGGGTAATGGAATTTTTTCTAGCCAAAAAGCATACAGAGCAATGGTTGGCATAAAGCCCGCTCCACCTCACTTTTCATGGATTTGGAACAATTCTTGCCAAGTGAAACATAAAGTCTTTTTCTGGCTACTCTTACACGACAGACTGAATACAAGAAATCTGCTAGCCAGAAAAAACTTTGTACTTCAAACTTATGAGTGTGCTACTCTCCAGTGTAACACGCAAGAGACTTTGGTTCATTTGTTCTGGTCTTGCCCTTTTGCTTCCCAATGCTGGGACTACATTACTGCTGGAAGCATTTGAAGATATGAAGAGGAAAATTCAGAAGCCTTTCTTCATGGAGATAATTATACTTGCTGCTTGGGGTATTTGGATAGTCAGAAACAACAAAATCTTCAAAAGCAAGACGCCAAGTTTTGAAGAATGGAAAGTTGTCTACATGAGTGAACTGAATTGGCTGAAGTACAGAATAAGAGCAAATATGCTCAGGAGTTTAAACTTTGGTTGCAAGTACAACCTTAGAAGTTTTTGAAGCTTTTTTGATTTTTTTTTGCTCCTCCCTCCACTCGACACATGCTCCCATTGTAAATACCCATTTATATATATATATATATATAAATTTGCAGTGGGATCTTTTCCCACTGTTACAAGCTTTAAAAAAAACAATGCTCAATACCATCCCCCACGACAGATCTGGAACCTTGCAAAAGCCAAGGCGTGGCGCAGCGAGAGAGCACGTGTCAACCGAGGTCATAGCAGGGAGCTAAAAGTATACCATCATAGCGCCATGACAAAGTTGCGCCAGGGTCGGAGTAGACCACCGCAGGCCAGGAGCCACACCACCCACGGGATAGGAGGTAGCAGCGCCGTACCTCCAGGACCGCCATGCCGTCGAAGAGGAACCGTCGCCGCTGGGGAGACGGAGAAGCTTCCGGGCCGACGCGGCCTTGCCAAGCAAAAGAGGCCGGCAGAGCCCAAGCTCCGGGCAAGGAGGAGCACCTGCAGTGAGCCTGTCGATGGCTAGCAATGTCACCTGCGAGGGAGGCGAAGACAGACGAAGTAGGGGAGAGATGGAATCTGGGACTCGAGTGGAGGGAACCCGCGCGAAAAATCGGGTCTAAAGGATCAGTGTATGATGAATATGGGGGGGTGAATAGGAGTTTATAAGAATACAGAGTAATTGAAACGTTTCATTTGGTACCTCTTCAAGCATATGTGGAGTATAGTCTGCAGAAGCATACAACATGAATAAATACATAGCATTATGAGTATGGATTGATGGTGCAGTGCACTAAAACATCATAGGGTAATAAGGTAATACGTGTTTCAAACCCACTGGAGAGTACGGAACATGAAGAGACCATTTTTCAGGAAGATATGAATTTAGTTGAAAACGTGCTTGAATATGGTCACTCAATGTTCATCTTATGTACTCTCGGAGCAGTTACGTGATGCCAGCATAGATGATGTCAAGATCACTAGGTTAGACATCTTCATGCAATTGTTCACGCAGTCACATGATGCTAGCAATATGATCTTCGGGATCATGAGGAGAGGCATTCCTCAGGTAACTATCCAAAAATTAACATTAGGCACAGTGACAAGGGAATACCCAACCGGGTAGGCCTAAGGACCCGAGTTGAACCACAAAACCAGGGAGGCTCACGAGCTGGATACAACCGTTTCTCTATGATGGGCTCACGGTACGCTTGGTGGGATGAATCGAGATGGACCGGGTCCTTCTATAAGCTGGATAAGAAGATAAGGAAGCTTGACGAGAAAGATACGAAGACGTAGCATAGCTGACTAGATTTCTGTTCCGGTGATATTTATAGGCGTTCGGAATATCTAGTTGTTGGGTAAAGGTGGTTGTATACATATCAGAGTAACCACTAGTCTTTATCGGAAGTTTTTCTCAACTAAGCTTGTCCTCTTCAACTTGTGTTGTGCGTGTATCATTAATACCCTAGAGTTTCAATAATGGCCTTAGATGATTCATGATAAGAGAATGACGGAACTAAAATTTTGTTGCAATTTTTGCCGTTTTAGTTCATAGTGCTTAAGATTTAGTTCATAGTGCTTAAGATATCATAAGTGCATATTTCCAATGATAAATGAATGCTGGATCAATATCTTTGATGACCCCTCAAAAAATTATAAAAATGTATACACTCCTATCAAATGTAATTTCTATTTTTATGAATCATAGGTATTTCATACTAATGTTGGGGGTGTCGCTTATCAGGAACTTATCGGTCGATCCAAAATAAGGGGTAAATCAGCCAGTTTATCGAAATGTCGTCCGATTTATCGGCATATCGGCCGATTTATCTTATCGGTCAGACACCGATAAGCGATAAATCGGCCAATTTATTGAAATATCGGCCGATATCTTGAATAGTGTGTAGTACTATTAAGAGGAGAATTTGGCAAAGCAGAGGAAAATATAACATCACAAATTTCCACGAAGTTTGCCTTTCAAATACACTAAAAATATCCAAATTCAATCTTATAAACATACCTGGTACCTCTGAATGTTTCATCGCGGAACCTCCGACCATGTGAGTTTGAGAGACTAGCAGAGTCCTATTTTTTATGCATCTCTATTTATGTTGGCACTACCGAGTTCGGTATGTTGTCGGAACCACCGACCCTTCATAAACTCAGTGTAGTAAAGTCTTTTGTGTAGGGTCGTAACTTGGGAGTCAAATTCGTGTGGTACCTCCAAGCATGGACCTTTTAGAGAGTTTTAGCTCTATGCCGAACTGTGATTTTGATGGTGTTCTCTTCAAGTTGGTACCCCCAAGGTGATTCTCAAATCGGTACACCCGAGCATTCACATTTTCACGATAGAAACCATCCATCGTACCTCTCTGATACCTCCTAAACATTTTGATCCGTATCTCCAAGATTCACTTTTCCCACCCATTAATTCAAATCGTGTACATGCTTAGTACCTCCGGGTTTAACCATCTGGTACCTCCGGGCTAGTTACCTTTTCCAGTAACAATCGGATTTATGCGTGTGGCTATAAATACCGCCACGTTTAAAGGAGAATATGTTTTTAGCAGATTTCTTAGAGAAGAGAGAGAGTCTTTGTTGACCATACCTTCTACTCCTGTCGAACACCTAGATCTGAACCTCCATTCCATATTTGTGAGATATAAGGTGCTTATTGAAGCCATACCTTTGCCATATCTTTGTGAGGGCTTCAAGATCCAAGTTTTAACCAGATGTCGTTACTTCTTGGAGGTGTGCCCTCCTAGCTAGCTAGAGAGTCACACTTGGAATTAAACCTTCATGGTGCTTGGTGAAGGAAGAGTGTCACTAGTGGAAACCATGCCTTTGGTCCAGACCCCAATTGGGATCTAGTCCCGGATTGCGTTTGAACCCGGACTAGAGGAGGGCACTAGTCCCAGTTCAACGATTACGATGCCGCAGAGGACTAATCCCGGTTCGAACGGGACCTCTAGTCCCGGTCCGTATTACGAGCCGGTACTAGAGGTGTCTCGCACGGCAGGGCCATGTGCAGGAACCTCTAGTCCCGGCTCGTAATACGGACCAAAACTAGAGGTCCTCTGTTCCTATAAAAGCAGCCCTTGCTCACCCCTCTCCTCTGTTTTTTTTCCATTCTATAAGGTTAGAGGTGTGTGCTAGTTTGTTGTTTTTTCCTATGCATAAGAGGTGTTCGATGAAATGCCCGATCTAGCTAGCTTCGTTCTCCTTTGTTCTTCACCACCGAGCTCGAGTTTATCCCCATTTTATTGAAGTGTTCCAAGAGGTTAGCAACTAAACCCTTTCATCTTTCATTAATAATTTTAGCATCGTGATTGCATTTGACATACTTACATAATGCAGATGAGCCGGATGTACGCTGACCGACGCTCTAACGAGTACATGCAAGGCGTGCGTTCTTTTCTCAACGTGGCTGAGGCAAACACGCGGAATGGTTTTATGTGTTGTCCATGCCGTAACTATCAGAATGCGAAGGATTACTCTTGCTCACAAACCATTCACATCCACCTGATTCAGTTTGGTTTCATGTCCGGCTATAATTGTTAGACCAAGCACAGAGAAAGAGGGGTTATGATGGAAGACAACGAAGAAGAAGAGAACGATGACAACTACATGTGCCCTGAATACGGTGGTAATGCAAGGGGGAAGCTGAAGATGAAGAGGTACCAGATGAGCCTATCATAGATGATGATTTACGTCGGGTCATCGTTGATGCACAGACCGAAGCAGAAAGTGCACTTGAGAAGTTGAAGTTGGAGCGCATGTTAGAGGATCACAAAAAAAGTTGTACCCAACTTGCGAAGATGGCAACACAAAGCTCGGTACCACACTGGAATTATTGCAATGAAGACAGAGAATGGTTTATCTGACAAGGGATTTGGGAATTTACTGAAAATAATGAAGCAAAAGCTTCCAAAGATAACGAATTGCCTGACAGTACGTACGAAGCAAAGAAGGTTCTTTGCCCTCTAGGATTAGATGTGCAGAAGATACATGCATGCATTAATGACTGCATCCTCTACCGCGGTGAGCAGTACGAGAATATGAATGAATGCCCGGTATGCGGTGCATTGCGGTATAAGATCAGACGAGATGACCCTGATGATGTTGAGGGCCAGCCCCCCAGGAAGAGGGTTCCTGCCAAGGTGATGTGGTACGCTCCTATAATACCACGGTTGAAACGTTTGTTCAGAAACAAAGAGCATGCCAAGTTGTTGCGATGACACAAAGAAGACCGCAAGAACGACGAGATGTCGAGACACCCGGCTGATGGGTCGCAGTGGAGAAAAATCGATAGAGAGTTCAAGGAATTTGCACGTGACGCAAGGAACTTAAGGTTTGGTCTAAGTACGGATGGGTTTAATCCTTTTGGGGAGCAGAGCAGCAGTCATAGCACCTGGCCTGTGACTCTATGTATCTATAACCTTCCTCTTGGTTGTGCATGAAGCGGAAATTCATTATGATGCCAGTGCTCATCCAAGGCCCGAAGCAACCCGGCAACGACATTGATGTGTACCTGAGGCCATTAGTTGAAGAACTTTTACAGTTGTGGCGTGATGAAGGGGTACGTGTGTGGGATGAGCACAAACAGGAGCCATTTGACCTACGAGCGTTGTTGTTTGTAACCATCAATGATTGGCCTGCTCTTAGTAACATATCAGGACAGTCAAACAAGGGATACAATGCATGCACGCACTGTTTAGATAAGACTGAAAGTATATATTTAGGTAACAAGAATGTGTACCCGGGGCATCGTCGATTTCTTCCAAGGCAGCATCCCGTAAGAAAGAAAGGCAAGCATTTCAAAGGTGAGGCAGATCACCGGACGAAGCCACCCCTCCCTACTGGTGATGTTATATATGATATGGTCAAGGATTTAGAAGTAATCTTTGGAAAGGGTCCTGGCGGACAGTCTGTTCCGAATGACGCTAACAACCACGTACCCATGTGGAAGAAGAAGTCTATATTTTGGGAGCTACCCTATTGGAAACTCCTACAGGTCCGCTCTGCAATCGACGTGATGCACGTGAAAGAATCTTTGCGTGAACCTGCTAGGCTTCTTGGGCGTGTATGGGAAGACAAAAGATACGCCGGAAGCACGGCAGGACCAGCAACATATGAAAGACCCAGACAACCTGCATCCAATGAAGACGGATAAAGGACGTCTAAGTCCTGCTAGCTACGCTCTTACCAAAGAAGAGAAGGAGATATTTTTTGAAGTCCTGAGCAGTATGAAGGTCCCGTCTGGCTTCTCGTCGAATATAAAGGGAATAATAAATATGGCAGAGAAAAAGTTCCAGAACCTAAAGTCTCATGACTGCCACGTGCTTATGACTCAATTGCTTCCGGTTGCATTGCGGGGGCTTCTACCGGAAAATGTTCGACTACCCATTGTTCAGCTATGTGCGTTCCTCAATGCAATTTCGCAGAAGGTAATCGATCCAGCCATTCTAGGAAGGCTACAGAAGGATGTGGTTCAATGTCTCGTTAGTTTTGAGTTGGTGTTCCCACCATCCTTCTTCAATATTATGACACATCTCCTAGTACACCTGGTCGAAGAGATTATCATTTGGGTCCTGTATTTCTACACAATATGTTCCCCTTTGAGAGGTTCATGGGAGTCTTGAAGAAGTATGTTCATAACCGTGCTAGGCCAGAAGGAAGCATCTCCAAAGGCTATGGAACAGAGGAGGTCATTGAGTTTTGTGTTGACTTTATTCCTGACATTAAGCCGATTGGTCTTCCTGAATCGCGACATGAGGGGAGACTGAGTGGAAAAGGCACTCTAGGAAGGAAATCAACAATATGTAGGGACGGGCATTCTTTCACACAAGCACACTACACAGTTCTACATAATTCCAGTTTGGTGGCTCCGTATATCCAGAAACACAAGAATATTGTACGCTCCAACAACCCGGGGATGGACTCCTTGATTACAAAGGAACACATGGAGAATTTTGGCGGTTGGTTGCAAACACATCTCAACAATGACAACACTGTCTCAGATGAGCTGTACTTGTTGTCTAGGGGACCATCTTCGACTATTTGGACTTTCCAAGGGTACGAGATAAATGGGAATACATTTTACACGATCGCCCAAGATAAAAAGAGCACCAACCAAAACAGTGGTGTCCGCTTTGATGATTCAACAAACAACAATGGGCGAAAGGTCACATATTATGGTTACATAGAGCATATATGGGAACTTGACTATGGACCTTCTTTTAAGGTCCCTTTGTTCTGGTGCAAATGGTTCAACCTGAAAGGCGGCGGGGTAAAGGTAGACCCATTGTACGGAATGACTACAGTGGATCTCAAGAATCTTGCGTACGACACCGAACCATTCGTTCTAGCCAATGATGTGGCTCAGGTTTTCTATGTGAAGGACATGTCTACCAAACCGAAAAAAAGAAAAGATAAGCAAGCGAATACATCAGCCGATGAGCCAAAGCGCCACATAGTTCTTTCAGGGAAAAGAAACATCGTGGGAGTGGAGGACAAGACAGACATGTCAGAAGATTACAATAAGTTTCATGAAATTCCGCCCTTCAAAGTGAACACTGACCCAAGCATCAAGTTAAATGATGAAGATTGTCCATGGTTACGGCGCAATCAGAATAAAGGGACACACACGAAGAAAAAGTGAAGACTAGATAGGGATGTTGTTGGTGATGTGTAATAATGTATTAAAATTTTATGTAACTGTATTCTGAAAATTCTAAACACTGAAGAGAACAAAACACATGGTTCCCCTGCATACAGCCCAACGTGGCTCGTGAGTGCCCGCATATCAAATGCACCGTTGGACGTTGCAGGGAATCCGAATGCTTCGTATACCAAAATGAACTACAATGAGTAGACACTGAGTGCTGAACATGTCCGGGGGGGGCTATATATAGGGTCATGTGGCTCACGAAGTGGTCGTGATAGTGCTGATCCAACAGCTCACAAGCCCTCAAAAGAAACACACCCCTAATCCAACGTCTCACAAGCGCTTGAAAGAAACACACGATCCGTGTGCTTCTTTAGTCCCGGTTGGTGACCGGGACTATAGGTGGGCTTTGCGGACACGACTCGTGTGAGTCACGTGTCCTCCCCCAGCGCTGCCCTGGCCACGTGTCCAACCCCAGCGCTGCCCTGGTCACGTATGTGTCCGACCCCAGCGCTGCCCTGGTCACACGTGTCCTACCCCAACGCTGCCCTGGTCACACATGTCCTCCCCCAGCGCTGTGACCTCGAGATCTATATGTAGTATTGTCGCCGACGGGGTAAATCCTAAGCCACGAAGGCATCGTATCCACGAGATGGATCCGCCACCCCCGCCGCAGCGCCTTCTGGACCAGGTCGAGCGTGCTCGGCAGAGCGCGCTTGGGCACTACCGCGGGAGCCTATCCCGCCGTATGCCCACGAGCCCGGCGTGGAGAGGAATACCCTGCTACCGGCCTCCTGCTCCGGTGCCAGAGGAGGTGTGGAGGACGTACGAGCGCGTGTGGTCCGACGTCCCTGACCCCGACGAGGATGCGTACGCCGCAGGGGTAGCGTGGGGATCCGCGGCCGCATACGGCGACTTGGCCGCCGCACCTCCACCAGCCGCCGCCGCACCTCCCGACGAGGAGGAGGATGACGACGACGACTTCGACTGGAGTGACCATGGGGAAGAGGGCGGCGGGCCGCAGATGCAGGAGGCCATTGAAGCCTCCTTGCAGTACGTCCACGATGACCGTGTCCAGCGAGCCAGGACTTCCTGCCAGCTCAAGGCGAAGGAGGCTTCCGAGCTGGCTTGGGCGCTAAAAGACTCATCCTCCATGGCTCGTGCCCTACGCCGCAAACGTGCGCGCGAGAACCAGGCGGCCGCGAACGGGGCTGGCTCCTCCCGCCGTTCCCCCTAATCCTACGGCCTCTGATCCAGCAAGTCTGTTTATGTAGTAATGTAACTGTTAGTGATGTGTAATAATGTATCCTTTTATGTAACTATGTGGGATGTTGTTAAGGATGTTTTTAAAATAAAGAGATGATTATTACAAATTCAATCAATATTAGTTAATGCATTTTTTAATTGAAAATAGCAAAATGGTTAATAGTTTGAATAGTTAGAATAATTATTTTAGAAAACAAAAATGGTTTTGGATTAGTTATTCAAATTCAAACACTTTTCATGTTGAAATTTTTGTCAGATTCAAAAGTATGCACAAGTTATTCAAACACTTTTCAAATTCACACTTTTGGGCATTTGCGCGATAAAATTCAAAATTTGGGCCCTTGAACGCAAAAAACAGACCTCTAGTACCAGGTGAAGCCACCACCCGGGACTAGAGGTGCATTTGCGCGCGCTGGGGGGGGGGTGGCACGCGAAAATACCTCTGGTCCCGGGTGGTGGCTCCACCCGGTACTAGAGGTTGCCCTCTAGTACCGGCTCGTGGCTCCACCCGGGACCAGAGGTCCGTGGGTATAAATACCCAGGCCTCAATCCCGGCCCGAGCCACCAGCCGGGAAGCACCAAATCGAGGCAAAGCCCTGGCCTAATATCTCGTCGCGCCGCCGTCGCCGTCCTCCGCGCCGTCGCCTCCTCGATCCGCCGCCCGCGCCCTCCTCCGCGCCCGCTGCCGTCGCCTCCTCCGCTGCCGCTCCCACCTCCTCTGCCGTCGCGCCCGAGGCCCTCTGTGGCGCCCTGACCCGACTGCTATACAGTGATACTGTGTCCCCGGTTATCCGATACCACCGGACACACTATCAAAGCATAATAGAGAGATCAAGACTGTGGAACAACTGGCACATCACAGACTCTACGACACAAAAATCATATAGTTCAACTCTTATAATAGAGAAAGATAGCAAATGACAACCAGAGGTCACAGACCCAACATTACAACATGCGGAAGCGAAGTGTGTTGTTCTAAACAACAAGAACCAAATTATGGCCTAAGAGGCCTGCAAATAAACATCCAGCGCCAGCTGTTCCGGGATGTCCCAAGCTGCCACCTGGGAACCCCAGACTACTCGTCGACGTCCACAAAGAACCCACCTTCGAGGGCGGTGAAGTCCTCTCCTGAAAATAAGCAAACGACGTTGAGTTCGACGAACTCGCAAGATTAGGAGCTAATATATGCTCGATGATTGGCTTTCAAGGTTTTATGGCTGTTTTGCATAAAGCTGATTTTATTTCAGAAAACATATCTCAATGGCATCGACTAATCAGATTATTTTGAAAAGGGGTAAGAAGTAACTCTTTCTTTCATTCACCTTTCATCATCAACCATCATCAACCACTATACCTGTTCGTCAAAGGCACCTCCCCGAATCACCCTCAAGGAAGCTCACCTTGCATTTGTGAGTGGTACCTCTAGTACCCAGTTTTTAATCATTCCGTTAAAGTTATTCTATGATCTTACCTTCACTTCCCAAGTCGTCCATAACCGCGGACACGGCTTTTCGAAAAGATTTAACCCTGCAGGGGTGTACAAAGTGGAAGTCCCCGGAGTCCCGAGGGGCTCCAGCTCCTTCGCCACGCGTACCGTCCGGCCCATTACCTGTACAATTAGCTCTCTTCCTTGGAAAGCCGGCTGGGTGGGAGCGGTGTCGACTTCTCCCTCGTTAAGGACTAACCCAGGATCATCAGTGAGGACGAAGCACGAATCATCGACACCATGCCCTGTGGCCACTCATTTTCCTAATGCCACAATCCTCATCTCAGTTCATCCCACCATCTTCACGCACGCGCAAATGGAAGCCCAAACTAGAGGACCCTGGCTAGTCCCGCTCGAGTTATTTAGTCTATGAGGGTTCCTGCAAATGCATAGGCCTCACGCATGGTTGCACGCTCAGTCTTGGTTCAAGAGGTATAGCACTCGCACCTAGGCGACGGGAACGAGACAAAGCACCACAACCACAGTGGCCTCTCATCCCCACCTTTTAGCATTTTATTATCCGTCACCACAATTTCTCCACCATCATTCTCATTTCATCACCTGTTTCCAACATAAACCAACCACCATATAGCTATGCAATTAACTAAGCATGGCTAAGCAGCAACATAGCATAGTAAGTATCTCGGCCAACAATACAATCCTATGGATATTAGGAGGGAAAACATGTATTGGCATCGGAATCTTAATGCAACTATAGGATACTCTAATCCCATAAAATTGACATTTGGAACCGCATGCAATATTATAGTGGAGAAAATATTTGCGGAAATATAGGATAAAACGTGCTCAGAGGGGGGATTACGCTTGCCTTGTTCAACGGAGTAGTCAAACTGCTGGTCGGAGTAATGATGCTCAACTCCGAACTCGTGATCTACCGGAGAGCAAACAACACCGGAAAGCAAAAGCAACAATCAACACATGGCAAATGTGCAATGCATACAAAATGATGATATGACATTTTAGATGCACCCTAGAAGCATTGAACAAGAGCAACAAGTTGAATGGGGTCCCCATTATATTAATTGCATTATTTGGAATAAACCCCATATTTAAACTTAATGATTTTAATTACTACTAGAGCACATTATTGTAATTGTGGTCAATCATGCATGATGTTGATGATTCTGTGTGATTCATATTTTTCTGAACATTTTGGTATATTACACATAATTTTCTGAGGTCCAGAGAAAAAGTTATTACTTTTATTAATTTCCTCTTTTAAATAATTGTTTTCAATTAATTTATTTTCAACAACTATCAAAAGTTATTTCCTCGGATTCGAGAGAGATGGAGGAAGTAGTTGAATCATCGGTGTCGATGTTCCTAAAGGCGTGAGGGGGTCGCGGGAATCATACGCTAGAAGGGAGAAAAAAGGAAAAAGAAGCAGCTGAAAAAAAACAGACCAGCCGGTCTCCAGCCCGGCTGGGCCGGTTGGCAGGCCGGGCAGGCTCCAGAGCCCACCGGCCGCATGGCCGGTTTGGGCTGGCTCCGAGGCCGGGTAAGGGCCCGAGAGCAACGGCCTTGTGGCCGGTTGTTCCGGCTCTGCGACCGGGCTGCTACAGCGAGGAGGAGCTTCGGCGTACGGCGTCGACGGCGATGGGGGCTACGGCGAGGCGGAAGCAAGGGGGGAGAGGGGAAGACGCGCCACAGCACGGGAAGCTCACCGTGAGCTTGTTGGCGAAGTCTGTGGGGCCGGTGACGGCATGGCGGCGGCGTATTTGGGCGGCGGAGCCGCGGCGGTGACGGAGACGAACTCGAGCGGCGTGGTGGATGTACAGCCTCTCGGGTCGATTCCTCCCAGGAGGAGGAAGAGGGGATCACGGCGGCGCTGATGGTTGGGCTCGATCTGCTCGGGGTTAGCTCAAATGGCGGCGACGAGCTTGGCGTGGGCGGCGGCCATGGCGGCCCGTGTGGAGAGAAGAGGGGAGCGAGGCAGGGAGCAGGTGTGCGAGGGGATGAGGGGAGCAGTGGGGTGAGCAGAACAGCTCGGGTGCTCTCCTAGCCACTCGAGCTGCAGGAGGGCGTGGGGGCACGGCGTCGTGCGGGTGCGGCGCGAGCGCGGCTCGACGTGCGTGCGGTCGCTACAGAAAGGAAGGAGATGACGAAATTGCAATTAGGCCCTTGGCAGTTTATTTCCATCACAGATTAGCCCCTGGCTGCATTTTCCTATTCACCGAAAGGTCCTTTTCTGCACTGGATTAAAATACCCAGCACGGTTTTTGAATTATTTGAGGCATTTATACTGTTCCAAAAATTATGTAAATTTTTGGGTAGCCTCCTTATATTGATATGAAGCTCCCCTAATTTTTCCACAATATTTGAAACTCATTTGTTAGGAAAATAAAATAGAAATTGCCCACAGGCAATTTTAGTTTCTCTCCAATTATTTTATTTTACAAACCCAAATAGTTTGCAATTATTTTATTTGGAACTCTTGGAGCTTCCTGGACAATTTGGGAACTCAAGAACAATTGGTTTTGCCAATTTGAGTAACGTATTTGGTTTGTAAATTTTTGGGAAGGATTTGCTTCCTTTGTTTTAAATTTCCATGTGTTGCTTTGTTCAATTTAAGCAATTTAAATGAGCATGCCATGATGCAATGCAATCAAAAGTGGAAATTTTACTCGGGTTTTAAGGTTTCCGAACTTTGGGCTGTTACACCCTCCTCCGCGCCCGCCGCCGTCGCCTCCTCCGCCGCCCTCCTCCGCTGCCGCCTCGCCGTCCTCTCCTCCTCCATGGCCTCGACCGCCAGCCGGCGACCTCGCCCTAGCCTCCTCCGGCCAAAATCCCAAGGTGAGGATTTAGTTTTTTTAGGTAATTTTTTGTGTGTAGTTTAGGTGTTTTTAGGTAGTTTTTTGTTGTGTAGTTTAGGTTTTTTTTTTTTGTGTAGTTTCGGTAGATTTTTTGTGTTGTTTTTTTAGTGTTAGGAAATTTAGTGTTAGGAAATTTAGTGTTAGAAATTTTAGAAATTCAAATTTGCTAAGTGTAGATTTAAATTTGCTAAGTGTAAATTTTGCTAAGTGTAGATTTAAATTTGCTAAGTGTAAATTTTGCTAAGTGTAGATTTAAATTTGCTAAGTGTAAATTTAAATTTGCTAAGTGTAGATTTAAATTTGCTAAGTGTAAATTTTGCTAAGTGTAAATTTTGCTAAATGTAATTTTTTTGTTTTATACCCACTGTGTTTTTAGTTTATTGTTCCAAGGGTATTTTCAATCATTATCATACTATATCGTCTCTTTTGTTCAATTCCTGAGATATCAAGTAACTAATTAATAACTCATTTATTCATTTGTTTGCGGGCAGGATTTGGAAAGATTTCATAAAGATGACATCTGGTGATTTTAAAGAGGAGCTTAGTTTTGTTAATGCCAAGGTAAGTAGTACGAGCTAGGTTCGCGCATCTCTTTAATTCAAATTTCAATACCATCATACCATGCTTGATTATTATTTGATTGAAATCTATTCTCGTAAAGTACTGTGAAAGGCAGCCACTGGGGACCAATTTGTGTGGATACTACGTCTGCGAGTGGATTCGCCGGGAGATCTCTGAGCGGAACCCATCGACATTTCTAGAAGTAAGTGAACAAATATATTCACATTTTTATTTTATTACCATCAATTGTGTTGAGTGTCATTCATAATTTCTGTTATGATGATTGATATGCATATTGATCTCCTTCTTTTATAGATGGGTAGAACGCGGAGGGACCTGCAACCAAAGGACCGCTTTCGACCAATTCAAGAGAAAATTGCGGGATTTTTTATGAACTATGTCATAAACCCAAAGGGAAAATACAATGCCACCGAATAGACGGGCTCTAGTCCCGTCGATGATCATGTAATCGAATAGACGACGGGCTCTAGTCCCTGTTTTATATGATCTCTATGTAATTAATCGAATAGACGGGCTCTAGTCCCGGTTGTGATCTCCATGTAATCAATTAAAAATGATTGAATTCTCATAAAGATTTCTTTTATGAATATTTTGATATGCTATATGTATTTTTCTGATTTATAATTAATTAACCATATATTTTGCAAGATTAATCATAATATTCAATAGGAAACAAGAAAACCAGAAGCCGCCACGTGGGAGAATCTCTAGTCCTGGGTGGGACTAGTGGTCCTCTGCCACGCGTTCTGCCCAGGCCCGCGTGGAGCTCTCTAGTACCGGGTCGTAAGCCACCCGAGACTAGAGGGGGGAGCCTCTAGTCCCGAACCCGGCGTCCCGGGTGGGAATCCGGTACCAGAGGCCCCTACCACCCGGGACTAATGCTCATGTTTCTAGTAGTGTGTTGTGTGATCGCCTCCTTCATGCGATGAACCCTTTTAGTGGTTGGGCATGGTCTAAATGTCCTAGATCAATGAGAAGTAGGTTGAACTTTGTGATCAACAACTTGATGTCCTTTGGACTTTGTTTCCCGGCCTTCTCCAACGAGAACTATCAGAATCTTGGAACACATACTCATGTTTATGATCCTTTTTCCTAACTCATTTAAATACTTGCAATCTACTTTTTTTTTAGAAAAGGGGCAGTCCCAGCAGCAATCTACTTTTCTAGAAGATATATCTTTGTGAAATTGCATGCTTAGGGTGTTTTAGGCAAACCATAAAAAACAACTCGATAAAATTGTCAACCTTTAATGCTTAAATATTTTATCATCGCCTATTCACTTTGTTTAGGTAGATAAATTTGTAGCAACTCCTGCGCGAGTACACTTTATTTAGGTAGATAGTTTTTGGAGCAACTCCTGAGCGACACAACACTACACTAATTAAGGAGAAGTTGAGTACTTCCTGATGTCAACGTCATCTTGTCAATTTTGTCATGCATGCGTGCATAAGTGACTTTCAACTTTTGGGTGTGCCTTTGGACATGCGATTGAAGACATCGATCGATGGATCCCTGCTGGGTGGGTTTTAGCGGAGTGCTTCTCCTTTTTGGCAAAGTTTATCAATCAGTTTAGCTTGCAGCAACACTACTCAAGCACCACAAAGCAAGGGCACGACCGTGGACACACTACCAAAGCAACAACACAGGCTAGTTAGCTGGCTTTTTTCCAACGCGAGATTGCTGCGTGGATGCATGGCATTGATGGTTGTGACCAACTGATCGACGGGTCATCATATCTGGGTACCACCTGTTTTCTTGGTTCAAAGATGTAACAGTCTTTCTCAACGCTGCTACGGCAGTGTCAAAACCGTACATATATATTTGAGTGGTTGTTTGTGTATCCATATGAACAATCGTACACGCGTCAAGGATGTGAAAGTGAGATAATGTATTATCCTACTTATCCCACTTGTCCCATTTTCGCATCCCTAACCCGTGCGTATGTCCTCTAGAGTATTTCCACACGAAAAGTCTGGTCACCTCGGAAGATATTATTATTATTATTTGCATATCCATATTTGTACCGCTCCACGCCATAAGGACGACATGTTATATTTCCAAACTCGACTCTCTTTTCCATGATGATTTTGAAGAAGCGGTCTACGCGGTTCACGACAAGAAGCCCAGTCATTCACGAAGATGACAATCCAAGAAAAACCATTGCTTCATGTTTGGGATATATGTACATGTTAGGATTTAGCTACCTTAGCTTGTAAGGGTGCATCTGCATGATGCAAAGACTGAAAGACACACTAATGATCGATTGTAACGCCTTGCACTCTCACATGTTGTACAACCTAGCTATAGCTTGGTCATGCTTAAAGCTCAAGACATCAAAAACACAACACTCTTGCTTGTGTCTTCTTCTTCCCTTTTCCTTTTTAGTCCAACTCTCTTTTCACACACACGCAGAGCGCGCATGTGTACCATGCATAGTATGATGGAATTGGAATGGAATCATGCATGGATGATGGGTCCATCTTGTTCTTCTCTTTCTTTTGGTTCGGACGTACCTTTACTTTTTAGGTCACCAGCATGAACGCATCTCAGAAAAGTTGATAAAAAGAGCACAGTGGGACGCCAGGGTAGAGGGAACAATGATAGAGCATGCACTGATGCACCTTGGATATAGTTAATTACTGAATCTACTTACTATAAATTTACATTCAATCATTTGAGTCCAAGATCTGCATGCCCTACGTACTTATCAAGTTGGTTACTAGCTTAGCAAGATCGTAAGTTGGACTGGAGGACGTACGCAGGTTGATAGAGTTTGTTGTCCGCCGTACCATTTGTACATGAAACGTGCACGGGTTAGCTCAATTTATTAATTTGTTTCTAGTACCCTTAGTATTAGTATGAGAACCACTCTATGCTTAGAGGTACCCACACACACACACCTAAATGAACAACCACCATACTCATCAAATGCGCACCTATATTTCTTGGAATGGTATCAAAATTCCTATGCATGGAAGGGGGTCAAATAACCGGCCAATTACACGGTCAAAATCGAATAAACTTAAAATACTAACCCATATAAGAAATATTTTTACTTAAAACAATCCGGGTATGTCTCCAAATGTAGGTTTTTAAGAATTCAAACTACATTAGCGAAAGCCAGTCTTTCAAGTTTCTTACGGTTAATCATTCAAAACTCTAGTCACTTCGGAGCCCATTCATGTGTTTGGTTGTGGAGGAGAATGAAACCAACTGATTCCTCTAGAGGAATATACCCGCTAGATGAGGAATGCACTCGTTCCACCGAATCGGTCGAATCGCGTGGAACGCGCGCGCTAACTATCGCCGAAACGCTAATCTCTCCTGAAACAAAAAGCTAACGTATTCTCGCCTAAAACCCACCCGAGGCTAAACTCTCTCTCGCTCTTGTATTCCTCACATCCCGCACCGCCACACACGCGTGCCAGCAGATCGTAGCAAGTGAGGCGCGGTGTCCCGTAGCAGGCGAGCGGTGCCGGCAGCTTGCAGGTAGTACATAGGCCAGCGGCGACGGCGCAAGCAGGGAAGCTAGGCGTCGGGGCAAGACGAGTAGGGCAGCGGCTTCGATCTTGATCGATCTGGTGCGTTCCGTGAGGAAGAGGAATTTCCTAATCCTTCACAATAGCTAATCCTAGATAGTGCTAGATGTGTGTGCTTTGTGTTGGGAACGGCCATGGATTTTGTGCTTGATTAATATTGGGTGCCTATTTTTCCTCTAGATAAATTGTTGTGACAACTCATTATGTGTTGATATCATATCACTATGAAATTGCTTAATGACAATGGTAACCTCGCTCTTCATTAAAAGGTGATTTGAGCCACGTTTATTCCATCTCACACTTCCAACCAAACAGTTTTAGAATGATTCCATTCCACCTCATTGCCTCTACCAAACACCGGAACGGAATGGAACCGTGACATCCATTCTAGTGGAATGTAACCATTCCATTCCATTCCACTTGGTTTCAAAACCAAACACACCCTAAAGTATTAACAAATGTAAACATAATCAATTGATTTGACTTGGTTTTTTTTTTGCTTCAAAACTTTGCAGTGAACACTATGATAATAAGTAGAAAAAAAAGTTCACCCTACATGTGGTAGCACCGTAGCACCAACCACAAGGGCCACAGGATTGTCCACAGAGCTGCCTCCCACACGGCTCCAAGCGAAGCGACTCTTTTCCTTTGGCTTGCGGCCAGCAGCCATGGGCCCGACCTGTCAGTCAGACCTTTGTCCTGTCCGCAGCCGCAGGTGGGGCTTCTCTCTCCTTTTTCACTGTCTTCCACACTGCCTTTTTCTCCACTCACACACTCTCTACTAATCTGTTGCTTCTTTCTTTCGCCGAATTTTGAACGAATCAATGCGCCCCTGATTTCTCCCCAGTAAATGAGCAGCGGCATACGGATTACGGTCGGAATGTCAAGTACTCAAGTATGCTCCTCATCTTCTTCTTCTAGGTTCTAGCTCAGAGCCAGAGGAGCCGCAGAAACCCCATTTCTCGCTCGCATCACCTCCTCCGTCGGAACAGAACAATGGAGTGAAGCAGGATACAGGGCTCCCTTCTTGTGTTCCCCTTCTCTTTCTGAGCTGAGATGAGGATCCGGTCGATTTTGATCCTTTGATGCGTGCCGCGCAAGATCGAGAGGGCGCGCAGCAGCTCAAGTTGCCGGCTTTGCTTCTGTGGGAGTGAGGTTTCAGGAGGGGTTCCATGGCCTCCGCCGCCGCCGCCGCCCTTCTCCTCTACCTCCAGCTGCTGCTCCTCTTCTCACTCTCCGCTGCTCAGCCTGGTGAGTCGCCCTTCCCTCCTTTCCTTTCTCACAAGATTGATTCTTTTGGCTACGAACGATTAGCGCTGCCCCACATTAACCTGCTTGGGTGTCCTAGATTCCAGATTTCTAAGGAGATTTTATTTACATGCTCATACAGCTGATAATCCATTAGATTTCGCCTTCCTATGCAACACATGTATGCTACTCAGTTAGAGGCCCTGCCTTCTTAGTCTTGCCAGCAAAATTTCCCAAATAAAAATCTGCAAATTGGGCTTGTGTTGTATGCAGGTTTCATTAGCTTGGATTGCGGGGGAGCTGACGATTACACAGATGGAATTGGGATCCAGTGGACTTCCGACACCAAGCTGGTCTTCGGTGGACAGACCGCAAACTTGCTGCTCCAGAACCAGCCCCAGAAGCACTACTCAACCCTGAGGTATTTTCCAGCAGACACCAGGAAGTACTGCTACACGATGAATGTGAGGACCAGGACGCGGTACCTCGTCAGAGCTAGCTTCCTCTACGGCAACTTCGACAACAGCAACGTGTACCCCAAGTTTGATCTCTCCCTCGGAGCGACTCCCTGGTCTACGGTCATAATCGATGATGCCGATACGCCGGTGGTAGAGGAGGCGGTTATCTTGGCTGCCGCTCCGACGCTCAGCGTCTGCCTCTCTAATGCCAGTACAGGACAGCCGTTTATTTCTACACTCGAGCTTCGCCAGTTTAATGGTTCACTCTACTATACTGACTATGAGGCACAGTTCTTCCTTGCACTGTCTGCAAGGATAAATTTTGGTGCTGAAGACAATAAATCAGTCAGGTAATACTGTAGTACTTATCTTTTTGAGAAACACCGAGTACAGCTTAGACGCACACCACCACCACACGCACACAGTGCCTACTGTGCCAACATTGTCAATAGCTTCATATCAAGATTGAAAACATGTACTTGTTGTTGCGACCTTCTATCCTAGTGAGTTAGCTGTTCTATGATACGACTAGAGTGTGTCACTGTGTTTTTCCCTTTTTGAGATACGTAACAATATTTGATCACACCTCACTTAGTATCACGAGTTATAAGTTATAACATAAAAAATGTCTTGTTCGATAAAAAAAAAGATAGCTGAAGGGTGCTCTTCTTTCAATTTCTCAGGTACCCTGATGATCCATTTGATAGAATATGGGAATCTGATTCTGTCAGGAGGGCGAATTATCTAGTTGATGTTGCTCCGGGGACTCAAAAAATATCAACCGCAAACCCTGTTTTTGTCGGTACTGAGTTAGAACCACCTGAAAAGGTCATGCAAACAGCAGTGGTTGGGCGAAATGGATCCTTGAACTACCGGCTTGATTTGGAAGGGTTCCCGGCAAATGCATGGGGGGTCTCGTATTTCGCAGAGATTGAAGATTTGGCCCCAAATGATACTAGAAAGTTTAAGTTAGTGGTTCCTGGCATGCCAGCATTCAGTAAACCAACCGTTGATGTGGAGGAGAATGCTCAGGGGAAGTATCGTTTGTACCAACCTGGTTACACGAACATCTCACTGCCATTTGTTTTTTCTTTCGAGTTCAGGAAGACAAATGATTCTTCAAAGGGACCTATCTTGAATGCCATGGAAATTTACAAACATGTCCAGATTACCATGGGATCTCAAGATGGTAAGCAATCGCCCTCAATTTTCTCTTATTTATTGTATAGAATAAAGCTAACCTTGTAGTTACTGTATCATAGAAAAGAAGTGTTTTGACTAATTAAGTGGTTCCATAATATTGACAGCAAACATCATGGCTGCTTGGTCTCACGATATCCACAAGCAGGTTGGGCACAAGAGGGTGGTGATCCGTGCTTGCCAGCATCATGGACCTGGGTGCAATGCAGCTCAGAAGCAGCACCCAGGGTTTTTTCGATGTATGATAATCACGCAATTCTGCCTTCACTTTGGATTTATTGATATTTCTTGTATTAAAACATAAGATTTGTCCCTCGCAGCACATTGTCAGGAAAGAACATTACAGGAAGTATCCCTGAGGAATTGACAAAGTTATCAGCATTGGTCGAGCTGTAAGATCAGATGGTTCATTCCTTTTGTCTTCCTTTCTTCGCTTCCACTTGTCTGATCTATTTTTTTCTGAAAATGCAGAAAACTCGATGGTAACTCATTTTCTGGCGAGGTCCCTGATTTCAGTGGATGCAGAAATCTGCAGTATATGTGAGTTTGCAGCTCTTGTTATAGTGCAGCATTCTGCAGGATTTATCGAACTAATTCATTTTGTGTTCATATATTGCAGTCACCTTGAAAACAATCAGTTAGATGGTGCCTTTCCATCTTCTTTGGGGGATCTGCCTAACCTAAAAGAGTTGTAAGTTCTACATACTTTTTGTGCACTTTGTTTCTCCATCCCTTTCTGGGTCGTCCTGCCTGCAAAGTTTCTTCTTCTTCCTTCTTTTCTCTTTGTGTGCAGATGTTCTGTGCTTAAATGTTGTCGATGCTATCGGTTTTATCTTATTTCTGGTACAAATGCATTTGATCAAAAAGAGAAATATAATTGTTACACTTACTAATTCCCAACCTTTACAGGTATATTCAGAACAATAGGCTTTCCGGACATATACCAAGGGCACTTTCTAAGAAGAGCATTATTTTCAAGTATGTACTTCTCTTTAGTCAGATGTAGATTAGTACACTTCAGATTATTGATGTGCAATATTGTGCTTGAGAACACTATTGTGGGCTTGTGGCTAGACAAGCTTCACTTAACTTTGGTGATGTGCAATATTTGCCCTTAGAATTTGAAGGCAGTGCAACCTGATGGTGTTCTTTAGGATGTTTCTTCTGTTCTAATTTCTTACCTGCTGCAGCTGGTCAGGCAACAATGGCCTTGAGAAGGGAGGCGAGAGTATTAGCCGCAGCACCATAGTGGAAATCGTATGTGCTGTGGTTGGGGCCATCTTGTTACTTGCGATTGCTATTGGATGCTGTTTGTGTACACGCAAGAGAAAGAAAAAACCCTCACATGGTATGTATTCTTTGGCTCATTGGATGTTTCTGGTACTATGTAAGAACATGCAGTGATTTATTTTTGCCGTGTCTAGAAACTGTTGTTCTTGCAGCACCAGCAAAAAAGCTAGGGTCATATTTCAGTGAAGTAGCCACAGAATCAGCACACAGATTTGCTTTATCGGAAATCGAAGATGCTACTGATAAGTTTGAGAAGAGAATCGGCTCTGGAGGGTTTGGCATAGTATACTATGGAAAGCTCGCAGATGGGAGAGAGATCGCAGTCAAGCTTCTCACAAATGACTCTTATCAGGGCATCCGGGAGTTTTTGAATGAGGTATGCTTCTTGTTTTAGCTTTATTTAAGTTTCTACCGAAGTGTACGGTACCGCTATGGCAGAACATACTTTTTCAGTATTCAAGAGATAAACACAATGCTTTCAGAGTTTTCTAGTATCACTTGGTAGAATGAATCCCTATAATTGAACAAGAACGTGATATGTTCTGGGCCCATGTGTCAGGACCCAGCTAAGGAAGATAGGAATTGGTAGCTAAAATAGGCAGGAAATCTAGATCTAACGATGTTAATGTGATGTGAGAATGGGACAACTGTTGGCTCAAATGCGCTTATAATCCATTTTAGATTAGTCAGAGGTAATCCTTCTGTATATTTCTACAAATTTTGTAATGATTCGGTTCCTGAGGCTTGCTGTTTTAAATGTCTTTTGCATTCTGCATCTACGCATCCCTCTTGTAGTCTGCTGTAAAGGTGTACTGAACAGCCATATCATGATATGATTACATGCACATATGCTCAATTGCTCGTTTTTTTTTTGTTCTGGTTGGTTGTCCTGATGAGTTAGCTGGCTTATTGTTTCAGGTAGCATTGCTTTCCAGAATACATCATAGGAACTTGGTGACCTTCTTTGGTTACAGTCAGCAAGACGGGAAAAACATACTTGTGTATGAGTTCATGCATAATGGCACACTAAAAGAGCACCTTCGTGGTAAGTCTCCTTAGCTGACGTTGAATCTAGTTTGTAGAATCAACAGCGCACTGTTGGTATGTGTAGATATTGATTCTTCGCAAGCACCACACTAGCTAGTCGCGAAGCTGCACTCACGCATGAGCCACCGTGTAGTACACAAAGTGTTCTTTAGAATACCGCGTGTCTGCATGAGAGCTTGGCCAGAGTAGTTGGTTGATCTCAAACTTGCACCCCGATCAGCTTCCTGTTTAGGATAGGTCATCCTTCTGTTCTATGCTGACAAGCCTGATATTGCTAATTTTTACCCTTAGACCAAAACTTGTCGTGAACAATTTAAGAAATTCAACTAATACACATAAATTTAGTTTCTTTTGTTAATTATCTCTATTTTGAGGTTTATTCTTCAACATTGAGCTACGTGATCGACATGAAATCTTAGATTAATGCGCTTCTTACTTTTTAGACTAGAATAGCATATATAAATATAATAACTCTGATATTCACAGGAGGACCTAATGATGTAAAAATAACTAGCTGGGTCAAGCGTCTTGAGATAGCAGAAGATGCTGCAAAAGGTCTCTCTCGCATTTTCCCTCGGATTCTTCTACTAGCATGCAGTCTGAAGATTCTGATCCTCTCTCTTTTTATGTATTGCAAATACCAGGTATAGAGTATCTCCATACAGGGTGCTCTCCAACCATCATTCACAGAGACCTTAAGAGCAGTAACATTTTACTTGACAAGAATAATAGGGCAAAAGTTGCGGACTTTGGCCTATCAAAACCTGCAGTCGATGGGTCTCATGTATCAAGTATAGTCCGTGGGACGGTTGGGTATCTGGATCCAGAGTAAGACCAGTTTCTTGAGCTTATTGTATTTGTTTAGTGTGCCATGGTTTAGCTAATTGAGATATTGATATCTTGGTATTGGTAGCATCTGACGCACATTGCTCCTTTTTTCTTTTTATGATGATGGTGGGTAGGTACTACATCTCTCAGCAGCTAACCGAGAAGAGTGATATCTACAGTTTTGGTGTGATCCTGCTGGAGCTAATCTCAGGCCACGAGCCAATCTCTAGTGACAACTTTGGTCTCAATTGCCGTAACATTGTGGCATGGGTAAGTATCATGTGATCCACCGGCTTTCTCTGCGTTTTGTTTGTGTTGATACTGATGAGACTGCTGATTGAATGAACTCAACTTGGGCAGGCAAGGTCACACATCGAGAGTGGGAACATCGATGCCATCATTGATGAATCACTAGACCCTGGCTACGACCTGCAATCGGTGTGGAAGATCGCGGAGGCGGGTATCATGTGCGTTAAGCCAAAGGGTGCACAGAGGCCAACCATCTCGGAGGTGCTGAAAGAGATCCAGGACGCCATCGCCATCGAGATGCGGCGTGAGGCACCCCAGGTTCAGCAGCTCATGTCCAAGAAGTCCATGGGTTCTGGCTCCATTAACACAGATAACAGCGTGGATTTGGAGCAGAATGCGTCGTTTGATGAAATGCTCATGCGGCCAGGCCTCAGATAGAGTCAGGATTCAGCAAGATGCCTCAGGGAGGGCTCCCAAGAGTGTTGTAGTCAGGTTTTCAGTTCCCTGGTGATGATTTGAAGCTGTGAATGACAAGTTGTAGACAAGTTGGAAATTTGATGCAAAAGAATGGCAACTTGGAACTATTATTCAGGTTGGTTTAGAACTGTTAAGGTGGAGCATTTTAGTTTGTTTTGCTAAAAAGGATAGGAAGGATGAGATGGGACAAATATATAATTTGACTGAATGGAATTTGCATTCAAAATCACACAAAAAGAGATCCAGCCCCTGGATCCAATTTCATTACACCTGAGGAATGTTCATCTCAACTAACAAAACTGAGCACAAAAGTGTTTTTTCATGTAATGTTCCATGTTGATCTACTCAGATACATACAAAATCTTGCTTGAGATTTGATAACTGTGCACAAACGATAATATAACAAGATAATATGTGTACTCAAAACCTTTCCTCCAGTTTCATACCAAACAATTGTCAAGCTATAGATGATAGTCATTTGCTTTCGGTTTTTGGCTCAGCAAACCTCACACCAAAACATGAGCTTCTATGCACCACAAGAGCTACCAACGGCAAGTTACATATCATGTACAAAGGACTCTTCCATTTTCCCAAGGCAAGAAAACATTTACACAGCTACGATGGTGAAATATAGAACAAAATGTTAAGCAGTTCCTCCCTTCTCAAGCCGGCTTTGACCGCACCCAACCCACATGGATCCATATACTTCAAGGGCCACATGTTCATGTATGACTTCGCCCAGAAAGGAACCTGTGGCCAAACAAGGTAAAAATACAACGGTCGGTTAGTGTGCCGGCGCATCCAGCAACATCTAGAACACTAAAAAAATAGATATCTCTACCTAATAATAAAGGAAGCAACGCTTCCCGGTTTCCTTCGTTTCGTACGTCTTTTTTTCCCCGATTTTGCCCCTACGTACTACAAGGTATTAGGCAAACTGCCACCGCCCCTCAGCGCAGCAGCCATGGACAGCCTGGTCGCCTTCTCCCGCCGCCGGCGCCGCTGGATCCTCCTCGCCGCGCTAGGCACGGCGTCAGCCTATGGGGCGTACAAGATCTACCACCTCCCGACCGTCGCCGCCCGCCGCCGCCGCCTCGTCCGTCTCGCCGCGGCGCTCGCCGCTTTCCTCGACGCCGCCGCGTCCTCCGCCGACGCGGCCGCCCTGGTCTCCTCCGACCTCGCCGACTTCGTCCGCTCCGACTCCGACCAGCTCGCCGCAACGCTTCTTCTCCCCGGCACGAGCAGACCAACTGAGCTCATCGAAGATCTTGTCCCTCAATTTTCCCTCCATTGGGAGCACTCCCCCGACCAGGAGCACGGAGACCAGGAGCACCGTCGTCTATCTACATCTCCAGGTCAACGCCCCAGCTGGTAATCGATGCGGGAAGCAGTGGGGAGGGCCTGGCCGCGAGGAATTAGCTGGGGGCGACACAAGCTCGCCGGATTTTTTGCCGGCCATGGAGGTGATGTCCACAGGAGGAGATGGTCGCATGCTACCGGCCGCGGAGATGATGACCACGGGAGGAGTAGGACGGGCTGCGTGCGAGACGGAGGAGACAGCAAGGGATGGGCCTCACATGTTGGCCGCCATAGGAGCTCGGCCACGACCGGCCGCCGTACGAGCTGGTCCGACCGTGCACGACCATGCCTGCTCCTCCGTCCTCACTGCCCGGAGCCAGAACATGTGCGGAAGGTGCGGAAGCCACAGATCGATGCGTAATCGCGACTGCAGGTTATCTACTGACGGCGTAGACCGTAGACCACGTTATTTCGCATGGGAACAGATCACCGTGTCCTCTCGCTCGAGACCTCGAGTTCCATGAACCCAGAGTTTCAGTCAAGGTGTATACTCTGTTCTGTAGTTTTACTAATGAACTTCCTTGCCGATCGGAAAAATATGCTGCACTTGATTGTTTCTTTTTGTGAATTGAGCTGAACATCGATTGCAGCTCATTTCCCACTTCTCTCTACTGAATGTTTTTTTTACGTGTCTACTGAATGTTCAGTGTGGGATATTCATATTTTTTTAAATTCCAGCATGGACCGATGAGAACAATAGTTGTATTCCCATCTACAAGTTAAAGCTTAAGGTAAGGAGTGGAGAAATGGAAATGGTATGTCTCAAACTTTTCCGTGGTTTCCGAAAATGCTAAGCTATATGGAAACTTTGATATAGCTGATCCTCATAAAGATTTCCTTTTTTTGTTGGGTGAGGGGTAGAGGGAGGGGATATTCACAAGCTCTACAGCAAGTTCGATATTTTTCTCTTAAATTGCATGGCACGCAGGATGATCATTTTGGAGCAAATTTTATGATGCAGCGACGTTTTCCGACATGAATTTAATTTTTTTCCTCCGTTGCAACGCACGGGCAAAAAATTAAGACTAAAGACGAAAGTGCGAACTGAGGTAGGGTTTTCTGGTCGATCGATGTAAGGGCAAGATTTAGGTTGTACCGACATTTTTGTAAAATAAATTGGTTTTTTCTTCCTCATGTGTTAGTGGATTTTGGGTCGAAATTTACGTTGCGGCGACATTTTCCGACAATAGTAGATTTCTTCCCGTGGCATCGCACGGGCGTTTTTCCTAGTAACTGAAAACAAGATAAACTGATGCCCCAAGAAGGTACATTTAAATTAACAGCAAATATTTGGGTGGAACGAATAGGGATCTAAAAGCATAATACAGCAAAACAAACACATAAATCAAAGTGGATAAAATGGTGAAACGCATACCTGGTGCTTGGAAGGGCTGGCCAAAACTCAGGTTCATGTTGGTCCGTTTGCATCAACTACCCTTCCAATAGAAGGCTCACGTATCAGCTCATAAGCACGATCATTAGACAGCACTGTGTAACCAGTTACTCTCAGAACAAGACACGCCCCAAGTTAGATGCGGCCAGGTCAAATACGCATCTTCCAAGACAATTAGAGTCCAAAGGTTCTGTTATACATATCATTTGAACCCAGCATGTGAAAGTTGTTAGCTTCATTTGGATATAACATCCTCGACATGTCCGACATGGGAACATTATTCCCCTGCCTCAAATCACTCCAGCCATCCCAGTGACCATTTGCAAGCTGTGAGTTTCTGGGTTGTTGGATTGACATCTGTGCATAAGGGGATAAAGAACTATGGTTCTGTGGCAGAAGTCGGGATGCCAAATAATTATCATTCATAGAGTTGAATGAATCCTGACCATGGTCCGGATATCTGAGATTTTGATGAGAGGGCATACTCTGTTGCATAAGTAACTGAAGCCTTGGATCATTATTTGATGTTTGCGACTGTGTTGAAAAAGGAGCATTTTTCATATCCAACCCTGAATCACTAACTCCTGGCATCCGCCCTTTGCCCACAGCCAATATAGCAGGATCAATAAATTCCAAGTCACTTGCGAGTCTAGATATCTGTGGTTGATACTGATTGGTGTGGCTACCAAAAAGATTATCAAGTACACGAGTTTCTGCCAAGAATCACAAATGTATTAGAAACTAAAATGAGTTTTGGGGAAGCAAATAAGATAGGAAGTCAACAGACCTGAGTATGTTGAGCCATACACCTGGTTAGACCCATTCTGGGATGAAAATCCCGCAGAAAAGCCAGGAGGGATATTAGATCCATCCTGGGAAGAAAATCCAGAATTAAATCCACGAGGTGGATTAGACCCAGCCTGAGATGAAAATCCATGAGGGGAATTAGATCTAGTCTGAGATGAAAATCCATGAGGGGGGTTAGATCCAGCCTGAGATGAAAATCCAGAAGGAAACCCATGAGGAGGATTTAACATATCCTGAGATGGGAATCCTGAAGAAAAACCGGGTGGGGATTCAACCCATCCTGAGAAGAAAATCCAGGAGGGGGAACTCTCGCTGGTGCCGAAAATCCAGGAGGTGCGGATATTTTAGACCTTGAAGAGCCTGGCAATGAGAACATCAGTTACCAAGCCATTTCACATAAAAATAACAGCAATGCACTATACGCTACCATTCACAGGAGTTACAACATATATCAATACTCAACGTGAAACACATTAGAGCGCACAGGCATTGTATAATGCTTTAGTATGCCAGTAACAGTATTTGGTTTTGTAATATTTTAGCAGGCAAGTTGGTTTTGGCTCCCTCATTTAGTACAAGAGTATTATTCTAGCTGACAAATGAAAACTAAGATGAAAGAGAGAAAACACAAATCAAAGTTTAAAAAGCTTCCAATTACAGTACTAAAACATGTTTCTGTTCAGTGAAATACAGAACACAAGTATTACACTCACCAGCAGTAGCTATATCCGACATAGCAAGAGGATTGCTCTTTGAAAAATCTTCCTCAGAAGACTGGAACCCAGCACCATTCTGATAAACGTTGCCATGAGAATTCTGGGATAGCAAGCTGAAATTCTGATCACTGCCAGAATTTCTGAAAGATTCCTGGAAGTTCCGTTGGTTATCTTGCCTAGCAAATGAAAATCTAGACTCATTACTGCTGCCTTTTGATTTCCATGAAGGTGTGTTGAAAAGCGTATCATTCTTTTCAGATTCGTTAAGCATCTTAACAAAATTGTTAGCAGTCGAATATGACTCATCCCATGGATCAAACTCCAAAGACAATATATCAGATATTATGCTGCCCTCATCCTTATTTCCACCTATAGCCTTTCCAAAACCTCCTACGTTATCATTTCTTGCTGCATCCAGTGCTCCATGCTGTGACTTCTCATGCCAGAATGTTCAGAAACCATAGCAGGTGTATACATAGGTCCCAGCCCCTCTTGACGCCCATTCAACAAGGTAGAAGTGTTGTCGGTTGAAGGTAATAACCCAGTGTGCATCATGGTGCCAGAAGTTCTGTTATCACTTGTCGACGTACGGTTAATTTCTTTATCATTCCACAAGGATGTATTAGCTGTATGGACATATGATGAGGATAATGTTTGATCTGTAGTATCCAGCATCCTGACATGGGATTTATCAGTGGCCACAGAAGAATTCCATATGTCATTTAAAGGAGAAGTCACACGAGAACTTTGAAGCTCTGAACTCCAGTCAAGATGCTTATCAGAACTAGATTGAGAAGAAAGTACGGAGTCCTTATTTTCTGATGACAAAAGCCCCGCGAGCTTCAAATGAGGTTGTTCCGTGTTCAAACTCTGACTCAAAGGTGCCGAAGTATTAACTGTACCCAGCTGTTGGTTTTCCTCCATACTATGAACCTTATCTTTGCTATCTAAAGTTAGTGAAGATACTCCAACAGTTAAGTTATCGACTTCTCTGTCCCCGGGTCTACTCTCGCTAGCAGTGTGATTTGATTGGCTATTCATGGCTCTCAAATTAGGGCTTTTAGAACCCATGTTGGTAAAGAGGTGGTCACCGTTACCACTCTTTATATCTGAATTAGATATTGCTGAACGTGACACACAATCTATAAGACTTTGCTCGGAATTGTTTACCGCTGCACCATTATTTGTTGTTGATGATGGCTTGGACACAAGCTGGCCTGGCTCTGTTGGCTTTGAAGATGCTGAAGGAACAAGCTTTCCATTTACAACTTGCTTTTCCTCACTTGCTTTTGACGTCTCGTCTGATGCTACAACTTCATCATCATTCCAAGCTGAAGGTATTGTAGAAAAGTCTATGTCCAAAGATGACTCCAGTGATGTTACAGCTTGGGTTTCCTTTGCAATACCAGGTCTATACGGCTTCGAGGTTTTAGACAGACTATCACGCTCTGATAATTGTCGTCCTTCACTCATTTTCGGTAGTGTGCTTGTATCATCATTCCATGATGAAGGTAGTCTTGCACTCGAAATCATAGAAGAGCTCGAATATGAATTACTCTGTGACTCTGATTTTGATTTTACAAGAGATTGTGAGGACGCCCCCTCAGTTGCTGCTGTCCTTGTGTTTACATCACGATGCCCCCTGTGCATACCAAAAATTTAGCAACACGTTGCATTTCAAAATGTAACATAGTACTCCAAGAGAAGAACCATACCATGAAGTAGCTGGTGGCAGCGTGGACCTCCCTGAACTACTGTTTGGAGGTGACAGTCTTGACTGGCTTGTGGTATTCTGCATCGAAGGACATCAGCGCAACATCATGTAAGACAACAAAGAAATAATTGTGAACAGATTAGCCTAGACAAGAAATCAGAACGACATTCAGAAAAAATGAACATGACTTCCAATGAATCCAATATGAAAGAACATACAGTTGTTCCATTCTTGATTGTATGCTTGGCCGAAACCACCGCGCTGTAAGAGAAATCATCTGCTGGAGGAGGCAACACAGTTCCTGCACGTCTTTGAGAAACAGTAGACGCCATTTGAGGAACCCTACTCCTGATAGCAGTATCAGAGGATGAGTTGAAATTTCAACTGAAACTACTAGGAGTTTAGCTATTTATTTCTCAAAGACCAGAGCTCACTACACCAAACTATTACTCCCTCCGTTCCATTTTAATTGACTCACATATATCTACATATGGATGCATCTAGACATGTTTTACTGTTAGGTACATCCATATCTAGATATAGGTGAGTCAATTAAAATGGAACGGAGGGAGTGCATGCTTTATCAATTTATACCTCACAGAGAAAATAGCTCACCAAAACAGTAGAACGGTATTAGACATGCACAATAGGACAGGTAGACCATTTTCCAGATCCAATTCCGTCCGAAGGCAACAATTCCTACTAGGCTACTAGTGTAGAGAGAAGTGGAAGGATAGACTGGGCTTCTTCTAAAATAACGAAAGAGGTACATATATAGCAAGGGTACAAAACTGTAGAAAAATAAAAGAAGAAAAATTATACAGAGAGGATGGCAGGATTGCAAAGCAGCTTTGTCGCTTTGAGAAAAATAAATGAAGCGAGCAGAGCAATAACTGTTGTTCCACATTATAAGTTAAAGGAAGTTAGGTGTTACCTGGTATATGCTGAGATTATCTCGTCTTTAGTGAAACTGTCCTCCTGACTGCCAACATCATGCAAATAGAGACAGTCTGGATTCCCACATGTCTGAGAGAAAAAACAAGAAGCAGTGAGAAAGATAGCACTAGGTAGAGCATTAGTAAAGTAAGCTGTCAGGATGAAGCATCAATCGTACCATATTCCGCAGCCATGCGTGGCAATATTTTGTAGTACCAAAGCATGCTCTGCAACAATAAAAAACATAAGAATAACAATATTGTGTAAAACTGATAGAAGAGAAGAAACAATGTATAAAGACTAACCTTAGCACTTTCCCTTCCAAGACAAAATTGTGTACAGCCTGAATACACCGGATGGCCTCTTCTTCTTTGGCATAAGTAATATATCTGAACACATATCCCAGTAATAACTAATAAGCCAGTGTTTAATAGTCAGTTTTCAGTGATAGAACAGAAATCGCAAGTCCATACTGCTTATCCATTAACTTGAGCTAATAAATTGCTCTGAGTACACATGATGGATATAGTCCACAGATTCCACTTGTGAATCTCCTTTTATTTTCTGGGAAGTACATATTTCCTTTAAGCTTTCTTTTGTGTGTAAGAGTTATTGGATATAAGCTGAGTAGGGATGTACTTCATTCAGCAGTCAAGTTAATCCAAAATCCACGTTTTCCATATTTATGAAATCATGAGGACCCAAGACTAGGTACATCCAGACAGTGCAATATGATTCCCAGGAGAAATATGGAGTAGCAAATAAACAAATGGCACTTTGTACTCAGCGGAAAACCATAATCTACTCTAAGAAAAATGATAGTTCATAGAGGATTTGTAAGGAACAACTGACATCAGTATATACACAGGTCTTCTGAGCTCAACCCAGATAGAACAGTGAAAAGTTCCATTCAAAATTTCTGGTCAAATGAACTTGTACCATGACTGAACACTTCCAAATTTATCTACAATCCCTGGATTTTAGGAGACTGGAAAGATTCATGTCGTCTATAAGGCAATCAAAGGTTCTAACACGTGCTATGAAATTCTTGTGGCTCGGTAAAATAGGATAGTGCCTGAAATTGACTGGGCTGTATCAAGGACATATCATGTTGGAATTGTCCATTATTTTCACCTACTTTTTACGGAAAATTACCTAATTAAACACTGCCAAACTCTAACTTTACTTTCTGGGTGACATATTAGAAATTCTCTAGATTAGGAACATATTAAATGCTAGAAGCACCATGGTAATGGGGGTAAGAAGGTATTCACTTAATATATCAATGTGATTATAGGATCAGGCAATGTTATGGGTATGGGAAGATCATTAGTGTCGTTTGTAGACATACACGCTGATGCCGTTGTTTGCTACTGTCTGCTGTGAAGGAGCCCCAGTCGGACGAGAAACTGAAACCTTCAAAACCTTTCCATACTGACCAAAGTATTCCCTGCGCTCAAGTACCTAAAACAAAGGACAATGATAATGTTGGCGTGAGGGCTAAATTTTACAGCATAACAGAATGTAGGTGTTCCATAAAGAAAATAGGATCCAGATGTAAAGAATATTGTTCTCACACTCTCATTGCATAAATTTGCAGGAAGCCCAATTATATACACCAGGTTTCTCTGTATAACTCTGACGCTGGCCAGATGCTTCTTAGCTTCCACAGTTAGTGCCTTTGACTTAACCTTTTGGGTCTTCTGCTTCTTGTCTGTATTTTTATCTGCCACCGTCCTGTATCCACCCAAATGAGCGTAAGTTGCAAGTCTATCATCGCAATACACAGAGGAAAGACTTTAAGCATATTCATCACTAATATAAAAGGAGGGTCTCTAATCGACTATTAAGAGCGGCCGCATTCAGGGCAGAGTGTAAATTGAAAGTTTGAGAGTGGCATACCTGTCACAGGTGGCTGCTGCCATCTTGACAATCCTGTCCTTGTCATAGCGCGTGCGGCAGGCAGGGCAGCGCCCCTCCGTGTCCTCCTTCTCAGCCATATCAATGATGTGGTGCCAGCACCATACACAAATCTGCAGAGTCGCACACACAAACAAAACAATGAGAAAACAGGGCGCTGGTTGCTGGCACAGGCAGGGCAGTCCGGTGTGAGGGGCAGTACCTCGTAGCCACATTTGCAGGGCTTGAGCTGCTGGTCAGTGATGTCCATCTCCTCGGCACAGAGCGGGCAGGTGCGGTCTCCGTCGTCGCTCATCGTCATCCTAAGGTTCCAGCAACCACGGAAACGTCAGAAAAATATCTATCTAGAGAGACAAAACGAAATCTATGTACTGCGGCAATCCCAGAGCTACCGGAAGCCTAAGATCCCAAATAAGCAGAGTAGAAACAAGGCGCGCGGATAAGGCCAATCTGCGGGACTCTACCAAATCGGCCCTCCAATCTATCCGGAAACCGTCTAGGAGTCCAAACAATTACAAAGCGGGTTGCGTCGGCTTGGGGGGGAATCGAATTAACAGCTAGCGCGGCGAGGTCTAAATTTCCGGTCGGATTGTACCAAATCTGCGCGTGGAACGATGGTAGAAGCACAGAGGCGGGGGATCAGGCGAACTCACATTGGAGGTGGATCCGATTGGGCGGCGCGAGCGGCGAAACCCTAGAGGGGGATTGACTGGTGGCGGGGCTCCCTCTGATCGAATCAAGCGAGCGAGGACAGGGAGAGGGAGGTGGGATTGGTGGTGGGCGATGGGTGGTGGATTGGGAGCGAAAAGGTTGGACTTTCGGTGGAGGAAGAGGAGAGTTGAGTTGCTCGCGTCGGGTCTCTTCTGTGTGCTAGGGAAGGGAAGACGAAGGAAGGAAGGAGATGGCAATGCAAAGCCAGGGGCGGAGAAGGGATTGCCGCACCACCACTCGATCCTGGATCGCCTCCTCCTGTGCCCTACCATGTGCCCAATTTTTTTGCCCCTTCTCTTTTTTTTTTCTTATTCCATGATTCAAAAACACATAAACGATGTATAAATTAGATGCCATTGAATGTTTGATATTAATAGAAGTTTTTAATGGCGTAAGAAACACATGAACTACTCATGTGTTTCTTACTCATATAAATAAGTAAAACTCTAACGCGTAACCGCCTACTCGGTTACTTCCGACAAGAAATCAAGCGCGCCAAAACGTGGTCGACCCACCTATGTATTTTTTTAAAAAATCATCAAGGCTCTCCCTTTCCCTATATGCTTGGTGGACCCCACCTATGAATTTTGTTTTTTCCTCAACCACCTCACTCTCGATATGCCTCTCTCATGTGTCGTTCTGACGATCTCTCTCGCCTCGACCGACGATCATGCTGCTCACATGGTGTCTCTATCTCTCACACTACTAATGATACCCTGCTTATGTGGCTCTCTCTTCCTCCTCACTCTCTCTTCCTTAGTATCAAATTAGAGCACCAACGAGGACGCCCATTGTCAACGTTATTGCATATGATTAGATCTATTCATTTCTAACAATTCATGCTTCTATTGTCTTCTTCGCATCCACTGCCTCCCCCGCCTATCGTCCTCTCCCTAAATTTCTTCTAGCATCTTCTTCGCCTCCACACACACGGGCTTGTGGCAGCGCTACAACCTCGTAGGCAAGGAAATAGAAGCGATGGTGGACAAGGAGGAGCTGGCGCCGAATGAGCTCATCCACTCGAGGACCGAAGCTTTCGTCACCCACGGATAATGAGATGATTCTAATCCCCCCCCCCCTTCTGTGTATAGGGACTAGGGCTTCCAGTTTGCGATTTCTTCCGCTCTTTCCTCAATTTCTACTGAATCGGGCTTCACCACCTCAAACCTAACTATAGCGCAATGTCAACTCCTATGTGACGTTATGCAAGCTGTACCTTGGGACCCCCCCCCCCAGTATCCTCCTCTAGCAATCCTCCTATAGCGATACTTTTTCTTGGCCCGCGGAGTAATGAATCAAGTCGTACGGTCTGCTTGGTTCCAACTCCACCCAAACCTGGGGTGACAATACCCCGAAGCAAAATCCATCTCAACGAACAAGGGTAGCACCCCAAGTGGTGCTCCTTGCCGAATTTAGGGGAGTCGCCGTCGGCACATGCGCTTCATGTTCCCACACAGGGCAACTAGTTAGAAAAGATCTTGGCCACCAAAATCAAGGAGGGGGAGCCGTACTTGATGAGAGTCCACCATCTAGCAGAGAGTGGACTCGCAATCCCCATTCTGACATTGGACTTCCTCTCTCGTCGCCTTCTTCCTCACCAACGCGCGCGATGTTCGAGCACACTGCCCCGAATGACCGAAATCGCGCGTGGGCGAGGACATTTTCGAGCGCAGAGATCACGGCCCGAATAGAGGAAGTGCTCCGATCGGACCTCAACAGGTTCCCGAAGAAGGGACCATGATAACCCACAGGTGTAGGGGATCGTTTCTAACCTTTTCGATAAGTAAGAGTGTCGAACCCAACGAGGAGATAAAGGTAGGATAAGTATTCTCTCAAATTCTATCAACCACTAATAAAACTATACGCACACTAAACGTTTGCTATATCTAGGAAATAAACCTAGAGGAACAATACGGGTATGAAAAGATAGTTTGCAAGAAAATAATAAACAAGAAAGTAAAAGTTAGCTGTTGCGGCAATAAAGAACACTAAAGAACCATGAGTGTGGAAAAGTGGTGATAAGTGTGACGGAATTGTCTAAGATTAATTAGTGAAGATACTTGGTTCATTGTCTTTGATGCAGTTTTCTATGTGGGAGATGCTAAATATACATGTACTCAGCTATTTGTGATTACACATATTATATGATTGGAACTTAGCAAGCATCCCCGAATACTAACAATTCATTAAGGTTTCTCCAACCATAGCCTTAAGTTAATGATCCTCTTTATCCCATATGTGCAAGATTCAGGCTCGAGTTCTTAGGTTTCTGTCACTCCGGCAGAACTTCCCCCTTCCTCTACACGTACTACAAACCCTATGATGATGATCCATGCGCGCATAAATATAATGGTCACCATAGGACTGTACCATATCAACAGATAACTCGAATTAACCAAAGATATTCAAACATAGTATAGATCGTCTAGAAACAATTGTACCATCAAAACATCGTGTTTACATAGGGATTACAGAGGTTTGTGAGAGAGTGGACCGTTGTAGCTACATGGAGATGGCAATGGAGATGGCGGTGAAGATAAACAAGGGGCAGCGAGGAGCGCAGGGCGGCGCTGGTGGTGGCGTAGGGACTCCTCCTGCGTCGTCGGCCATCACGAGGTTGCACCGCCCCTTAGCCCCCTTCCTCCATGGCTTCTTGGTGCTGTAGGGAGCCCTCCCCCATGGAGATGAGGTCCATGAGGGAGGCAAAACCGTGGCTTTGGTGCTGCAAATTCGTGACAATGGTGGCTCCTCCAAAAAAATAGGATTTACTCTCTTATAAGCTGGAACGATCATCCTTGGCCCTCCGATGGATGCCCCTTTGATCCAAGGGCTCTTGGGCATCTCTAGAACCTTCACAGGGTTTCTCTCATCCCTCATGAGTCTCCAAAGCCGTGGCTTGGCCGAAACCTCCAAGTTTGGAAAGAGTTTGAGTCAATCGCGTCATAATGTTTCGGATTTGCCTTCAGTGCGATGAGGTTATCTGGAGCGTACGAACTTCGATTGGGCTGTTCTTGGGCTTAAATTAAAAGTATGGAAATTTTCAGCATCTTTTGCGACTAGCTATTTTCCATTTGACGTCGTCTTCAAGGTTAAAACTGACGATCTCTGAAATTTCTTAGGTGGACAGATTTCAGAAAAGTCAGAGTCCACCTCAAACAAGGATTTTTTTGCGTTTTTTCAATTTTCAAGCAATTCCTACACATAAAAGTGTAAAACAAGAACATTGTGCACTTTTGCAACTATTAGCAGGTTAGTCCAAATAAATCGTAAACTTAATATAAAAGCAAGTGTCAAAGGCATAAAAGTGGCATTAAACAATCAAAAATCATAGATACGTTTTGGACGTATCACCTATCCCAGGGATGTGAAAGGTATACGCAGTATTCTTGGTCATGCTGGTTTCTATAGGAGATTTATTAAAGACTTTTCTAAAATTTTGAAACCACTTACTAATCTTTTTCAAAAAGATGTTCCATTTGTTTTTTATGATGATTGTAAGGAAGCTTTCGAGATTCTAAAAAAGGCTTTAACAACTGCTCCTGTCGTTCAACCACCTGATTGGAATTTACCTTTTAAAATTATGTGTGATGCTAGTGAGTATTCTGTAGGAGTTGTTCTTGTATAGTGAGTTGATAAAAAGTTAAATGTAATTCATTATGCTAGTAAAACTCTTGATAGTGCTCAAAAGAAGTATACTACCACTGAAAAAGAATTTTTAGCTGTTGTGTTTACTTGTGAAAAGTTTAGACCTTATATTATTGATTTAAATGTAACTATTCACACTGATCATGCTGCTATTAAATATCTTATGGAAATAAATATGCTAAGCCTAGACTTATTAGATGGGTTCTTTTCCTGCAAGAGTTCGATTTGCATATTGTTGATAGGAAAGATGCTGATAATCTTGTTGCTGATAATTTATCTATAATGGAAAATATAACTTATGATCCTATTCCTGTTAATGATAGTTTTCCAGATAAACAGTTGGCAGCCATAAAGGTAAATTCACATGAAAGTCCGTGGTATGTTGATTATGCTAACTTTATTTTTTCCAAGTATTTGCCTCCAACTTTTACTCACCAACAGAGGAAGAAATTCTTCTATGACTTGAGGAATTATTTTTGGGATGACCCGCATTTAACCTATAAATGATACAACACTACCCGGCCTCTCAGCCATTAACCCCCCCCCCCCCCCCCCCCCCCCCCCCCGAAGGCAGCTTATCTTGACTCTCCATTCACCCTTCAACAATGATTTTTTCCATTCTTCGTTTCACCCTGGCCGTTGGATGGTTTTTTTTTTTCATTTTTCACTTTCTGGTAGACACTTCAGGTCAATGACGTGTGGGGGCAATCCGCCAGAGGCCCAGATGCAGTGCATCTTCTACGCCGGCCTTTCTTTTCTGCCTTTTACTTGTTTGATGAATTTTTGTACTTCATAATAAATATAAATTCAGCGTGACCCTTGTCTATGAAAGGTGGGACCTTATAAGGTGCACAATATTTCTGAAAGAAAATATATGTATGATATTGGACTCATGTTGTAGGGTTCATCGTACACATTGCGATGATGCAAACAGATTAATATTTCACCGCACCATTTGGGAAATATGATCTGCAGAAATATTGAAGCAAGCAGGTATACGGCTGAGCTAGCTGCAGGTTTCTAATCGATCGATCACATGAAGCTGTCTCATGCACGTATCAAGAAACATGCATGGAATCCACGTCCAGGTGAATACGGCCAGCATGTATAGATACGGGTGAGCTCATGGATGATGTCACGTATGCCGCACCGACGTACTTCAGCGTATGCGGCCGGCCGGACGTATTGCATACGGGCTGACGTCAGGGCTGACGCCTTGCACGGTCGAGATAGACCTTAATCAGTTTAAAACGCGTTTCCAACGAACCGACTTGATCGGCAAGCCCTACCCAGGCTGCCTATATATACTCAGCCAATCGATCAGCCGAAGGAGGGACGGACGGACGGAGGTACGAGAGAAACACCCAGCCAGAAAACCCACGGACCGGCACGAAGGAAGCGGGACTTCATCGCCGCCTTGCTCTGTGACGCCCGCACACCAAACCGCCGCACCACAAACGCATCTCGTTGGAGCACGCTCGCCGGAGCCGTCGTGCCGGAGGCGACACCATGCTACGTTCCAAAGGTGAGATGTGAGATATATTTAGATCGGATCGCTTCATTGGTCTTGGTGTAATGAAAAGTATCAATCTCAACACGGTTGCTCTAGATCATCTGTGGGTGCTGAACATAACCGTAAGTCATTATTATGGTGCGACAGCTTTATCTACGTCGGCCGTGTATCGATCTTTACCATGGCGGCGCGACGGTTTCATCTACGTCGGCCGTGCATCAATCTTTACCACCGTGGTGCCGACCGCTTCATCAACGTCGTCCATGTGTCAATCTACAAACGTGGTGCTGACCGCCTCATCAACGTCGCCCATGTGAAATTTACCACCGTGGTGCCGACCGCTTCATCAACGTCGCCCATGTGTCAATCTACAAACGTGGTGCTGACCGCTTCATCAATGTCGCCCATGTGTCAATCTACAAACGTGGTGCTGACCGCCTCATCAACGTCGCCCATGTGAAATTTACCACCGTGGTGCCGACCGCTTCATCAACGTCGCCCATGTGTGAATCTACAAACGTGGTGCCGACCGTCTCATCAACGTCGCCCATGTGTCAATCTACAAACGTGGTGCTGACCATTTCATCAACGTCGCCCATGTGTCAATCTACAAACGTGGTGCTGACCGCCTCATCAACGTCGCCCATGTGAAATCTACAATCGTGGTGTTGACTGCCTCATCAATGTCGCCCACGTGAAGATCTACAAACGTGGTAGTGACCGTCTCATTAAAGTCGCCCCATGTGAAGTACAACCATGACAACGACCGCTTTATCAACGTCGTTCATGTGGATTATCCGAGAATCATCACAAAGTCATCGGCGGTGTACAATCTTGTTTCCCACAAAGGAATTTGTTTACCAAAAAGAGCAAAGACATGCCTTATAAATTGTCTAGCTCAAATTCATGGCCTAATCTCTATGAGACGATGGCCAAAATCATCATATTCATCTTATGTCTAGTGCCGACGAGGCTAGACAGAATCACCACTATGTGACGATGAGGCTCAGTCACTATGTATCAACACGTCTTAATTTTGATGAGATGGACACACCATTGCTGGGCACCGACGAGGCAAAAGCAACACATACACATGTCCAATTTGATGAAGTTCGGGCTATATGGCTGGGCACCGACGAGGCAAAGGCCACCCTCTTCATCTATTCAATCTCACTCTTAATTACGTACGTCGAGATCCCTCGTGATCGTGTTTCGGCGGAACAAAGCTACTCTTCTTCTCCTTGTTCATGTAACACGACGACGACTACGACGTAGCTTAATCGGAGGTTTTCTGTAGGCTTGATCCTACAGATGTAATTAATCGGATGCTTTGCAAAAGCGCTGGGAATTCAGCGGACTACACGCAATCTCTTCAGTCAGATCTCCTTCGTTGTTGTAGAAGGCAAAATAGGCAAACTCCTATGGGACCATGTACATGTACTTTGTATTCAATACAATGATCAATAAAGATACAGAGTTCCCATATATACTGTGTGTTTGTCATTCTTTTTTGTTTTGCTTCTCGTCAAACAAAAATGGCACGCCCGGTGGGACCTGATTCTCCTCCCATCTTTGCTGCGCTCCGATCGTCGTCAAATTTTCTCGAGATGAACCAAAACTCCTCGTTCTTGTTCTTGTTCTCATGTATGAGGTGGGGGCTGTATTGCAAGTGCTTCTTGGAAAAAGAAAGGAAAAGATGTTCATGGTTCACGTATATCACCCTGGCTTGCTGAAACAAATGCATGCATCGCACCCATCTTCTATCTTTCTCAGCTAGTCCAGTTTATCGTCGACTATGTTGTTGAAAGAAATTCTCTTTGTCCTAACTTTACAAAGTTCTTCATTCGTTGCATATATCTGGCACGTACTCGCAACAACATGAGTACTGGGTCAAAACTGCGTGACCTACATAAGGCATGCATGCACGATCTGTCCTTGCTACTGCTCATTCGAGTATCTGTGATTGGGAAAATAAAACTCTATCAGGCTTGTATCGATGGTACTGCTTACCTACAGTTTTTCCGTCAGATTGTTTTTCCCTTAAGCACTGGTATGAATCAAGGTTCTTAAAAAAAATGTGCGCGTTGATTGGACGCAGCATACAAGTATTTCTGTACGCGCCTGGGAACTGAGTCTGCATATACTCAAGAAGTGCATGGCGCATGCACGTAGTCCTTTCATGTGATTGGCCAGATGATTTAAAAAAATATATATATAGTACACGGGCATGGAAAAAGAACTTTGTCGTACTTTGAGCATTCTTCGCCTATGTTTACGTACTTGCTCTGTCAATTCGTATCATACGGCAGTATTCTGACACGAAGGATTCCCTTTTGTAGGTGATTCCTTCCCTACTATCACCGTTGAGGAGGCCATGAAGTACTCTCCGGCTGCAACTGTGCTCCAGTTTGGACCGTTTCCTCCCATGATTGCCATCACGGATGGAAGCAAGATTTACTGTCACCAGACTCCTGATCCGGCGTTCACATGTACTGCTGAAACCCAGAAAACCAAGAAACTTGTTGCTGAGAAACACAATGCCCTAATCATGAAAGCTCGCAACCTGTTGAAAACCACGGCTAATGATACGCCGGGTTTAGCTTCTTCAACCATTGATAACAAAGTTGAACTGTTGGAGGGTCTCGACAGAGCTGCTTACCACCTGTCTTGGTCTGTGCGCAAGGCCCGGTCCAGCAAGAATGTTAACGCTCTTCGGAACCTTCGTCGGAAGCGTAGCAACGTAAAGAAGCTACAAGCTCTGTTGAGCGATGATACTCCTAAACCCGATACACCGTCGCTGCATGATGAGAGGAGTTTTCAGATCCTATAAATGAACCTTACATTGTTTCACCCACGGAGTGGATCACAAAGCCACATCGGAAGAAAGAGCTTGTTCGGCAAGCGATCATGAACGAGTTTTGGACTCGGACTTTGAAGCGTGTCGCTACCTTTCCAGGTTGTGACCCTTCCAATGGTAGTAAGTTTAATCACTTCAATCCAGCTGTGTTAGTTTCGGCATGTCACATTACTGCTGGAAACGACAAAAATGCGAATAAGTTCGATGTACTATCCAATGAGGCCCCGGCGCCTCGCGCCAATGATATGCAACGTCAGTTGCAGCAGCTCCAAAACCAGTTGAGGATGCTGCAGCAGCAAGTCCATGGCCGAGAGCCACCTTCACAAACTGGGGGCACGTCGCACCATGCGCCCACGCAACACCCTCGCTTTTCATCTCATAATGGTAGCAGGCCACGATTTCAAGCTCCTGTCCCTCATTCACAAGAACCTGAGTCATCACGGCAGGGTGAAGCTAGAAGTTATGTTCCTAACTATCGTCCACAACATGATCGTGGAACATGGGCACCTCGGCAGGGATCCTCACCTGTACCACCCCTTCAACATCCACAAGCAAGCTCTCACTGGAACTCATGGTCACGTCAGGAATGGCGACCAAAGCCTCTAGGAAAAAATCGAAACATGCATGAATATCATCGTGAGAATAATGCAAGTGCACCTCATACAAGTGTAAACAGGGGGCAAAATATGCCGCCTTCATTTCAGCGTGTACAACAACCTGTTGAGGTTGCGCCTTTCTTGGTTTCACCACCGACCACTAGCTATACGGCGCCGCCAATTCTACCAACTCCATCTGTTCCACCAAGGTCTACATATCCTATTAGAACAAACCAGCACAAGCGCGACAAGCGCAGGAGCAACCGTCGTGCACTTTATCAAGAGCTGCAAGAACTCGTACTTGGAAATGTGCATGTGAGAGTTAGATCAGATGGGCGTGTCCATCCGTTCTATGATAAGATAACTCTGAGACTCTCGCCGACACTCCTACAACAGGAGAGGTATAATTACCTTGTTGAACGTCTTGTGCCAAAACCGCGACAACAACCTGAGACACGAGAGGTTCTTGCTAATAATTCTACAGCGTCCCTTCCAAAGGATGCTCATGAGAAAGAGCAGGTAGTGTCCCCTCGTAAAGGAACTACCGAGTCGATGTCTCAATCCCTCATTCAGCCTATGGAGGTAGATGAGAAAAGAAATACTTCATCAGTTCCTTCTCAGGATGTTGAGAAAGAAAATCGTGATGCACTAAATGCAGCTATGGCAGAGCAAAACCGTTCATCACCACTTCAGGGAAATGAACTTGCAAATAGTTCCACGAACCTGGCTGCAAAAGGTGAAGGAATGCTGCAAAAGAGAATGAAAATAATGTTGTAAAAGAAGTTGAAAATAATATCATGAAGGATACTGTGATATGTGGCGCTTTGAGTGAACATACTGAGCAAGTTCATCACGAAAATTGGGTTCCCCCACCAGTTGAAAAAGATTTCTCTTATCCTTCTGATGAGGAGATTGTTCCAAATCCTAAAGCCTCCTTCTCCAAGAATGTCTTGCATCTGGGGAAAGTACGTGAATGGTTCAAGAGCTCGGAAAAAGAAAATGGTGACAAGGGTGCGCCATCCTCATCGGCTGCACCTTGCCTTCCTATTACGGACGCTCCATCTCGATCGGAGGACCCACAGTATTCTCGCTCTTACGTGTTGTTGCAATCACGTCTTCCACAAGACCCGGTTTTGTTACAGCAATATCTTGAGCGCGAAGGAATGGCAACTCGCTTGAGGTCCATTGCCTCGCAGAGAGTTGATACTAACTTCTCATTCAGAAGGTCATGAAAGTGATGACTCTGATAGAGACTCTAGCTCCTCATTACAAAGACTGTCGGAATCCCCTCGCTACTCTGAATTTGCACGTTCTATGGTGTCAGAGGAAGAGTGCGAGATGGAAGATGAAAACACCGTGCCCGCTCACATGATTTCTGATCAGGTGGATAATACCGGTACAGAGGAAGGAGATCCCAATAAAGCGAAAGAAAATAGTGAATTGTTGAATACTGATCTGACTGCATCAGGGTCTCGTGATCAACAACTAGAAATGCGGATACTCGCGCAAGAGAAACAGTTAGATCAACTTACATCAAAGCTTGATCGACTACTACATTCCCTTAATAGTTCAGACCGGGGGTTACCGCAAGGCATGAACCAAAGAACCATTGATCCGCAATTTGAAGATTTAGAAACTTTGAGGGTAGCTGAGGCTGCTAAACAGGCGCCCCAAGTTCTTACAAGTTCTGCTCTCCTGCCTAATAGTCCAGCAGCACAACCAGATATGCTCAGAGATTGTCACAGTCTTATTGAAGACATGGTTAACAAGAAAATGAAACAAATCGCGGCAGATCAAGCTCCTCAATCTTCTGAGAGCGAGCTTGACAAACCATATGAGTCATGGCATGATCTTGTACCCTTCCCTCCAGGGTGGCATTCACCTAAGTTCCGTCAGTTTGATGGAACAGGAGATGCAAGAGAACATTTAGCCTATTTTGAGGCAACATGTGGGATACTGCTCGCAATTCTTCACTCCTTTTGCGACAGTTCTCAGGTTCTTTGACAGGCGCTGCCTTCCATTGGTATAGTCGCCTTCCTGTCGGTACAATTCCTGATTGGAAAAGTATGAAAAATCTTTTAGAGCCCATTTCGTAACAATGAAAAAAGATTTCTCCGTGGTCGAGCTTGCACAAGTTCGACAAAGACATGATGAAAAGATTGATGATTATGTAGTAAGGTTTCGCAATAGCTTTGTGCGCCTTGCAAGGGAAATGCACATAGAAGATGCCATTGAAATATGCGTCCATGGGATGCAACAACATTGGTCGCTCGAGGTGTCTCGACGGGGACCTAAAACATTCAGTGAACTTAGCTCAGCGGTATCCGCGACTAAGCTAGAGTTTGAAAAATCTCCTCAGATTATGGAGTTGTATAAGAACGCTAGTACACAAGATCATGCTAAGCGTTTTAACTCAACAGCAAAACCAAATATCGTGAACAAGCCCAAGGGCCTAATGAGGTGAATGCAACGAGAGTTATGCAAACAAATAACGTGCCTATGCTAGGCATGAGAAATGAGCCAGGAGTGGCAAGGCAACGTCCCTCCATTCATGAGCTTCTTAGGAAGCAATATATATTCCGGCGGGAAATGATAAGAGGTTTCTTCAATCAAGTAATTGCCCATAACCATTTGCGCTTACCAGATCCACAACGGCCGGACCAAGTAAATATGAAGGATAACCCTTGTATTGTCAATACCATCGATATGTGGGTCATGTCCTAGAGGATTGTGTTGCTTTTAAGGAATGGCTCCAGCGAGCCATTGATGACAAGAGGCTTCAAATACAACCTGATGCTAGAAACCCGAACTATCATGCTGTCAATGTGGTGACAGTGGAGTCGAACCATGAAAATGAGACATGGGTGCCACTATCCCAAGTTGAGGAAAGATTAACCAGCCTTAGAGTAGGCAACACGACTCTTAGAGCTGGTGATAGAGCATCAATAAGTGATTCGTCGCATAGGCCTTCGTCAAGAAGACCGCGTGAACATAGAACACCCTTTGTGTCTCCTTACTATAATAATTTGAGGCCGACTAGATGGTACAATCCAAGCCAGCGCCGCATGCCGCCAAGGTTTGTGCCGAGATCTGAGGGCGATGAATCATACCCTCGACTAAGTCGTGTACTTCCCACTCTAGAGCAGTTCATGCCTCTCACTTGGGGGCAGGTGTCTAGTCCTATAGAAGAGAAAGTGAAGGAAAATACTTCTCAACCTCCGTCAAGCAAAGCTGCGTGCAATGTCATACTTGACTATTCCTCAAATACTAGTGTCTCTTCGGAGGATGCTGTAACGCCACTTGAAAGAGAGGCTCTACATGCAGAAAATTCATCGGTTGAGTCTCAACCCGAAGTAAACATGAACCTCAGAGGAGGGAAAGTTCTTCCGGAGCTTCAGAAAGCACCACCGCAGAAAGTGGCAAGAGAAAAAGTTGATGCTAATAAGGATGTTGTAGCTGATAAGCGTGATGCACAAGAAAATCCTGCCGAGGGCAATGGAGCATCTCCGAACATAGATTATAACATAGTGGCACATTTAAAGCGCATTCCGGCACTTTTAAGCGTCTATGATGCACTAATGTTGGTGCCTGAACTCCGACAAGCTCTTATTCAAGCGCTAGAAGATCCAAAACGCTATGAAGTGGCAATGGCGAAGCATAATGTTTTGTGCAATTTCTTGAGTGCAAATGAGATCACCTTCAGAGAAGAAGATAAAGTGATTGCAAGTGATAATCATAATCGTCCACTTTACATAGAAGGAAACATTGGAACTGCTCACTTGAGGCGCATCCTCATTGACCCAGGTTCTGCAGTCAATATCTTACCGATTCGAAGCCTAACTCGTGCTGGCTTCACGTTGGATGATTTGGAGCCAACTGAAGTTGTCATATGTGGCTTTGATAATCAAGGAAGGTCGGCGTTGGGCTCTATCACTGTGAAAATCCAAATGTCATCATTCAGCTTTAAGGTGCGCTTCTTTGTTATTGAAGCAAAGACCTCATATTCAGCACTGTTGGGTAGACCATGGATACACAAATATCAAGTAGTCCCCTCTACATTACACCAATGTTTAAAATTTGTGGATAGAAGTGGAGAACAACACCGTATAGCTGGTAATACCAACCCTTACACCGTCCAAGAATCTCACCATGCAGATGCAAAATATTACTTCCCGAGTGAGGAGCCACAAACCGTGCAAGGACGGGTAACACCTCCTGCGGATATACTCATCACACCTGGACCTACCTCATCAATTGGACCAGAGTCTGTAAGCAGCCAGCGCTCCTCCAGAAAATTCCCAGGCAGAGGCCGTGGGAGAGGTCGTTCTTCTTTTAGCAATGAGGGATTCCTCGCTGCTACATTACAAACACCACCACTCCTGTCGAGTGCGGAAGCTTTCACCAGAGCTCCACTCGTACTGAGGTCTGTCTCTGAGTCTTCTAATGCGCATAAAGAGTCGTTCACCCTTTCAACACCGTCTCCAACTGACGATGTATCTAATACAAGTTCTACATGTGCAGGAGTTCCTAAACTCCTTAATAACGTGGGCGAAACTCCATCCCATGTTGAGCCCACAGTTGAAAGCTCGACACCATCAGTAAGGAAAAGGGTGGAGGAGATAGAAAATTCAAGGGGAGCTAAACTTAAACAGCCCCCGTCCATGTATGTATCAATAACAATGCCATTGGAGGTCCGATTGGTCCCAGGTCAACACAGAGGCTCCGACCCTACTCTGTTTTATAAGGTACCACAGTCACAACCTTGTGACATTATAATTAATCTTTCTCCCTCTTGTTGTGGCATTGATGTCGCATCGACTACTATGAAGGCAGAACCTAGAATGGTTCGCTTATTAGAAAAGGCGGGAATTAAACTTCAAGAGAATTGCAGGTTGCCATCACCACCCCCCATATGTGAAGAGTGGTGGGGTCAAGCGGAAAGGCTTGTTAAGAAAAAGAGAAACAACCAAAGTATGGGTTGGGCTACATCCGCTCAGAATCTTCTGAAAGCGAGGATGAGAGAATGGTGCCATTCCACATTTTACGTGTCATATGACTGATGTCTATGATGCTGAAAAGAGAGAATCCACATCTCACATAGATGGTAATGATTTCTATCAGACCTCACAGCAACCTCGTTCTTTCATGCTACTTTAATCAACGATGAAAATTATCTTCTATCTCAGGTTCATAGAGCCATGACAGTTAGTCGAGGAGAAGTACTTGATGCTGCTCCTGCACCACTAAAACTTGAAGACGGTGGACAATGCACCGTCGACGAGTTGGTCGAGATCAATCTGGGTACAGAAGATGACCCACGTCCTACCTTTGTCAGTGCCTCTCTCACACTGCAAGAACGTGAAAGTTACCGAGAATTCCTGATAGAGTTTCGGGACTGCTTTGCATGGTCTTATAAAGAAATGCCAGGGCTTGATCCTCAGTCGCCACTCACAAGCTAGCAATTGATCCACAGTTCAGGCCAGTGAAGCAACAACCGCGTCGCTTTCGCCCGAGCTGCAAGATAGCATCATAGCCGAGGTGAAGAAACTCATCGCCGCGGGTTCATAACAGAGGTACAATATGCTGACTGGCTAGCAAATATTGTACCGGTAGAAAAAAAATGGGCAACTGAGGATTTGTGTCGATTTTCGTGATGTAAACCATGCTTGCCCCAAAGATGATTTCCCTATACCCATCACTGAGATGGTTTGATGCTACTACAGGTTATGGTGCCTTATCCTTCATGGACGGGTCATCTGGATATAATCAAATTAAGATGGATGAGCATGATGCAATTCACACCGCCTTCCGGACTCCTATAGGCAATTTTTATTATAATGTAATGCCATTTGGATTAAAAAATGCAGGTGCAACATATCAACGTGCCATGACCCATGTTTTGGGTGACCTCATCCATAACACTGTGGAATGTTATGTCGACGACATGGTTGTCAAAACCAGAAATCGCTCGATCATCGGATGATTTACGTGTTGTCTTTAATCATTTGAGGAAACACCAACTCAAGATGAATCCACTTAAATGTGCCTTCGGTGCAATCGGTCTATTTTAGGTTTCATTGTTCATCACCGTGGCATTGAAATCTCACCAAAGAATATCAAAGCAGTACGGACATGCCGCCACCTACGAACTTGAAAGAGTTAAAATCCTTGCAAGGTCATTTGGCATATATACGACGCTTTATCTCTAATCTCTCGGGGCGTACCCAGCCCTTCACCAGACTAATGAGAAAAGGTGTTCCCTTTGAATGGGATGACCAATGTCAAAATGCGCTTGAAAGTCTTAAGCAATATTTACTAAACCCTCCTGTCCTAGCTGCTCCAATTAAAGGACGGCCACTTATTCTTTATATTGCAGCGCAACCCTCCTCTCTTGGTGCACTGCTAGCTCAACATAATGATGAAGGAAAAGAGGTGGCATGCTACTATCTAAGTCGTACCATGGCTGGTGCCGAGCATAATTACTCGTCCATAGAGAAGTTGTGTTTAACTCTTATTTTTGCTTTGAAAAAGTTACGACATTATATGCTAGCACATCAGATACAACTTGTAGCACGTGCTGACCCTATTAAGTATGTGCTAAATCAACCTGTACTTATGGGTCGCCTTGGTAAATGGGCTGTATCCATGATGGAATATGATATTACTTACGTTCCTCAAAAGGCAATTAAAGGTCAAGCATTAGCTGATTTTCTTGCAGCACATCCTCTACCCGACGACTCTCCTTTGATAGTTGAGCTTCCTGATGAAGAAGTATTTACCATCGACATCGAGTCCCAGTGGGAACTATATTTTGACGGAGCCTCTCGCACGAGACGGATCCTGACGGTGGAGTAAGACGACGAGCTGGCGCTGGATTGGTATTCAAAACACCTCAAGGGGGAACCATACACCACTCTTTCTCTCTTCTCAAAGAGGAGTGCTCCAATAATGAAGCAGAATACGAGGCTCTTCTTTTTGGCCTTCTGCTAGCACTATCTATGGACGTGCGAAACATCATAGTATACGGTGATTCTCAGCTCATCGTCCGTCAAGTTAATAATATATACGAGGTGCGCAAGGCAGAGCTAGTGCCATATCACACGGCGGCTCAGGTCCTCATGACGAAATTCGAGCACATCCAATTATTGCATGTTCCACGAAGCAAGAATGCTCCTGCGGACGCATTAGCTAAGCTTGCAGCAGCGTTAGCGCTCCCTGAAGGGGAGCCTGCTCAAGTACAAATAGAAGAACGGTGGCTTCTCCCAGCTGTTCTAGAACTAATCCCGCAAGAGTGCGAAGTACATCACGTTGTTGCTAGTATCAACGATAACGACGACTGGCGCAAGCCGTTCCTTGATTATTTTAATCACGGGATACTACCAAGTGATAAAGTGGAAAGGCGCAGGCTGCAGCGGCGTCTGCCTTCCTATGTAGTTAAAGCAAGAAATTTGTATCGGCGTTCTTTTGGGCAAGAGATGCTTCTACGGTGTGTATCAAGAAATGAAGCCGATCAAGTCTTACAGGAGGTTCATCATGGTGTGTGCGGTGGGCATCAAAGCGGTCCCAAAATGTATCATAGTATTAAGTTGTGCGGTTACTATTGGCCGGGGTCATGAAAGATTGCCTTAGGGTGGCAAGGTCCTGTCATAGTTGCCAAATTCATGGCGTTATAAAACATCAACCACCTGTTCCACTACATCCAACTGTACCCGCATGGCCTTTTGATGCATGGGGTATAGATGTTGTTGGTCCCTTTGATCCTCCATCCTCGAGGGGACACAAGTTCATTCTTGCAGCTACGGACTATTTTTCGAGGTGGGCAGAAGCAGTACCACTGGCAGAAGTAAAGAGCGACAATGTTATAAACTTTCTAGAGCGCAATATCATTTATCGCTTTGGAGTACCACACCGTATTACCTCAGATAATGCAAAGGCTTTTAAGTCACATAAAATGGTCAGATTTATGGCCAAGTACAAAATCCAATGGAATTATTCCACGGGATATTATCCACAGGCCAACGGCTTAATTGAAGCATTTAACAAGACCCTAGGCCAAATCTTGAAAAAGACAGTTCACAAGCATCATCGTGACTGGCATGATCGTCTCTATGAAGCGCTATGGGCGTATCGTGTTACGGTCCGTACGCCAACTCAAGCTACGCCATACTCCTTAGTCTATGGGAGTGAGGCTGTTCTCCCTCTAGAGGTGGAGCTCCCATCTCTAAGAGTGGCCATCCATGATGAGATTACCCAGGATGAGCAAATTCGGCTACGATTTCAGCAGCTGGATTCCTTGGAAGAAGAGCGACTCAATGCACTTCAAGACTTAGAACTATATCGTCGAAACATGGTACGTGCATATGATAAACTTGTTAAACCCCGAGTTTTTCGGAAAGGAGAACTAGTTCTTGTACTTAGGCGCCCCATTGTGGTAAAAGGCAAAGCTAAAGGAAAACTTGAACCTAAGTGGGAAGGGCCATTTGTCATTGAGCAAGCGTATGATGGTGGTGCCTATCAGTTGATTGATCAACATGGAGAACGCCCAATGCCACCCATTAATGGGAGGTTCTTAAAGAAGTATTACGCGTGACCATCTCCGCAAGCCGATATTGCTTTTGTTTTTTCTTTTCTCTCTTTTTTTTCTTCATTTGGTTTTTCTGATGGACATCATTGTCCTACATTAAAAGGCTTTTCCTAATCACACTACGCTCGTGATCGATGATTTGGCTGCCTTATGACTTGTCTAGCGGACTCACGGTGTATCTCGTGGTAAGTACGGCAACACCCACACCACAACACACAACGCACCGTATACACGCTCCGAGAGGCAACGATGAAGACTACTTGGGCGACTTCTCAGTATTGAGACCCCACGCCCCCTTGCTTCTGGATGTGTCTCGGGTTCACGGGAAAACTGCGCCCCAGGGAAGACCCTAGGAAAAGATCATAAAAGGGTGGCTCAACCCGACAAATGTTGGACTTGATGCGTAGCTCCTTGACAACCCTGGGGTGTACCACCAAAAGCCCCACATAATTTGCCTGAGGGTTTTAGGACCACGGTGGATGGCTGCCTTCCAATTTCTCAAGGTGGTTCCCTAAGAAAACGTCATTTCTTCAAGCAAGTTCAAACAATCAAAAACCAACTGATGAAGTCAGGGAGGTTGACAACTCCGCTAGCCTATGAACGATCTACTCAGAGTTTACTCTCAGATTTCGGCTATGAGTTGGTTAAACATCTGTAACAGAAATGTTATGATGGGTAAAATTATCAACCAGAAGCAAGTCCAGCAGTTCTAAACAGCAAGGGAATCACTGGAAAGAAGGCGGTTGGTAGTTGTTCACCACCCCTCCACAAAAGGCACGACAAATTTTACAAAGCCGTTGTCCCAAAACCATCTACCGTAATTTCTCCTCACCCATGTTTTCCGGGTTCTTGAGGCATGGAAGGAAGCTTGGTGGAGCTGTGGGACTACTCAATGCTCGGATGGGCTAGGGTATGATTCATTGTTGCCTCTTGAGATTATCTCAGGCACGTCACTCTCACACATCAACAAACACGGAAGGATAAGTTGTTGAATGACAATCGTCATGGTTTTTCGACGGTTCCAATGACTGAGTCCTTCGGCAGCCTTTTCTGACGTCACACTGATAGCCTAGTGTATATCGGAAAAGCCAAAATTTTAAAACAAAACAAAACAAAATCATGTTTTTTTTTTCTTGGTTTTCTTTCGCCATGCTTTTATTTATGCTCATGATCCATCTCATTAATGATTTTCCTCGTCGTTGATGACTGTCGAGCAACTATCAGTCCACACCAACTTATGCATCGACACTGGGGGCATCACCCCTCTAGTGATCATTGCAGTGACACTGGGGGCACCATCATCTCCTAGTTCATCTACATCGTCGACGATATTCCGACACTTCAAATATGGGAGCAGCAAGGTGCACCAGTGCGGCCCGTATCAAGCTGTGAAACCCTCTGAGTCTGATGGCTGGCATCGTTCATTCTTGCGATCGCACCAAACTCGGAAATATATGGGAGCAACGAGACACGCCAGTGCGGTCAGTGCCGACTTGTGAAACCCTTCAAGTTTGATGGTTGGCACCATGCATCATTTTATGGTCGCATCTAACTTGATAAATTATTTCTTCACAAACGAAGACATTCACCGTCGGCTGGCACCATATTGTATCTGGTCGCGACGCGATGAATAAAAGCAAGATGTATTTCATAGCATATGGCATGAGTATTTCGCCGTATTCCTTTGTAATTACACTCTCCCTTATGGGTGTTTGTTAAAAATAGCATGGGCATGCGCTATTGGATAAAATGATTCTTCTTCACATGTTTTGCTTGACATATATGGTACGAGTATTTCACCATAGTTGTCATAACCAATACACATCAGTTCACACCTGTGATACCAACATGCGCTGCAGAGCTCTTGGTCAGGTCACAAATATCTCCGACAGCTCAGTCGTGATGGATGAATGGCATAAGTTGCTATCAGCTGGCCATACTACTGCCTCCGTGGTTGCCCAGTCCAAGAATATGGCGACTGGTCGGAGAGACGGATAGTATGTTTCGCAAACATAGCAATATGATTTGGCTCAAGCAAATGAAAGGTTTTATGCTCCATCTCTTTCTATTTCCCCGAGTATAGCACATGCTGCTTCGCGCATGCACTACACTCGGCGGGGGGCATTTGTTTGATGAATTTTTGTACTAAAAATTCATAATATAAATATGAGTTAATAAAATTCTTGCCAATGATGTATGGGTCCCACGATGTACAAAATATTTATGAAAGAATCTAAATATGATATTGGACTCTTCTTGTAGAGTTCATTAAGCACAGCGCAATGGTGCAAACAGATTAATATTTTGACTCGTGGTTTAAGAAATATGATTTTTGGAAGTATGGAAGTGTGCACGTACAAAGCTAGCAAGTTTCTGATCGATCGGCTCATATGAAGCTGTCACATCCCATGCAAATAAAAAGCATCCCTGGAATTTCACGTCTAGAAGAAATGAAAGAAAGATGATGGACCCACAGGTCATGGACTCTCTATGCCCCTAGACTCGATTATTTGGGTAACTACGACAGTTTTGGATACGGCTGACTTCATGGCTTACGTCATGTGCGCCTGTTGAGATATGTACGATTCATTTAAACTCTATGCCTTATCGGATCGACAGGGACGCGTTTCGAACCGACCTACCTGAGGACGTTGCCTATATAAAGGCCAGCAATCGCTCGCTTTCGGGGAGGCACGTACGTAGGGAGAAAGACCTAGCCAGAGAAATCACACGCGGGCAGGAGGAGACGAGATCGTACTGCCGTCCTGCTCGTTAGCATACGCATCGCCCAGCGCCCGTCGGCGGCGCTGCTCGGGAGCTGCAACATGACGATAGTTTCACCAATCGTGGCCTTCAAGGGTAAGTTGTAAGATCCGATCGTGAGGTTGATCTCGTATGAGTAAAAGAGTGTATTTTGTGTATGCATCCGTGGAAAGCAATTGCAGCAAGTGTGAAACAAATCGATCTAGCATCACGTGGAGTTCATGGCTCTTGATATCTCTTTCTTCAACCATGGTCTGACAGCCTCATCAACGTCGGTCATGTATGGATCTTTACCTCGTGGCGCGACGGTTTCATCTACGTCGGCCATGCATCAATCTTACCACCATGGCGCGACCGCCCCATCAACGTCGGCCATGTGAGAATCAACAACTGTGGTGTTGATTGCCTCATCAACGTTGCCCATGTGTCGATCTACAAACATGGTGCTGACCGGCTCATCAACGTCACCCATAAGCAAGTGTACCAACGTGGTGTTGACCGCCTCATCAAAGTCGCCCATGCAGAAATCTACGACCATGATCCGACCGTCTCATCTGCGTCGCTGTGTATCAATCTACAACCGTGGTGTCGACCGCCTCATCAAAGTCGCCCATGCTGAAATCTACGACCATGGTGTTGACTGCTTCATCAACGTCGCACATGTGTCAATCTTTACTATCGTGGTGTCGACCGCCTCATCAACGTCGCCCATGTGGGAATCTACAATCATGGTGGCGACCGGCTCATCAACGTCGCCCCATGCGAAGCATAACCATGGCAACGACCGTCTCATTAACGTCGTCCATGCGGAGTACATGACTTATCATCATCAAAGTATACCGTCCGATTGTTGCATCTATGTCGCTGGTATATGAACTTGTTCCCTGTAAAGATACGACATGCTTCATCAATTGTCTATCTCAAATCCATGGCCTAATCTCGATGAGACATGGTCAAAATCATCGTTTTCGTCTTATGTCTAGTGCCGACGAGGCTAGACAAAATCATCGCCTTGTGATGACGAGTCTCGATCACTATGAATCAACACGTTTTAATTTTGATGAGATGGACACACCGTTGCTGGGCACCGACGAGGCAAAAGCAACACGTACACATGTCCAATTTGATGAAGTTCGGGCTATATGGCTGGGCACCGACGAGGCAAAGGCCACCCTCTTCATCTATTCAATCTCACTCTTAATTATGCACGTCGAGATCATCTCGTGATCGTGTTTCGACGGAACAAAGCCCCTCTTCTTCTCCTGGTTCATGTAACACGACGACGACTACGACGCAGCTTAATCGGAGGTTTTCTGTAGGCTTGATCCTGCAGATGTAATTAACCGGATGCTTTGCAAAAGTGCCGGAAATTCAGCGGACTACACGCAATCTCTTCAGTCAGATCTCCTTCGTTGTTGTAGAAGGCAAAATAGGCAAACTCCTATGGGAGCATGTACATGTACTTTGTATTCAATACAATGATCAATAAAGATACAGAGTTTCCATATATACTGTGTGTTTGTCATTCTTTTTGTTTTGCTTTTCGTCGAACATTACTGTTGCGGTAGATTCGCTCGCCTCTTCACGGCCTGAAAGGGCAAGCGCGTTGCGACCAATCCCGCTCCCTCCCTCGTCACCCAATCCCACTCTCGCCCGTGCCCTCCCTCCTCGTCCCGCACTGCCGCCGCCACGGCCTGCTCCTCCTTCTCCTCTTCCCCTCCAGTCCCTCGGCCACGGGCCTGCTCCTCAGCCGGTCGTCGCCTGCAGCGGCGGCAGCCTGTCGTCCTCTTCGGAGCGTCGGGCAGGCAGCCGGCGACACAGGAGGCGGCGTCCAACAGCTGCAGCAAGGCGAGGACGCGGTCATGGCGGCCGAACTCGGAGCGTCGGGCACGCGGCGGCTGCAGAAAGGCGAGCCCGCGCGGGGATGCGGTCGTCGGCGGCCGAGCTCGCAGCGTCGGGTAGGCGGCGGCTCCCCGGCGGCTGCAGCATGGCAAGCGCGCGCGGGGGCGCGGTCGGACTGGAGCTCGCGGGCGGCCAGCGGCCAGGCTCCCGCTCGATTGGTCTGCTTGATGATTTCTGGATCTCTATTTCTTATCTGATTCCTCCCTCTCTATTTTAATTTTAATTTTGCATCTAGGGTTTGGGTGTCCAGGAGACTCCATGGCTGTGAACTCCGTGGCTGGGAGGAAGAACACATAGATGTAGAGCATGTATTGTACATAGAAGAGGAGCTTGTATTGTACTGATGTATTATGTACGGTAATGTGACCCATTTCAGCTTTCTGTGATTCATGATTCTATAATAATTCAATGGTTCAGATGCATCATATTCAACTCAGAATTCGTTTTTTGCTTTCCATTTCATTTACCTCTCCTTTGGAGCACAACGCCATTGTTGTTTTCTTGAGCTCTATATTCTGCAAAGTTGTTGGTTTACACTGTTTTGCATTTGCGATTTGCTGCAGGGATTGGAGGTTTGGAGTTGAAGCAGATGGTGAGCAGCAATGGAGATACGGGAAATAGAAATGCGACATCGAGAGAGGCTCAGGTGAGCCCGATTATCCTTCTCCTCTCCTTTTTTTGCTCCACTTTCTTTCAGATCTTTGACAAAAAAAATCGTGTGAGCTTCTTCTATGTTGTGCCCACACCATCTAGGATTTTTCTCCTGTATTGATCTGTCTCTAACTCGCTATCCCACTATTTGCAGATTATGTGTGCTTTGGTTTGAACTCGGATTGATTTTTAGGGTACAGATTCTATGATGGTTGATACAAGCCCATGATCTACTCCGATGACCGAGGTTGGATATGCATGTTGCCCAGCATTTTTTTAGTGATTTTGTTTAATAGCAATGTCTTCTAAACAAACATATTACTTTTGTTCCCAGTGCAAGTAGAGAAGAGGATCATAAGATTGAAGTTGCAGTGCTCTTTGTGCGGATGTATGTATGATGCCCAGCAGCCCAGGGCCTCTCCCGCTGCTCGCTGGTTGCTCCGATGCCAACATCTCTAGATGGTGCGTTCACAGCATGGCTGCTGTGGTGTACGGGCTGGAGCAGTGGTACCTGCCACATGGTGTCGAGAGCTCGGCTTGCGAAGCAGCTCCACTTGCAGAGCACCGAGGTCATGGCCGAGGCTGCAGACATCGTGGTGGTCGACATGGTAGTGGTGAACCTGGTGGAAAATCATGGGTGTGGACAATTTGCTTGGCTTATTTATTTGCAGTGGTGTTTGAAAAAACAACATGCACTTGTGCACCATACCTAATAGCTTGATCTTTGGATTTTCAGGTAGAAGTTGGTGGGAAAATCTCGGCAAAGGAGTTGGAATAACATGGGAAGAAGCGAAGTTTCAGGTTATACGCCTCCTAACGGTGGTAGTTGCTGCTTGCCCAACATATATTCAGTTTCTCGTCTGATTATTCTTGCATAATTCAAATGGGATGATGTTAAGGTTGACAAGCACCGAGAGAATTACCTTGGGCATCGGCCGCAGTTGGTGGAGGACGAGAACTGCCCAGCGACCGTCAGCACACTAGCCTCGCTCCGGTCTCTGCTCGATCAAGGTTAGTGCGCCTGCTTGCCTCGTCTTCGGGCGGCCTATTGTTATATCAGAAACTTTATTACTATCTCTTTCTTATGCGAGATGCACTACAGACCTGTCCAGAACTTTTAAGTTTATGTAGGAAATTTTATAGCATGCAATTCATCAAATTCCCCATTTTATGCGGGCAATACTGAATTATGAGAAGGCTGACCAGATTAATTGGAATAGTCCACAGGTCACTGCTTGAACGTTTTCTTCATCTTCAGTTCTAAACTGCACATTGTAAGATGAACTAGAAAGATATAAATGGCGCTACTTGATTTAGGTTGAGAATAAATAAACACATTTAACTGTGATTTTTGAGACATGATATTTGCTGAAGTATATTGGATTCTCCCATTGCTTGTTGTTTTGTTTAATTCGGTTCAGATTAAAGTCATCAAACCAATTGTATTTGCTCTTCGCTTACAGGTTGCAGTGAGTACTTCTCTCTTCGTGTGAAGGTTTCTACGGCGCCCCAAGGATTTATCTCAGGTTTGTTCTAAAACTGCATTTTTTTTAAAGGCATTATGATTCAATGATTTTTGTTGGCTATATCTGTTTCATGTAACCTGAAATAATTCATTTTGCCTCACATAATATCTAAACTGATGTTATCACCGCCTCTTTCAATAAGTGATGATAGTTTTTCTTCCTGATGCTTGTCTCTTGGATTCGGCTCTGTCCAGCAAATCCAAAGTTTGGTTTTGTTGTTTCCTAGAACCTACTGCTATGATATGCCATATGTATAGCTTTTTTTTTTCCCTGATGCTTGTCTTGTGGAGTAGGATCTGTCCGAGTTATGTCGATTTTATTGCTAATTGATGTTTTTTCGATGTGTGTATGTCTGAGGAGAAGAGAAGAAGCCGCATGCACTTCGGCCACCTCTGACTGCCGTGACAGCCGCCCCGGCATCCTCCGCGTCAGGGCACATCCGCCTGGGCCTCCAGCCCCGCCTCTACCCGTGCATGTGAGCTTCTTTCTTTCTTTCTTCTCCTTTCCCCATGTCCCTGAATATTCGGCATATGTTTAAAGATTCAGATTGATTTAGTACTAATTTGTTTTGTTTGTATGCATTTACGATTTCTAAGATTAGGATTTCATTGTTCGGTTGATTTCTCAAGTGATTGAACTGTGTGTTAATTTTCATTTATGCTTCACGAATTGATTAATATTTTTTTCTTGCTGCTTGATGCATGTAGTTGCATGATTCAGCTTATTAGTGAGCTGATACCTAACAGAACCAAAGGAATCTATCCTCTTACTTACATTTGTACAAAGAAAATAAAATAGCTAGGCTGTTGCATCCTCTAACCTCTAGGTAACAATCTGATCGTGTATCAAAATATAAACATTTCTTCTCTTGCCTACGTTTAGTATCATTGCTTATGATGTCATACTGCCATCCAACATGGATTACCTTATGCTAATAAGCCAATGTATGTGGAACTTTAGATGCAGTGCTACATTAATGTAAAACTTTAGATTTTATATTATCAGCTTGATAAGATTTCCCATAACCTAACTGAAGACTTTTGTACCACACTCTTTGGTATCATATTTTAGTATTTTACAAAGAAGCATCATGCATATGTACATGAATCTGCAAAAATCATTTCTTATGTGGCGGCTAAATTTTATTGCACTCGTTGGTGCTAATTAATTCCATTGATCTTGCTTGCTGCATCCTGTGTTTTGCTACATCATATCTTGCTTGTTGGGACTTTGCATGCACACTGATCATGGAACCCAAATGTGACCGAACAGAACAGTTTTGTTATCATGGATTATACAGTTCAGATCTTTAAATCGTTTCACAGCAGTGCCCTTCAAGCTATGATAGATTTTATGCTATCTATAGGTTACACTACTTAAATGACCAACTGGTCATGCATGAGAAAATAGAGCCAACGAGCAGCTGAGTGTGCCCTCTGTAGGATTTAAATCCCTAAGCTCCAGCTTATAAGAACTTGATGGCTGAAAGCCGTTTGGCATTTATATTTCTGTGTGGCGCCTTATATTGGTCCTGCTATTTGAACTCTCTTGCATGTGTCTTCTTCTGCTTTGTACTTGCCTTGACTACTATCTGCTATCGAATTTTCTAGGCTTCTCTGCAAGCTTTTGGTGTCAGCTTCCATAATTTGTGGCGACTTCTCTTTGGCCTGGGTAATAGAACAAAGCATTATTCTTGTTCTTTCGCTTACAAAATTTCCCAAACCTTTCTATTTCTAAGTACATTTTCATGTTTAAGCTTACGAAATAATTGAACTCGAAAAATAAGTTGATGCTTAATTCTGTGTTGGACCATATTGTTCTTAATTGTGTTCTTGAATGATTTTCTGGTGAATTTTGCCAAGTAATAGAACATTTGAAAACAAGGTTACTTAACACTGCTAATTGTGGAATGCAAGGCTTGTGTCTGAAGGTGCCATTGTGATTGGATTTATTGACTCATTGCAGATACTCTGAGAGGCATGGGGACTAACAGAACTTAAGAGGGCGAGCACACAAACGAAGGTTGATGGCAATGGAGCTCACTGCTGAGAAAGTTTCAAATGTACAAGGTTCGTATCTACATACAAGGTTCATATCTACATTTGTTCAGAAATATTATTTTTCAACCTCTACATAGCATATAGAACTTAAGACAGCCTACCCAAATAGTTCTTCTTCACTAAAATTATCTTTTCATGGTTTCTCCCTATAGGCTATATCTCGGAAATCATCTAGGATGTGTGCTGCACCCATTAGATCTCCTTTTGCTGAATTTCCGCACCTATAGTTTGTCACCTTTCATCCGTGTTGTTGTTACAGATATTCATTTTTGCTTGATGTTTCTTATAACCTAGGGTTGACGGTGGCGGCAAGGGTGGTGGCGCTCTCAAGAAGACGAAGTAGTTAGTTCCTCTACTGTCTGTAGACAGTGCCTGTATATTTTGTATGAATTGTTGTTTATATGCGAACATATCTTTGTCTGTCTATTCCAGCATGTTGTGATAGGTTCCACCTTTAATTTTTTCTTACATTTTGCAGATCGTTTGTTGTACACTAGAACCCTTTGGAACAGGACACATGGTACCAGCGTCCTAGCACTGCCTTTTGGGACGTATGTGCTGCTTGGGATGCCTTCGACGGTTGATCGTGCATCTGGGCGATGCATCCTTGCTGCTTCGACGTACTAACTCAGCGTTGTTCCTTGACTGTATGTGCTGTCTCATGCCTTCGCTTACTTATTATGTTGTGGTTACGACCACCCCTATGTCGGCTATATTTTGTATAACTGAACGTTGTTTCCACATCATGCTAAGCCCATTAGTTCCTTTGGATGCTCTCGATGAGCTTTGCCAAACCATCTACGGATAGATTATCTGCCTAGGTTATGTACTGGATTATATTTACTTTGATGATGCTAGGTGTTCTGGCTGACCAAAGATTTAGTGCTTTTAGTATGTTCATATTATGTTTTTTGCAGACACGGTTCAGATCATCCTTAGTACTGTTATTTTCAGTTGGATAAACCGTAGTTTTGTGCCCAAGCTTGTGCAAAGTATTGCTTGTGACGTGGATCGCACGTTCGTTGGGAGACCCCAAGAGGAAGGTATGATGCAGTGTAGCAGCAGTTTCCTCAGTATGAAACCAAGGTTTAATCGAACCAGTAGGAGCAAGAAATCACTTCTGAAGGTTGTCAGTGGCGCGCTGACGTGGAACCTGCACACAACACAATCAAACTACTTTGCCCCAACGAAACAGTGAGGTTGTCAATCTCACCGGCTTGCTGAAAACAAAGGATTAAACGTATGGTGTGGAAAACAGTAGTAAATTGCAGAGAATGAAAAGGAACAATGTTTGCAGTTGGTTGTATTATCAGTGTAAAAGAATGGACCGGGGTCCACAGTTCACTAGTGGTGTCTCTCCATAACATATAACTAACATGCTGGGTGAACAAATTACAGCTGGGCAATTGACAAAATATTGAGCGCATGACAATGCACATATATGACATGATGATTACGATGATATTCATGTGGGCATTACGACAAAATACATAGACCGTTATCCAACAGCGTCTATGACTAATAATCCACCTCCAGGTTGTCATCCGAGTTCCCCGTTGGTATTAAGTTGCAAGCAACGGATAATCGCATTAAGTAATGTGCGAAATGTAAATAAATGCATTAGACCTAACGGCGCACCCTTAAGCTAAGCATCGGTTATTTTATCCCTAGTGGCAACAACAAATCCACAATCTTAGAAGTTATTGTCACTCTCCCAGATTACCGGAGGCATGAACCCACTATCTAGCATAAATACTCACTCTTGGAGTTACAAACATCTGCTTGGCCAAAGCATCTACTAGTAACGGAAAGCATGCAATATCATAAATAACATATAAGATAAATTGATAATCAACTTGACATAGTATTCAATATTCATCGGATCCCAGCAAACACAACATGTAGCATTACAATAAAATGATCTTGATCATGATAGGCAGCTCACAAGATCTAAACATGATAGCATAAAGTGGAGAGACAACCATCTAGCTACAGCCATGGACCCGTAGTCCAAGGATGAACTACTCACGCAACACTCCGGAGGCAGGCATGGTGATGTAGAGGCCTCCGGTGATGATTCCCCTCTCCGGCAGGGTGCCGGGTAGAGCTTATGAACCCTCCCGAGCTAGGGTTGACGGCGGCGTCTCTGGAACTTTTGTGGATAATGGCTCGGGTATTTAGGGTTTTCGCGTCGGGAGGAATAAATAGGCGAAAGGGCGGCGGCTGGAGAGGCCTGTGGGGTCCACACCACCCCACGGCGTGGCAGGGGGGCCCGCACGGCCCCATGGTGTTGCTGCCTCGTGGCTCCCCTCCGTCTCTCTTTTGGACTCCGTGTACGTGTTGGAAAAATAGGAGGTTCTGTCCAAGTTTCGTCCAATTCCGAGAATATTTCCAGACTAGCTTTTCTGGAATACAAAAACAGCAGAAAACAGGAACTGGCACTGTGGCATCTTGTTAATAGGTTAGTCCCAGAAAATGCATAAAAATGCTATGAAGTGTATATAAAACATGTAACAATTGGTATAATATCAACATGGAACATAAGAAATTATTGATACGTTTGAGACGTATCAATCATCCCCAAGCTTAGTTCTACTCGTCCTCGAGTAGGTGAAACGATAAAAACAAAATAATTTCTGAGGTGACATGCTACAATCATAATCTTGATCAAATAGTATTGTAAAACACATGTTATGAATGAAGTGATTCAGGTCAATGGTCTATAGTTTGCTAGCAAGTAGATAATGAGCAAACAACTGAATCATATAAGCAAAAACTTTTCATGAATAGTACTTTCGAGACAAGCATCAAAGAGTTTTGCATAAGAGTTAACTCATAAAGCAATAGGTTCTAAGTAAAAGGTATTTAACCAACACAAAGGAAGATTTAATCTTCAGCAATTGCTTTCAACTTTCAACATATATATCTCATGGATATTTGTCAACACAAAGCAATATAATAAGTGCAATATACAAGCATATAAAAATTGTTGCACCAAAGTTGACACTAGTGTTTGCTTCTAAGATAGAAAGAAGTAGGAAAACTGACTCAACATAAAAGTAAAAGAAAGGCCCATCGCAGAGGGAAGCAGGGATTAAATCATATGCTAGAGTTTTTTAAGTTTTTGAATCATAAAGAGAGTAAAAATAAGTTTTGGGAAGTGTTTGTTAATTGTCAACGAATCAGAAAATGGAAAGTACAATATGACCCCTGCCAACCAGACTTTTAAGAGCGGCTCCCATGAAGGACGTTATTTCTACCAGCAAGGCAGATCATCCCTCTTCTCTTTTGTTTACACATGCAGATATTTCACTGTTTGTCATTGCTTGACTGATAAATCAGGGCAAAAATGTGAAGAGAATTAAGCGGTTAAAGTTGTAATTAATTGGGACTGGACACCCCATTTGCTAGCTCTTTTTGCAAAATTAATGGATAAGCGGATGTATATGCCGCTAGTCCGGTGGTAAAGTCTGTTTGACAGTTGACATAAAGACATCCACCCCGTCCTCATGAGCTTGGTAAACATTGACACAAAATGGAGTAATAGTTTTTGAATAGTTTAAAGGTAGCACATGAAAAATTTACTTGGAGTGGCAAGGAAATACCACATATAGGTAATTATGGTGGACACAGATGGCATGGATTTTGGCTCAAGGTTTTGGATGCATGAGAAGCATTCCCTCTCAGTACAGAGTTTGAGCTAGCAAGGTTATTTGAAGCAAACACAGGATATCAACTGACACAGCAAGACTTATATGAAAACATATTACAAGCATTATAAGACTCTACACTGTCTTCCTTGTTAACCAAACCCTTTTACTAGAAAATATCTAGACCTTAGAGATACCAATCATGACAACCAAATTTCAATGAGCTTTACGGTATTTCTTCATTAATAGGTTTTAACTACATGATACAAAAGCTTAAACATGAACTACTTGATAACTCAAAACAATTGACAAGTATCAAATTATCCAATACAGTGATCTACAAGAATATGTAAGCTTTTTCCATTATACCACCTACCACATGCAACATTTTCTGTTCCAACCAAACACCAATCAATTTATTTCAACATAAACTCTCCAAACAATTATAAGTGAAGGAAGAGAGTACTTTCTTTAAAAGAACTAACAACTCTGAATAAGAGATGCATGCAAAACAGGAGCTAAAAGCATAGCAATAGCTAGACAAGAATACTCAACAAGTATAAGTGAAGAATAGGAGTATTCATATAAAAAGCGGAGCGTGTCTCTCTCCCAATCAAGAATGCTGGGTCCAATCAAGTTGACCATAAGAAAAATAAAATACTGAAATAAAAGCACACAGACGCTCCAAGTAAAGCACATATGATGTGAAAAAATTAAAATATAGTTTCACTAGAGATGACCTGATAAGTTGCTGATGAAGAAGGGTATGCCTTGGGCATCCCCAAGCTTAGACGCTTGAGTCTTCTTGAAATATGTTGGGGTGATCCATGGGAGCATCCCAAGCTTAAGCTCTTCACTCTTCTTTTTTTTTTTTTTTTGAGAATCTCTTCACTCTTCTTAATCACATTATATCATCCTTCTCTCTTGACCCTTGAAAACTTCCGCACACCAAACTCAAACTAATTCTCATTAGAGGGTTAGTGCACAATCAAAAACTCACATGTTCTATAAGGACACAAACATGACCGTTACTTTTAACATTAACTACTGCCACTGATGTTACGTGAAGCTCTTCACCCTAAAAAAGAATTCCACTCAACACTAGTAAAAGAGAGAATGCGAAAAATAAAAGACAGAATTGTCTAAACAGAACAGTCCGCAAAGACGAATTTTTTTTGAGGACTTACGTTGCTCATATTGAAAAACTTTAAACTAACGAAAGATGCATACATATCTGAGGATCACGCACAAAAATTGGCAGATTTAAATATTTTTTCTGTGATTTTACAGAAGTAAAACGGTGAACAGCAGAAATCTGTTCCTGCGCAGAAATCCAAATCTAGCATCATCTTCCTATTAGAGGCAATACTTGGCACAACAATGCGATAAAATAAAGATACAAAGGAATTGTTACAGAAGTAAACAACGCCTTGACTCAAAAAGAAAAGAAAAATTGCAGAAATAAAATAAGGGTTGTCTCCCATAAGCGCTTTTCTTTAACGCCTTTCAGCTAGGCGCAGAAAGTAAGAATCAAGTGTTTCCAAGTGATGAAGAAAGGTTGGAAGTTTTCTCAACAATGCATTGTATCTTATCTATATAAGTTTCAGAAACTCCTCTTTCATTACTCTTAGGCACACTATCCTCATCAAATAAATTTGCAGGAACAATCCAATCAAAATTCTTTTCTAGTGCCTCATGCATTCCTACAAGTTTAAAAGGTATTGGTATTTTGACTTCTCCCTCATAATTGGGTTCATTGGTGTACGTAAGCCTATCTTTTTCAAGCTTCTCAAGTGTATTAGCAATATCAATAAAATAGCCAAGCATCTTATAATGAATGAAAACTTTTCTAGCCTCCCCAGCAACATCACCAAATTCTTTAGGAAGAGTTTCTAGAACAAAATCTTTCTTTTCACCCTCTTCCATATCATGAAGTTTAAGAAATTTGCTGCATTATAGGATTAAGATTAACAAACCTAGCTTCCAACATGTGAACCAAAGAGGCAGCGGCAATTTCATAATTAGGGACAAGTTCTACCAAGGATCTGTCTTCAAAATCTTTAAGTCTACTAACATGACTAAAGAATTCTTCAATGTTATCTCTTCCAATGATAGACCCACTTCCCACCGGTATATCTTTTAAAGTAAACTTAGGGAGAAGCATGATGAAATAAAAAGAAAGTAAACCGAAATAAGGTAAATGCAAGTAACTAATTTTTTGTGTGTTTTTTATAAATAAAGCAAACAAGACTAAATAAAAATAAACTAAGCAAGACAATAACAAAGTAAAGAGATTGGAAGCGTGAAACTCCCCTTGCAGAAATCCTCTTGCTCCCCGGCAACGGCGCCAGAAAAAAGGCTGTTTGTGACGTGGATCGCACGTTCGTTGGGAGACCCCAAGAGGAAGGTATGATGCAGTGTAGCAGCAGTTTCCCTCAGTATGAAACCAAGTTTAATCGAACCAGTAGGTGCAAGAAATCACTTCTGAAGGTTGTCAGTGGCGCGCTGACGTGGAACATGCACACAACACAATCAAACTACTTTGCCCCAACGAAACAGTGAGGTTGTCAATCTCACCGGCTTGCTAAAAACAAAGGATTAAACGTATGGTGTGGAAAACAGTAGTAAATTGCAGAGAATGAAAAAGAACAATGTTTTCAGTTGGTTGTATTAGCAGTGTAAAAGAATGGACCGGGGTCCACAGTTCACTAGTGGTGTCTCTCCATAACATATAACTAACATGCTGGGTGAACAAATTACAGCTGGGCAATTGACAAAATATTGAGCGCATGACAATGCATATATATGACATGATGATTACTATGATATTCATGTGGGCATTACGACAAAATACATAGACCGTTATCCAACAGCGTCTATGACTAATAATCCACCTCCAGGTTGTCATCCGAGTTCCCCGTTGGTATTAAGTTGCAAGTAACGGATAATCGCATTAAGTAATGTGCGAAATGTAAACTAATGCATTAGACCTAACGGCGCACCCTTAAGCTAAGCATCGGTTATTTTATCCCTAGTAGCAACAGCACATCCACAATCTTAGAACTTATTGTCACTCTCCCAGATTACTGGAGGCATGAACCCACTATCTAGTATAAACACTCACTCTTGGAGTTACAAGCATCTACTAGTAACGGAAAGCATGCAATATCATAAATAACATATAAGATAAATTGATAATCAACTTGACATAGTATTCAATATTCATCGGATCCCAGCAAACACAACATGTAGCATTACAATAAAATGATCTTGATCATGATAGGCAGCTCACAAGATCTAAACATGATAGCATAAAGTGGAGAGACAACCATCTAGCTACAGCCATGGACCCGTAGTCCAAGGATGAACTACTCACGCAACACTCTGGAGGCAGGCATGATGATGTAGAGGCCTCCGATGATGATTCCCCTCTCCAGCAGGGTGCCGGGAAGAGCTTATGAACCCTCCCGAGCTAGGGCTGATGGCGGCGGCGTCTGTGGGGACCCCGGACTAGCTGTCCGAAATACCCGATTATGCTTAACACAACGATCCCGTGATCAGTCTGTCGTTGCACATAATCCGAATTGGATACCAAAGTTTACATCCATTACAATACCGAATTAAAAGTCTTACATAAATGGTCACTTAGACCAAGTTCTTACATAGGTGCCTTCATGGGCCAAACCGGATATAACAGCGGAAGCTACGGCGTAGTAGACATCATATTCTAACGATGACAACCCGACAGGCAGCTGACTTGTGGAGATCCTTAGTTCGCATAGAAGTCGCCATACTCCTGCTCGGCGTAGTGCTCCTCCTCGTAGTCTGGCTAGGACAATAGCCAGGGGCGAAACCAATATGAGTACATTTGAATGTACTCGCAAACTACCCCAACATGAGTATGCACTAGTTCTATTTTAACTTACAACTTTTGTTTGTTTAAAACATCTCTATATCTTTATTGAAAAAGGTAAGAAGAGTTTTATAATCACTTTTTAAAGAAACCACCATTTTATCTGTTTCTCCAAAACCCTTCCTTTTCCTGACCATGGCTCACCATAGTCCATTTATTCCAACAACTCATACCACTCCATTTGGTATAGTTGGATCACAACACCACCATTTCAATTTCTTTTTGACTTAAAAGTTTTCAAAACTTGCACATGGTCAAGTAGGGTCTCCCAACTGTCCATATCCGAGGACTCGGCTATTCGAATAGTTTTTAACCCTCTGCAGAGGTAGCACGCTTTTATCCCACATCCATCCGGCAGCTCATCGTGTCCGCCACGTCTCGCCATACAGGTGTATGCGAAGTAAGCCGCCGACCATAGCCTGTCCTTTGCTCATGCTAGTATAGGATCCTACCGCTACGAAATTATTATCCTTTCCATCAACACCCAGTCCAGATTCCCCGTCGGGAAACCTAAGTGTGAGGACTCGTAGTTCTGCCCGGCGAGCGAACCCTTCAATCCCCCATCCTCAGATGCCAGGACCCAGGTCAGGGGGTAGGTCGCCATGACCATCCCCTCATGGAACGAGGTCATCCTCGTTGTTGAGGAATCCCATACTAATATGAGCAAATTATATGACTACGCCCTTTTCCCATATGTGGTGGATGTGGTCGCACAGGGTATCGGATGGTTGACGTAAGTACAAGGACACACTGTGCATTTTTCATAAACATCACCATTTTTCCACTTCTCCATTCCAACACCGACATCTCGGTATTTCATAAACTCACAAGTAATTTCAAAGGAGTTTTGAATAAAACATAATTGTTTTTCCCATCCTATAATTTGATATAACTATCTTGTATTCTACATAGGTGGCAAAATAATTTCCATATACTTTTGAAATGGGTTTTATAAATCTTGCCTTAAGAGTAAAACATGTTATGAAAGTAGATGCATAGGTTTGTAGTGCAAGCTCAGAGAATAGCTTGCCTTGCTTGGCAAAGTGATCTTGCTCTTGTTCTTCAATTTCAGCAAACTCTCCTTCCTCGATATATCCGACAACGTTCTCGTCTAATTAATAAACAAACAATGCAACCAATCACTAAGCTATACAAGCAATCATCTCAACACAACAATCATAAACATCACAATTAGCTACTGCACACACAAACCACACAATTTGGTTTTCAAAAATTGAATTAAACATTATTTAATTAAGTCCAAATTATGGCAGAAACTAGTTATTCATGTTTAATTCCACAACTTGAGTTCTGTTGGTCACAAAAATACAAACTAAATTTCTATAGAAAGCTACTGATGTGTAGAAGACAACCCAATTTGAATTGGATCATTTGGAGTTACCAAACTCCCTACACATTGGATTGAATCCAGTAGCTTAATAATCAAGTTTTAGCTACCATTTAAATTCTATTGCTCCAAAAATTAAACCCTTTTAGGGGTAACTAACATGGCTATATGGAGCTAACAAAATTGGTCCTAACTCATTTGGGTCAACCAATAAACATATTTGTTTGTTTTAGTCCAGAAGGGTTTATCTTAAAGTCAACAATTAATACTGCTTAATTAATTCTACCAAAATTAGGGGAGCTAACACAAGGCAGTACTAAGCTAGCAAAATTGGTTTGGAATTATTTGGACTAACAGAGTATCAGAAACAAACAAGTTTAGATTTTAAACCTTCTGTGGCATTTTCAATAATACTTTTTAACTATTTAATTAAATGACATGAGACCAATTGGGTTGGTTAAACATTTAATAGCTTTCAGAACAATTGAGTTTGATTTATTTGGATTCCTAAATCTCAAGTTATTGAATTTATAAAATGGTCCAGTACTGAATTTCCAGAGAAACTAAAATTAGAAATCCTAACTGTTCTGGATAATGTTGAAATCCCTGACAGGTGGGGTCCACCAGTCAGTGACTCAGGCGAAACGGTGCGCGCGCGGGAAATGTTTAAAGATCTGACTAGCGGGGTCCACCAGTCAGTGGCTAAGCGCGCGAAGCGGTATGCGACCGTGGATCAAAGATCCAACGGCTCACAGAGGCCGCGTTCATCGACGACCTAAATTAGGCGGCGCCGTTGCTCCGGCGGCGGCGAGCAGCTCGATTGGCTCACCTGAGAGGGCTAGGGACGGCGGGATGATGCAGATCGACGGCGGCGATGTGGGGGAAGCTCCTGGCCGAGTTGCGTTTCCTGGGAAGGAGTGGTTCGTCGGCGGCGAGCTCCGGAACTTCCTCGGCTACGGGCACGGGCTCCGGCGACTTCCTGGCGATGCTCTGGTGCACGAAAGAGAGGGGAACAAGGGGTGAGTGAGTGCGGTGATCGTAGGGATGCAGGGAGAGGCCAGAGGGAAGGAAATGGGAGGCCAGCACGGCGAGGCCGTGGTCGTCGCCTACCTCGGCACGGCGAGGTTGCAGCGCACTGCCACGGGCAGCAGTGGCTTCCCGGCAGAGGCTCCGGCCTCCTGGCGGTGCACGAGAGAGGGTGGTGAGTGAGAGAGACAGTGGGGCGGTGTGGAGAGAGCGCTGGGCTCGGGTGGTTTAAATAGGCGCGACGGCGGCGCACGGTGGTCGCAGTCCAGCGGCGTCCAGAGGGCGGGAGAGGCCAGCGCGCGGTGTCTGGGGGGTCCGGGCGTGGGCTAGGGTTCTCTGCGTAGAGGATTGCGTGGCGAGGTGCGGCGAGCTGGGCCAATTTGGCCGGTCGCCGTCCGTTTAACCACGGCGGAGATGCAGGGGACAGGGGCGGCATCGGGTCGAGCGTGTGCTCGAGCGACTGCGGCGGCTGCAGAGGCACGGAGCGTGGACGGCTGCGAGCAAGGGGGGCCTGGGGGACCCGGGGAAACGGCGACGCGCGCGGCGTACGGCGACGACACGGCGACGGAGAGGTAGCGAAGACATTTTGCAAAACCCCCTGGCTCCTTTGCTCTGCTCTTTTTCCTTCTTCTTTCTTCTAATTACTTTTTAGCCTTCTGTTAATGCAGTAGCACTTCCTGATTTATTTGAGGCACTAAATCAATTTATAAAAATTTGTCAAAATTTGTGGGGCCTTCCCATAATGTACAGAAGCTCCACAAAAATTGGCATAAAATAATAAAATGTTTTGAAACATTTTCTTTTATAGTGTTTAATTAAGGCATTTTAATTTATTTCAATTTGTTTTGATTTTAGAATTTTAAAACTAGTTCAAAATAATATTTGAGAGGGGAAAGTGGTAGGAACAAAATGGGGAGTGTTTATAAACCCACTCCACTGAATTTTGTTTGAAACCATTTGAAATTCTCACTTGGAGAATTTGTGGGACACAAATGTCACTTTTATTTTTCTTGCTTTATTTGCTATTTCAATTCTTTTCTTTCTTCTTGCTTTTATTTAGAGCAAACAACAAACCACTAGCAAGAAGGAATAACACAAGCAACAAGAATTAAACCACACAAGTAATAGCAAGAGATCAACACATATAATTAACAAAAGTTTTTGTTGGCTCTCATTTTTGGAAATAATTGATAATAATTTTGGGATGTTACAATCCTTCCCCCCTTAGAATAAATCTCGTCCCGAGATTTGCTAGGCCTGGGTACTAAAGAGGTCTGGAAATTCGCTTCGAAGATAATCTTCGCGTTCCCAAGTTGCTTCTTCTTCAGAGTGGTTAGTCCACTGACTTTGTAAAACTTGATCGCACGTCTTCGGGTAACACGAACATCTTCTTCGAGAATTTTGAGAGGTCTCTCACGATAGTCAGGTCTTGGTTCAGGTCGATGGAGAGGTGGTCGATGTTTTTGAAAACATCAGGCTGGTCAGGAACTTCAAGACACTTCCGGAGCAAGGAAATGTGGAAGACATCATGTAATCTCCTAACTCCTGGGGTAACTCCAGCTGATAGGATACTTCTCCTCGACGAGCAATGACCTTGAAGGGTCCAATATACCTTGGCGCTAACTTTCCTTTGACATGGAAACGCTGCATTCCTTTGAGGGGTGTCACTCGGAGATAAACATAATCTCCGACTGAAAGTGAGGTCACGGCGCTTGGTGTCAGCATAACTCTTCTGACGGGATTGGGCAGTTTTGAGGCGTTCACGAATAAGCTGAACTTGCTCTTCAGCTTCACGGAGGGTATCTGGTCCAAACAATTTGCCTTCTCCGGTATCGGACCAATTCAGGGGTGTACGACACTTCTTGCCGTAAAGGGCTTCAAAAGGGGCCATTTGCAGACTGGACTGATAACTGTTGTTGTACGAGAATCTGCAAACGGAAGCAATCTTCCCACTTGGAACCATAGGATAGAACACATGCGCGAAGCATGTCCTCCAATATCTGGTTCACTCGCTCAGTTTGGCCATCGGTCTGGGGATGATAAGCTGTGCTAAATGCTAGCTTGGTTCCGAGGGCTTCATGAAGGGATTTCCAGAACCTTGAGGTGAATTGCGTGCCTCTATCAGATACAATCTTCTTAGGCACACCATGCAGGCTCACTATTCTGGAAATATACAAGTCGGCCAACTGATGTCCCCGATAGGTGGTGTTGACAGGGATGAAATGGGCAACCTTGGTCAGTCGATCAACGATGACCCAGATTGAATCATGGCCTCGGTTGGATTTGGAAGTCCGGTAATAAAATCCATTCCAATCTCATCCCACTTCCACTCGGGAATTTTCAAAGGTTGAAGCAATCCAGCGGGTCGCTGATGTTCAGCCTTAACTCGCTGGCAGATGTCACACTTGGCTACGAATGAACCAATCTCTCGCTTCATTCCATGCCACCAAAATCTTTCTCGAAGGTCTTGGTACATTTTGGTTCCGCCGGGGTGGATTGAGTAAGGGGTCTCATGGGCCTCCTTCAGGATTAACTCCTTAAGTTCCGTGACATTGGGCACACAGATACGGTCATTGAATTTCAGCACTCCCTCAGCATCTTCGGTAAAACCGGGTGCTTTGCCGAGGGAAATCTTCTTCCTAATTCCCTCTATGCTTTCATGACCTTTTTGGGCTTCTTTGATTTGATCCATCAGGGTTGGGGTTAACTCTAAATTGGCGAGATAACCATGGCTAACAAGCTCTAGTCCAAAATCTTGGAACTCTTTGAACAAGGCTGGCTGTTCGGCTTGGATCAGGGCATTCAGGGTGCAAGGTTTGCGACTAAGGGCATCGGCAACACATTAGCCTTTCCAGGGTGATAATGGATTCCAATATCATAATCCTTGATTAATTCCATCCATCTCCTCTGTCGCAGGTTCAGATCTTTCTGGGTGAAAATATATTTCAAGCTTTTGTGATCTGTATAGACCTCGCAGCGATGTCCCGCAAGATAGGGACGCCACTTCTTAAGAGCAAAGACTACAGCAGCTAACTCCAAGTCATGGGTTGGGTAATTCTCTTCATGCGGTCGCAACTGCCGGGACAGATACGACACAACTTTGCCTTCTTGCATCAGAACGCAACCAAGTCCGAGGCGTGATGCATCGCAATACACGTCGAAACTCTGGGTGACGTCTGGCATGATCAGGATTGGGGCTGAGGTTAGTCTCTTCTTCAGTTCTTGGAAACTATCCTCACACTTCTGAGTCCATTCAAATTTCTTGTCCTTCTTCAACAGTTGGGTCAGAGGTTTGGCTATACTGGAAAATCCTTCGACGAACTTGCGGTAATAACCGGCAAGTCCGAGAAAGCTTCGGATTTCAAAAACATTGGTTGGGGATAACCAGTCAAGAATGGCTTGTATCTTCTCAGGGTCAACAGAAATTCCTCCAGCGGATACAATATGCCCAAGAAATGCCACTTCACTGAGCCAAAACTCACACTTGCTAAGTTTGGCATACAGCTGGTGCTCTTGGAGGGTTTCCAAAACTAGACGCAGGTGTTCAGCATGCTCCTCTTCGGTCTTGGAATAAATAAGGATGTCATCAAGGAAAACTACCACGAACTTGTCGAGGTACTCCATGAAAATCTTGTTCATGAGATTCATGAAATAGGCTGGGGCATTGGTCAGGCCAAAGGACATGACGGTGTATTCAAACAAACCGTAACGGGTGGTGAAGGCGGTCTTGGGAATATCTGTCTCTCGGATCTTCAACTGATGGTAACCTGTCCGAAGATCGATCTTTGAAAAGACTCGGGCTCCGTTCATTTGATCGAACAGATCCTCGATCTTGGGAAGAGGGTACTTGTTTTTAATGGTCACGTCATTCAGCTTGCGATAATCCACACACAGGCGTGTGGTACCGTCTCTCTTGTCCACAAAAATAATGGGTGATCCCCATGGTGAAGCGCTTGGGCGGACAAGACCTTTGCTTAGCATATCAGCCAACTGCTTCTTCAACTCCACCAGTTCTTCCGGATTCATCCGATAAGGCTTTTGGGATATGGGGGATGTTCCTGGGATAAGCTCAATTATGAACTCAATATCCCTGTCTGGCGGCATACCAGGCAATTCTTCTGGGAAAACATCCTTGAACAGATGAACAACACGGATCTCATCTAGGGCGGGTCGAGCTATGCTCTCATGGCATCCGGGTCTGGTCTGGCTGGTCTCAGATGCATACTCCACTTCAACTCCATCATCAGAAGTGAGAGAAACAGCTCTTCGGGCACAGTCAATACGACCGTGGTACTTGGCTAACCAATCCATTCCAAGAATAACATCTATGCCTTGGTTTCCTAAGATAATTAGGTCGGCTGCAAACCTTCCTCCTCCAATTTCTATGGGGGTTTCGGAACACATCTGGTTGGTTTTGGCTAACAGTCCTGGGGTTTGTACCAACATTGGTTTGGGTAAAAGACTCCCGACTAAACCTCCCTTAGAAACAAACTCTTTGGTAATAAACGAATGGGTAGCACCAGAATCAAACAGAACAGTTGCAGGTACTGAGTTGACAAGAAACGTACCCAGCACAACATCTGGCGCTTCTTCAGCCTCTTCAGCATTGATGTGGTGCAGACGGCCTCTGACAACAGCAATTCCGCGGGGTGCGGCATTCTTGCCATTACCATTTCCATTGCGGCCTTGACCATTGTTCGGTGCAGGTGCATTGGGGCGCTGGACATTCTCTTAGGATTGGGGCATTCCTGGAGTAGTGACCTTTGTTGCCACATTCAAAGCAGACAACATTGGCATTGGGGTTGAAGTTGTTGAAGTTTCCTCTGGGACGGTTATTGTCATTGGGGCGGTTGAAGTTGTTCGGGCGGTTAGGGAAATTGGGGCGTGGAACTTGGGGTGGACGATAGGCAGGCCTGGGGTTCTGCTGAAAGATACGGGTTTCTGGCTGCTCGAACCTTCCTGAGCATTCATCCTCCTCTTGCGACCTTCATACATAGACTTGCGCTTGGTCTCCAGTTGGATGGCTTTGTCCACAAGTGACTCCAATCACGGAAGTCATGGATAACCAAGCACACTGCAGTTCATCATGAAGTCCACTCATGAAACGCTCCATCTTCTTCTCTTCTTTGTCGGTGTCATCAGGAGCATACCGAGATAAGTCGGTAAACTCCTCAAGATAACCGACCACATCTCTACTTCCCTGCCTCAGCTTACGGAATCATCCTTCTTCCTCTCAATGAGTCCATGGGAATGTGCTTCTTGCGGAACTTCTCCTGGAACTCAGCCCAGTTGATAACATGACCAGCTGGCTGGAGAGTCTTGGTAGTCTCCCACCAAGCTCTTGCAGGTCCAGCGAGATAGTGGGTTGCATACAACACTTTCTCATTTCTCCCACAGCAGCAACTTCCAGATTGTTGTCGATGGTGCGAAGCCAATCATCGGCTTCTAGTGGGTGAAGTCCCTTGGAGTAGGTGGGTGGGTTGGTCTTCTGAAAATCACCCAAGGTAGATCGCTGGTTTCCATCGCCATTGCCACCATTGTTGTTGTTGTTGTTGTTATTGTTGTTGTTGTTATAAGCGGCTGCGAGTTGTTGTAAGGCAGCGAGATGAGCTTGGCGCTCTTGCCGGGCATTTTCACGCTCCTCCATGATAAGCGCGAGAAGTTGGGTGGGGGTTGGGTCCGGTGGTGGTGGTGCTGATCCTGATCCTTCCGCATTGCTGCGACGGGGGGCATCCTGAAGCACACCGGGTATAAGAGACAAGGCAAGAAAAGTTCGACTAAGGGAAAAGACGATCTCTCAAGTGGTTGATTAATCCTAAGATTTATATGAAAATAGTTCACACAGATTTAAACAAGACAAACATACTTATATTTCACAAACAACACATCAAAGAGTTCACATCAACATCAAGCTTACAACATCAAGCTTACATCTAGGATACATAACATCTGGTTTCCAAAAGAACCACTACTACTCGACTAGCTATAGGGGGTCAACCTAATCCTGCGGTAGTGATCAAGTCACTCGCCTACTGAGGTGGAACCTCCAGCTCTAACACGTCAGCATCTGACTGGTAGGCTGGCTCCTCGGGATCCTCCTCCTCGTCCTCGAGAACTGGCTCGAGTGGCTCCTCCTCCTCGTCAACTAACTCCTCCTCATCATCCTCCTCCTCACAGTCCATCTCCTCCACGAAGTCATCATCGTCACTGAGGAAAGCGTCGTTCTCCTTGCGGAGATCCTCGCCCTCCTCCTCCATCTCGTCAGTATGGTGCTCTAGATCCTCAATCAGTCCATCCTGCTCTGCCACCTTCGTGCGGAGCTTCACGATAGTCTTCCTCAGCTGGGCCCTCTTCCTGAGAAGAGCAACCTTCTCCACCATCAGCTTCATCTCGTTCTCGCGAAGCTCAACGAGCGACTCGCGGTCGAAGTGGAGCTGAATCCTAGTGCGCAACAGATCATCCTGAGTGCACTGAAGTAAGATCTCCATGTCCATGATGTAGCTCCCAAACATCGGGTGGTAAGGTGAAGGAGTAGGGTGTCCATCACAGTTGCGCCTCCCGTAGAACCGGAAACGGGAGTCTACTAACTCCGCCTTGTGCTCCTCACAAAGTCGGGCTAGCATCCTCTGTGTAGCAGTACAGAGACCATCAACCCAGGTGGCCTCCTTGGTGGTGAAGATGAGCGTCCTGGAACTGGGAGACTTGATGTTCCTGCGAACTGACGATCTGATGAGCCAGCTCAGCCTTCCGACACCGTGAACATCAATCTGAGCTCCCTCAAACTCTGGAGCGGGGCGACCTAACAGCTTGGTCAACTCGAACAAGTCCCTCTCAAACGTCAACTTGCTGTCCTTCTCCAGCTGAACGAACTCGGTCCAGTGGAGTGCCATCTACAGTTTTTAAGCAAAATTTTAAGTTAGTTAGGTGACAAGTATATCAAAATTTTAATATAGTAGGGCAACAAGTGAGTCAAATTTTAACTTAATGAGAGGTGTACAAAATTTTAGGGATACCAAGGAAAATGTAATATTTAATGAGAGTAAAATTTTGCATAAGTAAGAGGATTGGAGATAAGCAATTTTCGAAAATACTTCATTCCTTTCTTTTTAGAAATTCATCTTTTGTAACATTTGACAAACGACCATGCTAACTAAGGTTTCCTAAAGTCAGGATGGCTCTGATACCAAGTCTGTGGGGACCCCGGACTAGCTGTCCGAAATACCCGATTATGCTTAACACAACGATCCCGTGATCAGTCTGTCGTTGCACATAATCCGAATTGGATACCAAAGTTTACATCCATTACAGTACCGAATAAAAGTCTTACATAAATGGTCATTTAGACCAAGTTCTTACATAGGTGCCTTCATGGGCCAAACCATATATCAGCGGAAGCTACGGCGTAGTAGACATCATATTCTAACGATGACAACCCGACAGGCAGCTGACTTGTGGAGATCCTTAGTTCGCATAGAAGTCGCCATACTCCTGCTCGGCGTAGTGCTCCTCCTCGTAGTCTGGCTAGGACAATAGCCAGGGACGAAACCAATATGAGTACATTTGAATGTACTCGCAAACTACCCCAACATGAGTATGCACTAGTTCTATTTTAACTTACAACTTTTGTTTGTTTAAAACATCTCTATATCTTTATTGAAAAAGGTAAGAAGAGTTTTATAATCACTTTTTAAAGAAACCACCATTTTATCTGTTTCTCCAAAACCCTTCCTTTTCCTGACCATGGCTCACCATAGTCCATTTATTCCAACAACTCATACCACTCCATTTGGTATAGTTGTCACAACACCACCATTTCAATTTCTTTTGACTTAAAAGCTTTTCCAAAACTTGCACATGGTCAAAGTAGGGTCTCCCAACTGTCCATATCCGAGGACTCGGCTATTCGAATAGTTTTAACCCTCTGCAGAGGTAGCACGCTTTTATCCCACATCCATCCGGCAGCTCATCGTGTCCGCCACGTCTCGCCATACAGGTGTATGCGAAGTAAGCCGCCGACCATAGCCTGTCCTTTGCTCATGCTAGTATAGGATCCTACCGCTACGAAATTATCATCCTTTCCATCAACACCCAGTCCAGATTCCCCGTCGGGAAACCTAAGTGTGAGGACTCGTAGTTCTGCCCGGCGAGCGAACCCTTCAATCCCCCATCCTCAGATGCCAGGACCCAGGTCAGGGGGTAGGTCGCCATGACCATCCCCTCATGGAACGAGGTCATCCTCGTTGTTGAGGATCCCATACTAATATGAGCAAATTATATGACTACGCCCTTTTCCCATATGTGGTGGATGTGGTCGCACAGGGTATCGGATGGTTGACGTAAGTACAAGGACACACTGTGCATTTTTCATAAACATCACCATTTTCCACTTCTCCATTCAACACCGACATCTCGGTATTTCATAAACTCACAAGTAATTTCAAAGGAGTTTTGAATAAAACACAATTGTTTTTCCCATCCTATAATTTGATATAACTATCTTGTATTCTACATAGGTGGCAAAATAATTTCCATATACTTTTGAAATGGTTTTATAAATCTTGCCTTAAGAGTAAAACATGTTATGAAAGTAGATGCATAGTTTGTAGTGCAAGCTCAGAGAATAGCTTGCCTTGCTTGGCAAAGTGATCTTGCTCTTGTTCTTCAATTTCAGCAAACTCTCCTTCCTCGATATATCCGACAACGTTCTCGTCTAATTAATAAACAAACAATGCAACCAATCACTAAGCTATACAAGCAATCATCTCAACACAACAATCATAAACATCACAATTAGCTACTGCACACACAAACCACACAATTTGGTTTTCAAAAATTGAATTAAACATTATTTAATTAAGTCCAAATTATGGCAGAAACTAGTTATTCATGTTTAATTCCACAACTTGAGTTCTGTTGGTCACAAAAATACAAACTAAATTTCTATAGAAAGCTACTGATGTGTAGAAGACAACCCAATTTGAATTGGATCATTTGGAGTTACCAAACTCCCTACACATTGGATTGAATCCAGTAGCTTAATAATCAAGTTTTAGCTACCATTTAAATTCTATTGCTCCAAAAATTAAACCCTTTTAGGGGTAACTAACATGGCTATATGGAGCTAACAAAATTGGTCCTAACTCATTTGGGTCAACCAATAAACATATTTGTTTGTTTTAGTCCAGAAGGGTTTATCTTAAAGTCAACAATTAATACTGCTTAATTAATTCTACCAAAATTAGGGGAGCTAACACAAGGCAGTACTAAGCTAGCAAAATTGGTTTGGAATTATTTGGACTAACAGAGTATCAGAAACAAACAAGTTTAGATTTTAAACCTTCTGTGGCATTTTCAATAATACTTTTTAACTATTTAATTAAATGACATGAGACCAATTGGGTTGGTTAAACATTTTAATTAGCTTTCCAGAACAATTGAGTTTGATTTATTTGGATTCCTAAATCTCAAGTTATTGAATTTATAAAATGGGTCCAGTACTGAATTTCCAGAGAAACTAAAATTAGAAATCCTAACTGTTCTGGATAATGTTGAAATCCCTGACAGGTGGGGTCCACCAGTCAGTGACTCAGGAAACGGTGCGCGCGCGGGAAATGTTTAAAGATCTGACTAGCGGGGTCCACCAGTCAGTGGCTAAGCGCGCGAAGCGGTATGCGACCGTGGATCAAAGATCCAACGGCTCACAGAGGCCGCGTTCATCGACGACCTAAATTAGGCGGCGCCGTTGCTCCGGCGGCGGCGAGCAGCTCGATTGGCTCACCTGAGAGGGCTAGGGACGGCGGGATGATGCAGATCGACGGCGGCGATGTGGGGGAAGCTCCTGGCCGAGTTGCGTTTCCTGGGAAGGAGTGGTTCGTCGGCGGCGAGCTCCGGAACTTCCTCGGCTACGGGCACGGGCTCCGGCGACTTCCTGGCGATGCTCTGGTGCACGAAAGAGAGGGGAACAAGGGGTGAGTGAGTGCGGTGATCGTAGGGATGCAGGGAGAGGCCAGAGGGAAGGAAATGGGAGGCCAGCACGGCGAGGCCGTGGTCGTCGCCTACCTCGGCACGGCGAGGTTGCAGCGCACTGCCACGGGCAGCAGTGGCTTCCCGGCAGAGGCTCCGGCCTCCTGGCGGTGCACGAGAGAGGGTGGTGAGTGAGAGAGATAGTGGGGTGGTGTGGAGAGAGCGCTGGGCTCGGGTGGTTTAAATAGGCGCGACGGCGGCGCACGGTGGTCGCAGTCCAGCGGCGTCCAGAGGGCGGGAGAGGCCAGCGCGCGGTGTCTGGGGGGTCCGGGCGTGGGCTAGGGTTCTCTGCGTAGAGGATTGCGTGGCGAGGTGCGGCGAGCTGGGCCAATTTGGCCGGTCGCCGTCCGTTTAACCACGGCGGAGATGCAGGGGACAGGGGCGGCATCGGGTCGAGCACGCACGGAGCGTGGACGGCTGCGAGCAAGGGGGGCCTGGGGGACCCGGGGAAACGGCGACGCGCGAGGCGTACGGCGACGACACGGCGACGGAGAGGTAGCCGAAGACATTTTTGCAAAAACCTCCCTGGCTCCTTTGCTCTGCTCTTTTCCTTCTTCTTTCTTCTAATTACTTTTTAGTCCTTCTGTTTAATTGCAGTAGCACTCCCTGATTTATTTTGAGGCACTAAATCAATTTATAAAAATTTGTCAAAATTTGTGGGGCCTTCCCATAATGTACAGAAGCTCCACAAAAATTGGCATAAAATAATAAAATGTTTTGAAACATTTTCTTTTATAGTGCTTTAATTAAGGCATTTTAATTTATTTCAATTTGTTTTGATTTTAGAATTTTAAAACTAGTTCAAAATAATATTTGAGAGGGGAAAGTGGTAGGAACAAAATGGGGAGTGTTTATAAACCCACTCCACTGAATTTTGTTTGAAACCATTTGAAATTCTCACTTGGAGAATTTGTGGGACACAAATGTCACTTTTATTTTTCTTGCTTTATTTGCTGTTTCAATTCTTTTCCTTTCTTCTTGCTTTTATTTAGAGCAAACAACAAACCACTAGCAAGAAGGAATAACACAAGCAACAAGAATTAAACCACACAAGTAATAGCAAGAGATCAACACATATAATTAACAAAAGTTTTTGTTGGCTCTCATTTTTGGAACATAATCCTGATAATAATTTTGGGATGTTACAGCGTCTCTGGAACTTTTTGTGGATAATGGCTCGGGTATTTAGGGTTTTCGCATCGGGAGGGATAAATAGGCGAAAGGGTGGCGGCTAGAGAGGCCCGTGGGGCCCACACCACCCCACGGCGCGGTAGGGGGGCCCGCGCGGCCCCATGGTGTGGCTGCCTCGTGGCTCCCCTCCGTCTCTCCTTTGGACTCCGTGTACGTGTTGGAAAAATAGGAGGTTCTGTCCAAGTTTCGTCCAATTCCGAGAATATTTCCAGACTAGCTTTTCTGGAATACAAAAATAGCAAAAAACAGGAACTGGCACTGTGGTATCTTGTTAATAGGTTAGTCCCAGAAAATGCATAAAAATGCTATGATGTGTATATAAAACATGTAACAATTGGTATAATATCAACATGGAACATCAGAAATTATAGATACGTTTGAGACGTATCAAGTATTTCACGCTTCCTTCCCAGCATTTTAGTTGTTTGGCGATCCAAATTCAGAAGAAGATAAAAATAAATATACTGATGTTGTTTTTTGATTCAGATAAATAGTATTGCAGGGGTGGAATTGCAGGGGAGAGGAAGGAGGTCGGCCACCAGAGGCAAAAGCAGGTCATGAAGAAGGCTAGCTTTGCAGCTCGCCCTCCTCTGCCATGACATGTAGTGTTTCGCTGTGTCTTTTCTTCAAGCAGTTTTTTGTAGCTTTGACATGGATTTGAGCAAGCACAAATGTAGAAGGTGATTTTTTTGCAGCTTTGGTTGGAGGAGGGTGGAAATGGTACACTGATTGTTGGTTATTGACAGGTTACGCTAGCATTATGTTTTTCCAACCACTCTTTTCTGTTTATTTGTTTGTAGATGTTCGTCTCAGCAAAATGGTGAGAGATACCTGCAAATATTGCTCCATTGAAGCCTGAGATGAGCATGGAGGAGTTGCTGGATAGTGGTACTAATTTCTGTACCTTATTTCTGTAGCTTAATTTTGCTATAGGCCGACATGAAAGTCGAATTGCTGGATAGTGGTACTAAGCCCTTGTTTGTACTCGATGCAGATATAAAAGGTTCTTGATGGATAGTGGTTCTGTACTGCACCTCGGTTAATAGGTATGATTTCTATTATGAACTTTGCACTTTAATATTGCCTCTCTTGGTTAATTAGCCTGTATGTGCATTCTATTATTGCTAAATAGACGAGTGATTCATGTGATAATATATTTTGTGCTAGATTATTGAGCCATACATCAGATAATAATTCTCAGCTTTAAAGTTTGTGTTAATATCAGTTTATTACATATTCAACATTTATGTGGTATCATTTCTAAAATCAACTTATAGTCCAAGTTCTGATCTAGCGTTGTCAAATAATTTCTGAGTTTTGTACAGATTCACCTAATAGATGGATGAGGTTATGGAGCCAAGAAGAGGTGCTGCAAGTTCATGCACACTTGCTGCTGAGGAAGGGACATGAGGGCATGGTGGCGGACTGGCAGAAGAGTTGGTGATGCTAAGGAAGGGACAGGCTGGCTCGGCTATGTCAGAGAGCAGCACAATGATAGCTCGGAGTGGGAGGAGTCATCATTGCAGGATGGTATGTTTAACATAGCATCCATAGCCTAACTTTGGTATGTTCCAATTTTCTTACTGTAATTTTTAACCATTCATGTCCATTAACAATGATTTGCAGCTAAATCAAGTTATAATCAAATTCTATTGCAGGAGATTGAAAGCCACGAGATAAAATCTGAATTTTGGGAGGTGGTGATTCAGATTGTTGGTTATTTGGTTGCTCGGTTGAAGAGAAAGACAATTTCTATATTTGGTGTTGAAAAAATCGATTTGGGGGGTCACTCATGTTCCTTCAGGTATTTTGGATCTGATTTGATGTGTTCTGGGAACAATTTGGGATAAGTATCATTGAAGTAGTCAATGTTTAGTTTGCTTTGGGCGTTGTCAAGGGTTAGGTGATATTTGCCTTAAATTTCCTTGCCTAGAAGCCACTATTGGCCTTTCCCCTTCAGCCCCAGTTCATCTAGGTAATTTTTTTAAAATACTAGCATGAGCTAAAATTGCAGTGCACGTTATCGAGGATTTACCATCAAAGGAATAGGTTAATTATTTATATATGTACTTATATGTCTAAGGCAATTGTATCCATCAAATATCTGAATAAATTTTGTAGTGAGGTATGCAGCTACGTATATGTTATTTGGAGTCAGATAAAAGCATGTGCTTCGTGTAATTTTTTTTTAGGTAAATAGCGCGTGGATAAAAAACAGTAAAACACCCCTCGCTGTTGTCCCCTGATTGTAACTGTATAAGCATGATACATCTTTGGATAAATATTATGACTTGACATTTAAAAATGAGTACATTCAGTGATTATTATATTGTGTTTAACAAGGTACCCAGAAAATTTACCCTGAGCTACATGTGTGGGAATATACAATCGATTATAATGCTTTCCTCGGGTAATACCGGTAATTTTCTTCTTTTCTGAAACTAATGAAAATATTGTCTCCGTGACTATGAATGCTGCCCATTTGTTAAAGCCTGCTAGAGGGGCTTTTGCAACCCTGTTTCAACGGACTGCATCTCTAAATTGGTCCAAACATAATATCACACTCCCTGCTTTGAAAAAGAATTGCAATTTCTTTAGTTAGGTGAGTTCTGTAGGTGTTATGTGCAAGAATGTGTAGTTCTCTTAAATGCATTATTAAAACATGATTTTTCGTGTTAGTTTTGACCATCAAACCGTGGCTTCATTTGGGTTTGGTCAATGGAGGAGTAGAGGGGTGTGTAGAGTTGTTGTTACAGATGATGATCTTGTGGCTTGAGAAAGTAGTTTTGTTTTCTGATCATAGAAATTTGCTTCTGATTTTGCCTTCATGTGAGCTCCTCATTTTAATTTTTGCACTGCATCATCTATGCAATTTGGGTTTAATAATTTATTTTTGCCTTTTGCAGCAAGGATTTAAGTGGCCAAGGATTTATAAGATGTAAAAATGAGAAATGGAAAATGTGTGAAAATACAGATTCTACAGATCAGGTATGCTTGTTAGTTCAAAGGACATGACAATAATGTATATTGTAGAGCAGAACTCAATTAATTCAATGACAGTCGATTGAAGTACAGAAATGCTCAATCATGTAATCAGTTTCCTATGTGCTCCAGTTTTTTCAATTAACATCTCTCGATTCGCATATAGCTTATAAACTAAGTGTTTCAGCCTGTTATCTACAGATAAAACTACATCAAGTAGTAAGCAAAATTGCTTTTCCCAGCATGTTTTTGGATTGTCTGCCAAATGCTGAACGAATGTGGAGGCATGTAGTCCATTGATAACTTGAGGTTAACTCGATCTGGAGCTGCATCATTCGTGCTTCTGTTGTTTTGTCCTGTCTTTCGTTTGGTCCAAGTAGATGTTCAGTTGTTGGATAGTCCTAGCCTCACTCAAGAAACCGTCAGGTGCAGCGCCTTACTTTAGCTTTCTCAGCTCCAACCAGCTCATCTTCGACTATAACTTTTACCCTTGAAGAAGGCTTTTGCCTTTGAAGTTGGTTTGTTTGATCAAATGCCAATGATAGGATATAGTAATTTTTAGATAATAATAATATATCAAGTTACTTTTAATGTTCGCCGTTCCTGGGCAAACCTTGAGCTTCTTACTTTAATAATAGGAAGACAACGGGGGTTCCTCCCTCCGTTGGTTCGTTTTCTTGAGCTTCTTACTTTAATAATAGTCATCTCAGTACATTTTCCAAATCTGGCTGTTTTTATTTCAGTATTTAGTAATAGTTGTACTGATGGAGGAACATGTGCTAATTGGGTTCTCTCCATTTTACCACGGGGGTTCCTCCCTCCGTTGGTTCATTTTTCTTGAGTTTCTTACTTTAATAATAGTCATCTCAGTACATTTTCCAAATCTAGCTGTTTTTATTTCAGTATTTAGTAATAGTTGTACTGATGGAGGAACATGTGCTAATTGGGTTCTCTCCATTTAACCATTTTTACCACCTATACAGATCATGGCGTTCATGAGGATGATGATGCAGATTTGGAAGTATCGCCATGGGCCAAATCGGGCAAGCCTAAAACCAATTTTTACCACCTAAAGGTAATTTTGGATGTTTGCAGCTTCATATGGCACCTATTTTTTCACATGCTCTACTCTTACTCAAGTTGCCTTTTAACTATCAAAACTGAGTATTTCCTTCTATTAGTAGATCTCTAAAGTTGCCGCGGCGTCATATATTTATCTATATGCAGAAAATTGCATGAAAACATTTTGTTTGCAAAAGCTCTCACAATGTTGCTTGAACAACCTGTCTCTTTGACACTCACAAACTTGAGGTTCTATAATTTTTTAGATTCAGGTTGTGGCTTGCTCTTGTATGCCAATAATTTTCTTACAGCTATACATGAGCTCTTTTATTGACCATAAGCTCGGTTAAACCATTGGACAACGTTTACTTCGATTGTTTATTTCCATTTTGTTATGCATATGCGCAGTGATTGAAGCAATCAGATTCATATTGACTCACAGTTGGTTTTAGGCTTGATGCTGCAGTTACAGTTTGTAATAGGAAAATTGGTTTGGTGAAATTATTTGTACCTCCCCTCTATAGAATCTAGGCCCAGTACTTGCAGCCAGGAAATAGACTTTGATTCATGTGTTAGTCTGAAGGTTTTCATTCTACTGCAGATCTGTTGAAGATGCATGTTCTATTTCATTTTGTCTGTGCCATTTTAATCTACTGCTCTTTCCTTTTCTTATTTTCTCCTATGAGGAAGATACACTAATTCTTTATTTTTTTGAAATAGCTTTTTTGTATATATTGGAAGTTACAGTCTTAGTGGTCTAATTGTTGTTCTTCTGCTTAAAGGTGTCATTGCTGATTTGTTTCTGTCTAGTGGTTTCCTTTGTTAATGTTGTCATCTACAGGCCATTGGGCGAGGCATACGGCACACGATCTTGTCAGTTCTGTCCTACAGATGAAACACTCGCGTTCTGCAAGTCAAACGAAAGGATGGAAGACACCTGAACCAGGTTTGGTTAACTGAATGTAGATGGAGCTTTTGACTGCAGTTCTATGGGCGACAGTGCTGGAGTTATGAGCACAGGAAGTGAAGAACAATTTGTTCATGCCAAAGCTGGCTGAGGCCCTATACATGCCGACACGGAGTTCAGTTTGCTGTCCAACTGAATCTGCGGCGAATCGTTGTGGAGTGTAACTGTCAGGAATTGGTGAAATTATAGAACACTAGAACTGAACATAAATCAACTATTCTCCCTGTTCTCGGGCACATTCAGAAACCGAGTGAGATGTTTGAATATTTTTAAATTTCTTTTGTAAGAAGGTCGTTTGACTTAGCAGCTCATATTGCTGATAAGCAAACCTCCTTGATGTATCCGTACTGTATCTGGCCCCCACGTTCCTTCTTTTGTCGCCTCCTGTGCATCAAGGCATTAACCATGCTCCCATATAGTTTTAAACTACAACCCATTCATGTTACCACCTAAATAAAATAGACTTTTTTCATGGATAGTCAGTAATATAACAACTTTGATTGCCCAAACATGGCATAAGGAATGGAAAATTTGATATTCACGTTAATACATATAAGCAAGTAATTATACAATGTACCGCTTTGGTGGAAGAATGTGAAAAAGGGGCGTCGGTGGAAGAATGGGTATAAGGAGAGGAGCCATGGAAACCCTAACGGGCAACCTCCATGGTTTCGAGAGATATCGATAATAGCGGCACAAATAGTAGCATAGAACTTAAACACCGACAACAATATACACGTGGAATGCGTTTTGGGATGAAGCATTGATGATATTGTCGCTCTAACAATTGGCTAAAATCACAAACACATAAGATATATAAAACTTAATGCTACATTACAATCCTGCTTTTATGCTAACGAGTCTGTTCACGAGTAAAAAGATAACAATAATTTGTACAAGCAGTAGTTTATAGGGTGTAGTGTGCAATCACAGGAATCTGTCCACTCTATATTACCAATTCAACATGATACTTTTTAATGCACATATAATTTGAAGGCGTGGGACATATCATTTACGTAAACTAAAAATTAGCACATTCATTTGAACTACAAACTATGCATGCTCCCAATTAGGGAATAGATTTAGTTAAAATCGTAAACAATAAACCCTATATTAACCATATGAATTTAAAACAACTACAATACTATATTTATAATTTATAAAGCTTAAGGCTGCATTACAGTCTTGATTTCGGCATAACAATGCGTATTTCAAACAAAAAACGCTATATTTAAAATTTATAAAACTTAAGTGACGAGGGGTAGACTCATCAAGACCCATGGTTAAGGTCCCTAGGTTATGAATATGGGGGAGAGAACGTGGTAAAGCTGGAAGTATCGTCGGCTGACAAGCAGGGCAAAGATTTTACCCAGGTTCAGGGCCCTCGTGTGGAGGTAACACCCCTACGTCCTGCCTGTCTGTTATTGCTTTGTGAATATGATGGTTACAAGGATCCCGACGAGATGTCGATCTCGCTAGGGTTTGTGGCTCTGGTGGTTCGTTGTCTGGTTCGATGGCCCTCCCAGTCCTTAAATAATAGGCTGGGTTTCGGGTGTTCGTAACCGACTTGATTTACAAGTATGGAAACCCTAAACCGACTATTACTTCGCCAAACTTGGAGGATACTCCATGTTCGTGGGCCTCCCTTCATGGGCTTCATGTAGGCTCTGATAGTTGGGCCTAGTCGATACGTGCACCAGGTACCCTCATGGTAGGGTACCCGATAGGCATACCCATGTCAGTAGCCCCCGAGTACTTGTCTGATTCGAAGAGTCGGGCATGGACTCATACATCATGCACGTTATACATTTTTACATCTGCATTTAGAATTCTTATGAAATAGCACATGTCAGCTATGTCGAGTGTTTCATCGACTATGAGTTTTTGCTTATGATAGTCAAGGGATATTAGCTTAGCAGGCCCGGCACACACGACGGATCGGGGCCGGTTAACTACCATTCGTGGCAAAACCATACTAGCTTTCAATCAAACTCGAGTCCCCGGACTCGAATCTGGAACAAACTGGACAGACTCGAAACAGCCGTTGAGGTCTTACGGAATCGAACTGCAGTATAATTTTGAATCAACCCAACGCGTCCGTCGGGGATTATTCATCATGTCTGCTGACACGGAACATTTAAGGATAACGCTGCTGGAGCGGTCCTTAGCCCAGCTCGACTGATCGGCGGGTCTTACCTTTGCACTATGCATGCGGCATCCAAGGATCGTCGGATCAACTCGGGAATATTTTGAGTGTGATTTTGCTTATGAACTCAGTCGAGTGTTTCATCGACTGATATTTTTGCCATTATTCTGTCGGGTGCGCGACAGCGCTCCCGATGGGAGTAGCCCCCGAGATTGTGCTTTATTGCTCGCAATAGAGGATAATCTCAAAAATCTTTTTACCTTGCACATAGTAGTCAAAGAATTTTTTTGATACGCTCCCGATGGGAGTATGATGCTGCAGTCGAAATAATGTCGACTGGCCTCTATGACATTTTGCTAAAAAACTAACAAAGACGTATGCGAGAAACCACCCGAAGATATCATCGAGTGACTTTTATGCCCGTTGTGAAAGAAAGAACAACGTCAGCAGTGACGCATTTTACGACTGCTATCTCTGACAAGCGGTGGCGTGCTTGGAGAGGCTTTGATAGGACGTGACCCTGTTTTGTGGGCCCGTTTCTGCAGAGCTGACCAGGGATGACGCCGCGTGGACTTGATTTGACCGTTCTGGCGCGATTTTCACGGGGCGTAATGATGGTTTCCTGGATTCTCGTGCATAGTGGACGGAGTGGCCACCGACGGTTGCTCACCAGGGCTGCCATGTGTACGACCAGATTTCGCGCGGAGCGTATGCATTTGTTTTAACGGCTGCGATCGTTTTTGTGATCTGTGGTAAATAAGGGGGAACGGCACTGGCAAAGTTTTTTACTTGCCATTTGCTCCCTGCGCCGCCCCTCGTCTCCTTCCTCGCACTGCCCCTCCATTGCTCTGCGCCCAAGCTCTTTGCCCCACACTTCCTCCACTGTAGCAATGGCGAAAGGTGGAGGTGCGAAGTGTGGTGCTGCCGCCGCCGCCGCGACTGATGCGGCCAAGGGTAAGAAGGCCGTGGCGGGTACATCTGCGTCCGCCGCGCTGAAGAAAGGTAGCGGGGACTGGGCGAAGTCCACCATCAAGGACGCCCATCTGATCAAGTTCCGCGAGCAGGGGTATCTGCCACCCGCGGAGCAGCTCGCCGTCCGCGCGCCGTCGCCCAAGGAGGTACTCCCCGAACCACGCGCCAACGAGCGTGTTTGTTTTGCGGAGTTTTTGCCTAGGGGCTTTTCGCTTCCCCTCCACGATTTCGTTCGTGGTCTTCTTTTGCCTACGGGGTGCAGATCCATGATCTCACCCCAAATGGCATTATGCATATCGCGTGTTTTATCACGCTGTGCGAGTGCTTCCTCGGCGTCGCACCCAGCTGGGCGCTGTGGAAAGCCATCTTCATGGTACGGCCGAACAGAGGAGGCGGTCGCACCTACCCTGTTGGCGGCTGTGGAATCCAGGTGCGCAGCGACACCCGCTACTTCCGTCTGAAGACCGTCGACTCCGCTCAAGGCTGGAGGAAGGGATGGTTTTATGCGACTGTCGAGCAGGATGCAGCCGCCCCTTTCTCGACTGCTGCTTTCACCAGGACCAAGGCGTGGGATCACCAACTCTCAGCCGAAGAAATGGAGGAAGCAAGCCCTTTGCTGGCTCGGATCGGAGGCCTGCTGGACAAGGTCACAGGCATCCATTTGATCGCTACCTTTGTGAAGAGGCGGGTGTGGCCCATCCGTGCCCGAGCGCACCCCATGTGTGAGTATGAAGGCGCGGGTGACATCACCCGAATGAACCCAGAGGAGCTTTCAAGGAGTGAGCTGCTGACGCTGTCATTGGTACATCACTCGCGGCTCCTGGGCCGTGGATGAACCACGTGAGTAACTTTTTGCTTGACCCGCTAAGCTGTAGGTCTGTGAGAATTTTGGATTTTTGCTGAATCTGTGCGCTTTGCAGCCCTTCTACCACACCTTGGCAGACTCTGCCAAGGCTTATGTCCAGGTGGAGCAGGAGAGGGACACCATGCGCGCCGAGCTCGAGCGGCTCAGTCGTGAGTTCTTTTTGCTTTTGTTTTGCCGAACTTCTTTTTGCAATGCTTGATTTTGTCGAGTATTGAATGCACGTGATTTTGCTGGGCCAGGCGAGAAGAAGGAGCTGGAAGACGCACTCGCCGCGCAGCGCGAAGAGTCGAAGAAAGAGTTGGCTGCCGCCACCAACTCAGCCGCTGCACGCGAACGAGAATATGCTGACCAGCTCGCGGCACTCGCGCAGGTCATGGGAGGTGAGTGACTTTTCTCCTTTGATAGGACGATATAACTGTTGAGTGTCGCAAAATGACTTATGCCTGTTTTGAATTGTGCAGAAGCTGTTGGCGCACCGGCCTCTGCAGACGTGGCGAGTGAAGATCTTTCGCTGGAACAGGCTGTGGGCGGCTTAGGCGCTCTATGCAATAAGGCGAAAGAAGCACTCGCCAAATCGACGAGCACACTTGGCGCTGTATACCAAGTGGTGTTCCCGACTGGTGTGTGCCGTCGACGGTGGATGACTTCGCCAACGTGTTTGGCCCCGGGACGTCCACCATGGCGGGTTTCGCTCGCGCCAACACGGTACGCGGATCCGAGTCCACCATCAAGCTTCTTATGGGACATGGGATAGATTGCGACTATGAGGCAGCACTGTCTGCGTTCCCTCAGAAGCCAGATGGGAAGCCCATTTCCTGAAGGGGGTGAGCGAAGCCGCCGCGCGACTGGCCGAAGTTTTTATGAACACCATGGAGCGTCGGGCACTCGAGACTGCCAACCGTCTCCTTAGGAAATCGAATCTTAGGTTTAGGGTAGCTGTACCCTTTTGTTTTTTATGCCTTGTAATGATACCTTCTGAACTGCGCGAGTCTGCGCTTTGTTTATGCTACCTTGTTTATGCAAGTCTTTTGCTAATGCCTTTCACTCGAAGAGTTGTATGCTTATGACACGAGTTTGGCTTCTGACACAAACTTTGTGTTTGTGATTATGCTCTTTGAACAGTCACGAGAACCTGCTACTGCGACTAGCTCCTCGCAGGCTCCAATCACCACCCGATCCCAGGGTCAGGTGGCAAATGATGCCAAGGTGATGGAGTATATGAAGGCTAAATTTGTGAGAATGGAGCAAGATCTGAAGGATGCCCAGGCTGAGCTGAGTCGATTGAGGGCCAGACCCGCGTTGGCCACCCAACGCGAGGATTATGTGCTCGGGGAGATGGAGCTTGTGAACAGGCAACTCGAGTGTAAGTTCGAGTCTTGCTCTGTTTACAAGCTTTTTGCGTAGCTTTTGCCTTTTTTGATCTGACTGTTGTGCCCGTGTTTGTAGGCTTTGTCGACAACTTCCAGGCTGAAAAGATTCGCGTGGAAGGGCGTCTGGATAGCGTGGTTGACGACCCTACGACTGGGCGTCAACACTTTTGGCTTGATAGGTACCATGCCCGCATACTCGCCACCCTGAAGGATCGCGTCTGGCGAAGTGCTGAACTGCTGGAGTTATGCCGGGCAGCATTTATTCGCCTGAACGAGACTCTTTTTCCTTCGGGGCCACAACCGCAAGGGATTCGTGCTGTGTTGAACATCTTCGCCAAACAAATCCCATTCGAGAGTTGCTGTCTCAGAACTTGTGATTGGAGCCAACGCTGCAATGGCGTATATGCGTAGTCGAAAACCAAGGTTGGGTTGCGGACACCTGCAGCCGGAGAGGTTCTCGAACAAAAGACCTGGATGACACATCCAAGCTGCGGAGACACTTATCGAGTGCACTCGCGAACAGCTTTGCGGTCCCGAGCTGCCCGTAAAGGACGAGCCTGAGGATTAGAATAGTTTGCGAGTGCAATTTTTGTATAGGGGCAGCCCCCGAGTGTAATTTTGACTCTTTGTATATTGTATAGTTTGTATACTTTGATTTTTTGTCGAGCCCCCGAGTCAGTCGAGCGGGGTTTGTGAAATATGGTTGGTTGTGAACCAATGACTGTGCAGCCCCCGAGTATTCGAGTGCGGCTGCAGAGTTTTTGTGTTCTTTGTTTGGATCCTTGTTACGCAGCCCCCGAGCATTCGGGTGCGGCTAAGGCATTGTGTTTCTGCAAGAGCGAGAGCTCATTTGATCGATAACACAGCCCCCGAGGGTTTCGGGTGTGGTTAAGGTATGAATTATGCGAGTAGTACCACAAAGAAGTCGAAGGAACATTGATTTTATTCCTCTTTTGAATGTTAGGCTGCAGGCCGCCTCATTAAAAACCTTCCAGTCCCCTTAGGTACCCTGGTAAGGAAAAGAGCGCGTCTGAAACCTGCAGCCATCCGACATATAGCCTATTACATTGTGCACTTTATGCGTAGAAACGGCGCAGATGCGCAACGTTCCAAGGATTATGAGAGAGTTCGCCTGTCTTCGCGTGCTTCAGTCGATATGCGCCTCCACCAAGGACCTCCGTGATGATGAAGGGACCCTCCCATGGGGAAGCGAGCTTGTGCACCTTCTTTTGCTTCAGTCGAAGAACCAGGTCACCAACGACGAAGGACCTGGTTCGCAGTCGACGGCTATGGTAGTTGCGGAGATCTGCTGGTAAACAGCTGTGCGGGCTAAGGCCGTGTCTCGCGCTTCATCGAGTAGTCGACTGCGTCTTCGAGTGCCTCTTCTGCGTCTTCTTCATTGTATGCTTCAACTCGTGGTGCATTGAACCTTATCTGATGGCAGAATTGCCTCTGCACCATAGACCATGAAGAATGGGGTGAACTGCGTAGAAGTGTTGGGAGTTGTGCGTAGGCTCCATAGCACAGATGGTAGTTCTTCGACCCAAGCACCCGCAGCTCTTTTGAGTGGCACCAGGAGGCGCTTCTTGATCCACTCGTCACAAGTCCATTGGCCTTTTCGACTTGGCCATTGGATTGTGGATGCGCCACGGATGCGTAGTTGAGCGTAATGTCCTGCTCTTTGCAAAGGTTTTGAACTCCTCAGCCGTGAAGTTTGTGCCGTTATCAGTGATGATACTGTTTGGGACACCGAAGCGATAGATGATGCTCTTTATGAAGTTGACTGCCGTAGTAGCAGTCGAATTTGTGATGGGGACCGCCTCGATCCACTTTGTGAACTTGTCGACTGCCACCAGTAGGTGAGTATGCCCGCCATGCGATGATTTTTTGAGTGGCCCAACCATATCGAGCCCCCATTGGGCGAAAGGCCAGGCCAGCGGTATAGTCTTCAACGCCGATGCGGGTGCGTGCGGCCTTGTTGCGAATTTCTGGCAGCCGACGCACCTTTTGACTATGTCCTCCGCGTCTTTGAGTGCTGTAGGCCAGTAAAACCCTGCGCGAAAGGCTTTGGCTACGAGTGATCGACTGCTGGCGTGATGCCCACAGGTACCTGCATGAATGTCTCGAAGTATGGCTTGGCCATCTTCGAATGCGATGCATCTTTGGAACATACCTGATATGCTGCGCTTGTATAACTCGCCGTTGATAACGGTGTATGCTTTTGATCTTCGAGTCACGCGTCGGGACTCGGTTATGTCATCTGGTAGCTCGCTACGGAGTATGTAAGCCAGAAAAGGTTGAGTCCAGGTTGGCTCAATGAGAAATACCTCGACAGGGGGGTCCTCTGTGCTAGGCATTTTGCTTTTGGGTGGCGTAGTCGACGGAGGAGGCTCTCGTTTCTCCTTGATAGATCTGTGTTCGATACGCTCGAGGAAGACACCAGGTGGAATTTGTGCGCCAGTTGAGCCAAGATTGGCTAGCATGTCTGCTTCTTCGTTGCTTTCCCTTCCTATGTGCCTCAACTCGCAGCCCTCGAAGCTGCCCTCCAGTGTGTTGTACAGGTCGCGATAAGCGATCATGTTGTCCGCGATTGCGTCGCAGGCCTTCATTGTTTGCTGCACCACGAGTTGGAGTCGCCGTAGATCATCAATCGAGTGCACCCAAGTGCTTTTGCCATCCGCATGCCATGGATCAGAGCCTCGTATTCAGCCTCGTTATTGGAGGGTAGCTTGAATCCCATCTGCAAAACATAACGTAGCTTGTCCCCTTTTGGTGATATGAGGATGACGCCTGCGCCTGCGCCTTCGTGTTTCTTGGACCCATCGAAGTACATGGTCCAGGAATTGGACACGTCTGGTGCTCCAGGTAATTGGGCTCTATCCACTCGGTTGTGAAGTCGGGTAGGACTTGTGCTTTGATAGCCTTCGGGTGCTCGTACTTGATGTCTCTTGGAGCCAGCTCGATGAGCCATTTTGCACTCGACCCGTTGCATTGGGGTTTGTGAGGATATCACCGATTGCTGAGTTACTTACCACGGTAATCGGATGCTCGGTGAAGTAGTGTGTCAACTTCCTTGAGGACATGAATACAGCGTATGCCAGCTTTTGATAGTGCGGGTACCGCTGTTTTGATATGGAGAGAACCTCGCTCAGGTAGTAGACTGGACGTTGTATGCTTTGGATGTGCCCCTCCTCCATGCGTTCGACTACCAGTACGGTGCTCACCACCCTGTTTGTAGCCGAGACATACAGGTAGAGTGGTTCCCGTTCCTTAGGTGCGACGAGGATGGAGGGCTTGTGAGGATCCGCTTGAGATCTGTGAAGGCTGCTTCAGCTTCTGGCGTCCACTCGAACTTGTCCGCCTTCTTCATCAGTCGATAGAATGGTAGAGCCTTTTCACCCAGTTTGCTGATGAATCGACTGAGCGCTGCTACTCGTCCTGCTAGTTTCTGCACATCATGAAGCTTTGAAGGCCTTTGCATTGTGAGGATGGCCTGTATTTTCTCCGGGTCTGCTTCGATTCCACGAGCAGAGACTAGGTACCCTAGAGCTGCCCGGCTGGAACGCCGAACGTACACTTCTTAGGATTGAGCTTGATATGGAAGCGTTTGAGGTTTGCGAACGTCTCCCTCAAATCGTCGAGTAGTGTGCGTTCTTCCCTTGTGGTAATGACAATGTCATCAACGTAGACCTGGACGTTGCGTCCAATTTGCTTTTTGAGGCAGTCCTGCATCATGCGCTGGTATGTTGCACCCGCGTTTTTGAGCCCAAAGGGCATAGTTGTGTAGCAGTAGACCCCGAGTGGGGTTATGAACGCCGTTTTTTCTTCGTCTTCTTGCTTCATCCTTATCTGGTGATAACCTGAGTAAGCATCCAGAAAGGAGAGTCGTGCGCATCCGGCGGTGGAGTCGACGATCTGGTCGATCCGGGGTAGCGGGAAGTGATCCTTTGGACAGCACTTGTTCAGCGCTGTGAAATCCACGCACATCCGAAGGATGTCTGTATGCTTCTTCTCTACGAGTACGGGGTTGGCCACCCATTGTGATTTCTTGATTTCCCTAATGAATCCTGCTGCGAGTAACCGGTCGACTTCAGATTCGACTGCGGTTCGCTTTGGGCCGGAGATTCGACGCATCGTTTGCTTGACTGGCTTTGCATCTGGAAACAATTGGAGAGAGTGCTCGGCGAATTCCCTGGGAATACCTGGCATGTCGGCTGGACACCACGCAAATATTTCCCAGTTCTCACGGAGGAATTCGACGAGCGCGCCTTCCTATGCGATAGGCAGGCTCGAAGATATGTTGACTGTCTTGGACGGATCGGTCGGGTGCACCTGATGCGACCTTGTGTCATTTGTAGCATTGAAGGATCTGTCGACTGCCAACTTCTTATGCTCCGGAAGGAGTGTGCGGTCGTTGGTAATCGCTAAGTCGGCGAGTGATTCTCCACCCCGAACATCTCGGAGATTTTGCTGAACTCGCGGTCGCAAGCATCGGACCTTTGAAAGTTTCCACGGACAGTGATGACTCCCTTTGGTCCTGGCATCTTCAGCGTGAGGTACGCATAGTGTGGCACCGCCATGAATCGAGCAAACGTCGGGCGACCAAGAATAGCATGGTATTGTGATTTCCAGTCGACGACCTCGAACTCAATCGACTCTGTCCTGAAGTGGCTTTTGTCCCCGAACGTAACGTCGAGTTGTATGGTGCCTTCTGGGCTAATTGCTTTGCCAGGAACGATACCGTGGAAGGTATTTGAAGATTTTGGGAGGTTTTCGACTGACCTGTTCATTTTGCGGAGCGTGTCCGCGAAGATGATGTTTATGCCGCTGCCTCCATCCATGAAGACCTTGGTCATGGCGTAGCCTCCTATTTGCGCGTCGAGTACCAGAGCCGCGTGCCCTGGTCGAACTACAGCTGGGGGATGATCCTCTCGACTGAAGCTTATGATGGTTTCCGATCCCTTCAGAAATTCGGCACGGCAGGAGGTGCCATGACAGCCATGTTCACCTGTCGAGTGATTAGCTTTTGCTGCCTGTTAGAGGGGCGACCCTTTTGTATCATGTACATCTGCCCGTGGGGCTGTGGATATTGATCATCTTCCGCCCGTAGTACAGGTTGTATGGCACCTGCGAGGTTTGCGCCTGGAGCAGGCTGTGGTGGGGTTGCGGTGGCGGCTGTGGCGCCATGAGAGCGGGCACAGCGTTCGGCTGTGGTACGGGTGCAGGCATGGGCTGAGCAGGTGCTGGGCCATTCCTCTTGAGTCGTATCACATAGTCAGTCGCCATTTGGTCGAATTCCCTGCAGTTCCTTAGGGTGTGATTGGAGCGTAGTTTTCCGTCGTCCCCCTTGAAGAGGTGGAATCTGCACCAGTCGTCCATCTTTTCCTCGAATGACCGCTCGGGTTTTGCGTCGCTACGTTTGCGCCATTCTTGCCTTTTGTAGCTGTCGCTCCGCTGCTCGCGATCTCGACTGTCCGTCGATCATCCGAGCGTCGATTGCTTCTATCTTGGTCCTCCTTTGGCTGTGTGTATCCAGCCGCCATGAACTCGGGTCTGTTATCGTCGTAAGGACGTCTGGAACGTTTACGCCTGCGATCTTCTCTGTATGAATCTCTGCGGCTTCGACTGCCGCTTTCGTAGTTGTCGCGTGTTGGGGAAGCACGGGATCTGCGTACAGAATCCTCTCCATCTGCCCACTCAGTCGCAACTTTGATGAGGTCAGCCAGGGAGGTTGGCTTTTCACGACCAAGTGCCTCTTTGAAGTCCTTCCTGGCGAGACCTTGTATGAAGGCATCCATGGCCCTGTCTTCTGACACTTTGCCAACCGAATTGCGTATTTCGGTCCACCGCCGTATGTATGATCTCAGCGACTCGTCTGATCGTTGAGTACATGTCCTTAATTCCTCGAATGTCTTCGGGCGCTCACACAGAGGCTCGAAGTTTTTGATGAAGTCTCTGCGGAAATCATCCCACGAGTCATATGATGATGGAGGGAGTGATTTGAGCCAGTCGCGGGCAGTTCCTTCGAGCATAAGTCGTATGTACTGCATCGCCGTGGTGTTCGTGCCCGCTGGCATGCCACGGCGAGTCTGTAATCTTCTAGCCACCCAGAAGGTTCTTGGCGACCGTTGTACTTGGGTTGTTCGCCTGTCAACTTGAACCGTTTGGGCATCCGCGTCTCACGGATGCGTCGAGTGAAGCACAATGCTCCGCATGGCTCTGGTTCGCGATCAGAGTATGAATCGCTGCTATAGGATCTTCGAGATCTGCTTCTGCTGGACCTGTGCCGGCGCGTGCTTCTCCTTCCTTCATCCGAGTGGTGGCTGCGACCACTGCGATGATGTGCTGCGTGTCGTGAGTCGACTATGTCGCGATCGCGATTCCTTGCTGGAGTTTTGTCTTCTGGCTGCATAGCCTGTGCCGCTAGAGCTAGCGATTTGAGTTGTTGGCGATGCAGGGCTGCGTTAGGGTCATTCGCCGGAGGTTGTATTGCCTTGAGGTAAGCACCTACGGAGAATAATGCACCCGCAGCAGTTTTGGGCACTGGGATTCCGTTAGCGTCCTCTGTCATGAACGACAGGTTACGGGTGATTGCTACCCTTTCATGTTCTGGAAGGCTTGCCAACCGCGACCTAGGTCGAGGGGTTGGTTGCTGTGTGGACCCGAGGGATTGCTCCCTTCGTCGGGCACTCGAGAGGCTGGCTTGCCTTTTGCGCTCCTCGAGCGTCGCTCGGTAGTTTTGCAGTCGAATTGACTCCTGCCAGTTGAAGTACTGGAAGGTCAACATCTCCTCTGGGGTGGAGTTTGGTGGCATCATAGTGCACTCCTTTATGACTTTATCTGCTTTTGCTGCCATCTCCTCCGTGATTGTCAAGGTTGTGACCCCATCCGGCATGGTTACCGTGCATGGGAATTGTGCAGGCCTGCGAGCGGCAGCGTCTGCGGATGATTCTGCGGTGAAGGCCACGTAGACCTGATGGGGCGTGACCCGAGGACAGGTGTATGTGCTGTCGATTCCAGTCATGGACTCGACGTCGCCGTCGAGGCTCATGTCAGAGCCAGTGTTCATCGAGTAGATCTTCGAGGCGAATCTCGTTGTCGTGTTCATCACCTATGCTCATCTCGGTGTTGGCGAAGCCATTACGGATTTCTGAGTCGAGGTTGGTGTTGGTGAAGATCTCCGAGTCGACGTTGTTGTCGTTATGAATCGCGGGCTCGTAGAAGTCATCGAGGGAGATCCCGCAGTCGAAACTCTCGTCGAGTGGTAGGTTGAAGTCGATGTTGCTTGTGTTGTATGCTGATTCTGCTTCCTCGCCTTGGAGTTCCGTCATCATGAACCTATCGAGCTCGCCGGTCGACATGGTTGTTGCGGGCGAGCAGGCTTCAGGAATCGACGATGGGGCGAGAGCAGTCGACGGAGCCTCGAGTGCACCCAGCACCGTTGTTGCGGATCTGTCGAGTCCTGCGTGCCAAGATTGTTTACGAAAAAATTGAATGCTCCAACAGTTAAGCTCAAACCTGATTCAAGGCCAGAAAACGCCTCCTGAAGCTCCGGCGAGTGCGGATTGAAATTCATTGGAAGAGCAGATGCGCTTTTTGCAGGTGAAGCGGGCAGGCTGCCGCTTTTCGAGTGGATCGGCGAGTCGCCGTGTGTCGCCTGGATCGGCGAGTTGCTGTTTGCTGACATGGCCGGCGAGTTGCCGTTTGCAGATGAGATCGGCGAGTTGCCGTTTGCTGGTGTGATCGGCGATTTGCCGTTTGCTGTTGGGACCGGCGAAACTTCGAGTCCAGCGCTATTCTTTCCCACAGACGGCGCCACTTGACGAGGGGTAGACTCATCAAGACCCATGGTTAAGGTCCCTAGGTTATGAATATGGGGGAGAGAACGTGGTAGAGCTGGAAGTATCGTCGGCTGACAAGCAGGGCAAAGATTTTACCCAGGTTCAGGGCCCTCGTGTGGAGGTAACACCCCTACGTCCTGCCTGTCTGTTATTGCTTTGTGAATATGATGGTTACAAGGATCCCGGCGAGATGTCGATCTCGCTAGGGTTTGTGGCTCTGGTGGTTCGTGTTGACTAATACATATAGAAAATTAGTCCACTTTTAATAAATATTGATGTTCACTAATGTAAAACTAAAAACTTGTAAGGTGAGCCACTCAGTTCACTTAGGCATCTTTCTACTTTTACAATTCTAATTTTAAAATATATAATCCATTAATAATCAATTCTAAATTTGAGTATTGACTACCATCCGTTAAACATAAAATCTAAATAATCAATAAGCCACACACAACTTTTTAAAAGAAATTTTTAGATCGACAACCTGACTAAGCTGACAGCTATCGTAGGAGGATTCGGGTCTGTCGTTACTCGTGACTGCTGCTAGCCTGAGCAACAGTATGCTGCTGCATGGCCATGACCCACCTAGAAAACCTAAAGCAGCAGTCCAGAAAAAAAGCTTGAACATATTGATCCGAGGCCATCATCTCGGTGGTACCCACCAATCTCTCTCCGGATATTTCCTATTATCTATGCCATACCATGCATGGTTCATCTTCCTTCCCCAGAAGTTGTCACGAGCTCCTCTTTCTCCCTAGAAAAATTTCTTCTCAATTCAACTTAAAAATCGACAGAAAAACCTGCAATTTTTTAAAATTCGAAGCCCAAATCCCCCAATCCATTCATTTCCTCAGTCGCTTTTTTCTTTGATCTTTGCATTTACTTGGAGTTTGAGATTCCATTAAGACCGAGAGGAAGCAGCAAGACGACATGTACCATGGAGGGAGTCAATACGCCTTTTTCCGGTCTCAACATCACCGGCCACCGCCCATGCACCACGCGGCTGTTCCCGGTTGCCCACCCTGCGCAACACCATCGTCATATTGAGTAATATTTAATAGTCTGATATTTAAGTTGTGGTGTTATTTTTCTAGTGGTGTCATGTGAACGTCGACTACTTGATACATCACCTTTATGGGCCTAGGGGAATGCATGGTGTATTTAGTTTACTTATTGTGAGGTTGTCGGACCGACAGAAACCTGAACTCCGATGAGGGTCCGGCGATATCAAGGTGGCCGGAGATGGTCCGGCGTGGTGGACCGGCGAGGCGCTAGAAATTCTGGCCGACGGCTCTCCCACGGTCTTAGGTATATTACAGATGATTCTCATAAAATTCACAGTTTCACAGTTGTTTCAGCCAAACGACTTTCAGTTTTGCCACAGTTCTCATCTTACAGCTGATTTTTCACAGTTCACAGTTCACAGCAGCTTTTTTGGAATCCACAGCTGAACCAAATACTTCCTAAGACTGTGGTTAAATTTATCTTAATTACTCCCTAGTATTTGTGCAAACTTATAAGGGTGTAATCACAAGTGTGTATTAGTCCAAGTAAGGGCGGTGAACTAGCATAGTTTCACCCACACAACACTTATCAAACATTGAAGATTAATCAACGGTATGAAGCGAAAGTAACTTGCCAATATTCCTGTGTGTCCTCAGGAACGTTTAGTCATCATAAGTAAAACAACCAGCTTGTCCTTTGTGCTAAAAAGGACTGGGACACTAGCTGAACTATTCTTGATCTATTTTATTTACTCGCACTTTATTTATCTGTTATAACAAAAAACCCATAAAAACTTGTATGTTAGTATTTACAGTGAAACCTTGCTCGAAACTGCTTGTCAACACCTTCTGCTCCTCGTTCGGTTCGACAGTCTAGTTTATCGAAAGTACTGCGATAGATCTCGTATACTTGTAGGTCATCACTGCCCAGCGCCGCTCCAGCCCTTGACCTCTGCTCCGACCTCGCTCCACCGTCATACGAGCTCGCTCGACCTCGCCCCGCCGCCCAGCGACGGCGCCCAGATGTCGATCTCGTCCCGCGCTCGATCTTCCTCCCCGCACGACACAGATGGGATGGTCAAGGACCCGATTGCTTTTTAAAAATTCTTTTCAGAGTCCTTTGTGTAAGGGCTGGAGGACCTTTTTGTAATTTTAGTTCCTGGATTTGGAGGACCTATTAGTAAATTATGATATAAATTTTTATTTGTTTGAGGATTGGCTTTAGGTTATAAATTGAGCTAATCCGACCACGTAATACAAACATTGTTTAATGTTGTTTACAACACGGTTAAAATGTCGAAGTGACTATTGTAGTCTCACCTTGTCCCAATGAATATAAGCCACCAAACAACATCTCATCTCAGCTCGGCTCAAAACATACAAGCCACCAAACCATGATAAAATCTCAGCCCAACCTGTATGAGGTTGGCCTATGTCACTTGGGAAACCCATGTTGGAGGGACACGGTCTACCAACACACCCTAAGGGCTAATTTGGTTGCAAGGAAAGTATCCCAGGGTTCTAAACTCACAAGGGGGATTTCCACGAGCACATGGGATCCCCTGTATTTCCCCATGCAAGTTTGGACAACACGGGAGGGGGAGGAAATCACCTGCTGTCCTCAAGATTTTTTCCACTTCGGCTTCAGATCTTGAGCAACGAGCTAGAACTGGATGCGTATGAATCGAGAGATCAAGAGGTATCACTGCTCACGTTTCTCGATCTACAGCAACGAGCTTGATCTGGGGCGGAGAAAGCTTTGTTGCCGGACTCCCTCCTCGTCGCCAGAGAGAGAAAAGCTTCAAGGCGGAGGAAACCTTGAGAGAAGGGGGCAGAGGTAGCTTGGACGAAGGAGGATGGAGGCTGAGGATATCTAGGACGAAGGAGGACGGAGGTGGAGTGTGATGGCGTGGAACAACACGCTCACTGGGAGACCCCAAGTGTAAGGTTTTGATGTAATTTAGTAGCAAGTTTTCCCTTAATTACAAAACCAAGTTATTCAATCCAGTAGGATTTGGAGAAGACTTCGGAAAGGTTCAACGACGCCGTTTACGATAATTGACGTGGACCTGCGCACATCCGAACAAACTACTTTGTCCCAACGAAATAGAGAGGCTGTCAATCTCTCTGGCTTGCTGAACACAAAGAATTAAATGTATATGTGTAAAATAATATGAGAGTAAAAATGAACAGCGAGCAAAATGACTTAAAAAGGCTATTAGAACGTTTGTAAACAATATAGGAAAATAGGACCGGGGTCCACAGTTCACTAGTGGCGTCTCTCCAAAGATAAACATGCTGGGTAAACAAATTACAGCGAGGCAATTGGCAAACATGGGCGCAACACAATACTATCATGACACAAAGTTCATCGTTTCATTTAATATGGGCATTACGAGAAAATATATAAACCGTTATCCAACTGCATCTATGACTAATAATCCACCCCGGGATCGCTATCCAGCCTGTCACCCGGAAGTATAAAGTTGCAAGCAACAAATAATTGCAATAAGCATGGTGCGTAATGAAGCAATGTAAACAACATAAAGCAATAAACACCACTGTTTTATCCCTAGTAGCAACAGCACATCTCAAGTCTTAATCGTTTCTGTCAACTCAAACTCAGACAAGAGAGGCATGAACCCACTATCTAGCATAAATACTCTCTCTAAGATAATAGCAGTTACTTCGGCCAAAGCATCCACAAGCATCAGAGAGCATGCAAGATCATAAATAAAACATATGAATAAAGAATCTGAACAATAATGTCATGACTCCATAATTCATCGGATCCCCGCAAACACAACATGTAGCATTACATAAAGATGATCTTAATCATGAAGGCAACTCATACGATCTAAACAATGGAGCACAAAGGATAAGAGACAACCATCTAGCTACTGCCATGGACCCGTAGTCCCGTGGTGGACTACTCACGCATCACTCCGGAGGCAGGCATGGTGGTGTAGATGCCTCCGGCGATGATCTCCCGCTTCGTCAGGGTGCCGAGAAGAGCTTCAGGACCCTCCCGATCTAGGGTTGGCGACAGCGGCAGACTCGGAACTTTTCTAGAAAATATGATCGGGTATCGAGGGTTTTCGGGACGAAGGCAATTTATACGCGAAAGGGTAACTCAGGGAGACGTCCGAGGGTGCCAGGTGGGCCCCAGGTGCGGTCAACCCTTTGACCGCGCCTGGGTGGCGGCTGGGGGCTGTGGGGCCCCCTGCAGCTCCCCTCCTGGCTCCGTCTTCGTTTCCATGTAAAAATAATTTCATTAAATTTTCAGACGATTCAGAGAAACTTACCCGACTAGCTTTTCTAAAACAAAAAAGACAACAGAAAACAGGAACTGGTACTGGGCATCTTGTCAATAGGTTAGTTCCATAAAATATGCCAAAATGATATAAAAACATTATAAAAACATGTGGCAATGTTATATAACAAGCATGAAACAATCAAAAATTATAGATACGTTTGAGACGTATCAGAGTGCTCGGAGGTCGAATCGCTCCGGTCGGCGGAGGAAGAAAAAGGGCGTCGCCCCAGCGCCGTCGCCTCTATCACGAGAGGAGAGCGAGCGAGAGCAAGGATTTTGTCCCCACCTCCCGACTCGTGGATAGCGCTCCCGGGAAAGGACGCGGAAAGGGCCGTTTTCCCTCCCCCGTGGTCAACCAAATGTCGTTGTAGGCTCCCCCGGGTCAGATTTATCCATGGGCTTCTCTCCCGGGGAAAAGGCCGGTATCCGCACGGGATCCCCTGCCACCAAACAAGCCCTAAGTGTCGGGCTCAAATATAGGCTTGCTTCGACAATTTCTGATTCTACTAGGTTTTCCCATCACAAGATCACCAGATTTATTCCTCTCTCTAGTTACGTTCTTTTATGCAACTGAACTTTACGATTGGGAGGTTGCCCATGCACCTCGTAACTGTAATAATGTTGCTCATGCCCTTGCGGCATTAGGTGCTGATCAGTTTTATCATCGGCTTATATGGCCAGAACCTGTACCAGACCATGTAACCGTGTTGGTTGCCAGTGAGTCTGCTGAGCCAAATTAATGGTATCAGGGTGTTTTATGTCAATTTTTTTGTTTCCTTCTTCAAATTACCTAACTATATTAAGTTGGAGCAGATCCACGCCCTCACATTGCTTCACTGTTCTGAGGAACAGTAACGCGCGGTAATGTGCCCCGCTCCAGTAACCGCACGCATCCGCGCCGTCCGATCCGAATCGGACGTTCCAGACGCGGCAGGGACCTATCCGCAATTTCGCGAAAATCTAGGGACTTCGGTGCAAAACCCACCGCACAACACAGCTTCTCTCCTCTCTCCTTCCTCGCGCACGGCGTAGCTGCCGCCGCCGCGTCGCACTGCCGCTCCACGCCCTCTCGAGTAAATCGAAGCCCACCCGCGGGACGCCCTCGGCCCCCTTTCTATCTTCGCCGAATATCGCGAGGCGGGAAGCTCAGATGCGCCCGCGCCGTCGTCGTCTTCCCCGTGCCCGTCCGTCGCCGCCGCCTCCCGATACGCCGCCTCCCGACTTCGCCTAGCCCAGCGCCGCCACCCTTAGGTTCCCCGCAACGCGCCGCGTCGACTGCGCTAGGCCGCGCTTCCTCTCACGCTCTGAATCGCCGCCGCCACCGTCGACAACACCGCACGGGGAAGAAAGTGGCCATTGATGACGTCATCGGCTGACGTCATCACGGGCCCCACCTGTCAGCTATAATTTTTTTAAATGATTTTGATAAATATTAAATCCCTGATAGTAGGCCCATTTGTCATGCGTTATTTTTTTTCAAGAATTCTAGATTTTGATTTAAACTTTTGAAATTCATAACTAATTTATTTAAACTCAGAAAAACATAATTAATGTACCAAAATGTGCATAAAAATGTTATATGTCTATACATATTAATTTCAAGCATGTTTAACAACATTTAATTATACTTACTTAAATTTCCATACAATAAAGAATACAAAAAAAGTAATTTTGAAACTTAAATTTTTTACACCCCAATATGTACAAATGGGACTAATATATCAACATGCACACACAAAAAATGCTCACTACTTATGCCATCAATTTGCCAAATACTTGCAACTACAATAAAATATATCAAAGTCCTTACAAAAAATACATGCATACATTTGACAATTTTTTCGTATTTTTTTCCTCTGTAAATTAATAAATTTCTGCCGCGCGGGTCCCAGATATCAGACCTTTAATAATAATTACACAGAAAAAACTAATATTTGTTAAATTCATAACTTTCAAACAGTAATTCAGAAAAAATCAAATGAAACATCAAAATTCAAAAAAAAAGAGTTCCTAGAAAAAACTAACATTTCTTTTTGCTAACTCATATATATACGTAGATTTTTATGTAGACTACTTAATCTTATTTGCATCAAACATCTCAAAAAACAATTACAACATAGTTGTCAACCTGAAAAATAAGTTATATTTTAATCAACAAAATTAGCTACCAATTCTGTGTTGAATTAAGTGTGTTGAATCTGAAACATATAAGATATATCAAACATTCGTGTATATTTTCCCTAAACAATGTAATCATGTTTTCCTTTGTTTACTTTTAGCAATATGTTTTAACTGCATCATGCAGCCTTAATATTTAGATCTCATATGCGATAATATATTATTAGCTACGAAATATGAGTATCCTTTAAGTTGTTTCCAAATATGTTCATTCAGAAAAAATGTGAAGGTCCCAGTTGTCAGTACTTTAATAATTACATACAAAAAAGTTGATATTTGTTAAATTTATACCTTTTAAACCATAATTCAGAATAAGACAAATGCTATATCAAACTTTACAGACATATAAGAATTTTAAATAGTTTTGGCATGCATTTCACTCGATTTTCACTGAAACAAAAAAAAACTAACATTTCTTTTCATGCGCTCATATTTTCAACACAAATTTTAAAACTAACATTTCTTTCCCGCGCTCATATTTTAGACATATTTTCCCAGTGATATTTTCTTCAAGCCAGCATCAGATGCATGTAAAATTCATACATGAACTTTGCACTTTATTTACTCATATTCTAATCATATTTGCATCATATAAGGGTTATATCAATGTTTTATCACGATTTTGGAAATATCTTAATGATTTCCTATTTTTATGAAATTAACCCTGCACAGGTAGAAAACCCTAGTTTTGTATTTTAATGTTTCAGGGACCCAAACGTCGTCCAAATCACCTACAAATTTAGGGGCATCATTTTTTGGAAGGAAGAAGACCTGTGGGCGAAGGAAGCAAGCAAACGGAGGCCTGAGGCCCAAAAGGGGGTGGCCCACGTGGGACCCACTCTTTTGGCCCTCGTGGCTCCGTTGCCATCGATCTTTCGTCCATCGACTCCGTCTTGACCTAAAAACGCCTATAAAAAAGGACCCCTGGCGTTTCGCGAAAGGAGGCGACGGAGAAACACAAAACCACGAAACAGAGAGACAGAAGGCTGCCGGAGAAGATCGGAGGGGGGAAACGTCGCCGGAATCGCCTCCGGAGGGCTCCACCCCCCTCCGGCGTGTTCATCATCAACATCTACAGCAAGAACTTCTCGACCATCATCACCATGATGAAGGGGGAGTAGTCCACCCCCTGGACTTGGGTTTGTGGTGGTAACTTTGTATCTCTCCTCTCTCTTGAGTTTCACTAATTAGTACCGTATGAGCTGCTAAACATGATTACGGTCATCTATGTAATACCTTTGTGGTGAATATTGTGGAGTGAGATTATTTGTTATGCATTTACCGTTGTGTTGGAGCTTTTGTGATTTGTCATACTTTGAAGTATGATGTATGTGGGTACGGGATGGCCGATGTGACACGGCATAGGTATTGAGTGACACAGTACCGCCCAACATCCTTTATCTGGGGGTAAAAAGAAAGAGTATGATGTGGGAGTGAGAGCAACCACGCTAGCCTTACGAGGGTGACCTAGCAACACAAATGAGTACTTCTTTCAACTATGTGTTTTAGGACATATAGCCGTTATAAAAGCTACCATTAAAACATGACAATTGTGTGTACTTTATCTATAACATGATCACCAGATGAGAGGAGAGAGGATTAAGTGAACCCATGAACCATGTCCATTGTTCCTATAAGAAACTCACACTTGAGCTTGTCCTCTTGCATAGAGGATTGGGCTTTCTCTCTCTTTGAGAGCTTTTGCTTGCTACCATTTGTCTTGTCCTCTTGCATTGAAGAGGATTGGGACACTTTTACATTCTTGCTTGGTTACTTCCATCCATCAACCACCTTGTTCTCCAAACTTGTTTAGTGCATAATCAACTAAAACTTGTGACACTTTAGTTGTAGGGAATAGATAACTTTTCCTTCTTGCTCCTGCGGATCGATACCTTACTTCCACATTGAGAGGTGCTACAGTGATCCCTTGCTCTTGGGGGTTATCAAGTACTTTTCTGGCGCCGTTGCCGGGGAGCGTAGCGCTTAAGTTTCTATTCTTGTGTGCACTAGACTAAGCTTGGGGAGGTTTCTTTTATATCTTGCAATCATCTAAGCTTGGGGAGGTTCTTTGACTTGTTTGATGATACTATGTCTCCTATTTATGATGATGAATATGATATTTTCAGTCCACCCACTATTGAGTATAAAGTTTATTGTGATTATGATATGCCTCCTATATATGATGATTACAATGATTATTATGAATGTTTTACTCCCACTATTCCTAATGAAACTGTTTATGCTTATGTGGAGAGTAATGATACTTTTATGCATATGGATCATGATAAGAATGTTTCATGTGATAGCTATATTGTTGAGTTTATCAATGATGCTACTGAAAGTTTTTATGAGAGAGGGAGACATGATTTCATATATCTCAAAAATATTAAGTCTTCTCTCTTTTTGTTGAAATTTTGAAGTTGCACTTGCTTTGCCTTCCTATGCTAGTCACTTTGTGCTTTATTGATTTATTTTCTTACAAGATCCCAATGCATAGGAAGTGGGTTAGACTTAAATGTGTTTGATATTTGCTTCTTGATGCTCTTTTATATTCAACTCTTATTCCTATGGGAGCATCATTAAAACTATCAAGCCTAGCTATATGGCTATAAAGAAAGCGCTTTGCGGGAGGCAACCCGGTTATTTTTTTGTGTGATTTTCTTTGTGTCCTCTTGCTGTACCAAGAGACTTTGTTTATAGTTTAGGTTCTGGAATTTTCAATAAAGTGCCAAGTTTTACCCTTTTTGGTTTGAAAAAGTTGCTTATAGCGTTCGGAGATTTTATTCCTGCACGAATCAGTGCACGGTATGATTTTTAATTCTTATTCTGTAACTCCGAATGAGCTCATATTTGAACTGTAGTTGCAACTTTTCATCCTCTGTGTGCATGAATTTTTTCGGAATTTTTAGACAAAGTTTGGTAGGGTAGAAAAATACGTTTTGCTGCTGCTGTTTTTCTGGACAGATTCTGTCCCATTTTGTTTGATGCATGCTTTGAGCTTTTAAGTTGAATCTTTTTTATCCAATTGAGTTTATGAGTAGGCATACAACATTATACACTTTCTGGACATCTCATATGAATTTTTGTTCAAAGATTATATGCAGCAAGGAACCTATTTGTTTATCACTATTAATGCACCCCACAGAAAAGGAAATGGGAGAAACGGTGTTTTGAAGTTTTTTCACAGGGATTGGAGGAGATGCACCAAGAGCTATCCAAGGATGGTGAAGACCATAAGCTTGGGGATGTGAAGACAACCCCACTGGACCTACACACTCTCGGTTTGCACACGTCCAACTTCTGTTTTTCGATCGAAACACTTTATCGCATAAACTTGGAGCGTCTTTTTTGTTTTGGCTTGATTTTTGTTTTGAGAGACCACCACACCATCATTTATATATGGGAGAGCTACTGGAAATATGGGTTGAAATATGTTGGATGCTTTTATAAGATTGGGAAAAGGGATTTTTGAGTTGATTTTTAATGATACATATAGTTGCATGATTCATGAGCTTGTTATGAGTAATAGTTTGCAAATTCTTTTTGAAGAGCTATCACTTATTCATGTTTTGGTGCTGATTGTTATTTTACTTGGTTTAACATGGATTAGTTAGTTCTATGGACACTCATGCATGCATCTAGATGGTCAACTTTCTCCCTTTTGCTAGCCCAAAAACTCCAACAAGTCAAAACTTGTTTCCAACACCTTCAACCAAAGTTATTCCAGTGAGTCCACCATATCTACCTATTGGCTTTATGCTATTCCGAGTATGTTTATCATGTTGTTTGTGTTATCTCACCTCTGAATGAAAATGTTTATGTTATTGATTGCAATGGAAAAAAATTGGTTATATAGCTCTCACGAACTTGATGCATAATGTTTTTTATTTGCATAATAAAACTTGACCCATTGTGATTAAGATTATGATGTTTGTGACTTGATGAATGTTTTGGGTTGGAAGTTAGCCCATATGTGCTGTCACATGGCAAGCTTTCAACACGCTCTTCATCTCATTTAGTTGATATCATGTGCTTTTGTCTATGGATGCTTATCATGTTGAAATAAATGTGGAAATAGAGTGAGTTTAAATGAGTTTGTGTAAATGGTTAGAGAGACGCCTGGGCCGCTAATCTAAGCCATGCATCATTCATGGTGGAAATTTACTTACATACTATGGTGGAAATTTACTAAGCTCTGAAAACTACTTTCACCTAGAATGTCTGGCTACTAGACCAAGTCATATTGATTTCTAGAATCCGATAAACATTCACTTATCCTCCACCAATTATTTCTTGCATCCAACAATCTACTCATTTGCTAACTCATCTTTGACCACTTCCTATAAATCCATAAGAGTTTAGTACAAGGTCTCTTGCGCTAGGAATCCCCCTAAACATTCCAACACCGGAGTATTCTTCTGAATTTACTTGCTTCTAACCAATCCAAACATCATTTTATCAGCAAGTGCTTCCTAAAAATCCAATAACATTCACCTTTCTTTCTAAACCTTAATTCATGGGTCACGTCTCCTAGCTTCGGATAACCACCAATAGTTGGGGTCCACAACTGGTTAGCCCCAGAGTATTAATCTATATGTCATCTGTCCAATCCCAATTAATTTATCGATCCACTCCAAGTTTTCACTTCTATCCTAAATACCAAATGTTTGATATTCCAACATCATCCACCAAATCTTGATTTCATCAAGATCCTTTTGACTTATTATCTTATAGTCCAACACTCTTATATCCTCCTAAAGTCGCCTTTGTACCAACTAGCTTTGAGTCGTCCTATGGCACCTCTTTCCTTTGTCTAGAAAAGGCAGTTAGTAATTTTGCAAAAAATGGTTAGATGAGAAACTAAAGTTAGATAAATTATGTTAGTTATGTTAGTTTTCATATTCTTTTGTTAGTCCGACGGGATACGACTAGTGTCATCCAACGTCGGGTCTTGAATCTTCATCTTTCTCGATGGCTGGATGTGGTTGCGCAAAACGACGTATGAAGACTACTATCCGTTTTGCAGAAGGTCACGGAGTCCTGGGGTAGAGAGTATTCCATACCTTGCTCCTCCTACTAGGAGAAAATTTTCTGAAGTGTTTTCTAAGTCGGACTTTTGAGAGGGTACCAAAGGTACATCTATGGCCAACAAGGCAAAAAGGTTTTTGCAAATATTCAAAAATAAAGCAACAGATAAGAATGTGGTTACTCTGGGTTCCCGACAAGACGGGTTTTGTGAAACACACAAGGAAAACAACACACATGAATGCCACACACAAGCAAGATCAACCAAGGCACTTTTAGCACCAACAGGCGTTTAATACCGTGGAAGATGGGTTTTGCTCAAGTAAAACGAGCTTATCCTATTGATCCTATGGGTCTTTGTATCTCGAGGATTTTCTTCACCTTGTCTAAGTGGGAAACTTTGGCGGTGAAATTACTGCGATTTCGGAAGGTTGCACTGATCATCGGTCTTCGCATATAAATCGTCTTGCTGTTGAAGTCTTCGGGTTGCTAAGTACCCAGGTCTGGTTTGGGGTGTCGTCAAGTATGTAAGTTTGAATGGAGGTAAGACAACAGATGGAAACTTTTGATAAACCTTTAGACAAGAGATAAGGTTTAGAATAATTCGAGAAGGTGAAAAGAGTGGAAGCTACACTTAGGCTTCCTTAGATACAAGTAATTTTAGGTAGTAATATTTTTCTTTCCAAAATAATTCTCTCGTATGGGCCTTGGTGAAATAGGGCTATTGAAGTCTTCCTTTTATAGCCTTAGTCTTCAGCTGGAATACTTGGGATTGTCGAGGTAGTAACTGAGTGAAATTGTCGATATTGAGTTGAGGTCTTCGAGGTTTCTTGCTTTATTGATACTGACGATCTTGGTATTTGCAGATCAATCACCTTGATGCTGAATGTTGAATATTTGAGATGGAAGCTTTTTCTTGTAGGAGCTAGCTAATCAAGTCTCACTTGGGTTTATCGTCAAGTATTTTGAACGGGTAAGAGGGAGTAGAGAATCCTTGGAAAATCTTAAATAGAAGGATAAGTCTCAGAAATATTTGAGAAGATACGAAGAGTGGAAGTTATTTTTGGACTTCCTTAGATAAAAATATGTTTTTGGTAACAATATATTTTTAACCAAAATATTTCTTTCCTAACTAACGTCCATGCTAACTAAGATCTGTTACAGTCAGGATGGCTCTGATACCAAGTCTGTGAGGACCCCGGATTAACTATCCGAGATACTCGTTATGTTTCCTACAACAATCCCATGATCAGTCTGTTGTTGCACATAACTCGAATTGGCATCACAGAACACCCATACATACCGAATAAATTTACTTACTTGATTGAAGTCATAACTTCAACAGGTACATGCAGCGGAAATCATCAAACAACGTGGAGCCCAAGTCATTAGCCATAACCACACATGCAGCTGACTGGGAAGTGCCCTAGTTCACATTGACGTCATCGATCTCTCGGTCTTCAGCATACTTCTTCTTGAACTCTGGACATGGGAATATCCAGGGACACAGCCATGAGTACATTTATGTACTCGCAAACTACCCCCGACAGGAGCATGTAATAGCATCATTTTAATTATAATAAAAACCTTTATTTTGAGAAGACATCTTTATATCTTTGTTGAAAAAGGAAAGAAGGTTTTAGAACTTTTCCCATAAATCTGTTTTTGTAAGAAGTCTCGTTTTAAAACTCTTTCCTGAAAATACATCTCTGTTGAACTAGGTAAGAAGTCTCTTTTATAAACATTTTCCCGGAAAATCACCATTAGGTTTACTTCTCCAAAACTCCTCCTTTTTCGACCATAACCCTTCATGGTCATTCAATCCCACAACCTCATGCCGGCCCGTTGGCATAGTTGCATAAAACATTTTCCCTTTCAAATCACAAAACTCTTCACTTCTCGACCATAGCCCGTTATGGTCAAATCATTCTCCAGCAACCTCATACCAGCCCGTCGGTAGAGTTGCTGAGACAACACATCTCCATTTTATTTTCAAGTCTCAAAACTTTGCAAAACTTGCACATGGTCAGAGGACAGCCTCCCAACTGTCCATATCCGAGGACTCGGCTACTCGAATAGTTTTACCCTCTGCAGAGGTAGCACGCTTTTCCCACACCCATCCGGTAACTCATCGTGTCAGCCACGTCCCGCCATACAAGGTGTATGCGAAGTTGAGTCACCGACCGTAGCCTGTCCTTTGCTCATGCTAGTATAGTACCCTACCGCTACGAAACTTTCCAACACACTTAACCCAACCCGTCGGAATCTAAGTGTGAGGACTCGTAGTTCTGCCCGGCGAGCGAACCCTTCAATCCTCTATCTCCAATACACTCATACCAACTCTGTTGGCAGACTTCACTTAAGAGGACCCAGGTCAGGGGGTAGGTCACCAAACCATCCCCTCATGGAACGAGGTCATCCTCGTTGTTGAGGCATCCCATACTAATATGAGCAAACTATATGACTACGCCCTTTTCCCATATGTGGGTAAATGTGGTCGCACAGGTTATTGGCTGGTCGTCATAGTACAAAGACACAATGTGCATTTTTCATAAACATCTCCATTCACCATTTCTCCATTTCCACACCGACATCTCGGTATTCCACAACTCATCAAAGTACTTTCAAAGGAGTTTTGTATAAACAATGTTTTTCCCATCCTATAGTTTGAAAAAGAATTTCCATCTAATATCTCCATATAGGGTGTCAAAATAATATACTTGTATTTTGAAAACAAAAGGGATTTTCAATCTCATAGCTTTAGTGGCCAACACCACTTAAATAACATATGCTCTTTATAAGTAAAACATGTGAACCAAAATAGATGTATGTAGATGCAAGCTCAGAGGATAGCTTGCCTTGCTCGGCAGAGTGACTTGGTCTTGATCTTCAGATTCAACGAATTCTTCCTCAATAACTCCGTTCCAAGGACCATTCCGGTAGTGTTTATATCTAGCGTCGCAAACAGGAGGATAACACAACAATCACTAAGCAAACCAAACCACAAGTGGTATACAGACAAGTAACCAGCTGTAAGCGTCAAACTAATCGTTCGAGCAACAACTAGAATCTACACTTACGAGGGCCTTATTCTAGTCAGTAGTCCATCACCTATACGCAAGCTAGGTACATTGATCACAAAACTATCTGAGGCGAAGGTTAACAACAAGCACCTCCTGTTGAACAGGAAATACTTCAGACAAAAGTTAGGTCACTATATATTTTCTGTGAGTCAAAATATTACACCAAGTTAGGATATGATAAAGTGAAACACTAGGAACCTAGCAAAATTGGGTTTGCTCCAAGAATCATTACAGATTAATTTATAAAATCCCTTTTAATCAGCCCTTTTGTTAATTTATTTTAAACAACATTACAAAATAATTTTCCATGTTTGGAAACAATATGGAACATGAAGGTCATCATTTTCTGAGCATTTTAAGAGGTCAAACTTAATTTTTGGATCCTTATTTTTAAAGATATGAATTTTCCCAATTTGTTTTATATTCTGCCATTTTCTTTATTTTAATAAAACATTAAATAAACTAATTTATTTGGATAGGTGAATTACACCAAAAGACATGTATTATTTTTCTGAACATTTTGGTATCTTGTTTGTCATTTTTGGACAGGTATTCAAAAAGATATGGAATTTACAAGTTTAAACAACTTTCTGCCAGTTTTAAATATTTCCAAAAGTTTAACCGAAACTTTCTGTACACAGGCTGTGCTAGCCATAGTCACTGACCAACGGGCCCGCGTGCCACGCTGGCGCTGACTGGGCGTGTGTTGCTGTGCTGGCCGCCACGGTCTCTGACCAGTGGGGTCCGCCTGTCAGCGTGAGAGAAAAAAAAAGAGAAAAAGTCCGCGCGCCGGCGGGGATTCGAACTCGCGTCTCTCGGGCGGATGCTGTCACGCCCCGAGACCCGGCCCGGTAGAATGACAGCCGCCGCGCGCCTATAGACCCGAAAATCTATACACGCGCAAGGCGTAGAGAAGCAGGATAAACCAGCACAGTGGATCAAAACAGCTCAACTATTCATTTTATAAAAGATTATTACATTTACAAGGAATTCTCTAGTCGCATCCCACCCAACTGGTCCAGCCTACTCCTCGGAGGACCACGTCCTCCGCTGCGCACTCTGATACATACAAAAACATAAAGGAGCAAGGGTGAGTACAAACAAGTCGTACTCAGCAAGTAAATACTTTACTAAACAACGGAAGAACAAAACAGGATTAAAATAGGAGCAACGGAAGTCAATGGAAAAGATAAACAAAATAGTAGCAAGACCGGGATTTAAACGAATGGGTCATTCACCAGGAAAATGGATGGATGGTGAACGACCACGTATCGGTATCACACATGACAGCAAGGTTCCCTACCCGGGACTCACAGGGGTGAATATTCACGCTTTTACACTCTTAAGAGGGGTACTCCGACGTCAACAGCCTCGCCCAGAGCCACACAGGCTCCAGAACGAGCAGAGCTCTTGCACCCGCTCAGACACCGGACACCTTGACCTACTCGATGTCGGTCGCTCCTACGGATCCATCACCGACACTTTCCATTCAAGGGCCGCCCCTCACGGAGAGCTCAGACTGTCCCATACCAGAACTGCGACCGGTACAATACGTTTGCCGTCGTGACACCAATACGGATAGGATTTTATCGGGTGGCGAAAAAGAGGTTAGATATATGAAGCTGAGATAACAACTCTCACGTCTGCGCGTGAGTCAAACTTAATCATGATGACCTCTCTCTTGTCATCGCACATTTATCTCGGGTGACATCATGCCTAACAACGAACATCAGGAGATGCCATCCATCTAATGGCACCATGAGCAAGGAAGAGATAATATCAACAATATCATCTCATAATCAACAAAGAGATCAGCCGGAGTATGGTCCAGCACCACAAGGATAAAGCAACATCAACATGATAGAACTAGAAGTAGTAACACTACTACTAGCAGGAATCAAGAGATCAGCAAAGCATGATACAAGAGATTAGCAAAATATCCACTTGCAAGAATCAAGGGTTTAGGGATCAGGAAAGTATCCACTTGCAGGAATCAACAGAGTAGTAAAGCATCCACTTGCAGGAATTAACAGATAGTAGAGCATCCACTTGCCTCAACTAGTTACGCCGAATAATATCAGCCGCTCTAAATACCAGCAAGTGCCGGCATACAAGCTCATACGCCAATACCGTACGTAGCCTCGAGGATACCACCGGCACAGCTAAATCCCCCAACTCGCCGGCGCCTAGCTAGCTCACGGCTGCCGTCGTCGCCCTCTAATATCTCTCTCTGTATTCCAGTAGCGTTTCCTTCTATTTTCTCTCTCAGGCGATTCTCTCTTGCTCTTTGTGGCGATCGACTGGCTGAAGTGCTCATCGGTGTAGCTGTGCTAGTAATTTATAGGCGATGGCCAGCTAAATATCTTAGCTGACCGGGCTAAAAATCTGGGCACCATTAACACTAGCAAAATATCTAGCCTGCTGCCTGTCAGCCTTGACTCTTCGATGGTGTTGAGAAATCGTTGGCTGCTGTCCCTCCGTGTGAGTCCAAGGATTAGTCTACGTGTCCAACAATCAGAGGCTGACCCCATGCACACAAGTCCACGCAGCGATGTTGCCGACCAAGCACTGCCAGGCGTCCAAGCTTCCTCTAGTAGCATGCCACGTTGACTATTTGCTTGCCTAATCTCTCACGTCATGCATGGCAGATCATCTATGCAACCATGTACAGGCAGCTCGCTCCAAAGATGTACTAGTACTACTAGCTAGTGATCAATCAAAAGCATGCATGTACTACTACAGCTAACAATACTAGCTTAGCTTCATCGGCACATGCACAAGCAAATCAACAATTCAACTCCTTTCTATTGCATGCATGTAAAAATTAATAACTACTTAAACACAAGAGATTTTTCAAAAACCAAAGTAATTAGTATTAAAATATTATTTAAAATACGGGGTATCACATCCTCCCCACCTTATAAGAATTTCGTCCCCGAAATTCCACAAAACAAACACTTTTTTTTTCAAAACATAGCAAGATTTTGAAAAATCAAAGCCAAAAGAATTTTGTCATGCAATAAAACCACAAAAATCTAAATGTTAGAACAAGAAAAACATGTGTTAGTGTTAGTCACAAGCAACAAACATCAGAAAACGTTAGTCGGAAAACTAAACGTTCTACCCATTTTCCCACGTGACCTACAACTTTGAGCTCTGATACCACTTAACTGTCACGCCCCGAGACCCGGCCCGGTAGAATGACAGCCGCCGCGCGCCTATAGACCCGAAAATCTATACACGCGCAAGGCGTAGAGAAGCAGGATAAACCAGCACAGTGGATCAAAACAGCTCAACTATTCATTTTATAAAAGATTATTACATTTACAAGGAATTCTCTAGTCGCATCCCACCCAACTGGTCCAGCCTACTCCTCGGAGGACCACGTCCTCCGCTGCGCACTCTGATACATACAAAAACATAAAGGAGCAAGGGTGAGTACAAACAAGTCGTACTCAGCAAGTAAATACTTTACTAAACAACGGAAGAACAAAACAGGATTAAAATAGGAGCAACGGAAGTCAATGGAAAAGATAAACAAAATAGTAGCAAGACCGGGATTTAAACGAATGGGTCATTCACCAGGAAAATGGATGGATGGTGAACGACCACGTATCGGTATCACACATGACAGCAAGGTTCCCTACCCGGGACTCACAGGGGTGAATATTCACGCTTTTACACTCTTAAGAGGGGTACTCCGACGTCAACAGCCTCGCCCAGAGCCACACAGGCTCCAGAACGAGCAGAGCTCTTGCACCCGCTCAGACACCGGACACCTTGACCTACTCGATGTCGGTCGCTCCTACGGATCCATCACCGACACTTTCCATTCAAGGGCCGCCCCTCACGGAGAGCTCAGACTGTCCCATACCAGAACTGCGACCGGTACAATACGTTTGCCGTCGTGACACCAATACGGATAGGATTTTATCGGGTGGCGAAAAAGAGGTTAGATATATGAAGCTGAGATAACAACTCTCACGTCTGCGCGTGAGTCAAACTTAATCATGATGACCTCTCTCTTGTCATCGCACATTTATCTCGGGTGACATCATGCCTAACAACGAACATCAGGAGATGCCATCCATCTAATGGCACCATGAGCAAGGAAGAGATAATATCAACAATATCATCTCATAATCAACAAAGAGATCAGCCGGAGTATGGTCCAGCACCACAAGGATAAAGCAACATCAACATGATAGAACTAGAAGTAGTAACACTACTACTAGCAGGAATCAAGAGATCAGCAAAGCATGATACAAGAGATTAGCAAAATATCCACTTGCAAGAATCAAGGGTTTAGGGATCAGGAAAGTATCCACTTGCAGGAATCAACAGAGTAGTAAAGCATCCACTTGCAGGAATTAACAGATAGTAGAGCATCCACTTGCCTCAACTAGTTACGCCGAATAATATCAGCCGCTCTAAATACCAGCAAGTGCCGGCATACAAGCTCATACGCCAATACCGTACGTAGCCTCGAGGATACCACCGGCACAGCTAAATCCCCCAACTCGCCGGCGCCTAGCTAGCTCACGGCTGCCGTCGTCGCCCTCTAATATCTCTCTCTGTATTCCAGTAGCGTTTCCTTCTATTTTCTCTCTCAGGCGATTCTCTCTTGCTCTTTGTGGCGATCGACTGGCTGAAGTGCTCATCGGTGTAGCTGTGCTAGTAATTTATAGGCGATGGCCAGCTAAATATCTTAGCTGACCGGGCTAAAAATCTGGGCACCATTAACACTAGCAAAATATCTAGCCTGCTGCCTGTCAGCCTTGACTCTTCGATGGTGTTGAGAAATCGTTGGCTGCTGTCCCTCCGTGTGAGTCCAAGGATTAGTCTACGTGTCCAACAATCAGAGGCTGACCCCATGCACACAAGTCCACGCAGCGATGTTGCCGACCAAGCACTGCCAGGCGTCCAAGCTTCCTCTAGTAGCATGCCACGTTGACTATTTGCTTGCCTAATCTCTCACGTCATGCATGGCAGATCATCTATGCAACCATGTACAGGCAGCTCGCTCCAAAGATGTACTAGTACTACTAGCTAGTGATCAATCAAAAGCATGCATGTACTACTACAGCTAACAATACTAGCTTAGCTTCATCGGCACATGCACAAGCAAATCAACAATTCAACTCCTTTCTATTGCATGCATGTAAAAATTAATAACTACTTAAACACAAGAGATTTTTCAAAAACCAAAGTAATTAGTATTAAAATATTATTTAAAATACGGGGTATCACATCCTCCCCACCTTATAAGAATTTCGTCCCCGAAATTCCACAAAACAAACACTTTTTTTTCAAAACATAGCAAGATTTTGAAAAATCAAAGCCAAAAGAATTTTGTCATGCAATAAAACCACAAAAATCTAAATGTTAGAACAAGAAAAACATGTGTTAGTGTTAGTCACAAGCAACAAACATCAGAAAACGTTAGTCGGAAAACTAAACGTTCTACCCATTTTCCCACGTGACCTACAACTTTGAGCTCTGATACCACTTAACTGTCACGCCCCGAGACCCGGCCCGGTAGAATGACAGCCGCCGCGCGCCTATAGACCCGAAAATCTATACACGCGCAAGGCGTAGAGAAGCAGGATAAACCAGCACAGTGGATCAAAACAGCTCAACTATTCATTTTATAAAAGATTATTACATTTACAAGGAATTCTCTAGTCGCATCCCACCCAACTGGTCCAGCCTACTCCTCGGAGGACCACGTCCTCCGCTGCGCACTCTGATACATACAAAAACATAAAGGAGCAAGGGTGAGTACAAACAAGTCGTACTCAGCAAGTAAATACTTTACTAAACAACGGAAGAACAAAACAGGATTAAAATAGGAGCAACGGAAGTCAATGGAAAAGATAAACAAAATAGTAGCAAGACCGGGATTTAAACGAATGGGTCATTCACCAGGAAAATGGATGGATGGTGAACGACCACGTATCGGTATCACACATGACAGCAAGGTTCCCTACCCGGGACTCACAGGGGTGAATATTCACGCTTTTACACTCTTAAGAGGGGTACTCCGACGTCAACAGCCTCGCCCAGAGCCACACAGGCTCCAGAACGAGCAGAGCTCTTGCACCCGCTCAGACACCGGACACCTTGACCTACTCGATGTCGGTCGCTCCTACGGATCCATCACCGACACTTTCCATTCAAGGGCCGCCCCTCACGGAGAGCTCAGACTGTCCCATACCAGAACTGCGACCGGTACAATACGTTTGCCGTCGTGACACCAATACGGATAGGATTTTATCGGGTGGCGAAAAAGAGGTTAGATATATGAAGCTGAGATAACAACTCTCACGTCTGCGCGTGAGTCAAACTTAATCATGATGACCTCTCTCTTGTCATCGCACATTTATCTCGGTGACATCATGCCTAACAACGAACATCAGGAGATGCCATCCATCTAATGGCACCATGAGCAAGGAAGAGATAATATCAACAATATCATCTCATAATCAACAAAGAGATCAGCCGGAGTATGGTCCAGCACCACAAGGATAAAGCAACATCAACATGATAGAACTAGAAGTAGTAACACTACTACTAGCAGGAATCAAGAGATCAGCAAAGCATGATACAAGAGATTAGCAAAATATCCACTTGCAAGAATCAAGGGTTTAGGGATCAGGAAAGTATCCACTTGCAGGAATCAACAGAGTAGTAAAGCATCCACTTGCAGGAATTAACAGATAGTAGAGCATCCACTTGCCTCAACTAGTTACGCCGAATAATATCAGCCGCTCTAAATACCAGCAAGTGCCGGCATACAAGCTCATACGCCAATACCGTACGTAGCCTCGAGGATACCACCGGCACAGCTAAATCCCCCAACTCGCCGGCGCCTAGCTAGCTCACGGCTGCCGTCGTCGCCCTCTAATATCTCTCTCTGTATTCCAGTAGCGTTTCCTTCTATTTTCTCTCTCAGGCGATTCTCTCTTGCTCTTTGTGGCGATCGACTGGCTGAAGTGCTCATCGGTGTAGCTGTGCTAGTAATTTATAGGCGATGGCCAGCTAAATATCTTAGCTGACCGGGCTAAAAATCTGGGCACCATTAACACTAGCAAAATATCTAGCCTGCTGCCTGTCAGCCTTGACTCTTCGATGGTGTTGAGAAATCGTTGGCTGCTGTCCCTCCGTGTGAGTCCAAGGATTAGTCTACGTGTCCAACAATCAGAGGCTGACCCCATGCACACAAGTCCACGCAGCGATGTTGCCGACCAAGCACTGCCAGGCGTCCAAGCTTCCTCTAGTAGCATGCCACGTTGACTATTTGCTTGCCTAATCTCTCACGTCATGCATGGCAGATCATCTATGCAACCATGTACAGGCAGCTCGCTCCAAAGATGTACTAGTACTACTAGCTAGTGATCAATCAAAAGCATGCATGTACTACTACAGCTAACAATACTAGCTTAGCTTCATCGGCACATGCACAAGCAAATCAACAATTCAACTCCTTTCTATTGCATGCATGTAAAAATTAATAACTACTTAAACACAAGAGATTTTTCAAAAACCAAAGTAATTAGTATTAAAATATTATTTAAAATACGGGGTATCACAGATGCGAGGCGTGCTAGCCACTGGGTTGGAGCGGGGTGAGTGTTAGTATACGGATCTGTGCCTACTTGATGTTTCACAGTTGGATCTACTGACGAAACTGAAGAAAAGCTTCAGACTTTCGTCTGCACGGACGGCGGCGAAACGGATCGGCGACGACCACGCTCGGGCGGCGCTCCGTGTGCGTGTGTGCGTGCAAACTGGTGCGGGAGAGGTGGCGAACCTCGGGGCGTGTTTGGTGCAAGAACAAGGGCGCATGGCTCGCATTCTTGATCGGACATGGCGGCGGCCATGTCGATGCCGAGGCCGGCTTCGCGCGGAACGACGATTCTAGGAAGCGAACGAAGGGGAAAGAGGCAGGGGAGAGGCGGATGCTCACCCTGGGCTTGGTGGTGAAGCTGGAAGGCCCGGAGTGGACGACGGCGGTCAGAGCTTGACGGAGGAGAGGAAGATCAGCGGCGGACGGCGTCGGGGATGTCGAGATCAGCACGGCGCTCCACGGCTCCCAGGTCCGGCTCCAGAGATGGAGAGCTTGCGGGCGACGAGGCTCAGCTGTTGGGGGAGCTTGGAGGGTGTTAGGTGCTCTATCTACGCCGGAGTCGAGCTAGAACTCGCTTCGGCCATGGCGGCCATGGCTGCTTCGAGCTCGGGATGAAGAACAGAGGGGGGAAAGGGAGGGAGCAGCGAGGGGCAGGCGAGTGAGCGGATGAGGGAGGTGCGGCATCGTGGCACTCTTATCCTCCTCACCTCGTGGCAGGAGAGCGTGAGAGGGGGGGTCCTGGGCGTGCGGCGACGCACGGAGCGGTGACACGGTAGCAAGGGCAGTGAGGGGGAACAGAGGAGCGGCGCCGTGGCGTTCTCCTTACCACTCGCAGGGCAGCAGAGAGGGGGGGCCTGGGCACGGCGGCAGGGGGGGTCCGGCGAGGAGCGCTGTGGTGGCTTGGGCGGTGCGGCGTCGCGGGGAACACGGCGGCGTGCTTCCCGGCTACAGGAAGACGAAGACGATTTTCTTGATAACCCCCTGGAGTTCTGTTTCCAGTTACAACTAGGTCCTTTTCTTTATTTCTTTTATTTCTTTTAAAACCAGTAGCTGTTTAGGGATTTAATTGAGGTACTAAAACATTTTAGAAAAATTTGAAAATATTCATGTAGCCTCCCCACATCATGTAGAAGTTCCACAAAATTTGGTATTTGAAAATAAAATGTTTTGAACAATATTTGTTCATAGAGTTTAATATGTTATTATTATTTATTTATTTTTGGATAAAACCAATTTGTCAAATCAAATATCTTTGTAATTGGAAATTAGAGATTTTGAGGAGAGAGTGATATGATAATGAGATGGTTATCATCTCATTCCTGAATTTTATAAGATAAAATAATTGTTGTAGTGAAATAGAGAAATATGTAAAGAGGGAATTTAAATAAGATCATTTCCCTTAATTTAGGATTTCAACTTAGGTGTGAATAATTCTAGAGGGTTTGTTTATATTCAAGTCACATACCAAATTTATTGTCAAGTGTGTTTTATTTTAGTATTAAGCACAACTGAGGAATTTCCTTCACAAGCCACAAACACAACAATATCAATATCACAGTCATGACCACACAAATCAAACCACATGAATCAATCACACCACCATTTCCATAATTAACAATACTATCTTATAAAAATGATCACACTTAATTATGACAAGATGATGTTTAAAACTATCTCAACTCCACCTTGGTATTTTTGAAAAGGGTTTTGAGCAAGACAACATATGTGGGGTAATATATTTCCCACTTGTGTTCTTTTTAAAATGAAGTGATAAACAAGGTTTATAAAATGGGAGTTGCATACACATGCAAAACATCAAGGTAAAAAGATAGAGAGGGGATAGCATATAGGAACACATAGTTTTTGGAAATACTTTTACTTTCTCAAATAATGGGTATTAGTTTTGGGGTGTTGCTAAACCAAGTATCATTGAAATGGAGTTGGCCAAAATAAGAATGGAAAAGATACATGGAATATTTTTCTTGTCATGACATGATCACCAAGTTAATAATATTTTCATCTTGGTTGAGTTTCTGGTTAATATTTACTAGTCAAACAACTTAAACAACAAGTCACACAAGGTCACACATAGCAATGGGATGGAAAACACAATCATCAGTAAAATATTTCAAAAAGTTTTTGTTGGTTCTGAATTTTGGGTCTGGTAAAACTAAGTTTTTCTTAGTTTATAAATTTGGGATGTGACAGCTACTGAAGTATGACTGGAAGAGGAAAGCTAGGCCTGGCTGGCCTGACAGTCCGGCCGTTGAGCTGGCGGCATCTGAGTTTGGTAAAAGCCAGGAGGGCTAATCGACGCTGGCAGCATCCGAGTTCGGTAAAGGCCAGGAGGGCTAACCGACGCTGGCGGCATCCGAGTTCGGTAAAAGCCAGGAGGGCTAACCGACGCTGGCGGCATCCGAGTTCGGTAAAAGCCAGGAGGGCTAACCGAAGCTGGCGGCATCCGAGTTCGGTAAAAGCCAGGAGGGCTAACCGACGCTGGCGGCATCTGAGTTCGGTAAAAGCCAGGAGGGCTAATCGACGCTGGCGGCATCCGAGTTCGGTAAAGGCCAGGAGGGCTAACCGACGCTGGCGGCATCTGAGTTTGGTAAAAGCCAGGAGGGCTAATCGACGCTGGCGGCATCCGAGTTCGGTAAAGGCCAGGAGGGCTAACCGACGCTGGCGGCATCCGAGTTCGGTAAAAGCCAGGAGGGCTAACCGAAGCTGGCGGCATCCGAGTTCGGTAAAAGCCAGGAGGGCTAACCGACGCTGGCGGCATCCGAGTTCGGTAAAAGCCAGGAGGGCTAACCGAAGCTGGCGGCATCCGAGTTCGGTAAAAGCCAGGAGGGCTAACCGACGCTGGCGGCATCTGAGTTCGGTAAAAGCCAGGAGGGCTAATCGACGCTGGCGGCATCCGAGTTCGGTAAAGGCTAGGAGGGCTAACCGACGCTGGCGGCATCTGAGTTTGGTAAAAGCCAGGAGGGCTAATCGACGCTGGCAGCATCCGAGTTCGGTAAAGTCCAGGAGGGATAACCGACGCTGGCGGCATCCGAGTGCAGTAAAAGCCAGGAGGGCTAACCGACGCTGGCGGCATCCGAGTTCGGTAAAGGCCAGGAGGGCTAACCGACGCTGGCGGCATCCGAGTTCGGTAAAAGCCAGGAGGGCTAACCGACGCTGGCGGCATCCGAGTTCGGTAAAAGCCAGGAGGGCTAACCGACGCTGGCGGCATCCGAGTTCGGTAAAATCCAGGAGGGCTAACCGATGCTGGCGACATTCGAGTCTGGTAAAGGCCAGGAGGGCTGAGAACCGACATAAAATGGTGCCCATGCAGGCAACATATTTCCGGTGCAAATTGTCCATCTCGTTGTTGATTCGGGTGAGCTCGATCAACCGGATGTCGCATTTGGCCTGGAGGGCATGGCGAAGACGACCAAATTACAAAGGCGCCCATGCAGGCAGGAGGCTATGCATATGGAGATGTTTTGGTATGCTTATTTATTTTTGTAAGTCTGTGCGCGACTCTGCGAGTCCCCCACAGCCTCGGGGACTACTGTCGGGGGGTTACCCCCGGGTAGGGTAATGATGAGGTCATGACATGTAAGGTTAAGGTAGTAAGCTGTCCGAGGTAACGATTGAGCAAGGACGCAGGAGGCGTCATCCGACGTAAGGTGTACGTCCGAGGTATATTCTCCGAGGTATATCCTCCGAGGTATCAACCTCGGGGCAGTCAGCTAGCTACCACAGGAATAAGGTATTCTCTACCGAGGTATAGGATCAGGAGTGTTATCCGAGGTTGGCAGCAAGGATCGAGGCATGTCAGAGAGGTCACGGGCGCCGCAGAGCTCGTAGCCCGAGGCTTCAGAGGACGGCGAGGTCCGTCCACGGGTTTCCCGGAAGCTCGGGGGCCTAGGAGCTGACTCGGCTATTTCGGGAAAGGTCTACAGGCTAGACCTCGGCAGGCTACTGAAGTATGACCGGAAGAGGAAAGCTAGGCCTGGCTGGCCTGACAGTCCGTTCGTTGAGCTGGCAGGAGGCAGGGGCTTGTTTTCTACCTTTTGGCCATGCCATTGTCAGTTGTAGGCAGGGGTAAAAATGTACTTCGGCCTGTGTATATATGCGGCATCTCTACCTCCAGGGAGGAGGACGGCGAAAACCCTAGCTCATTTCCCCCTTCATAGTTTCATCTTCCGTCTAGAGCTCTCACTTTGGGAGCATCATACAGCTCGAGGAGCACCTTGTACCTGAGAACTACACTGATATATTGAAAGAGGGAAGGCAGGAGTAGGGGTTTTACTTCCTCACGAAGGCCCCGAACCTGGGTACATCGTGGTGTCTTTGTGGTTGCTTGTGTTCTTGCGGTTCTTGCTCTTGTTCTTCGTGTTCTTCGTGTTCTTCGTGTGCGGTTCCACCGCACCAACCCTCTCCTGAATCCTCAAGCGTCCATTCGGCCCCAGAATAAGCCACCCCGTGGCATCTGCGTGATTCCCACCATGACAGTACTTGTATTCAAGGGGCATGAGACATTCAACCCATTCTTTATCAAGCACACTACTCATATTTGCTTTCACTTTAACCTTAATCATTCAAGATGCTATGATAGGGGCAATGAGAGCTTGACACCAATGAATACCTTATTGCAATCATTAACTTAAGTAGAAGAATTTGGAAGTTGGATGAAACCTATGCATGCTTTACCTCTACTCACATATACATCTTTCCAAAGTGTACACCTATCATATTCAGATTTTCATCTACACTCTATAACCATTGTAGGATGTTCTACTTATCATTATGCATACATGTGTTCCATATTACTTTCTACTATGTTACACTTTGTGAACTATCAATGAACATCCTTGTCTTGAATACTTGACATCACTTCATAAACAATTTGCATATTGCTACTCCTTTGAAGAATGAATCATTTGACTATATGTAGCAATTGTAATCATCTTTGATATTCATTGTTAAGTATTAAATTGCAAAGACCACGTTAGTTTTATCATCTTCATACTCGAGGACGAGCATGGATTAAGCTTGGGGATGTTGATGCATGTAAAATGCATACATGAACTTTGCACTTTATTTACTCATATTCCAATCATATTTGCATCATATAAGGGTTATATCAATGTTTTATCATGATTTTGGAAATATCTTAATGATTTCCTATTTTTTATGGAATTAACCCTGCACAGGCAGAAAACCCTAGTTTTGTATTTTAATGTTTCAGGGACCCAAACGTCGTCCAAATCACCTGCAAATTTAGGGGCGTCATTTTTTGGAAGGAAGAAGACCTGTGGGCGAAGGAAGCAAGCAAACGGAGGCCTGAGGCCCAAAAGGGGGTGGCCCACGCGGCCATAGTACCTGGCCACGTGGGGCCCACTCTTTTGGCCCTCGTGGCTCCATTGCCATCGATCTTTCGTCCACCGACTCCGTCTTGACCTAAAAATGCCTATAAAAAAGGTCCCCTGGCGTTTCGCGAAAGGAGGCGGCGGAGAAACACAAAACCACGAAACAGAGAGACAGAAGGCTGTCGCCGGAGAAGATCGGAGGGGGGAAATGCGCCGGAATCGCCTCTGGAGGGCTCCACCGCCCTCCGGCGTGTTCATCATCAACATCTACAGCAAGAACTTCTCCACCATCATCACCATGATGAAGGGGGAGTAGTCCACCCCCTGGACTTGGGTTTGTGGTGGTAACTTATGTATCTCTCCTCTCTCTTGAGCTTCACTAATTAGTACCGTATGAGCTGCTAAACATGATTACGGTCATCTATGTAATACCTTTGTGGTGAATATTGTGTTGTGAGATGATTTGTTATGCATTTACCGTTGTGTTGGAGCTTTTGTGATTTGTCATACTTTGAAGTATGATGTATGTGGGTACGGGATGGCCGATGTGACATGACATAGGTATTGAGTGACACAGTACCGCCCAACATCCTTTATCTGGGGGTAAAAAGGGAGAAGTATGATGTGGGAGTGACATCAACCACGCTAGCCTTACGAGGGTGACCTAGCAACACAAATGAGTACTTATTTCAACTATGTGTTTTAGGACATATAGCCGTTATAAAAGCTACCATTAAAACATGACAATTGTGTGTACTTTATCTATAACATGATAATCACATTAGATGAGGGAGAGAGGATTAAGTGAACCCATAAACCCATGTCCATTGTTCCTATAAGAAACTCACACTTGAGCTTGTCCTCTTGTTGCATAGAGGATTGGGCTTTCTCTCTCTTTGAGAGCTTTTGCTTGCTACCATTTGTCTTGTCCTCTTGCATTGAAGAGGATTGGGACACTTTTACATTCTTGCTTGGTTACTTCCATCCATCAACCACCTTGTTCTCCAAACTTGTTTAGTGTATAATCAACTAAAACTTGTGACACTTTAGTTGTAGGGAATAGATAACTTTTCCTTCTTGCTCCTGCGGATCGATACCTTACTTCCACATTGAAAGGTGCTATAGTGATCGCCTGCTCTTGGGGGTTATCAGCATCAAACAAAATAATGACTACAATTTGTACGCTACAAATTTTAAAAATTTATCTACCACATAGTTACTTCCAACACAAGTTTTTAAACATAATTTCCCAACGGTAATTTTGTAGGTCACTTATCTATTGAGAACAAATTTTCGACCGTAATTTGCAATTCCATACTTTTTACACAGAAAATACACTTATTATAAAAAACTCACAAAAAACATAATTGCAAAACATTTGAACATTACAATTTGCTAGAAAATCGGCTCTAAAATACCAAAATATAAATACCATAATGTTAGATAACTAGATAATTTAATTTTAAATACAAAATACAAATTTACTACGTTATTTCCAAATCGTTTAACATTTAGATATAATATAACTAATTCTTTTCGATTAGTCGAATAAAATTAATAAATGCTCTAACCGACTAATATTTGAAGATACCATAATATATTTCCTCCAATTATGGTGTCCAGTAAAAAAATTAACCACAAATTATTATTTCAACTCAGTTAATACATTTGAAGTTGGTAGGATTTAACTCTCCCTAATTATACATTTAAACTTAAAAAAATACTTGATTAAATGAATATCTAAGGAAACCCTGAAAATTAATTTCTCTCTAATTATTAGGGTTTTAAATAAATAATTAACTTCACATAATTTTCGGAGGAAAAATAGAAAAATTAATTATTTAAAACCTATCCACAAGAAAAAAAATGACAAAAAGTATCAAAATGTCCAAAAAATACATACTAACTACTTATAACAAAATACAAACACTTTTGCACAAGAATTAAAGAAACTGCTTAATTCCTAACATATGAGCTCACTTTGCTTACACAATTCCCATAAATTTTTTTACAAAATCAACAATTTAAAATCTATCCATCATAAAAATGTGACAAAGATATCAAAACGTCCAACAAAATACATGATAGCTGCTTACACCAAAATACAAACATTTTTGGTCATTTTAGTGTAGCAAATATTTAGATAAAACATAAATACATTCCCCCTAATTAAACGGAGTTGCATTAAAAAAATACACACTGTGTTTCCACTGAATATGGATCTTAATTAAATTTAGTAAACTACAAACATAAACCTATATATATTTGAACATTTAGAACTGCTAAAATTTTGAAGCTACTTCAAACAAGAGGTTTCAACAACTTTACCATTTTTGAATTGAAAAAAAAATACACCAAAAAAATCAAAAATGCCAATTCTCTTTGCAAGATATTTTATACATCTAAAATAAAAATAAACAAAGCATTAACACCTACCTAACTTTTTATTCAATACAAAGAATGCTAACTATTTATAGGGACAAAAAAAAAGTTCAAATATTCCAATTTGATAAATACTTCAATGAGAAAAACCAAATGCACTCCCTCCACTCATATGAAGTTAAATTTATTAAATATTCATATGATACATTCCCTCTTATTACAAGCTTAAGTTGAACATTCTAATTCGATAATTATTTGGATGCAACCTAAATTAATTTACTCTAATTACAAAATTCAATTCAGCAAATATGTATTTCCACCACTACGTACTTAAATTAAATATTAATGTCAAAATATAATTTTAACATTTCAATTCATTAGGTATTTAGATATACTTCACATAACAAATTTCAGCAAATTTCAGCATTTTTAAACCCGAACAGGTGCGGCGTGCGCCGCACCAAATTTACCTAGTAGATTTGTTGATTGATCAATCGAACTACTTCTCTTGGATTGCTACATGTGCGTGTGTGCTGGTGCTCGAGGAATCTACGCACGAACTAAAATCTTAGGATCTCTGTCAACCGTTGGTGCACGTACGGGTTGTCAAATCCAGTAGGCTACAAGAGCAGCGACGGCGGCGTGTGCGGCCTCTGTGGCCGGCGGCGACTTGTAGTTGTACGCGGTCAGACCGACGAGGACCAGCGTTTTCGACAACTGATGGACGTTTAAACCAGGGAAACGAAAAAACATTATGTGAATTCCCCAACTAATTTCCACCACATATAAACGTGGGATTGACTAAAAACTAACTTCCCAAGTCTAATCCCCCAACTAATTCCCCCATCCAAACTCCCATTCCCGCCAAACAAGCTGTTAACGTTAAAATTTAAACTTTTTAGAAAAAATCGAAAAAATTCCAGCATGTAGTATATGTAATATTGTGTATTCTGAGAAAGTTTGGATTCATTTGGATAAACGGTTTATCGTTAAATCAATTTTCATGTTTTAAACTTAAAAAGCTAGTATTTGGTATGTGATGGAAATTAGTTAAAAATAGGGTTCCCACCGCCGCCGGTGCGCATCCGCCTCCACTCCAGCTCCTCCCGCCGGCGCGCCTCAGCCCCAGCTCCTCCGACCGGCGCCCCGCATCCGAGCTCGTCTGACCGGCGCCCCGCATCCGAGTTGCTCCAACCGCCGACGCCCCAGCTTCTCGGCCCCAGCTCCTCCGACCGCCGCCGCCCCAGCTCCTCCAACCGTCGCCGAGCAGCTCGTCCGGCCGCCGCCGACAAGCTCGCCTAACCTCCGCCGCCGACGATGTCGACCTCCCAGCCGCCGGTAACAAGCTCGTCCCATCCAATGTTTTGGCTGAATATATGTAACCGTGAATGATGCTGTTTCTTTAGTATGATGCTCAGTTTGTGCTGTTTGTATATCACCAATTTGTAGATTATATTTGGACTAGGAACCGTGGTCTGTTTGTATATTTGGACTAGTGACCGTGCTCTGATTGTAAATCATGAAAATGTCTCCTGTTAGTACGTTCTTATCTAAATCATGGAAATGTCTCCTGTTAGTACGTTCTTATCTAAATCATGGAAATGTCTCCTGTTAGTACGCTCTTATATCATGGTGCACAACCATCTGTATCGAACCAAGAAGTCTCGGAACAGCAAGAAACCAAGAACGCACTATCTCGTACCGAGAGAAAGCCCAAATCTTTCCGACTCTGGCCCCGAAGCGCGAAGTGATCGGAGACCAGCCTGGGTTTCTTGGCTCAATCGCGGTTGGGGAGGGGAGGACCCTCTAGGGCTTTAGGGGCGGGGGCGTCCTCACTTACATGGCCCTTCCTTTGTGTCCCGTGGTGCCCTTGCAACAAGCCGGGGAGGAGGATGAGAGAGGAGAAGGAGGAAGCGGCGGCGGCGGCGCGCACCGAAGACTCGTGGCGGTTGTGGGGGTGGGAGAGGAGTGATGGCGGTCATGTTTGAGGGGAATCGGAGGAACCGCGCGCAGTACCCCGATTCGCCTCAAACCTGACCGCCGCCGCTCCTCTCCCACCCCCACAACCGCCACGAGTCTTCGGTGCGCACCGCCGCCGCCGCTTCCTCCTTCTCCTCTCCCATCCTCCTCCCCGGCTTGTTGCAAGGGCACCACAGGACGCAACGGGAGGGCCAAGGAATTGAGGACGCTCCCTCCCCTAAAGCCCTCGAGGGTCCTTCCCTCCCCAACCGCGATTGACCCAAGAAATCGAAGCTGGTCTCGGATCTCTACGCGCTTCGGGGCCAAAGAAGGAAAGATCCGGGCTTTCCCCGGGTAGGAGATGTTGAGTTCTTGGTTTCCTTGCTGTTCCGACGGTTCTTGGTTCGATGCGGAAGGGTCCTCGATTCCTGGCTGACTCTCTTGCCGTTCTTGTTTTTCTTGTGGCGCAGTTGTCGGACATCAGAAAATGGTTCATGAAGCCGCACGACAAGAATGCTGGTGCGGCCAAGCCCTCTGGTACCAGCGCCGCGCCTGCGCCCAAGAAGCCCGTGCTCAGCATTCCGGAGAAGAGAGCGCCATCTTCGGTACAATGCTCGTCTCTTTGTTTCTGTCTTCCGAATTCTTCTGGTTTGTTAGGATTCTATCCCATGGTTCCTCATGAGTCTGTTTTCTTGATGGATGGATGGATATCCGGCTTGACCTGGATGTAGAGGAATTCGATTTTGCTCAGTGATGCCTAGTCATTTGGATTATTAATGACCTACTCATTTTCATCATTAACCCCGTGGAAAATTCTTAATCCACCTGCTAATTAACATTTCAATTTTTTATTTGTTTTCATAATATCATTAAACTTACAGACTATGCAAGATTCTAGATTCAGTTTTGGTTCTACATTGTTCGGATCATAAAGCTAATGAATTGGCTTGTATATTTGATGTTTGGTTGTGCACCATGATATAAGAACGTACTAACAAATAGCACTTCCAATCAGATTCTAACTTAGTTATACTGCTGCACTACCACTGACGTGGTATGTTGCACGGCATTGCCACACGGGGTGGCTTGAGTAAAGGAGTGGGAGCAGCGCACTGCAATGTCGGCACCCGCAGGGATTGCGCCGGAGCGCTAAGACGCGATGTACCCAGGTTCAGGGCCCTCGCGATGGAGGTAACACCCCTACTCCTGCATGATCTCTCTAATATCGGTGGACACAGTACAGAGTTGCTCATTGAGCTGTTCGCAAAGCCCTCCATGGCTCTCTTTCGAGTTCTAACTTGCCGTGGGGTGGAAGAGAATGAAGTGTTGGCTACCCTCTACTTGGGTGTCCAGACAGCCTTATATAGGCATGGCTGTCTGACTTACAGGCGGGGCCGACTGGCCGTACCAGCCGACCGACGTGGACTACACTGCTTTTCTATCATGACGTCTTCTGTCTGCAGTACAGCACGCCCGAAAGGGCAGGGCACGGCGCCTGGCTACGCCCAATTGGGATGCTCTGACCTTTGCGTGGAGTCTTGTCGGTGTACTCGGCGGCATAGGAGACGTCAGGCTAGGCCTCACTTTAGCCCATACCGGGGCTACGTGGAGGGCTAGCCGGCCGCGACGCTGCCGCCTACTCGGTACGGCGGACACTCCTGGTAGCGTCTTGTGGATGTACGGGGCGGCGACCTTTGTCGTTTTCTGCTTGGCGGAGGCGCGCGGCAGCCGGCTGGACGGCCTCCGGTCACCCGGATCCGGCTGCTCCTGGTACGGCGGACACTTCTCGTGGTGTCCCATCAGTGTACTTGGCGGCGGCCTTCAGTGGCGGAGCTAGGGGGGACCAGCATGGGCCTTGGCCCCCCCTGTGCATGGACACATCAAGGAAAATTTTATGCTTAAGCCATGTTTAGAAGCAAATTTTAGAGAAAATTAGCATGGTTGCCCCCCCCCCCCCCCCCCCCCCTAATGTACGATTTACCCAGTTTGCCCCCCCTTAAGCTTCATTCCTGCCTCCGCCCTTGGCGGCCTTTGTCCTTTTCTGCTTGGCGGAGGCGGGTGACGGCTAGCTAGGCGGTAGCCGGCCGCCCAGGCCCAGCTGCCTGGCGTTGACGTTGGTCATATCCGGCGGCGTGCTTGTCGGCTCCTGGTTGTCTTCGAGAATAGTGATGATGACGAGTCAGTGGCGTGACTTTTGCCCATGCCGCCCTAAGGAGCATAGCGGGTTAGGCGGGGCCGGCTGAGCTTGGGGCAGGCGGACCCAACTGCGACCGAGCGAGCGGAGCGACTCGTACTTGGATTTGCGTCTGCTCGGGATCTTCTATGGGTCTTTGAGTGCCCGTGGTTCATCCCCACGACAACCACTGTAGTTCGACAAATGGCTCGCTTTAATTTTTCTCTTGCTTCCACTGATCTAGATTATGTGATGTCCCTCAGTTAATGTGCATCATTAGTAATTCGAAAACTGGATCATGCAGGTGTCTGGTAATCAAGATGCTTCTGCTAGAAGGAAGACAAGCAAGTACTTTGCACCTAAAACAGAAAAAGATGCACATGTTGCTGAGAAGAGTTTTTCCAAAAGAAAACTTCAGAAAAGCAGCGACGAACTCGAGGAGGACAGCAAGTCTTTGGCATCAAACAAATCCCTTAAGGATGAAGACAAGGATGATGACTTCGTGGCGCCTTCCAAAAAGAAAACCCCAGTGAAGCCTCCACCATCAAAGAAGTTAAAGGCTGCATCTAATGGTGATGACGAGGACGATAGGATGGATGAAGACGCCAATACCCCTTCCGAAGCAGCTGGAAGAGGAAGGGGAAGGGGAGGAAGAGGAGCAGGAGCAGCCCATGCAAAGACTGCTAGTCCTGATGATGATGATGTTGATGGTGGGGAGGACAGGATGGATGAAGATGCTAAGACTCCCTCCAAAACAACTGGGAGGGGACGAGGAAGGGGAAGGGGTGGAAGAGGAGGAGGAACAGCTCATGGAAGGACTACTGGCCTTGATGATGATGGTGAGGAGGACAGGATGGATGAAGATGACAAGGCCCCTTCCAAAGCAGCTGGAAGGGGAAGGGCAGGAAGAGGAGCAGGAGCTACTCCCGGGGGAAGAGGGAGAGGTTTCATGAATTTTGGTGAAAGGAAGGATCCTCCTCACAAAGGGGAGAAGGTAATTCATAATTGTTGTCCCAAGTTTCTGAAAAACTTTAGAAACTCAATGCCAAATTTGTTTATTCCATATTCTGTAGGAAGTCCCAGACGGTGCTCCTGACTGTTTAGCTGGTCTGACATTTGTCATAAGTGGCACTCTTGACAGGTGAGGTTTACTGTCTTCTTTCATTGATATTTAAGTGCTTTGTTTAATGATCGTGCAGTTACCAATGTGAGCAACTATTTCAGCACTTCCAACTTTCCTGGTTGAGATGGCACTGCCAGTAAATCATCATAATTCTCTATTTTTTGGAGTCTTGAACGGGAGGAAGCAGGTGATGTAATAAAGCGTTATGGGGGCCGTGTGACTAGCGCTATTAGTAAAAAGACGGTATGTATAGTACTATAACACTTGCTGATGTAGGTTTTAATGAACTATATTATTGTTGAGTTTTGATATCGCTTGTTGACAGAGTTACCTATTGGCTGATGAAGACGTTGGTGGAGTGAAATCTAAGAAAGCAAAAGATCTGGGGTATTACTTGATAGCTTTATTTTTGAAAAAAAGATGCTTTGAGTTTGTTTAAGTTGTCACTTCTTCATAAATGCTCACATTTATCGCAGCGTCCCGTTCTTGACTGAAGATGGTTTATTTGATATGATCCGGAAATCAAAGCCTGCAAAGTCTCATGTAAACCTTAACCTTAACCTTAACAAAGCCTTTTGTCCCAAACAAGTTGGGGTAGGCTAGATATGAAACCCTGTCACGAGGACTTCTCAGGAGGTCACCCATCCTGGTACTACTCTCGCCCAAAGGGGTTTCATATCCATGGGACTGGCTAGTTTTTACGTTGGCTCGCCAAGCCTATCACAACCCTTAGATATGAAACCTTTCATGAGGACTTTCCAGGAGGTCACCCACCCTAGTACTACTCTCGTGGGTTTCATATCCATGGGACTGGCTAGTTTTTACGTTGGCTCGCCAAGCCTATCACAACCCTCCTCCTTTATCCGGGCTTGGGACCGGCTATGCCTAGAAGACATAGGCGGAGTTCAAAGTCTCATGTAAACAAACATGAAAATAACAGCAACTCAGAAAAGCTTCACAAATCACAGACGAAGAGCTCTCCAGTTAAAGTTGAAAAAAGAGGTAACCAGAAACTTCTAAATTGTAATGCATCTATAGTTTTATAGCACACACATATTCCTGCTTAGTTCCATTGCATGTACTGAAGCATGATTCTAGTGTTTGTTCTGTCTTCTTACCCTTTAACACTGTAGATGCGTGATTCTACAAATATCATATCCATTCATATGTTTTTATATATTGCATTTCTCATGTTTTTAATGCTTATGCAAATCTGGTTTTTGAATATTCAGCTGTTGAGCAAGTCAGTACCATGGACAAGAGTATTGCTCCAAAGAGTAATAAAGAAAGTGCCTCCACTAACAACCAAAAGGCCAAGGTTGTTGACCGCGGTTCTTTGCAATGGACAGTAAAATATCGGCCAAAAGTTCCAAACGACATAGTTGGTAACCAATCAATGGTGAGAAGTATTGCTTTTAGTTACGTTGGTCATGTACATGTATGCACACGCAACTTAGTATGAATAAATTTCTAATGTATATAGGTTAAACAACTTCATGATTGGTTGAAAAGTTGGGAGGAGCAATTCCTTCATCCTGGCCAAAAGGGTAAAGGAAAGAAGCAGACCGATGGTGGAGCTAAGGCTATATTGCTGAGTGGACCTCCAGGTATTGGTAAAACTACAACTGCAAAAGTTATAATAAATTGTGTCAAAGAACTTAACAGCAATGCTACTCTGAATTATAGTGACAACCGGTCTGTGCTACAGAAAATATCATTAACTTCTTGCACTTTTGATTTTCTGTCAGTTATAATAAATTGTGGAACAATATCACAGGACAAAGAAGCCTAAGGCTGTACTCATAATGGACGAAGTTGACGGTATGTCTGCTGGTGATAGAGGTGGAGTTGCTGATCTTATTGCCAGCATCAAGATATCCAAGATTCCTATAGTTTGCATTTGTAATGACCGTTATAGCCAGAAATTGAAGAGCCTCGTAAATTACTGTTTGCTGCTCACTTTCAGGAAACCAACAAAGCAGCAGGTTAATTCATGCCACATTCTTATTATAATGATTTATGAAAATTAATGTTTGCTGGCTGCGACAACTGACATGTTGTTCTCACTTCTAAGTTGCTTGCAATTTATAGGCAGAGATGTACTTTAGCCTGCTGGCACTCATTTTATCTGATACAGTTCCATCTGTTTAATGCTGTTTTTCTGAATGCAAGAAAGCACGGTTATACTCCTTTAAATATTTTTCCTAATTGTTGTAAAAAACTCTTCTCTTTTATTTTTACTCTGCGATCTTCCTGATTTATTTTTCATCTCACACTATATATTAGGATTTGACAGGCTTACTACAATTTGTACTTGTGACACAAAATTTGTACTTTGGGGTTGGTTCTAACTTTTTAACTCAACAGATGGGTAAGAGGTTGATGGAGATTGCCAGAAAAGAAGGTGTTCAAGCTCAAGAGGTGTGCTCAATAAGTTCTCAGAGTTCTGTTCTTCCAATCTCTGAGCAGAACTTTGGAATAACATGAAGAATATCCCAATTAATTTGAACTTAAATTACATATAGTTTCCTTTGCTTGTATGTTTTCATTACATATGCTTTTCAGATTCAGTTGCTAATAGATGTGGTTTTCTCATCTGGTAGAATGCGATGGAAGAGCTTGCAGAAAGAGTACATGGGGATATTCGCATGGCACTCAACCATTTGCAATACATGTGCCTCTTCCAGTCTGTGGTCAAGTATGATGATATAAGATTGCGTCTTAATAGTAGTGCCAAAGATGAAGATATCTCTCCCTTTACGGCTGTTGACAAGTATGATCCCTTCTTTAGTATACCAGGTTGTCATTCTATGGAGTTATCTAGTATTTATATTGTCAGTTTTTCTGTGATAAATTCATTTGACTATGCTGGAAGGTGCAAGAAGAAAAATACTTGTTAGTAACTTTGAAACAACAGTTGAGTTTCTTAGATTATGCCACATATTACACGCATGATCCAAAGCCAAGATAAATAAGGAGCAATAAGCTGGATCTGCTGCATATCCCAGGACCTGCTATGGCTATCCTAGCCTGACATTCAAACACATCCTCACTGCTCCCCCTTTTTAATCTTTCTAATGCAAATAGATTTCCTTTAGGGATTGGTTACTTTCTCTTGGTGTAGGAAACTATATCACATCATGAGTCATGACAGGGCAGATGGGTGTTCATGTTTTTGTGTGTTTGCATTAGATATAGAAGATTTTCTGTTGAGTTACTATTTTCCTAGTTTCTACTGTATATCCATTGGAAAAGCACATCTATACCAATATAAAAAGACACAGAAGGGGCAGATCCAAACAATCTCAGTCATCAAAACAACATCTAATGGCCAAAACAATCACCGTCATTAGCGCTAAAACAGGGACGGACGGACAACTCAAAACGCTAACCGAGCATCCCTCGCTAATCGTTCGCTAATCCCGTCCGCACGGCCCCATCGAGGGCGCCGCACGATGAACCGCCGCCGCCCGGCCTCCCAGACGCGCCGCTCGCCGCCGCACGCCCCATCGCCGCCGGCCTGCCGCACGCCTGTCCGCCGCCGAACTCCCCATCGCCTCCGACCGGCCGCACGCCGCCGACCTGCCGCCCGCCCGTCCGCCGCCGAACTCTCCATCGCCTCCGACCGGCCGCACGCCGCCGACCGTACGGACGCCGCCGACCGTACGGACACCGCCGACTGGCCGCACGCCCGTCCGCTCAACGCGTCGCCGCCGACCATCCCAGAGTCGCAATTGGAACCAGCTCTGTCCACCGTCCTCCCCCGCACACAGTTCTACAACCTACTGCCCCTCCAAGGTATCAAATTATGCATAATATGAACGTAATGTGTGTATATGCTAATTTCAATTGCAATGACTGGGAGTAGCTATTCATTACTACAGGTTTTAATTTTTCCGGACAAAGGAAGCAAGAATACAAATATCATCCTCCAATCGCACTCCATTGCAGGACATAACGAATGAGCAAAATCTAGGTGATTAACATCCGTCCTTACATAACTCCCTATTATTATTATGTGGATATAAATTTAATCGTCTCATACATGCAGATCCTAAAGAGGCCAAAAGGCAGAGGGATAGAGAGTATTATGCAAAACATAGAGAAGAAATTTCAAAGCGTCGGTGCGAAGCACGAGAACTTAAGAAACAAGCGAGTTCAAAGCAATCTCTTAATGACGAAAACACACTATGTCATACACCTGCGGCTGGACAATCGAGAGTCACCCAAGTGCAATAGAAAACACCTACAGGAGGTCATGTATTCTTAACTCGCAAAATATGGGGCCCGTGTTTTATAACGCAATACTGATTTTTGTCTGTATTAATTTGTAGGTATGTCTCCAGTTGTTCAACCTGAATATGCATCTCAAATTCTCGACCATGCAGCAGGTAACATAATATGTGACATCATTTTGTTACTATATATCCATATATGATATGAATCTGTACCGATGTTTAAGATCTGATGAGTATGGCTCAGTCACAGACCGGCCAACCAATCATCATGCTAAACAGGTTTGTCGAGGGAATAAACAACAAAGTGGTCAAAGTTGGTATACACGACTGCCCGACGACAAAAAAAGCAGAGTATATACAAAGACAACGTTTAGCCCGCCAGCAAAAAATGGCTGCAACGCGGAATGGTAATAATCGTGCAGAAGGGTCTCAGAGACAGCGTACCCCATTGAGCAACGTAACCATGTCACATGCAAATGGTACATAAACCTGATTTGAGTCAATTTTTTAAATAATGGTATATATGTCTTAACTGTTTGATGTCTTCCTGTAGGAGTATGTGTAGATGAAAGCCCGGATGGTAATCGTATGTGCACATGCAAGTCCGGAGAGGATACACCTGGTGAGTAACTCAAACATCCTCAATACTTTACTCTATAGCGATTCTCATAAGTTCACCTGGTGAGTAACTCAAACAAGCTATGTACGGCTGCGTTTTCTACTTCAGGTATTGGGGAGATTGGATCTGCACATTCCTGCATGACCAAGAATCTTACGACTCATTGCAGCGATGATGTTATGCTTGACGAAGATAGTAGTGATTGGCTACACAGTAATTTGACTTGCATTCCTCAGATCCGTCAAAGAACCCCAAAACATGTCCACATCAAATGTTAGGTTCGTGTCGCCACCGGAGGCTATCTACAGGATTTGTGCTTTTCCAATGTACATCGTATATCCCTCTGTTCTCCAACTACAGCTTCACTTGGAAAATATGCATACTGTCGCATTCAAAGAGGGCGATAATTTAGAGGATGTCCTCCATCGGCCCTCTTCTTCAAGGACCATGCTCACTGAATATTTTAAGATGAACCAGGTGGATCCTTATGCGAGGAACTTCTTGTACAAAGAGTTCCCAGAATTCTACCGGTGGATTAGGGGTAAAAAGAAGTGGCAGAGAAGAAAACTAAGGGGGCGGGGACAAGTTGGAAGAATTGTGTACGCGCATCCTGCTGTAGGTGAGAGGTACTTCCTGAGAGTGCTCATGAATGCTTGACTGAGGCCGCTACTTTCCAGATGCCATGTGCTCTAAGAAGACTTTTCGCAACTATTCTGGTGTTCTGTGAGGCGACCAACATCTGATCATTGTGGGAGAAACACCTTGAGTCAAGCTCTAAAAAATATTCCTCCTTCAGACCGGTATGTCGTACTATTTAATCTTCTTACTGCGTATTGTTCGTTACCTTTTGATACTGCTCATTTCTTCTCTTCTGATTTACGTATGTTCGTGTTATGCAGCAGGTTCAGAAGATATGTGACCCAGTTATGAACTACAAGCTCTCCACATATAGCTTGATGATCTGAACAGTTTCGTACAACCTATAGGAATTTTCTGTTTCTTATTGGGAGTCTTTTTGTTTTTGTTTGCTGTATTGTCCCATCAATGAAATTTAAAGGACAATACAAGTGTGAAACATAGGTTTTTATATTTATCGCATTGGTAGTTCAGTAACAGGATGAAGGCCTTTGTTGAATCACAATGTCCACTCTCTCCCAGCATGTATGCTTTATCTTGCGAGGCGTAGGTCCTGCTGGGAACCATTTGGAACACATACTTGATGGAACACATGCCAAGGTTTCCCGAGTCCTTTGGAACCAGCTCATTTCACGTTCTATCCACTAATAGCCTTTTCTTTTTTCTTATGGCGCAGATGTATGCAAGAACGCTATATATTGATATAGTTTATGCCTTCATATTTGCAACAGTTTGTGCTATTTGTTTCAGAACTTGTACAAGTTGTCCATTCATGAGTCAAACTTTACCACACGCTCAAGCTTTTTATGTCAGTTTTGGGAGAGGAACTGATTTACAGCTGGTTATGAATATTTGTTGTAAATTCCATTATGGTTGAATTAATACTTAATAGCCATGGAATTTTATTTTCCGTGGAGAGCCTCAGCTTCAGCAGAACCTCCATAACCATGTCATGTTTGTATTCCACCCGACCTCAAGAATGTTGCATCATTTGTGCAGATGTTAACTATGCTGGAAGGTGCAAGAAGAAAAATACTTGTTAGTAACTTTGAAACAACAGTTGAGTTTCTTAGATTATGCCACATATTACACGCATGATCCAAAGCCAAGATAAATAAGGAGCAATAAGCTGGATCTGCTGCATATCCCAGGACCAGTTCGACGACTTCTACTTCAAGCTGGTTACCGATCTGAAATATGCTCTTATTTGATCCGTTGAAAAAGTGTGAGGATGATGGACCAGGACATCAAAGAGCTGGGATATGCACTAATTCTCTCTGCTTATTACCTGGCTCCTAGGAGGATTGGGAACCTAACACTACCTTTTCATGAAATGAAACACAAAAGTAGAACTACATATGTGCTATGTTCTGCTACACAATTATTAAGTGAATGTTTCAATGTTGTTCCTTGTCGACTAATAATAATGCCCTTCATTCACGGAAACAAATGGAGCTTGCGTGAGTGTGCTGAAGAAGCACATCTTCCCTGATGTTTTTGTTAGGTATTTGTAATGTTCTGTTTGTAGTGTTGTTGAAGGCTGAATTTGCACCAGCTCATCATATCGGATAATACATGTACTTACTTAATTCGATTATTACAAGTTACAACTATACTCTCATCGACATACATCACGTGCATGTGCACGTGCCCAATTACTAGTGATGATAAAATCCAGTTGATGGTTTCCTGCCTTGCTAAATAGATTTAGGATAAGACGTTTGCAGATGTACCAGTTGCAGCCCTAGGAGATTTTAGGAGAAAATGTCAAGTAGCTTTTTTTTTGTAACGGTTAAACATGTAATTTCCAACTAATTTAGACCTCTCGGAAGTTAGCATTGTTTGCCCCTGCAATTCACTAGTTCAATTCTATTTGTTTTTTTTTTTTGGATTTGACAGGGATTTAATCACATCAATGATATTTTTTCATTCACCTACTTGCATGCTCGCTCCTGTCAGATTAAATATACGTGGGTTTGTAATTGGTTATTACATGAATGACTTTGCGACACTAATGTTGTTTTGCATTCTTGCCTGCCGCCTTTATGTTCTTTATGGCTATATTCAACTTCCAGGCTGTTTGGTTTCAATGGTGGGAGACTAAGGATGGATGAGAGAATCAATTTGAGCATGAGCGATCCTGATTTAGTTCCTTTGATTATACAGGTTTGGACTACGATATTGCAAATTTGTTTATGTCATCTGTACAAGTGCTAATCCTTCTTCTTTCTATCATGAGATACTTTTTAGTACTATGGATTTATTTTCTACGTACTGAATGGAGAGCTCTTAATAATAGTAGTGTACCATGGGTTTCAATCTAGTTTTGTTGAACTTGAAACCATAATTTTGCAATCAATTCCTCAGCTTTAGTGATAAGCCTAAAGTGCATCCTTTGTTTTTGTTGTAAAAACGTGCTTGGCAGACATAATATATCATTTCCAAGCCTACGAGTAGGCGACCTTGTCAACCCCTAAGTGCTAAGCTCTGCTGGTAGTGACGCTTGGAGGACTTTCTCTCCTGCTGAAGCCCACAACCGCCCTCTGAATGCCTAGTGAATCAGTTAACTTAAGACAGTGTCATCAGAGGCAGCACTGTTTCTTCTGGAAGATGGATGGTAGCTTTCAAGTTTATACCATCCCAGCTATTATATGAAGAAAACTTTCCGCCGTTTTTTGCTCTGCAGAACTCAAATATTCCCCCCACCCCACCCCACCAATTCTTAAGTCATGATGCATCCAGATTCTCTGTAGCTTCTGGTGTATGCCTGACTACATTCACATCCTAACATGTGCCCGTTATAGGAAAACTATATCAATTATCGGCCTAGCGATGTGGAGAAGGATGACAATGGAGTTAAAAGAATGAATTATCTTTCCCGTGCCGCTGAGTCTATAGCGGACGGTGATATTGTTAATGTACAAATAAGGAGATATCGGCAGTGGCAGCTGTCCCAAGCTGCTAGTTTTGCTTCATCTATAGTACCGTATGTACAATGATTTATCCAGATGATTTGATTTATCTAAATGTTCCAACTCAGACTACTAATCTCTTTCAAAAATTTCCAGTGCTGCTTTGATGCATGGAAATAGAGAAGTCTTTGAAGCAGTAAAGTTCAAACCCTAGCCATCCATTACCATTATTTGCTACATCTATTTATCATGTATTTTACAGACTGAATTGGATACTGTTTTTTACAGGGTGAACGGAACTTTAATAGGTTTGGCGGATGGTTGGGCAAGTACTCTACTGCTAACAAAAACAAAAGTCTACTGGAAGATATCCATAGTCATATTCTTGCATCGCAGCAAGCAAATGTGGACAGGTGGGTACTTTATACACATCTTGAGTTTTATCATACTGTTTGACTGGTCTTCTGCAACAACAACAACAACAACAACAAAGCCTTCCATTCTCAAGCAAGTTGGGGTAGGTTAGAGGTGAAACCCACAAGATCTCGAAACTAAGTCATGATTCTGGCACATGGATAGCTAGATTCCACGCACCCCTGTCCATGGCTAGTTCTTTGGTGATATTCCAACCATTTAGATCTCTCTTAACAGACTCCTCCCATGTCAAGTTTGGTCTACCACGACCCCTCTTAACATTCTCATCACGTTTTATCCGTCCGCTATGCACGGCCGCTTCTGGAGGTCTGCGTTGTATATGCCCAAACCATCTTAGGCGATGTTGGACAAGCTTCTCTTCAATCGGAGCTACCCCAACTCTCTCCCATATATCATCATTCCAGACCCGGTCCATTCTTGTGTGGCCACATATCCATCTCAACATGCGCATCTTGTTGGATATGTCGCCTCTTGGTTGGCCAACATTCTGCGCCATACAACATCGCAGGTCGAATCGCCATCCTATAGAACCTGCCTTTTAGCTTTTGTGGCACTCTCGTCACAGAGGACGACAGAAGCTTAGCGCCACTTCATCCAACCAGTTTTGATTCGATGACTCACATCTTCATCAATATCACCATCCTTCTGGAGCATAGACCCCAAATACCGGAAGGTGTCTTTCTTAGGTACCACCTGTCCATCAAGGCTAACCTCTCCCTGCTCATGCCTAGTAGTACTGAAACTGCACCTCATGCACTCAGTTTTAGTTCTACTAAGTCTAAAACCTTTCGACTCTAGCCGAAACCCTAATGGGCCATGCGGCCCATGTGGGGGGAGGCGGCGGCGGTGGTGGCCAAGCGCGGCCGGCCTAGGTAGGCCCCACCCGCCTAGGTCGGTGCGGCGGTGGTGGTAGAGGCGGTGGGGAGGGGAGTTGGAGTCCCACTCCAACTCCTCCTCCCAAACCGAATTGGGCTAGGGGACTTTCCCCTTCCCCAAGTCCCTCCACCCCTTGGTCCTTCTATATAAACCCCACCCCCTCCTATTTGGAGGACACACAAGACACACAAGTTGAGACAAGTTCTCTCAAGTTTAGATCCCTTCTAGTTGGATTAGAGGAACCTCTAATTAGAGGCAACCTATCTGATAAGACTAGATCTAATCTCTCTCTCTCTCCCTCTCCTTCTCATGTGTTGAGATCTCTACCTTCATATACACCAGTAGTTGCTTCAAGCTTGGACGGCGAAGCCCTGCTGAACCTTTCCCGGTGTACGCGTGCAAGCTCTTGGAGGGGTGATCCGTCGATCTCGACGGTTGACCCTCACTCTGCTGGATCAAGGTGACAAGGCAAGGAGGAGAAGGCGCCGGAATCTCTCTACCAGGCTTGGTTCAGGGAGACGGCGACATGCTACATCAACTACGTCATCAACACTTCTTCCGCAACTTCGGTGTTGGTAACGTATTCAATCTAGATCTTTGGATCTTCGTATTCGCATGTATCTTCATAGTAGATCTTGGCAGTTGTTGCGTAGCTTTACGGAAAATTTTAATTTACCGTACACGCAATCCAATAAGATCCACCCGGAGGTGGAGGAGAAGGTGGTGGTGGCGGTAGGGGAACATAACGGTCTCGACACAGAGCCCGTCCGGTATGGATTCCGAAATGTTCCGGGATCGGCACCGGGAGCTTCCGGAATGATTTCTGAGCCTGTCACCGGGTTGGTCCAGTAGCTAATGGACTCGCCAGGAAAAGCCCGGTCTATGCCCGTAATTCATTCCGGAAGGATCCGGTGACAGATCCGGAATATTCCGGATTACAAACCGGGCCACCAGAAACTCCTCCTATGTGTAAGATTTCGAGATGACTTGTGCATAGAGAGAAAAGATGGACTAGATATAACAACAGAGACACAAGATAAGAAGATATAGTGTTTTAGGCATGTTCCTTGGGCAATAAAATTCCAACTAACAACAAGGGACATGATTCGAACTAGTTGAAAGGGCATGGCGCCCCCATGTGCGGTTTTGGTAATTAATGACAACCCCTATGGACTAATGGTTGCATTGAGTTCTACTTGTAGTATTTGTCCATAGACCATGCTTGAACTCCATATGTTGGATTCAAGGTTGATGCCATGAATATATTGATATAATGAAGTATTTGGCATCAAGATCATCGAGGTTTATGGATATATACTTGATATGATCAAGAAGAAGAGTATGTGATGACCAAGTTATTATTCGAGGAGTTATCCGATGATTGGTCATATGTGAGTTGAGCATATTGCAAGTATGTTTTGAAGAAAAGGATTAGTGATCATTCATGGTTATCTTCAAGACATCACCTATTGAAAAGAGAATAAAAGATACAAGGTTGATCAAGATATTGATCAACTCACAAAGCTAAAAGATGTACCAAGTGGGATCATGTATCTCTTGGTATGGTAAGCAATTGTCCATATAGCTTTGTGAACTAACCCATAATATGTGTGTGGCATTTCTATGTGTGGTTAGGTATCTTTCTATGGGCTTGCATCAAATGAAGATTTCATATAGCCCATGATCGATGACGTCAAGTGGTGTTCGTCATCAATGTTGAGAAGCACAAGTTCAAGAGGAGCATCTCGAAGAAATCCTAGGCTTGAAGCTTGCCACTCATTTAGAGAAAATGTTCATGTGAAGATATGCCTAAGAGAGGCTCTCCCATAGTGGAGCATGGGGGAGCAATATTTGAGTCTTCACCAAGCGAAGCGCAATCAAGAAAGGTGGTCCACTTGAAAAGATCAAGATCATCAATATCTAGCTCAAGTGGAATGCGCAAGGCAAAGGTATGATAGGGTTTCTATTTTACCGGTCTCGTGGTGCTAGTTGGGAGACTGGGTTATAGGATAGATAACGTACTATCAAGAGGGGCTCTCGACTAAAGCTTAAGCATATCAGTTGGAGAGAGCTCAAACCTTTGCATACTTGGCATCATCATCTTTCTTGGTTCCTTCTTGGTTTTTTCTCCGTGTTGAGTTTTGGTGCTTGTCGTGATTTTCATGACAAGCCTGAGTTCTTCGAAAACGGATTTCGTATGAAAAACCTTTTGCGTTTTCGTGTCAGAAATATTATCGGTTTTATCCGTGAGGAAAGTTCCACACCTTTCCATGTGTGTCAACTTAACTCTATTTATGGTTCTTAATATTTCCACTTTTGTAGGCCTTCTCCTTGTCGTTACCTTTCCAACAAAATTGGTTTCACCTAATTTGGAGTTCAAACGAGAAAGTTATTGAGTTTGCAGTTTTGCTGTTCTGTCAGTTTTCTGTAAACCGGATATTCCGGGTTGTTTTGGACCAGAATATTCGGCCCCCAGTTTTTACTCGAAAAACAGCTAAGGACCAGAACGCGAAGCCTACTGGTGGCACCCGGATATTCACAACCGGATATTCCTGATGGAATCGGATTATCCGCCTTACCGGATTATCCGGTACCAACTTGAACCGGATTATCCGGTCCCCTGTCTCTCCCCTCCACCTACCTCCAGCCAGCCAACTCTTGAGCTCGAAAATTGCCCCCATTGTTGATCTTGTTGAGCTTTGCTATTTCTCTATTCCTCCATGATTCTTGCCTCCAATTAGAGGGAAAAGAGAGAGGAGATCTAGATCTACCATTCCACCAATCAATCTCTCCTCTAAGTGAGGGGAAGCTTTTGGATCTAGATCTTGGAGGGATTTGGTGTTCCTCTTTGTTCTTCCTCTCTTCTCCCCCCAATAGCATTAGTTACTTTGGTGGGATTTGAGAGTGAAGGATTTTGAGCACTTCTTGTATTCTTGCCCATTGCATCAGTTGCATCGGTTTGAGTTCTCCACGGTGATACGTGGAAATCGAAGTTGAGAAGCTTGTTATTCTTGGGTACTTGGGGTGCCCTAGAGCTTGTCCTCTTGGGTACTTGGAGTGCCCTAGACGGTCCTTGTTGATCTCAGAGTTTTGGTGGCTCGCGGGATTGTTGGGAGCCTCCAATTAAGTTGTGGAGACGTGCCCCAACCTTGTGAGTCTTGTGGCTTTGGGAGCCGCGGGATTCCGGTGAGAGCCTCCAATTAAGTTGTGGAGTGTGCCTCATCCTTGTACGGGTTCGGTGACCACCCTCAAGTGTCCCATAGTGGTTCGTGGCACTCTACATTGGTAGAGGCACGAAGGAGATTACAGTGTGCCATTTAACGGCTATTCGGGGATCACTTTGTGACTCCGCACCGCTCCAACGGAGACGTAGCTTCCATTGGGAAGTGAACTTCGGGATAAATCACCGTCTCCAAGTGCCTTGGTATTTCTATACCCGAGCTTCTTACTTATGCTATTTACTTTGTGATAGCCATCGAGCTTGAAGTAATATATCTTGCTATCACATATTTCCATATCTTGTTTAGCATAAGTTGTTGGTGCACATAGGTTAACCTAGCTTGTTTAGGTTTCGTGCTTGATAAATTAAACGTTAGTTTTATTCCGCATTTATTCAAGCCTAAACCATAGAAAAAATTTAATTGCCTATTCACCCCCCCTCTAGGCGACAACCGTGTCCTTTCACTAGTGAATATCCAAATCCAATAAAACGAGAGATAGAACACCAAATATGAGAGGCATGTTGGCGGGGGATTTCTGCCCCTATGTTAGAGCACAAATGTCATAGGTACCGCCAAGAGACATGCTTGGGTCCATTTGACATTAGATCTTTATGATATAGCATACATAGGTATGCATCATGCCAAGACATGGTAAGATGCTATCCCTACATGTGCGGCACACCTAAACAAGATAACAAGGCTAGTAAAGGAAATAGTGCAAGTAAATCAATCCAAGTTGTTAAGATCAAGAATACCAAGTTCATCTCTCAACTTAGCGAACCGGGCTTCATCCAAAGGTTTCGTAAAAATGTCCGCCAATTGGTCATTTGTTCCCACATAAGTGAGGTTAATGTTACCATTTGCGACATGATCGCATAGGAAGTGATGGCGAATGTCAATGTGTTTGGTGCGGCAATGCTGGACGGGGTTATGGGCGATCTTAATTGCGCTTTCATTGTCACATAGAAGAGGCACCGGACCAAGAGACACTCCATAGTCTTGCAAGGTTTACCTCATCGATAACAACTGAGCACAACAAGATGCCGCGGCGATGTATTCGGCTTCGGCGGTGGATAGGGAGATGGAGTTTTGTTTCTTGGATGACCAACTCACCAATGACCGGTGTTGCGTTAGAAACGCGTCACACGAACACGTCCTCGTGTACCCGCGGCGCCGGGGGAGATGCTCCGCAACTCGCACCGCGGGAGGCCGGCTGGAAGCGCGATACGCAAGACAGTCCAGCCGGCTCTTTTTAGACCAGACGTCCCAGCCCCTCGGGACAAGCCCCGTCGGAGGAAGCCGGCGATTGGTTGCTCCAGGTCGAACTGATCGCCCCTAGAGCCTCGTGGCCTTGCAGCTTGCCGGCATGATGACCGGCTTACGAAGGAACGAGAAGCATAGGTACAAGGGTGAAGGATAAATTGAACACGCAAAGGTATGATAGATTGATAGATTCGATTGGTGTTATTCAATCGGCCGTCACCTCTCACATATATATGAGGCGGCTGGACTTGCCGTACAAGCATAGGACTTTCTTTACAAGGAAATTACATCAAAACCGTCCTAAAACCCTAGTCCTAGTTCAAGTCGAACTCCTGTCCAGATTCGCAGCACCTCCTGACCTGCTTCTTGTTGTGGCCGCCAAAGTCACATAAAAACTCGGATGGATATGGCCCAAAGACCAAACTTGTACGTCTCGACGAGGCGAACAACTCTTGTGACTATCATTTTTCCATCCGAGCCTGTCTTAATGACTTGCCGGGTCCGTCTTCATCTTCACGTACAATTATGGCAGGTGACAGGAATCCGCCTAACTCTTGTCGTAACTCTGTAAGCCGCATACTAACTCGGATGAAGACACCTCCAAAAGCAATATTGTGCACCTTGACACGCACAACTTCTGTGTTAAGCACTTTTCCTTCCGAGGTCATCTTCATGGTATTTTGGAAAGATCTCTGTATGCTGCTTGTTGCTGGCTTGAGCCGTAGACTGGATCATGGCAGCATGCACGCCGGCTTCTAAGACATGAAATACCGGCAACAATGCCGGATTCTGGATGTTGGCGACGCATTGGCCGGCTCCTGGGAGATGGCGGCGGCTTGGCCGCCTTGGCGGCGCCTTGGCTGGCTTGGCGGTGCTTTGACCTGCTCGTAGGACCAAATGCCGGGTCCGGGGACATTGCTGGTTTTGGAGACTGGCTCCTAAGGCAACGCCGGTTCTTTGGATAATGCCGGCCTCTGACCAGCTCTATGATAAACACCGGCTTCTGGAAAGCACGTTCCTGATGGTGGGTGGCCAGCAACTGGAGCATGCCGGCTTTCGGACGATGGCGGCACCTAGGTTGGCTCCTTAGACATGAATGTCGGGTCTGACGTCAGCTCTTAGGGGCATTGCCGGCTCTGGAGCGATGCTGGCTTCTGGATGATGGCGGCACTGGCCAGCTCCTGGGAGAATGCCGGCTCTTGGGAAATGCCGGCCCTCGACCCTGGGATTGCTGGCTTCCGGGTGATGCTGGACCAATATTGGCGGCGACTTTGATTGCCGGGACATGGTGGCCTACAGCCTGGCGACTTGCCGGTTGACATAGCTTGCCTCCTTCTCCGCATCCTGGCGTCTCCTCGAGTGCATCTCGCCTAAGCCAAGAACATCTAGGGCCAAACCGTCCATGTGCCAAAAATGGGTGCGAACATATGCCCCCCTGTTTTCTGGCAGAGCTTGCGTGCCAGAAAATATTTGCCTAGGGTCTTGTTGTAAGCACGATGTTAACACTCCATCGGCTGTGCATGCTGAGCACGATAATTTTTATCGGCCATATGTTCATGGTGGTTATCACCTGGGTATAATCTCTCATGTGTGCATTCCGTGGTGTATCCCGCCTGGTCTTCTAACTTGGATCCTGCATATAAGAAAAACATACTTCTGCCAATTGTCCGTCTGGCTGGCACTAGATCCTTCGTTAGTGGCCGACTTAATAATCAAGTCGCCCTTACAAGTATTGGCAAAGTGAGCATCGGCTTTCATGGATAAACCGTGAAGAACGCCATCAGCCAGATGTCGGCTTTACCAACATAATGCATTCTCAGGGCGATATATGCAAAATATCGGCCATACATCCTCATCATAAAGGACCAGGAGAACCCGTCCACCAAAGTGTGAATAGCCGAAATAGATCAGACGTTTCGGCTGGGGATATATTCCGAGTTGCCGGCTTTGATGGTACGGTTGAAGAACATGGACGATACACCGTCTGAGGTCTCCCATAGTGAGATGGAGGTCGCCGGCTTTTTCTGCCGACTTCTTTCTTATCCTCCTTTACTCCTGCCGGCTTTGTAACAGAAGCCGGTGCATCCTTTTTGACTTGAGATCTTCCTTTAGGAACCCACGCCATGTTCATCTTCTCCAACTCTTCGGCTCTAAGCCGCTTCAGCTGCCACTCTTGCCAATATGATAAACCGAGTGAGTAACCCGGCTGTGACTTTATTTCATGCATTGGCAGTTCTTTCTTGGCTTTGGGCACTTCCGGCATGGCTTGTTCAGATTCGACAACTGGGTCCTTGAAAGTTACTCGCTTCACCTCCTCGCCCTTTGTAGCCAACTTTGACTCAGCTGGCTTTTGGTTACTTGGAGTTGGGTCTGAAACAACATCTTTGCGGCCATCTCTTTTTACTATGTACACTTGCTTGACCACCTCCTTCTTCCTCCATGAGCTCCTGTCCGACTCTTGGTTGACCCGGTCTTTGACATAAGGTTGCCATGTTGATACTTTTGGAGCTGCATAAACTTGGCGAGATGATTTAGCATAAGATGGATGGTGTGCCCGTGAATAATACCTGTCCCGTGATTGATATGAATATAAGCCGACATGGGATGGCATGGATGACTTTCGCATTGGCGGCCCAAAACAAGTTTGCAGAGTCGGCGTGTTGAGCTTCTTCTTTCGCCAATCCTGGTTGTCGGATTTATGCCCTGGGGATGACTTTGATGCCTTTTCCTCAACTGGCCGACAAGCACGTTTTGCTTCGCTCATCTTCTGATATTTCTCCAATAATTGAGCGAAGGTAACTTTAGATTTCCTCCTCCAGTGCTTATCGCTGCCTTTGTCCTTTCTATCTTTGCCGGCATCAGTCTTTCGATTTTCGTGTTGCCCCCCAGTGTTAGGCGTCCTTGCTGGAACTTTGATGGAACGTTCGTCTTCAGCACTGTCGGCTTGAATAATTTCTTTGCTTGACGAATCAATCCCATCATCTCCAATGCGCACCAGTCCGTCTTCGGATAAGCCGGCTTTAGGTAGCCGAGCCAACACTTGATCGCCGTCAAGATTAATGCTAGCCGGCTGACTGTCAGCTTGTGCTCCAACAAATTCCAATCGTCTTTCAAAGGCCGATTGTGCTTCGTGAAACACATCGCAGTCTTCAATATTCTGCTCGAACGAATTGGGCATTCGCTCTTGGCTTGACGGCTCGACATGGTGATCTTCTATGATAATTGGATTGGTTGGCGATACACCGACAATATTGTCACCTATGCCCGGACTGATGATACACTGATCATCCCTTAGCCGATATTGGGATACCGGCATCGGAATCAAGCAACCGAGTGGTGCCGGCTTAAAGTCATCCGACTCGGCTATGCATCGTCTTTCGCCCTCGTTTTCCGATTCTTCTGAATCGGCTATTTTGAAGGACTTTGAACCTGGCTTAGTGTTTCTGCAACCAAAATAATCACAGAATATACGTCTCATCTGAGACCAAATGTTAGCCAGTCCAAAGACAAGCAAAGTTGCCCATATGAATATTAAGCTTAGCCGACATGACGGGAACAACTTTGATTGCGGTAAATTGCCACTATTAACCTCTACGTATGATATGATATGTTGGCTGGCATGATTAGTGACAAGATTATTCCTAGCAAACAAATTACTCCTCTCGACCGGTCTTTCAACATTATTCAGAATCGTGTTGGAAGATACATCAACAATATGATTTTGACCAAATCTAAAGACAAGTAAGTTGTCGGCTAGGCGTACCTCTTTGAAGACGTCTGGAGAATGCGGTACAGGCACATCAAGAGCAATGCTTCGCTCCATCTTTGAATAATTCTCCAACGCCTCGTTTTCCTCTTCTGGATCCCGCGCCGCGTCACTTAAACGCTCCTGATCAACCGAACATTGTTCGGCTTTGCTTTCTGGCTCTTGATCTTCATCATTAACCGAACTTGGTTCGGTTATATCCTCCTGTTCTTGATGCTCATCATCTTTGGCGCGGAACTCGTCGGGTAGTAAAACTCCCTTGCATCCAGAAAAGTCGAACACGGTCGGCTCATGTTGCTTGCCGTGCTCCTCCTTGACGAAGATCTCCTCTGCTAGCTTGATAGATCCGGCATGAACGCCCGACTCGCACTTGCCGGAACGGGTAAGTTCGGCTTCTGCAAAGTCAGTCGTGATATCCGGCTCGGTCTTCCTTTGCTGATTGGACCCGCCGCCTTTATTGCATGATCCGGCTTCTTTTGCCGGCTTGATTGTATTGGCTGGGTCCGCCCTATCTTGTTGGCTAATCTGCAGAACTTCGTCTTCTTGTATTGGTAACGCCGAGGGCTGAACATGATTGTCACGTGGTGGAATAGATGCTGGAATATTTTCCTTAAGGGTTACGCAAAACATCTGCAAGTCTTCCTCATCACGCTTCTTTCTTTGGAACTCTTCTTTGCCCTTTCTCCTGATAACTTCATAGCCTTGACGTTGCTCGTCTGATAATTCTTTGAGAGTTGGCGAAGTAAAGTTACCGGCTTGCCCCCCGACTCTTTTGGCCTCTGACTCCTGCTTAAATATAGCCATTACTGTAGCAGAGTCACAAGGTTGCCCACTTTCGTTTAGCCCTTGGCGGATTCCATCAATTCTTTTGCAATTGGCTCTAATCATCCGCTTCAGGTTCTCATCTTCTGGTCGGGGTTGCCCCCCAGCACTCTTGGTTTCTTTCGGCCATGGGTTGCCGAAATTTTGCAATTGCGAAGGGGAAGTATCATACGACACAGTTTTATAAACCGGCACATGTGCTCCCGCAGAATTTCCACTAATCCGGCCATCACCCTGAAGGTAAGCCGAATTGCGAATATCGCCGGTCGCATAAGTTGCCGATTCAGTGGTTATGTAGGGCGCAGTATAGTTCGGCTGAGAGTAACCGGCCAAATAGCTTGTAGGAGCAAAGCCGATTCCCCCATCCACCGGCATGTTTGGGGATGACGCCGCGTATTGCGAGTCGGCAGCCGATGGATAAAACCGTGAGACATCCTCTTGCCCGTGAGGTGTCACATATTGATATGTCGAGTAACCCACGTTATTCACGGGCCTATGATATGGGGCAACCGATGTATGAGAACTCAAATCTTCCCGTAATTTGTCAAGATAACAATTCATAGCTTTTTCCATAAGGCATACTTCTATCGGCCTCTGCTCGTAGCCATGACTAGTGCTAGCCGATAAAGCATGCTCAACAGAACTATCATACGGGATGCCGGCATCTACGTAATTAAACTGATGATACATGTTACCGTTTTCGTAGATCGCCGCCTCTTGATGCGCTCCTCGTAGCATGAACGGGCCGGAGACCGTTTGCTTCGTCCCCAGCGGAGTCGCCAAAAAGTGTGTTGCGTTAGAAACGCGTCACACGAACACGTCCTCGTGTACCCGCGGCGCCGGGGGAGATGCTCCGCAACTCGCACCGCGGGAGGCCGGCTGGAAGCGCGATACGCAAGACAGTCCAGCCGGCTCTTTTTAGACCAGACGTCCCAGCCCCTCGGGACAAGCCCCGTCGGAGGAAGCCGGCGACGATTGGTTGCTCCAGGTCGACCTGATCGCCCCTAGAGCCTCGTGGCCTTGCAGCTTGCCGGCATGATGACCGGCTTACGAAGGAACGAGAAGCATAGGTACAAGGGTGAAGGATAAATTGAACACGCAAAGGTATGATAGATTGATAGATTCGATTGGTGTTATTCAATCGCCGTCACCTCTCACATATATATGAGGCGGCTGGACTTGCCGTACAAGCATAGGACTTTCTTTACAAGGAAATTACATCAAAACCGTCCTAAAACCCTAGTCCTAGTTCAAGTCGAACTCCTGTCCAGATTCGCAGCACCTCCTGACCTGCTTCTTGTTGTGGCCGCCAAAGTCACATAAAAACTCGGATGGATATGGCCCAAAGACCAAACTTGTACGTCTCGACGAGGCGAACAACTCTTGTGACTATCATTTTTCCATCCGAGCCTGTCTTAATGACTTGCCGGGTCCGTCTTCATCTTCACGTACAATTATGGCAGGTGACAGGAATCCGCCTAACTCTTGTCGTAACTCTGTAAGCCGCATACTAACTCGGATGAAGACACCTCCAAAAGCAATATTGTGCACCTTGACACGCACAACTTCTGTGTTAAGCACTTTTCCTTCCGAGGTCATCTTCATGGTATTTTGGAAAGATCTCTGTATGCTGCTTGTTGCTGGCTTGAGCCGTAGACTGGATCATGGCAGCATGCACGCCGGCTTCTAAGACATGAAATACCAGCAACAATGCCGGATTCTGGATGTTGGCGACGCATTGGCCGGCTCCTGGGAGATGGCGGCGGCTTGGCCACCTTGGCGGCGCCTTGGCTGGCTTGGCGGTGCTTTGACCTGCTCGTAGGACCAAATGCCGGGTCCGGGGACATTGCTGGTTTTGGAGACTGGCTCCTAAGGCAACGCCGGTTCTTTGGATAATGCCAGCCTCTGACCAGCTCTATGATAAACACCGGCTTCTGGAAAGCACGTTCCTGATGGTGGGTGGCCAGCAACTGGAGCATGCCGGCTTTCGGACGATGGCGGCACCTAGGTTGGCTCCTTAGACATGAATGTCGGGTCTGACGTCAGCTCTTAGGGGCATTGCCGGCTCTGGAGCGATGCTGGCTTCTGGATGATGGCGGCACTGGCCAGCTCCTGGGAGAATGCCGGCTCTTGGGAAATGCCGGCCCTCGACCCTGGGATTGCTGGCTTCCGGGTGATGCTGGACCAATATTGGCGGCGACTTTGATTGCCAGGACATGGTGGCCTACAGCCTGGCGACTTGCCGGTTGACATAGCTTGCCTCCTTCTCCGCATCCTGGCGTCTCCTCGAGTGCATCTCGCCTAAGCCAAGAACATCTAGGGCTAAACCGTCCATGTGCCAAAAATGGGTGCGAACAACCGGCCAAGAAATTGGCAAGCCCCGGAGGTAGACTTCGGGTCTACTTTATTACCAGCCCAGTCGGAGTCCGAATAGCCATGGAGAATAAAGTTATACCCCTTTGGATACCAAAGCCTGAGACTTGGAGTGTTGTAATGCCCCGGGAGTTTTCCCCAATTAGTTTTGCTTGTTTTTTTTCTTTTTGCATCATCATGTCATCATGCATCTTGTTATCACCTTGCATGTTTTGCTAAAGAACTAAAAAATATTATTTTGGCAAACCCTATTTTAGTTTTTGCAAATAATAAATCCTTCTCCCTCTCTTTCTATTTTAAATAACCCAAAATAATATATTTGGGAATAATTGCAAAACTATTTGAAATCAAAATTAAAGTTTTGTAAGTTATTTTGTAAAGGTCTTGCCTCTCTTTTTCCTCTCTTCCCTAATTTATTTTCCCTCTTGTTCTCTCTTTTATCTATCTTTCTCTCCTTTTATCCCTCTATTTCTCTCTTTATGTAGAAAGGAGAAATTCCCATGAATTCTTATCAGGCCTGGAGGGCAACTTCTGGCCCATCTTCTCCCAACCCAAACCGAAGCAGCCCATCACTCCTTCTTCCTCCTTTACACGTCACCTGTACAAACAACCTCCACACCATCTGATCGACATGGAGCCGCTCGATGCGAGTCGTACCAGCGCCTCCTATCCTTTATAACCACCACCCCGGCACCTCCCTAACCCTAGCCTCGACCCTCCTTCCTCCCAGCGCCGCCACCATCTCCCTCCCTTTCTTCCTCCTTTTGTTTCTTCCCCAGAGCGTGAGCACGCGGCCGTCGCCACTGCCGTCACATGGCGCCACCGCCGTGAACCACCTAAATCCCAGCCGCCTTGTCCTGGAGGTCCCTTGAGGCGTCCTCTTCCTGATCATCACCTCGAATCCACCTCTCCCCTCCTCTATTTCCCGGGTACGAGCTCGTCCAGATCCTACGCCGGAGCGCCATGGCCGTTCACCGTCATGATCACCGTCCGTACACGTCGAACCGAGCCTCGCCAAGATGTCCAAGAGGTGCGCCATCGTCGACTACTTGCGGATCAGGAAGGAGTGGAGCTGGAACGCGAAGGATCGTCGCCAACAAGGTCTTCTTCCACGACGTCGTCCGTCCGCGGGAACTCCAAGTCCGCCGTCCGTCTACGTCGTCTTCGTCGCCGGCCGACGTCTTCGAGCTTGAACGCCTACACCAAGAACCCCAGGGCGAGCTTCTGGTTCCATCCCTGCATCCCTTCTTCCAATCCGTCTCTGTGGCCATCGTTCCGCTCGAATCCGAGCTTGTTCGCCATGACCGTGCGGTGCAAAGCTGGGAGCTTGCACGTCGTGCCTTTTCCTACTCCTCCTGCTTCGCTTCTCCCTGCACACACCAGCACCAAGATGCACTCTCCTGCAACCTCGGGCTCGCGCATTCGCGCGTGAGCACTAGCAGCAGCCGCTGCCGATCTCGTCCTGGTCGCACGTCTCGCAACTGAAGGCTGCAACTTCCCGGTCAAAGTTCAGTTAACGTCGCTTCTTTCTTCATATACAGTCGCCTCCGAATCCAAACACAAACCGAGTAGTATCCCAGTGTGGTTGCACGCTCTACTTCTGAACCCAGCTGATCCCAAGTTCGAATCCACCCGAGGCTAATAAATCCAGCCTTTTTCCCTCTCTTGTCTATTTTTCTTTTATCTTTTTAGAAAATGTGCAAATCTTGTTTATTCATATCTTTTGTTTTATAAATCTAAATAATACAAGTTATATATGTATTTTTATCAGAGAAATGCAAGGGATATTAATATGTCATCCATACTCTTGTTTGCATCATCTAGCCTGTTGCTTATTCGTCTTTTGCATTATCACCTAAATAACTAATATGGAATGTGTTGGGGTAATTAATTAATTATTGCCCTATTCCATTTAATTTGTGTAGCACACCCATGCCATGTCTCACATGCTAATCAACATTTAATTTTGTGGCTAGATAAATAACTTGAACCTTCTAATTAATTGTCGGAATCCTGATTCCGCTGAATTTGGCTTAAGTTGCATCTTGCCATGTCATGCATCATATCCTGAACATGCTGGATCTTTTGCCGTAGTTGTAAGATGCATCTTTTGCGCTTTCCAGTGTTTGTTGCTTCTTCGCGATAAGACGTTGAGATGATGTGAGCAACGACAAGTTCTGCTACCCCTACCGGTGTTTCCAGGCAAGCTTTGCTCACTTGCTACCATTACATTGTCTTCCATTCCTGCCGTTGATCTATGCTATCCTTATGTTACGATGCTTGTGTCACGATCCTATATACATGTTTACCATGCAGCCTCATACAGCCTTATCCCCACATCCTATTACCTTGTTGCTTGTTTACCTGTTGGCCTTGCGAGTCGTAGTTGCATGCTTAGGTCTGTTGTTGCAAGTCTGTCTTTTCTTATGTATCACCTGCTTAGTATGATAGTTTGGTTCACTTACTTAATATGATGATAATGTTTGTGGGTTATAACTAAATGATAAGGCACCCGGTGGAAGGCCAATGCGTTGGTGTTTTGTTCTGCTAAGTGTCGCACTAGGAACTCAGTTCTTGTCCTCTTATCCAAGTACGAGCGCACTTCCCACTCGTGGGTGGTCCTATGGAACCCCCCTCGACTCTGACCGGAACTTCAGCTTGTCCAGGCGCCACAACCTAGTTCGGGCTTTCCATTCGATCATACGCATATGCATGATACTTGACAGTTATGATGAGAGGTTCTATGATATGGGGGAGCATATAGGTGCGGTGCGACGCGAAGCGGACTTTCCTACTGTGGTCTGTTCCGCCTAGTGCGTAGACGCAAACGATTGAGTCCGCTATGGAGGTATCGGCCGGACTCTGGACGCGGGTAACAACTCAGATGGGTGGTACCTGGACTTGCTGTAGTGAAGGAATAAAGTTGAGTTGAGGAGCCCTACCTTTTATCTGGGTTGCTCGAACATGTATGGGTTAACCATGGTGCATCCCTGCAGGGTTAAATCTTTTCGAGAAGCCGAGTCCGCGGTTATGGACAACTTGGATCGGATGCTGGCTAACAAGATCATACACAACTTACACCTAATGATTCTAATTAACTTGACTAGTAAGTTAGACTTTCACAATAAGATGTAACTAAAATTTGACAACTGTGTGAGTTTCCCTTGATTGCTTCCTCATACTTGGTTGAGGGGGTGAATCTGGGAAGTGTTATGTTTGGTGTTAGAAGCTAGTTGGTTCCGATGCGCTCTCTTATCCCTCTCCAGTAGACGGAAGTTGTAGAGTGTCTCTATAGGTTGTTTAGTGCTGCTGCTGCCGCTCAGTCCACCTCCCCTTACTTTTGGTAGTCTTTGTGTTGGTATCTTTTGAGCATTGCTTGCCAGGCGGTTGTGCCTGACCCATCTTTGGGTTGTACTCTTTTGTGCAGTCAACAGGTTTGAAGTCTGACGACGTTAGCTTGGGTATCCCTCCGGCTCGGCCTGGGCAGGGATATGGACGCCATGGTTATCTCCAGGACTCTTAGTCCAATTTGTATCTTGTCCGTAGTCGGACACCCTTTTGCTTCCGTTGTGTTTTGGATCTTTGTAATGTATCAGTTGTTTTCTGACTCGTTTGAGTCGTTCTTGTATATATATATCTCCTTCTGTTGTTGTTGTGGATTCTTTTCGTGAACTGTTGTAATGTTATCACAATTCCACCCACATAACGCGCATGTTTCGGCATGCACGTTATGTCTGGTGGGCGACCTAAAATCGTTATTATGCGGATTTTTGCGGGATAGCTTAATTCTGCATAGTACCGATTTTGGGGCGTCACAAGTGTGAACAAGGTACCTTAGAATCCGTTTGACTGCCACAAGGTGGCTCTCCTTCGGAGCGGATTGAAAACAAGCACACATTCCAACACTAAACATGATATCCGGCCTAGATGCACAAAGATAAAGCAACAAGCCAATCATAGAACGTATACCTTTATGTCCACATCCTTCTCCTTCTTGCATGCCCCTAGTTGCCCATTAGTAGCCATGGGCATCTTTGCAATTGAAGCATTGACCATGCCGAACTTCTTGAGCATATCCTTCACATATTGCTCTTGGGAGATGAAGGTTCCTTCTTCAAGTTGCCTCACTTTAAATCCAAGGAAATACTTCAACTCCCCCATCATGGACATCTCAAATTTCCTAGTCATCAACTCGGAAAAGGCTTTGTTATGGCGTTCAAATGAACCACCAAAAATGATATCATCAACATAGATTTGGCATATGAAGATGCCACCCCCTTTAAAACGCTTAGTGAAAAGGGTGGAGTTGACTTTCCCAATCTCAAACCCATCCTTGAGTAGAAAATCCCTAAGGTGCTCATACCAAGCACGCGGAGCTTGCTTGTGACCGTAGAGCGCCTTATGGAGTTTATACACACGGTTGGGGAACTTGGGGTCCTCGAAACCCGGGGGTTGAGCCACATATGCCTCCTCTTTCAAGGGACCATTAAGAAAAACACTTTTCACATTCATTTGATAAAGTTTGAATTCGTGAAATGAAGCAAAAGCAAGCAAGAGACGAATAGCTTCAAGGCGAGCCACAGGTGCAAAGGTGCCATCAAAGTCCATACCTTCTATTTGAGCATACCCTTGCGCCACTAGCCTTGCCTTGTTTCGAATGACAACTCCATTCTCGTCTTGCTTGTTCTTGAACACCCACTTGGTCCCAATGACGTTGATCCTATGGTCCTTGGGCTTTTCCACGAGTGACCATACTTCATTGCGGGCAGTCAAGCTCTTCTTGCATAGCCACTATCCAATCCGGATCTTGCAAGGCCTCGCATACCTTAAGAGGTTCAAAACGAGAGATAAACGAGTGATGCTTGCTAAAGTTGGCTAAGTGTTTTAGTTTAGTACGAGTGAGTACTCCCTTTGAGATGCTTCCAAGTATCTTGTTGACTTGCATCCCGCTTGCTTTCTTTGAAGCTTTAATGCTTCGTGTGATGCCCTTGTAATCAATAAATTCTTCCTTTAAGTGTTCTAGTTCTCGAGGATCCACTTGAGCTTGATCTTGAGGGATTTGTCCAACTTGTTCTTCTTCTTGAAAAAGCTCAATGGGTTGAGGGCTTGGTGCTTGTTCTTGGACATGATTCTCCTCTTGAGAAACTTGTGGTGTAGGTGGTGGCTCATCTTGAGGTGAGGTTGACTCTTCTTGAGTTGAGCTAAGGCTCCACTTGAGTTGAGTCTTTCTCCATGGGGGTTGAGCTTGATCCTCCTCCAACAATGACTTGATCTTGAGCTTGATGGGTCTCATAAGGCAAGATGTGACCAATGCCCATTGCCTTAATGACTTGAGAAGGATCTCCATCACCTACATCACTTGAAACAACTTGGTCCACTTGGGAGCCATTATTCTCATCGAAATCCACATCACAAGATTCTTCAATTTTTCCGGTGGAACTATTGTAGAATCTATAGGCGTGGGAATTCGATGCATATCAAACAAAAATACCCTCAATGGTTCTAGATTCAAATTTACCGAGCCTCTCCTTTTTGTTCTTGATGAAGCACTTGCACCCAAAGACTTTGAAGTACATGATGTTGGGCTTGTTCCCGGTGAGAAGCTCGTAGGCGGTCTTGTTGTGGAAGGAGTGGAGGAAGAGCCGGTTCATAGCATGAACCGCGGTGGCGAAGGCTTCACCCCAAAAGTTGTAGGGTGACTTGAATTCATTTAGCATGGTTCTTGCCATCTCGATGATTATCTGGTTCTTCCTCTCCACACCACCATTTTGTTGGGGAGTGTATGGTGAAAAGAATTGGTGCTTGATGCCTTCCCATTCAACAAAGTCTTGGATGGTGTAGTTCTTGAATTCGGTACCATTGTCAGTTCGAATAGCCTTGATCTTCTCATCATATTGGCGTTGAGCTTGAGTGGCAAAGTCAATGAAGCACTTTTGGGTCTCATCCTTGGACTTAAGGAGGAATACCCAAGTATACCTTGAGTAATCATCAACAATCACAAGGCCAAACTTCTTCCCGCCAAGAGTGTCATAGTTGGAAGGCCCAAAGAGGTCCAAGTGAAGGAGCTCCAAAGGCCTATAGGTGGTGATGATGGTCTTGGAGGGGTGAGCCTTTCCCTTTTGCTTCCCGGCAATACATGCACTACACACATGATCTCTTTCAAAGTCAACATCGGTTAGTCCAATAACATGATCATCTTTTAGGAGTTGTTTAAGATTTCTCATGTTGACATGGCCTAGCCAGCGGTGCCAAAGCCAACCCTTGTCAACCTTGGCCATTAGACACATTGAGAGAGGAGGGCTCTCTTTTGAGAAATTGGCCACTTAAAGGCCGCCCTCAACATGTCCAACAAAGACCAATTCGAGATTATCACTCCTAAAGACCATCACATTAAGCTTGGTAAAATAGGAATTGTAGCCAATGTTTGCAAGATTATTAATGGAAAGCAAGTTATAACCAAGAGATTCAACAAGCATGACATTCTCGAGAGACAAGTCTTTCGTGATTGCCACCTTGCCATATCCCAATACCTTTCCCTTTGAATTATCCCCAAAAGTGATGTAGGAGGTGCGGTTGACATCTTCAATGAATTGATCAAGCAACTCCTTTCCTCCGGTCATATGATGAGTGCACCCACTATCAAACACCCACTTTGGGCCACCGGAGGTATATCCCTGCACACAATTAATTCTTGGATTTAGGAACCCTTGAGGAATGGGTCCCTTGGTGTTAGTAACAAGAGACTTGGGTACCCAAATAGAGTACCATCTAAAAGCATTGCAGGGACCAATAAATTTAGCATACACATCCCCTTTTGTGCCCTTACATAGCACATAGGATGGGTTAGATTTTCCTGCAAAGTGATGGTTAGGATTACCCCTAGTGGCATTCCCTTCCACCACAACCTTCTTGCCATTGTCACCCTCCATGTGCCCTTCTCGCACAAAGTTCACCTCCTTAGGAGGATTGGCATTCTTCTTGTTGTTGTTGTTCCTTGGGTTGAACCCAAGGCCTTGATGTGGAGCTCTCATCTTTTGTTGAGCAAGAATCTCATTGAGACTCTTCTCACCTTTAGTGAATATGAGACGCTCCTTCTCAAGTTGTTCCTTCAACTTCTTATTTTCCTCAACAAGTGAGGCTTGACCATTCAAGGGATTAGAAGCACATGCAATATTTTCAACAATAATGGGAGCACTTGAGGACCCAAGAGACTTGTCATAAGTAGCCCGAAGTTGGTCATACTTCTCTTCAAGATTTTTGAACTCGTCCTTGATAAGCTTGTGGGCTTTCTCAAGGTGTTCGAGGTCCTTAGTAAGAGAGGCATGAGCAACCTCAAGTTTCTTCTTAGAAGCATCAAGAACTTGAGACATCGCAAGTGCTTTATCAATAGAATCCACATCTTTAACTTTGTCAAGTTTATAAGTTTCTATTTGTTGAGAAAGAGTAAAAGAGTTATGCTTCTCATTGGTGAGATCTTGCCTAAGGAGATTGAATCTCCGTCTCCCATCTTCAATATGGGATTCGAGTTCCTCAGTGGTATCGTCACGTGAAGCAACGGTTTTGAAAGTGCATGGAGCCCCCATGTGTGGTTTTGGTAATTAATGACAATCCCTATGGACTAATGGTTTCATTGAGTTATATTTGAAGGGATTTTCCATAGGTAATGATATGAAGTCCATGCGTTTGATTCAAGGTTGATGCCATGAAGATAATGATATAGGTTGAATATTGGCATCAAGATCATTGATATGAAGAGATGAAGTCCATGTGTTGGATTCAAGGTTGGATGCCATGAAGATAAAGATATAGGTTGAGTATTGGCATCAAGATCATTGATACGAAGAGTTGAATATGTTATGATCAATGAGAATAATTGATGAAAGGAGTTAGTGTATGGAACTCAAAGGAAGACATTCTCTAGCTTATGTGTTAAGCCATGAAGGATCAAGATCTTGAGTGTTTGATTTCAAGAGGAGAATTTAATATATGGCTCTAAGTCGAGGTCATGATGGACTCATGTGTTGAGCCCTAGTTGACTAAGGCTTTGAGCATACAAGCAAGTGAATAATTCATTATGTATCTCAAGATATTGTGATAGAGCATGAGAAGATTAAGTGATGGCCAAAGTGGTGTTCAAGGTGTGATCCAAAGAATGGTCATGTGAGAGTTGAGCCTTTGGTGAAGTGTGTCTTGGAGAAATGAAGATTGTGTGAGCATTCATGCTTACCTCGAAGACATCATCATAATGAATCTAGAAGAAAAGATACAAGGTTGATCAAGACAAAGTACAAAGATTGGATTCAAGTTGATCAACTCACAAAGCATATATGGTGTACCAAGTGGGATCAAGTGATCTTATGGTATGGTAAGCAATTGTCAATTGGCTTTGTGAACTAACCCACGATATATGTGTTTGGTGTTTCTATATGTGGTTAGGTATCTTTACATGGCTTGCATCAAAAGGAAGAGTTCATGTAGCCCATGAGAGGATGACATCAAGTGTTGATCATCATCAAGATTGAGAAGTGCAAGTTCAAGATGAGCATCTCGAAGATTACATGCTTGAATCTTGCCATCCATTTTGGTGTAATGGACATGTGAAGATATTTCTAAATGAGGCTTTCCCATAGTGGAGTATGGGGGAGCAATTTGCAAGTCTTCACCAAGCAAATGAAATCAAGAAGATGTTCCATCTTGAGGCGGACATGATTGTCATCATCTAACTCAAGTGGAATGCGCAAGGCAAAGGTATAACCTTGATAGGTTTTCTATTTTCCGGTCTCAAGGTGGTTGTTGGGAGACCGGGTTATAGGTTTGATAACCGTACTATCAAGGGGGGTTCTCGGGTTAGTAACTTGTTCGCATCGTTCATAGAGAGCTCAAACCTTTGCATATTTGACACCATCTTTCTTGGTTCTTATTTGTATTTTCTTGGTTGAGGTTTTAGAACTTGTTGTCATCTTCATGACAAGATTAAGTTTACCAAAAACGGATTTCGTATGAAAATCTTATTGCGTTTTTGGTGTTGGAGGTTTTACGGTTCTTCATTTAATGAGAGGTTACACCTCTCCCCATTTGGTTCTATCCTCCTTTGCTTTTATTTGGTGTTTCTCTGCATGAGGAACTTGAGCTTGTTGTTATCTTCAAAACAAGCCCAAGTTCATCGAAAACGGATTCCGTATGCAAAAGATATTGCGTTTTTCGTATAACGTTTTGCTGTTTTTGAATCCGGTTTCAGATCCGGAATTTTCCGGGTCTGGTACCGGATCAATCCGGGATGTTTTCGGGTGTATACCGGGCGATTCTGGGTGAGTCCAGTAGCTATTTTTTTAAGTCCGGTATGAATTCCGGAAATTCCGGATCTGGCACCGGAAAGTGCGAAAACTGTGTAACGGGAAGATTTTTCTTTCCCTATATATAGGTCTTCTTCCCCAACGGTTTTCTAGCTTTTTGACACTCTCTCACCTCCATTGTTGACCTTGAAGAAAGCTTGCTTCCTCTCTATCCCTCCTATGATTCTTGCATCTTTTTGAGGGAAAAGAGAGAGGGGATTTAGATCCACATCTTCACCAATCAAATTCCCTTCTTAGTGAGGGGAACCCTTGGATTTAGATCTTGGAGTCATTGGTTGACCTCCTCCTTGTTCTTCCTCTCCTATTGCTCCCTAGCACTTGTTGCTTCGGTGGAATTCGAGAGAGAAGGATTTGAGCACCTCTTGTGTTCTTGCTTTGCATTTGTTGCATAGTTTTGAGCTCTCCGGTTCGATTAGTTCGAGTGAGAGCCCGAGTGCTTGTTACTCTTGGAGGGTGACCTCCTAGACGGTTTGGTGGTTGTGACCGCGGTGACCTCTTCGTGGAAGATTGTGAAGAGGCCCGGGTCTTCTCCTTCGTGGGGATTGTGAAGTGGTTGTGGAGCTTGCCATCTCCGGAGTGGAGGAAAAGCTAACCGTAAGGAAAAGGCCCTTGCTTCGTGTGGGGGCTTGGAGAAGAAGGTGAGCCTTCGTGGCGTTCGGGTGTCTTCGTGGTATCCCGCACCTCTCCAACGGTGACTACCTTTCTTCGTGGAAGGGAACATCGGGATACATCTTCGTCTCCGCGTGCCTCGGTTATTTCTATACCCGAGTTTACTTCCTTGTGATAGCCTTCGTGCTTGAAGTTATATATATCTTGTTTATCACTTGTGATATATCTCTTGTGCTCATCTTGTTTAGCTTAAGTTGTTGGTGCACTTAGTTGAGCCTAGCATATTTAGGATTTGTGATTGAAAACTAAACGATAGTTTATTTCCGCATTCTTTCAAGCCAAATCCGTAATTGATTTTAAAAACGCCTATTCACCCCCCTCTAGGCGACATCTCGATCTTTCAATTGGTATCAGAGCAAGGTCTCTCTTGTTTAGGCTTCACCGCCTAGAGTGAAAAGATGTCGGCTAGTGGCTTAGTGCACAATGACACAATTATATTCGATGGCACAAATTATTTCTTATGGAGAAATTATATGCTTTGCAATCTTCGGACCTTGTGTCCAAATATAGAGCAATTTTTGATGTAGGTTTTTCTCCTCCAATGGATCCACAAAATCTATCTTTAGAGGATGAGAAAAACTTACATCTCGAAGCTCTAGTATATAACAAGTTTCTTCATCATTTGAGTTTTCAGATTTATGTTTTCTTGAATGTCTCGAAGTGCAAGTCCTCTCATGAAATGTGGACCAAGCTAGAAGAAAAATATGGTGGGTCCAATTCTCTTGAGGTTGATTATCTTTCCGAGGAGCTCTTTTCACCGTCACATATTGAAGAGCTCCAAGTCGCTTCCACCTCCGGTTGTGAAGAATCTTCAATGCCATCCACTTCACCAATAAGTGACATGCCACAAGATGGTTCCTCATCATCCCCAAAAGTTCACATGTGCCTTATGGCTAGAGGTTCGAAGGTAACTCCTACTTTGAATCCCAACATATCTCGTAATGATGAGAGTGATGATGAGGATGAATTTGATGATGCTCTTATGCATGAGTTGGGCATGGTGTATGCTTCTCTTCGTGGTAATACAAATGCTCGTGCTAAATTCGAATTTTAATGGATACCATTGTTGAAAACAAGGAAACCATTAAAGATTTGAAATCCCTTGTTAATGACGGGAAATTGAGATTCAATCTCCTTATGCAAGAGCTCCGTGATGAGAAACATACTAGTGCTTCTTTATCTCAATCTTTTGAAACCTATAAGCTTGAAAATGCTAAATCTATTAGTGATGCTTGTGCTACTAACTCCACTTCTTGTGAAGCATCTATTTTAAAGGAGAATGTTGATCTAAGAGCTCAACTTGAGTTGCTAACTAGCAATTATAGGAAATTGGAAGAAAGTCATGAAAAGCTCTCGAGCTCCCATGAGGATCTTCTAATCTCCTATGATGGGCTTAAGTTGGCTCATGAGGCAAGTATCACTAAGGTAACATTTGTGAGCCTCATGTGGACATTAGCACTACTTCTACTCAAAATGCTATATTTCATGTGCTAGTCCTAATGATTCATCTAGACATAATGTTGCCACATCTTGTGATGAATTGCTTGCTTTGCCTTGTTGCTCTAACAATGAAGTTTCTACTTCCTCTAGTACTTGTGTTGTCACTAACCATGTAGAGGAAATCAAAGAGCTCAAGGCCCAAGTCATTTCTTTGAAGAAAGATTTGGAAAAGCGTCATGAAGGGAAATCCACACTTGACAAAATGTTGAGTGTGCATCAATCCCCCAATGACAAGAGTGGACTTGGATTTAACTCCAATAACAAGAACAAGTCCAAGAGCAATAAGAAGAAGGGCCAAGACCAAGTCAAGAATTCGGCCAAGATCATTTGCTTCAAGTGCAAGGTTGAAGGGCATCATGTTAGATCATGCCCATTGAAGAAGAAGCACTTGAGTGAGAAGCAACAAGGGAAGAGGCCACAAGGTCAAGATAGTCCAACCTCAAGTTGTAGAAAGGCTACTTCCCAAGAAGATTCAAGCTAATGCCCCAAGTCAAGAAATCAAAGAAGAAAAGCAAGGGGAGCACTTGTTGCTATTTATGTCGTGAGAAGGGGCACTTTGCTTCATCATGTTCTAACGGTACCTTATCAAACCCTATCATTGATGATGATTATTCTCTTATTAAGGATAAGGGTGGCAATGTGTTTGCCAAGTTTGTTGGGACTCAAAGTGGTTTCAAGAAAAGAACCATTTGGGTTGCCAAGCCTATTGTGACTAACTTCTTAGGACCCAACTTGGTTGGGGACCAACAAGCTCAAACTTGATCAATAGGTAATTGTGGAGGGCATTGGAGATTTGGCTACACAATGAAGAATTAAGGGATCTTCATCAATTATATTTCTCAAGCCAAGTCATTTGGATCATAGTGTCTCTATCTCATATCCAATGTTCCTCCTTGCGGTAACTTGCATTTAAACTATATATACATTGAAAGTTGCTTGCCCCTTTGCATGTGTTGGTTTTATTACTTTCATGTGTTGTATATGTGTGCTCTCTACTTACTTATCTTGAGTAATCAAGTATATGTGTATGTTGGTTTGCACACCATGTACGTGTGAGCTTGTGTTGAGCCTCGATTGTATCTTGTTCGTATCTTAATGGCTCTTTTGAGAGATCAATGGACTATCCCATTTTGGGGGAGTGATGTGCTTTGGCACTTCATAATCCTAAAATGTGTACATATGAGGACTACCACTTAGTGTTGATATATCAAGATTATCTAATCTCTATGTGGTATTATGCTCATGAGAAATTCAAATTCTATAATGTCCATTAATTATCTCTAGTTGGATTTTATTTGCCTCTTATTGAGAAGAAATGGATTATCACATTATGGGGGAGTAATAAGCTATGTGCATATTACGAGCCTAGAAAATGTGAACATGTGAGGTATTGCACTTAGAATCGATATTGTAAATTATCTTGTTCCTATGTGGCATTTCTCAAACAAGTTCCAATTTCTGAATGATTTTTCTTGCTCCTCTTTTGGATCTTGTTTGTGAGGGATGTTCTTGGTACGGTTTTCCTCAAATGTGTTCTTATATCTTTTGGGAAACCGTTTGCTTCAAGTTATAATAATAATTGATTTGCATAATCGTGTGAATAATTGAAGCTATCAAGAACATCTATCTATCTAAGCATTGCGCTTAAAGTATCCTTTCCCTTATGCTTTTTCGTTGTGAAGATGATCTTGAATATCCTTGCAAACTACGCCAAGAAATAATTCATATACTCCTTGTCCTTGACAAGTGACATTCACATTTGTGGTGGAATTTGTAGATTGTCTTCATATTGGTTTTTGTTTAGTGATTTAATTGGTATAGGAGAGGCATTGATCCCATTTGTGTGCATTTTGTATTCAAATGCAAAATTCTAGATAATGCACACATCTTGGGGGAGCTATTCTATATCTTTGAGAACACTCTCTTTACACTCTTATCATAACTTCTTTTTGTCCTTTTCGAGTGTGTTTTGATGGAAGACAAAAATCCTTTTTGGTACCTTGTGCCATTGTGAAAAGTGTGTAGGGTTTGGTTTTGTTTTGTTGGAACCTTGCTCTATTTTGGGAGTTTGCTATCTCATTCCTTCTCTCTATTTTATCTTCTTGAATGAGATAAGTGTTTTAGCATGTGTGTTTTGATTCATCATGTTTGATCAATGTGTTGAACTTGTGGATCAATCTTTGTTGGTTTGATTCTTTGATATAATTTGGACAACAAATGTGTTTGACACGCTATTTGTGTCTTCTTGGATTTCTTGGTGTTTTGTCCAAATGTATCTTCTTGGATCTTGGAAGTCTTGTGCGTGCATATTTATTATATGTATATTTATGGCATGCTTGGTTTACTTGATCCAATATATTGGGTAGACTCCATAAAATCCTAAATGGCTAAGATGTGCATGAAATTCAAATTTCATCTCAAATATGCACATATTTATATGGAGTTTTCCCAATGTATTGTAGTTATTCTAACTACTTTGGACCCAATAAGTTTGGGGACCAAAATGTACTTGAATGTTGTTTTAGGTACATTGGAGATGCAATGGATGCTTGTCTCAACTATATGGAAGGTGTTCTCACCATGTGTAAATTGGAGACAAGCTAGGATGGTCAATAAACTCTTACCTACTACATCATACCAATGCTATCTCGGTAACAAGTATTCACTTCATGCATACATGTATAGCTTTCAACCTTGTGTAGGTTGCATCTTGGCATGAATATCTTTATTTGCAAAATATTTTGGTTCTTTAAAAGGTTTTAAAGAAAACTCTTTATTGCAAATGTGGGAAATTTGAGATGATTGCATATCTTTGGGAGTAATCCTAAATATGTCAACTTCGCAATTTTATTGCATATCCTTTACTCATGATGCTCACATGTGCAATATTGATGAAGTTGCAAATTTATTCAACCTTTGTGATACTTGTTGCCTTCCTCAAGGCATCCCAACTATCTTTTGTTCCATTATTGCTTGTTGTGATTTTATTGAGGTTTAAGTGGTTGAAGTTCATTATTATACAATGAGATACATCAAGCCTTGTGCTATATATGCTTTTATGCAAATATCTTATTGTATAGTTTATGACTTTTTCTGGATATCATGGTATCCTTTTTAAAGTAACTATTTTGTGTGTGCATGTTTCTTTGTGGATTCTTCATCATGTTTTGTCCACTAAGAAACTTATACACATGAGAGAGCTATTATCTCCCTTGACATCCTCGTTCTTAGTCTACGATCTTTCTTATTTGTTTGGTTTTTGGTGGTTTCGGAAAAGAATTTGTTTATGAGTGCTTGTTTACTTGATTGCATCTTCGTGCACTCATATTTTGTGAATATATTTTGGACCCAAGTTTGTCTTGATAAACTTATTGATCCTTATCTATATCGTGTCCAAAATATGTTCTTTGGATCCTTATGGTTTCTTTGCTTTTAAGTTGATGCCGCTCTCATATCTTCTTGTTGCATTTTTGGATCCTCAATATGGTTTGAATTCCTCCATTATTCATCATTGGATAAGTGCATTTTATTCCACTCATTTTATGAGATATGCACATCTTGGGGAGGAGCTCATACTATATTGGCTCTCTAGATTTTTCGTCCATTTCGGCAATTGTTGACAATGGGGAGAAGTTTAGAGGGTTTAAGGGAAATGGTTTTATGCTTAAGGTTGGTTTGCTCTTAAGTGTTTGCCTTTCATGCATATCTATCTTTGATTGATGTTTTGCATGGTTTAATATATAGTGTAAACCCCACGAAAGGTTAATCTTGCCAATGTATGTAATGAAATTCAAGTTCATCACACGTGCATATATTGTGGGGGAGTTTGCTCTATATATTATGGTTCTACTCACATCACCTTCTTTGGTAGTGGTTGATGTAAGTACAACTAGTTTTGATATGGGCTAGTATCTTCGTGATACTTGATCATATCAAATACAACCTCTTGTATACAATTTATTCTCGGATAAGTTGCATACTTGTTTTCAATATTCATTATATAAACCCTCTTGTTGAGATTGTCATCAATTACCAAAATGGGGGAGATTGAAAGTGCATGGAGCCCCCATGTGTGGTTTTGGTAATTAATGACAATCCCTATGGACTAATGGTTTCATTGAGTTATATTTGAAGGGCTTTTCCATAGGTAATGATATGAAGTCCATGCGTTGATTCAAGGTTGATGCCATGAAGATAATGATATAGGTTGAATATTGGCATCAAGATCATTGATATGAAGAGATGAAGTCCATGTGTTGGATTCAAGGTTGGATGCCATGAAGATAAAGAGATAGGTTGAGTATTGGCATCAAGATCATTGATACGAAGAGTTGAATATGTTATGATCAATGAGAATAATTGATGAAAGGAGTTAGTGTATGGAACTCAAAGGAAGACATTCTCAGCTTATGTGTTAAGCCAGGAAGGATCAAGATCTTGAGTGTTTGATTTCAAGAGGAGAATTTAATATATGGCTCTAAGTCGAGGTCATGATGGACTCATGTGTTGAGCCCTAGTTGACTAAGGCTTTGAGCATACAAGCAAGTGAAGAATTCATTATGTATCTCAAGATATTGTGATAGAGCATAAGAAGATTAAGTGATGGCCAAAGTGGTGTTCAAGGTGTGATCCAAAGAATGGTCATGTGAGAGTTGAGCCTTTGGCGAAGTGTGTCTTGGAGAAATGAAGATTGTGTGAGCATTCATGCTTACCTCGAAGACATCATCATAATGAATCTAGAAGAAAAGATACAAGGTTGATCAAGACAAAGTACAAAGATTGGATTCAAGTTGATCAACTCACAAAGCATATATGGTGTACCAAGTGGGATCAAGTGATCTTATGGTATGGTAAGCAATTGTCAATTGGCTTTGTGAACTAACCCACGATATATGTGTTTGGTGTTTCTATATGTGGTTAGGTATCTTTACATGGACTTGCATCAAAAGGAAGAGTTCATGTAGCCCATGAGAGGATGACATCAAGTGTTGATCATCATCAAGATTGAGAAGTGCAAGTTCAAGATGAACGTCTCCAAGATTACATGCTTGAATCTTGTCGTCCATTTTGGTGTAATCGACATGTGAAGATATTTCTAAATGAGGCTTTCCCATAGTGGAGTATGGGGGAGCAATTTGCAAGTCTTCACCAAGCAAATGAAATCAAGGAAGATGTTCCATCTTGAGGCAGACATGATTGTCATCATCTAACTCAAGTGGAATGCGCAAGGCAAAGGTATAACCTTGATAGGTTTTCTCTTTTGCCGGTCTCAAGGTGGTTGTTGGGAGACCGGGTTATAGGTTTGATAACTGTACTATCAAGGGGGGTTCTCTGGTTAGTAACTTGTTCGCATCATTCATAGAAAGCTCAAATCTTTGCATATTTGACACCATCTTTATTGGTTCTTATTTGTATTTTCTTTGGTTGAGGTTTTAGAACTTGTTGTCATCTTCATGACAAGATTAAGTTTATCAAAAACGGATTTCATATGAAAATCTTATTGCGTTTTTGGTGTTGGAGGTTTATCGGTTCTTCATTTAATGAGAGGTTACACCTCTCCCCATTTGGTTCAATCCTCCTTTGCTTTTATTTGGTGTTTCCCTGCATGAGAAACTTGAGCTTGTTGTTATCTTCAAAACAAGCCCAAGTTCATGAAAACGGATTCCGTATGCAAAAGATATTGCGTTTTCCGTATAACCCGTTTTGCTGATTTTGGAGTCTAGTTTCAAATCCGGAATTTTCCGAATCTGGTACCGGATCAGATCCGGATGTTTTCCGGGTGTATACCGGGCGATTCTGGGTGAGTCCAGTAGCTATTTTTAAAGTCCGGTATGTATTCCGGAAAATTCCGGATCTGGCACCGGAAAGTGCAAAAACTGTGTAACGGGAAGATTTCTTCTTTCCCTATTTATAGGTCTTCTTCCCCAACGGTTTTCTAAGCTTTTTGACACTCTGTCACCTCCATTGTTGACCTTGAAGAAAGCTTGCTTCCTCTCTATCCCTCCTATGATTCTTGCATCTTTTTGAGTTAAAAGAGAGAGGGGATTTAGATCCACATCTTCACCAATAAAATTCCCTTCTTTGTGAGGGGAACCCTTGGATTTAGATCTTGGAGTCATTGGTTGACCTCCTCCTTTGTTCTTCCTCTCCTATTGCACCCTAGCACTTGTTGCTTCGGTGGAATTCGAGAGAGGAGGATTTGAGCACTTCTTGTGTTCTTGCTTTGCATTTGTTGCATAGTTTTTAAACTCTCCGGTTCGATTAGTTCGAGTGAGAGCCCGAGTGCTCGTTATTCTTTGAGGGTGACCTCCTAGACGGTTTGGTGGTTGTGACCGCGGTGATCTCTTCGTGGAAGATTGTGAAGAGGCCCGGGTCTTCTCCTTCGTGGGGATTGTGAAGTGGTTGTGGAGCTTGCCATCTCCGGAGTGGAGGAAAAGCTAACCATAAGGAAAGGCCCTTGCTTCGTGTGGGGGCTTGGAGAAGAAGGTGAGCCTTCATGGCGTTCGGGTGTCTTCGTGGTATCCCGCACCTCTCCAACGGTGACTACCTTTCTTCGTGGAAGGGAACATCGGGATACATCTTCGTCTCCACGTGCCTCGGTTATTTCTTTACCCGAGTTTACTTCCTTGTGATAACCTTCGTGCTTGAAGTTATATATATCTTGTTTATCACTTGTGATATATCTCTTGTGCTCATCTTGTTTAGCTTAAGTTGTTGGTGCACTTAGTTGAGCCTAGTATATTTAGGATTTGTGATTGAAAACTAAACGATAGTTTATTTCCGCATTCTTTCAAGCCAAATCCGTAATTGATTTTAAAAACGCCTATTCACCCCCCCTCTAGGCGACATCTCGATCTTTCAGGTTTCCATTAAGTAATCGAATTGAGTTCGAGCTTCACCACGTAGAGAGCACATAACTCTATGCAAAGCAATCATCCTAGCATTTCCATCCTCATCATTGTCATCCACCTCATGAGAAGGTAAAGGTGAACTAGCATTAAACACGGGAGGATTGAAAGGAGTAAGCACCTTTGCTCCCTTTGCCATGAGGCATTTGTGGGAGTTCTTCTTGGAGGCGCGAGTGTAGTCCTTGGTGTAGTCGCACGTGAGTGGAGAGCCAAGTTCGACACATGCCAACTTGGCCACCCCATCTTGAGCATTGTCCTCCTCCTTTGCTCCCTTCGCCATGACACACCTAGGGATCATCTTGGAGGTGGAGGCGTAGTCCTTGGTGTAGTCGTACGTGAATAGAGAGCCGGGTTCGGCATGAGCCAAACCGGCCACTCCAACTTGAGCATCCTCCTCCTCATCATCAGACATGTACTCAGCACCCACAAACACCTTGTTTTCCCTTCTCTTGTTGAGAGGGTTGGGCATGAGCTTCTTTCTTGCTACCTTGTCATACTTGGGCTTGTCTTCTCTCTTCTCATATGGGCACTTGTCGGAGAAGTGTCCGGGTTGGTCACAATTGTAACAATTCCTCCTTGAATCCTTGGAGAAGCTTCCACCTTTCTTCATGAAGTTTTTACCCCACTTCTTAGTGAAGAAGGCAAGATCCACATCTAGCTCACTTGTTGAAGTCATCTCTTCTTGTTCATCTTGTTCTTCATCTTCTTCTTCAACCACACGAATTCCCTTGGCCTTCAATGCAAGATTGGGGGTGTTCATGGCACAGACAAGTTGCCTTGTTTGATTTCCTTGCTCCACCATACTTTGGTTGGCGATGAAGAATGAGATTAGATCATCCGGGGACATATCCTTCTCGGTGTCCAAGAATTGCATGATGAGGACCATTTGCTTGTCATCGGGGGCAACTATTTGAACAATCTTGTTCTTGATGAACTCGTCATTCACATCTAAACCATCATTGTACTTCTCACAACCAAGACCTTGGATTCTCACACGAAGGACATCAAGTCTTGAGTAGGCATCCTTGAGATTCTCACCATCCTTGATCACAAACAAGTTCATCTCCCTCTTGGCACGCTCATAGTTGGTCTTTTGAGTGAGGGAGGTTCCTTCTTGAAGAATGATGATTCTATCCCACAAATCTTTGGCGGATTCAATGCGATGAACTTGATTGTAGAGGCCCTTTGGAAGAGCACAACGAATCTTGTCACAGGCCGTGGAGTTGAGTTGCCGTTGCACCCGCTCATTGGGCGTCAAGCTACTTGCATCCACGGGCAAATAGCCTTGCTCCACAATGTCCCAGAGCTCCTCGCACATGCTGCGAAAAAAAGATTCCATAGAAGATTTCCAAAAGGAAAAGTGAGATCCATCATACATAGGAGGGGGACCTCTGGAAATCATATGCGGCAAAGTGATGGGAGGTGGAGTATACGTCATGCCAAGCAAGTTATACGAGGGGCTAGCTTTGCTTGTCTTAGGGGAAGTGCCTTCCTTAGACTTCCCTTCAACACTATCGCTAGTGTCAGGGGGAAGAGAGAAGGCGGCCATTCTCTTTTCAAGATCGGCAGCCACAAGTGAATCCACACGCTCGTTCATACGTTTTTCCATAGTTTCCATAAGGGAAGCTTCACGAGTAGCCCATCGGGCTTCCTCCTCCGCTTTCCTAGTGGCCTCCTCTGTAGTATCACCCATCTCACTCTTAAGGCAGTAAGACCCACCTTTGCGAAATAATTTCGACTGGCCTCTATGATCTTTGCGAAAGAACCAACCGAGACTTATGCGAGAGACCACCCGAAGATATCATCGAGTGACTTTTATGCCAGTTCTGAAAGATGAAACAACGTCAGCAATGACGCATTTTTGCGACTGCCATCTCTGACAAGCGGTGGCGTGCTTGGTTATGTTTGATAAGACGTGACCCTGCTTTGTGGGCCCGTTTTTGCAGAGCTGACCAGGGATGACGCCGCGTGGACTTGATTTGACCGCTCTGGCACGGTTTTCACGGGGCGTGATGATGATTTCCTAGTTTCCCGTGCATAGTGGGCGGAGTGGCCTGCGACGGTTGCCTTCCACGGCCGCCACGTGTATGGCTAGATTTCGCGCGGAGCGTATTGTAATACCCCACAGTTTAGAGAGTCGGAAGGGTAGAAGTAGAATATGTGCATTTGCATAGCATGCATTTGAAAATACGGGAAATTTTGGCGCGATAAATCAAACGATGCAAAGTGATCGATGTTTCTCTCGACTCGATGAATTAGGGTTTAGATCATCATGTTGAGTATGATAAACTTCGACATGATCTTTATAGCTAACTAGAAACTAGTATCAACTGTTAAGTCGTTCAAGAATTCGACATGACCTTTACATATCTTAAAAACATTTTGAACACAATTAAATATTATGACAAGATATAATTCAATCAAATGAACATATCATTAGAACATCATATCTTATCCCTACTCATCTACACATTCATGATATACAAGGAAACAATTATCAAGACCTCATTTCACACATCACAAGAATTTCATACACCACCACTTTTATATCATATCATCATATCCTGTTCCACACATAGAATTACCAATTCAAATGATAGTCCGAAGTGTATATAAATAAATTAAGTTATCATTTCATACAACATCATCTCAAAATATCATCTTAAACCCATGTTACCATCTCATCTCATTCCATTCTTTCTACACATGTGCTCCAATTCGAAATATAAATAGGTAGAATATAATTAGGTACATCCATTGTGCCATAATACAAATCTTACAAGATCAAACTTTCCAAGATAAAATTGAAAGAATAATAAATAATTACATCATTTATAGAATATGTACATATCTCTTTGTAAAGAAAAGAAGATTACAAAAGAATAAAAGAAAAGGCTAAGCAAAAATGATCTTGATCTTCTTTATCTTCTAAATCTTCCAACACTTGTCTTATTCTTCATTTCCTGCAAAAGCAAACAAGAAAGACAAGCAATATATGGTTATTGTTAAAATGTCGCCTTCACCACAAGGGTGAGGCGAATTGATGTTGGAACCTAACTCCAGGATAGTAGGAACTTGCCCTAGTATCCAAGCAACAGCTAGAGGGATCAAAAGAAAATTAAGGCAACAAGGGACTATGGATTATACTTGGAACATTGGATCAGCTAGGGTCAAATAGGCAGCAGGAGCACGAGGCAACATTGATCCATTTTTATTAAGCAACAAAGGCAACCAGGAGTAAAGGCAACAATTATGGATCCAAGTATATAAATCTGAAGCATCATGGCAACTTACTAATCCCTCTAACCTAGCTAGGTTCCTAATAAAGAAAGTTCACATAAACAATTCTCCAATGGTATTAATTACCAAGGAAGAACTTAAGCCAAATGAAAAAGCCCACAAATCTGAAATGTAAAGCCACATGATCACCATCTATGTTCTTGCAAAGCTCACATAAAAGAGAAGCCCAACCAGCCCATCTAGTGACAATTATCACTTGTCTAGCTGAAAAATAAATCCCACAAGAGGATAAGACCAATGACTAGTCATCTCTATCCACAAGCAAAATATCTACTTCAACTTGATCCTCAAGAAATGCTCATATATGAGGGCTTGACAACCAAGCACCTTACTCATCTTTGTAAAACAAGAGTCAGCTAGCTGGGTGGCAGTACCACAATAACCAGCCCACACTATATAAACATCACAGCAGCCAACCACAACAGAATTTCCTCATATCCATCTTTCTAAACAGCAAACTACAAACAGCCAGCCGCACCATATGATCTCCACCTTAGCACAAATAATCCAGCAACTAAATCATCTTCCAAGATCAGCTAGAATAGCTCAAGAACACAAGAACAGCCACAAAATAATTTGCAGCTAGATAAATACACTCTAGGAACATTGAAGCAGCGAGGAGGAGCAGGCTAGCCACAAGACGCAGGTTTTCATCATTTTCCAGAAGACCAAGCTGCTCAACAACAGCAGGTTAATTCTTTGTGTGTGTGAGGCAGAGGAGAGGTGCTAGCAAGTTCTGTAAATGACAGGACAGTGCTAGAAAGAGAGGAGAGCAGGGCAGCACATTAAAATCTATCCAAGAATACATCTGTACATCATTCCAACTACCCTTCAACTAGATCTCAACTAGGAGGATAGAAAGAGGTGTATCTCTCAGATTTGCATAGAGTTGCTATGCTGAATCATCACAGAGAATAAAAGCCACACTGATATCTGTTCTTATCAAAAAGATATGCCTCAGCCTTTGCATCATAGGCAGGGCCAAGAAATCAAGCAAAGCATCTGTTCTTATCTTTAGTAAATGGAAGAGCTCATCTGGATCAAGTAAACAAAGCCAACTAAGAAGAAATCGATGAAAGCAACACTAAACATTTAATTATCAGGAGTGCACACCCTAGATTCAAGATCTGGCAAACACCCCCAATTTCTAAATGTTTTGGGTGTTTTGTGCTCTCAGATTTGGCAAATAAATTCATCCCTGAGCTTTTGGATTCATTTGGTAATTAACTGTCCATATCCAAATAGGTAAAATGCCTCAGGAGTGTTATCCATCCTAGGCTGAAGCAAACAATGGATATGTTTCTATCAAATCATCTAACAAACCTGTCCACGGGTTGGATATCCACACTTTTCACCACACAGACACAACCCCATGGCAAGATCATGTATCACATGATCTGTTGCTCTCTAGCAACTGCCAAGAATTAAAGAACATAAAACATGCACTAGAAATCACTTAACAAGGCATAGATATGAAACAGAAATTAATTACAGCAAGTAAATTAAACACCAGGGGATGAATATCTCAAACAAATCAACTACACAGTACTTATACACACTTATTCGATAAACATATCAAGCATAAGCTTACCAAATTATTGTGATTGCATGAGTTATACAAAAACAAGTATCAATCTATATACAGGAACATTTTACAAGCTTGTCCAGGAAGTAAGAAGCGTCTACAACATCATTTAGTTGAGGAAATCATTACAAACCTCTCTCCGAATTAAACTGACAGCAACACGCATATGCTAAATGACCAAACTGAATATTTCTTCAGTTAGAACAAGTGACAGAGAGAAACACCTCAAGCACATCACGACTCCAAGCATCAATTCATCACCTGGATGAACTAGAACAGCTAGAACGAGACTGAACCATGTCCTGTACCGAGAGCGAGAGCGTCCAGTGAGAGAAGAGAGAAAGAAAGAAGAAGGGAAGCATACCAGCGCTCGGGCACGAACACCGTGGCGTGGCGAGGCAGTGCTCATGCTACCACGGCGGAAGCTACCGGAGGACGACACCGACGAGCACCACGGCGTTGGCGGCACAGGGAGCACCACGGAGGCGGCGCATCGACCTGCGCCGAGCCACACCCGTGGCAACACCATGTTGAGGAAGCTCTCGAGCACCAGAGGGAACGCCGAGGAACACCGGAGTTGGCAGAGGAGAGCGAGCTGGAGCAGCAGAGGCGACGCCGGGGTTACAGTCACGGCACTGCCATCCCACCGACGCCGAGGTTGAGGTAGGAGGCACGGAGGCGAGGAAGAGTCAGAGGTCGAGCTGCGGCTCGAGGAGAAGCAGCCGGAGGCGCGGCGGCGCGGTATCGCGCCGGCGACCCCAGCCATGGCGGAGCTAGGGTTAGGGTTCCACGGCGGGCTCGATTGAGGCGCGTGTGATGGCAAATCGACACCGCGGTGGCGGGGAATCAAGAGAGTAGATAGTGGGGAGGCGGCCCGGGCAGCGGAGGCGCGGAGCCGGCCAGCGACGGCCGGAGCACGGCGTGGCGACGGCGGCATCGCAGGAGCAGAGGGGAACGAGAGCAAGGAGAAAGAGAGAAAGTGTCTGGCTCGGGTTCGAGCCAGTAGCTAGTTGGGCTCAGCCCAATTGGTTCGATCCAACCCAATGGGCCCAAGGGCATTTTGGTAATTCACCAAATAAAATTATCTAAAGTTAAATGAATTTTAACTCCCAAACAAAAGGAACAAAAATCAGCTAAAAATAGTCAACACATTCTATAAATTATGAGGAATTTTTCTGTAAGTTTTATTAATGAATTTAACAAGTTTTGAGTGGATGAAAAATTCAAAGATCCTTAAGTGGAAATGACTTGAAATTCTTTTTCAAAAACTATTTTCTTAAAAGAAAATAATATGGGAAAATAAAGTCTTAAGTTCAATTATATTGAACTATTTCAATTTAATCACTTTAAATTTATTCCTCATGAAAATTGTTGTCAAACTCTTTAAATAATTAAAAAACTCCAAAGCACTTGAAAAGTTTTAAATCCGCAACTTGGGAATTTTGGGGCGACGATACATATCATGATTATGCATAATAGCATGCTGCTAGATTTTTTCAGTAGTCCTTATCAGGATTACTTTGCTATTTTCAGAACTCGGGGTTTTACCGCAAACCCTAGAACCCCGAAGGATTGAACGGCCATTTCTATCACAGGCAAGTTCATTCTTGCATGTCCGTTGAAATATTTTTATCAAAGTATTTATAAAATACTATATATTTATCATCTGCATAAAAAGAAAAACCTATTTTCGAATGATGTGAATTGCTATATATATTATTGTTGGCTGGCAATGGAACCACGGTTTGATGTTGTGGTGGAGGTTCCATTGTACGGGAAAGTATATACCTAGGATTAATTACCAATGTCACAGTGATCCTTGCGCCGTATTGAAGCGTTTACCATGAGATCTGCTATGGACGGTAAAAGTCAGCCGTATCTTCTCTCGTTCACATATCCTCGGCAGGCTATTACCTGGTTGCGTCCGTTGCGGCGGCCAACTGCGTGGAAGCGCGTGACCTTCCACCTGACGGGGTGACTGGAATAGAAGCTCGGGAGGGGTGGCGGGCCAGTGGTCTTAGTTACCAGCCGCGTCACAAATGGGCGGATATGTGTTGTGCGGAGAGGGCGGTGATTGGCTTTGGACTCACACCTGACCCCATACCATGGAAGTATGGACGGGCCTGCAACCCGGAAAGGCAACAAGGCTGAGTTTCTCTCATGGGTAAAGTTAGCAGCTCTGCAGAGTCAACAACAAGAAACTGTGACTGTCACATCCGTGTTCCCGGAAGGAACTACATACCGCAGCGGGAAAGGCATCCCAAGTGATGACTATGAACCCGTGGAGACTGTGAGCATAGTTTTCTGAAATAAAACTTGACCTTTGAAGAAAGGTTTTCCAAAACTTGCATTATGCCTACGACCGTTGGTCATGGCAGTAGCTAGTGCATTCAAAACAAAAACTCTTTCCTATATTATTGAACTTGCTAAGTAACGCTCGAGTTGCTTACCCTTTCCCCGTTGACCCCCTGCTTAGATTTTGGAGCCATCAAAGGAGTTGCCAGTTACCCATCAAGACGTCGAGGAGATCTTCTACGAGGAGTCAAGTCTACCTGGTGAACCTTGAAGGAGTCAACTGCTACTTCATCAACAGAAGAACGACGACAACAGTGACAATGGTGGAGCAACAACAATATTATCAATGGCATACATGACGACCACTTTGCCAATGAAGGAGACAACAACTATTGGAAGGAGGAGACAACCCTGGATAAAGATATTCCAGATGGAATAGATTAGGGCTGTGACAACAGCAGTAGTGGATCAGGAAATAGAATTAGAGCTGATATCCAGCTTAGTGATACGATTTGGATCTTTTTGATGTTTTATTTGCACGAGGCCTACTTCTATCTGTAAAGAAGGTTCTCGAGATTTTGTATTGAATAGTGTTGTAATCCTATAGTGTTACCTTGGACCGGCTATGTTTCTGTTGTACTACTCTGAGGGATGTAATATTTGCGGAGAGGTCCTTCCGTGCGTGTTACATCAACGACTTGTACACTACAACATGCAGTGGTGTGCTGGGTCACCGCAGATGGTATCAGAGCAAAACGACCTTAGGATTAAAACCCTTTTAGGAGACTTGTAGGTTGGTAAGATATAGGAAGTTATCATATTTATCTAAATTCTATATTCCTACAACTATGATGATTATTCACTTGAGAATAATACAGTCATACTTGTATATACCTTTTTCTTACTCAACTAGAGTAAATCTTCTTGACTATTCGTTTATAGGTACTTATCTACCTCATTTATTTTCAAGTTGGTAGGGCAAGTTGAAGCTATTCTCTACCAGTTAGTATCCCAAATAGATTTATATCCAAGTCAGTGTTACCTATGAGGTATCATTAATAACACCATCCTATAAAGACATGTGATGAAGTAGAACCCTATCGTAAGTTTGTGAAGGCAGGAAGACAGGAGAAGTCGGATGATGGTGAAGAATCATCGACAATCAAATACAGAAAGTATGCCAATACTCTAAAGTTTTATTTCTAAGGAGATTATCTTAGTATAGTATAGAGTCGTAAAGGAATTAGGAGACGACATTAGCAATGAAGGAAGCTACAACACTACTTATGGTGTACAGTCAACATCTACATGAAGGATCGAGAGATGTCGAAGATATTTGTTCTAGCCAGATGGAGGACTTCAATTTACATGGAGTTTAGTTCTGGACGTAACCAAACCAGACCACAACTACTCTCTGAATACTTTGTCTTAGTATTATTCCATTGCAAATGGGCAATTGGGGTAACTACTGAGTCAAAAAGTTTTTAGAATAGGACTATAAGGTGATATAAACCTATTTTGTAGTGTATAGCATCTAGCCTAGGTACTTTTGAGATGTTTTTACTCAAAGTACTAGTTACTTTACGGGCTTATGTTGCATGTTTGCTATATAACTATATTTGGACTTATTGGATCTTATTGAATTTTTGATTGGCTAGGTTGGTACATGAAGTGATGATTTGATGTACAATGGCATGATTGACACATTGAGTTCTTTTCTTGATGTTACTAATCTAGAGGTAGATAGGATTAGTGTGAGGGAGAGACGAGTTACTAGAAAGAGAAGGCAATAAATAAAGCTCATGAAGATAAGGAAGTCCAGAAGACAGAAGTCAATAAAGATGTGGAATGTGGAGAGTATCTCTTCATATTTGGACATGGAGGCGTATTTGACAAGTACACAAGAGGATGGATGAATGAAGTAAGTTCGACCAACAGTATTAGAATAAGTTGGATGAAGTTTTAATGAAGATGATGTTAGGAAAGCAACATGAAGAGGCAATATCAAGAAGGAAGGTTATGAAGTTTTGCATATCAAGTCATGAAGTCTTTTGATGGTAGTGCAAACTCAAGAAGGAAGACTGACATTATGCAGAATACATATGAGTTGTCGCAACTTGGTGGAATAAGTTATTGTTGGAGTAATAAGGAGATATGGATACTACTTAGATCGAGCCTGAGAAGAAGTTTAGTAGAACTTATGAGTCTAAGAGTATTAGAAGGGTGAAGATAAAGGAGTATGAACACTGGAAAAGCATGGATATTCCAATTCCGACGGAATAAATAAGAAGTTGATCGTCTATGGTGATGCATTACCAGAGATAGAACGGAGGAATTAACCACCCAACCACCGTACATGATTAGAGATTAGAAATGTACAAGGAGATAATGTTGTGTTGGATACACCAACATAATACCAGGAGTGGATGAGAGAGTCATCGATAAAATGATGACAAGTCACTAAAGGAAGATGGAAGTGAAGTAGTTGGATGGAAGCACATTGGTATCACAGAGATGCCATATCAAGCATGTCAAGAATGGTAACTACAGAGTTCAAGGTTCAAGAGAACACCAAAACCATAGGAGAAGAGTTTGTTTTGTCGTCGATTGGCGACAACCCAAGAAGGGGGACCAAATCAGATGAAGGTACCAAGTCACAGTTACATATGGAGCACTTTGGAAAAAGATGAATTATCACGAGGACTGACATTCTGAGCTAACCACTCGGATAATGGAGAACATATCAAGGCGAAATAGCAGAGTTACATGGTTAACCAAGTCGTGACTGTATGGAACCAGTCTGCACAATCATACATAAAGGAGATGACACGTCAGCCAAGGTTTACAATGATGACCAACATCCTATCCAAGTTTGAATTCAAGATAGCATCTCATGCACAAGTTTAAGTGTGCGATTCTTTTCTTGAGACCATTGGATGAGCCAATTGGAATACTAGCCAGAGTCAGTATCCAATTTATCGGAGAATTTCCTTGGTTGTTCACAATATGGTGGATATACCACGTATTCTTCGGGAAACTGTTGGATGTAAAGTGGTAATCAATACATATTCTACCGGAGGACAATACTGGGTATTCACAACATGGTGGATATACCATGTGTTCTTCGTGAGACCAAGAGTCCCATATAGTGGAAGTATGATCAGAAAGGTGGATCATGAAGTCGACGGAATGGAACTGACTGAGTGAAACTTAAGTGACATAAGATCCGAACAAAGGAAGTCTTAGGGAATTTCAAGGGAGAGAGTGAACAAGTGTACCAGATAGTACCTTGAAGAAGACAACGCGAAGTTTAGAAGGAATGCCCTTACTGAGATAGTGTTGAACTGAGTTCTAATGCTCTTGAAGTTCTGGGAGAGAGATGCATTGTCAAAAATCTTTACAAGATTCTGAAATCAAAGAGGCAGTCAAGATTTGGAGCTTGAAAGTCACAAGGGTCCAGTGGTCATAGGAGCTATGACTAGAGGATCTAAAAAAAAATATTGAATAAAAGAGAGTATACTTCAAGGATGCGGAAGTCTATCGTATTAGTACCAGGATCCGAGGGGATCAATACCAGAAGGATTTTTAATCATGATTACAAGTGTGTGATGCACTTAAGGAGGAGACAAAGTAATCATAGTTGGATAGACAGGTATGTCTAACCCATTTGGAGGAAGCAGACCACTAAGGAAGAATTAAGTTCTATATAGCCTTTAACGGAGAGATATCTCAGAGGTTATGGAGCAAAGGCAACGAGCTTACCCTTAGAAATAAATTTTTCTCAGTCTCCAGATTCTAATGAAGTATAGAAGTGACCATATCTGAAGATCTTATTAGGATGTAAAAGAGGATCCTCGAGACAGGGCGAGAAAGCCAAGTTAATGCGAGGAGTCTGAACTGGATGAATCGAGAGACATGAATGAGTAGTAAGATCACTGGAATTTATCAAATAATCGATGAATGTCGACAGATGAATAGCATGGATCAATGGAGGACATACAAAAAGTATCTTGGATGTAACACCCCAAAATTTGGGACCTAATTTTAGCGGTGTTTTCTGACACCTGAAAAACTTTTTCTATTTCTCCTAAATGTTTCTTCAAATCTTTTGGGGATGATTTGACTTTGGAATTACTCTCTCAAAATTTCCGGTGATCCATGAACCTCTCCAATACCAAGGGTAATTTTTGTTGCTTAGGTTTTCTCTCGAAAACCCTAGCCCTAATTATCGAACCGTTTAAACCTTTTCCCCACCTACAAAAGGGAAGCCCATTTTCATAGCAAGATAAATTCCACTAAAAATACTAGAGGACTCCCACATCCATATAAAGACATTCCCTGCAAAAATATTGCATACTCCAATGCAATATTTCCAAGTTGGACATTATTCTCTAAAATGCCATTTTCTGATCCAGAAATTATCTAGACACCTTACACTCATCCAAAAATTATGCCATTTTCGGAAGGTGCATGATTTCACCTCCTGAACATTTAACTCCATTGCCCCAACCCCATTTGAGAAATATTTGAGGTACTTCCTTTGTAATGCCCATTTTGCTCCACCGGCCACCACCCACCTCTCCTCCCCTCTGGCCTATAAAAACGCCACCGAGCTCCTCCCCTGGACGCCCTGCACCCCTTTCCCCTCCCCTCTCTAAGCCTCCCACGATTCTTTCAGCAGAGGGAAACCGAGCCGAGCTCGGCCATGGTCGCCGTGACCATGTCATGGAGTGAACCGAGCCTCCAGCCCCCCACACCCCTAACCCTTCTCCCCTGGCCACGGTAGGCCCCCGCCACGCCGTCCCCGCCACCGGCCTCTTCCCCGGCGTCCTCCACGGCCACTCCCGGCTGGTTAACCGCCGTTCCAGTGCGAGCAGCGAGGTGGAAGACGATCCCCTCGATCCATTGTTTTTTTTCCCGTTGACTGCTCCCGTCGAACCGTTTCCTTTGGCCTGCCAAGCACAGCAGCCGAGGCTTGCTCCCGGCCCAGCCCAGCTGCGAGGCAGCCTGGCACGGCCCGCCCAGCAGCGGCCTACCAGCGACCGGCCAGGCGCAGCAGCGCGCTGGCGTGCGACTGGCCCAGCGACGGCCCATCTACGCGACGGAAGCAGCCCGTGCTGCCTTTTTTTTCTCTCGCGCAGGTTTTTCTTTTTTTTTCTGGTAAGCAACTTCGAACGCCCGTAGTTTCTAAACCGTAGCTCTATTTTAGTCGATTCAAATTTGTAAATTCCTAGTTTGTAGCGATCTGTCCAGTGGAGCTGGTCGTACTCTTGTTGTAAAACATTTGTATACTCAGCACCTTGTATGTGTGTATAGGGTATCCCGCGGTACCGGCGAACCGAGACCTGACCCGTGACGCGTTCGTGACCCTCCAAGCCAAACGGTTCCGGTCTTCGCAGGCAAGCTAACCCTTGCTATGAGCCATCCCGCAATGCTTGTTTGTTTGATTGCTTAATACCATGCCGGGTGTTTATGTCTGTCTACTGTTAAGATTGTTATGTCTGTCTGCTATTATTGTTGCATGTCTGTTTATTGTCTGTACTTTACATGAGCCTTGTATTGTTGTATGTATATCATGTTGCATTTTAAATTGTTGTATTACCTTATGATTGCTATCTGTGCATCACTCACATTCCCGAGACAATGGCCGGTGGTACCGCCTCAGTCAAAGGAATGGGGGAATTATTACAACTGTGCGTCTCGCATTTGCGGGGCTTTGTTTGGTTCTTTTCCTCTTCGCCGAGGTGAGGAGCGGACGAATGTCGTCTTATGATCCTCGGAGTTGGGGGCATTCGCCAAAAGAGTTATTTGCCTTGTCCCTCCGTCAAATATGGTTGGCGTAGACCACCCGGACTGCGACGCTTGGGAGCTGACTTTCCATTTGGTTCTTATTGCCGAGATTGCTGACACCACGTCGGGGTAACCCTCGAGTGGAATGGATGCTCTCTCATTTTTATGAGTGCTTTTCGGTTCATTCTTTTGCGGTGACACCGGCCGGTCTCCTGCCACCGTCATCCGTTTGAAACATTATGTGATTATTCTGTGAACACTAACCCCCGAGTGACACCGGCCGGGTCTCCCGCCACAGTCACCCGGGTATTATTATTATCGTTATGTGTTATCTATACATGCAAGTATTATGTTGCTAATGCCTTGTTGTTGTATGATGTTAATGTCATAATTACTATGCTGGACTAATCCTCTGTTTTGGGACTTGTTGTGGCAAAACTTGATTAAATGAAACCACCCTCCATCAGCGATAAGGTCTGTTCATAGTGCCACTAATCTGAACCCTTGAATGCAATCCACCGTTGTCCCATGGAAACCGTGACCTAGTAGGTTGTTGAGCCCCTTTTGTGCCATCCATTGGGCGCAGTCGTTCGGTTGCGCTGTCCGAGGGGAGTGGTCGACAGGCACGGGTTCGACTGTGATAGGGAGTCCGGAGCTAGGCATACCCGGTAGCGCCGGGGGATGTGCCGGATTTACTTGCCCGTTGTGCCACGCGCATAGGGTGGTGCAGGAGTGTGTCTTAACAGGTGGACCGTCATGTGAGTGTATTTTGCTTAGTACGACTTTGGGCGTGATAAACCTGAAGTGTCGGCTGAGTGGGGTGCATTCTGATAGGTGGTAAGCAAACTCTCGAGAGCATCAACCTAGCCAGCTAGCCCCGTTCCTGGGATATGGAACAACAGTTCAGTGTCGGTCACACTGTGTGTCCTCGTCGTGTCCGGAGGTTAAACTTAAGATTTGTTTGAAATAATTAATGAACGACCGGATTACACTAAATGAACAAATAAGATGATGCAGGGAATATTGTCTTGAGATGTTGATGGTAACCCGTGATAGGGATGGCGGTGTGATGCGTTGGGAAGCCTATAGTTAGGCCAGAGCCCACATCAACCGTGCGTGCCCAGAGTGAAATGATGAGGCCAGAGGGCCTAGCAGTGATCACTGGTGATGTCGTGTGTTATGTGGTACCAACTGGTACACTCGTCTACTCATCACAGGTAAGCTCGTTGTGTGATTACCGGTGCACGATCCAACCCCACCTGGCTTGGACTCTGCACTGGTGATACCCCATTGTTTGCTTATGCCATGTTTTGCTTGTGATGCCATGCTACTTTATGTACTATACTGGAGTATATACTTGCCATGTTGTAGGAGTTTATTTTCCAGTGTGTATCTTGTTGCATGATTGTTGGATTGTTTGTAGTAAGTGGCGATTCTTGCTGAGTGCATAATAATGTACTCACGGGCCTTGTGATTGTGGCCAGGTTTTGGCGAGGATTCATCTTCACCTTAGGAAGGATTTGAAGCAAGAGCGTGCTAGGATCAGTAGCCCAGCCAGAACCTGTGGAGTGGAGCCGCTCCAAGCCGTAGCCTCTCATATGTCTTCCGCTGCCAGTTAAAACTCTGTATCGTGCCATGCTGGGATTGATATTTTGTCATTCCTTGATGGCCTTGTAAACCATTTGTAGCACTAATGTGCCTGATTGTGTAATGATTTCCATTATGTTACACTGTTGTGACGTGCGGCCAGTTATCTTGGGATGGCGCACGGGACGACTGCCTCTCTGGTGATATGTGCCAGGGAGGGGTGTCACAGACATGGTATCAGAGCACCAGGCTGGCTGTAGACTACCCTAGCATGGAAAGCCCAGCCTTACTTTTGCCCGACAGCGAGCCCGATGGATTTAACCCATCTCCGCCTAACCGGCATGGCTGTGTCGGTCCACAGTAAGGTGCAGTAGGACGTGTCCCATTTCCCGAGAGAGGCTCGCCGGTTTCTTCCAAGAGAAGGAGCCGACACACCCAGCTTCTAAGAGACCCCAGTCCTAGCTGCTGTTTATCCCCAACCTCGCCTGCTATCCTTAGCCACCCAACCCTCTTGAAGCAGGATCCCGCAAAGGAATCCCGCGTTCTCATCTCATCCTACACCCAGATCCAGAAATAATCCGATGGCGAACCCCAAGATCGTCCTAGAGACCACTGCCGAGGATCATGGCGGATTTCCACTGATGCTTTGGAAGGCCGTCTGTGTTCTTCTTGGCAGGCCTGCTCGCCCTCGATACGTGGTGCTCGAGAACTCACTCTCGCCTGCCGGGAGTGATTTTCGAGCAGACGTGCATGTCGGCTCATGTGCATTGGGCACAAGTCCATCTTACCTGATCCAAGGTAGGAGCATGGCCACTATCCATCAAGCCATCCAGGTAGCAGCCTGGGAAGGTCTCGTCCGCCTGCGGTACTCAGAACCGGCAATGGCGAAAAGTCGAGCTTTCCACCTTCTCCCAGCCAGACCCAGCATGGTGCGGAGGCTATCCAAACTCCCATTAGAAGAAGCGACCCTGCCGTAATCACCCTGGCCACCTACGGAGCGGCAATGACAAGTTTTGCCATTCCTGAGGGATGAACTCATCACAAGGCGCAACCTTGGTCGCGCTCATGCAACTGAGTCGAGTAAGGAACCTACCTACCCCAACCTGGGCAAGCTCAGGTACAGGACTCCCGTTCCCAGATGATTTGCGGGAACAGTCTTGATGCATCTGGGACAAGCACTAGCTCGAGTTCAGCAGCACCCCAAGCAGGAGGTATAATCCTCGAAGGCGTGCCTGCAATTCCCACCCCGCGGAAGATGGAGATGTGGACACCACTCTTCGTCTCGGCGCTCCCCGACTACCAGAGGCTGTCAAGCTGAGTAGAACCCTGTTTAGTTAGCCCGAGTGGCGCTTGTGTGTTGGTAGGTGAGAATCAGCAAGGTTGTTTGTTTTTCTTGTGTTAGCTTGTAATGTAAGTTTGTTGTATGCTTTCTGGATGATGTTGAATCAGCCCGGAATAAAACTTGGTGTTCTAATTCTCTTGTTAACCATTATGGTTGAGATGTTATGCCACCCTCCTGCAAATGCTTTGGGCCATAAAATGCAGGATTAATTTTCTAAAAGATATTTTCTCAGTGCAGCAAGTTCTTCTATCTGTATGCTAGTACCTCTGCAATTCTATCTGTGCTGCAAGACCAGGTTTGTTGCAGCTGAGAAAAGTTCAGAAATGAAAATCTTGTTCCAGTTCATCAGAGGAGACAAATTTGATACATTCACTAACTCAGTACAGAAGGGAAATTACAGAGTCAAAGGATACAAGTTCTACTCCAACATAGAACACTACAACTACCTCAGTACAGATGCAAAGGCACCCCAGAAATTCTACTCCCTCTCAACCTCAGTGGCGTTGCTAGAAGATGAGCCTGGCTCACCCGAAGCCGAGTCGCGAGCCGCGCGACGGCGACGGACGGCTCGAGCGGCGGCTCACCTCCAGCTGGAAGAGCAGCCACCTCAGCACCGGCGGCGCAGCTTGCCCCTCCATCGCAGCCTGCTCCTCCGCCGCAGCATCAGCACCAGCGCCAGACCACCAGTTGCACAGGCCGAAGATCAGGAGGACCACCGTCGCGAACAACAGTGCTCCCACCATCGGAACCAAGACCACGAAGAACACCAAGGCAGCAACACGCTCGAGGAAGTCCCCATCCTCCATGATCTCGACATAGGCTCTGAAGAAATCTCGAACGAAGCCCATGGTTGCGATGAAAGAAGAGAGGACTTCAGAGATATCTGGTTTATAGCTGGACCTCGGACGCCGCTCCTCGACACCGCACGCGGGAAAAGAGAAAGAATCGCGAGCGGTGGCGCGAAACCATCGAGGACATGTTCCCCAAAGCCGTGATGGCCGCGACATCGACGGACCGCACGCGCAGCAGTGCCGCAGTGGAGTGCTCCGCGCACTGGGAACCGCCGTGTACAGAGTGATAGAGAGCGAGGAAGAAGAAGAAAGAAAGGAAGAAGGAGACTGCCAGGTGGACCCCGGTCCCACATGTCAGCGAGTAAGCCGATAGCCACGGTGTGCCTCTATCCCTTTCTCAGGGAAATCATCCCCTTGTCTCTCCAGTGTTTCTTTTAGGGAAAATCTTTGCAAAATAATTTTGGGAAATGGCCTATCCCACAGTGTCTGTGAACCAATTATTGGTGACATGGATATTTTCTTTTAAAAAGAAACCTTTTGGTTTTCTAAAACCTGTGTAAACGTGAAAATGTTTATGCAGCTTTTCTAAAACAAAACCCTAGGCAAGGGGTATGGTTAGGATATCCCTCAATAATTTGGTTTTATAAAATGGTGGGTAATTCTTTACCCAAGAAAAAATCTTTGGTTGCTGGTTGATAGTTTGGTTGTAGATTTTGGTTGATCTTTCCATGTTTGTGTTGAGTTGAGTAAAACCATAGCTTTAATTTTAACCATGGTGGTAGATCCTATGTTGATTGATTGAGTGAACCCCTACCATGCCATCTTTTAAATGCATTGAGTATGGTAGACATATCATACTGTTTTAAATAGAATCTTGTGGAGTATTAATCTCTTGAGTGTTAAACTCTAATATTTTGCAGAAAAAGTTTTATGGGGTATAAATGGATCGTTCAAGAATTAACTTGTATAACCTCCTTAATCTCGAGGACGAGATTCTTTTAAGGGGGGAAGGTCTGTAACACCCCAAAATTTGGGACCTAATTTTAGCGGTGTTTTCTGACACCTGAAAAACTTTTTCTATTTTCCTAAATGTTTCTTCAAATCTTTTGGGGATGATTTGACTTTGGAATTGCTCTCTCAAAATTTCCGGTGATCCATGAACCTCTCCAATACCAAGGGTAATTTTGTTGCTTAGGTTTTCTCTCGAAAACCCTAGCCCTAATTATCGAACCGTTTAAACCTTTTCCCCACCTACAAAAGGGAAGCCCATTTTCATAGCTAGATAAATTCCACTAAAAATACCAGAGGACTCCCACATCCATATAAAGACATTCCCTGCAAAAATATTGCATTCTCCAATGCAATATTTCCAAGTTGGACATTATTCTCTAAAATGCCATTTCTGATCCAGAAATTATCTAGACACCTTACACTCATCCAAAAATTATGCCATTTTGGGAAGGTGCATGATTTCACCTCCTGAACATTTAACTCCATTGCCCCAACCCATTTGAGAAATATTTGAGGTACTTCCTTTGTAATGCCCATTTCGTGCCTTTTTGCAATTTCCAAAGGAACCCCTATTTATATGTTTCCAAAAATTCTATGAAAATTAGGGAATGATCCCTAGGCATTATGTAACCCATTTATGCAAAAATATTTGGTACCTTGCTAGGAAAATGTTGGACTTTTTCCCTGTTTAAGTTTCTGCCCTAAAATCCATTTGTGTTCAAAAACACACCAAATGATTTTTGTAGTGGGAAGTGAGCACCTAGATGGAAGCACTAGGAGATCCTACACCTCTGGACCAAGTATTGTTCAAACCTAAAATGGGTTGCCTCTCCAAACCACAAATCCCAAAATGGACCAGTATTGTTTTCCAAAAACTTTAGTCGCACCAACTTGAGAATTTGCACAAACTTTGTTCTGCAAAGTTGTTGGAAATTCAATTTTGCACAGGGTGACATGATTAGTTTTCCTCTAGAGCCCTAGGGTGAGAGCATCATCGCGATGCCGATGTCGGCATGACCCGTGACGTGGTCACCACTGACATGCACGGCGCCGCCGCACTGCTTCTCTGGTTCTCCTCCTGTTCCTCCGACCCGCCCCCTCCTGTAGATGGTTGCCCTCGACCTGGTGAGCACTGAGCTCGTTCTTATCCCACCCTTATCCCCTCACTATGGCCAGAGACGTAAGCGGTGACCTCGGTGGCCATTAATGGCAGCACCGGCCACCAGCCACCTCTCCTCCCCTCTGGCCTATAAAAACGCCACCGAGCTCCTCCCCTGGACGCCCTGCACCCCTTTCCCCTCCCTCTCTGAGCCTCCCCACGATTCTTTCAGCGGAGGGAAACCGAGCCGAGCTCGGCCATGGTCGCCGTGACCATGTCACGGAGGGACCCGAGCCTCCAGCTCCCCCACGCCCCTAACCCTTCTCCCCTGGCCGCGGTAGGCCCCCGCCGCGCCGTCCCCGCCACCGGCCTCTTCCCCGGCGTCCTCCATGGCCACTCCCGGCTGGTTCCCCGCCGTTCCAGTGCGAGCAGCGAGGTGGAAGACGATCCCTCGATCCATTGTTTTTTCCCCGTTGACTGCTCCCGTCGAACCATTTCCTTTGGCCTGCCAAGCACAGCAGCCGAGGCCTGCTCCCGGCCTAGCCCAGCTGCGAGGCAGCCTGGCACGGCCCGCCAAGCAGCGGCCTGCCAATGACCGGCCAGGCGCAGCAGTGCGCTGGCGCGCGACCGGCCCATCTACGCGATGGAAGCAGCCCGTGCTGCCTTTTTTTTTTCTCTCGCGCAGGTTTTCTTTTTTTCTGGTAAGCAACTTCGAACGCCCGTAGTTTCTAAACCGTAGCTCCGTTTTAGTCGATTCAAATTTGTAAATTCCTAGTTTGTAGCGATCTGTCCAGTGGAGCTGGTCTTACTCTTGTTGTAAAACATTTGTATACTCAGCACCTTGTATGCGTGTATAGGGTATCCCGCGGTACCGGCGAACCGAGACCTGACCGTGACGCGTTCGTGACCCTCCAAGCCAAACGGTTCCGGTCTTCGCAGGCAAGCTAACCCTTGCTATGAGCTATCCCGCAATGCTTGTTTGTTTGATTGCTTAATACCATGCTGGGTGTTTATGTCTGTCTATGTTAAGATTGTTATGTCTGTCTGCTATTATTGTTGCATGTCTGTTTATTGTCTGTACTTTACATGAGCCTTGTATTGTTGTATGTATATCATGTTGCATTTTAAATTGTTGTATTACCTTATGATTGCTATCTGTGCATCACTCACATTCCTGAGACAATGGCCGGTGGTACCGCCTCAGTCAAAGGAATGGGGGAATTATTACAACTGTGCGTCTCGCATTTGCGGGGCTTTGTTTGGTTCTTTTCCTCTTCGCCGAGGTGAGGAGCGGACGAATGTCGTCTTATGATCCTCACAGTTGGGGGCATTCGCCAAAAGAGTTATTTGCCTTGTCCCTCCGTCAAATATGGTTGGCATAGACCACCCGGACTGCGACGCTTGGGAGCTGACTTTCCATTTGGTTCTTATTGCCGAGATTGCTGACACCACGTCGAGGTAACCCTCGAGTGGAATGGATGCTCTCTCATTTTTATGAGTGCTTTTCGGTTCATTCTTTTGCGGTGACATCGGCCGGGTCTCCCGCCACCGTCATCCGTTTGAAACATTATGTGATCATTCTGTGAACACTAACCCCCGAGTGACACCGGCCGGGTCTCCCGCCACAGTCACCCGGGTATTATTATTATCGTTATGTTGTTATCTATACATGCAAGTATTATGTTGCTAATGCCTTGTTGTTGTTGTATGATGTTAATGTCATAATTACTATGCTGGACTAATCCTCTGTTTTGGGACTTGTTGTGGTAAAACTTTATCTAAATGAAACCACCCTCCATCAGCGATAAGGTCTGTTCATAGTGCCACTAATCTGAACCCTTGAATGCAATGCCACCGTTGTCCCATGGAAACCGTGACCTAGTAGGTTGTTGAGCCCCTTTTGTGCCATCCATTGGGCGCAGTCGTTCGGTTGCGCTGTCCGAGGGGAGTGGTCGACAGGCACGGGTTCGACTGTGATAGGGAGTCCGGAGCTAGGCATACCCGGTAGGGCCGGGGGATGTGCTGGATTTACTTGCCCGTTGTGCCACGCGCATAGGGTGGTGCAGGAGTGTGTCTTAACAGGTGGACCGTCATGTGAGTGTATTTTGCTTAGTACGACTTTGGGCGTGATAAACCTGAAGTGTCGGCTGAGTGGGGTGCATTCTGATAGGTGGTAGAGCAAACTCTCGAGAGCATCAACCTAGCCAGCTAGCCCCGTTCCTGGGATATGGAACAACAGTTCAGTGTCGGTCACACTGTGTGTCCTCGTCGTGTCCGGAGGTTAAACTTAAGATTTGTTTGAAATAATTAATGAATGACCGGATTACACTAAATGAACAAATAAGATGATGCAGGGAATATTGTCTTGAGATGTTGATGGTAACCCGTGATAGGGATGGCGGTGTGATGCGTTGGGAAGCCTATAGTTAGGCCAGAGCCCACATCAACCGTGCGTGCCCAGAGTGAAATGATGAGGCCAGAGGGCCTAGCAGTGATCACAGGTGATGTCGTGTGTTATGTGGTACCAACTGGTAGACTCGTCTACTCGTCACAGGTAAGCACGTTGTGTGATTACCGGTGCACGATCCAACCCCACCTGGCTTGGACTCTGCACTGGTGATACCCATTGTTTGCTTATGCCATGTTTTGCTTGTGATGCCATCCTACCTTTATGCTACTATACTGGAGTATATACTTGCCATGTTGTAGGAGTTTATTTTCCAGTGTGTATCTTGTTGCATGATTGTTGGATTGTTTGTGGTAAGTGGCGATTCTTGCTGAGTGCATAATAATGTACTCACGGGCCTTGTGATTGTGGCCAAATTTTGGCGAGGATTCATCTTCTACCTTAGGAAGGATTTGAAGCAAGAGCGTGCTAGGATCGGTAGCCCAGCCAGAACCTGTGGAGTGGAGCCGCTCCAAGCCGTAGCCTCTCATATGTCTTCCGCTGCCAGTTAAAACTCTGTATCGTGCCATGCTGGGATTGATATTTTGTCATTCCTTGATGGCCTTCTAAACCATTTGTAGCACTAATGTGCCTGATTGTGTAATGATTTCCATTATGTTACCCTGTTGTGACGTGCGGCCAGTTATCTTGGGATGGCGCACGGGACGACTGCCTCTCTGGTGATATGTGCTAGGGAGGGGTGTCACATTGGACAAGGAATCATCTTGATCTACGATCACGAAAGAAAGGAATTTGAGAAAATCAATATCTGCAAAAGTTCTTTCTATCCTACTCTACGCGAGAGAAGCCGAAACTTCGGGACGAAGTTTAGTTTAAGGGGGAGAGGATGTAATACCCCACAGTTTAGAGAGTCGGAAGGGTAGAAGTAGAATATGTGCATTTGCATAGCATGCATTTGAAAATATGGGAAATTTTGGCGCGATAAATCATACGATGCAAAGTGATCGATGTTTCTCTCGACTCGATGAATTAGGGTTTAGATCATCATGTTGAGTATGATAAACTTCGACATGATCTTTATAGCTAACTAGAAACTAGTATCAACTGTTAAGTCATTCAAGAATTCGACATGACCTTTACATATCTTAAAAACATTTTGAACACAATTAAATATTATGACAAGATATAATTCAATCAAATGAACATATCATTAGAACATCATATCTTATCCCTACTCATCTACACATTCATGATATACAAGGAAACAATTATCAAGACCTCATTTCACACATCACAAGAATTTCATACACCACCACTTTTATATCATATCATCATATCCTTTTCCACACATAGAATTACCAATTCAAATGATAGTCCGAAGTGTATATAAATAAATTAAGTTATCATTTCATACAACATCATCTCAAAATATCATCTTAAACCCATGTTACCATCTCATCTCATTCCATTCTTTCTACACATGTGCTCCAATTCGAAATATAAATAGGTAGAATATAATTAGGTACATCCATTGTGCCATAATACAAATCTTACAAGATCAAACTTTCCAAGATAAAATTGAAAGAATAATAAATAATTACATCATTTATAGAATATGTACATATCTCTTTGTAAAGAAAAGAAGATTACAAAAGAATAAAAGAAAAGGCTAAGCAAAAATGATCTTGATCTTCTTTATCTTCTAAATCTTCCAACACTTGTCTTATTCTTCATTTCCTGCAAAAGCAAACAAGAAAGACAAGCAATATATGGTTATTGTTAAAATGTCGCCTTCACCACAAGGGTGAGGCGAATTGATGTTGGAACCTAACTCCAGGATAGTAGGAACTTGCCCTAGTATCCAAGCAACAGCTAGAGGGATCAAAAGAAAATTAAGGCAACAAGGGACTATGGATTATACTTGGAACATTGGATCAGCTAGGGTCAAATAGGCAGCAGGAGCACGAGGCAACATTGATCCATTTTTATTAAGCAACAAAGGCAACCAGGAGTAAAGGCAACAATTATGGATCCAAGTATATAAATCTGAAGCATCATGGCAACTTACTAATCCCTCTAACCTAGCTAGGTTCCTAATAAAGAAAGTTCACATAAACAATTCTCCAATGGTATTAATTACCAAGGAAGAACTTAAGCCAAATGAAAAGCCCACAAATCTGAAATGTAAAGCCACATGATCACCATCTATGTTCTTGCAAAGCTCACATAAAAGAGAATTCGAACCAGCCCATCTAGTGACAATTATCACTTGTCTAGCTCAAAAATAAATCCCACAAGAGGATAAGACCAATGACTAGTCATCTCTATCCACAAGCAAAATATCTACTTCAACTTGATCCTCAAGAAATGCTCATACATGAGGGCTTGACAACCAAGCACCTTACTCATCTTTGTAAAACAAGAGTCAGCTAGCTGGGTGGCAGCACCACAATAACCAGCCCACACTATATAAACATCACAGCAGCCAACCACAACAGAATTTCCTCATATCCATCTTTCTAAACAGCAAACTACAAACAGCCAGCCGCACCATATGATCTCCACCTTAGCACAAATAATCCAGCAACTAAATCATCTTCCAAGATCAGCTAGAATAGCTCAAGAACACAAGAACAGCCACAAAATAATTTGCAACTAGATAAATACACTCTAGGAACATTGAAGCAGCGAGGAGGAGCAGGCTAGCCACAAGACGCAGGTTATCATCATTTTCCAGAAGACCAAGCTGCTCAACAACAGCAGGTTAATTCTTTGTGTGTGTGAGGCAGAGGAGAGGTGCTAGCAAGTTCTGTAAATGACAGGACAGTGCTAGAAAGAGAGGAGAGCAGGGCAGCACATTAAAATCTATCCAAGAATGCATCTGTACATCATTCCAACTACCCTTCAACTAGATCTCAACTAGGAGGATAGAAAGAGGTGTATCTCTCAGATTTGCATAGAGTTGCTATGCTGAATCATCACAGAGAATAAAAGCCACACTGATATCTGTTCTTATCAAAAAGATATGCCTCAGCCTTTGCATCATAGGCAGGGCCAAGAAATCAAGCAAAGCATCTGTTCTTATCTTTAGTAAATGGAAGAGCTCATCTGGATCAAGTAAACAAAGCCAACTAAGAAGAAATCGATGAAAGCAACACTAAACATTTAATTATCAGGAGTGCACACCCTAGATTCAAGATCTGGCAAACACCCCCAATTTCTAAATGTTTTGGGTGTTTTGTGCTCTCAGATTTGGCAAATAAATTCATCCCTGAGCTTTTGGATTCATTTGGTAATTAACTGTCCATATCCAAATAGGTAAAATGCCTCAGGAGTGTTATCCATCCTAGGCTGAATCAAACAATGGATATGTTTCTATCAAATCATCTAACAAACCTGTCCACGGGTTGGATATCCACACTTTTCACCACACAGACACAACCCCATGGCAAGATCATGTATCACATGATCTGTTGCTCTCTAGCAACTGCCAAGAATTAAAGAACATAAAACATGCACTAGAAATCACTTAACAAGGCATAGATATGAAACAGAAATTAATTACAGCAAGTAAATTAAACACCAGGGGATGAATATCTCAAACAAATCAACTACACAGTACTTATACACACTTATTCGATAAACATATCAAGCATAAGCTTACCAAATTATTGTGATTGCATGAGTTATACAAAAACAAGTATCAATCTATATACAGGAACATTTTACAAGCTTGTCCAGGAAGTAAGAAGCGTCTACAACATCATTTAGTTAAGGAAATCATTACAAACCTCTCTCCGAATTAAACTGACAGCAACACGCATATGCTAAATGACCAAACTGAATATTTCTTCAGTTAGAACAAGTGACAGAGAGAAACACCTCAAGCACATCACGACTCCAAGCATCAATTCATCACCTGGATGAACTAGAATAGCTAGGAACGAGACTGAACCATGTCCTGTACCGAGAGCGAGAGCGTCCAGTGAGAGAAGAGAGAAAGAAAGAAGAAGGGAAGCATACCAGCGCTCGGGCACGAACACCGTGGTGTGGCGAGGCAGTGCTCACGCTACCACGGCGGAAGCTACCGGGAGGACGACACCGACGAGCACCACGGCGTTGGCGGCACAGGGAGCACCACGGAGGCGGCGCATCGACCTGCGCCGAGCCACACCCGTGGCAACACCATGTTGAGGAAGCTCTCGAGCACCAGAGGGAACGCCGAGGAACACCGGAGTTGGCAGAGGAGAGCAAGCTGGAGCAGCAGAGGCGACGCCGGGGTTACAGTCACGGCACTGCCATCCCACCGACGCCGAGGTTGAGGTAGGAGGCACGGAGGCGAGGAAGAGTCAGAGGTCGAGCTGCGGCTCGAGGAGAAGCAGCCGGAGGCGCGGCGGCGCGGTATCGCGCCGGCAACCCAGCCATGGCGGAGCTAGGGTTAGGGTTCCACGGCGGGCTCGATTGAGGCGCGTGTGATGGCAAATCGACACCGCGGTGGCGGGGAATCAAGAGAGTAGATAGTGGGGAGGCGGCGCCGGGCAGCGGAGGCGCCGGAGCCGGCCAGCGACGGCCGGAGCACGGCGTGGCGACGGCGGCATCGCAGGAGCAGAAGGGGAACGAGAGCAAGGAGAGAAAGAGAGAAAGTGTCTGGCTCGGGTTCGAGCCAGTAGCTAGTTGGGCTCAGCCCATTTGGTTCGATCCAACCCAATGGGCCCAAGGGCATTTTGGTAATTCACCAAATAAAATTATCTAAAGATAAATGAATTTTAACTCCCAAACAAAAGGAACAAAAATCAGCTAAAAATAGTCAACACATTCTATAAATTATGAGGAATTTTTCTGTAAGTTTTATTAATGAATTTAACAAGTTTTGAGTGGATGAAAAATTCAAAGATCCTTAAGTGGAAATGACTTGAAATTCTTTTTCAAAAACTATTTTCTTAAAAGAAAATAATATGGGAAAATAAAGTCTTAAAGTTCAATTATATTGAACTATTTCAATTTAATCACTTTAAATTTATTCCTCATGAAAATTGTTGTCAAACTCTTTAAATAATTAAAAAACTCCAAAGCACTTGAAAAGTTTTAAATCCGCAACTTGGGAATTTTGGGGCGACGATACATATCATGATTATGCATAATAGCATGCTGCTAGATTTTTTCAGTAGTCCTTATCAGGATTACTTTGCTATTTTCAGAACTCGGGGTTTTACCGCAAACCCTAGAACCCCGAAGGATTGAACGGCCATTTCTATCACAGGCAAGTTCATTCTTGCATATCCGTTGAAATATTTTTATCAAAGCGTTTATAAAATACTATATATTTATCATCTGCATAAAAAGAAAAACCTATTTTCGAATGATGTGAATTGCTATATATATTATTGTTGGCTGGCAATGGAACCACGGTTTGATGTTGTGGTGGAGGTTCCATTGTACGGGAAAGTATATACCTAGGATTAATTACCAATGTCACAGTGATCCTTGCGCCGTATTGAAGCGTTTACCATGAGATCTGCTATGGACGGTAAAAGTCAGCCGTATCTTCTCTCGTTCACATATCCTCGGCAGGCTATTACCTGGTTGCGTCCGTTGCGGCGGCCAACTGTGTGGAAGCGCGTGACCTTCCCACCTGACGGGGTGACTGGAATAGAAGCTCGGGAGGGGTGGCGGGCCAGTGGTCTTAGTTACCAGCCGTGTCACAAATGGGCGGATATGTGTTGTGCGGAGAGGGCGGTGATTGGCTTTGGAATCACACCTGACCCCATACCATGGAAGTATGGACGGGCCTGCAACCCGGAAAGGCAACAAGGCTGAGTTTCTCTCATGGGTAAAGTTACGCAGCTCTGCAGAGTCAACAACAAGAAACTGTGACTGTCACATCCGTGTTCCCGGAAGGAACTACATACCGCAGCGGGAAAGGCATCCCAAGTGATGACTATGAACCCGTGGAGACTGTGAGCATAGTTTTCTGAAATAAAACTTGACCTTTGAAGAAAGGTTTTCCAAAACTTGCATTATGCCTACGACCGTTGGTCATGGCAGTAGCTAGTGCATTCAAAACAAAAACTCTTTCCTATATTATTGAACTTGCTAAGTAACGCTCGAGTTGCTTACCCTTTCCCCGTTGACCCCCTGCTTAGATTTTGGAGCCATCAAAGGAGTTGCCAGTTACCCATCAAGACGTCGAGGAGATCTTCTACGAGGAGTCAAGTCTACCTGGTGAACCTTGAAGGAGTCAACTGCTACTTCATCAACAGAAGAACGACGACAACAGTGACAATGGTGGAGCAACAACAATATTATCAATGGCATACATGACGACCACTTTGCCAATGAAGGAGACAACAACTATTGGAAGGAGGAGACAACCCTGGATAAAGATATTCCAGATGGAATAGATTAGGGCTGTGACAACAGCCATAGTGGATCAGGAAATAGAATTAGAGCTGATATCCAGCTTAGTGATACGATTTGGATCTTTTTGATGTTTCATTTGCACGAGGCCTACTTCTATCTGTAAAGAAGGTTCTCGAGATTTTGTATTGAATAGTGTTGTAATCCTATAGTGTTACCTTGGACCGGCTATGTTTCTGTTGTACTACTCTGAGGGATGTAATATTTGCGGAGAGGTCCTTCCGTGCGTGTTACATCAACGACTTGTACACTACAACATGCAGTGGTGTGCTGGGTCACCGCACGTATGCCTTTGTTTTGACGGTTGCGATCGTTTTGCGTTCTGTGGTAAATAGTGGAGACAGCGCTGGCAGAATTTTTTACTTGCCATTTTGCCTCTTTGCGCCGCCCCTCGTGTCATCTTCTTCCCCACACTTTGCCCCCATTGTTCTGCGCCCAAGCTCTCTTCTCCACCCTCATCCATCGTTGCAATGGCGAAAGGCGGAGGCTCCAAGCGTGGTGCCGCCGCTGCAGCCGCGACCGATGCGGCCAAGGGCAAAAAGACCGTCGCGGGTACATCTGCGTCCACCGCTGCCCTGAAGAAGAACAGCGGGGACTGGGCGAAGTCCACCGTCAAGGACACCATCTGATCAAGCTCCACGAGCAAGGGTATCTGCCACCCGCGGAGCAGCTCGCCGTCCGCGCGCCGTCGCCCAAGGAGGTACTCCCGAACCACGCGCCAATGAGCATGTTTGTTTTGCAGAGTTTGTGTCTAGGGGCTTCTCTCTTCCTCTCCACGACTTTGTTCGTGGCCTCCTTTTTGCCTACGGGGTGCAGATCCACGATCTCACCCCGAATGGTATTATGCATATTGCGTGTTTTATCACACTGTGCGAGTCTTCTGCCTGAAGACTGTCGACTCCGCCCAAGGCTGGAGGAAGGGGTGGTTTTATGCGACTGTCGAGCAGGACGCAGCTGCCTCTTTCTCGACTGCTACTTTCACCAGGACCAAGGCGTGGGATCACCAACTCTCAGCCGAAGAAATGGAGGAGGCAAGCCCTTTGCTGGCTCGGATCGGAGGCATGCTGGACAAGGTCACAGGCATCCATTTGATTGCCACCTTTGTGAAGAGGCGGGTGTGACCACTCCGTGCCCAAGCGCATCCCATGTGGGAGTATGAGGGCGCGGGTGACTCCACTCGAATGAGCCCAGAGGAGATGTCGAGGAACGAGCTTGTGAATCACGTGCGGCACATCACCAACTTGACAACAGGCGACAAATGGGACGTCGACTGTCCCATTGAGCCGTATGGGGCGGAAAACCCTTTGCCTGAGGTATGTCTGCAGTTTAAGAGTTTGCCACTCGTATGCTATGTGTTTGTTCGATTTTTCTTCTGACTTTGCAATTCGCGATGTATGCGATGCAGGACCACTCGACTGCCACCTCTCTACCCCCTCTGCCAGAAAATGGTGAGACTGAAGAAACTCAGGTGCTAGTGGTGGACCCGAAAAGGGATCAGTCGCCCATCCCTTCCGCCACCACTTTGCATGTGGAGGAGGTCGAGGAGGACGCAGCGGAAGAGATCCAATCTGAGGAAAAGGCCACCGCTGACCAAGAAGTCGACACTGTGCCACCGAAGCATCGTCAACTGGCCAAGAAGGCGCCTGCTGCGATTTCACCCGCGAGGGGGCAGGGCTTGGAGGATGACGAAGAATCAGGCTCACCACCTGTTTTCCAAGCCGCTCCTTTGCGTGCGTGCTCAACAAGCTCAACTCTTCCTCTTCAGTCGAGTGGTACCCCAGCCTTTGGGGGACCAATTTTTGGCGACTCCGAAGATGAGGAAGATGAGGAGCACAGGTATGTGCTTTTTGAGTATGAGAATTTTATGCTGTCACATATTTGTGCTGACCGTCTTTTTGCTTTGTCGTGTTGCCCACAGCGCTGAAAACAATCAGCCTGGGACTCCTCCAGTCGAAAATGTTCCAACCCTGGAGCAGTCGAATTATGCACCGACTGGAAACGAGGCTGCCCAGCCAACGGCCACTGATGCTGTTGTTGAGCCAACCAAGGCGGCAACTCCAGATATCGGGACATCAGTCGCGGCTCCTGAGCCGTGGATGAACCACGTAAGGAGCTTTTTGCTTGACCCGTTTAGTTGTAGGTCTGTGAAAGTTTGAATTTTTGCTGAACTCGTTCCTCGCAGCCCTTCTACCACACCTTGGCAGATTCCGCCAAGGCTTATGTCCAGGTGGAGCAGGAGAGGGATACCATGCGCGCCGAGCTAGAGCGGCTCAGTCGTGAGTTCTCCTTTTTGCTTTTGTTTTGCCGAATTTCTTTTTGCAATGCTTGATTTTGTCGAGTATTGAATGCACGTGATTTTGCTGGGCCAGGCGAGAAGAAGGAGCTGGAAGATGCACTCGCCGCACAGCGCGAAGAATCGAAGAAAGAACTGGCTGCCGCCACCAACTCAGCCGCTGCACGCGAGCGAGGATATGCTGACCAGCTCGCGGCACTCGCGCAGGCCATGGGAGGTGAGTAATCTTTTCTCCTTTTGATATGATAATATAACTGTCGAGTGTCATGAAATGACTTTTGCCTTTTTTGAATTGTGCAGAAGCTATTGGCGCACCGGCCTCTGCGGACGTGTCGAGAGTGATCTTCCGCTGGACCAGGTTGGGCGGCCTAGGCGCCGTATGCACCCAGGCGAAGGACGCACTCGCCAAATTGACGAGCACACTTGGCGCTGTATACAAGGTGGTGTTCCCGACTGGCGTAGTGCCGTCGACGGCGGACGACTTCGCCGACGTGTTTGGCCCCGGGACGTCCACCATGGCGGGTTTCGCTCGCGCCAACACGGTACGCGGATCCGAGTCCACCATCAAGCTTCTTATGGGACATGGGATAGATTGCGACTACGAGGCAGCACTGTCTGCGTTCCCTCGGAAGCCAGATGGGAAGCCCATTTCTCTGAAGGGGGTGAGCGGAGCCGCCGCGCGACTGGCCGAGGTTTTTATGTCCACCATGGAGCGCCGGGCACTCGAGACTGCCAATCGTCTGCTTAGGAAATCGAATCTTAGGTTTAGGGTAGCTGTACCCTTTTGTTTATGCCTTGTAATGATACCTTCTGAACTGCGCGAGTCTGCGCTTTGTTTGTGCTACCTTGTTTATGCAAACAGTCTTTTGCTAATGTCTTTCACTCGAAGAGTTGTATGCTTATGACATGAGTTTTAGCTTCTGACACAAACTTTGTGTTTGTGATTATGCTCTTTGAACAGTCACGAGAACCTGCTACTGCGACTAGTTCCTCGCAGGCTCCAATCACCACCCGATCCCAGGGTCAATTGGTAAATGATGCCAAGGTGATGGAGTTATGAAGGCCAAATTTGTGAGAATGGAGCAAGATCTGAAGGACGCCCAGGCTGAGCTGAATCGATTGAGGGCGAGACCCGCGTTGGCCACCCAACGCGAGGAATATGTGCTCGGGGAGATGGATCTTGTGAACAGGCAACTCGAGTGTAAGTTCGAATCTTGCTCTGTTTACAAGCTTTTTGCGTAGCTATTGTCCTTTTGATCTGACTGGTGCGCCCGTGTTTGTAGGCTTTGTCGACAACTTCCAGGCTGAAAAGATTCGCGTGGAAGGGCGTCTGGATAGCGTGGTTGACGACCCTACGACTGGGCGTCAACACTTTTGGCTTGATAGGTACCATGCCCGCATACTCGCCACCCTGAAGGATCGCGTCTGGCGAAGTGCTGAACTGCTGGAGTTATGCCGGGCAGCGTTTATTCGCCTGAACGAGACTCTTTTTCCTGCGGGGCCACAACCACAAGGGATTCGTGCTTTGTTGAACATCTTCCGTCAAACAAATCCCATTCGAGAGTTGCTGTCTCAGAGACTTGTGATTGGAGCCAACGCTGCAATGGCGTATATGCGTAGTCGAAAACCAAGGTTGGTGTTGCGGACACCTGCAGCCGGAGAGGTTCTCGAACAAAAGACCTGGATGACACGATCCGAGCTGCGGAGACACTAATCGAGTGCACTCGCGAACAGCTTTGGTCCCGAGCTGCCCGTAAAGGACGAGCCTGAGGATTAGAATAGTTTGCGAGTGCAATTTTTGTATAGGGGGCAGCCCCCGAGTGTAATTTTTGACTCTTTGTATATTGTATAGTTTGTATACTTTGATTTTTTGTCGAGCCCCCGAGTCAGTCGAGCGGGGTTTGTGAAATATGTGTTGGTTGTGAACCAATGACTGTGCAGCCCCCGAGTATTCGAGTGCGGCTGCAGAGTTTTTGTGTTTTTGTTTGGATCCTTGTTACGCAGCCCCCGAGCATTCGGGTGCGGCTAAGGCATTGTGTTTCTGCAAGAGCGAGAGCTCATTTGATCGATAACACAGCCCCCGAGGGTTTCGGGTGCGGTTAAGGTATGAATTATGCGGGTAGTACCACAAAGAAGTCGAAGGAACATTGATTTTATTCCTCTTTTGAATGTTAGGCTGCAGGCCGCCTCATTAAAAACCTTCCAGTCCCCTTAGGTACCCTGGTAAGGAAAAGAGCGCGTCTGAAACCTGCAGCCATCCGACATATAGCCTATTACATTGTATGACTGTGAGCACTTTATGCGTAGAAACGGCGCAGATGCGCAACGTTCCAAGGATTATGAGAGAGTTCGCCTGTCTTCGCGTGCTTCAGTCGATATGCGCCTCCACCAAGGACCTCCGTGATGATGAAGGGACCTCCCATGGGGAAGCGAGCTTGTGCACCTTCTTTTGCTTCAGTCGAAGAACCAGGTCGCCACAACAAAGGACCTGGTTCGCAGTCGACGGCTATGGTAGTTGCGGAGATCCTGCTGGTAAACAGCTGTGCGGGCCAAGGCCGTGTCTCGCGCCTCATCGAGCAAGTCGACTGCGTCTTCGAGTGCTTCTTCCGCGTCTTCTTCATTGTATGCTTCAACTCGTGGCGCATTGAACCTTACATCTGATGGCAGATTGCCTCTGCACCATAGACCATGAAGAATGGGGTGAACTGCGTAGAAGTGTTGGGAGTTGTGCGTAGGCTCCATAGCACAGATGGTAGTTCTTCGACCCAAGCACCCGCAGCTCTTTTGAGTGGCACCAGGAGGCGCTTCTTGATCCCACTCGTCACAAGTCCGTTGGCCTTTTCGACTTGGCCATTGGATTGTGGATGTGCCACGGATGCGTAGTTGAGCGTAATGTCCTGCTCTTTGCAGAAGGTTTTGAACTCCTCAGCCGTGAAGTTTGTGCCGTTATCAGTGATGATACTGTTTGGGACACCGAAGCGGTAGATGATGCTCTTTATGAAGTTGACTGCCGTAGTAGCAGTCGAATTTGTGATGGGGACCGCCTCGATCCACTTTGTGAACTTGTCGACTGCCACCAGTAGGTGAGTATGCCCGCCATGCGATGATTTTTTGAGTGGCCCAACCATATCGAGCCCCCATTGGGCGAAAGGCCAGGCCAGCGGTATAGTCTTCAACGCCGATGCGGGTGCGTGCGGCCTTGTTGCGAATTTCTGGCAGCCGACGCACCTTTTGACTATGTCCTCCGCGTCTTTGAGTGCTGTAGGCCAGTAAAACCCTGCGCGAAAGGCTTTGGCTACGAGTGATCGACTGCTGGCGTGATGCCCACAGGTACCTGCATGAATGTCTCGAAGTATGGCTTGGCCATCTTCGAATGCGATGCATCTTTGGAACATACCTGATATGCTGCGCTTGTATAACTCGCCGTTGATAACGGTGTATGCTTTTGATCTTCGAGTCACGCGTCGGGACTCGGTTATGTCATCTGGTAGCTCGCCACGGAGTATGTAAGCCAGAAAAGGTTGAGTCCAGTTGGCTCAATGAGAAATACCTCGACTGGGGGGTCCTCTGTGCTAGGCACTTTGCTTTTGGGTGGCGTAGTCGACGGAGGAGGCTCTCGTTTCTCCTTGATAGATCTGTGTTCGATGCGCTCGAGGAAGACACCAGGTGGAATTTGTGCGCCAGTTGAGCCAAGATTGGCTAGCATGTCTGCTTCTTCGTTACTTTCCCTTCCTATGTGCCTCAACTCACAGCCCTCGAAGCTGCCCTCCAGTGTGTTGTACAGGTCGCGATAAGCGATCATGTTGTCCGCGATTGCGTCGCAGGCCTTCATTGTTTGCTGCACCACGAGATTGGAGTCGCCGTAGATCATCAATCGAGTGCACCCAAGTGCTTTTGCCATCCGCATGCCATGGATCAGGCCTCGTATTCAGCCTCGTTATTGGAGGGTAGTTTGAATCCCATCTGCAAAACATAACGTAGCTTGTCCCCTTTTGGTGATATGAGGATGACGCCTGCGCCTGCGCCTTCGTGTTTCTTGGACCCATCGAAGTACATGGTCCAGGAATTGGACACGTCTGGTGCTCCAGGTAATTGGGCCTCTATCCACTCGGTTGTGAAGTCGGGTAGGACTTGTGCTTTGATAGCCTTCGGGTGCTCGTACTTGATGTCTCTTGGAGCCAGCTCGATGAGCCATTTTGCGACTCGACCCGTTGCATTGGGGTTTGTGAGGATATCACCGATTGCTGAGTTACTTACCACGGTGATCGGGTGCTCGGTGAAGTAGTGTGTCAACTTCCTTGAGGACATGAATACAGCGTATGCCAGCTTTTGATAGTGCGGGTACCGCTGTTTTGATATGGAGAGAACCTCGCTCAGGTAGTAGACTGGACGTTGTATGCTTTGGATGTGCCCCTCCTCCATGCGTTCGACTACCAGTACGGTGCTCACCACCCTGTTTGTAGCCGAGACATACAGGTAGAGTGGTTCCCGTTCCTTAGGTGCGACGAGGATCGGAGGGCTTGTGAGGATCCGCTTGAGATCTGTGAAGGCTGCTTCAGCTTCTGGCGTCCACTCGAACTTGTCCGCCTTCTTCATCAGTCGATAGAATGGTAGAGCCTTTTCACCCAGTTTGCTGATGAATCGACTGAGCGCTGCTACTCGTCCTGCTAGTTTCTGCACATCGTGAAGCTTTGAAGGCCTTTGCATTGTGAGGATGGCCTGTATTTTCTCCGGGTCTGCTTCGATTCCACGGGCAGAGACTAGGTACCCTAGGAGCTGCCCGGCTGGAACGCCGAACGTGCACTTCTTAGGATTGAGCTTGATATGGAAGCGTTTGAGGTTTGCGAACGTCTCCCTCAAATCGTCGAGTAGTGTGTGTTCTTCCCTTGTGGTAATGACAATGTCATCCACGTAGACCTGGACGTTGCGTCCGATTTGCTTTTTGAGGCAGTCCTGCATCATGCGCTGGTATGTTGCACCCGCGTTTTTGAGCCCAAAGGGCATAGTTGTGTAGCAGTAGACCCCGAGTGGGGTTATGAACGCCGTTTTTTCTTCGTCTTCTTGCTTCATCCTTATCTGGTGATAACCTGAGTAAGCATCCAGAAAGGAGAGTCGTGCGCATCCGGCGGTGGAGTCGACGATCTGGTCGATTCGGGGTAGCGGGAAGTGATCCTTTGGACAGCACTTGTTCAGCGCTGTGAAGTCCACGCACATCCGAAGGATGTCTGTATGCTTCTTCTCTACGAGTACGGGGTTGGCCACCCATTGTGATTTCTTGATTTCCCTAATGAATCCTGCTGCGAGTAACCGGTCGACTTCAGATTCGACTGCGGTTCGCTTTGGGCCGGAGATTCGACGCATCGTTTGCTTGACTGGCTTTGCATCTGGAAACAATTGGAGAGAGTGCTCGGCGAATTCCCTGGGAATACCTGGCATGTCGGCTGGACACCACGCAAATATTTCCCAGTTCTCACGGAGGAATTCGACGAGCGCGCCTTCCTATGCGATAGGCAGGCTCGAAGATACGTTGACTGTCTTGGACGGATCGGTCGGGTGCACCTGATGCGACCTTGTGTCATTTGTAGCATTGAAGGATCTGTCGACTGCCAACTTCTTATGCTCCGGAAGGAGTGTGCGGTCGTTGGAAATCGCCAGTCGGCGAGTGATTCTTCCACCCCGAACATCTCGGAGATTTTGCTGAACTCGCGGTCGCAAGCATCGGACCTTTGAAAGTTTCCACGGACAGTATGACTCCCTTTGGTCCTGGCATCTTCAGCGTGAGGTACGCGTAGTGTGGCACCGCCATGAATCGAGCAAACGTCGGGCGACCAAGAATAGCATGGTATTGTGATTTCCAGTCGACGACCTCGAACTCAATCGACTCTGTCCTGAAGTGGCTTTTGTCCCCGAACGTAACGTCGAGTTGTATGGTGCCTTCTGGGCTAATTGCTTTGCCAGGAACAATACCGTGGAAGGTATTTGAAGATTTTGGGAGGTTTTCGACTGACCTGTTCATTTTGCGGAGCGTGTCCGCGAAGATGATGTTTATGCCGCTGCCTCCATCCATGAAGACCTTGGTCATGGCGTAGCCTCCTATTTGCGCGTCGAGTACCAGAGCCGCGTGCCCTGGTCGAACTACAGCTGGGGGATGATCCTCTCGACTGAAGCTTATGATGGTTTCCGATCCCTTCAGAAATTCGGCACGGCAGGAGGTGCCATGACAGCCATGTTCACTGTCGAGTGATTAGCTTTTGCTGCCTGTTGGAGGGGCGACCCTTTTGTATCATGTACATCTGCCCGTGGGGCTGTGGATATTGATCATCTTCCGCCCGTAGTACGGGTTGTATGGCACCTGCGAGGTTTGCGCCTGGAGCAGGCTGTGGTGGTGGTTGCGGTGGCGGCTGTGGCGCCATGAGAGCGGGCACAGCGTTCGGCTGTGGTGCGGGTGCAGGCGTGGGCTGAGCAGGTGCTGGGCCGTACCTTTTGAGTCGTATCATGTAGTCAGTCGCCATTTGGTCGAATTCCCTGCAGTTCCTTAGGGTGTGATTGGAGCGTAGTTTTCCGTCGTCCCCCTTGAAGAGGTGGAATCTGCACCAGTCGTCCATCTTTTCCTCGAATGACCGCTCGGGTTTTGCGTCGCTGCGTTTGCGCCATTCTTGCCTTTTGTAGCTGTCGCTCCGCTGCTCGCGATCTCGACTGTCCCGTCGATCATCCGAGCGTCGATTGCTTCTATCTTGGTCTTCCCGGGTTGTGTGTATCCAGCCGCCATGAACTCGGGTCTGTTATCGTCGTAAGGACGTTTGGAACGTTTGCGCCTGCGATCTTCTCTGTATGAATCTCTGCGGCCTCGACTGCCGCTTTCGTAGTTGTCGCGTGTGGGGAAGCACGGGATCTGCGTACAGAATCCTCTCCATCTGCCCACTCAGTCGCAACTTTGATGAGGTCAGCCAGGGAGGTTGGCTTTTCACGACCAAGTGCCTCTTTGAAGTCCTTCCTGGCGAGACCTTGTATGAAGGCATCCATGGCCCTGTCTTCTGACACTTTGCCAACCGAATTGCGTATTTCGGTCCACCGCCGTATGTATGATCTCAACGACTCGTCTGATCGTTGAGTGCATGTCCTTAATTCTCGAATGTCTTCGGGCGCTCACACAGAGGCTCGAAGTTTTTGATGAAGTCTCTGCGGAAATCGTCCCACGAGTCGTATGATGATGGAGGGAGCGACTTGAGCCAGTCGCGGGCAGTTCCTTCGAGCATAAGTCGTATGTACTGCATCGCCGTGGTGTTCGTGCCACGCTGGCATGCCACGGCGAGTCTGTAATCTTCTAACCACCCGAAGGTTCTTGGCGACCGTTGTACTTGGGTTGTTCGCCTGTCAACTTGAACCGTTTGGGCATCCGCGTCTCACGGATGCGTCGAGTGAAGCACAATGCTCCGCATGGCTCTGGTTCGATCAGAGTATGAATCGCTGCTATAGGATCTTCGAGATCTGCTTCTGCTGGACCTGTGCCGGCGCGTGCTTCTCCTTCCTTCATCCGAGTGGTGGCTGCGACCACTGCGATGATGTGCTGCGTGTCGTGAGTCGACTATGTCGCGATCGCGATTCCTTGCTGGAGTTTTGTCTTCTGGCTGTATAGCCTGTGCCGCTAGAGCTAGCGATTTGAGTTGTTGGCGATGCAGGGCTGCGTTAGGGTCATTCGCCGGAGGTTGCATTGCCTTGAGGTAAGCACCTACGGAGAATAATGCACCCGCAGCAGTTTTGGGCACTGGGATTCCGTTAGCGTCCTCTGTCATGAACGACAGGTTACGGGTGATTGCTACCCTTTCATGTTCTGGAAGGCTTGCCAACCGCGACCTAGGTCGTGGGGTTGGTTGCATTGTGGACCCGAGGGATTGCTCCCTTCTTCGGGCACTCGAGAGGCTGGCTTGCCTTTTGCGCTCCTCGAGCGTCGCTCGGTAGTTTTGCAGTCGAATTGACTCCTGCCAGTTGAAGTACTGGAAGGTCAACATCTCCTCTGGGGTGGAATTTGGTGGCATCATTGTGCACTCCTTTATGACTTTATCTGCTTTTGCTGCCATCTCCTCCGTGATTGTCAAGGTTGTGACCCCATCCGGCATGGTTACCGTGCATGGGAATTGTGCAGGCCTGCGAGCGGCTGCGTCTGCGGATGATTCTGCGGTGAAGGCCACGTAGACCTGATGGGGCGTGACCCGAGGACAGGTGTATGTGCTGTCGATTCCAGTCATGGACTCGACGTCGCCGTCGAGGCTCATGTCAGAGCCAGTATGTTCATCGAGTAGATCTTCGAGGCGAATCTCGTTGTCGTGTGTCATCGCCTATGCTCATCTCGGTGTTGGCGAAGCCATTATGGATTTCTGAGCGAGGTTGGTGTTGGTGAAGATCTCCGAGTCGACGTTGCTGTCGTTATGAATCGCGGGCTCGTAGAAGTCATCGAGGGAGATCCCGCAGTCGAAACTTCGTCGAGTGGTAGGTTGAAGTCGACGTTGCTTGTGCGGTATGCTGATTCTGCTCCTCGCCTTGGAGTTCCGTCATCATGAACCTGTCGAGCTCGCCGGTCGACATGGTTGTTGCGGGCGAGCAGGCTTCAGGAATCGACGACGGGGCGAGCGCAGTCGACGGAGCCTCGAGTGCGCCCAGCACCGTTGTTGCGGATCTGTCGAGTCCTGCGTGCCAAGATTGTTTACGAAAAAATTGAATGCTCCAACAGTTAAGCTCAAACCTGATTCAAGGCCGAAAACGCCTCCTGAAGCTCTGGCGAGTGCGGATTGAAATTCATTGGAAGAGCAGATGCGCTTTTTGCGGTGAAGCGGGCAGGCTGCCGCTTTTCGAGTGGATCGGCGAGTCGCCGTGTGTCGCCTGGATCGGCGAGTTGCTGTTTGCTGACATGGCCGGCGAGTTGCCGTTTGCAGATGAGATCGGCGAGTTGCCGTTTGCTGGTGTGATCGGCGATTTGCCGTTTGCTGTTGGGACCGGCGAAACTTCGAGTCCAGCGCTATTCTTTCCCACAGACGGCGCCACTTGACGAGGGGTAGACTCATCAAGACCCATGGTTAAGGTCCCTAGGTTATGAATATGGGGGAGAGAACGTGGTAGAGCTGGAAGTATCGTCGGCTGACAAGCAGGGCAAAGATTTTACCCAGGTTCAGGGCCCTCGTGTGGAGGTAACACCCCTACGTCCTGCCTGTCTGTTATTGCTTTGTGAATATGATGGTTACAAGATCCCGGCGAGATGTCGATCTCGCTAGGGTTTTGTGGCTCTGAAAGTACGTGGTCTGGTTCGATGGCCCTCCCAGTCCTTAAATAATAGGCTGGGTCTCGGGTGTTCGTAACCGACTCGATTTACAAGTAAGGAAACTCTAAACCGACTATTGCTTCGCCAAACTTGGAGGATACTCCATCTTCGTGGGCCTCCCTTCATGGGCTTCATGTAGGCTCTGATAGTTGGCCATACTAACATGGGTAGCCTATAGGGTACCCTCATGGTAGTTGATCTTTGCGAAAGAACCAACCGAGACTTATGCGAGACCACCGAAGATATCATCGAGTGATTTTTATGCCAATTCTGAAGGATGAAACAACGTCAGCAATGACGCATTTTGTTTTGCGACTGCCATCTCTGACAAGCGGTGGCGTGCTTGGTAATGTTTGATAAGACGTGACCCTGCTTTGTGGGCCCGTTTTTGCAGAGCTGACCAGGGATGACGCCGCTTGGACTTGATTTGACTGTTATGGCGCGGTTTTCACGGGGCGTGATGATGGCTTCCTAGTTTCCCATGCGTAGTGGGCAGAGTGGCCGGCGACGGTTGCCCTCCGTGGCTGCCACGTGTATGGCTAGATTTCGCGCGGAGCGTATGCCTTTGTTTTGACGGTTGCGATCGTTTTGCGATCTGTGGTAAATAGGGGATACAGCGCTGGCAGAATTTTTACTTGCCATTTGCCTCTTTGCGCCACCCCTCGTCTCATCTTCTTCCCCACACTTTGCCCCCATTGTTCTGCGCCCAAGCTCTCTTCTCCACCCTCATCCATCGTTGCAATGGCGAAAGGTGGAGGCTCCAAGCGTGGTGCCGCCGCTGCTGCCGCGACCGATGCGGCCAAGGGCAAAAAGACCGTGGCGGGTACATCTGCGTCCACCGCTGCCCTGAAAAAGAATAGCGGGGACTGGGCGAAGTCCACCGTCAAGGACGCCCATCTGATCAAGCTCCGCGAGCAAGGGTATCTTTTCTCCTTTTGATATGATAATATAACTGTCGAGTGTCATGAAATGACTTTTGCCTTTTTTTGAATTGTGCAGAAGCTATTGGCGCACCGGCCTCTGCGGACGTGTCGAGTGGTGATCTTCCGCTGGACCAGGTTGTGGGCGGCCTAGGCGCCGTATGCACCCAGGCGAAGGACGCACTCGCCAAATTGACGAGCACACTTGGCGCTGTATACAAGGTGGTGTTCCCGACTGGCGTAGTGCCGTCGACGGCGGACGACTTCGCCGACGTGTTTGGCCCCGGGACGTCCACCATGGCGGGTTTCGCTCGCGCCAACACGGTACGCGGATCCGAGTCCACCATCAAGCTTCTTATGGGACATGGGATAGATTGCGACTACGAGGCAGCACTGTCTGCGTTCCCTCGGAAGCCAGATGGGAAGCCCATTTCTCTGAAGGGGTGAGCGGAGCCGCCGCGCGACTGGCCGAGGTTTTTATGTCCACCATGGAGCGCCGGGCACTCGAGACTGCCAATCGTCTGCTTAGGAAATCGAATCTTAGGTTTAGGGTAGCTGTACCCTTTTGGTTTATGCCTTGTAATGATACCTTCTGAACTGCGCGAGTCTGCGCTTTGTTTGTGCTACCTTGTTTATGCAAACAGTCTTTTGCTAATGTCTTTCACTCGAAGAGTTGTATGCTTATGACATGAGTTTTAGCTTCTGACACAAACTTTGTGTTTGTGATTATGCTCTTTGAACAGTCACGAGAACCTGCTACTGCGACTAGTTCCTCGCAGGCTCCAATCACCACCCGATCCCAGGGTCAAGTGGTAAATGATGCCAAGGTGATGGAGTTATGAAGGCCAAATTTGTGAGAATGGAGCAAGATCTGAAGGACGCCCAGGCTGAGCTGAATCGATTGAGGGCGAGACCCGCGTTGGCCACCCAACGCGAGGAATATGTGCTCGGGGAGATGGATCTTGTGAACAGGCAACTCGAGTGTAAGTTCGAATCTTGCTCTGTTTACAAGCTTTTTGCGTAGCTATTGTCCTTTTGATCTGACTGGTGCGCCCGTTTTGTAGGCTTTGTCGACAACTTCCAGGCTGAAAAGATTCGCGTGGAAGGGCGTCTGGATAGCGTGGTTGACGACCCTACGACTGGGCGTCAACACTTTTGGCTTGATAGGTACCATGCCCGCATACTCGCCACCCTGAAGGATCGCGTCTGGCGAAGTGCTGAACTGCTGGAGTTATGCCGGGCAGCGTTTATTCGCCTGAACGAGACTCTTTTTCCTGCGGGGCCACAACCACAAGGGATTCGTGCTTTGTTGAACATCTTCCGTCAAACAAATCCCATTCGAGAGTTGCTGTCTCAGAGACTTGTGATTGGAGCCAACGCTGCAATGGCGTATATGCGTAGTCGAAAACCAAGGTTGGTGTTGCGGACACCTGCAGCCGGAGAGGTTCTCGAACAAAAGACCTGGATGACACGATCCGAGCTGCGGAGACACTAATCGAGTGCACTCGCGAACAGCTTTGCGGTCCCGAGCTGCCCGTAAAGGACGAGCCTGAGGATTAGAATAGTTTGCGAGTGCAATTTTTGTATAGGGGGCAGCCCCCGAGTGTAATTTTTGACTCTTTGTATATTGTATAGTTTGTATACTTTGATTTTTTGTCGAGCCCCCGAGTCAGTCGAGCGGGGTTTGTGAAATATGTGTTGGTTGTGAACCAATGACTGTGCAGCCCCCGAGTATTCGAGTGCGGCTGCAGAGTTTTTGTGTTCTTTGTTTGGATCCTTGTTACGCAGCCCCCGAGCATTCGGGTGCGGCTAAGGCATTGTGTTTCTGCAAGAGCGAGAGCTCATTTGATCGATAACACAGCCCCCGAGGGTTTCGGGTGCGGTTAAGGTATGAATTATGCGGGTAGTCACAAAGAAGTCGAAGGAACATTGATTTTATTCCTCTTTTGAATGTTAGGCTGCAGGCCGCCTCATTAAAAACCTTCCAGTCCCCTTAGGTACCCTGGTAAGGAAAAGAGCGCGTCTGAAACCTGCAGCCATCCGACATATAGCCTATTACATTGTATGACTGTGAGCACTTTATGCGTAGAAACGGCGCAGATGCGCAACGTTCCAAGGATTATGAGAGAGTTCGCCTGTCTTCGCGTGCTTCAGTCGATATGCGCCTCCACCAAGGACCTCCGTGATGATGAAGGGACCTCCCATGGGGAAGCGAGCTTGTGCACCTTCTTTTGCTTCAGTCGAAGAACCAGGTCGCCCACAACAAAGGACCTGGTTCGCAGTCGACGGCTATGGTAGTTGCGGAGATCCTGCTGGTAAACAGCTGTGCGGGCCAAGGCCGTGTCTCGCGCCTCATCGAGCAAGTCGACTGCGTCTTCGAGTGCTTCTTCGCGTCTTCTTCATTGTATGCTTCAACTCGTGGCGCATTGAACCTTACATCTGATGGCAGATTGCCTCTGCACCATAGACCATGAAGAATGGGTGAACTGCGTAGAAGTGTTGGGAGTTGTGCGTAGGCTCCATAGCACAGATGGTAGTTCTTCGACCCAAGCACCCGCAGCTCTTTTGAGTGGCACCAGGAGGCGCTTCTTGATCCCACTCGTCACAAGTCCGTTGGCCTTTTCGACTTGGCCATTGGATTGTGGATGTGCCACGGATGCGTAGTTGAGCGTAATGTCCTGCTCTTTGCAGAAGGTTTTGAACTCCTCAGCCGTGAAGTTTGTGCCGTTATCAGTGATGATACTGTTTGGGACACCGAAGCGGTAGATGATGCTCTTTATGAAGTTGACTGCCGTAGTAGCAGTCGAATTTGTGATGGGGACCGCCTCGATCCACTTTGTGAACTTGTCGACTGCCACCAGTAGGTGAGTATGCCCGCCATGCGATGATTTTTTGAGTGGCCCAACCATATCGAGCCCCCATTGGGCGAAAGGCCAGGCCAGCGGTATAGTCTTCAACGCCGATGCGGGTGCGTGCGGCCTTGTTGCGAATTTCTGGCAGCCGACGCACCTTTTGACTATGTCCTCCGCGTCTTTGAGTGCTGTAGGCCAGTAAAACCCTGCGCGAAAGGCTTTGGCTACGAGTGATCGACTGCTGGCGTGATGCCCACAGGTACCTGCATGAATGTCTCGAAGTATGGCTTGGCCATCTTCGAATGCGATGCATCTTTGGAACATACCTGATATGCTGCGCTTGTATAACTCGCCGTTGATAACGGTGTATGCTTTTGATCTTCGAGTCACGCGTCGGGACTCGGTTATGTCATCTGGTAGCTCGCCACGGAGTATGTAAGCCAGAAAAGGTTGAGTCCAGTTGGCTCAATGAGAAATACCTCGACTGGGGGGTCCTCTGTGCTAGGCACTTTGCTTTTGGTGGCGTAGTCGACGGAGGAGGCTCTCGTTTCTCCTTGATAGATCTGTGTTCGATGCGCTCGAGGAAGACACCAGGTGGAATTTGTGCGCCAGTTGAGCCAAGATTGGCTAGCATGTCTGCTTCTTCGTTACTTTCCCTTCCTATGTGCCTCAACTCACAGCCCTCGAAGCTGCCCTCCAGTGTGTTGTACAGGTCGCGATAAGCGATCATGTTGTCCGCGATTGCGTCGCAGGCCTTCATTGTTTGCTGCACCACGAGATTGGAGTCGCCGTAGATCATCAATCGAGTGCACCCAAGTGCTTTTGCCATCCGCATGCCATGGATCAGGCCTCGTATTCAGCCTCGTTATTGGAGGGTAGTTTGAATCCCATCTGCAAAACATAACGTAGCTTGTCCCCTTTTGGTGATATGAGGATGACGCCTGCGCCTGCGCCTTCGTGTTTCTTGGACCCATCGAAGTACATGGTCCAGGAATTGGACACGTCTGGTGCTCCAGGTAATTGGGCCTCTATCCACTCGGTTGTGAAGTCGGGTAGGACTTGTGCTTTGATAGCCTTCGGGTGCTCGTACTTGATGTCTCTTGGAGCCAGCTCGATGAGCCATTTTGCGACTCGACCCGTTGCATTGGGGTTTGTGAGGATATCACCGATTGCTGAGTTACTTACCACGGTGATCGGGTGCTCGGTGAAGTAGTGTGTCAACTTCCTTGAGGACATGAATACAGCGTATGCCAGCTTTTGATAGTGCGGGTACCGCTGTTTTGATATGGAGAGAACCTCGCTCAGGTAGTAGACTGGACGTTGTATGCTTTGGATGTGCCCCTCCTCCATGCGTTCGACTACCAGTACGGTGCTCACCACCCTGTTTGTAGCCGAGACATACAGGTAGAGTGGTTCCCGTTCCTTAGGTGCGACGAGGATCGGAGGGCTTGTGAGGATCCGCTTGAGATCTGTGAAGGCTGCTTCAGCTTCTGGCGTCCACTCGAACTTGTCCGCCTTCTTCATCAGTCGATAGAATGGTAAAGCCTTTTCACCCAGTTTGCTGATGAATCGACTGAGCGCTGCTACTCGTCCTGCTAGTTTCTGCACATCATGAAGCTTTGAAGGCCTTTGCATTGTGAGGATGGCCTGTATTTTCTCCGGGTCTGCTTCGATTCCACGGGCAGAGACTAGGTACCCTAGGAGCTGCCCGGCTGGAACGCCGAACGTGCACTTCTTAGGATTGAGCTTGATATGGAAGCGTTTGAGGTTTGCGAACGTCTCCCTCAAATCGTCGAGTAGTGTGTGTTCTTCCCTTGTGGTAATGACAATGTCATCCACGTAGACCTGGACGTTGCGTCCGATTTGCTTTTTGAGGCAGTCCTGCATCATGCGCTGGTATGTTGCACCCGCGTTTTTGAGCCCAAAGGGCATAGTTGTGTAGCAGTAGACCCCGAGTGGGGTTATGAACGCCGTTTTTTCTTCGTCTTCTTGCTTCATCCTTATCTGGTGATAACCTGAGTAAGCATCCAGAAAGGAGAGTCGTGCGCATCCGGCGGTGGAGTCGACGATCTGGTCGATTCGGGGTAGCGGGAAGTGATCCTTTGGACAGCACTTGTTCAGCGCTGTGAAGTCCACGCACATCCGAAGGATGTCTGTATGCTTCTTCTCTACGAGTACGGGGTTGGCCACCCATTGTGATTTCTTGATTTCCCTAATGAATCCTGCTGCGAGTAACCGGTCGACTTCAGATTCGACTGCGGTTCGCTTTGGGCCGGAGATTCGACGCATCGTTTGCTTGACTGGCTTTGCATCTGGAAACAATTGGAGAGAGTGCTCGGCGAATTCCCTGGGAATACCTGGCATGTCGGCTGGACACCACGCAAATATTTCCCAGTTCTCACGGAGGAATTCGACGAGCGCGCCTTCCTATGCGATAGGCAGGCTCGAAGATACGTTGACTGTCTTGGACGGATCGGTCGGGTGCACCTGATGCGACCTTGTGTCATTTGTAGCATTGAAGGATCTGTCGACTGCCAACTTCTTATGCTCCGGAAGGAGTGTGCGGTCGTTGGAAATCGCCAGTCGGCGAGTGATTCTTCCACCCCGAACATCTCGGAGATTTTGCTGAACTCGCGGTCGCAAGCATCGGACCTTTGAAAGTTTCCACGGACAGTAATGACTCCCTTTGGTCCTGGCATCTTCAGCGTGAGGTACGCGTAGTGTGGCACCGCCATGAATCGAGCAAACGTCGGGCGACCAAGAATAGCATGGTATTGTGATTTCCAGTCGACGACCTCGAACTCAATCGACTCTGTCCTGAAGTGGCTTTTGTCCCCGAACGTAACGTCGAGTTGTATGGTGCCTTCTGGGCTAATTGCTTTGCCAGGAACAATACCGTGGAAGGTATTTGAAGATTTTGGGAGGTTTTCGACTGACCTGTTCATTTTGCGGAGCGTGTCCGCGAAGATGATGTTTATGCCGCTGCCTCCATCCATGAAGACCTTGGTCATGGCGTAGCCTCCTATTTGCGCGTCGAGTACCAGAGCCGCGTGCCCTGGTCGAACTACAGCTGGGGGATGATCCTCTCGACTGAAGCTTATGATGGTTTCCGATCCCTTCAGAAATCTGGCACGGCAGGAGGTGCCATGACAGCCATGTTCACTGTCGAGTGATTAGCTTTTGCTGCCTGTTGGAGGGGCGACCCTTTTGTATCATGTACATCTGCCCGTGGGGCTGTGGATATTGATCATCTTCCGCCCGTAGTACGGGTTGTATGGCACCTGCGAGGTTTGCGCCTGGAGCAGGCTGTGGTGGTGGTTGCGGTGGCGGCTGTGGCGCCATGAGAGCTCACACAGAGGCTCGAAGTTTCTGATGAAGTCTCTGCAGAAATCGTCCCACGAGTCGTATGATGATGGAGGGAGCGACTTGAGCCAGTCGCGGGCAGTTCCTTCGAGCATAAGTCGTATGAACTGCATCGCCGTGGTGTTCGTGCCACGCTGGCATGCCACGGCGAGTCTGTAATCTTCTAACCACCCAGAAGGTTCTTGGCGACCGTTGTACTTGGGTTGTTCGCCTGTCAACTTGAACCGTTTGGGCATCCGCGTCTCACGGATGCGTCGAGTGAAGCACAATGCTCCGCATGGCTCTGGTTCACGATCAGAGTATGAATCGCTGCTATAGGATCTTCGAGATCTGCTTCTGCTGGACCTGTGCCGACGCGTGCTTCTCCTTCCTTCATCCGAGTGATGACTGCGACCACTGCGATGATGTGCTACATGTCGTGAGTCGACTATGTCGCGATAGCAATTCCTTGCTGGAGTTTTATCTTCTGGCTGTATAGCCTGTGCCGCTAGAGCTAGCGATTTGAGTTGTTGGCGATGCAAGGCTGCGTTAGTGTCATTCGCCGGAGGTTGCATTGCCTTGAGGTAAGCACCTACGAAGAATAATGCACCCGCAGCAGTTTTGGGCACTGGGATTCCATTAGCGTCCTCTGTCATGAACGACAGGTTACGGGTGATTGCTACCCTTTCATGTTCTGGAAGGCTTGCCAACCGCGACCTGGGTCGTGGGGTTGGTTGCATTGTGGACCCGAGGGATTGCTCCCTTCTTCGGGCACTCGAGAGGCTGGCTTGCCTTTTGCGCTCCTCGAGCGTCGCTCGGTAGTTTTGCAGTCGAATTGACTCCTGCCAGTTGAAGTACTGGAAGGTCAACATCTCCTCTGGGGTGGAATTTGGTGGCATCATTGTGCACTCCTTTATGACTTTATCTTCTTTTGCTGCCATCTCCTTCGTGATTGTCAAGGTTGTGACCCCATCCGGCATGGTTACCGTGCATGGGAATTGTGCAGGCCTGCGAGCAGCTGCGTCTGCGGATGATTCTGCGGTGAAGGCCACGTAGACCTGATGGGGCGTGACCCGAGGACAGGTGTATGTGCTGTCGATTCCAGTCATGGACTCGACGTCGCTGTCGAGGCTCATGTCAGAGCCAGTATGTTCATCGAGTAGATCTTCGAGGCGAACTTCGTTGTCAGCGTGTTCATCGCCTATGCTCATCTCGGTGTTGGCGAGGCCATTATGGATGTCTGAGCCGAGGTTGGTGTTGGTGAAGATCTCCGAGTCGACGTTGCTGTCGTTATGAACCGCGGGCTCGTAGAAGTCGTCGAGGGAGATCCCGCAGTCGAAACTTTCGTCGAGTGGTAGGTTGAAGTCGACGTTGCTTGTGCGGTATGCTGATTCTGCGTCCTCGCCTTGGAGTTCCGTCATCATGAACCTGTCGAGCTCGCCGGTCGACATGGTTGTTGCGGGCGAGCAGGCTTCAGGAATCGACGACGGGGCAAGCGCAGTCGACGGAGCCTCAAGTGCGCCCAGCACCGGTTGTTGCAGATCAGTCGAGTCCTGCGTGCCAAGATTGTTTACGAAAAAATTGAATACTCCAACAGTTAAGCTCAAACCTAATTCAAGGCCAGAAAACGCCTCCTGAAGCTCTGGCGAGTGCGGATTGAAATTCGTTGGAAGAGCGGATGCGCTTTTTGCGGGTGAAGCGGGCAGGCCGCCGCCTTTCGAGTAGATCGGCGAGTCGCCGTGTGTCGCCTGGATCGGCGAGTTGCTGTTTGCTGACATGGCCGACGAGTTGCCGTTTGCAGATGAGATCGGTGAGTTGCCATTTGCTGGTGTGATCGACGATTTGCCGTTTGCTGTTGGGACCGGCGAAACTTCGAGTCCAGCGCTATTCTTTCCCACAGACGGCGCCACTTGACGAGGGTAGACTCATCAAGACCCATGGTTAAGGTCCCTAGGTTATGAATATGGGGGAGAGAATGTGGTAGAGCTGGAAGTATCGTCGGCTGACAAGCAGGGCAAAGATTTTACCCAGGTTCAGGGCCCTCGTGTGGAGGTAACACCCCTACGTCCTGCCTGTCTGTTATTGCTTTGTGAATATGATGGTTACAAGAGTCCCGGCGAGATGTCGATCTCGCTAGGATTTTGGTGGCTCTGAAAGTACGTGGTCTGGTTCGATGGCCCTCCCAGTCCTTAAATAATAGGCTGGGTCTCGGGTGTTCGTAACCGACTCGATTTACAAGTAAGGAAACTCTAAACCGACTATTGTTTCGCCAAACTTGGAGGATACTCCATCTTCGTGGGCCTCCCTTCATGGGCTTCATGTAGGCTCTGATAGTTGGGCCTAGTCGATACATGCACCAGGTACGCTCATGGTAGGGTACCCGATAGGCATACCCATGTCAGGCGGTAAAGCCCTTAAAAAGAGTCCTTGGCTCTGATACCAATTAAAAGGATAGACATGGTAACCTAGTGGGGGGGGGGAGGATTGAATAGGTTTCTACAAATTTTACTTTTCTTTTCACAAGTTTTAGCCTATGCGGATAAATAAAGCGTGCCTAACAACTAGGTGAAACAACCTATATGATGCAATACAATACTTCAAGCACGAAGGCTATCACAAATATAACAACAATAGTGAAAGAGCTCGGATAGGAATAACCGAGGTGCGCGGAGACGAAGATGTAACCCGTGTTTCTTCTCTTGGGAGAGAAGTACGTCATGTTGGAGAGGTGCGGGATACCACGAAGGACACCCGTATGCCACGAAGGCTCACCTTCTTCTCCTTGAGCCTCTTCCACGAAGAAAGAGCTCAATCCACTATTGGCAGGCCTTGAGGCGGCCTCCGAACCTTTACGAACTTTCCCGGAGCACAATCCACAACCCGGAAGCTTCTGGCGACCCTAGCCGCCTAGGGTTTCCCAGCAAACCCAAGAGTAACAAGTAACTTGATGAACTCAAGGGGGAATCACTTTCGGCTCGGTGGAAGCGTAGATCTAGACCTCCTCTAGGTTTTCCCAAAAGGGATTTGAGTTTGGTTGGAGGACTAGAGAGATCTTGAAGCTTTTGTGGTCAACAACAATGGAGAAAAGAGAGCTTTGCCTTTTTCACGTTTGGAGCTGGTTGACTTACCTCTTGGAGAAGAAGAGCTGGGCTTATATACTAACCACTTAAAATCTGACTGTTACACAGAAAACGGGCAATCCGGTATGGAACCCGGATCACTCCGGAACTGGTACCGGATGCATCCGGAATTCATTCCGGGTCTGCCACCGGGTGATTCCGGGCTTAACCAGAAGCTTCTGACATCGCGCGAAACCATCTGGCGCTAGATCCGGAATATTCCGGGTTCTGTACCGGGTGACCTTTTTCTGCAAAATGATCATAATTCCAAGTGGGCTGTATATCTTTCTCTCTTATTTTTGTGGATGCAAAGGAGGTGTATTGGGATTAGGGTGTATGGCATGAGTTCAAGAGTTCATCCCCAAAGAGAACAACAAAGTACCCCTCTTAATAGTGCGGTGATCCTATCGACTCAAAAGAAGTAAATAGAGAACACAAAACAAACCACCACCACTTGATCATCCAAAAAAGAGGGGCCTCCATCCACCGACCATCATCAACATGAGCGGACTAAAACCTGAGTATAAACTAGTAGGCAAGATTAGTCCTCTCTAACTCTGGAGTCATCTAGATTAGTCCTCTCTAACTCGGGAGTCATCTTAACCAAAATATAATTAGGGACATATGCCCTTTCACTTGGCTCGTCCAGGTTGACGGAGGCGCTCGGGAGGACCCCGAGGAGGTCGTGGCGGTGAGCGTGGCGGGCAGGCACGCGCTCGGAGGATATCCTTCCCCACGGTCCGCCCCGCGGCCTGCAGAAGCAGATCGTCCAGTTTAGGATCCGGCATTTGGCGGCAGCGGAGAGAGTTTGATCCAGAGGCCTTGCTCGGAAGGGGGCTGAGGAAGAGATCAACGTGTTGCTTGGACTGCGGGTTGATTCCCAACTGTTTGACGGGGCAAAATGCAAAATGGACAAAGCGAAACGTGGAGTGGGCGAAGATGGAACGCTCCAAGTTCTTAGATAGTACATATTTTGTCTTTGTGTCTCTCAAAGAGCTGAAATAAATCAACGTTCGCCACTAAACTTGACGAACTCTTGAAGTAAGAAGTGAGACTGCAGTTGTAACTATCCTGGCATATTTCACGTTATTATCTGCACCAGTTATCATATTTTGGATGAAAGGAGAAGCACAACTCACGGTTCCATGTGGTGTGTTAATCCATAACCGGTTTGTGTCCTCCTGAATCCTATCCATTAAGTTAATGTATCAATATTAAAATCTGTACCTCCCTGAACCCCAGAAACCAAGTTCTTCACTGGTAAAAATACGCTACTTACACACATTGCTTGTTGAATTATCAATCTAAATCAATGAGCATTAAAAAATTCAGAATAATGTTGGTTATTTTCTTGAGCGGTTGCTTTATCACTGGGATCCACAATGAAATGATAAGGGCCATAGTATCACCTGCTATGAAAATTATACGAGTCATGGATTTTCTTGTCGGGCGGACAGACAGGAGGCAACTATTAATTGCTGGAAACGCTTGCTTCCTTCCTGACGTAACTACTTTTGAACAAGTGCCTTCATAGTGAGCGAATTAAAGGGTGCCATATCCTTCTCTTGACCTGCCTTTTGCTGGCATTTTTTAGATAAAAGCTACGTTTTTCTATTTCAAACCATGTATGCTCATCATTTGTTTACTTTTTGTGTGGTAAACATTGACCAAAACTCAATATCTTTTGACAATGTTTTAACTTGAAAGAACATATTTGATCTTCAGAGGATCCGTGCTATGTTTTATTGTAGTCTAAGTTTTATAATTGTTGGCAACTGCAGGGAGGCGTTGAGGCTCGATTATCTCATTCTTCTCTTGAGACAATTGACTGTCCCACTGAAGACAATGCCTAAGGTATTGTTATCATAAATCATGATGTGGTATATGATAGACTCCATTTGTCATTATATTCGAGTATACTTAGAACATTACTTTTCAAACTTATCTTGATCATCCGCCGAATTAGTGAAGCATGAAAACAATTTGTTCAAAGCCTCAACTGCTGGACTGGTTCAAGCACATTGTCTTAATTGCATGTCTTGACAGATGTGCTCCACATGAAGAAATAATGCGTTATGAATTTTCTCATTTTCTTTTTAAAACGGAGATTCCTTCGTATTTTAAGGATTTTAGCAAAGAGCTGGTCCATCTGACGCACAAAGGCTTGCAGTCATATGCTTTCTCAATTCAACTATTTCTATCTTATTAGATTTCGTATATCCTTTGTTGGAAAAGTATGGAGAAAATTTGTCCACACTCTGCATGCACTCACACTTTAGGTTAGCAACTTTCTGTTGTTAAACCAACTTTTTGGTTTTCAATGCAGTAATCTCATACGCAGAAAACATTCTCAGCTGGTAATTTTCTATTTGTAAATTCGCGCAGGATGAAGCTGTCCAAAAGGTGGTGGAGTTTATGGACACTTACGGTTTAAGCCAGGAAGATTTTGACACACTTGTTGAATTATCCAAATTTAAGGTTGGTGATTATTCTAAAAGCTGCTTGAAGTTTTCGTCCATATAATGGTATTCATTAACCGTCTCTTCTAGTGGCAATGTTAGTTAATACATAATACAAATTCTGGAGAGTATCTTTTCTGCAACTTTATATGTTGTATTGTGCTAATGATGACTTTTGAATTGATTTTGACACTTGTTTGAGATAGTTGCATAAGCAACTGTTGTATTTATCTTTTGTGGTGTGTGTTTGCATCATATGAACTTATGTAGCATTTTATGAGAACTTCAATGACATATTGAGCTTGTGATGGTGTGGATGTGGAATAAAAAGTGATGGCAATACAGATGCAAACATAAGATACAATAAAGATACCGTGAATCTACTTGGTTGTACCGTGGATGTGTGGTGTCACAGTAATTGGTCATTAGGTCCACAAACTTGTGTAGCACATGTCTCCGGGTTGTATTGTTGATTCAAAAAGCAGATTCATTATTATTTTTGGTGCATTGTAGTTCAGTTCAGAATTCTTATCACTTTCACTCAGTTCAGTGAAAATCAACTTAGTGTAAGCATCCATGCAGGAATGATTTAGTTGAGTAAACTTGTGTGAATATAGTTGGCATTGCCACCATTCCTTCTGATGGTGCTGCGGAATATGTTTTTGTTTTGCAGGGACATCCAAATCCTATGGATGGTATTCAACCAGCTATTAAAAGTGCCTTGACGAAGGCTTAGAAACAAGGAAGTAGTCGTGTTATTCGATCAGCAGATCTAATAAATATTCCAGGCATGAAAAAAACTTTGAAGAAAAGAGTGGCAGCAATCCTGGAGCCATTGGATGAGAGTTTGCCTGAAGAAAATGGAGTAGCATCAGCTGAAGGCGACGAAGAGGAATCTTCAGATGCTGAAAATGATGGTACATGCTTTCTTCTTGGTCAATAATTACAGTCTGTTTCGTCTTCAAATGGGCTTGAATGGAAGGATAAACTGGATGCAGAAATATAATTATTGATGTTTAACGGTTGTACGTATTGAGTAATCTTTTTCGTCTAGGAATAAATCTATGTCTTATACATTTGGTGCCAGTACTGCCATACCATATTCATATACCTTCACTTTTGTTCTTTAATCTATCACAAAAGTACTAGTTGATTCTCAGCACGCTGAGATCAATAGTTTGTTGTGCGTTGTTATTTAACCAGCTGCGTTGTTTGTCTTTCAGATGAATTTGTGCCTGGTGACTCGAAGCCGAAACTGGACCTGCAGAGTGATAAGAAGAAAGGTTACTCGTCATTTTCTGGCTTGTTTGATATTTGTTATCGCGAGAGTTGTCTGGGCACATTTGAAGCCAACTAATTTGTGATATTGATCCTACTCCCAGGAATTCAAGTGCAGCTCGACCTGAAGGCCAATGGTAACGGCACGAGCGCAAAGAAGGCGCCAGCAAAACCAAAAGTTTCAGGGAAGGCAGCTGGAGGCTCAGGTGGGAAGAGGAAGAGGTAACCCACCGCCGACCCTAAGTCGGTGGTGAGTCTGATATGCTGAAGCAGAATGAGGTTGAAAAAAATTCTTGTACATATCCTTGTTGGCAATAGGCAACGGTGTATCTGCTCCAGATGTGTCCATGGTTTGTTACCTCGACCCTGTAGTGTAGCTGTACTTCAGTGTATTGGCATTTAGCCTGCCTGACAGAACTGAGAGAACCGACTTGACTAGTTGATTTGCTGTTTTTGTTCTCATTTCTGCTGACAATGTTGTGTTAAGTATTTGGTCACGAGATATTGATTTTCTACCTTATCTGATGCAGTTTATTTTCAAAAAAAATATCAACTGATTAACCCCCCTGCACTTCAACTTCTAACCTTCCCTCTTCTTGGTTGGAACAACCGTTTAAACTGGTACTGCGTTGCACAGTAGGCCACAGTGAATGTAACAATTGTTGATGAAAAAAGAATGAGATCTTGACGAATGAGAAGAAGGTCTATATGCCTAGAGATGAAAAAAAAGAATCAACTTCCGTTAAGCTTGCTGAATGTGCAAGTGCAACTTCTCAGTTTTCAATTGTACCCCCAGCCCACCAAAGTTTAAACTTCATGTTTAACATTGGTGTATCTTATTTAGTCGGAATATTCTTCAGTGGGAGACGACGTTCCCGTCAATAGCGAGACGCCTGTGCTGATTTCGTCAATCTCAAGACCCGACCGCCGGCTCAGTCTTTCGGAGGTGCTCATAGGGGTAGGGTGTACGCAGTAGCGTAGCCAGGATCGCTCGACGCCCCAGGCCATCTTCGGAACACTGTAGATACAGTACGGTACTGTAGCTATACTCAAGCCTGTGCACAACTCTCACGCCCCAGGCCAAGGCCATGGTAGCCTGGGGCCTGTCTACGCCCCTGGGTGTACGTGCGTGCGTTCATAGGGATGAGTGTGTGTAAGTGTATGTGAACGTCTGCATTGTCCTGTGTTTCAAAAAAAACTGGATGAAGAGATGGTCACTCCCCTATCACGTGCCCTATATTACAGCCACATCCTTACGCTCGTTCGCAGCAAATCGGAACACGTGTAAGGAGTAAATCGAAAAAAGACACCACCACTTTCCGGAAGCATCTCCTCAACGGACCTGTCCACGAGATGCATCCTCCCAGTGCGGCCTCCGCCGCCGGCGAGGACGGGAACGACCGCGTGCTGACCTACGGGACGTAGTGCTCCTCCGCTCCGACCTCGCCATCCTCCGCGGCCGCCACTTCCTCAACGACCGCATCATCGCCTTCTACCTCGCCCACCTCTCCTCCGCCTTCGGGGCCAACGACGACTGCGCGGACCTCCTCCTCCTGCCGCCCTCCATACCCTACCTCCTCTCCAACCTCCCGGACCCGGGGTCCGTCGCCATGGTGGCCGAGCCGCTCCGCCTCGCCTCCCGACGCCTCGCGCTCCTCCCCGTCAACGACAACCCCGACGTCTCGCTCGCCGAAGGCGGCTCCCACTGGACCCTCCTCGTCCTCGACGCCGCCACCGCCGGCGCCTCCCGCCCGCGCTTCGTCCACCACGACAGCCTCGGCGTCGTCAACGTCCCCGCCGCGCGCTGCCTCGCCGCCGCGCTCCGCCCACTGCTCCCCGACGCCGACAACGGGGTGCCGCTCGTCGAGGGCCCCACCCCGATGCAGGTCAACGGCCACGACTGCGGCGTCTACGTCCTTGCGGTGGCCAGAGCGATCTGCAACTGGTGGTATGACCATCGAGGGCAGCAGCAGCAGGAGGGTGGAACAGATTGGTTCGATACGGTGAGGAAGGAGGTGGACGCCCAGAGCGTCAAGGCAATGAGGGCCGAGATGCTGCACCTAATCGCTCACCTCATCCAAGAGAAGGAGGAGGAGGAGAAGAAGAAGAAGGCCAGTGAGGTCGGCAAGGAAGACTGATGTTCCAAGTCTGTGTTACGAGCGATTGAGTTGCAGTGTGCTTGGGAGGAGTAGCAGCTTAGAACAGAGTATACGTGCAAGTGTAAGTAGAGTTTTGCAAAGTTCTACGGTGAAGTGTTAATTCTTTAGTATGGTTAATGCAATTTTACTGTGCTTTATGTTTCCATGGCGCTGAACTTTGGTGTATGGATGTATCACAACTGTTGGAGTTCATGTGCTTTTGCTTTTTGATCATTTCAGTAGTTCTGTATATCTCAGTACTATATAAGATGTTCTCATGTTCTTTGCTCTTTGATGCTAATTGATCACTTGCGCAGTGCCTCTACTGAAGACAAGGGTTTAGACTTTAGACTCTCGACTGTTAGCTGTTGAAGAGTTTCTGTTAATGCTACTTCTAGAATTTTGGTGCTACTTATATCGTTGCTGCAAATGTTGCAACGAGGAGCACATGTGAGTTCCAAACTGCAGCAATGTCTAGTTCATAATCCATAATCTTCAAGACAAGACTGGAAACAGAACTCACTGCTAGGAAATCCAGTGTGGAACCAAGATAGAACTCAAAGCTACGACACTTGGAGTTGTATTTTGTTCTTCAGCTGTTCTGCGTGTTTCCTCTGTTGGTTTGCTTTTATCACGGATGTCCTGATTGTTTCCATGTTTTAAAGACCCGGCTATAGCTCCACTATAGCGGTTTGAGCAGGTTGCCGCGGAATTCATGTACAATTGCCTGCTATAGCTGTTTTGGAGGGCTGCTGCTATTTGCCATGGCGCGCTATTTACAACTTTTTTTTGTTCCATCTTCTATTCTTGCTCATCCCTTGTGCGCTGCAAAAATTCTCAGGAGATGCATATATTTTCTTTCATTTGGAGCATTTTCTGCACCGTAAATTTCTGATCCATTTTATTCATCTTCTAAGAAACATGTTTCTTTTTACTTGTATACTGTGACCTGTTTGTTGACCTTTCAGTATCCCTAAAATCTAGTTAGCTTGTTAGTTTTGATTGTTGAGGTGAAGTGAAGATAAAGAAAACTGATATTGCATTCCATCAATTCGCGCTGTTTGATTGGAGTTGGAAAAATGAGATCGGTTGCTGTAAAATGTTTGCTCTAGTATCCAGTGTTATATGCAATATTTTGCTACCTTAAATACAGTGGGCTGCTGTGAGATGCAGTTTCCTTAATAGGTAATAATATGATGCTCCAGATCTATGCAATTTTGCAAAGTGAAATAGGCAGACACTGAGGACTGAGGGTAGCCATCTGGCATCTACCTACCCCTCAGGAGGCCAAACCTAACAGTCATGCATGCACACCCCAGCTATCTTCGGTCTCTCCTCTTCTTGTCAACTCTTCAGCTTAACTTCCTTCTTGCCTTCCATTGCATCTACCAGTCTACTGCTGTGACGGAGCACAGAGCACAAGGTTTTAGGTACGTGAACCTTATATTTTCATTATTTTTCTTCTTTGCTCCAAGTTGTTCATACATGCATAACGGGAAAAGTAAGTAGCACTTCGAAGTTGTGTTTGTTACATTAGCATGTTCTCCATATTTTGTTGCTTGATCCTGATTAATCCTCAAGTTTTAGTTGAAGATTGGTTAATTTTACAAATTTAGTTCAAGCATGTTACCGATCTAGTAAAGTTTGATCTTTCACTAAGGGTTTCTTTTCTCTTTTGTCATCTTGATAGTTTTCATCACATACCTGTAGTTTCTAGCAAAAGGGCAAAAGAGCACCCATCTGTGTGAGTCGTTGTGCCCATAAGTTAACTCAATTCAAGCCTCTTTTGTTAACTCGGTCGGTGTCTTGCTATTTTATTTGCACTTTTCAGCACAGAATTTTCTGTTACTAGCTGAAATATACGACGATGAACTACTTTTCACATAATCTACCTTCATTTTATACTACCTTTGTTTTCCTTACACCCAAGCTCCACTTCATATTATGATTGATTAGATTGAATAGTAAATGAATGTCCTCTACTCTTTTGTCAGTGGAAGATGCAAAGTCCAGAAAAGATAACTGTTGTGAAGCCTGTGCCCTCCAGGCCTTTCTCCAGCTTCAGTTCCTTCCCGAAGCTCTTGAAAGACTGCACTACCACTGCTTCCACGCAGATCACCTGTCCAGAGGAGATGCTACAATTAGGAGGCCAAAGGTGACGCGCTTCACGCCGCCACCGAGTGATCTATCGACGAGGATTGCTGTTACCATGGTCAGTTCTTCGCTGAAATTCAGTTTACCTTTCACTGAATTTGGAAAGGAACTTTGTGTTTATCTGATAGTCAATGTTTGCTACTCCCCAAAAATGATACTTCGAATCTGAGTACCCATCTGTCATCTATTGGATGATTTGATATTTTTTTTCGAGAAATCTTTATTTGATAAATATCCAGGGTTTATATGGTCTTCTTATAACAATGTGCAAACCTTCAGTTACAGGATGGTGGCTTGGATGCCACACATGAACAGATGGTCATCGATACAGAACGGGCAGTCTCCTGTGACCATATGACAGTGTTCCACAATATCAACAAGCCAATTCACGGTCTGAAGAACCGCCTGTCCTTTGATGGCTACAACTGGAGAAAGTATGGGCAGAAGCAAGTGAAAGGGAGTGAGTTCCCACGGAGCTACTACAAGTGCACTTACCCAACCTGCCCTGCCAAGAGAAAGGTGGAGACAACACTAGATGGCCAAATTTCTGAAATTGTGTACAACGGTGAGCACAACCATCCCAAGACCCATCCTCCAGAGAAGCTGGTTTCATTGACAGGTACAGAGTTTGTGGTCATCGAAGCCCATGATAGCAATGGTGCTGGAGCAGAAAGCCAGTTAGGAGTGTGCAGCTATGATTGCTCCAATGTTGATGTGCCACTCAAAAGCAGCTGCGACTGCTTTGATGGATTTGGAAACACTAGTCAGGTCTGTGACTGGAAGAGAAGGTATGTTAGTGTTGTTTAATATTGGGATTCAAAACTTCATTACTTTGCGGAATATGTTCAGGTTGTGGATTAGAATGGCAAATAGGAGACTTCATTTTTGTTCTCTAACACACATCTAAACGTGTGTCGTTTGTATTAGGAGAAGGCACCGAGATGCCACAAGTCGTACAGCCAAAACACTGTAAAACCCAAAATCTAAGACTAAGAACCGAAAATAGGAGAAGCCATAGATGAAACGAAAAAGAATAGAACATCAAAAAGTAACTGTACAACTGCCGTACGATGAACTTAAGTTATGTTATTATGGTATTCTGTTAAGAATAAGGGAGATACTCTGTTGTTGCCAATTTGTTATCCCATAATGATAAATATCAGGAAAAATATATGAAGTATAACAGCATTGTGATATCCTTGCAGTGCTGACCTGACTCAGTTTTTTGGAAAACAGGAAGTAAATCGTAGGTGTCCTTGGTCCGCTGAGCTGACTGTAATAAACAACGTACTGTGCCTACATGTCTTTTCATGGTGTTTCCATCTTGGAGTGGAATGCTCTAATGGCTTAACTCTTTTTTTCTTTTCGAACACGCATCAAAAGTGTGTCATTGTGTATTAGAAAAAGAACGCCAAGAAGACGCAAAATACAAACCACCAACGGTGCCTGCGTCAAAGTAAAACACAAAAAATAACAGCAAAGGCAAAGTTAAAACCTAAAGCAGAAGCTAAACACTAGGCTACTCTAGGTCAGCTACCTAAAAGGAGTCTGAATGCCTGCCATATTTTGTGCTGATGTAAGTTACATCTGTTTGATCCAATAAATCCAGTGCTCCACTGATTGAAATTTCCGTTTTCAGCAGAAGGGAGAAGCAATCGAGTGTAGCAAATGGCCTGATAGCTTCTGCTGAGGCTGCACTCCAATCCCCAACAGAACACGAGCCATCTGGGGATGCCGCGTTCCGTTGGCGCAAGTATGGTCAGAAGGCTGTTAATGGTAACTCATTTCCAAGGTAATACTTCCACAAGTTGAGAGCATAGTTGTCACATCCGTGAATACATACCCATTTTGATTGTTTTGAGAGAAGATTATTCAAGTACCAATAGTAGTATGCAGCGTTTTTGTTTAAATCAAACACAAGTAGTATGAATTATAGGGCTATGCACCTCTACCTGGAGTGTCGTTTACACGTGGTTGCTGAACGTGCAGGAGCTACTACAGATGCAGCACAGCAAGATGCAAGGCGCGCAAGTTCGTGGAGCGTTCATCAGACAATTCGCTGCTGACCACATACGAGGGTAGGCACAATCACGGGCAACTTCAGTGAAGATGAAACGATGCTACTGTGACAACTCGTGCAAGAAGTATAGCACAATACTCCTAGTGTGTTTGTGATGATGCTAAAGTATTCAGAACGGAAGAATACAATGTCTATATTTTATAATAATGTTACTGAATGGCGGATCTATCTCCGAGACTAATGTATTCTGATGCTTATGCTTGAGCAGCACCATGTGCAAGTCTAGTTATCATCGTAAACTCAGCACCAATATACTAGCCACAATCTGCCTCTTGTACAATTAGGTACATTCAAGACAAAAGCAACTTGTTGGCGTAAATCAAATCAATTTGAAATCATACGCACACGAAAGGTTACGATGAATAGGTCTAGCACACTATAAAATCATAATTAGCTGGATTACAACACACACGCACTCAGAGTCCAATACCAACTAGAAGGGGATACAGAAATCCCAGGGGATACCAAGCAAGCCAACAGCGCACTGGAGTGAGTCCACCTTACAGATGCTACTCGGCGCCGTTGCCTGGATGCCTGCAAGGATATAAGCTATCATCACAAAGCCATGGAAAAGAGGGGAAATGCACAAAGCAATCGACTCTGACAACATTCCTACCTCCAAGATGTTGTCAGGTTTCGGGCTTTCCGGTCTAACTGGATGTTCTCTAGAGCGCTGGTTGTACGCAATACTTCTTCTGAGATATCATCGTCATAGCCCCAGTTGTAATCCTCTTTCCTTGTACTGGATGCGGAAGAGCCACCTCTTCGGTCTGAATGTCCAAAGCATTTGTGTTAGAGGAAAGCAACAACATGGGTATGAGAAAAAAAATGAATAAATTGCATGTTAGGTACCTGATGTCTGCGACGATGGCATTTGCCTGACAAGTTAAAAAGACAAAAAGAATAAATTGCATGTTAGGTACCTGAGTGTTACCAACATTTAGAGGAAACAAAAAGACAAACAGCTGCAACATCATTAGAATGACAGAATATCAGTGTTACCCACCTTGTCATAGGAGGCAGACCTCCTACTGAAGATGAAGACGGTGGCCTCCTCATGTTCCGATGGTCAGTGTTCAATGTTGAATCAGACTCAGAATTGACTATTCTCCTCCCAGCCATCCTTGTTTGAGACAAATTCTACACAACAGAACAATTACGAGTAAACCAAGTATGCATCTATGGCAGATAAAGCTATTTATGAAGTTTGTTTGGAGAATAAACATATATGTTATTAATAAACTAGTCCAAGTAACTTGTAACTTCTACTTCTCAAAATTTAAAAGAATAGCATCTAACTTGTTTGCACAGTTAATCCTCACATTACGATTAGACAAGCATTTTTTTCACAGGTAGTTAGTTCACATGCAAATAATAATCAAGAAATGTGCCGTTTGTCAACATTATACAGGCCCACTTTGATGACCGTCTTTCTGTGTAAGAAAGAGATTAACCTCATATTTGAGATATCCTTCAAGAACATCTAAAAGCATGGGACCACTCTCAGCACTCCTGCTCCCTTCAGGTCCGTTCTTGTTAGAAAAATCCTTTAGCTCATTCTTCCAAAAGTCCTTTGGCTGATTTACAAGTACAGGACACACATTAGTGCATGCTGATATTTGAGAAACACAGCTAAGATATATTGAATATAAGAATGGTTACCAGATTACATTCCGGCAAATAAACTTTCATGGTGTGACTTAGCTGGGCCCACTCCAAGTATTCACCTATAAGCGCTGTTAATAACCTACCTGCAAGCAACATAAACTCTAGGATGTGAATCACCCTCCTACATAGTTTATAAACTTTTGCAGAATAAAGAGACCTTAAGCATCAAAGACATACGTGATGAGACTGGAAGCGACATAGACAAAGTCAATAATTTGCATTTTACAAATGCTTCACTGAAGTGTTGAACTAATATTAGTGCAGAAGCATGAAAGCTAAAAGGCCCACAACAAGGGAGTAAAGAGGATAGATATTTCAGGAGCGCAGAAGCACATAAAATAGGGTGTGCAAACAACCTTAATTAATTTGAGCTCCATTATTGGTAGCTACAAAAAGTTAATAAGCTAAAATCTGCAAACATTTGTAGCAGAGAATATTATCATGCAATACAATGCTGATATATTATACATCTAGAATCAAGAACATCAGGATAAAAATCCTAGAGTTACTGAATATATCAGACAAGATCTTAGCAACAGATACAGTCTATTGATCCAATAACCAGACACCGTTATTGAGAGCACAAACCTGAGGATGAAGCATGCAGCTGCTTAGCACGGTCATTGCAGCTACCAAGCAAAGCAGGATTCCCACCATCTTCATTCTCTTCTGCCACACGATCCTCATCTTCTATGGCCTCAAACACACTTGCTCTCAGTTCAGCCTGGTCATGCAAGACACAAGATGCAAAAGTATGATGCCTTGTGCCGGAATGAGCCTTTCCAGGTAAATCTAGTAATAACTAATGGAAGTATGTGGAATATGATGCCTTGTGCTAGAATGAGTCTTTCCATGTAAATCTAATAGCTATTGGAAATATGGGGATTCTGTCGAACATAACCTAGGTTAATAGATAAGGGACATATGTGGATTTTGTCGAACATGACCTAGGTTTAACAGATACGGAAACAACATATGTGGATTTTGTCAAACATAACCTAGGTTTAACAGATAAGGAAACAACATTTATGGATTTTGTCGAACATAACCTAGGTCATATACGGAAACAACAGCAAATCTTCGGTTCTTTACCTAACAACTAATGGTTAAAAAAGGCGTGCCTAGGCGTGCGCTCAAGCGCACCAAGGTGCTAGGCAACAACAAAACACTTAGTGATTAATCATGCTCCGTGTGCGCTTAAGAGACATAGGCTCCAGGCAGAGGCTAAACTAGGAATTGACGCCCAGCGCTTTCTTGAACCTTGATTACTTATACATGTAATTGTTGCGTAAATTTAACTGAACTACACAACCAAATGTTATGTTTTGCAGAATAACGAACGTTGTGAACATAAAATGGAGAACCCGTTGATGCGTAATGCTTATAGTGGAAACAAAGATGTGATAGGATCGTGGCACTGAGATCGTCTAGTGATGCAGGCACCCAATGCAGACACCCCACAAGAATACATTTTCTTCAAGATCGTCTAGTGCGATTACTGTTCTGTTTCCTAGTAACCTGTACAATAAATGAAGCATCTGTCTTTTTCACGCAGGCATTTCAGTTCCAATGGGGGGTGGGGGTCGGGGAGATGTGAGATTTGGTGCAGGGGGTCGGTGGAAACCACGAAATGTCGAGATCCTGGAAGGACGTGGGAGGGGAGGAGAGGCAGATCTGTCCCTAGCCCTAGCCCTAGCCCTAGTGGATCGGGAGTAAGAAGGGGATGGGAAGTCACTGACCCTAATCTTGGCGAGGACGCCCTTCTTCTCGAGGGTGCGGGTGACGAGCGTCTTGAGCTCCATCATCTCCCGCGCGTAGTCGTCCATGGCTCTCCTCTCTTTTCTCGAAGCGGCCTCTCTCCTTTTCTGTGTGTGTGCGCTTGGGGCCGAGGCGGAGCAGCCGTGAGAGAGAGGGGTGAACGAGATGTGCAGAAAACGAAGAAGAGCAAGGGGAAGTTCTCGTCTAGTAGTTTAATTTAACATAGAACCCCGGCGGTGAATTTATGACAAGTGGGCCATCGAGATGGGACGGCTGTTTTGCAATGCGGCCCTCCGAAGATTTTAAACATGTGAACCGTGTGTCATTAGGGCAACTACAACGGGACGACACATTTCGTCCGCCTGTAGGGCCAAAAATTACTGTCCAACATGGCGACGTAAATGGACATCGGTATGTTTCGCGGTCGGCTTTGACCCATTTTCAACCCAAATTTGAGCAGCCTTTGCGTCCGCGTGGACACGCGGTGGTCGTCGAGACTGTCCTCCCCTGACATGCCCGCTAGCAGCACACCATCCCCACTCGTCATTTCCTCTCTCAATCCAATCCGCCAGTAGTAATAGGAGCCTTGCTGCTCCTATTACTCCTCCCTACTTAGTTGCCGAATGGGAGACAGCACGATCTCGGTGTAGAGTACATCTCTTTTTTCTCCGGTGCGGGGTGTTAGCGGTGGCGCTCTGTTCACCCCAACTAGTTTCGTCCGAGGCAGCATTTGACGCATCTTTGTGTAGAGGTTGTTTCAAGGACCCGATTGGATACTTAGGTCTAGTGTTAAGGTCCTCCTTACATGTTTTATGGACATATTTGTTTTTTTAGTTTTCTTCGGCCGGTCTTTTGTACCTCCACCGATTTGAAGTAATTGAGAACTCTTTGGGGTCTTGAAAAGACGCAACTTATATTAAAAAGTATTCTCTAATCTGGTGTGTAGCAGATTAACTAATCCTACGTACTATTTTTTTTAATAAAGGGGCGGGTCTAGAAGGACTCGGAAGTTGCACTATCTCAGGCGGTGGTACATTTTACATAAAGGTCTCAAAATTAAACTAGGGCCTGCACACAGAATACGTTGAGAGAAATACTAAAAAAGCAATCGAGTCCCTTCATTGCACGCTGCCAAAACGTGTGTCACAGCCAAGCCGACGTCGCCACCGTGGATGCACCACTTGGGGTGGCATCGTTCTAGAATGATCGGTCAAAGGACCGGTAATACCTCCGCATTGGCATAAAGCCGGGAGGTGAAAAATCTTGCACAAGTCTTAGGAGGGCCGCTAAAAGATCGGTATGGCCGACTAGAGGTGGGGGTGAATAGGCGACTAACAATTTTAGTTTTTCTTTTTAATTAAGGCTTAAAAAGATATCACAAGGTTGACTAGATGTGCAACGAGATGAATACAACCTAGGTGATGTAAGCAAGAATAATGCGCAACTTAGGAGGGCCGCTGAAAGATCGGTATGACACGAGGAGATGTTTCCTATAGTTCCTTCCCAAGAGAAGTACGTCTACGTTGGAGGGGTGTGGAGCCACCAAGGCACTCCAATGGCACGGATGTGCTCACCCCATTCTCCGTGAGCTTCTCTCGTGAGGGATTGGCTTGTTCCACTATGAGGTCATCTTGAAGGTATTGACCAAACCTTTACAACAAGGTTGGGGGCTCTCCACAATTGTATTGGAGACTCCCAACAACGCCCTGAAGCTTCTCACACAAAGATGAAGCTCCAAGACCTAATCTCAAATCTAGGATTCCAAGAAACCCAATAGATAACAAGTTCCACAAGGGTAAGGGTATGAGGGGGGAATCAATTTCCGGCTCGGTGAAAGGGTAGATCTAGCTCTTCTCCACCAAATCCTTGAAGGGCATAAGGTTTGGGTGGGTGAGGAGCGAGATCGGGGCAGTTAAAACTTTGGAGTAATGGAGGAGAGAGAAACTGGGACGAGCAACCAGCTCAAGGTAGGTGGAGGGGTATTTATAGGTCCCCCAAAATCTGACCATTGCTGTTGTCGGAAGGCTAGAACTTCCGGGGTGCATGGTCGGAACTTTCGGCCCCCGAAAACTTCCGGTCAAAGTTTCGGCCAAACTTCCGGCCCATAGTCAGTGCCGAAATTGCTAAGGGACTTAGCTGATTTTCCGAGGCTCGGAAACTTCCGGGCGCAAGGGTGGAACTTCTTGGGTTTGACACACCGGAACTTCAGGCTTTAAGCACCGGAACTTCCAGACCCTTCCAAGCAAACAACAATGATAACATTTTCAGGAGTTTCTCTCCTCCAAAACCTGGGATGGGTATGTATATGTGGGGGTTGTGACTGCGCAAGGATTGATTTTCCCACCCCCTCGAAAAGGAACGGCTAACTTATTTACAACAAGAGTAATTCACTACTGGAATCCACGGCGCTGTCGGGTATCAAAGGCTTTGCCGAGTGCCAAAACACGGGCCACTCGGCAAAGCAGCTATATGCCGTGTAGACACCAAAAACACTCGGCAAACACAGAACCACTCGGCAAACTCATACTTTGCTGAGTCTAGTCCAAAAAAGTACTCGGCAAAAATCTCACGGTCGACAAAGAATGCAAAAAACACTCAGCAAACAACCTCACTCGGTAGACTCGTGGGACCACGTTTATTCTGACAGCCCAGCCGACGACGCCGTGACGGACACCCACCTTTGCCGAGTGCCGACACTCCACAGAGTCCAAAAAATGACTTTCCGTTTTCTAAGTGCCAAAAATGACTTTTTTTGTGAAGCAAGTACAAAAAGTATGATGCAAAATTGCACCAATCCAATTTTCACACAAAGTAGACCATATTTGATGGACAATCCACAAATATTAGGAATTTTCTCGCTTTCTACCTAATTTTGCTTATTTAAATGACTTTATGCCGATTTTCCGAATGTAATTCAAATTTTAACTACAAGTGTGTGATAGTTTGCTCTGAATTTTTTCCAAAAATCATTTTAAGGTACACAAGTAGTGATTATATCACAGAATCGTCGATAGTTTTACCGCACCACAAAGAATTGGTTCACCTTCCACTATCGGTCCCCTTAGAGGCGCAAACCAGAGCCTTTACAACAAGCTTGGGGCACACATCCAAAACTGAAGTGGAGGCTCCCAAATCACAACAATCTGCTCAAATAACACAAGATGTAAGAACAAATGCCTAGGTTTTCCCAATGGAAACCCTAGGCACAATCTCAAGTGAATGAGGGGGAAATGTAAATCGCTTGGGTGAGAATGTAGATCTTGGTCTTCTCCATCGATCCTCCAAAGATCAGCTAGTTTGAGTGGGAGGATTTGGAGATCTTTGATGTTGGAGCTCAACAACAATGGAGGAGAGAGTGTGTGAATCGCCAACCCTTCTTGGAGAAGAAGCAGTTTTTAAATAGGGGGCCTCGATCTAACCGTTATGTGCAGGAAAAACTGCACAGCGGTACAACCGCTGAGCCAGCGGTACTACCGCCACGTGTATCCGGGCAGTACCCAGTGTAGCACCGTCTCCAGCGGCTGTGGTACCTCGATGAGCTACCGCTGCTGCCAGAGAGCAGTACTACCAGTGGAGCTGCCGGTACTACCACTAGCTCCCTTTGAAGTAATCCGAAGGGCTCCAGCGGTAAAACGTGGCTGCTACCGTCGGGGTACCGGAAGGGATATCCGAGGCTAAAATCTGACTGGCGGTACCTCTGGCGGTAGCTCCAGCGGTAGTACCGCTGCCTGTAAGCAGCGGTATCGTCTGCGGTACTGCCGCCAGTGGTAGTAGCTGGTGTGCTATAGTAGTCCCACTCCAGGAGGAGCGGTACTACCGCTGCACCAGCGGTAGTACCGCTGGTTCAATTTCAAGCCCTCTCCCTCCATATCCGAGCCATGTGTTGGTCTTAGGATTTCTGCATGACTTAGCAACACGATTAGTCCGGTTAGTGTGTTGTCATTAAGCTCCAAAACAGATTTAGAGCAAACATGCTCTTTTAGGGGTAATGAGCCATCATCTGCCCAAGTGCCATCTTGGCGCCGCCTTGCGCAGCTGATTGAAGAACACCCTCATGCTTGGCGGCTGCCTGGTCCAGCAAGTCTGGAATAGCCTCGAAGTCCACAGGATCGCTATCTTTCTTGGACGCGAAGAACTTGGCGGAGAAAATTTTGCCAGCTGCAATGGCCTTGGTGATCAGCTCACCAACATGTAGGATGCGAGCAAGCCGAGGAGAAATGTCTTTGTTATCGCCAAAACCTGCCGGCATTGAAGAGAAAAACAAACATAAGTATCAATGGTGTACCAAGGCACAAAAAAGAAAAAAGGCAGAGAACGAACGTACCAAGGACATTGTCATAAATGGCAGTAAGCTCATCCAGATGAGCGGCCAATTTGTCCTCGACAAGTTTGATGGCGGAGGCTTGAGATTCTTGTTGTTTCTTTGCCGCCTTCTCCGTCTCGGCAAGCTTCTTGCCAAGAACCTCCAGCTCACCAGATAGCCGGCTCACTTCAGAAGCATGAGATAACTCTCGTGCTTCAAGTTCCTCGCCATGCTTTTTCTTCAAATCAATGACCTCTTTCGCCGAGTCAGAAGCTTCATTCTGCAAGGCTTGCAGGTCCTCGGAGGCCTTCAGCACATCCTTGGCATGGTCTAGCAAATCTGCAACAAAACAGAAAGCCAGATAAGCAAAAAATGGCGTTAACAAAAAGGCAGAAGGAAAAAGTCAAACTCTTTTCACCTTCATCTTTCTTGCGCGCCTTCTTTAAGCTCGCAATCCTGGCATCTTTTCTGCCGCCGCCTTCTTCAAAAGGCGGCATTCCTTGTTCTTATCAGTAAGAGCATTATGCAGCTCGCTCTTCGCAGAAAGATGAGACTGCAAACAAAAACAAAAACAAAACAAAAAAGGGGGACATCAATCAGGTAAATATTTCCAAGTCAAAGACCCCTCAGCCGGATAAAACCAATCTTTTCATCCGCCTAAGCGCTCGGGGGCTGCAACTATGGATAAAGCATAAAATTACCTGGAGCTGCTCCTGTCTCCTGGAGAGTATCAAATAGACCGTCCATGTGAGAGTACTAGGACTTGGTGCCACCACGCGATCTTCACGGTCGCCACGATGTCCTTCACTCCCACACTTGGGGAAAGACCTTGGCTAGACGTTGAGTCGCCAACGTCTTCCGCCAAGTAATCCACCAACTCCTTGAAGGCCTTGGATTGGGCAGCATCATTAGCTGGAGCTTCAGCCATCTTTGAAAGAGTAAAATTGGCGGCATCTTCTTCGGCCGCCGCTTTCTGTGTTGCCGCCATTGACGGACCGACTGGGGGCTCAGAAGCCTGAACCAACGAGTCCGCCATCAAGGTGCCCGGGAAAACAATCACCGACACGCTTGACGCAGGCGTTGCCAGTGCAACAGTCGGAGAAGGTTTTGGCGGCTTACTCCTGCCAGCGGCTACTTTAGCCCGCAGCTTGGGCGCTGTAGTTTTTATTCTACAAAGACAAAATAAGCAAGTCAATAAAGGTCGACTTACGACTAAAGACATACTTCTTCAGGGGAATGTTCAAGGCGGTGTTCTCGTCATCCTCGTCAAGCTGGATGACGGCTTTCTTCTTCTGCCCAGCGTTAGCTGTAGACGACGCAGCTACACTGCGCTTCTTGCCTTTGCCGGCACCAAGCTCATAATAGCTAGGAGCCAGATCCTCATCTGCTAAGCTTGAAAGCTGCAGACAAAATATAATAAGTCATGTACAGCAAGCAATACAGAATCCATCAAAAAAGGTTAAAGCTCTGGCTTACCTAGCGAACTGGATTGTCATATGTGTACATGGCAACACCTTCAGTTGGCTTCAAGATAGGACTTAATAAGCCCCTTTAGTCGTAACACCAAGGCGGATTTTCCGAGAGGGAGGCTGCCCACGCGCAGAGCCTCTCCTGTCTCAGTGCTATACTCGCACATCTTGTGTGGGCACTAGCGGAGAGGCTTGATCTGCCTTGACAGCCAGCAGATGACAGTGTTAATCTCGACCTGGACGATACCACCTTCATCCCCTCGGTTCTACCATCGGCTAGATGACCCCCGTCTCCTATCTCAGATGTCGATACGACGACAAATGGCAAGAAAATAGTTGAATTGTCTTATACACGTTTCCATATTGTAGACCCTACTTTCTGACATCCAAGCTGAAGTGAATCACATGCGACAAACTGTCAATCTTGTGTCGAATGAGAGCCAAAAATCGATGGTAACTTTCCTTATCTATAGAAAACTGAGACACTTGATTTCAACATGGAATTGCTATTTCTATGTTACTCATGGTTCAAATTATTGAGTATGGAATCCAGGGATAGAGCGGTAACAACAGAAAAAAGATTCCAGAAAGGATGGAATACAATCAGGGCATGTTTTCATTGTTTCACCCTGTTACCACGTCTCTCTCTCTCTCTCTCTCAGAGGGAAGAAGGGCGTGCCATTCAGAGTGAGCTGAAGCAAATCAATGATATTGAAAACCAAGCAGTAGGTGTGTAGCGATACTTCACAGATCACTGCTTTGCGTTATGGCTTGGAACTTTAGTGTGGAAATTTCTTCTCATAAATCTTACATATGATAAAATGCTCCCTCGGTAGGTCTCAAGGGGATTCTGGATAACCTTCCCAGAGGACATGCATCTGAATTTCGATCAGAGGTCAGTACCCACTCCTTTCAACCATGTACAACTCATCTGTTGACTTATCTTAGTACCTTCATAAACCTGAACTTTGCAAACTATGTGCCTGAATCCGGCCGCTGTAGATTGTGCCCGTCTCTTTTACAAAGACGTGGTCATTTTGTTGATGAAACTGGAAAATTCTGTAATATGAATTCATGCCAATGATTTTCCCCTTCTCCTCTAGATTTCTGGCCTAGCCTCTCAGGTCAAGAAGGACAAAGCGCGTGCACAACTCTGCCCTCACCATGATTGTGAACTACGACGTCCCTATCTAACCTCTATCCGTTTTCCCACGACCGCATCTCCATGAAGACGAAGTGCAAGGCTCCTCCGATCATGATGAGTCAACTGAAGGCTCGACCTTGCCGTGAACACTTTCCTTTGACCTGCATTTACCATTTGGGCCACAGGTGACTCAAACAATACTACTATTTTGCAATAGCTTAAGTTAGAACCTGAATTTGATTTTAGCTTTAAACTATGTGGTTGCTATCCTGGTGGATTTGCATCCTGGGCTTGGGTGTTCATCATTCTACGTATTTCCTAATTCCGTGTTTCCGGGGTGAATTTCTCAGTGTACATGGGCCAGACGGTGGGCATCAGAGCGGCTCTGACCACGCCGCCACAGGGCACGTCACTCTTGGGAATTACAACGTTTTCGGGCATGCGAGCTTTCCACTAAAGATGTACACCCTCCGTTTCAAATTACTTGTCTCAACTTTATCCAAATTTGCATGTATCTAGACATATTTTAGTTTGGAGATACATCCAAATTTAGAAAAAATTGAGACAAGTAATTTGGAACGGAGGGAGTAGGTGCGTCAGAAACCAATCGGAAAATTCCATCGCATGATCAGGTTATACGCAAATGAATCGACCTGTTCCCGCGAAGGCAAACCTTAAAAACATACATAAAGTGATAGCTCGAAACTTAGCCAGGGCCATGAAGAGGATCATTTATAGCAATCCGCGAGCTTAATGCTGATCAATTTTGGTCTCAAAACCAAAAAAGTTTTTATAATAATTTAGAGAAAAACACAAGGACCTTCTAACACATCTAATCCATTCTTCCTTCACTTTGGTATGTAAGTAGGCATTATTTCTTTATCCTTCCAAAATGTTCATGTCTCTTGATGTTTCCTAGACTTTTGTTTCCTCTTTCACCCAGATGGCATTTAGTTCCTAAGAAATGTTTCTTCGACAATCTATTTCAAATGGAGTGAGCTTATTTTGCTCGAAAAAAATAATCTAAAAATATCACTCTTTAGATAACTATGTTTTCTTTTCTTCAAGGCAGCTTCCTCATTTTATATGGCTAGACATATTCAGCCTTAGAAAAGTTAAGAAGGTGGATTTTCATATTGGCTTCACTAAGGGAGCAAAATTAGGCTGGCTCAACCACCATTTAAAAAAAACTTCTAGCACTACTTTGTTGGCTCATGAGTCAATAAGTAAAGGGGTATGATCACTCTCTCCACATGTGGCAAAGCTCTAAGAGAAACTAGTAGGCCTCGGCGCGGCGGCACGTAGCGAGCGTGGGTAGACTCCGTCAATGTATAGAAACAGAAGCCGAGAGGCGACACCACCATCCTTCGATCCAAGCTTGAAAAAGGGTGTGCCAGACAGTCGTCAGATCTAACAGACGGTGTCATTTACGGGGGCGCAGCCCGCAGGCCATAAGTTAACACGCACGCGCAAACAATGTATGGCAGGGAGCGAGTGTACCGTCTACATGTCACAGGACCAAATATGGCCGACACGGCCGCGATTATAGAGAAAATTCGTCAATGTAGATCAGGGCTGGAGCATTGTCCGTTACGAACGTCTGTACTGAGATTGAAATGTATCGTCTACGTACGTCGGGCACTTAAAATAGCCAACGTCATATAAATTCATGATCATAGGCAAATAGAAAAAAAGCAAGTACATATGTTGGAATTGCTACGAAGTAGATAAACTGTTCGCCCACGTAGACCCGCAATGGTCGCAGCACACTGTGGGACGAAAATGGAATGGCCATATAGGATCCACGGAGAAGTTACGACGCAACGCAACTTGTCGCCTTATTCTTCGTCATCGGAGATGACAATCACCTCCGGCGGTACCTTAGCAAGTACCTCATTTTCCTTTTTATTAGCGCCGTCGAGCAACCTAAGTCTCTTCGTTGCGGATTGCTTTTCCGCCCGGCGCCTGAGGCGATCCTACTCTTCCTTTGCGTACTCCACCAAGTGCCTGGCGAACTTTTCCTTATGATCCATGACTCGGACGGCCAGGGAATCCAGCGCGAGTGTAGCGTGGCGTTTGGCGGCCGCACTGTCAGCTGTATCTGACAGCTCACCCTCCTCATCGTCCGATACTGCTGCGGGTGTCTCCTCGGCGTTGGTCTTTCTACGCATCTCTGCTTCCAGCTCGGCGTATCTTGCCGCTGTCATCTTCTTGCAGACTGTAACTTTCTGCCTGGTCATGGTGACGAGCAACTGAGGCTGGTGACAGTGACTTCGGTAATGGAAGGATAGCCTGTAAAACGGCATGTCGATTGGCTTGTAGCGATAGTCCTTTTAAAACAGCGAACTTAAGTCTCCGTCGTTGATTCGTTTCTCAAACCCAATAAATGCAACCGATGTAGGCCGTGCGTTAGTTATCATGTACAGTTTAAACACAATTGGGGAGCCGCGTCGTCTTCACACTGGAGCGTGAAACCCAATGGGACAAAAGCAGCTCAACCGGCCGCTGTAACTTCCAGATACTCGAACAGCCTGGAAAAGTCTGCACTATAAACCCGGTCTTCACGAGAGATGCATCGACAGCCGAACAGGCGGTGTCGTCGGTCCACACGCTCAATTTCCGAGGGCTGCCGACCATAATATGAGTAATCGGCGCGGAAAAACAAATATTCAGCAACCGAGACTACTTCCACTCCATCTATATTTTGCAGTCTACAGGCGGCATAGAGGTCTAGATTACAGGCGACAAGTAACAGGGCACATTGAAGGCTGCTTGCGCACGCGACGTCAAAGCTGTGACGTAACATGACCCGTCTAATTCCAAACGATGTTCATCCAGCGTCATCGCCGTCAACACCACCCGTTCGTTGGATAGAAGAAGCTCTGGCGGCGCAGAATTCAGACCGGGTACGAGCCTGGGTGTAGGAAATATGCCCAAGAGGCAATCATAGAGATGATGATATTTCAGTGTATCCATGATTTATAATAATGTGCCTTGAATAATGTCTTGTATTGATTGACGAGTTGAGGACTTGTTTGTGAAACTCATTACTTGTATGGTTATTCTAAATATGTCCCTAGTCGGAGTTCATGTGAGGACACACTTGAATATTAGACTAGCACATGTATTAGTAGATGACTATGTTTCACGAGTCATAGACATGGAGATGTCAAACTAATAATGTGGACTTATGTTGTGAACATAGAGTTGGGTTGACCCACCTTGAGACAATGAAGCAAATGTTCATAGCTCTCTCTCTACACGATGCGTTTGCTTTGTCCCTAGACCTGAGATTGTCGTATGTACTTGAGATGTGAATTAACTTACTTTGGGGCTATCCAACGCTACACCGTGAAAGGGTAGCCATAAAGGTAGCTTATGGGTTTGTCATGAAACATGCTGCAAGGCATAGTCAGTCAAGATGGGATTTGCCCCTCTCTTCTTGAGAGAGATATTTCTCTGGGCCCCTCGAGTGATTGGATCCAGAAATGCATGGCCGTGCTACATAAGGTTAAGGGTTAACCTAGTATGGGATTCCGAATCACAGAATCGAGAAAGAGAGGTCAGCTGGAGGCTTGACCTAATATCGTGAGGCAAAGGGAATGACATAAACATTGTGATGGTTCGTCCGATATGATCTTTATGTGCGTTTGGGAGTTGGCACATTTTGCTAGAAGCCGCTACCAACTATTGGCCGAGTAGGTGTACTCGTGTCATGTCTAAACGTGCGTGAACCTATAGGGTCACACACTTAAGGCAGTGAAGGCAGAATTCGGATTGGATCCGAGTTGGGCTGGAATAGACTCCAGAATGGGCTTCGGTTGAGGCAGCCCAATATGGGGAGGTCTATATAAGGAGAGGAGGCTGGACGTTTTAGGGTTGCCCATTTCCGCACCACAATCCACCCAGCCACCGTCTCACCACGCCCCTGCCGCCCGCGCGGACCTAGCAGTCCGGCGAGCGGCGCCTCCACGCCGTACGTGTGGATACCGATAGAGGTGCTGCACTTGGAGCACTTGGACGAGCCGCCGAGAGGAGCTGTTCGTCGGAGCTGTTCGTGGGAGCGACTGGATCGGAGAGGATTGTACGTCTACCCTGCCCCGACTCGCTTCACCGACTTCGGCACGGCACAGCGCGTCTAGTGGTAATCCCGTGATCTATAACTGCAGCAGTTCCTTGGATGTCGCGGTAGAAAATTTTGATTTGCGCTAGTGTAGCCTACACGCGACCCTACAGTGGTATCAGAGCCGATGCTGCCTCGTTATAGGTTCGGATCATTTGCATATGTGATATGTAGATGGGGTAAGGCCGATGTGATCGGCAGTCCGTTGTAAATGTCTTGATCTGTGATCTGATTTCCGTGATCGTGTTGCAAGAGGTCGTCGAACGACTTATCCCTACCGGTCGGTTTCCGCCATCGGGGTAGACTGTGACACGTAAATCCAACAGCAGCATGCGAAGATCAATTGGATTGGTCGAATCGGAATTTAGATCATATTCATGGTGCATGAGATGCGCGGGGTGATAGATCGGATCTATCGCCGGTAACAGGTAATCTGCCAAAACGAACAGTTTCCGGTAATACGGCTGTAACTTTTGCAGACGACCTCGGATCGAGAAAAGGTCTGAATAAAAGTTGTAGATTAATTGAAGAGGGTCAATTTAGATTTGGCAAATTCGATTCCTAAAAGCAAGTTTTAGGGGTTGCAAGTTTCGGCGTTAGAACGTCTAACTCGTTTTTGCAGATTTGTGTTTTGTGACCAGTATGGCCCATGTGTATGTGATGCATGTGTGTAATATTTTCATGACCTGCGTGTCGTGAGTATGTCAACACGGCAGGAGCCAAATGTGTTGTCACTTATTGTATTAACGGCCTGCGTGCCGACTTGTGATGATTCCCACACTCCATGTAATTTACATTACTAGCTGTTAGGCGTAATAGCTTGTAGTAGTTCTTGGAGGACTCATCATTCGGAGGGATGGCGCACATGGACCATGGAGATGGAGATCATCATGGTGGACAGGTTCTATGGAGATGGAGATCACCATGAGAAACGGGCCATACTGTGTCACAACTATGTGATTGCTATTCCTGGTTGTTTTACTCCTATGCATGTTAGATTCGTGGAAGTAGAACGATCCCTCACAAATGTTAAGTTAAAATGCCTCCCCAACTAAACCTTGCACCATCCCATGTCTTCTACAATTGATGGTGAGTCTGTTGCCGCAGCACCTCAGTTTTCGTTGGCTAGATGGGTTTGTATCGGTTAGATGGTATTTTCTGTTGCCGCAGTGTGCCATTTGCCGGTAGCTTACGCGCATAAAGGGTTGGTTCACTTATCAAGGTAATCTTAACGGTTAAGCGCCTTGGGGCATAAAGGTTGGCGTTTTGACATAGAGATGTCACCCAACAACAAGAGTCATATGTGATATGATTAGCAAAGTGTTGCTTACCGATCTACCTTGTCTTCTAGCAGTGATGCATACATCACTAGTTGACTTGTTCGTTGCGGATCTTGAATCACTAAGTACCAATAGAGGGATGTTGGTTTTAGTGGGAGTAGACCATGTTAAATTGTTTAATGTCTTTTACTCTGTCATGGATATTTTGTCTTAGTATTTTGCATGTTTTTCTGTTGTAGATCAATGGCACGTAACCAACCCACCCCTTTTGCTTTGCGTTCCATCCTTGAGAAAGAAAAGTTAACTGGAACAAACTATTCGGATTGGATCCGGAATCTGAGAATTGTTCTCAGGGCTGATAAGAAGGAAAGTGTTCTGGATACCCCAATCCCAGATGAACCTCTTGACACCGACACTGCTGCCATTAGGGCTGCCTACAAGAGAGCATGTGATGAGTCTCTTGAGGTTAGCTGCCTTATGCTTGCTTGCATGGAACCCGACCTTCAAAAGCAGTTTGATGGTCAGGAAGCGTACGATATGATCGTTGCGCTTAAGGACATGTTCCAGACCCAGGCCAGGACTGAAAGGTTCAATGTCGCTAAGGCCTTTGGTGAATGCAAGCTAGCTGAAGGAGCAGCAGTAGGCCCGCACGTGATCAAGATGCTTGGTTACGCGCAGACTTTGGACAAACTTGGTTTTCCATTGGGCCGAGAGTTGGCCACTGATTTTATTTTAGCGTCGCTTCCAGCCAGCTATGGGCATTTCATTTCGAACTACCATATGCATGGGGTGGAGAAGGACCTTAATGAACTTTGTGGAATGCTCAAGACGGCAGAATGTGACATTAAGAAGTGTGCAGGGCATGGCCAAGTGTTGGCTGTGCAGAACAAGCCTAGCTTCAAGAAGCATGGCAAGTCCAAGGCAAAAGGAAAAGCTAAAGATGTGATCTCTAAGCCAAAGCCTAAGCCTAAGGATGGACCTAAACCTGACACAGAATGTTACTACTGCCATGAGTCTGGACACTGGAAGAGAAACTGCAGCAAGTACCTTGCTTCTTTGAAGAAGAGTGGGAGTAAGACTTCTAGCTCAGGTACGCTTGTGGTTAATGTTATAGACATTTTTCTCGCTGACTCCATTATTAACTCTTGGGTATTTGATACCGGATCGGTTGCTCACATTTGCAAATCGATGCAGGGGCTAGTAAGGAGTAGAAGCGTGAGACAAGGAGAAGTTGATCTTCGCGTCGGAAATAATGCAAAGGTTGCTGCGTTGTCCGTTGGCGTCATGCAACTGCACCTCCCTTCAGGATTTATTATGGAATTGAATAATTGTTATTATGTTCCAGCTTTAAGTCGAAACATTATTTCTCCTTCATGTTTGATGCGAGATGGTTATTCATTTGCGAGTAAAAACAATGGTTGTTCTATCTCTAAGAATGATATGTTTGTGGCTTTTGCTTCCATTGTGAATGGGTTGTTTATTTTGAATCCTGATGATGTTCATGATGATGAGCAAGTTTATAACATAAGTGCTAAAAGGCTTCGGCCTAATGATTTGAATCCCACCTATGTTTGGCATTGTCGTTTGGGTCATATAAGTGAAAAGCGCATGAAGAAACTCCATTCTGATGGACTTCTAACTTCGTTTGATTTTGAATCATACGAGACATGCGAAGCTTGTTTGCTTGGGAAGATGACCAAGTCGCCTTTCAATGGTTCTCCTGAAAGGGCGACGGACTTACTGGAACTAATACATACTGATGTATGTGGACCAATGAGCACGACCGCTAGAGGTGGTTTTCACTACTTCATAACTTTCACTGATGACTTTAGTAGATATGGATATGTCTACCTAATGAGGCATAAGTCTGAAACTTTTGAAAAGTTCAAAGAGTTCCAGAATGAAGTAGAGAATCAACGTGGCAAGAAAATTAAGGCTCTACGATCAGATCGTGGAGGAGAATATTTGAGTCACGAATTTAGCAATCATCTGAAGAGTTGCGGAATTGTTCCTCAACTTACGCCGCCCGGAACGCCTCAAAGAAACGGGGTTTCCGAACGACGTAATCGGACTTTGTTGGACATGGTTCGATCAATGATGAGCCAGTCAGATCTACCATTATCGTTTTGGGGTTTCGCTCTAGAATCAGCAGCTCTTACACTAAACAGGGCACCATCTAAATCCGTAGCTAAGACACCATATGAGATGTGGTATGGGAAGAGTCCCAACTTGTCATGGCTAAAATTTGGGGTTGTGACGCCTTTGTCAAGCGACTTCAGTCGGACAAGCTCACACCTAAGTCGGATAAATGCATTTTCGTGGGATATCCAAAGGACACGATTGGATATTACTTCTACAACCGAGAAGAGGGCAAAGTGTTTGTCGCTCGAAGCGGTGTTTTCCTTGAGAAAGAGTTTCTCTCTAAGGGAGCAAGTGGAAGAACGGTGCAGCTTGATGAGGTTCAAGTTGAGCCCACCGGGGAGGACTCAAGAATGATGCCATCATGGCAGAACGAGTTGAGGAACCCGTGGCAAAGAAACACCGGCACTACGAAGGTCAGAAAGGATTCGCAACGCGCGGAAATATTATTGTTAGACAATGATACGCGTGAAATATTATTGTTGGACAATGATGAACCTTCGACCTATGCGGAAGCAATGATGGACCCAGACTCTGAGAAATGGCAAAGTGCCATGAGATCCGAAATAGATTCCATGGATGAAAATCAAGTTTGGAACTTGGTTGACCTGCCTGATGGTCATAGGACCATCGAGTGCAAATGGATCTATAAGAAGAAGATTGATATGGATGGAAATGTTCACATCTATAAAGCTCGACTTGTCGCAAAAGGTTTTCGACAAGTTCAAGGAGTTGACTACGAGGAGACCTTCTCGCCCGTAGTGATGCTTAAATCTATTCGGATAATTCTAGCTATTGCTGCATATTTTGACTATGAGATATGGCAAATGGATGTCAAGACAGCTTTCCTGAATGGAAACCTTGCCGAGGACGTGTATATGATGCAGCCCGAGGGTTTTGTCGATCCTAAAAATGCTGGAAAGGTTTGCAAACTTCGGAAGTCCATTTATGGACTGAAGCAAGCATCTCGGAGTTGGAACATTCGTTTTGATGAAGTGTCCAAGGATTTGGCTTCACCAAAATCGAATCAGATTCTTGTGTTTACAAGAAAGTTAGTGGGAGCTCGCGTATTTCTAATCTTGTATGTGGATGACATACTACTGATTGGAAATGACATTCCTATGCTTGAATCCGTAAAGACTTCGTTGAAGAATAGTTTTTCAATGAAGGACTTAGGAGAAGCAGCGTACATTCTGGGAATTAAGATCTATAGAGATAGATCAAAGAGGCTAATTGGATTAAGCCAGAGTACATACCTTGACAAGGTGCTAGAACGGTTTCGGCATGGAAGAGGCGAAGAAAGGGTTCTTGCCTATGTCACATGGTATAAACCTTAGCAAGACTCAGTGTCCTTCGACTACTGATGAGCGAGAGCGCATGAAAAGATCAAATACGCTTCGGCAATTGGATCTATCATGTATGCTATGATTTGTACTCGCCCAGATGTTTCTTATGCTCTAAGTGTTACGAGCAGGTACCAAGCTGATCGGTGAAGTCACTGGACAGCGGTAAAGAATATCCTTAAGTACTTGAAAAGGACTAAGGATATGTTCCTAGTTTACGGAGGTGAGGAGGAGCTCGTTGTAAATGGTTACACCGATGCTAGTTTCCAAACGATGTGGATGATTCCAAGTCGCAATCGGGCTATGTGTTCACGTTGAACGGTGGGGCGGTTAGCTGGAAGAGTTCCAAGCAGGACACAGTTGCTCATTCTACAATGGAGGCCGAGTATTATGCTGCGGCAGAAGCTAGCATGGAAAGTGTTTGGATGAAAATGTTCCTTACTGATCTTGGTGTTGTCCCTAGTGCGTCCAGTCCAGTGGATCTCTACTGTGACAACAGTGGAACCATTGCGATAGCAAAGGAGCCAAGGAATCACCAGAAGACCAAACACTTTATGCGGCGGTTTCATCTCATTCGGCAGTACATCGAACGAGGCGAAATAAACTTATGCAAAATACATACGGATCTGAATGTGGCTGATCCGTTGACAAAGCCTCTCTCACAGAAGAATCATGATAAGCACACAAGAGCTATGGGTATTAGATATCTTCTAGATTGACTCTAGTGCAAGTGGGAGACTGTAGGAAATATGCCCAAGAGGCAATCATAGAGATGATGATATTTCAATGTATCCATGATTTATATAATGTGCCTTGAATAATGTCTTGTATTGATTGGCGAGTTGAGGACTTGTCTGTGAAACTCATTACTTGTATGGTTATTCTAAATATGTCCCTAGTCGGAGTTCATGTGAGGACACACTTGAATATTAGACTAGCACATGTATTAGTAGATGACTATGTTTCACAAGTCATAGACATGGAGATGTCAAACTAATAATGTGGACTTATGTTGTGAACATAGAGTTGGGTGACCCACCTTGAGACAATGAAGCAAACGTTCATAGCTCTCTCTCTACACGATGTGTTTGCTTTGTCCCTAGACCTGAGATTGTCGTATGTACTTGAGATGTGAATTAACTACTTTGGGGCTATCCAACGCTACACCGTGAAAGGGTAGCCATAAAGGTAGCTTACGGGTTTGTCATGAAACATGCTGCAAGGCATAGTCAGTCAAGATGGGATTTGCCCCTCTCTTCTTGAGAGAGATATTTCTCTGGGCCCCTCGAGTGATTGGATCCAGAAATGCATGGCCGTGCTACATAAGGTTAAGGGTTAACCTAGTATGGGATTCCGAATCACAGAATCGAGAAAGAGAGGTCAGCTGGAGGCTTGACCTAATATCGTGAGGCAAAGGGAATGGCATAAACATTGTGATGGTTCGTCCGATACGATCTTTATGTGCGTTTGGGAGTTGGCACGTTTTGCTAGAAGCCGCTACCAACTATTGGCCGAGTAGGTGTACTCGTGTCATGTCTAAACGTGCGTGAACCTATAGGGTCACACACTTAAGGCAGTGAAGGCAGAATTCGGATTGGATCCGAGTTGGGCTGGAATAGACTCCAGAATGGGCTTCGGTTGAGGCAGCCCAATATGGGGAGGTCTATATAAGGAGAGGAGGCTGGACGTTTTAGGGTTGCCCAATTCCGCACCACAATCCACCCAGCCACCGTCTCACCACGCCCTGCCGCCCCGCGGACCTAGCAGTCCGGCGAGCGGCGCCTCCACGCCGTACGTGTGGATACCGATAGAGGTGCTGCACTTGGAGCACTTGGACGAGCCGCCGAGAGGAGCTGTTCGTGGGAGCTGTTCGTGGGAGCGACTGGATCGGAGAGGATTGTACGTCTACCCTGCCCCGACTCGCTTCACCGACTTCGGCACGGCACAGTGCGTCTAGTGGTAATCCCGTGATCTATAACTGCAGCATTCCTTGGATGTCGCGGTAGAAAATTTTGATTTGCGCTAGTGTAGCCTACACACGACCCTACACTGGGGCCGTATTGTCTAAGGTCTGGTTTTCTTGGAAGATGCGCCGATAACCTGAGAAAATATAGATGCATGTTTGGACAGCACGGATCAGACAACCGATACATAAAAAAAAAGGCAGCAGTCAGGCTTTGTTTATCTATACAATTGGAATGACCCATTATTCAGTAACAGAGAAAACCTCATCAGTTTCAGCAAAGCCTCTAGCTTTCTCCGACGTTTCGTCTCCTAGCCCAATTGCCTCCCCTTTATCTTCATCATCTTGGAACAAAGGCTCGCGGACTTTCGAATCAATCAATCCAGTACTCGTCCTGCAATAGAACCATAATAGTTGATAGCAGAACCCTAAGGTAATTGACGTATTTTGAAGACGAAGTGGTAACCAAAAATGTAGTTTCTTAGCAGAACCTTAGAGTACTTAGCTCATGTACTAAAGGCGGTGATGCTAGAGCTGTCAAGCTACTTTCAGGCTAAAAATAACAATACACAAAAAGTCAAAACCAACACGGAGAGTTCGGCAGTATACAGTAAAGGCATGCATAATGATTGGAGAAATTTACCTTAGTGTTTGTGGTTTCCTCCATTAGATCTATTTTTGTTGGGGTTTGAGAGATGGCTACGACCGGGGTCTTCTCTCTGACCATCCCAGACAGCACAAAACAAAAGCATGTTCCAGTAGAAAGAGCTCTAAGAAAATGCACACTGAGTATTCATATAAGCACTAAAAGGGCGAAGAGGCCGAGCCGGGTGGAGAAAAGAACGGAAGCACCCTACTTGGCCGATGCGACATGACAGCCCATTGATACGTCTCAAACGTATCTATAATTTTTAATGTTCCATGTTGATATTATACCAACTAGCAAAATGCCCGTGCGTTGCAACGGGCTTAAAATTAACCAAACGTCTTTAAGTTTGAAGTAAATGGATTTTGGTTCTATCATTTTTACACATTGGGCCAGGGGAAGAAACATGAGCACGTTGCCACATGAGCACAATTAAGCTTAAATTAATGACACTTGATGGAAAGGATTTTGGTGTAAACCCTTTGCTTATGGTCCCCATTCATATCGATAGCCAGAGGTTGTCCGGAAAGATCTAAACTGCTTCGAAATTAACCATAGACCCAGCTACCAATCTGCATTATAATGCATATCCTAGCAGGAAAATGAAACAAATGATCTAAAATATAGTGATGTAATAACCTCCATTCCTGCAATAACATATGAATTGGCTCTTCTCAAGTTACAGTCACTTTTTGTGAATTTATGAGTTACAGTGATATTAGCCTAAGAATTATTGGAATCATCGAATGTCTGACAATCTTGTCTCTGAAATCTGAATAGCAACAACATGATTCCCAGGTCGTATCCTCTTAAGACATTTTGAGAGGCAACTCTACTCTTTTCCCTCTACCAAATCCATTGCAGAATATTTAGTTTCATGCCAAGAACAATACCTGATACAACAAAATAGTCATAACAATTGAGCAGATTCTACCGGGAGTGTAGAGTGCCACAAGAACTGGACCTATACTTTATCCGTCACCACACTTGACTGCTTCATTGTCCAAGTCCTACAGCGAGGCTACAGAGAGCTTCTTCACCAGATTTTGCGGCAGACACATTCCTGCCAAATACAACACAAATAAATAATAGAAATTCATGTGATGTGGAGCTATATACTGAACGTGCCCCATTAAAAAACGAACTGAACTGCAGCAGCAGTTCACAGCCTAAACTGCGCCTTTTCCTTCAGTCTGAATGAAAGAAGAGATCTCATGAAACAAACAGCGACCTCTCAACAGAGGTAGCACAACGAGCAGCCCTCTCGCAGATAGAGGTCGTGGAGGAGTCTGGGTGTGGAGCAGCGGCGCAGGTGGTAGCACGCAGGAAGCACGGGAGTCCACGCCAGCTGCTCGGCCGCGCCATCGATTTTCATCCTCAGTCAGCGGATCATACACGCTCGGCTCCACATCGGCGTCCAGCTCGATGCAGGGCGCCACAACCTCGGCTTGCAGGGGCGGGAGAGGACGCTGCCTGCGGCGATGCAGGGAGCCGCCGCCTCAGCTTGCTGGGGTGGGACAGGGCGCCACCGGCGGAGATGTATGGGAGGCGTACGCCATGAGTCCATCCTGGCGCGCTTGCTCTCAAGGCGAGGCTCAACCCTCCAGGGCGGCGCAACCCTCCGTCTCTACAGCGGTGGAGCGGGCCCTAAGGCGAGGCGCAGCCCTCCTTCACGGCGGCGGCCACGAACGCTGGGGTAGGCGGTGGTGTGGATGGGAAGAGGTCGCGCGTTGTGGTGCGGTGGTTGTGGACTGCGGGCTGTTTGTGGCCGCGAGCGTGGCCGGCAGTGGAGGCGAAGGGATCTCGCCGGAAGGGGCGACGCTCATCCCGCGCCGGCCTCCTCTCCTCTCAGACTCGCTCGATGGGAGGACGGTGGCTGTTACTGGCGGCAACGCCTATCCCGGAGAGGCACGGGGGAGCGGGCTCTGTTTTGGATCGAGTGGTTGACTCGGGAAGAGGAAACAACGGACTGCGGGTTGTGAAGGGGTAAAGTGCAAAATCGTTGGGACGTACCACGGCCACGGACCGCCCGAACGTACCATCACGGCAGCTAGGAATATTATAGTACAGATTGTTACATGTTTTGCATCCACTTCATGTCACTTTTATACATTTTTTGGGACTAACCTATTAACAAGATGCCACAGTGCATGTTCCTGTTTTCTGCTATTTTTGTATTCTAGCAAATCTATTCTGAAAATATTCTCGGAATTGGACGAAAATCGACGGATGTCCCTATTTCATCGAAACACACACGGAGTCCAAAGGGGAGACGGAGACGAGCCACGAGGAGGCCACACAAGGGCTCGGCGCGGCCCCACCTCCTGCCGCGCCTAGGGATTGTGTGGGCCCCTCGAGTGCCCTCAGCCGCCGCCCTTTCGCCTACTTATTCCCCCCGATGCAAAAACCCTAGATAGCCGAGTCATATTCCACAAAAAGTTACAGAGGCACCGCCGTCGTCGACCCTAGCTTGGGAGGGTCCAGAACCTCTTCCCGGCACTCTGCCGGAGAGGGGAATCATCACCGGAGGGCTCTACATCGTCATGCCCGCCACCGGAGTGATGCGTGAGTAGTTCATCCTTGGACTACGGGTCCATAGCAGTAGCTAGATGGTTGTCTCTCCACTTTATGCCATCATGTTTAGATCTTGTGAGCTGGCTAACATGATCAAAATCATCTTATTGTAATGCTACATGTTGTGTTTGCTGGGATCCGATGAATATTGAATATTATGATCAAGTTGATTATTAATCTATGATACATGTTATTTATGATCTTGAATGCTTTCCGTTACTAGTAGATGTTTTGGCCAAGTAGATGCTTGTAACTCCAAGAGTGAGTATTTATGCTAGATAGTGGGTTTAGTTTCCAGTAATCTGGGCGAGTGAAAGCAACGCCTAAGGTTGTGGATGTGCTGTTGCTACTAGGGGTAACATAACAATGCTATGTCCACGGTAATATGTACTTGTTTACTTTACGCACATTGCTTAATGTGATTATCCGTTGCTTGCAACTTAATACCAACGGGAACACAGAAGTCAACCTGAAGGTGGATTATTAGTCATAGATGTGGTTGGATAACGGTTTATGTATTTTGTCGTAATGCCGAATTAAATATCATGGTAGTCATCTTGTCATATATATGCATTGTAATGCGTTCACTATTTTATCAATTGCCCAGCTGTAATTTGTTTACCCAACATGTCATTTATCTTTATGGAGAGACACCACTAGTGAACTGTGGACCCCGGTCCATTCTTTTACATTGATAAAACCACCAACTGTAATCATTGTTCTCTTTTACTTTCTGCAATTAAACACTGTTTTCCACACCGTACATTTAACCCTTTGTTTTCAGCAAGCCGGGGAGATTGACAACCTTCCTATTTCGTTGGGGCAAAGTAGTTTGATTGTGTTGTGTGCAGGTTCCACGTCAGTGATCAAGTAACGGCGCCACTGACAACCTTCTGAAGTGCTACTACTCCTCCTAGATACGATAACATTGGTTTCATACTGAGTGAAACTTGCTGCTGCACTGCTTCATACCTTTCTCTTGGGGTCTCCCAACGAACGTGTGTTTCACGTCATCACCCATCCACGACTCCTTTAGCCAGAAGTCACCGGCACTGACGCGGTACGACGTAGTACGTGTTCGATGTCTGTAGGCGACACGTGTAACCTCCCGTGTCCGCTTCCTCGCAATCCGCCTCTTCTGCTTACACTGACCCCCTACCTTGCGTGTTCCATTCGCCGATGTCGCTTGGTTGTGTTAGAGACCTCTGCACTGCGTGTCAGCGTACAAAGGCGTAGTCCTGATCCAATCTGGGTACCCGAAAAAGACGAACACAAGCAGGCGGCGCGCCGTCCTGGGTAGACAGATACGCTGTATGGATTGTCGAAGCCGACTCCTGGGAAACAGCGTAATCGAATGAACCAGGGAATCAAGTACCGCAAAACTGTGAGGTAGAGAGGACTCAAAAACACAGGAAAAACGAGGTAGTCAAAGGAAATTTGACTGGATATTACCTTCTGCATGGAACGCAGTACAATGGTTCCAATGAAAAATGTTCCCGTGGGAATCAACCCTATACTAAACCAGGGGTCACACCTATCGGTACACTTAACGATTTGTTAAAGCCGACGTTCATGCCGGCTACAAGGATCCCACGCAAGCGTGTTATAGATCAAGGTGGAGAAAGGCCACCTCAAAACTCGAGGCATCACCGACCTGTATTAGAATTTCACAAAGCTAGATACATGTCGTAGAAACTAAATTAGAGACTACTGTAGTTACAGTAACGAGCATATCAAAAATAACACGGCAAATATTACAACGCTCTTAAAACACTGCGAATGTCAAATCGACATTAAGCATCCCAGCTCCTCCAATTCAACGCCTCCGCAAAGGGATCAGTCAGCTTCAAGTGTACGAGATGAACATGGTTCATCACGTTCGTACCTATATCTGTAAAGCGAAATTCAGCCCCTGGAGAAGCCTTTTCTGCCTTAGATGCAGCTTCTTGTGCTGACGAACAAGCCACTGGTCACCCTGGTCTTCGTCGATGCTAATCCTCATTAGTTTCAGTACACTCGTGTTCAGAACAAAGAACTTAGCAAACCTAGCCTCAGGTGGGGTGCCTCGGTAGTCGTTCAGAGTAATTTCTATGAGATGGTGATTAAGGGATTCGATGGGATTATTCTTGTCGTATTGCAGCCTATTTTTCGCCGTCGGCCCTCTCCATGCCTGTGAAACAAATGAACAAGCTAAATATAGTGCCTACTTGAGAAAAACTACAGCCGACTAAGGGAAAACACGTCGAGGATCGATTATTCCTACGCTAGGTATACCTCGCGACCACTAAATTGTCACCGTAAACCCGAACAAAAATACTCAGGATAGGAAAATTAAAAGAATAGATCAAACTCAGTAGAGTGTCACGTCCAAGCGAATCCAGTTTCAGAGGATAAAGAGGAATGCAACGCTTAAACGACAACAACTTTCGTCACTGGGACCGTGGGACGAAATACGGGCGTGAGATGGTTGATAGACATCGCCGGTAGTTATGGCCCATTCGGATCTTCTATTCGCAGGAATGCAACTCGAAGGTTTGTTTCCCATATAGATCCTATATTATAATTATGCTAGAACATAAGCATGATTTTACTATATGAGACGAAAAAACCCATGCCTTGATCGTATTACTGGATACATTGGTTTCGACTTAATAGAGCAACTCAATAATATACAATTCATATTCTCCAGGATTCCCTATCCTATAAATTAATAGATGCTTACACTATTCCTCCGAATAAAAAAAGAGAGATCACCTCGATGTATAGCCTTTCTGTGCACGGGAAACAAACAAGGAAGCCAACAGCTGTATCCAAATTGGGGCCAATACAGAGAGCCAATACCTTCACCGTGCGCAGAGCCGTAGTTAGCCTATTGGGAATCATCTTCTGCACCGCACCGAACATGTGTCAGTAACATTAGCGAAAATGCAAGCAACAAGACAGGAGAACAGCAAAGACGCCGAGCATATGTCGAGAAAGCCATTTTACCTGAAATGTTATGGATCCAATAATAAGTTTCGAGCTATATTGGCTTGAGTGGCCCTGCAACGCCAATTTTGGTGCGTTGACGACCCTGGTCGATGTCCAACCGTCTGGACTAAACACACTCAATCTCTCAAGCAAAGGCGATTCCTCGATGATAAGGTCGCGAAGCTGGTAACCTGCCCTGGCGTAACTCCAAAAGACAGGCTAATCGATCGGAGAGTCGACGATTCGATGCGTAGGTAACCATCCAATCTGTGGAGTCCATCAAACTGTAGACTCTCCAGCACAGTACGACCACCGAGCAGGCGCTCAATGGAACTGCTCGATGAGCCGAAACCATAGAGTGCGAGATGTTTCAGAAGATCAAAGGCAAGCGCAAGCCCAACCTCTATTGGGGGAATGGAGCATTGGGCAAACTGGCGCGGTGCACCGTGGGCAACAGGCGGAGCACTGAGGCCGGCAAGTCGAACAACGGTGGTCCACTTTCAAAAACGAGCTCCTCGAGGCCACTTAGGGCTGAGGATTGGAACCATTCGTCGATCTTGGCACCGACGACACGACAGTTGGAGCGAAAGCTTCAGAAGGAAAGGCGCGTGACCGGCCCATCATGCGCAGCGAGGATCCGCAAGATGGCGGCGAGGCACTCGCGATCCAGGCGGCATATACGATCGTCGACGACGAGGTCGAGAGGGACGGAGCGCCATAGGGGGCTCCATCGCTTGGAGAGGACACTGGTTCGCACGCCAGATTTAACGGGCATGAAGGAGATGATGATGCGCAACATCTCGTTGGGGAGGAGGTCAAAGAAGTCAGTACCTGCCTCAACCCGCATGTGACTGCTCGATGCTTCGTCCTCCATCCCAGCCAGCGAAGCGAGAGGGAACCAGCTCGGTAGGGAGAATTTTTGCGTGTGCGGCAACAAGGTTTTATGGGCATGCATCAGCGGCGTTATCTCGGCGTTCGAGTGAAGGACGATGAAGCGATCGAGGCTCCCCGGGCACTCTTGCGCCTCGCCCTCCATTGCGACCGGCGGCGAGAAAGGAAAAACATGGAGCTTCTTCAGCGACAGGGTTTTCTGGGCGTGGGGCACATGTTGAAGCGGATAGGCCAAAGAGGCGGTGATGCTGGTTGGGCCTGCTGAGCAGAGCTAGCAGGTGCGGTAGAAACAGACCGTGTGTAGGAACAAAAAGGCGAAGCACCACGGGTCTCGCCGATGCTCATTCTCCGGAGAGCAGGGCTCAACCCCTCCGTGTTGCATAACAAGAGGAAGTACGCTGTTGTTCCTAATAAAAAAAATTACTCTAGTCGGGAACGACCCTGCCTAACTCGTGCCTCATACCGAAAACTCTCTGTTGCAGCCTCGTTGATCCTCTCATGTTCGCACATAACTTCCTCGAGAGCGTTCTCTCCGTGTTTATTCCTAGGTGAGTGGGTACGAAGAAATAAGTGATGCACAACGGGTCTCGCCGATGCTCATTCTCCGGGAGGGCCCAACTGTGTGTGTCCTGGATGTCGTGTAGGCGGACGCAAGTATTATGTAGCTGCTATCCCTGCAAAAGAGTCCATCTAGTCGGGAACTACCCCGTCTAAATCACGCGGCACACCTCTGTACCCATTAGGCTACATCGTTCATGGAACCGCGTAGCCCGTATTTTCAGTCGGGTACCCGTCCGCGTGGACGCCTTACTCAATTCAGTACCCTCCAGTCCACATCGTTTGGAGGCGCCTCGTAGGATTCATTTCTAGTCTGAATTATGTTCGCATCTATGTCGCGGACTCATAGATCCTCTCCCGTTCGCACACAACACCATCGAGAACATTCTCTCCATGTTTATAGCTAGGTGACCCGATGTTCTGTTCAATGGGGCTGTGACCCCCCCGGGGAGGACCCCGTCAACAGACTTTCGGCGTTTCCGTCCATGTACGAAGGGCACCTGTCTAACGGTCGACGTCACGAGTCGACCTGTTCGACTGCGCGGTGAGACGGGATCGGCCGTGGTTTCTATCATTACAGTCTGGTTTTATCTTTTCGTGTTTATGTTTCCACAACTTGGACATCCATCCTATCCTCGTATGGGCCGTCGGTGAAAACGTCTAGGGACGACGGCTTTGTTACGTCGTTTTGTGACGTCGTCCGTGTGCCGTCCACCGAACGTAAATACGGAAACGAGGCAAGGAGACTCACACTATCGGTATTCTGTACAAAAAGAACAAAAGCAGTGCTCTCAGAGATTCATCTCTGAATTACATGATGGGCACTGATTCGGTTCTTCTTGCAGAGAACACCACAAGTGCAGCCCCTTGTGACTTAACCACGCGTCTGCAACGCTTGATCATGTGCAATACATGATGGGCAAAAAACGCAGACAAACGACCAGTATGATATACAGCCCCAAAAAAAGAACACGCAGACAAGAAACAACGGGGAGGTGAACAAATAACCTCGGTAAGAAAAAACAAAGATCACCACGACGGATACACAGACGGGAGGAAACAGAGCCAATATCTACCGAAGACGCCGTCGTTGGGCGAACTAAAGAAGCAGCCATCGAGGGCAGCAACGGGTAGAGCAAGGAGCGAAACAAAACAAGGAAGCAAACGATCGATAACAGAAGCAAAATAGAAAGAAGAACAAGCGAGACGCGATGTACGCATAGAAGGAGAGGATACAAGCCGAGCAAAAAAAAGATCAGAAGGCGAATAAAGAAGTGGGCACCGAGAGCCACACAGAGTAGAGCAAACAGCGAAATATGTAGCGGAAGAGGAAAGAAGCCGAGCAACAAAAAACAAGAAACACACGTAAGCACGTGGATAATACGCAATGCCAGCGTCGCGCCCACGCGGCGAACCGCATGTGCATCAGACGCATGAACGGCCACACAAGGGAAAGAGGAAACAACCCGAGCGGAAAAAAAAAACAGAAGAAACAAGGAAGACGCGGAAGTGCGTGGATGAAACGCAATGCCAGCATCGCGCACCGTTAAACATACGCTGCTCCGTGGAATAGAAAGACTCAAAGGGGTTTGCTTAGTTAGACTTCAGCAAACGAAAATTACTATGTCTTTATAGTCTAAAGTGGACTGGTACTACGCTTTGCGGCTTAATAGTACAGAAGACCAGGTTCTATACGGAATTTGTACAGGGTAAGCCTAGGAAACCAACACGCGGTAAGTTGTCGCGCAAAATAAACCCAAAACAAAGTTAGAGCGTACAACACTTGGTAACCTGTTCCCTCGATGTATCTTCAACAACAGTTGATATTTACGTATATTTTCTTTTGGACGTGGAAGCATCACGGCAAAACCAGGGAAACCCCGGTGTTTAGTATAAGGCAGTGTATTCTCGGGGTGATCAGAATAAGCCCTACATTCCCCCGAGAAGGGCATCTAGAAAGCCGGTCAGTTGCCCGCAAATCATACTACGAACGTGCCTAAAGAAGATCTTACCGACGAAAAAACAACAGCACAAGCTGGTCTGCTTTGACGTGACACCTTGATCTCTCAGAATCCACAGGTAAGGACCAATTCATTCAAACTGTTAGGACAGTTAACAAAGTTCGAACGAACCCCACCCAAAAGTAAATCTAGTCTACTGGTAACGGCCGAAGACGTCGTACTCCTCTTCCTTGACGCCGCCGCTGGGTCCCGCCTCGCTGTTGTTAGCGCCACCACTAAAATCAAAGCTGGAATCGCTGCTATCGTCGCTCTCTCTGCTTAGATCGACTAATGGCGTTCTAGTGATCTCCGCGTGATCACGAAACGACCACGCGCAAGCTCTCGGAAGGGAGAGCGCAGGGACGATGTTCCTCGACGCCTCGAATGCGGTGGCGATGCCATCGGGGTCATCGGAGGAGGCGCGCGAGAGCTGTGTTGCCTCTAGCTCCTCTAGGAGCGTCAATGGCCTTGTCTCTGTCCTCACTTCTGTCTTCACCTTCTTTGGCGGTGGCGATGGCAGCGGCGGGTGACGAGTAGAAGAGCGGGTGCCGTCCCTAATGGCAAGGGCACCTGCACCCGACTCCGCCTTCAGAGCGCAGATGCACCGAGAAGGGCGGCACGCTGCAAAACCCGACTGATGTGCTGTGTGCAGACGAAGCAGAGCGTGATGAAGACCCTGTAGATCTCCTCAGCGCCCAGCAGTCCGCGAAGTCTTCCATTGGAGGCGTCTCCAATGGTTCGCCACCGGCGGCGATATGCTCCAACACCACGCCAAAAGTGCGCCCTGGCATGCCCCAAAAGGCGTACCGGCCCTTGGTGTTCTTGTCGCGCGGTGCTGGCCCAAGACCGTCCCAACGTGCAATTCTTTCGGCGTGGATGCGCCAGAACACAGCGTCGTACTTGTCAGTATTTGTCGTGAACCACTCCGGCTGTCGGCGTTGCTCGGCCGTGAGCTCGTGCCAGTAGTGGTGGAGCACGTGACGGTCCCAGTTGAAAGATCGATATGTCGACTAGAGGGGGGTGATTAGGCGACTACCAAATTTTAATTTTTTTTCGATTAATTAAGGCTTGAGCAAAGTATAACAAGGTTGACTAGATGTGCACTAAGTGAGCAACCTATGTGATACAAGCAAGGTAAGCAACGTAGCGGAAGCAACAAGTAAAGGATAGAAGTAACCGCAAAGTGGAGACACGGAGATGTTTCCCGTAGTTCCTTCCCAAGGGAAGTACGTCTACGTTGGAGGAGTGTGGAGCCACCTAGGCGCTCCAATAGCACGGATGTGCTCACTCTATTCTCCGTGAGCTTTACCCGTGGGGGTTCGGCTCATTCACTATGAGGTCACCTTGATGGCGTTGACCAAGCCGGTACACAAAGGTCGGGGAACTCCACAATGAGTTGAAGCCTCCCAACAATGTCTCGGACTTCCTCCGAGACTCACAAAGGCACCTCGAGTTACAAGCAACCCAAGATGCAAGTTCCACACTATCCGTGTGGGGGGATTTGAAATTCCTTCAGTGGAGACGTAGATCTAGACCTCCTATGACACTCCTCAAAGTATCAAGTCGATTGAGTGGTTGGAGTGGGAGATCTAGTAGTTTGAAGCTTTGGCAACAATGGGGATTCAGTTGTAGTAGTAGCTCAAAATATCCCAAGGTAGGAGAAGGGGTTTAAATACCCCTTTATTTCAATCTGGCCGTTGGAGGCAGAAAACCAGCGCCAGCGGTACTACCGCTGGAACAAGCGGTGGTACCGCTGGGTTCTTCAACGCAGCAACGCAGACAGTCAACGGTCTTCTCTCTTCTTCACGATTCCCACGCGCCCGGTACCAGTTGGTACCGCTCCAGGTACCGCTCGAGGTACCGGACGCGGCCTCCGAACGCTGGAAACAGCGGCACCAGCAGCGGTACCGGTTCCAGCTTTTCCACCACAGCGGTACCGTCTGGTACCGCTGGTGGTACCGCTCAAGCGCCCAGAACACAGAATCAGCGGTACCCGCGGCGGTACTGCCTCTGCAGTGCAGTTTCCTGGGAGCTGGCGGTACTACCGCCTATCCCAGCGGTAGTACCGCCCCCTGGCAATGTTCCATCAAAATGTAGAGAATCGCTGCGCGAATGCAATGACAACATTCATAAGACCTGTTCAAACTTGTATAAAACTGTTAGATACAAACTTTGTATTATCATCAACATCAAAACATGATTAAGAGCGACGATGCTCTTTCAATCTCCCCCTTTTTGATGATTGATGACAATACAATGATTTGCTACAAATGGTTCGAAAAATCTAGACGGAGCTCCCCCTAGATATGTGCACTACTCAAGAGTAGTCTTTGAACATGCAAAAATGCACATCAACTAGGATCAACACTCCCCCTAGATTTTTCAAGCCATGCAAGATAGAGTATATAGCATAAAAGTACACATCTTGCAATTAACATAGATAGTTCAATACTAACAAACGAAGTTTAAACATGTCTTACACCATGCATAACGAGGTACTTGAAGCGATAAACAACAAAGTTCACAAGCTTATAAGAAACAAAGAGAACACCAAAGCTTGTAACTTAACCCATGCAAATTCCCGAAAGACCTAATAGATATCTCTCCCCCTTTGGCATCAAGACACCAAAAAGGGAGAAATCGATGCTAACGTCCCAACGGTTAGTCGGAGAGGTTGTCGTTGCTCCCGGGGCGAGGACGGCGGCGAGAGGAGACTTCTTCTTCACTTCATAATCTGACCAAGTGATGACGTTGCCGTCCTCATCCTTTGCTCGCCAATTGCTCAAGGTGGTGATGTTCTTCTCCGAACCCGAAAGCACATCTTCGCCTTGATCACGGCGACGTTGAATGTCGCGTTGACGTGCCATCTTGTCTTCATAATGATTTTGCCAAGTGCGAGTTTCCACAGCCTTGGACATACAGAAAATCTTCTTCATTTGCTTGGCCATCCAAGCAAAACCACCTTCCATCCTAGGAGCCCGTGAGGGGCCAGCAGCAGTCTCAGCAGTTGCAGCAGTCTTGTTCTTAGCTTTGTCCTCCTTGTGCCTCTCGGTATGATCCTTGATGAGGAGGCGCTTGGACTTGTGCTCAATCCAAGTCTTGGGGTCACTAACATCTTGATTCGGGAAACGGCGGTGCCATGCCCACAAGAGGATCTTCATAATGAGAGGGCCATGACACGCATTCTTCTTGTTGAGGATAACATTGTAAAGCTCATTCCAAATAAAATCAGCAATGTCAATCTTCTTCCCTTGAGTCTTGAATTGGTGAGACATAAGCATCAAGGTGCGAAGATACCCATGAATTTCATCCAAGTTGCCAACCTTGGGGTTGAGGACCATGCGGTAGATGCGATGCATTATATCATAGGGAGGATAGAGCCCCTCCGATTTCCCAACGGTGAACCTCTTCCAAAAATAGAGAGGACGAAGCGCCTCATTCTCCACGGGTCTTGTAGCTTCATGAACACGGAACCATGTGCTTGACAAGTGAGAGGGAAGAACAGTTTGAGTTCCATGATTTTCAAAACCAAGCATAGCAGTAATATCAGCCCAATTCTCAGAAAATACTTGGTCCTTTGTCATCCAAGTGAGATAAGGTTCCTCCACTTCGGTCCCAAAGTGAACAGTGGCAAGGAATTGGCAAACGAGCGCTTCATCATAATCTTGCTTGAGTTGCATGAGAGGAATGATCCAAACTCTTGACACATGGACATTGCTTCTCCAAAATACTCCGGGTGCCTCGTCATATGATCCATGTCAATCCATTTTTGTGGCACCACATTCTTTTCTGCCTTCCTATGAAGGATCTCTGAGTAGCATTGGGCTTGAAAGACATTGTGGAAAAAGGGTCATTGCCACGATACTTGGGAAGCAGGTTTGCCCGGTCAGTTGCATAGGCATCCCTCTTCCTTAGGTCCAGAAATTGAGGTTCAGGCATCGTGCTTGCGGTCAGCTCCTTGGAGGCCGGTTTCTTGGCAACTCTCTTCTTTGGTTTACTTGGCCCCGACGGATGGAGTTCTTCTTCAATCTCATCAACCGGTTCATCTGCTCTAGGTTTCTTGTTTGCCCGACGACGAGTACCTCCCGAACCAACACCACCTGTGAATAGCAATGGGTAGGAAAGCATGGGGATAAGTAATGCATATTAATTTCATGATTTGAAAACCAAGAGCACAAGTGTACAAAAATTGGAGAAAACAAAGTCTAGTGGTGAGTTCAACAACTAGGAGGGGTGGAATCAACAAGTATGATGACACAATTCGAGGAAGAACAATGGCATTATCCCGAGGTGATTCCAACAAATCTAGATGGAGAACTACAAAACTAGCCAATGAATCATCACAAAACTTCTACACAAGGTTCTAGATTCCCTAAAGTGCATCTCTACCAAACCATTTCATCAAGGACACTAGTTTACACCATCCAATCATCTTCCTCCATCAACTAGAGAGAGAGAGAGGAAGAAGGCATACCGGTGTTCATGGCGAGGGTCAAGGGTGAGGGAGAGTTGCCGGAGCGTCCTCGGAGCAAGGGAGGGAGATCCCTAGGCTGGAGGGCTCCGTCCCGGCGGCGGAGAAGGGCGGCGGCGGATCTGAGGAGTGGCAGTGGGAGGGTGTGGGGAAAAGAAGCAGTTTGACTTCTTCCCCGTGCCCTCCCGAGCCTTAAACTCGCCAAAACCGCTCCAGCGGTACTACCGCTTAACCCAGCGGTAGTACCGCCGGCCGGTTCCTGCGCAGCCCAAAATGCGATTATTCGCCCGATCAAAATGCTTTCGCATCATGGTAAGGGGAATAATGATGCAGTGGGATGCCAGTACCGGCGCCTGGGGGCACCGCGCTGTGTAAGTCCAAGAGGGCGAACACAATGCCATGTCGCCGGGTCCGACTTTCTGAGCGCCAAGAGCATGAAACCAAAAGCATTTTTTAGAAAGAAAAGTCTTTTGAGATAGATTTTTGGCTTAGGATAGAACACAAACCGATAGGGGTGGGAGACATTCAACTTTGCAAGATGCAAAAGGAAAGGCCAAAGGTTGAATGTTTTCCACAAGAGAAAGCCAAGGTCTAGAAAACCCAAATAAGATCAAATGAAGATCAACTCCTCATAAGGAGGAGGCGGTGGCCGAGGCCACCATGTATGAGCAATTATCAACCCAAAACCGCGAAGATATATCTTGGGTTTAAGGCCAATACTCATCGTTTAAGCACAATTTGTCACCGGAGTGACCAAATAAAGCACGAATTGTCTATGTGCGCATAATAGAAGTAGTGTTGACTCATGAGTTGAGCTACACTCCCCCTATGTCCATGCATGCATCTAAACTAGTTACGATGTCTACTAAGGGTATTTGTGCAAGGCGGTCAAGCAAAGTTGCTCGCATCAATGACATTTAGTTCATTCCTCAACTCTCGAAATCTTGGTTCATCAAGGGCCTTGGTGAATATATCCGCAAGTTGATCCTTGGTTCCTACAAAAGAAAGGTCAATGTTGCCCCTTTCCACGTGCTCCCGGATGAAGTGATGACGAACTTCAATATGCTTTGTCTTGGCATGTTGCACGGGGTTGTGGGCGATCTTGATAGCACTCTCATTGTCGCAAAGGAGAGGCACCTTGGTGAAGTTAATACCATAATCCTTCATAGTTTGAACCATCCATAAGAGTTGAGCACAACAACTTGCGGCGGAGATGTACTCGGCTTCGGTGGTGGAGAGAGCAACACAATTTTGCTTCTTGGAAGACCAACACACCAAGGAGCGGCCAAGAAATTGACAACTCCCGGATGTAGACTTCCTATCCTTCTTCTCTCCGGCATAATCAGCATCCGAATACCCCATAAGATGAAAGCTTGAACCCTTGGGATACCAAAGACCAAAGTTTGGGGTATGAAGCAAATATCGAAAGATGCGCTTAACCGCCACTAAGTGGCTCTCTTTGGGAGCCGCTTGATACCTTGCACACTTACCCACACTAAACATAATATCCGGTCTAGATGCACAAAGATAAAGCAAAGAACCAATCATAGAGCGATAGAGTTTTTGATCGACATCGTTACCCTCGGTGTCGGTGTGGAGGTCGACGGAGGTGGACATGGGTGACTTGTAAGGTTTGAGCTCCGTCATCGTGAACCTCTTGAGCATGTCTTGGGTATATTTGGCTTGATTGATGAAGGTACCTTCCCTATATTGCTTCACTTCAAATCCTAGGAAGTACTTCAACTCCCCCATCATGGACATCTCAAATTTGCTTGTCATTAGCTTTGCAAACTCATCATTGAAAGCATTGTTAGTAGAACCAAAAATGATGTCATCTACATAGAGTTGGCATATGAAAAGATTGCCACCCACCTTCTTGGTAAAGAGGGTGGGGTCAATAACACCAACTTGGAATCCACGGTCTACAAGAAACTCTCGAAGGTGCTCATACCACGCACGTGGGGCTTGTTTAAGGCCATAGAGTGCCTTGTCGAGCTTGTAAACATGGTCCGGATGGTTGGGATCCTCAAACCCGGGAGGTTGCTTAACATATACCAACTCATTAATAGGACCATTAAGGAAAGCACTTTTAACATCCATTTGTTGCAATTTAAAGTTATGATGAGATGCATATGCAAGCAAGATGCGAATAGATTCAAGACGAGCAACGGGGGCATAGGTTTCACCGAAGTCAACACCTTCGACTTGAGAGTAGCCTTGTGCCACCAATCTTGCCTTGTTTCGAATGACAATGCCGTTCGAATCTTGCTTGTTCTTGAAGACCCATTTGGTGCCGATGACGTTCTTGCACCCATTTGGCCTTGGCACCAACTTCCACACCTTGTTGCGCTTGAAGTTATTGAGTTCTTCATGCATGGCATCAATCCAATCATGATCTTCAAGAGCTTCATACACCTTCTTGGGCTCGATGAAGGACACAAAAGCATGGTTGGTGCTAAAGCTTGCCAATTGTTTTCTTGTGACGACCTTGCTTTGGACACCTCCAAGAACTTTGTCCAATGTATGCTCTAAGCGTGTTAATTTTGCTCTCTTCGCAATCTCTTCTCTTCTTCTCTCCTCCGAAGTTTCTTGAGAGATGACTTGATCATTTCCTTCATCATCGGAGTCATGTGCATTGTTTGATCTTGAGCTTGATCTTGATGAGGACCATCTTGATCTTGTTCTTGATCATTGTCGTGTGCACCGTCTAGAGCTTGGTCTTGAACATCAAGTTGTGGAGAGGAACCACTAGGTTGATCTTGTTCTTGACCTTGCTCACTTGATTGAGGGCTCGGAGTTTGTTCTTGGTTACGGGGAGGATCTTGAGTTGGTGATGATGACTTGAGGAGGAGCTCGAGGAGGATCTTGAACTTGAGGGAGGATCCTCTTCAATGGGACGGATGTCCCCAATTGCCATCCTTCTTAGAGCGAGCTCCATAGGTACATCACCTACAACATTAGGATCAACTTGCCCCACTTGGGAGCCATTATCCTCATCAAACTTCACGTCACTAGATTCTTCAACTTGACCGGTGGTCTTGTTGTAGACTCTATAGCCGTGAGAGTTTGTGGAGTAACCAACAAAGATACCCTCTATAGATCTAGTTTCAAACTTAGATAACGGTTACCTTTCTTGCGAATGAAGCACTTGCATCCAAAGACACGAAAATAAGAAAGATCCGGTTTCTTCCCAAGAAGAATCTCATATGGGGTCTTGTTCAATAGCTTGCGGAGAATAACCGATTTGTTGCATGACAAGCGGTGGAGATGGCTTCGGCCCAAAAGTTATACGGAGAAGCATACTCCGCAATCATGGTCCTAGCCGCATCCATAAGAGTCCGGTTCTTCCTCTCCGCAACACCATTTTGTTGAGGGGTGTATGGAGTGGAATATTGATGAGCAATCCCTCTTCACTAAGAAACCCCTCCACGGTATAGTTCTTGAACTCGGACCCATTGTCACTTCGAATTGTCATGATCTTCTCTTGATATTGGCGTTGAGACATGTTGATGAAGTCAATGACTCTTTGTTGAGTCTCACTCTTTTTTGAAGAAATAGACCCATGTGTATCTTGAATAGTCATCAACAATCACCAAGCAATACTTCTTCCCACCAAGACTATCATAAGATAATGGACCAAAAAGGTCCAAATGAATGAGCTCTAGAATCTTGTTGGTGGTAATCTTCGTCTTTGGTGGATGGGCTTCTCCATGTTGCTTTCCTAGAATGCATGATCTAACATACGATCTTTGGAAAACTTAATATCGGTTAGTCCAAGAATGTGATTACCACTTTGAAGATCATGGAGTGTTCTCATATTGGTGTGGGCTAGTCGGCGGTGCCAAAGCCAACCCACATCAACTTTAGCCATTCACGGTGATGATCACACTCTCGTCATCAAAATAACACCCATAACCACTTTTAGTAAGTTGATAGACGGAGAGTAAGTTGTAACCAAGGGACTCAACGACAAGTACATTCTTGATAGAGACTTCTCTAGCAACAACGACCTTGCCTCGTCCCAATACCTTAAGCTCGCGGTTGTCACCAATTTTGACTCGTGAATATTGAGGTAGAGGAGGTTCAATATCATCCACCAAGTCAATGCGTCCGGTCATGTGTTGGGATGCGCCACTATCCACCGTCCATCGACCCGCACCGGACGCCACACCCTACAAGGAATCAAGTCTTTGATTTAGGTACCCATTTTTCGATGGGTCCTTTCTTGTTAGTCACAAGGGTCTTAGGAACCCAAATAGCCCAATGATAATCATCACCATAAGAAGAGCCAACATATTTAGCATAAACATGACCATCTCTAGATTTCATAAGAACATAAGATGGGTTATATTTGCCGGCAAAGTCATTATGGGTAGGAAGGTCCCTTGTGACCTCACCACCCACAATGGTGTTGGTCTCCTTCTCTTTAGCCAACTCCCCCTCCTTCACAAAGATAATAGCTTTTGAAGAGGGAGAAGACTTCTTCTTCTTCTTCTTTGACTTGGTAGAGAAACCAAGTCCTTCTTTTCCAATTTGATCCTTTTGATTGCTCAAAAGGTCATTGAGGTTCTTTTCTCCTTGGGCACAAGCCATAATGCCCTTCTCAAGTTGAGATTTCAACTTAGCATTCTCTTCAACAAGGTTAGCATGCTCACAACAAATAATAGATTTAGCAATAATTTCATTTGATGTGGAAGCAATAACTTCTTTCACTTGTTGACCTAGGAATTGATCATGAGACTTCTCAAGTTTGGCAAAAGACTCTTTGAGGGTTTTGAGTTCCTCATCAAGTCTCTTGTTTTCCTTCTCAAGTCTAGCATGTTCAATGCCTAGCTCAAGCTTCTCATTCTTATAGACTTTAGAAGTAGCAAGAGCATGTTCATGATCCTTTTTAACTCTAGACATGTCAATAGCATAGGATTCCTCGGAATTAGATAGGGCCTCCTCAAGGGACCTTCTACGAGTTTGCTCCTTTTCAAGAGCAATAGCGAAATCCGCTATCTCATTAGCATAGTCAACCTCACGGTTTGCCATGCCCGAAATGATCTCCTCCTTTTGATCTACAAGAGAGTTAGTTTCCTCAAGTTGCTCCAAAAGAGCATCAACATTCACTTTGTCTTCTCCTTTAAGATTCGCTAGCCACACGTCCACCTCATTTGGACTTTGGGGCTCCTTCACAACATTCTCTACACAATCCAATAAGGAAGGAGGTGTAGAGGCAATAGGTTTAGGAGAAGGAGTTACCGAGGTGGCTTTTGCCATGAGACATGTGTAGGGAATGGACTCATTTTCATTGGGGGATTCAAATAGGGATGACGGTGTAGAGGAAGGTGTAGCTATGGCAATGCGAGCGGTAGCTACAACTTCATCTTCATCTTCATCACCGGACGTGTATTCTTCCAAAACTTTTCTATCTTGAACACACAAGGCATTGGGAACCCTCTTCTTCACGTAGTTCTTGTTGCCGTTGCCCTTGGACTTGTCTTTTCTCACAAGCTTGCCATTGTGGTCCTCTCGATTCTCCCAAGGACAATCGGCAATGTAGTGATTGAGATTACTACAATTATAGCAAGTCTTTGGACGGTCTCCTCTTGGTCTTGCAACGAAGTTCTTCTTAGCAAAAGGTCTTGAAGATCTCTTGGAACGGTTGCCCCAATAGGCTCTTGAAGCAAGAGCCATGTGCTCACAATAGTCTTTCTTGATGTCCTCCGTATCCTCCTCTTCACCTCCATGTTCAAACTCTTCTTCACTAGTGATGGTGGTGGACTTCAAAGCGACATTTGGAGATTGTCCCGCAAGTCCCCTTTGCCGAGCTTGAGCATGAATAGAGCTCTTGACAACCATCCCAATGGATACAAACTCGTTGAGCACGGTGTTGGAGTCAAGTGTTGAGAAGTCCGGTCTTGATCGAATGGTTTGAGCTAAGCCTTGATTTGAGGGAGTGATGGCCTTGAGAAATTTGCGCTTGATCCAATTATCACTAATCTTCTCAAAACCGAAATCATTCAAGGTGATGGCAAGAGCGGAGAGTCTTCGATAGAGATCTTCGGTGGTCTCATCTTCATTCATCACAAACTCATCGGCTTCATCTTGAACCGCTTCATACTTGGAAAGTTGAATGCTTTTGTTCCCCAAGAACAAGTTATGAAGATTCTCCCAACATTGCTTTGCCGTCGTGCACATACGGATATGCGTGCGATAAGTTGGGCTTGCGGCCGTTTGTATCATGTGCATGGCGGTGGCGTTGAGTTGATGATTGGCCTTCTCCGTTGGAGTCATGTTGTGTGGGTCTTGAGGATGGAAGCCTTGCTCTAAAATGTCAATCAAGAAAACACAACAACTAGACATGTGTGAACGCATAGAGAATTGCCAATTAGGAAAGTCTTTTGGATCAAGCTTAGGAGGTGCGCCCATATTAGCGATGTGTGGCGGAGAGACGTGTTGGTGGATTGTGTTATACACTTGTTCCGGTGGAACATTAGCATACACCCCCGGCGGCTTCCTTGGGGTTGAGTTACCATCCTCGGAGTTCTTTGTTTCGGGATTGGCTTGCGCCTTTCCGTCCGCATTGACAATACCCGTAGAAGGAAGAGTATCTAACTTCCCGGGACATTTTCCAAGGAGGGTAAATCAACCTTAGGAGGATCCGGTTTCCCTAGGAACTCCTTGAACATTTCTCGCATCGATTCCTTCATGCTTATGTTGAGGTTGGTAGTGATCTCGGTATTGAGATTCGATATCTCACTCTTGAGTTCACTAACAACCTCACCAAAGCGTTCATTAGTAACCGATGCGAGAGGGTCCACGACGTCCGACATATTCTCTTAGGCGGTGAAGCCTTAGATAAGAGACGAGGCTCTGATACCAATTGAAAGATCGATATGTCGACTAGAGGGGGGGTGATTAGGCGACTACCAAATTTTAATTCTTTTTCGATTAATTAAGGCTTGAGCAAAGTATAACAAGGTTGACTAGATGTGCACTAAGTGAGCAACCTATGTGATACAAGCAAGGTAAGCAACGTAGCGGAAGCAACAAGTAAAGGATAGAAGTAACCGCAAAGTGGAGACACGGAGATGTTTCCCGTAGTTCCTTCCCAAGGGAAGTACGTCTACGTTGGAGGAGTGTGGAGCCACCTAGGCGCTCCAATAGCACGGATGTGCTCACTCTATTCTCGTGAGCTTTACCCGTGGGGGTTCGGCTCATTCACTATGAGGTCACCTTGATGGCGTTGACCAAGCCAGTACACAAAGGTCGGGGAACTCCACAATGAGTTGAAGCCTCCCAACAATGTCTCGGACTTCCTCCGAGACTCACAAAGGCACCTCGAGTTACAAGCAACCCAAGATGCAAGTTCCACACTATCCGTGTGGGGGGATTTGAAATTCCTTCAGTGGAGACGTGGATCTAGACCTCCTATGACACTCCTCAAAGTATCAAGTCGATTGAGTGGTTGGAGTGGGAGATCTAGTAGTTTGAAGCTTTGGCAACAATGGGGATTCAGTTGTAGTAGTAGCACGAAATATCCCAAGGTAGGAGAAGGGGTTTAAATACCCCTTTATTTCAATCTGGCCGTTGGAGGCAGAAAACCAGCGCCAGCGGTACTACCGCTGGAACAAGCGGTGGTACCGCTGGGTTCTTCAACGCAGCAACGCAGACAGTCAACGGTCTTCTCTCTTCTTCACGATTCCCACGCGCCCGGTACCAGTTGGTACCGCTCCAGGTACCGCTCGAGGTATCGGACGCGGCCTCCGAACGCTGGAAACAGCGGCACCAGCAGCGGTACCGGTTCCAGCTTTTCCACCACAGCGGTACCGTCTGGTACCGCTGGAGGTACCGCTGGTAGTACCGCTCAAGCGCCCAGAACACAGAATCAGCGGTACCCGCGGCGGTACCCGCAGCGGTACTGCCTCTGCAGTGCAGATTCCTGGGAGCTGGCGGTACTACCGCCTATCCCAGCGGTAGTACCGCCCCCTGGCAATGTTCCATCAAAATGTAGAGAATCGCTGCGCGAATGCAATGACAACATTCATAAGACCTGTTCAAACTTGTATAAAACTGTTAGATACAAACTTTGTATTATCATCAACATCAAAACATGATTAAGAGCGACGATGCTCTTTCACCAGTCGCGGTCCCGTGGCCGAGGCGCGTCGGGCACGGGCACACCGCTGACACCAAGTGACCATCAACCGTCGGCACGCATGTCTGGCGGGCACGGTTACCAAGCGTGAAACAGAGCCTCGGCCTCGTGTTTAAGTGAAGTTTGAGGGCCGAATCCATTTGTTGCTGCACCGCTGCATCGCTTATTGAACGACATTGGCGTCTGCGGTGGAAATGAGAAGGGAGAAGATGGAGGGAAGGAAGTAGGCAGTGGAGGAGAAGACCGTGGGCGGCGAGAAGTAGCCGGAGTGCATTATAACAGCAGCGAAGACAGCTGACCAAGCAGATGGCCTGCATTTACAACGCCGCATGGTAAAAGCCTGAATCTGCCGCGTGATTGATGGGATGAAACGCTGCAACGCCAGACGAGGCGTCACATTGAAGCCGCAACGGCTAAATCGACGAACGGTCACACCCTACGTGTAGCTGACATATATAGCCCACACCGACCAGGACAGCGACAACTTTTCCATTAGGCCGATGGCATGCGGGTCTATATAGACCATGCTAATACATATTTTGCTTTTTTTTGTTGCTCTTTTGGGCACCAATTCCTTTAGATGCCAGGTGCTACAATAAATAGAGAGAACTCGCTTTACCGAGTCGTTTCGATGTCAGGATAGGACCTTCCAAATGACCCCTAAAAAGGAACAGACACAACCAACTCACGGTACATGACGTACGAAATATACTACATGGCTTAAGAAAGAGAAAGGAAATAACCATATCATGTATAGCAGGCCTTAGCGCGGCGGTACGCTGCATTTCTGCAGTAAAGTTAAATTACGATATCATTCCCGTTTGTTTACGTGGATGGATATATTCGGAAAAGACACAGCGTTGCAGCAGAGGAATTCATGGTCTCGAAAGGTGTCGACTACTCGAAGTCGGCCCTTCGAGCTGAAATAGTCAAATTATACCCACTTGTGTGAACAGACGACCATCGTTGATCGACGAGACGGAACGTTGCAGTGTCGGAAGAGGCGCCGCGTTGAAACCGCGACTGGCGAAGCGACAGTCGACCATATCTGCTTTGTAGTTGTCAACTATGGTCCATAGTAATGTTGCCTTGTTAAATTTTTCTGCTACGAGACATTACAGTCTGATATCTTAAGAGATGTCTAAGACTCGTATTCCTTTCACGGTGCTGAAGAAAGCAAACGTATTAACCCGGAGAGATCAACCGCTCGATGCCTTATACTCCTTGAGCCGCACCTTCTTCTTCCTCACACCCTCATCTACGTCAACGTCTAGCAATGGCAGTGTTGAAAGGCACGGAACCTCAGAAAAAATAGAAGCAATGGTCAGTGCTGAAAGGACAAGGATGTCGGCTAGAGGGGGGTGAATAGGCGATTAATTTTTTTCCGGTTTAGGCTTGATAATTGCGGAATAAAACTAGGTGTTTTAAATTAACAAGCCAACAACCTAAATATACTAGCCTCACCTATGTGCACCTACAACTTATGCTAAGCTAGACAAGCAACGAAGAGATAGCAAAAAGAAAACTTCAAGCACGAAGGCTATCACAAAGTAAAGTGCATAAGTAAAAGGCTCTGGTATAGAAATAACCGAGGCACACGGAGACGAGGATGTATTCCCGAGTTCCTCATTTTTAGGGGAGTACGTCTCGTTGGAGAGGTGTGAGGCACCACAAAGGTCGATCTCAACGCCAGAAAGGCTCACCCTATTCTCCGATGAACCGAACCACAAAGGATTGGTTCACCTTCCACTATCGGAATCCTTCAAGGCAGAATCCGGAGCCTTTACAACAACGATCCGGGGCACACACCCACAAATGAATGGGGCTCCCGAACAGCTACAAATGACCACAAGAGGTCTCAACCACCACAAAGGCGTCTAGGGTCCAAAGAGCCAAGAGTAACAAGTTCACAAACTTTCAACTTCCACGAATCCTCGTGGAGAGCCCAAACCGATGCACAAAGCAATGGCAAGAGCACAAGTGCTCAAATCATTCACTCTCAAATTCCAACAAAGCAACAAATGCTTATGGGGGAATAAGAGAGAAAGAACAAAGGAGGAGAAACAGCAAGAACTCCAAGATCAAGATCTACTAGGTTCCCCTCACTTAGAGGGGGAATGGATTGGTGGAAATGTAGATCTAGATCTCCTCTCACTTTCCCTCAAAGATATGCAAGAATCATGGGAGGGATTGAGAGGAAGGCAAGCTTTTCCAAAATGTCAACAATGGAGAGAGAGAGAGAGAGAGAGGAAAAAACAAGCTCAAGGGTTGGGGAACCGTTGGAGAAGAAGGGCCCCTTAAAAAGGTTCCCCAAAATCCAACCATTATGCCCAGAACAGTGCCACAGCGGTAGTACCGGGCCGATCCCGGTAGTACTGAGCCGCGTTGACTCGAGGAAGAACGAAGACCAGTCAGCGCTCCCTGACTCGGTGCGCAACTACCAGGACTAGTATCGGTAAAAACTCCTTGATGACAGAACGCCTCCCGGAGATGCGGTACTGGGCCCGGTACTATCCGCGGTAGTTCCGCAGGGCAAAAAGCAGGGGTCACCCGGTAGTACCGGGCTTGGGTCGGTACTACCGGCCTAAGAAGAAACTGCAGAACCAGATAAAGAAAACCGCAATAACTTTTTCGTCCAAACTCCAAATCGGGTGAAACCAATTTTGTTGGAAAGGTAACGACATGAGCTTTCCTACATTGGAAGGTGTGGAACTTTCCTCAAGGATAAACCGATAATATTTCCAACAAGAAAATGCAACAAGTTTTTCATCCGGACTCCGTTTTCTATGATCTTGGGCTTGCTCCGAAGATAATCACAAGCACTACAAGATCATGCATATACACATCATAGTCCATCATGAGTTTGACATCTCTACAAGAGACAAACCGGTAAAACCTCCAACATAAAAAACACCACAAGATATTCAAATGAAATCCGTTTTTGATGAACTAGAGCTTGGTATGGAGATGAACACAAGCTCTAAATTCTCACATGGATAAAATCCAAATAAGAACCAAGAAAGATGATATGCCAAGTATGCAAAGGTTTGAGCTCTCCACAAAGATGCGATCAAGTTACTCACTTGAGAGCCCCTCTTGATAGTACGCCGTCTATCCTATAACCCGGTCTCCCACCAACACCACGAGACCGGTAAAATAGAAACCCTATCAAGATCATACATTTGCCTTGAGCATTCCACTTGAGCTAGATGATGACGATCTTGACTCCCTCAAGTTGGAACACCTTTCTTTATTGTGCTTGCTAGCACATGCTTGATGAAGACTTCTCCAAATACTCCCCCATACCCCATGATGGGAGAGCCTTACTAAGCTCCGTCTTCATGAAACCACTTGCACTTCATCTTCTTCTCTTGATGTATATGATGGCTTGGAGATAAACATGAATGTTCACCCAATCTTCTTTCCAAGCCATGCTTGAAATAAGCTCACCTCTAGATGACCATTCTTTATATAAACGCTTGGATAGAACCTTGGTCATCATATAATCTTCTAGAGTCCAACACATGAACTCCAATCTTTTCCTATGGACAAGATCTACAAGAATATTTCAATACAAACATTAGTCCATAAGGATTGTCATTAATTACCAAAATCACGCATGGGGCAACACATGCACTTTCAATCTCCCCCATTTTGGTAATTGATGACAATCCCTTTTACGAGGGTTTATATAATGAATTAAGCAACCATGCACAACAAAGAGCAAGAATGCAAGAGCATGAAAGGCAAATGCTTAAGAATGAAACTAAAGCATAAAACCAAATTCCCTTAAACCCTCTAAACTTCTCCCCCATTGGCATCGATTGCCAAAATGGGAGGAAAATTTTAGAAGGCCAATATAGTAAGAGCTCCCCTATAATATGTGCATTTCTCATAATATGAGTAAAATCAAATGCACGTATCCAATGATGAATAGATGAAGGGAGATCAAACTATATCAAGGATCCAATCAAAAGTGAAAGATACTTCGAAGAAAGAAGCAAGCAATCAAAAGGATCCAGAAACAATGTTCTCAACAACAAGAGGGAACTCCCCAAGGTACGTGCACAAAGTAGGATTTGCAAAGCAATATGGAGTGCACAACATGGAATCCTCACTCCCTCTTAGAAGATGTTGAACACAAACACGTGCAAGAAGGCATAAAGATAGAAAAGAAGCAAAACAACTTGCAACAAAGAATGTTGAGCAATAGGAACAAGAAGTGACAAATAAAGACTCGCTCAACCGAAAAGAGATGGGTGTGACATGGAGAGACATTTTAGGAGACTAATGCAAGGATAAGCAATAGAATTATCATAGTCTTTCAACATAAGAGGCACATAGTGCATATCATGTCTTTCCAATAAACACAACCCAAAGAAGATGTAGCAACTAGAATCACAAGCTTATTAAGATGCAAAAGAGATACCAAGTGAAAAACAAAGCTTGTGCCTTTTAGAGACCACCAAAGAATCAAAAGCAATAAAAAGTGGTCACTAACAAAATGGAATACCAAATAAAGATATAACTACTCTCATGTGTATAAGTTTATAAGTAGACATCAATCATGAAGATATAAGTCCACAAAGAAACATGCACACATAAAATAGATACTACGGTGAAGAACATGATATTCAAGTGGAAGTCATATATATACCAATAAGATCATTGCTTAAAAGCATAGCACAAAGCTCAATTTTATCTTAGAAGGATATAGATAAACTTCCAACACAATCTCATCATAGCATCAAGAAATATCCACAAGGGAAAAAAGATAGTTGGGATGCTCCGAGAAAGATAACAAGTATCACAAAGGGCAAATGATTTTGCAAGATCATCAATATTGCATATGAAAGACTTTGAGAAGAATTGCTAGATTAACATATTTGATATTCCCCTGATATGAAATCATCCCGGCTTGCTCACGTTTGCAATAAAGATGTTTTGAAAAGCACTTTGCAAAAACCATATCAAATGCAACTAGAGGGATTCATGCCAAGATACAACCTACACAAGGTTGAAAGCTAGAAAGTATGCATGAGGTAGATACTTGTTACCGAGATAGCATTGGTGATGTACAAGATAAGAGTTCACGATCATCCGAGCTTGGCTCCAATGAGCACATGGTGATAACACCTTCCTTATAAATGAGACAAGCTCCCAATGCACCTTCGATGTACCTAAAACAACTTCAAGTACAAAATGGTACCCATATTCATTGGGTCCAAAATAGTTAGAGCAACTGCAATACATAGGACAAACTCCACATAAATATGTGCATATTGATATGAAATTGAATTTCATGCACATCTTAGCCATTTAGGATTTGATGGAGTTTCCCCTATATATTGGATCAACGAAAGTAAGCATGCCATAAGATATACATATAGTAAATATGCATGCATAAGACTTCCAAAAACCAAACGAGATACAAATTGGACAAAACACCAATTAAACCAAGAAAACACACAAGTGTGACAATAAAGAGAATTGTCCAAATTATATAAAAAAACCCAAATCAACACATGATTGAAGATACCACCTTGAAAAGATGCCAAATGAAAGTAAGCTACCTATTGATGAAAATGACATCAAGAAATAAACCAAACCCTCTACACTTCTCATGATGGCACAAAGTACCAAGACGAGAAATGTTTGTCTTCCAAAGAGGCACGTCATCGGGATCAAATACCAATTGAAGACAACTAATGTTCAAAAGCATATAGGATTGCTCCCCCAAGATTTGTGCATTATTTATGATCTTGCATTTGAATACAAAATGCACACAAATGGGATTATCACACTCCATACATATTATTCAAACACTAGTCATGTTCAAGGAAAACAATAAAATCCAATACCAATTTAAAGAATGGTGTTCTACTCAATGTAGGATAGCTTCCCCAAGAATGGGATCATTGCTTTTCCTAACTCAAGAAAGCACAAAGCGAATTTTGACTAGAGCAACAAGGATCCAAAAGATACAAGAAGACAAGAGGAGTTAGATCAAACCAAATCCTTGGCAATAAAAAATAAGGCAAATGAAAGCAAGAGCCAAAATGAAGATGGTCCACAAATTTCACCACACATATGAGTATCACTTGTCATGGACAAGGAGTATATAGAGATAATTCTCGATGGTATTTAGGAATGAAATTAAAGACCAACTTCACAACAAATAAGCATATGGCAAAGAATAGGAAATAAAGGCCATGCTTAGATAGATAGATATTCTTGATAGCTTCAAGTATTCACGCGATCATGCAAAGCCACTACAAAGAGTAGCTTGAAGCAATCGATTTCCCAAAAGGATATGCGAACATATTTGTGGAAAACCGTACCAAGAATGTCCATCACAAACAAGATCCAAAAGAGTGATAAAAAAACATTTTAGCAAATATGGAACTTGTTTGAGCAACATGCCACATAGGTAAAAGATAATTAAGAATATCAATTCTAGGTGGCAATACCTCACATGATCACATTTTCTATGCTTGTAATATGCACATAGCTTATTACTCCCCCAAAATGTGATAATCCAAATTTTCTTAACAAGAGGCAAATAAAACCAACTAGAGATGATTAATGGACATTATAGAATTTGAATTTCTCATGAGAATGACATACCACATAGAGAATAGATAATATTGATATATCATCACTAAGTGGTATTCCTCATGTACACACATTTTTAGGATTGTTAAGTGCACGGAGCACATCACTCCCCCAAAATGGAATAGTCCATTAATCTCTCAAAAGAGAGCCAACAAGATAAGATATCAAATAAAAGTAATAAGTCTCAACACAAGTAAATGGTGTACAAACCAACATACACATTCATGATTCTCAAGATAAGTAATTAGAGAGCACAACACATACAAACACTAGCAAGGTACAAAACCTAACACATGCAAGGCCGCAAGCAACTTTCAATGTATATATGATTTAAATAAAAGTTACTGCAAGAAGGAACATTGGATATGAGATATAACAACATAATCCAAATGACTTGGCTTGAGAGAATATAATTGATGAAGATCCCTTAATTCTTCATGATGTAGCCAAGTCTCCAATGCCCTCCAACAACACATATTGATCAAGTTTTACCTTGTTGGTCCCCAACTAAGTTGGGTCCTAAGAGGTTAGTCACAATAGGCTTAGCAACCCAAATGGTTCTTTTCTTGACACCACTTTGAGTACCAACATATTTGGCAAACACATTGCCAACCATATCCTTCCGAAGAGCATAAACATCATTAATTATAATGGGGTTGGATAAGGTACCATTAGTGCATGAAGAAGCAAAGTGACCCTTCTCACGGCATATGTAGCAACATTTGCTTCCTCCTTTCTTCTTAGTTGGAATCTCGACTTGAGGAGGGGTAGCTTGATTCTTCTTGGGAAGGGACCGTTTTTCAACTTGAGGAACTTGAGTTTGAACTTGAGGCTTCTTCCCTTGTTGCTTCTCACTAAGAGACTTCTTCTTCAAAGGGAAAAATCTAACATGGTGCCCTTCAACTTTGCACTTGAAGCAAACAATCTTGGCCAAATTCTTGACTTGTTCTTGACCCTTGTTCTTCTTGATAGGCTTGGACTTGTTCTTGTTGTTGGAGTTGAATCCAAGTCCACTCTTGTCATTGGGGCGTCTTTGAACACTCAACACATTGTCAAGTGTGGACCTCCCAACATGACGCTTTTCCAAGTCTTTCTTCAAAGAAGTGACTTGGGCCTTGAGCTCTTTTAATTCCTCTACATGGTTAGTATCAACACAAACACTAGAGGAAGTAGATGCTTCATTGTTATAGTAACAAGGCAAGGAAGGTAATTCATCACAAGATTTAGCAATAGTATGTGATGTAGAATTACTAGGACTAGCACATGGCAATAAAGCATTGTGAGAGGAAGTTGTGCCATTGTTCACATGAGGCTCACAAGATGTTACCTTTGACATAATAGCCTCATGAGCTAACTTTATCTTAGCATAGGATGCTAGACGATCATCATTAGAGCTAGATAGCTTTTCATGACTTTCTTCCAATTTTCTATACTTGCTAGTTAGCAACTCAAGTTGAGCACTTAGCTCAACATTCTCCTTCAAAATAGATGCTTCACAAGAAGTGAAGTTAGTAGCACAAGCATCATTAACATTAGAAATGGAGGAAGACAACTTGGCAAGCTCATCATTCTTAGATAGTTGAGTTTGGAGTTGATCATGAGACTTGATAAGGAGAGAGTGTTCACTTTCCAAAGCCTTATGAGTTTTGTCAAGTCTCTCTATGTCCTCACTTAGTATAGCATTGCCAACACCAAATTCAATATTTTCCTTTTTAAGCACTTTACATTTAGCAATAGCATGATCTTTTTCCTTAATGATTTTAGCAATAACTAGCTGGGTGACCCACGCATTTGCGCGCCTAGAGTTACTCTATATCATATGGGGTACATTTTCTTTTGTTGGTTTCGTGTCATACATATATAGTTGGTTACCTTAACTCAGTTAACTTTTCTGGCGTGGTTCTATTTTTATATGAAGGAATGTATTTACGTTCAGTACAGGGGTTCGCATATGCGTACGCATGCATGGGAAAACACAGTGACATACCAATTTCCAGTTATATCTTCCCCTACTATTCCATAATTTCTATCTTCCCACAAACATATTTTTTTCATACATTGATGGTTTATACTTGAACTTGTCCTATATTTTCCTTCTTTGACTCATCTTTGAGCGTACTTCTTTTTCTATATTATTCTTAGGTTTACTCAGTATCATCGTAACATGTCCTTTCTTCCGTACCCCCTTTTTTCAGCAAATATGCTATTTTCATTTAGTTTTGTATTCATAGAATTGTTTTGTTTCCTCAGTTTGCATGTAAGTTAGCTGGGACAAATAAAGTACTTTTCCTGCGACATGGCAACACTTCAAAGACGATATATGTGTGTGTTGAAAGCGGTTCTTTTAAATACCTATACTCTTTAATTGTTTGAGATTAATAATTCATATGGCTTTTAATAGCCAAGAACTTTCTTAGTGACCACACGCGTCAAAGCAAGCATACACATGTTGATCATGTTTCACTACACATGATATGCTTAGGATGTAAACAAAATCGTTTCGAATTATATTTATGAAATAAGTTGCATTCTTTAGCAGCAATGTTGAGCCATCGATCTAGTGACTGGTATTATAATTTATCAAAACACTTGGATGTTCATAATTCTATCTAAACACCATCTAGACAATTCTTCTTAATCAAGTGGATTTTATAAGGAAAGATCAACACGGTGGCTATCCAAAAAATAGATGTACTTCACAGCCAAATGATAGCACACATGCACGATGAATAATCCTCCATCTTGGAAATTAAACCACGTGCATATATCTCACAAACGCCATATGTTACCTGGTTGCAGCTGGTAAACACTTCTATAATCTTGCTCATGTGCCGGCAAGAGTACCACTACGTTTTCCACTTGTTCCATATCGAATTAAAGAGCAAGCACCATGCTAGACATTGTCCGTAAGTCTAAAAAATATGGTTCTCTGCGCGTCTTTGTAGCCACTGATAGGTCATGCGTGTCCTTTCGACTTTGTCCTTCGTCCAAGCTAGGTTTCAACGTCATCTTAAGCGCTCCTTGATTGTTGGGCATTCTTGCGCCTCGAGCTTGCTGATACCGTATGTGCTTCCGATTCCTTGGGTGACGGCCAACCGAGCATCGACATGTATGGATTCGTTGATGTTATGACCTTGATTTGGCGCCGATTGTGTTAAAGCGTCTCTGCATGGTGTTGTGCCGGCCACCAGCCGGAGGTGTGCGAGTTTGTACTTCTGCCGTTAAGGATCCTGAAATTATATGTAAGCTGTCATGCGACGTTTTCCTTTTTTTTTGGCCCAGTGAGATGTTTGCTTGTGACTAATGAACTGTAATCGGCAAGTACACGGCTGTTTTCCCCTCGCGCACGAAGTACCTCTCTTGGATTTCTCTTTTGACTTAATTTATGCACTACTTTGTAGTACAAAATTCTTCAATAAAATCTGAGACATATTTCTTAATCCAGGCATCCAATCGAGCAACAGTCCTTCTATCGGCTTTGGGCGTCGTGGGCTCCTGACAGATGTGGTTGCAATCGGTGTGTCGAATCCATCCAGCTAGCGTCCCACATTCAGCCGCCGGGCATCCTCCGATCTAGCGTCCTGCCTTCAATCTGCCGGCCGGGCGTCCGATCAAGCGTGATGCCTTCCATTCGCCGGGTGCGACGGACTGTTGTAGATGGGTTGCTGTCAGAGTACAATGCCTTGGAGCCATCGGCATTGGAGCGTCGCAGGCGCATGCTAGTTTGCATCGTTCTTTGGATCCCCGGGCGTCACGGATGACTATGTTTGGCGATCGATTACAAAGAGTCCATAACGAACACAAATTGGCATGTTTTGTCTTCAAGTAAGAGAAGTAGCTAGCTAGGAGCTTGATCTTCTAGTGCTTGATGTGCAGTACAAACTGAGATCCGTCTGACATGCAAAGGCTCAGGATCAAAACATGCTAGTCAAGTACTCAAGCCCACTCGTATCCATAAACTCCAGCACCATCAACCTGCTTGTCCGCGACTCCCGGACGCCGGCTGCCTTCTTGTTCGGAACATGTAGTATGTTGTGTCCTGTGAGCCGCCAACACATCACGCCCCGCGATCGAGGAAACTGTGCGACATGGGCTGTTAGACTGGGTACATGACGCAAGTCAAATTCGCTTGATCGATCCATGCATGTTGCATGGCTGCATGGTGCATGATGAAGCAAAAGATTAATTAAAACCATGACGTTGATGTCATGTGCATGAGAAGAGCCCGCCGACTGGGCACGCCGATGCGAATAAGGCGGCGTTGATGGCGGCAATGGTATGCTTGAGACACGCTAGGGCATCAAAATACGATAGCATGCAGCGGCCTGGGGCGACGGCCGCGGTGGTGGCGACGGTATGCTTGAGACACGCTAGGGCATCGGAATACGCACGCTGATGCGAATACGGCGGCGGCGGCGGCGAGGTGCTTGAAGACAGGGTAGGCCAATATAGGTAGACGTGTTTATATACTGGAGCGATTAGGGCTATGGATCGGAGTCCTTTTATATTTCAGATTGGATCTGCGTGTCGTGTACTTCCATAAATAACTAAATAGATTCGTATGCTTTCCTCACATGTGATTGGTTAAATCTACGGCGTTCGTACATCTTATTAAAAGGGTGTTAAATCTCCACCGTTGATTGTTTGTTGTTTTAATAATATAATAGACAGATAAGATCATTAGACTCATCAAGAGACACAAATCTCTCTTCAAGGGAAGCCCTAAGCTCTTGCTCTTCTTCAAGAGCATTTTCTAAGGATGTTTTTTCCATAGCATCTTCCCTCTCAATTTTACAATTCTCATCAAATTGAGTTTCCAAATCCTCAATGATTTCCCTACTCTTAATAACATAAGCAATGATTTCACATAGAGGAGGGACAGCTTTCTGGTTAAGGATTCAATATCAAAATGTTCTTCATGAGAATCCTCATCCACATCATCACAAGATATATTTGGATTCGAGGTAGGAGATCCCTCGGAATCCTTAGCCGTAAGGCAAAAATGAGTGGTGGACAAAGATGATGAAGAATTACTTGAAGAACCATTGAGGTCCATGTCTTGTTCCAACAAATGTTGGGATTCCTCTGCATTGTTAGTCATGCAAGTACTAGAGGATATGGAAGCCTAATTTTCATGACAACAAGACATAGAGGGCATATCATCATGAGATTTAGTTAAGCAACTATTACATAATATGCAAGGACTATCAACTCTAGCATGTATGACATTTGGAGTGCTAGAAGAGTTTAAGTCCAAAGATAGAACATTGCAATAAGATAGAGATGGAGTATAGTCAATAGAATATTCACCATCAACAAAACAATTTCTATCACCACTCACCATATCATTAACTTGTGACAAATCACATGTTGGTGAAGTGGAAGAAGTTGTGAACTCATCACGACCGGAAGTGCACGGAGAACAATCATCCTCAATAATGTTGGACACTTCATATATATCTTGAAGCTTGGTCCATATCTCATGAGCATTCCGAAAAGACATGATTGATGCAAGAACTACATCGCTCAAAACACATATAAGACCATTAGATACAAGAGTATCGAGATAAGAGTTTTCCTCATACTCTATAGAAAATTATTGGGAATCCATTGGAGGAGAAAAACCCATATCTACAATTCTCCTAATATAGTTTGGACCCATGGCCCTAAAAAGATTAAGCATGCGAATTTTCCAAACATAATAATTTGTGCCATCGAATATAAGAGTGGGATCGTGCACTAATTCTCTAACCGACATCTTTACTCTCTAGGCGGTAAAGCCCAAAAAGAGAGCCCAGACTCTGATACCAATTGAAAGGATAAGGATGTCGCATAGAGGGGGGGTGAATAGGCGATTAAAACTTTTCCGGTTTAGGCTTGATAATTGCGGAATAAAACTAGATGTTTTAAATTAACAAGCCAACAACCTAAATATACTAGGCTCACCTATGTGCACCAACAACTTATGCTAAGCTAGACAAGCAACAAAGAGATAGCAAAAAGAAAACTTCAAGCACGAAGGCTATCATAAAGCAAAGTGCATAAGTAAAAGGCTCGGGTATAGAAATAACCGAGGCACACGGAGACGAGGATGTATTCCCGAGTTCCTCCTTTTTAGGGGAGTACGTCTCGTTGGAGAGGTGTGAGGCACCACAAAGGTCGATCTCAACGCCAGAAAGGCTCACCCTATTCTCCGATGAACCGCACCACAAAGGATTGGTTCACTTTCCACTATCGGAATCCTTCAAGGCGGAATCCGGAGTCTTTACAACAATGATCCGGGGCACACACCCACAAATGAATGGGGGCTCCCGAACAGCTACAATTGACCACAAGAGGTCTCAACCACCACAAAGGCGTCTAGGGTCCAAAGACCCAAGAGTAACAAGTTCACAAACTTTCAACTTCCACGAATCCTCGTGGAGAGCACAAATCGATGCACAATGCAATGGCAAGAGCACAAGTGCTCAAATCATTCATTCTCAAATTCCAACAAAGAAACAAATGCTTATGGGGGAATAAGAGAGGAAGAACAAAGGAGGAGAAACACCAAGAACTCCAAGATCAAGATCTACCAGGTTCCCCTCACTTAGAGGGGGAATGGATTGGTGGAAATATAGATCTAGATCTCCTCTCACTTTCCCTCAAAGATATGCAAGAATCATGGGAGGGATTGAGAGGAAGGCAAGCTTTTCCAAAATGTCAACAATGGAGGAGAGAGAGAGGAAAAAAACAAGCTCATGGGTTGGGGAACCGTTGGAGAAGAAGGGTCCCTTAAAAAGGTTCCCCAAAATCCAACCGTTATGCCCAGAACAGCGCCGCAGTGGTAGTACCGGGCCGATCCCGGTAGTACTGAGCCGTGTTGACTCGAGGAAGAACGAAGACCAGTCAGCGCTCCCTGACTCGGTGCGCAACGGTAGTACCGGACCCCATGGTCCGGTAGTATTCCTTAGCGGTAGTACCGCACCACTACCGGGACTAGTACCGGGAAAAAACTCCTCGATGACAGAACGCCTCCCGGAGATGCGGTACTGGGCTCGGTACTGTCCGCGGTAGTTCCGCAGGGCAAAAAGCAGGGGTCACCAGGTAGTACCGGGCTTGGGTCGGTACTACCGGCCTAAGAAGAAACTGCAGAACCAGATAAAGAAAACCGCAATAACTTTTTCGTCCAAACTCCAAATCGGGTGAAACCAATTTTGTTGGAAAGGTAACGACATGAGATTTCCAACAAGATAATATTTCCAACAAGAAAATGCAACAAGTTTTTCATCCGGACTCCGTTTTCTATGATCTTGGGCTTGCTCCAAAGATAATCACAAGCACTACAAGATCATGCATATACACATTATAGTCCATCATGTGAGGAGGATAACACAAGAGGAGAGTTTGACCTCTCTACAAGAGACAAACCGGTAAAACCTCCAATATAAAAAACACCACAAGATATTCAAATGAAATCCGTTTTTGATGAACTAGAGCTTGGTATGGAGATGAACACAAGCTCTAAATTCTCACATGGATAAAATCCAAATAAGAACCAAGAAATATGATATGCTAAGTATACGAAGGTTTGAGCTCTCCACAAATATGCGATCAAGTTACTCACTTGAGAGCCCCTCTTGATAGTACGCCGTCTATCCTATAACCCGGTCTCTCACCAACACCACGAGACCGGTAAAATAGAAACCGTATCAAGATCATACCTTTGCCTTGAGCATTCCACTTGAGCTAGATGATGACGATCTTGACTCACTCAAGTTGGAACACCTTTCTTTATTGTGCTTGCTAGCACATGCTTGATGAAGACTTCTCCAAATACTCTCCCATACCCCATGATGGGAGAGCCTTGCTAAACTCCGTCTTCATGAAACCACTTGCACTTCATCTTCTTCTCTTGATGTATATGATGGCTTGGAGATAAACATGAATGTTCACCCAATCTTCTTTCCAAGCCATGCTTGCAATAAGCTCAACTCTAGATGACCATTCTTCATATAAACCCTTGGATAGAACCTTGGTCGTCATATATTCTTCTAGAGTCCAACACATGAACTCCAATCTTTTCCTATGGACAAGATCTACAAGAATATCTCAATGCAAACATTAGTCCATAAGGATTGTCATTAATTACCAAAACCACGCATGGGGCAACACATGTAAAGTGCCTCGGCGACCTCGCTAGCATATCCGAAGACGTCCTCTAGGACTTTAGTTTTATCTACCTCAATGACATCACGATGGAATATTGGGAAGCTGGCAGCGACACGTCCTATATCGATTTTGGGATAACGTGGCGCCCTGAGAGTCCAGGCAACCTTTGCAGCACCCCGACTGACATACCATAGTTTCTCTTCATAACCGCCAGCGCACTCGTCAAGGATAATCAGCAGTTCCTTTAGGCGTCAGGCATGAGGGCCGGCGGCGTCGCGAGGCGCCAGGCGGAATGGTATATCAGCTAGCTAACTATTCAGCATGTGCTTGAACCCATAACATTAGCCGCACACATACAAACTTAACAATTTACAACCAGAAGCACACACTACTGGTCCAAAATAGAGCGGCCTACACAACTTCCTAGCAACCAATCCTTCAACCTCGCCTACCAATGGTCGAACACGATCGCCTTCGATGGAAGGCACGCTCAAACCCATCGAGACTATTATTACAGACAATAACACCGGTACAAGCGCCACCAAGAACGACAAAGCCAAGAAACACGACGCAGGAGTCATCGCCTGGACTCTTTTCGCTGCTGTAACGCTCGACGTAGAGCCGCGTTCTCCACCCTCAAGACACCCAGCGCAGTGTCAGCCTCCTTCTTCTCCTTCTACGCAAAAAGGAACTTAAAACACAAAACAAAGCACCCCACGCAAACGAAAATAACATTACTAAAAAAACCTCCATGGTCTTGCTCAACGGCTCCACGAGATCAGCTGGCTCAACGCCACGCATCTTGCTCTGCAGAACCTTGAGCGCAACAATACTATCAGGAACACCCTAAAAAGGACATATGTATGAGGGACCTCAGCACACAGCCTCCAGCCAGCACGAAGGATCCTCCAGCCAGAAAGAAAACGGGGGAAACAACCGCGGGCAACATCTAGCACCGTCACCTACACAACAAAAACAGAACGCGCATACGCAGACAAGAAAAGGGACTCACCAGCGGGTTCACAGAGCAATAGGCAGGGCGACTCTGTGTGAACGGGTTGCCCACGCGAAGACGGGAAATGGACCGCACCTAGCCTGCAACCTGATGATGCGAGAGCGCCTGAGTGGACATCCGAGTACAGTCATCGGTAGGCGACCACTCCCCTATCCCGTGCACACGAAGCTGAAGCGGCTGCACCCGTCGGAGCATCCAAGTAGTAAGTAAATCCAACCCAGTGAGCCCCTCGGCCACAAGCTCATCCAGACACTTACTCATGGCATCCAGTGCATCAAGGTCACCGAATCCTCCTAAGCTCCAGTTCCGCCTTGACAGGGGAAGACCTAGACGGAACGGCGGGAGGCTAGGACCCCCCAACGACATCGGCAGCTCGTGGAAATAGAAGAACGTACGCTCCCAAACAAGTAGTCAAACACAACTTCCCAAATAACACGTCGCCATAAATACACAAGCAACGATCGAATGGTGACAAACTGTACTATAAAACAAAGAACCGAAGCAACGCTCTCACACACCGGCCATGTCCGACGGCGGTGCAGATGAGTACCCATTCCCAAGCTTCACCCAAACAAGAGACAACAGAGACATGATAGACCCCCCAAGATGAATCTCGGCGCAAGAACTCACCTCTACCGTCCGATCCGGGCCAGACGCTGGACGGCGAAGGTTCCAGCTCCCTGGCGTGCTAAACACGCGGAGGGCCATAGCTGCTATGCGACGCCTCCGACGCGAGACAGCAAGGGATGCTCGACTCGACGCCCTCGTAAACGAGCTCATGGACGCCTTACAGGCAACGTCTAGTAACACAATTGTGCAAAAAAAATACGTTGACAACCCATTTGCCAACCATATCTCACCCTGACATAGGTCGAGTACAGAGCCAACGTAGATCACATGAGGGAACTGGAGGATCACTTCGCTCAGCAGGCAGAAGCAACGCCAGCTGCGTGACACCTGCCTCTAGAATAACCTCCGGCGCCCAACACAGGTGGACGCCCCAAGATCGACCCATCTCCTACGCAGCACGAAGCAGAATCAAGCGAAACCAACGGTGTAACCCTCCCGTAGCTAATCCATTATCTCCTCCTCTAGCGCACCACCGACCTGCAGTACGATAACAATATGAGATGGCAATAAAACACCGCTCAGCGGCGCCTTGTAAAAACCGCACTGTCTTTAGTAACTCGCCGCGTGGTCAACACTCTTGTACGTAACTCGCCGTCTAATGGACAGAGTTTACCACGAAACCAGTGAACAGGACACAGCCGGCCGCCTGCAGATCATTAAGTAGACGTTCCAAACGCGGTGGCACGACGAACTAAGAAAACAATACAAGTCTATAAACTCCACACCCTGGTTAGACTTCGCGAGCTCTCACGAGACGGAAAACGTTACGCGAAAAGCAAACACGCGAAAGAGTACATGCCTTCTAACTGCCAGAAGGGACAGAAAGCAGCAGGTGGCACACGACATCGCAGGACCGAGAACAAAAGAGATTGGACCCAGTAGGCAACCGTAAGCAGATACGGGGCGCTCCAAATACGTAGGCGTGACTGCCCGGTACCTATCTGAAAATCCCAAAGAGTCTAAATAAACAGGTATAACGCAGGAAACACGCACAACACGTGAACCGTGAACCCAGACACCAGCCTAACAGCAGAAGGAGAACCAATTCAACGCGCACAAAGCACTGTTTTCACGTGGAGAAAAAATAAACGGTGCTATTTCTAGCAGACTCCGGCTCCGCATACTAAAAGTCTACGCTGGACACCAAAACGTCGTCGTCCCCGTCTTCATGGCCATCGTCGCCAGCTTCATCGCTTCCGTACACGACGCTCTCTTCATCGTCGGACAGGTCGCCCTCCCTGTCACTGGGAACAGTATGTTCTTTGTAGTAGACCCTTGTATTGACCATGCTGGCAACACGAGTAGCATAGCCAGAGATAGACTTCAGCACTTTCACTGGATCAATAAGCGTGCCGTCGTCGTATGTCTGTGGCATGCACTTCGTCACACGCCAAACCTTAACCTCGGGATGATGTGCCATCATCAGGCCGCGCGCCGTTTTTTCGCCACCCCTGGCAGACGATCTTAGCATATCATCGTACCTAGCAGCTGCCTCCCTTAGAAGACCCGACAGTCCTTCAAGACCGACACGGTTGTTGCACGCCCTGTCTGGCAAAAACGTAGCAGAAATCAAGCCTCCAGCCTTAAGCGCGTCCCCAATTAGCTCACCGACACGTACGGCGCGGCGCAGTCGGGAAGACGGGCCCTCGTCCGCGCTGAAACCGGCCGGCACTGTATCAAAAAAACAGCTGTAAGAAGGGTAAAACAGGCGGAAAACAAACTGCAGACAACAAAAAGACCCATAACCTCACCAAGAACAGCGTCGTAGACAGTCTTTAGCTCGTCGAGATGGCCTCTGGACGCGCGCTCAGCAAGCTTGACTGCTTCCTCGCCCCCCCTTCTCTGCTCCTTCGACTCCTCCTCCATTCGTGAAACACGGTCGCGTAAAGTCTCTATTTCATACGCCATTTTGTTAACGTCCTGCTTGTACACCTCCTATCTAGCCGCCAGTTCTTTGGCATGGGAAGCCGTCAGGCCGGCAACCTGTCTAGCTAGCTCGTCACCCTCGTCTCTCAACGAACGAATATCCTCCAAAGTTCCCGCCTGGCACTGGGCAGAAACACCTGTACCTCAAAGCAAACAAGGCATCGGTTAGCCCAAATGCTATCGCAAAGCAACAGGGCCAAGGGCAGGCGCCACCAAAAGACAAACCTCCGTCTCTCTGGCCAGCACCGAGCAGGCATCTCAGGGTAGCATCCTTTTCCCGCAACGCCTCCTCCAGATCGCCACAGCGACTGTCCTTACCAGGAAGAGAATCACGCAGCGCCTAATCAGCAGTACAGGCACATGCAAATAGAACAAAAATGCATATCAATACAAAAAAAGACAAATTGGCTCTAAACACTAAGCGATACCAGGCAAGGAAGTTTAGCAAGAGATACACAGACAAAAAGTGTAAGTTTACCTCCAGCAGCTTGTGCAACACTCGACACTTAGCATTGACGCGAACACTCAAGTCATTCGCGCCCCCTGCCAGCTCGTGAACAGCCTGAACGACGCTGTCAATTATGCCCTCGCTTGATGACGCGAACCCGTCTGACTCAACTGAACCCAACGTTTCCTGCACGAACTGCCCGGACAGTCCATCACCCGCGGTAACCTTTCCATTCGTTAGTAAAGGAGTAACATCTTTGCTCTTCACGCCTGCTTCGCCCTGCCCGACAAACTGGTTTGCAGAGATAAGGCGATGCCTCCAAAGACACTTTGCTTGGATCAGCGTAGGTACCCGGACAAACAACCACTGGAACATTTGCATGAGTCACTACTGGAACAGCACGCGCAGATAGGCTTATCAGTCGACCCTTGATGTGTACCGATCTTGCCCTCAGCTTGGGCGCCCCATATCTCGTCCTGCGGAGACAAACACATGAATAGTAGTCATTGGAGAAGCAGCACTAGAGTAAAAAATCCATACAAACTACAACACACCCACCTCTCCAGCGGGATAGAAATCCCCGAGTTTTCGTCGTCGTGCACGCTAGCCACTTCCCCCCTGGTCACCAGTCATATGGGCACCCGGCTCCATCTCCCTACGCCCCTTCTTCTTCGACAGGCGAGAGGCACCACCGACCGGAGCCAGCTCATCATCAGACAAGGCCGATAGCTGCTAATAAAAGATATTAGGCGCACACGGAACAAATAAGACTATCAAACACCAATCATATGAGGCATCGAAATTTATCTCACCGGAGTAACCAGATTAGTAGAAGTGTACATAGCGACGCCCTCCACGTCCTTGATATACAGCGCCTTAATAAGACATCTGAGCCACGTGAGCATACTTGACTTCAGCAGTGGATGTGAAGATGCACGAAGCGGATCGTCAACACGGCCAGTGAATTCGCACATTAGGCGGGAACAATGGCGTAGAGGCCGAATCCATCGCGTCAACCAACACAGAACATTATCAACACCATCCAGACCCGCCAATTTTAGGAACTCGATGCGCCTCTGAATCAGCCGCATATTGCTCGGCAACACATCCACTGCCTTTTCCTCCCAGGAATCTTTAGGAATAGGCGGCAAATTCACAAAAACTAGAATACCAATCTCTCTGTCCACGGCCGGGACATCCTTATAGTAAAAAATGTACCAGTCTACCCCCTATTGGAATCAAGATAAGGGATTTTTGGATACCAAGTTCTACGCTGATGACAATAGAATGTAACACTCCCGTAGGTGGCCAAGCCGCCGTCAGAAATGGTTTGCCCATGGACATGAAAACAGTACTTGAAGAACTCTAGATCTGGTTTCATACCTAGGTAACCCTCAAACAGGGCCTGGAACCCGGCGATAACCAACACGCTATTCGGGGCTATGTTATGAGGCTGCAAGCCATAATGATCCAGGACCTTGGAAAAGAAATCGGAGGGCAGCAAAACCATGCCGCGCAGGAGATGGGAAACAAGAATTACCCGTTCGCCCTCTTTAGGGTCAGGGACGGAATCGCCGCTCGCGGCCCTCCAGTGGCAGATATCCCTGGCCAGCAAAACGCCCACCAACTCGAGTTCCTCAAGACAATCCGCGGTGATACACGACGAGATCCAGTAGCGCGAGATCGTATCACCGTGCTCCTCTTCAGACCTGTCAGCCTCTGATCCTTCAGTGCGCGCTGTCAGCGGTCCTGAGGGGGGCACCGCTGGCGCCGCCGCAATGGAGGAGGACGACTCCCCTATGGCAGCAACCGCCACCGCAGTCGCCGATATGACGGCAACTCCAAAAATCCGTTCGCTCACCGGCGACGCGCGCTGGCCGTCCTCCGACTGCATCGAAGGCCAACTACACTGCCTCGACACCCCAGCTTCTCTTCAGGCGGAAAAGACTCCAGCGGCGCGGTACCCAGAATGGAGAGGTGATCAACAGAGTGAGGTAGACGGGGATGGGTCTCGCCGAAGGGCAAAAACCCTATCTAACAGAGCCGTCTGCTGGCAACTTCGACGCAACGCTGTAGCGTATTTTTAAACAGGCGGACCACGATGCGTCAGTCCCAGCGCGCACCGAACGGCCCAGCACGGCACTGAACTAATTTATGACGCAAGCGACCATAAAATATATAAGAACAAGGGACACCGCCCGCCGCTTGACGCCGACAACCCAGTACGGGCAATAAACCGACCACCAACTAACACCATAGCCACACAACAACGCATTATGTAGACTACGTTGTCAGTCCGACACTGGACAACCACCCTCGAACGCGGGACATTTTAGGCAGACAATCAATCCCGTGCACACAGCACACTCTAGTGCCGTCAAAATACTTCACTCTGTACACTACATTTCCAGTTGGACACTGAGCAACCATCCCCACACGCGCGGCATTTTAGTCGGACAATCAATACCGTGCACACAGCACACTTCAGTATCGACGGACTATTTCATTAGTAGGAGCCGCGTAGGCCGCGTTTTTGGCAGAACACTCGATCTCTTGCACGCGACACACTCCAGTACCCATCAGACTATATCGTCACAGTCGGATACTTCATCGCATACACGCGTCACACCATTCAGTACCCCAAGCTACGTCCTTCGGAAGCACCGCGTAGACTCCATTTATAGTCTGGATTCTGTACGCGCACATTGCAGATCCAGGGATCCCAGACTACACTGTTCCACATAAAAAAAGGCTCCCACCCAAATTATCACAAACAGAAGTAAAACTGGTAGCACACGTGCAGCAAACGCCAACGTAACATCTGACAAACCATCACAGGTGCTAAAAAAAATAAGACCGTACACAGCTACCATAGCCTATAACATCACGGGCCCACACGTAGGGAGTCTGACCGGCACCAACAAGGCAAGATGGATCGCCGTCGCGGCTCCCGATGCGACCGACCCCGCTCCCCTTCGCCGCGTGTAGGCTACAGGGAGGCTGACCGACACCGTCGACGTATACAAAACGTCGCCGCCGCTCCCCTCAGCTACATTGCCGTCCATCTCCCTCCCTCTCCCATCTCCTCTCTCTCCCTCCCACTACAGCAACGAGAAGATGCCTCGCCGCCTACCTACAGTCTTCCCGAAACTCTCCCCAGAGGCCATGGCAGTGGGGTACACAGCGTTGGCGGCCGACAAAGCAGAAGAGGCCACCGCAGATGCGCAAGCGGCGGATGTCGCAGCTCAAGCGAGAGCAGCCAAAGTCACGGCAGAGGCGGCATAAGCAAGGGCGAAGGCGACGGAAGCAATAGCGAAGGCGACAGAAGCAAGAGCGAAGGCGGCGACGGCCGCCGCCGCCGCAGTCTCAGGCGAAGGCGGCCGCACAGGCTCAAGCCACTTCGGCCTCAGACGTCCAGGCGGCGGCCTCCGCGCGCGGCGGTGGGGTGGATCTCGGTGCCGGCGCCCGGTTCCGCCAGGTCATGGAGGCGGAGCACCGCTCCTTCATGCAGGCGGAGAAGCGCATGAAGGCGGAAGAGCAGCTGAGAACGGAGGGCGCCGACCACCTACTCCTTGGCCAGCTCGCTGAAAACCGCCAGCTGATAGCGGAGCAGCTGGACGCCGAATGACGGATCGACGATTCCAACCACCCCGGCGACCGCAACGACTCCAAGGAGGACTGCGACGAAGAGTAGGATAGCCTCGCCACTAAGACGCCTACCATTCTGTAGTGTAGTATGTATGAATCCGATCGACAGTTCCTATGGAATCGTACTATGATCTCAGGAGCACGCTACATGGGTTACAGGGTTTAAAAGTTTTGTTTTTCGGGGATGCGGTTTTAGAGCTCAGCCCTGCCATCTTCACTCCCGCGTAGGGCTGAAGCATAGACGTCGTCGTGTATCCCTCGTCATTCGCACCTGCTGGATGACCACAGAGGTCACCTACCACACCCGCCGAAATCATCGGCTCCTTGTCCCAGACAAGACGCTGCTGCCCCAGCACAGGCCTACAAAACGTGGCAGAACCATTCGACGCGCAACTAATCCACCAAAGAATTACCGTCGTTATTACAAACACTGCCACGGTACAGACGTCAACGGAAAAGAAAAACACAAGGACCACCATCTGTAGTACTCACACACCTAGCAAAGAGACACTATCACTCTCAACAAACGATCACACCACAACAAACATAAGCAAAAAAGACAAAATTACACTACCCACGAGGCAAGCATCATCGCCCAGAATCCTCCGGCCGCTCAAGAGCTCGACGCAGACCCGCATTCTCCACCTTCAGAACACCCGTTGCGATGTCAGACTGCTTCTTATCCTTCTGCATTAAAAAAAATTAAAACGAAGAATAAACACCCAAGACGAACAAACATAATATAATCAGCCCAAAAAAACTCGAACCTCCATGGCTTTACTCAATAGCCCCATCAAATCAGCCGGCTCAGCACCGCGCATCTTGCTCTGAAGAACCTCAAGTATGACGGCACAATCAGGAATAGACTGAGAAGGATACGCGTAGGAGGGACCCTCGCATAGCGGCTCCAACCAACACGACGGTTCTTCCAACCAATAAGAGACCGGAGGGAGCAACTGCGAGCAACAACCAACATCGTCACCTACGCAACAAGAAGTGAAAACATACACGCGCACAAGAAAAGAACTAACCAATGGAGCCAAATTCTCGGAGCAGTAGGCGGCCCGCCCCTCCCTGAACGGATAGCCCACACAAAGACGAGAAATAGACTTCACCCAACCCGCCAACCGACGGAGCGAAAGCACCTCAGTGGACATCCGAGTGCAGTCACCAGAAGGCGGCCACTCTCCGAGCCCATGCACACGAAGCTGCAACGGCTGCACCCGTCGGATCTTCCAAGTAGTAAGCAAGTCCAACCCAGTAAGCCCCTCAGCCACCAATTCATCCAAACGCATACCCATGACATCCAGGGCATCAAGGTCACCGAACCTTCCAAGACTCCAGTTCCGCCTTGACAGGGGAAGGCCGAGATGAAACGACGGGAGGCTAGGGCCGCCCGGCGCCATCGGCAACACAGGGAAATAGAAAAAAGTGCGCTCCCATCCAGCGGTGCATCCAAGCAACCCAAGATCAGGGTAACCAGAACCAGAACGACGAAGCACCACCTTCACAACGCCACACTCCATATTGGCATCGCCCTCACCCGCAATACTTCCAGTAAGGAAGAACAGGGAACACCACCGACCAAGATGAGGATAGATATTAAGGTACCCCTCACAGAGAGTAATATAACAGGAAATCTGTGTTATACAATCCGGGGTAAGATGATGAAGATGGATACTGTACAAGGTAAGAACCTGCCCAAGAAAAGGATGAAGCGGTGGAGAGAGCCCCCTCTCCAAATGGCCAGTGAAGAGAACACACTCGTCGGGACGAGGAAGGGGCGCCTGCTCCGCCATGGGAACCCGCCAGGAGCATCGCCTAGAACTGGGAATAAGCCCGACGACCGCCAAGTGGTCCAGATCCTCGGCCGTCACATGGGAGCCGGTCCATGGCAAGCCGCTGTCCCTAGCCGGCCGACGGAGCACCGAGTTCGCCATTAGAAACGAGGAGTGAACAGAGAAATGCACAGGAGGAAGAAGAAAAGGCAGGACAAAGGCGAAAATACCCAACCAGGAGGAACCTACGAGAATATATCGCCCAGGCAAGCATTACAACTGCATGACCGCCAGCGCACACGCAGTCCGACCCGCAACCCCATACAACAGGCTCTTCAAAGCCCGTGTAACACGCAGCACACGACTGACCGCGGCCGAGGCCACACAGGAGGACCCATCACACCGTATCAACAGTTACCAAACCCCACGGCCCACCCGCGCACGGCACCCCAGAATACCACGTATCGCAGACTAACTCCACCCCATCCCCCAGCGCCGCCTGGAGCACCCCCGACCGCCGCCTACAAAAGGCAATGCACGGCACATCCGACTGCCGCAACGCACGGGGCAAGCACGTGTACCGCGGAACGCCGGCTTCCCCAGACGCAGCCTCGGCCACAACGAACCGACACCCCCCACACTACCGACAACTTCTCCATCGCCGCAAACCACCGGCACGAATAAGGGCACCAAGGGAACACACGACGCCGCCTCACCCAAGCCAAGAAACAACGCGGCCCCTACCCACGCAAAGAGGCGTGAATGCGAACAAGGCGGACAACAAACAAAAAGCCACACGTGAAACCCAAAGAAGCGCGTCACCACAAAAACACAAACAACGATCGAACGGGAACAAAAAGCAGACCCATAAAAGAAAGAAGCGAAACAACACCCCCATACACCAACGCTACTACTCTGCAATAAGAGACAAAAGATACTCAGTAATCGACACCAAGAGATATCCACTCAGTAGAGATGTTTGTATAAGACTCGTAATACCAGCCCAAGAAAAGAATCGACTAATCGGCCCCAGCTGGACGGCCCGATGGGAAGCGGGAAGAATAGTTAGGCACCGACAGGCACAACTCACATATATATAACAAAAAGACATCTGACATGACCCAATGGATGATCTTTTAGCACCAATAATCATGGAAAAACAATTTTCTTTCTCCACGATAACTGATACTAAGAGACATCCACTGAGTATAGATGTTTGTAGAAGACTCATAATACCTGCCCAAGAAAAGGATCGGCTAACCGGTCCCAGCCGGACGGCCTGATGGGAAGCGGGAGGAACAGCTGGACACAAGGTAAGAACTTGCCCAAGAAAAGGATGAAGCGGTGGAGAGAGCCCCCTCTCCAAATGGCTAGTGAAGAGAACACACTCGTCGGGACGAGGAAGGGGCGCCTGCTCCACGATGGGAACCTGCCAGGAGCAACGCCTTGAACTGGGAATAAACTCGACGACCGCCAAATGGTCCCGATCCCCGGCCGTCAAGTGGGAGCCGATCAATGGCAAGCCGCCACCCCAGCCGGCCGACGGAGCACCGAGTTCGCCATTAGAAACAAGGAGTGAATAGAGGAACGCACAGGAGGAAGAAGAAAAGGCAGGACAAAGGCAAAAAACATCAGGGCTTCGTCTTTCCACGAACGGTGGAGAGCCGAAATCATCGGGGTCGTCGGCGGCCACAATGCCGAACGCGAGCAAAACCAGAACACATAGAGAGGTAAAAGCAAACGAACAGAGGAAACACAGAAAAGCAATCAGCAGAAAACACCGCCCAAACAATGAAACACCAACAGCAGAAGACATGCAAGCAAACACAACTTCCCAAATAACACGTCGCCATAAATACACAAGCAACGATCGAATGGTGACAAACTGTACTATAAAACAAAGAACCGAAGCAACGCTCTCACACACCGGCCATGTCCGACGGCGGTGCAGATGAGTACCCATTCCCAAGCTTCACCCAAACAAGAGACAACAGAGACATGATAGACCCCCCAAGATGAATCTCGGCGCAAGAACTCACCTCTACCGTCCGATCCGGGCCAGACGCTGGACGGCGAAGGTTCCAGCTCCCTGGCGTGCTAAACACGCGGAGGGCCATAGCTGCTATGCGACGCCTCCGACGCGAGACAGCAAGGGATGCTCGACTCGACGCCCTCGTAAACGAGCTCATGGACGCCTTACAGGCAACGTCTAGTAACACAATTGTGCAAAAAAAATACGTTGACAACCCATTTGCCAACCATATCTCACCCTGACATAGGTCGAGTACAGAGCCAACGTAGATCACATGAGGGAACTGGAGGATCACTTCGCTCAGCAGGCAGAAGCAACGCCAGCTGCGTGACACCTGCCTCTAGAATAACCTCCGGCGCCCAACACAGGTGGACGCCCCAAGATCGACCCATCTCCTACGCAGCACGAAGCAGAATCAAGCGAAACCAACGGTGTAACCCTCCCGTAGCTAATCCATTATCTCCTCCTCTAGCGCACCACCGACCTGCAGTACGATAACAATATGAGATGGCAATAAAACACCGCTCAGCGGCGCCTTGTAAAAACCGCACTGTCTTTAGTAACTCGCCGCGTGGTCAACACTCTTGTACGTAACTCGCCGTCTAATGGACAGAGTTTACCACGAAACCAGTGAACAGGACACAGCCGGCCGCCTGCAGATCATTAAGTAGACGTTCCAAACGCGGTGGCACGACGAACTAAGAAAACAATACAAGTCTATAAACTCCACACCCTGGTTAGACTTCGCGAGCTCTCACGAGACGGAAAACGTTACGCGAAAAGCAAACACGCGAAAGAGTACATGCCTTCTAACTGCCAGAAGGGACAGAAAGCAGCAGGTGGCACACGACATCGCAGGACCGAGAACAAAAGAGATTGGACCCAGTAGGCAACCGTAAGCAGATACGGGGCGCTCCAAATACGTAGGCGTGACTGCCCGGTACCTATCTGAAAATCCCAAAGAGTCTAAATAAACAGGTATAACGCAGGAAACACGCACAACACGTGAACCGTGAACCCAGACACCAGCCTAACAGCAGAAGGAGAACCAATTCAACGCGCACAAAGCACTGTTTTCACGTGGAGAAAAAATAAACGGTGCTATTTCTAGCAGACTCCGGCTCCGCATACTAAAAGTCTACGCTGGACACCAAAACGTCGTCGTCCCCGTCTTCATGGCCATCGTCGCCAGCTTCATCGCTTCCGTACACGACGCTCTCTTCATCGTCGGACAGGTCGCCCTCCCTGTCACTGGGAACAGTATGTTCTTTGTAGTAGACCCTTGTATTGACCATGCTGGCAACACGAGTAGCATAGCCAGAGATAGACTTCAGCACTTTCACTGGATCAATAAGCGTGCCGTCGTCGTATGTCTGTGGCATGCACTTCGTCACACGCCAAACCTTAACCTCGGGATGATGTGCCATCATCAGGCCGCGCGCCGTTTTTTCGCCACCCCTGGCAGACGATCTTAGCATATCATCGTACCTAGCAGCTGCCTCCCTTAGAAGACCCGACAGTCCTTCAAGACCGACACGGTTGTTGCACGCCCTGTCTGGCAAAAACGTAGCAGAAATCAAGCCTCCAGCCTTAAGCGCGTCCCCAATTAGCTCACCGACACGTACGGCGCGGCGCAGTCGGGAAGACGGGCCCTCGTCCGCGCTGAAACCGGCCGGCACTGTATCAAAAAAACAGCTGTAAGAAGGGTAAAACAGGCGGAAAACAAACTGCAGACAACAAAAAGACCCATAACCTCACCAAGAACAGCGTCGTAGACAGTCTTTAGCTCGTCGAGATGGCCTCTGGACGCGCGCTCAGCAAGCTTGACTGCTTCCTCGCCCCCCCTTCTCTGCTCCTTCGACTCCTCCTCCATTCGTGAAACACGGTCGCGTAAAGTCTCTATTTCATACGCCATTTTGTTAACGTCCTGCTTGTACACCTCCTATCTAGCCGCCAGTTCTTTGGCATGGGAAGCCGTCAGGCCGGCAACCTGTCTAGCTAGCTCGTCACCCTCGTCTCTCAACGAACGAATATCCTCCAAAGTTCCCGCCTGGCACTGGGCAGAAACACCTGTACCTCAAAGCAAACAAGGCATCGGTTAGCCCAAATGCTATCGCAAAGCAACAGGGCCAAGGGCAGGCGCCACCAAAAGACAAACCTCCGTCTCTCTGGCCAGCACCGAGCAGGCATCTCAGGGTAGCATCCTTTTCCCGCAACGCCTCCTCCAGATCGCCACAGCGACTGTCCTTACCAGGAAGAGAATCACGCAGCGCCTAATCAGCAGTACAGGCACATGCAAATAGAACAAAAATGCATATCAATACAAAAAAAGACAAATTGGCTCTAAACACTAAGCGATACCAGGCAAGGAAGTTTAGCAAGAGATACACAGACAAAAAGTGTAAGTTTACCTCCAGCAGCTTGTGCAACACTCGACACTTAGCATTGACGCGAACACTCAAGTCATTCGCGCCCCCTGCCAGCTCGTGAACAGCCTGAACGACGCTGTCAATTATGCCCTCGCTTGATGACGCGAACCCGTCTGACTCAACTGAACCCAACGTTTCCTGCACGAACTGCCCGGACAGTCCATCACCCGCGGTAACCTTTCCATTCGTTAGTAAAGGAGTAACATCTTTGCTCTTCACGCCTGCTTCGCCCTGCCCGACAAACTGGTTTGCAGAGATAAGGCGATGCCTCCAAAGACACTTTGCTTGGATCAGCGTAGGTACCCGGACAAACAACCACTGGAACATTTGCATGAGTCACTACTGGAACAGCACGCGCAGATAGGCTTATCAGTCGACCCTTGATGTGTACCGATCTTGCCCTCAGCTTGGGCGCCCCATATCTCGTCCTGCGGAGACAAACACATGAATAGTAGTCATTGGAGAAGCAGCACTAGAGTAAAAAATCCATACAAACTACAACACACCCACCTCTCCAGCGGGATAGAAATCCCCGAGTTTTCGTCGTCGTGCACGCTAGCCACTTCCCCCCTGGTCACCAGTCATATGGGCACCCGGCTCCATCTCCCTACGCCCCTTCTTCTTCGACAGGCGAGAGGCACCACCGACCGGAGCCAGCTCATCATCAGACAAGGCCGATAGCTGCTAATAAAAGATATTAGGCGCACACGGAACAAATAAGACTATCAAACACCAATCATATGAGGCATCGAAATTTATCTCACCGGAGTAACCAGATTAGTAGAAGTGTACATAGCGACGCCCTCCACGTCCTTGATATACAGCGCCTTAATAAGACATCTGAGCCACGTGAGCATACTTGACTTCAGCAGTGGATGTGAAGATGCACGAAGCGGATCGTCAACACGGCCAGTGAATTCGCACATTAGGCGGGAACAATGGCGTAGAGGCCGAATCCATCGCGTCAACCAACACAGAACATTATCAACACCATCCAGACCCGCCAATTTTAGGAACTCGATGCGCCTCTGAATCAGCCGCATATTGCTCGGCAACACATCCACTGCCTTTTCCTCCCAGGAATCTTTAGGAATAGGCGGCAAATTCACAAAAACTAGAATACCAATCTCTCTGTCCACGGCCGGGACATCCTTATAGTAAAAAATGTACCAGTCTACCCCCTATTGGAATCAAGATAAGGGATTTTTGGATACCAAGTTCTACGCTGATGACAATAGAATGTAACACTCCCGTAGGTGGCCAAGCCGCCGTCAGAAATGGTTTGCCCATGGACATGAAAACAGTACTTGAAGAACTCTAGATCTGGTTTCATACCTAGGTAACCCTCAAACAGGGCCTGGAACCCGGCGATAACCAACACGCTATTCGGGGCTATGTTATGAGGCTGCAAGCCATAATGATCCAGGACCTTGGAAAAGAAATCGGAGGGCAGCAAAACCATGCCGCGCAGGAGATGGGAAACAAGAATTACCCGTTCGCCCTCTTTAGGGTCAGGGACGGAATCGCCGCTCGCGGCCCTCCAGTGGCAGATATCCCTGGCCAGCAAAACGCCCACCAACTCGAGTTCCTCAAGACAATCCGCGGTGATACACGACGAGATCCAGTAGCGCGAGATCGTATCACCGTGCTCCTCTTCAGACCTGTCAGCCTCTGATCCTTCAGTGCGCGCTGTCAGCGGTCCTGAGGGGGGCACCGCTGGCGCCGCCGCAATGGAGGAGGACGACTCCCCTATGGCAGCAACCGCCACCGCAGTCGCCGATATGACGGCAACTCCAAAAATCCGTTCGCTCACCGGCGACGCGCGCTGGCCGTCCTCCGACTGCATCGAAGGCCAACTACACTGCCTCGACACCCCAGCTTCTCTTCAGGCGGAAAAGACTCCAGCGGCGCGGTACCCAGAATGGAGAGGTGATCAACAGAGTGAGGTAGACGGGGATGGGTCTCGCCGAAGGGCAAAAACCCTATCTAACAGAGCCGTCTGCTGGCAACTTCGACGCAACGCTGTAGCGTATTTTTAAACAGGCGGACCACGATGCGTCAGTCCCAGCGCGCACCGAACGGCCCAGCACGGCACTGAACTAATTTATGACGCAAGCGACCATAAAATATATAAGAACAAGGGACACCGCCCGCCGCTTGACGCCGACAACCCAGTACGGGCAATAAACCGACCACCAACTAACACCATAGCCACACAACAACGCATTATGTAGACTACGTTGTCAGTCCGACACTGGACAACCACCCTCGAACGCGGGACATTTTAGGCAGACAATCAATCCCGTGCACACAGCACACTCTAGTGCCGTCAAAATACTTCACTCTGTACACTACATTTCCAGTTGGACACTGAGCAACCATCCCCACACGCGCGGCATTTTAGTCGGACAATCAATACCGTGCACACAGCACACTTCAGTATCGACGGACTATTTCATTAGTAGGAGCCGCGTAGGCCGCGTTTTTGGCAGAACACTCGATCTCTTGCACGCGACACACTCCAGTACCCATCAGACTATATCGTCACAGTCGGATACTTCATCGCATACACGCGTCACACCATTCAGTACCCCAAGCTACGTCCTTCGGAAGCACCGCGTAGACTCCATTTATAGTCTGGATTCTGTACGCGCACATTGCAGATCCAGGGATCCCAGACTACACTGTTCCACATAAAAAAAGGCTCCCACCCAAATTATCACAAACAGAAGTAAAACTGGTAGCACACGTGCAGCAAACGCCAACGTAACATCTGACAAACCATCACAGGTGCTAAAAAAAATAAGACCGTACACAGCTACCATAGCCTATAACATCACGGGCCCACACGTAGGGAGTCTGACCGGCACCAACAAGGCAAGATGGATCGCCGTCGCGGCTCCCGATGCGACCGACCCCGCTCCCCTTCGCCGCGTGTAGGCTACAGGGAGGCTGACCGACACCGTCGACGTATACAAAACGTCGCCGCCGCTCCCCTCAGCTACATTGCCGTCCATCTCCCTCCCTCTCCCATCTCCTCTCTCTCCCTCCCACTACAGCAACGAGAAGATGCCTCGCCGCCTACCTACAGTCTTCCCGAAACTCTCCCCAGAGGCCATGGCAGTGGGGTACACAGCGTTGGCGGCCGACAAAGCAGAAGAGGCCACCGCAGATGCGCAAGCGGCGGATGTCGCAGCTCAAGCGAGAGCAGCCAAAGTCACGGCAGAGGCGGCATAAGCAAGGGCGAAGGCGACGGAAGCAATAGCGAAGGCGACAGAAGCAAGAGCGAAGGCGGCGACGGCCGCCGCCGCCGCAGTCTCAGGCGAAGGCGGCCGCACAGGCTCAAGCCACTTCGGCCTCAGACGTCCAGGCGGCGGCCTCCGCGCGCGGCGGTGGGGTGGATCTCGGTGCCGGCGCCCGGTTCCGCCAGGTCATGGAGGCGGAGCACCGCTCCTTCATGCAGGCGGAGAAGCGCATGAAGGCGGAAGAGCAGCTGAGAACGGAGGGCGCCGACCACCTACTCCTTGGCCAGCTCGCTGAAAACCGCCAGCTGATAGCGGAGCAGCTGGACGCCGAATGACGGATCGACGATTCCAACCACCCCGGCGACCGCAACGACTCCAAGGAGGACTGCGACGAAGAGTAGGATAGCCTCGCCACTAAGACGCCTACCATTCTGTAGTGTAGTATGTATGAATCCGATCGACAGTTCCTATGGAATCGTACTATGATCTCAGGAGCACGCTACATGGGTTACAGGGTTTAAAAGTTTTGTTTTTCGGGGATGCGGTTTTAGAGCTCAGCCCTGCCATCTTCACTCCCGCGTAGGGCTGAAGCATAGACGTCGTCGTGTATCCCTCGTCATTCGCACCTGCTGGATGACCACAGAGGTCACCTACCACACCCGCCGAAATCATCGGCTCCTTGTCCCAGACAAGACGCTGCTGCCCCAGCACAGGCCTACAAAACGTGGCAGAACCATTCGACGCGCAACTAATCCACCAAAGAATTACCGTCGTTATTACAAACACTGCCACGGTACAGACGTCAACGGAAAAGAAAAACACAAGGACCACCATCTGTAGTACTCACACACCTAGCAAAGAGACACTATCACTCTCAACAAACGATCACACCACAACAAACATAAGCAAAAAAGACAAAATTACACTACCCACGAGGCAAGCATCATCGCCCAGAATCCTCCGGCCGCTCAAGAGCTCGACGCAGACCCGCATTCTCCACCTTCAGAACACCCGTTGCGATGTCAGACTGCTTCTTATCCTTCTGCATTAAAAAAAATTAAAACGAAGAATAAACACCCAAGACGAACAAACATAATATAATCAGCCCAAAAAAACTCGAACCTCCATGGCTTTACTCAATAGCCCCATCAAATCAGCCGGCTCAGCACCGCGCATCTTGCTCTGAAGAACCTCAAGTATGACGGCACAATCAGGAATAGACTGAGAAGGATACGCGTAGGAGGGACCCTCGCATAGCGGCTCCAACCAACACGACGGTTCTTCCAACCAATAAGAGACCGGAGGGAGCAACTGCGAGCAACAACCAACATCGTCACCTACGCAACAAGAAGTGAAAACATACACGCGCACAAGAAAAGAACTAACCAATGGAGCCAAATTCTCGGAGCAGTAGGCGGCCCGCCCCTCCCTGAACGGATAGCCCACACAAAGACGAGAAATAGACTTCACCCAACCCGCCAACCGACGGAGCGAAAGCACCTCAGTGGACATCCGAGTGCAGTCACCAGAAGGCGGCCACTCTCCGAGCCCATGCACACGAAGCTGCAACGGCTGCACCCGTCGGATCTTCCAAGTAGTAAGCAAGTCCAACCCAGTAAGCCCCTCAGCCACCAATTCATCCAAACGCATACCCATGACATCCAGGGCATCAAGGTCACCGAACCTTCCAAGACTCCAGTTCCGCCTTGACAGGGGAAGGCCGAGATGAAACGACGGGAGGCTAGGGCCGCCCGGCGCCATCGGCAACACAGGGAAATAGAAAAAAGTGCGCTCCCATCCAGCGGTGCATCCAAGCAACCCAAGATCAGGGTAACCAGAACCAGAACGACGAAGCACCACCTTCACAACGCCACACTCCATATTGGCATCGCCCTCACCCGCAATACTTCCAGTAAGGAAGAACAGGGAACACCACCGACCAAGATGAGGATAGATATTAAGGTACCCCTCACAGAGAGTAATATAACAGGAAATCTGTGTTATACAATCCGGGGTAAGATGATGAAGATGGATACTGTACAAGGTAAGAACCTGCCCAAGAAAAGGATGAAGCGGTGGAGAGAGCCCCCTCTCCAAATGGCCAGTGAAGAGAACACACTCGTCGGGACGAGGAAGGGGCGCCTGCTCCGCCATGGGAACCCGCCAGGAGCATCGCCTAGAACTGGGAATAAGCCCGACGACCGCCAAGTGGTCCAGATCCTCGGCCGTCACATGGGAGCCGGTCCATGGCAAGCCGCTGTCCCTAGCCGGCCGACGGAGCACCGAGTTCGCCATTAGAAACGAGGAGTGAACAGAGAAATGCACAGGAGGAAGAAGAAAAGGCAGGACAAAGGCGAAAATACCCAACCAGGAGGAACCTACGAGAATATATCGCCCAGGCAAGCATTACAACTGCATGACCGCCAGCGCACACGCAGTCCGACCCGCAACCCCATACAACAGGCTCTTCAAAGCCCGTGTAACACGCAGCACACGACTGACCGCGGCCGAGGCCACACAGGAGGACCCATCACACCGTATCAACAGTTACCAAACCCCACGGCCCACCCGCGCACGGCACCCCAGAATACCACGTATCGCAGACTAACTCCACCCCATCCCCCAGCGCCGCCTGGAGCACCCCCGACCGCCGCCTACAAAAGGCAATGCACGGCACATCCGACTGCCGCAACGCACGGGGCAAGCACGTGTACCGCGGAACGCCGGCTTCCCCAGACGCAGCCTCGGCCACAACGAACCGACACCCCCCACACTACCGACAACTTCTCCATCGCCGCAAACCACCGGCACGAATAAGGGCACCAAGGGAACACACGACGCCGCCTCACCCAAGCCAAGAAACAACGCGGCCCCTACCCACGCAAAGAGGCGTGAATGCGAACAAGGCGGACAACAAACAAAAAGCCACACGTGAAACCCAAAGAAGCGCGTCACCACAAAAACACAAACAACGATCGAACGGGAACAAAAAGCAGACCCATAAAAGAAAGAAGCGAAACAACACCCCCATACACCAACGCTACTACTCTGCAATAAGAGACAAAAGATACTCAGTAATCGACACCAAGAGATATCCACTCAGTAGAGATGTTTGTATAAGACTCGTAATACCAGCCCAAGAAAAGAATCGACTAATCGGCCCCAGCTGGACGGCCCGATGGGAAGCGGGAAGAATAGTTAGGCACCGACAGGCACAACTCACATATATATAACAAAAAGACATCTGACATGACCCAATGGATGATCTTTTAGCACCAATAATCATGGAAAAACAATTTTCTTTCTCCACGATAACTGATACTAAGAGACATCCACTGAGTATAGATGTTTGTAGAAGACTCATAATACCTGCCCAAGAAAAGGATCGGCTAACCGGTCCCAGCCGGACGGCCTGATGGGAAGCGGGAGGAACAGCTGGACACAAGGTAAGAACTTGCCCAAGAAAAGGATGAAGCGGTGGAGAGAGCCCCCTCTCCAAATGGCTAGTGAAGAGAACACACTCGTCGGGACGAGGAAGGGGCGCCTGCTCCACGATGGGAACCTGCCAGGAGCAACGCCTTGAACTGGGAATAAACTCGACGACCGCCAAATGGTCCCGATCCCCGGCCGTCAAGTGGGAGCCGATCAATGGCAAGCCGCCACCCCAGCCGGCCGACGGAGCACCGAGTTCGCCATTAGAAACAAGGAGTGAATAGAGGAACGCACAGGAGGAAGAAGAAAAGGCAGGACAAAGGCAAAAAACATCAGGGCTTCGTCTTTCCACGAACGGTGGAGAGCCGAAATCATCGGGGTCGTCGGCGGCCACAATGCCGAACGCGAGCAAAACCAGAACACATAGAGAGGTAAAAGCAAACGAACAGAGGAAACACAGAAAAGCAATCAGCAGAAAACACCGCCCAAACAATGAAACACCAACAGCAGAAGACATGCAAGCAAACACAAAACACACAAAGAAGTAAAATAAATACGCAGTAAACAGCAGGCAAACAAATAAACCCAGCAGGAAGAAACAAAGGCCGCCCCGCCCAGTCGCCGGCAAGAAGTAACAGCACCGACATCAACCGACGACGACGCCGGATAGTGAACCCAAAAAAGTGACCACCAGAAGCCACACCGGGCAGAATAAAGAACGAAACAGAAGAACGATGCAAACAGACCGCAACGGAAACGAAGCAAGTAGGAGAACATGCGAGACGCGACGTACATATAGGAGGAGACGAGACAAGCCGAATAAAAAATAGGAAAGAAGAGAGATGCGCGCGGAACCAAGTGAATATAACGCGAAACAGAAACGTCACCGGACGACGAAAAAGTGCAACGCCAGCTCCACACCCACGCGGCGAAGCATAGGGCCATCACACGCACAGACGGCCTCGTAAACGGATAAGCAAAACCAAGAGCCAACACGTGCCAACCAACAAGAATACACCGCAAGGAATACAGACAGGAGACAAGCGAAGATACACACGGGAAAACAGCAAATAGCCTTAACCGAAGATGGGAAGCACGCCTATCCAGAAAACAACCCTGCCGGTAAAACAAAGACGAAGAAAGAGGAGAACAGGACAAATAGGCGTACCGAGGAGCGTCATCCGGTCACGGCTCAAACAAGCAGATAGCAACCGGGAGAAGCACCAGACAAACAACCGGTGACGCCCGGGATAAAAAGAGGAGAATAGGACAAACAGGCGTACCCAGAAGCATCAACCGGTCACGGCTCAAACAAGCAGAGAGCAACCGGGAGAAGCACCAGGCAAACAACCGGCCACGCCCGGGAAAACCACACAAACACCGGCGTCACCGGCTGAGACGAAGCCTCGACCGGCACCACCGGCAAAGGCGAAGCGTGAAACGGGAAACAACAAGGAAAAAAGACACCGGAACAACCGGCAAAGACGCGAACACAAACGACGAACACGCGGAAGAGGACAAAAAACGCACAGAGCCGCACCAGCGCAGCCAACCAGAAGAGCGCATGACAAGGGTATACACCTCGGGTACCCTACCGTGAGGGTACCTGGTGCACGTGACGACTAAGGCCCAATAAGCGAAGAGCCAACTCGAAGCCCAAGGCAAGAGGCCCAACAAGATGGAGTACCCTCCAAGATTAGATATAGGCATAGTCGGTTTTATACTTTCCTTACGTGTAAACTAGGTCGGTTACAAACTCCCGAGACCCAGCCTATTTAAGGGCTGGGAGGGGTGCCGATCTAGGACCAAGCCATACTCAAACCACCAAAGCCCTAGCGAGATCGACATCTCGCCAGAGCTCCCTTGTAACCGCATAATCTCACACGATCAATAACAGACAAGCAGGAAGTAGGGTCTTTACCTCCACCCGAGGGGCCTGAACCTGGGTAAATCTTTGCCTCTGCTTGTCAGCCGACGAAACTACCTGTACTACCACGTTCTCTCCCCATAATCTCAACCCTAGGTCCTTAACCATGGGATTTGATGAGTGTACCCCTCATCAATTGGCGCCGTTTGTGGGAAAGAATAGTGTTGGACTCACGGTCTCTTCGGTTCCATCGAAAAATGGCGACTCGCCGATCGGATCTACAAACGGCAACTCGCCGGTTGCATCAACAAACCAGAACTCGCCGACTCAGGCGGCACACGACAACTCGCCGACTCACTCGACAAACGGCAGCACGCCAGCTTCACCTGCAAAAAGCACATCAGATCCTCTGATGGATTTCGAGCCACACTCGCCAGAATTCCAGAAGACCTTCTCCGATCTCGAGTCAGGTTTGGGTTTAACCGTTGGTTCGTTCAATTTTTTCGTAAACAAGCTTGTACGCAGGACTTGACAGATCCACGCCAACTCGCGACTTCCGTACCCGAGGCTCCATCGGCTCCTTCAACTGCGGATCCATCAACTGCGTCCATACCATCGTCAACCTCCAAGCTTGTTCGTCTACAACAACCATGTCGACTCGAGAGATGAACGAGCTCATCGACGAACTCCAAGGAGAGGAGGCCGAATCAGCATACCCCACAAACGATCCCGAGCTCGATCTCCCACTCGAGGATACTTTCGACTGCGGGATCTCCCTCAGCGACTTCGACGAGCCCGAAACTCATATCGACAACTACGTCGACTCCGAGATCTGCACCAACAACAACTTCGACTTCCAGATTCATAACAACTTCGCCGACGCCGAGATGAGCATAGGCGATGAGGACATCGACAGTGAGTTCCGTCCAGACGGATCACTCGATGGGCATATCGACTCTGACATGAGCCTCGATGAAGACGTCGAGTCAATGACGGGACTCGATAACACATACACATACCCTCAGGTGATACCCCAGCAGGTCTACGTTGCCTTCGCCGCAGAATCATCTGATGCTGCGGCCAGTCGCAGGCCTACAGAATTCCCGTGCACAGTTACTATGCCGGATGGAGTCACAACTCTCATAATTACTGCTGAGATGGCAGCAAAAGCAGATAAAGTCATCAAGGAGTGCACAATGATGCCTATGGACGCAACACGGGAGGAGATGTTGACCTTCCAGTATTTCACCTGGCAGGAAACACTTCGACTTCAGCAGATCAGGGCAACACTCGAAGAACGTAAAAAGCAAGCTAGCTTGTCGAGTACGCGCAGAAGATAGCTCTCCCTGAGCTCCACCGGGCGGGCAGATCCAAGACCTAGATCAAGGCTGTCACACCTCGCGCCAGATGAGAGGGCAGCACTAACCCGCAATCTGGGCAACTCTTTCATGACATATGATGAAGATGGAGTGCCAGTACCCAAAATAGTCGCGGGTGCTCTCTTTACTGCTGCAGCATATCTAGAGGCAATCAAGCCTCCAGCGGATGACCCCAATGCAAAAATATATCGCCAACAGATCAAATCACTCGCCTTAGCAGCATAGGCCATACGCCAAATTCCAACAGCTCCAGGAGGGAGTCGAGATCGTGTCATAGTTGACACACGTCGTGAAGAGCATAATCGCAGTGGTCGCCGCCACCACTCGAAGGAAAGAAGCAGCTCACGTCGGCGCAGGTCTAGGAGCAGATCACACAGATCTTACAGTAGCGACTCGTTCTCTGATCAAGACCCTCAGTCATGCGGAGCTCCGTGCTTCACTCGACGCGTCCGCGAGACACGGATGCCCAAAGGGTTCAAACTCACATCTGAACAGCCCAAATACACGGGTCGACAGGAACCTTCAGGATGGCTGGAAGACTACAGACTGGCTGTCTCGTGCCAGCGAGGCACGAACACCACAACCATGCAATACATACGACTCATGCTCGAAGGCACAGCCCGCGACTGGCTCAAGGTTCTACCTCCATCAACATACGACTCGTGGGATCACTTCCACACAGACTTCATCAAAAACTTCGAGCCTCTATGTGAGCGCCCAAAAACGTTCAAGGAGCTGCGAGCTTGCGTTCAACGGTCAGACAAACGTTGAGGTCATACATCCGACGATGGACTGAGATACGCAACTCAGTTGGAGTAATTTCAGAAGATATGGCCATGGATGCTTCATCATGGGCCTCGCCAGGCGAGACTTCAAAGAAGCACTTGGTCGCCAAAAGCCAACCTCGTGGCCAACCTCCTGAAGATTGCGACTGAGTGGGCAGACGGAGAAGACATGGCACGCACCACACGTGGGTCCTCACCCCGTGACAATCAAGAAGGTGGCAGTCGAAGCCGCCGAGACTCATACAGAGACGACCGAAGGCGCAAGCGTTCAAAACGTCACTACGACGACGACAGACCCGAATTCATGGCGGCTGGGTTCTCTACACCCCGCAATGACCAAGACAGAAATGACCGACGGTCAGAAGATTGACGGGACAGTCGAGATGATCACGGGATAGTCGAGATGATCGTCGGGACAGTCGAGACCGCGGCCAACGCAGTGACAGCTACAGGAAGAAAGACAGGCGCAAGTCACGCTCCGGCGCACAATCCGAGCGATCATTCGAAGAAAAGATGGATGCTAATTGCAGATTCCACCTGTACAAGGGGGAAGACGGAAAATTGCGCTCCAATCACTCGATGAGAAACTGCAGAGAATTCGACCAACTAGCGTATGAATACGTACAACTCAGAAAGGCAACAGCCGCAAACGCACCCGCACCTGCGCCCATGCCTCAGCCAAACAATGTGCCCGTTCTGATGGCACCACCTCCACCACCACAGCCTCATGCAGGCGGAAACATCGCGGGTGCCATACAACCTGTACCTCGGGTGGACGAACCTCAGTACCCTCCACCCCAAGGGCAGATGTACATGATACAGAAAGGTCGCCCTTCCAACAGGGAGTAAAAACTTCGCACTCGACAAGTAAACATGGCGGTCATGTCACCTCCTGCCGTAACTGAATTCTTGAAGGGATCCGAGACTGCGATCAGTTTCAGCAGAGAGGATCACCCACCATCGGTGGTTCGTCCAGGGCACTCCGCTCTGGTACTCGACGCCCAAATTGGAGGTTACGCCATGTCCAAGGTCTTCATGGATGGTGGTAGCGGCATAAACATAATCTTCGCAGATACGCTCCGCAAAATCAACAGGTCAGTCGAAAACCTGCCAAAATCCTCAAATACCTTCCACGGTATTGTCCCAGGCAAAGCAATAAGCCCAGAAGGCACCATACAACTCGACGTAATGTTCGGGGACAAGAACCACTTCAGGACAGAGTCGATCGAGTTCGAGGTCGTCGACTGGAAGTCACAATACCACGCCATACTTGGACGCCCGACGTTTGCTCGATTCATGGCGGTCCCACACTATGCATACCTCCAGCTGAAAATGCCTGGAACAAATGGAGTAATCACAGTCAAAGGAAACTTCCAAAAGTCCGACTCTTGCGACCGAGAGTTTAGCAAAATCTCTTAGATGTTTGGCATGGAAGGAACACTCGCTGATCTAGCGGTCTCCAACGATCGAACGCTTATGCCGGAGCACAAAAAGGTGGCAGTCGACAGAGCATTCAACGCTACCAATGACACAAGGTCGCATCAGGTGCACCCGACTGACCCGACCAAGACAGTCAATGTCTCATCGAGTCTGCCTATCACATAGGAAAGCGCGCTCGTCGAATTCCTCCATGGGAACTGGGATATATTTGCGTGGTGTCCAGCCGACATGCCAGGTATTCCCAGGGAATTCGCCGAGCACTCTCTCCAATTATTTCCAGATGCTAAACCAGTCAAGCAAACAATGCGCCGCATATCCGGCCCGAAAAGAACCGCAGTCGAAGCCGAAGTCGACAGACTACTCGCAGCAGGTTTCATCAGAGAGATCAAGAAATCACAATGGGTGGCTAACCCCGTGCTCGTGGAGAAGAAGAACACAGATATCCTTCGGATGTGCGTAGATTTCACAGCACTCAATAAATGTTGTCCAAAGGATCACTTTCCGCTACCTCGAATCGACCAGATCGTTGACTCCACCGCCGGGTGCGCTCACCTGTCCTTCTGGATGCTTACTTAGGTTACCACCAGATAAGGATGAAGGAAGAGGACAAAGAGAAAACGGCGTTCATAACCCCACTCGGGGTCTACTGCTACACAACAATGCCTTTCGGGCTCAAGAACGCAGGCGCAACCTACCAGCGCATGATGCAAGACTGCCTCAAGAAGCAAATTGGGTGAAATGTCCAGGTCTATGTAGATGACATCATCATCACAACAAGGGAGGAAAACACACAACTCGATGATTTGCGAGAGACGTTTGCAAACCTCAAACGCTTCCACATCAAGCTCAACCCGAAGAAGTGCACGTTCGGCGTGCCAGCCGGGCAACTCCTCGGGTATCTAGTCTCAACTCGAGGAATCGAGGCGGATCCAGAGAAGATACAAGCCATCTTGACGATGCAAAGGCCTTCGAAGCTCCATGATGTGCAAAAGTTAGCGGGTCAAGTGGCAGCACTCAGTCGATTGAAGAAAGCAGATAAATTCGAGTGGACGCCAGAAGCCGAAGCAGCCTTCACGGACCTCAAGCGAGTCCTCACAAGCCCTCCAATCCTCGTAGCACCAAGGGAACGCGAGCCACTATACCTATATGTCTCCGCAACTAGCGGGGTGGTGAGCACTGTACTGGTAGTCAAACGCAGGAAGGAGGGACACGCCCAAAGCATACAACGTCAAGTCTATTACTTGAGTGAAGTGCTCTCCATATCAAAGCAGCGGTACCCGCACTATCAAAAGCTGGCCTACGCCGTGTTCATGTCATCAAGAAAGCTGACGCACTACTTCGCAGAACACCCGATAACTGTAATTAGTACTTCAGGGATCGGGGACATCCTCACAAACCCCAATGCAACTGGGCGAGTTGCAAAATGGCTCATCGAGCTAGAACCGCGAGATATCAAGTACGATTACCCGAAGGCCATCAAAGCACAAGTCTTACCTGACTTCCATACCGAGTGGATTGAAACTCAATTGCCCGGAGCACCAGATGTGTCCAACTCATGGACTATGTATTTTGACGGCTCAAAGAAGAACGAAGGCGCAGGCGCAGGTGTCATCCTCATATCACCAAAAGGCGACAAGCTCCGCTATATCCTGCAAATTGGATTCGAGTTCCCATCCAATAATGAAGCAGAGTACGAGGCCCTGATCCACGGCATGAGGATGGCCAAAGCCCTCGGGTGCACTCGACTGATGATCTACGGTGACTCAAATCTTGTAGTGCAGGAAACAATGAAGGTATGTGACGCAATCGCAGATAACATGATCGCCTACCGTGATCTGTACAACCTCATGGAGGGCAGCTTCGAAGGCTGCGAGTTGAGACACATAGGGCGTGAGAGCAATGAAGAAGCGGATAAGCTAGCCAACATTGGAGCGACCAAAGCACCAGTTCCACCTGGTGTATTCTTCGAGCGCATCGAGCACATGTCCATCAAGAAAAAACGAGCACCTCCTACATCAGCTGCAGCAGCCAAGAGCAAAGCACCTAGCACAGAGGACGCGCCAGTCGAGGTGCTCCTCATCGAGCCAACTTGGACTCAACCTTTCCTCGCATACATACTCCGCGACGAGGTACCTGAAAACATAACAGAGTCAAGACGCGTCACTCGACGATCTAAAGCATACACCGTCATCAACGGCGAACTATACAAGCACAACATAATAGGTATGTTCCAACGATGCATAGCATTCGAAGATGGCCAGGCCATCCTTCGTGATATTCATGCAGGTATTTGCGGGCGTCACGCCAGCAGTCGATCACTCGTAGCCAAAGCTTTCGCGCAGGCTTCTACTGGCCCACAGCACTCAAAGACGAGGAGGACATAGTCAAAAGGTGCATCGACTGTCAAAAATTCGCCACAAAGCCGCATGCACCCGCATCGGCGTTGAAAACAATACCATTGGCCTGGCCCTTCGCCCAGTGGGGGCTCGATATGGTCAGGCCACTCAAAAAATCCTCCCATGGAGGGCACAATCACCTACTGGTGGCGGTCGACAAGTTTACCAAGTGGATTGAAGCAGTCCTATCACAAGTTCGACTGCCACTACAGCAGTCAATTTCATAAAATCCATCATATACCGCTTTGGTGTGCCAAGTAGCATCATCACTGATAACGGTACAAACTTCACGGCTGAAGAATTCCGAACTTTCTGTAAAGAGCAAATATCACGCTCAACTATGCATCCGTGGCACACCCGCAGTCCAATGGCCAAGTCGAAAAAGCCAATGGACTCGTGACGAGTGGAATCAAGAAACGCCTCCTGGTGCCACTCAAAAGGGCCGCGGTGCTTGGGTCGAAGAACTCCATCTGTGCTATGGAGCCTACGCACAACTCCCAATGCTTCAACACAATTCACCCCATTTTTCATGGTCCACGGCGCAGAGGCAATCCTACCATCAGATGTAAGATTCAATGCACCAAGAGTCGAAGCATACAACGAAGAAGACGCAGTGAAGCACTCGAAGATGCAGTCGACTTTCTCAAAGAAGCACGCAACACGGCGCTAGCACGTACAGCTGTCTATCAGCAAGACCTCCGCAACTATCACAACCGTCGACTGCGTACCAGGTCCTTCGAGGTTGGCGACCTGGTATTTCGACTGAAGCAAAAGAAGGTGCACAAACTTGCTTCTCCATGGGAAGGCCTCTTCATCATCACCGAGATCATTGGTGGTGGACCATACAGACTGAAGCACGCAAAGACAAGCGAACTCTCGCACAATCCTTGGAACGTTGCGCAACTGTGCCGTTTCTACGCTTAGATTGCTCAGTCGCACAATGTAATAGGCACATATGTCGGATGGCTGCAGGTTTCAGACGCGCTCTTTTCTTACCAGGGTACCTGAGGCAGCTTAACATTCAAAAATGGAATATAGTCAATGATTCCTCATATTTCTCCCTGCTTACTACTCGCATAACTTATTCGCACAACCTTAGCCTCACCCGAATACTCAGGGGTTGCGCTACCTCAAAGAATGAGATTTCGCTCGTTTTTCAAACATAATACCCCAGCCGCGCTCGAATACTCGGGGGCTGGGTCATAAACATCATACATAAACGAAAAAAGTTGCTCAAAATCATGAGTTGCAGCTTCAAACATCGCAAAAATTCACAGCCTCACTCAAACACTCAGTGGTTGTGCAAATCATGTTCCATACTAAGTGTTTTTCATAAACCCCACTCGATACACTCGGGGGCTGTGCGCATACACAAACAAAATATGCACAAATGGCAAAATTATGCTCGGGGGCCCCTGTACATAAAACCTTAATCTACAGGCTCATCTTTGGGTGGAGCCCATTTTTCCTCCTCCTTTAATACATGATGAACCAATACAAGGGCATCCACGCGGGTCTCCTTGTAATGTTCCTCCATAGGCACAGGACCACCGCCAGGTACAGGTGCAGGTCCCAGGGCAATCTTCTTCAGATCAAGGATTCGGGTGATGTGTCCGAACAAAGGCGAGTGCCACATTTGCTCCACTGATGAGTTGCTCTCGCACAAACTTCTTGATGGCCTTGCCCTTGCGAAATTTTCCTAGCAAGGCCGACAAACCCTCCGGCTGTTCATTTAGGGGAACAACGTGTGGTGTATCCTGGAGAAGGCTTGCCTACAGCTCTCCAGCACAACAGCCACACGCCAGGCGCGAACATAAAGAGTCACAAGTGTCTGACTCCTATCCCTATCTGACCAGAAGGGGTGACGGGTAAATTCTGGTCTATTGGCCTGATCGTCCAGTCGCTCGCGTATTCGGATCTCCTCCTCTGCTTATCAAAGCAGGACCTGCGCATTCATAGCATAATCAGCACGTATATTCGAGCCTTCCGAAGCAAAAGAAGAAGTGTGTATCGGGTGAACTTACACTCGAGCTGCAGATTCACCTTGTCCAATTCCGCCAGCAAGAACAACTCTCGCTCTGTAGAGGGTGAGGGTCTCGACTGGAGATCAGCAAGGGAAGCCTTGGTCTCCTTCAACTCTGCCTCCATAGCTGTGAATTTCTGCGTGAGATATTCAATCAGCTTCTGGTCATTCACGCTTCGAGTGTGCTTGGGTTTGGAGCTGCTTGCAGATGAACCAGTTGCTGCAGCATGACCTTCAGACTACACAAAATATACTTCAAGTAAGTTTCACATCATACTTGCACAAACCCCGGCCAAGCAGGCTCGGGGGTGTTTTCCAAAAAGACATGCATGACGATAGCATGAAGCTGAGCAAAAGATGCAATTCATAATAAACAAAAGCCCTGGGCGGCATTCAAGTTCTTTACAAGAAAGCATAACAAGACATAAAAAGTCGACTATGCTACGTCTGACACTGATTCAGACCTAGCCCTAGCAGCACGACCGGCACGCTCAGACACAGCCGCGGCACGCTTCTCAAGCATGGTCACCATCTTCTTCGACAGTGTTCCAGCTTCCATCTTCATAGCGTCCGTAATGGCTGGTTTTCCACCAGAACTCTTCGGGAAACCAGCCAGGGCTGTCGCAAAATCACCCGCAACACCGTTGCCCCTTAACAGAATGAGGGTGGTCTCGGATCCACCTACCATTTGGGCTCGGGCGAAGTTCGCCAAGGTGGTTGTCCCCGGTGCAAACATGTCAGCCAAGTCCTCCACTGTCTTGGGTGGTGAATTTGCGGGCAGCACGGTCTGATATATGGAAGTCAGTGCACTCTTGGACCGGCAAAAGCCTCTCGAGTGCGGGCACATATTTTGTCAAAGGCGCTCGCCGCATCCTCGAATGAGCCCTCGTCCATGGCAGGCTCGGCACCAACAGTTTCTGTTGGAAAAACATAAGTTATACTACTGGTGGTGGTCAGATCAAACTCGAAATATTCTCTCAAACGCATTACCTCCCAGCACTTGGGACAGCGCGCGAAGCCGATGAGTTGCAGCGTTTCGCGTGCCTCCACCTCCTCGAGCTTTTCTGTGAATCTTCGAGTTTCTTCTCAAGCTCTTGCACACGGGTGGCAGACGTGCCTTCTCACCTGCGAATGGCACAAACTACCTCTTAGCAAAAATCAGACATTACAACACAGAAAGGGCATAAAAAGAGGCGGAAATTCTTACGGTCCAACTGCTCCACTCTGGCTCGCAGTTGATCGCGTTCCTGCTCCACTTGCAAATATGTGTCACCCGACTCAAGGAGAGTACGGATGAATGACTATACAGCATAAAAATCAGGAATTAGTGCATACACGGCTTCAGCTGCAGTCAACACATAATAAAGAGCAATCGCACTTACGTGGTTATAACGTGCAGGAAGCGTTTCACCCGATGAGGAGGGCATGTTTTCTGAGGCTCGGTTGAGGAGCTGCCGGGGAGGTCTGTTGGGCCTCTGAGCGAATCGCTTCACCCGAAGAAGAAACGGGCGTCCCCTCAGGTGCAGGCGGTGGCAGATCAACCTTGGGTGCGCGTCCTCGACCAGCCTGCACATATCGAATCAGTCGCATAAAGCATCACCTATGACACATAATGTTCCAGCACAAACTTACTGAGGTTCGTCGTCATCCGAGAGAATCAGCGTGTTATAGTCTATACACGCCTTGAATGACGGCGACCTAGCCGGTGAAGCTGCACGCGAAGGGGACTTCCCCTTAGGCTCCCCTGAGTCAGTCGCAGAAGAATCAGAATCCTCGCCTCGAGTGGCACGCGGAGGCGAGCTTTCTGCAGTCGATTTCGTATCGTCTGCACGACGGCGCTTCAGGAGTGGAACCTCATCCTCCTCCTCTTGCTCGGAGTCCTCTGCCTCCTCTGTAGGGGTGTGCGCGGAGGCGAGTGAGACGTCGTCGGCTTTGTGATCAGCCAGCAAAACCTCTGTCTCCGCGGTATCCCCATCTTCGGGTAGTGGGGGCAAGCACTGGAGGGGAACATAACCCTGTACATAATCAAGCCATGAGCTATCACTCGACAAAAATCATATCTCCAATGCTAGGTGCATAAAGGAAAAACAGTGAATACCTTGGGTAAAGGGTGCTCACTGTCGAAGGCATCGACAGGACAATCGAGTGGGCAGCTATCGTTCGCCGTCAGCTTGGTGATCGATCGAACCCGCTTCTCCACATCATCAGGTGCTGGCAGAGTTTGGCCAGGCACCAAACGTGTCGGGTCCTGTGGACCCTGAAATGCCCACATGGGGTGCGCTCGCACTCGCAGTGGCTGCACACCCCTCTTGATGAAGGTTGAAATCAAATGTAGGCCGCTCACTTCGCGGCCCACAGTCTTCATAAGCTTGGCAATCTTGGCCATCAAAGGCTTCACCTCAGCCTCTTCAGCAGCTGTGGTCTGATGCAGCCAAGCCCGTGTCTTCACCAGAGGCGCGTGGGGATCAAAGCGCGGCAGTCCCTCTTGGTTGGTGGTGAAGTAGAACCACTTCTGCCTCCAACCTTGCGCAGATTCGACTTGTTTAATGTCGAAATATGCGACTTCTTTGCGGCTCTGAATGTTGAAGCCGCCAACAGCATAAACGCCCTTCTTTCCGGCGTTCTCCCTCACAGTAAAGATCTTCTTCCAAAGACCCCAATGTGGGTGCACACCCAAGAAACACTCACACAGCACAAAGAATACAACAATGTGCATAATGGAGTTGGGCGTAAAATCGTGCAGTTGCACCTTGTACGCGTACATCAGAGCCCGCACAAAATCGTGAATAGGGAATGAGAATCCCCTATTCACGAAATCGTGAAAGCATACGCGCTCGCCCTCCTTGGGTTGAGGGCTTACCTCGTCTCCGGGGAGGCGCGTCGTCAGCAGCTCGGCGGAGGGGATCCATCCATCCCGCCGATAGCCCTCCAGCCTGGACAGCTTCATGGTGGACCGCGTCCAGTCGCCGGTCTTCTTGTCCAAGGTCACGTCCGCGACCCTTGGCGGCGGCGGTGCTCGCACTCCCACCAGCCACCGCGGCGCAAGCGCAGCTTTTCTCTTGGGCGCCATGGAGGTGGTGGTTCGCAAGAGAGAGGGGATGCGTAGCGCAGAGGAGGAAGAAGAAGCAACGGCGGCGGTGCACAGATGGCAAGTAAAAAGATTATTTACGCTGCCACACCCTTTTAACCTCAGCACAATGAATCCGCATCGTTGATACGAGATCGTGGGCAGAGCTGCATATCCAGCCGTACACGTGGTAGCCGCGGAGGGCAACCGTCGCCGGCCACTCTGCCCACTACGCACGAAAAACGAGGAACCATCATCACGGCCCCGTAAAAACCGCGTCAGAACGGTCAAATCTAGTCCAAACGGCATCGTCGTTTGGTCAAGCGCTGCACAATGGGCCCACATACGTGTCACGTCCCATCCATCTAGCATAGCGCACGCCACCGCGTGTCAGGTGCGCAGTCGCCATAAAACGTCATCCCTGACGTCATTGCAAGAGATTTGTTCAAAAAGATTTGGGTTCGCCCAATGCATATCAATCACTCGATTGTTTTCGGTGTATGGTCACTCGACTGTCTCTTCGACCAAAGACATGTTACTCCCATCGGGAGCATATCAAAAATTTCTTCGACTAAGAGTATAGGATAAAAAGGATTTGAGATTATCCTCCATTGCAAGCAATAAAGCACAATCTCGGGGGCTACTCCCATCGGGAGCGTTGCGCGCACCCGATAGAATAATGACAAAGTGTCAGTCGACAAAATCATCGGCTCAGTTCATATACAAAATCATACTCGAAACATTCCCGAGTTGCGTCCGCCGCAAATACCTCGGATGCTGCACGCATAGTGCAAAGGTAAGACCCGCCGAACTTTCGAGCTGGGCTAAGGACCGTTCCAGCAACGTCAATCCTTATACTTTCCGTGTCAGCAGACATGATGAAAAATTCTGACGGACGCGTTGGGTAAAATTCAAATCTATACTGCAGATCGACTCAGTAAGACCTCCGCGCCTAGTCGAATCTGACCAGTTTGTTCCAGATTCGAGTCCGGGGACTCGAGTTTGATTGAAAGCTAGTAAGGTTTTACCCGAATGTGTAGTTAACCAGTCCCGATCCGTCGAGTGTACTGGGCCTGCTAAGCTATTATCCCTTGATCATCATAAACAAAAACCACAGTCGATGAGATACTCGACATAGCCAACATGTGCTATTCATACAGGAATTCCAATTATAAAAATACAAAATACAAAGCATATGACGTGCACTTACGAATGAGTCCATGCCCGATTCTTCGAGTCAGACAAGTACTCGGGGGCTACTGACAAGGGTATACACCTCGGGTACCCTACCGTGAGGGTACCTGGTGCACGTGACGACTAAGGCCCAATAAGCGAAGAGCCAACTCGAAGCCCAAGGCAAGAGGCCCAACAAGATGGAGTACCCTCCAAGATTAGACATAGGCATAGTCGGTTTATACTTTCCTTACGTGTAAACTAGGTCGGTTACAAGCTCCCGAGACCCAGCCTATTTAAGGGCTAGGAGGGGTGCCGATCTAGGACCAAGCCATACTCAAACCACCAAATCCCTAGCGAGATCGACATCTCGCCAGAGCTCCCTTGTAACCGCATAATCTCACACGATTAATAACAGACAAGCAGGAAGTAGGATCTTTACCTCCACCTGAGGGGCCTAAACCTGGGTAAATCTTTGCCTCTGCTTGTCAGCCGACGAAACTACCAGTACTACCACGTTCTCTCCCCATAATCTCAACGCTAGGTCCTTAACCATGGGATTTGATGAGTGTACCCCTCGTCAGCGCACGTCCTCCGCAGGGATACGCGCGTCGCCCCGCGATAGGGCGAAGGGCTGCGAGCCGCGCAGAACGCCGGAAACCCACGAGCTTTGTTATAGTGTAGTATTAGGGAAAAGAACTATCACAAGGAATGGAATCTAATGCTCTATCTAGGGTAGCTTAAATAAATTTATCTTGCTTGTAGCCCCAACTATAGTTCCTATCTGAAAGTTTAAAATCAACCTAGGCCCATTATTTGAGCTTATGAATGAATAGGAAGGAATAATTCAAGGTAATAGTAGTATTTTTTGGATTGACCAGTCACCACCAATAAGAAAAAGATAAGAAGTATTCTCTAGCAAGTCATGCAATTCAGCAGTAAATTCCAATTATGCAACATAAGTTGTGGCATCCATATTAATCAATTGACAAACAATCTAAACGGTTATTTTTCTCAAAAATATAAATAATACAACTTTTTAGTAGTGTGACCAGTCACGTGAATAGATGAATCTCTAAAGCCAACCAATATCCCACACCGGTAGAACCTTGGGCCAATTAAAAGGATAGAATCAGATTAAAAAAAAAGAAGCATGAGTAGTGCCATTTTTATAAGTTTCTTGCCATTCAGGTCAACATAGAGCACTAGTATTTCATAACATACTATATTTTTTTCTATTTCCTTTTCTCAAGCCATAATGTTTTTTTCTTAGGTCTGACCTCAGTCCACCGTTCCATGTTATCAATAATCTCAGTGTGACAAGAATTGTCAGTTGGCTCATCAACAATTTGTCACTTTCGGTAGAACATATGTTATTAGAAAATTTAGAATCATTATCAAGATGTATGACACAATTCATTTATTTATCTTTTTTTTACCATGTAGGAGAGCTGCATGTATTATTTTATTTTATTTTGAAAGGATCTACACTACGTATTCACCAGAGAATACAAAGAAAGAACAGAAATCCGCAGTAGTACAAGCCGTCGAAGCCCAGCGCAACAGCAGCTCGGGGATTCGTGGATCCTTCGAGGTGTTCTGCTCCAAGGGCGGTCTTCGTGGCGGAGACGACGACCGACTGGTGGAGTTTTTGTCCCTCGTCCCCGTCTTTGCCTCGGTAAGGTTGCTTCTGGCCTTGCTGTGGGGGTGCTGGGGGTTGGTCGGTGGTGTGCCGGCAGCTACTGTTGTTTGGCTCCACCGTCTGTACATGAGCTTCAATCTGGGATCTTCGAGGTGGCTGCTGGGTTTTGGTGCGGCGTTCAGGCCTCTTCTGCCGGCCATGGTGGCGTGGGGAGGAGTGCTTCTGGCGACGTGCTCTGCTTCGACATGGCTTGGTCTTCTTCCTTCTCTGGCCGCCGAGGTGGTGAGGGGAGAAGGTGTGATCAAGACGTGCAAGTGGCGGCGACTCCGGCGAGCTGTGGTCGTGCTCAGAGCAGGGTTGGTTGGAAGAAGGGTCGTTGCGGGGAGGAGGTGCCATGGCCGTGCGCGTTCAGCGTTCTTCAGTTCCATCGCTTCCGGCGGACGGCCCATGCGGTCTTCTACATGAGTAGGGTGTTCCCCTTCCCGGGGTTGGCGGCGGCCTGGTGTCTCCTTCTCCGGCGGTGCTCGGCGGTGGAGTTCTTCAGGCGACGCGGAGGTTCAGCGGCGTCATCTGGAGCTGCATGTATTATATATTAAGAAAAGAGAGAAACGCAATATAGAGGCAAAGGTACAGAGAGTGTTACAGCATAACTGGAAAATAACAACTGCTACTGAACAATACTATCGGGAAAAAAAGACCAGCAGAAACGGCATTTTGCAAGTGAAAAACTACAAAACATAGACTCCTTGGATAGCTAAACGACCATCACTAGCTAGCCTTCATCGTTTGCCTTGCCTCGGCATTGATCTGTTCGATGATCAATTGAATTGTCTTGGAAATTTTCTCAAACCCCGTTCATTCCTTTCTCGCCAAATTGAATTAGCTTTGATTATTATTTTCTCAAGGTTTTTAGGTGAACTAAAAGTTTTCTATGCTTGATTATCAAGGTTATCAGGTAAAACAATATTGGGATTATGAGATGCAAAAAGTGAATAACTTTCAAACTCTTTCTGAATCATACCCATAGTTTAAAATAGCGGGCTATAGCGTTTTTAGGATGGTCGCGCTAAATGGTGTCTACGTACAATTTAGCTAATTTAGCGGCATATAGCGCCATTTAGGGGCGCTATAGCCTTGATTTAGCTAATTTTGAGGCTGTCGCTACATGTCCCGCTATTTTAAACTTTGATCATACCATCAATTGATTCAGATATTTCAGCACGATTATTACCAATTATCATTCCATGAGATAATTCAAGCAACTGCAATGCCAAAAGGCAAAATTTAAACCAAGTGATCGACACATCTGGAAAGCCTACACGCTAGCTCTCTAGGTACATGTACCAACTATATATGTAAAATCTTAACCCGGGTATTCTTGAATGTAAATAATCTGTTTGATCTAAAAAATGGTAAATAATCTAATCAAAATGAGCAGCAACTAGCAGGAAACCATGAATGCTACTCGGCGGAGCTGCCGGCTTGGACGACGAAGAATATGTAGGCACCAAAGAGGCGGGTGGAGCGGATCACTGGTGGCTGGCCATGAGTATTCTGCTGGGATGCCATTGGACCCCCGCTGGCTGCGCCATAGCTATGATCATAAGCAGCAGCGGCAGCAGCAGAGAATGTCCAAAAGGCAGCCGGGACAGGCGGAGCTGGTGCAATAGGAACAATCGCCGGCGGTGAATGAGGATCTGAGATGGCGATGGGCACGACCGAGCTGTCGATCTCAATGGCCCTGTCAGCGTCCTCCTCCTCGTCGTCATCTATGACGATGACGGTGGGGTCCGCTGGCTGGACGGGTGAGTCGAGTACAGAAGACGAGGGCAGGACCCTCCGCACGCGTGCATTCCGCGGCTTGGTCTTGGCCCATCTGGTCTTGGCGGCCATCCGCGGCTTCTTCTCCCTCTCCTGCTGCTCCAAAAGCGGCGCCGGCAGGTCGGCAGGAGCAGGTGGGCGGCAGCTCCTCCTATGCCCGTTCAGCGCCCTGACTCGATCGAAGATCTTGGAGCACACGGGACACACATGACGTGTCGCCGCTGGTAGAGCCAGGACGACGCCACCTCGGCCACCACCTCCACCTTTCGCATCTGGCGAGACGGCGCCACCATGATCACCCTGACCACCGCCAAGAGGCGCGGAAAAGCGGCGCGGGGCAGGAGCAGCCGCTCCCACGCACGGGCTTGCTTCTCCAAATGCGCGGCGACATGGTGATGACGGTCTTCCCTGGTTGAAGGCGGAGCGGGACGGGTCGGCGAGGGGAGCTTGTTGGCGCCCATGGGAGGCGGACGACTAGGAGGATTTGCAATGGCCTGCGAAGAGAGGACAGAGGAGCCCGGTAGCTGTGTGGAGGTAATAAATGGGGAAGAAGTCCGGCTGTATGCAGGAAATAAGTAATTACTTGACAAAATCTTCTCTTCTCTCATATCTCTCCTATCTTCTCTCCTATCTAAAAGAAAATTTTGATTCCATGTTTACGTCAAAGATTTCGTCCAACTTAGTTACCCTTCGTCAAACTCCCTCTCGATCAATCAGCATTAACATGCAAATCATCATTAAAGATCAAATCGGCATGAAGATCGTCTCCTTTTTTCTGCCCTATTTTCGCGTTAGCTGGCAATCAATCAGCATTAGTTGCCATCGGCGTGACCTTCTGCAGCGAGATTGCTGCGCTGGGATCCATCCACCACCGAAACATCGTGCGGCTGCTTGGGTGGGCGGCCAACGGCGGCAGCAACACCCGACTGATGTTCTACAGCTACCAGCCCAACGGCAGCCTGAGCAGGCTCCTCCACGGCAGTGGCGTCGGCCTCGCGAAGGGCGGCAGAGTGGGACATCGCGCTGGGCGTCAAGGAGACGCACGCAGCCAGAGACGAACAGAGGAAGACGTAATATCTCCTAGGAGTCTGGAGACCATGGACGCAAAGCTGATGCTCCCAAATGGTAAAGCCCATGTCTAACATGTATCTCTCTCTCTCCTGAGTCCCGGCGACAACCAAACGGAGGTGATGATGAGGACAAAGAGAGAGCAGCAACTGTTGGACTGGAGGTCGAACGAGAATTCAAGAAGTTCATGGGCAATCCATCAATCGAGGGCGCCATCAAGCTCGAGAAGAAGCGCGCCGACCAGAAGCTCTGGGAGCTCGTTGGGAGAAGCAGAGGCTGGATGAGGCCGGCCAGACCTTAAAGGTTCCCGGCCCAAACAAGGTAACATATCATCTCTTCTCTCCTATCTAAAAGAAAAGTTTGGTTCCCATGTTTACGTCAAAGATTTCGTCCAACTTAGTTACCCTTCGTCAAACTCCCTCTCGATCAATCAGCATTAACGTGCAAATCATCATTAAAGATCAAATCGGCATGAAGATCGTCTCCTTTTTTCTGCCCTATTTTCGCGTTAGCTGGCAATCAATCAGCATTAGTTGCCATCGGCGTGACCTTCTGCAGCAAGATTGCTGCGCTGGGATCCATCCACCACCGAAACATCGTGCGGCTGCTTGGGTGGGCGGCCAACGGCGGCAGCAACACCCGGCTGATGTTCTACAGCTACCAGCCCAACGGCAGCCTGAGCAGGCTCCTCCACGGCAGTGGCGTCGGCCTCGCGAAGGGCGGCAGAGTGGGACTTCGCGCTGGGCGTCAAGGAGACGCACGCAGCCAGAGACGAACAGAGGAAGACGTAATATCTCCTAGGAGTCTAGAGACCATGGACGCAAAGCTGATGCTCCCAAATGGTAAAGCCCATGTCTAACATGTATCTCTCTCTCCTGAGTCCTGACGACAACCAGAACGGAGGTGATGATGAGGACAAAGAGAGAGCGGCAACAGTTGGACTGGAGGTCGACCGAGAATTCAAGAAGTTCATGGGCAATCCATCAATCGAGGGCGCCATCAAGCTCGAGAAGAAGCGCGCCGACCAGAAGCTCCGGGAGCTCGTTGGGAGAAGCAGAGGCTGGATGAGGCCGGCCAGACCTTAAAGGTTCCCGGCCCAAACAAGGTAACATATCATCGCTTGTTCTGCTAGATGAATTGAAATCTCAATTGAATTAATTACGATTTCATGGAGATTTGCTGATGTTTGAGCTAATTAATGGTGCACACTCGCCCTGTCCCTCCTCTCCCCCGTCGTCTGCCGTCGCCTCCCTCGCGGCGTCAGAGGCGCTGCAGCTGCGCGTCTGCCGGGCGCCGGCACCGCCTCCCCCACAACCCAAGTTTGGCAAGTTCGACGACACGGACGTTCCCGCGGAGGCACGGAGGCCGAGCCGGTGGTGGAAACGGCGGAGGTCCATGATGCAACGGAGAAGGCCTCGCATGGAGGATGACAGGTCTTGTATACTAACAATTGAAATCATCCTCCCCTTGTGGACCGTGGTGCGCCTAACTCTGTGTGTTGTACTGTTGTCTATGACTCAATGTGGTTTTAGTTGCTTGCCGTTGGATCTGGAGGGCGTGATATGGCAGTCCGGGAAGGTCATCGCCGGTTTTGACAACTCCGGCAGCATGAGAGGCATCGTACGTTCCCAATTGTTTGTATACACTGTCCTGGTAATATGATTCCGTCACACCCTGCTGTGAAATTCGTGCATTTTCTCTTGGAATACCGTCGAACCACCTAAAGCTCTGAGTTCCATCCGCGATGCTAGGATTGTATTCTTGTGCCTTTCTTACAAATGTGCCATCTCTTACTTGTCCTTGATGATCTGTTTCATGATTAACATATCTACAGTCAGTATTACTAATCCCTCAGTTGAGTTTCTCAATGAGGAATTAGCGCAAGCCTAGGTCTGGGCACTATGGAGAATACTCCTGGACACACTTGCACAAGAAACTGGCTAGGTTTGGATACATGGTCATTTGACAAATACATCCGCAGCTGCATGACCCTAGCTCTTCGATTTTACAGATACAAATATTAAATATCCCTGAAATTTTAGGATGCCAAAAAATGTGAATCTTGTACTTTAGGTACCTTGGATGTTTATTCTTTACAAGCAACTTTGTTGTCCATATAGAAAGTTAAGGCCATCTTCCCTGACTCTCATGCTGGCTGCCCTTCAGTGGAAAGATGTGCAGCTCAAATGTGCTAGGAACTGCCTTACTTTCAGTCGTCCACTCACAAAGGTGATGATTTCCTTATCGAACTGTTCGGGACACTTACTATTCTGATCATGTTACATGCTAGCAGTATTTATGGTCCAACGTCTTAATTTTGTTGTTAAGATCTGTCTGATAAGTTCTTCTCAGATCTCTAATGGCGAATACCAAATTTTAGTAGACATGATAGGACACGATGCAGACTAATTATGTAATTGGTGTTCTTTAGAGAAGTAAATTTTATTAGCTGCCTATAGCTGTAAGACATTTAGATATTAGAATTAAAGATGATTTCCTTTCGAGTTTTAGTGATCGCATTTTTGTGGATCTAAAATCTTTCTGTTCTTGCATCTATGAATTACAGTCTTAGCGACCGAAAGCCAGTCGATTGAACACATTGTATCTCAATTCGCTGATGATCTTGTATGTATCTTATGAGGCCTGATAATTTTTGCAGTCTTACAAGATACACATGTATTAGTTTATATCAAGGAAAATGAAGTGTCCAAAGCAAAGAATGGTAGGACAGGTTGAACATGCATATATATTTGCAGGATCTATATTTATTTGCACAAGCACATTTTAGCATATATATGAACTTCTTGAATTGACATCGCGTGAAAGAGCTCATGCAGAATGACATGCCCAGACACATACATCAATGTTCACGTAAGTTGTATAAAACATGATCCATGCCTTACGTGCAAAGTATAGTGTCTATGATATATAACTAATTTTGTGTATCCGTTCTGCCTGTTTTTCTGCCTTTCTGCGAAGCTGCTGCCGCCACCACCAACACGAATCACGAGTGTGCCTGGAAGAGAAGTCATTGGAGAAGATATAAAATGGATTCTAAATGATGAAGATGATCCGCTTGTGTCGTGAAATCTTTTCAATGCTTATTGGTACATGAAGTCATTTGCAAATTTCGCATCAGTTTGGCTGTAAAAGGTTTTCTTCTTTTCATTTGATCCGAGCTGTCATATATTTTTATTCTTACATGTTATGGCACCATCGAGAGAAATTGAACACATGTGGCAGCCTGAGTTAAATTTGGCGCAAGTTAGATAAATTTTAAATGAATACATTTTCGTTACTGATTATCTCACTCGAACAAGCAAGTTGCAATATATATGTTTTTATGAGATCAAATTGTGTTTAATCTATGGTGATCAAATTGTTTTTTTTTATATAATTGTTTTTTTATTGGATTACCGGTAAAATTATATAAATTGGGATAACTATTTGATCTATGTCTGTCTATCTTTCCGTTATTCCGTGGCAACACAAGTATTCAACTAGGTATCATGCAATCCTTACATCTTAAAGGTTTGAAACTATTTGTCTGTAATCATTATACTATTTATGCACCCGTTGCAACGCACAGGCATTTAGCTAATACTATTAAATTAACGGATAATCTAATCGTAAGGCGCCTGCTATCTGGCTTATCGGTACGCACGCCGCGAGCCATCGATTTGCGAACGAATGGACCAGATCGTTTGTCCGTATTAACTAACACAACGACGGTTTCATCTACTCCCGTGTTGACCTTATCCTCTCCGGAAGCCCCGCACCGCGTCGGTCGCTGCTCTTCTCCACCCCTTCACCTCCGATCCACCCGTCCCCGTCTCCGCCATGGAGCTCGGCGGCGCAGAATCGCAAGGAGCTGGAGTCGGCGCTGCAGTCCAGCGGCGAGGGCTGGCTGGACCAAGCAGATAACCTCCCCTTTCCTGCCGTCGTGGACGCCGACGCCAACGCCGAGCAAGCGGCTCGACGACTTCCCCCGAGCCACGGCCGGCCTGAACTCCTCGACCCCTGCCCTGGGACGTGGGGGTAAGTTTGTCGTCGCGCTTCCGTCTCGAGGTACACAGCCATGACGGCTTTGGACGGAATCGGCCACAGCCGCGCCGCTTCCAGCTGAAATTGGCCGCCGTCACGCCTGCGAAGTGTTGGACGGGGCGACGGGGAGCCACGGGAGCATCGCCCGCAACTCGAGGTACGCTGGCGGCTCTGCTTGGAGGGGCCTCGCCTGGCCAGGGGATGGGCAGATGGGAAAGTCTGGGGCCATGGGGAAGCGCTCCGGGAAATCCCCTTTGTTCCTCCACTCCGGCATCGGTTCTGGCCTAGTCAGGGTGGTCGGGATTAAAGGAGGCGGACTGATCCTGCTCCACATCCAGCACACGGAAGCGGTCTCCGCCAACCAAGTCGGGAAGAAGTGGTCATCGACGAGACTGTTGCACTCAATGGTATCGACCATGCATCCAACATCAGCTACACCAGTCTTTCCTGCCGGGTATAGATGGACCAAAGCCGATGCTTTTCCTGCAGTAGTGTGTGCATGATGATGCGGTACCTGAACTCAAACGTGTACAGATGAAACTTCTCGTGCTTCCTCTCTTGATTCAGGTTTTGCCTCGTAAGAAGACTTGGAGAAAATGAAACTGATGGAACTCGCACGGTCTTGAAGGCCATATATTTTGTGCACACCGTTCAGTAATTAACCTGTTTAGAGACATCCATATACATCGGAAGACATTTTGTTCAGTAACATTGTGGCATCAATAATATTACGTTGCATATCCAGAATTAATTATGACCTGGTTTGCATATGTACTCCACCTGTGTATGATGCTACCCTGAAGATTACCATCATCAATTCAGAAAATCTAATTTATAGGGTGATCTGCACGTTGAGAACCCGCATAACTCAACCGTCGATTTCTGCTCAGCGCTCCCTTGGTCGTAGATGTGGGGGCGTGCGGGTCGTGGGGTTTCCTGGCCTAGCGCGATGCTCAAGTACTAATCACTTTCCGGCGGTGACCAAGCGACGGTGCGTCCGCCATGTAACCGCTTTTTGTCTTTCTCACCGAGTCCGATAGTTATATTCCATGTCTAATAATAGTTACTCCCTCTCAGAATGTATGGAGTTATCTATTTTTATTTATCCAAGAAATCGATGTAGTTACCCTACCGTCTCTGTAATAGTTACCCATCCAACACAGATGGAGTTACCCACCTAACAGTGATGGAGTTACCCACCCTGTATTGATGGGGTTGTGTTCATGATATACTTATCCACCACGAAATTAATGCAGTTATTGTACACTTTAGGTAATACTTACACACCTAGTATGGATGGTTCATTATGTAGTTATCCACCACGAAATTGATATAGTTACCGTCTCTCTGTAATAGTTACCCACCCAATACTGATGGAATTACCTACCGAGTACTGATAAAGTTATCATGTGTTCATGATATAGTTATCCACCACAAAATCAATGTAGTTATCATACTCTCTCGGTAATAGTTACCCACCCAATACTGATGGAGTTACCAACCCATTACTAATCTGGTGGTACAAGATAATGGCTCGAACAATATTGATTGGAAACAATCACTACCACTTGAGCTATCAGTAAGGAGTGACGAGTAACACTATAACGAGCGGGCGAATGCGGGCAATGTATGCGAGCGGGTCCGCGAACTCTGACTCCATCGGACGGAACACCGGCGCCTCCAGGACGGGGGCGGTGGAAGTTGAGACTCGGGGCTGCAGCCGGTGGGGAGGCGGTGGTGGCCGGGAAAGGCCGGCCCTTTCCCATCGACTGGCGGCAGTCTGGTGCAAGCTACGGTTCCGGTGAGGGATTGGGTGGGGAATTATTCGTCGCGGTTCCACGGACGGGATGGAGTGATATAGTTATCCACCACGAAATTCATATGGTTACCATACTCTATCAGTAATAGTAATACCCACCATGTACTGATAAAGTTACCCATGTGTTCATGATAAAATTACCAACCTGTTACTGATAAATTTACCCACCCAGTACCCATAGAGTTTACCCACCTAGTACTGATAAAGTTACCCATGTGTTTATGATATAGTTACTCACTCTGTACTGATAGAGTTTTCCACCATGTACCGATGGAGTTACCCACCATGTACTGATGGAGTTACCCATGTGTTCATGATATACACAACAAAATCGATATAGTTACCCATGTTTACCATACTCTCTCGGTAATATTTACCACCAATACTGATGGAGTCAATCATATGTTTTCATGGTATAGTTATCCACCACAAAATCAATATAGTTACCATATTCTCTCGGTAATAGTTACCACCCAATACTGATGAAGTTACCACCCAGTACTGATAAAGTTACCCATGTTTATCATGCTCTCTTGGTAATAGTTACCACTCAATACTGATGGAGTTACCCACCTAATACTGATAAAGTTACCGATGTGTTTTCATGTGTAGTTATCCACCACAAAATCGTTATAGTTGTCCTACTCTCTCGGTAATAGTTACCACCTACTCCCTCCGTTCCAAATTAATTGACTTCTATTTATCCACACATGGATGTATCTAGACATGTTACACGTCTAGATACATCTACATGTGGACAAATGAAAGTCAATTAATTTGAAACGGAGGGAGTAATACTGATAGATTTACCCACCTAGTACTGAGAAAGTTACCCATGTGTTTTTATGGTGTAGTTATCCAGCACGAAATCAATGTAGTTATCATACTCTCTCGATAATAGTTATCCACCAAATACTGATGGAGTTACCCCACTCAGTACTTATGAAGTTATCCATGTGTTCCTGATGTAGTTATCCACCACGAAATCGATGTAGTTACCATGTCCTCTAAATAATAGTTACGAACACAATGCCCATATTTTTTAGTGATAGTTGTCACTATGAAATCGACAGTTATCATCCTAATACTTATGCACGATAAATTTACCATTTTAAAGTGATGTGGTAACTTTAAAACTCATAAAAATCTAAAAGAACAACAAAAAATGATTCTATTTCAACCCGAAAACTAATCGTTAATATGGTGGGTAACTTACGTATTCGAGCCTGGGTAACTTATATGTTATGGGGTGGGTAACTTTTGTTCACAAAAAAAAGTCTTCGGAACATATCGATATGGGATCTAGTTTCGAAGATCTCGTCGCGACTAGTCCAACGGTGAAAACGAATTTTAAATCGGATAAACGGTTTGGCTACAAAACTTTTTGAATTTTCGAGTTTCGCATTTAATGCGAGATGACATCAGCTTTTTTGGATTTTTGTGAATGCATGCAAATGAGGGCTATTTTATCTCTCATCCCGTGCAATGAGTTGGGTGATTAACAAAAATTATCCTAACGCCTTACGGTTAAGCCAAATATAAGGCGCATTACACATAGTCGTTCCCTTAAATTAAATGGGAGTTCGTACGTCTTCGTCTGATCGATCGATTTCGCTCTACCGTCGCCAATATGGGCCGGCCCATTAAGAAGTGTTTCCTTCACAGGTGATGCGGACCGAGAGGAGCTGGTAGGGTTACGCTATGCCGCGACTTCATAGCGTCGCCGCCGCCGCCTCGCACCTTGACTTGAAGCCTCGCCGGCCACCCTAGCACCACCCACCGTCGGCTGTCCTCCGATGCTCAGGAGCCTCTCCTCCGTTTCCCCTCCTCCTTGGAGCACGGAGCACCCCACGGACACGGGACGTGTGGGAACATACGCGCTTCCCGGCCCGCCGCCATGCTCGCGAGCTCTTGCGTGTCCAGATGAAGGGTAGGCGGCGGAGCTCTATACGTGGACCTGGTGGCCGATGGGAACGACCATAGCGCGGCGGGGCGATGTCAACGCTCGGCAACGGCCACTGTCGGCGGGAGGGGCTTAGGCGGAAGGAGCTCGACGTTGCGTTGGATTGGCGGCGGAGAGGCGCATCGAGGACGAGCTGGTCCTTGCTTTCCCGAGGTACTGCTGCAGGCGACCAACTCCTCAAGCTGCTACTGATGCCGAAGGCCACCACTTCGACCTGATGCCGCCCACCTCCACAACCAGCTGCTGCCGGTGAGCTCTCTCCTCCTCCTCCTCCTCCATGGTGCAATCTATTGCAATAATTTTGCGGCTTGGCTGGTACTATAAATGATCTAGCCACTAGAACTTGTGTCAAGGCTGCAGGGTCAAAGCAAGCAAGGTAGTTGCCATGGCAAGTATGTCGTTCCTGTCGCTGCAAGGAAGTACGAGAAGTTGCTACCCTTTGTACCGCGTTTGAGCAGTACTGATTTCTCCACAACTACACGCATGTACTTATGTCTTACCTAAAGGTCAATTTGCCATCTGCGTGCGTTGCAGGCTGGAGGGCAAGGTGGCGGTGATCATGGGCGGCGCGAGCGGCATTGGCGTGCGCACGGCACGTCTGTTCGTGCAGCACGGGGCCAACGTCGTGGTCGCCGACATCCAAGACGACCTCGGCGAGCGACTCTACGCGGAGGTCGGCCCGGAGGCCTCAAGCTACGTGTGGCCACGACTCTGCGTGGAGCTCGACCAGTGAGGATGACGTCGCTAGCGCCGTCAACCACGCCGTCGCCAGGTTCGGGAAGCTGGACATCATGTTTAACTACGCCGACATCGGCGTAGCGGCTTGCCACAACATCGGGGAAAACACCAAAGAGGACTTCGAGATCGTGCTGGCCGTCAACCTGGTGGGCCCCTTCCTCGGCAGGAAGCACGCGAGCGCATTCACAAACTGTTGAGACCAACTTGCACATAGAAAATCACATAACACCAATCTTTGCCTGTTTGTTGCAGGAAATTTGAAACTGAATTCAACTCCAACCTTCAGAGCCTCGTTCCCACGTTGAGTAACAGTTCACAAGCCAAGCAGTACCTGACGCATATTGCACAGTGCATTCTTGGTGTTGGAATCGATCAGTGAGTTGTTTCGTGTGTGCTGTGTTGGGTGGAGTTGTGTGAGATGCATAGTTTGAATGTGTGGTTTAGCAACATGGCGGTGCTTTCTTCCCGTAGAAGTCTGAATCTGCAATTGTCAAATGAAGCATCAAACCCGTAAGCAACTCACTGACTATCCAGTTGATGGTGTATCTCCATGCTATTCACTGGTAGCCTCCCTCTCCTTTTGATTTTGACTATCCGAATGTTTTCGCTAGGTCTGCAATTTTTAGAAATGGTTTCCACCCGAAGAAATATTTATCTAGGTAGTAATATTTTTTTCTTGACACTGTAAACACAAGATATATCCTACAGTTTGTGCATTTTAAGTTTGCAGATTTACCATTTATAGATCCATCTTCTTGTGTTCTTGAAGTTGCATAAGAAACTCTCAAGTCATGCTGGAAATTTCTCAAATGTGTGCCTATGTATATTCTAAAACAAAGAGTGATATTACGGGTTAGCTTCATTACCAAAATCTGGGTGTGTCTTTCTGATTTTTACTTTTGTTGTTAGTTTATTGCAAAGAATAAAACGGCTGCACTCTTTTGGCTATTAGAGAGGATTTATCGTTATATTTTTGTAATCTAGAGGGAAGTAGGTTGTCACTTATAATCTGCTCCTGTTAACATGAATCAAATTAGTGTACAAAATAGATGCATGACAAGAAGAGGCTAATTAATCTGATCGATATTGGCTTGTGGTGAGTTGTTGGACCAACATCCGAGGGTATGAGCTTTACCCAAGTATCACACCTCCTTCAATACTTTAAATTAATTAGTTATGTTTATGTTCTCTATTGAATTTATAATACACTACATGTTTTTTGTGTCGAATATATTCAGTGATTTCCTATTTTACAAGATTAAAAGCAGGAGTATGGATATTTTAAAAGGTAAGAGATAGCCAAGGCAAAACATGTTAACGATACTAAAACGGTCATTTAATTGGCCTATCCTCCTATAGGCGGCTGCTGCATCTGGTGTAACACCTGAAGAGGTGAAATCGAAAAAGGCCAAAGACAAGAATCTGAAGACAAAATAGTAGTTTTGAGTACAAGCTCCTCTGGTACAAATATGTGCTAACTGTGCACATGTTTATTCATGTAAAAATCGACAAAGTTGTTGTATCATAGTAAACAATATCTTTCCAGCTTGCCACTTGACCACAAAAGTACTTCGGTTTAAATGTTTTCCTTTGTGGATTATTAAATTGTACTTATTTTCTCTCCATTTGTCTGTTACATTAGAATATTATTTTCAACGCTCGGCTGCGTTGATGCAAGCCAGGAATAGAAGAAAATGATTGGGATATTGAACCTACCCTACGGTGTTAACTGGTGGTTATGTTGTCATGAGACAACATCATTCTCTTCAAAAAAAAAGTCGTTGCCAAAGATGAAGTTAAATGTAATGATATCAACAACTTATGTTTGGGTTGCATATTTGATGCAAAGATGGGTTGTTCTTCGCGTGTGTATAATGTTGAATTATAGCTTATGATCAAATTAGATTTTAAGAAATTCATTTTTTTTGGCTATTTCTTTCCATACCCATTAACTATTGTGTATTATGTTTAAATGTGTAGCAAGAAAAATATTGAGCACCGTAGCAACGCACGGGCATTCAACTAGTATGTTTACATGGTGGGCCTATTGTTAATTACGCTGACGTCGATATTGGGCGGCGTTAAATTGATGCAAATCTCCAAAGATTTTCTATCATGCGGACATATTCGACGATAAGGACCTTCGATAGAACATAAGTGAAAAGTGATCTCACCTTCCATAAATGCATTATAGGAGGCATGTTTGGTTGGTCGCGAGGCCTCCTCGTGTTTTTTCACCGTGTAAGGAGCGCCATCTCCTACTCCGGTCGGCGGTGGTCGGCAGCGGCAAGCCTTCTTTCTTCTCTTCTCTGAGATGTCCTCTTCCTCCCCCGTTGCTTCCATGGTTGTAAGTAACATCAAACACTCAATCTTGTAGCCTAGATATGTGAGCATGTGGTATATCTGAGTAGATCTATGGTAGCTTTGCCCACTTGAGTTGTCTAAGGTGGTGGATCATCACTTGCAGCTTGTTAGTATGGTATGTTTTGCTTGTTGATAGTGATAATGTTGATGTTGTTGTGTTAGAACGATACTTATGTGCTAGTATGGCAAGTTATTCATGTCTATTTCATAAATTTCTATGTTGGTTTTGTAGATCAGATGCTATATTGGTCATGTGTAGTTGTTTGATGGTAGTGTGTTTAACATTGTTTGTTATGATAATGTGGCAGTGTGTTCATTGTTCTGTCGTCCCTCACTACAAAAACATGTGTCGTGTTTCCTGCTACATAAGAAATGTATTGATCTCTGACATTGTTTAGTGAAGGTGACCGATATGGTCATAATTCTATGACGGTTTCACACCAAATAGCAATAAAGTTTCTGTAGGTCCCAATCCGTACAAATATGAGAATCTATTTAGTTATAAAGGTTTACGGCAATTTTACTGAAGACATAGTTAATCATCGTACTGATGTTCCATTGTGACCACCTATTTTTGTCACAAAATTTTCATATAAAAGAAAAGTAGTCATGAATTTGGTGACCAAACTGGAGCGTCACAAAATACACATTTCTTGTAGTGTTATGGCATTGTATCCAACAATGTTGAACTAATTGTATTTGTTGCTCTAACTAGGAGGCTTGTTACTTGTCGTCTAATTTTCACCCTTGGTAACCAAATAGAGGGACTTGTATTATTAGCTTTTATTGTGAAATGAATAATTGGGTGCGACGACTCAAGAATAATTCATTCGGCTCGTCAAGCTAACAGGTGTGTCCCACCACAAATTAGGTTGTGGTTTAGGTACAAATTACAGAGCAATGACTTAGGTTCTATGACATGAAGTTGGGCATCGATCGGCTACTCAGACGTACCTAGCCCTTGTTATCTCCAGTGGGGGTGTCTCAAGACGGTTGCCAACACCTCTGAGTGCTTTTACTCTTACAGTCTTACTATCACCGCGCTAATTGCACAATAAGATCCACTTCATCTAATACACATTATTCTCATTATTGCTCTATATCTAGATTAATCAAGTCTAATATCAAGAAGGGATCAGTAATCTTATGCATCTATAAACAAACCAAAGAAAAGTATGATAAAATGTATGAGAATAATCATTTCATAAGCAAAAGATTCACCATCGGTAATATATAACATTATAACAATGATCATAATGATTATGTATGGTTCTAAAACAGCGATAGTGCATAGAGAAAGTTGCACAAACTCATAGTCGAGGGTCACCGTGCAAGCGGGAGTGGGCTGTCCGCGGCTCCACAAATTTGGGCCCATTTAGCTACACATGCGAGCATCCACGGAACTGCAAGAAAAAGAAGCGCCGTGTGCGGGCTGGCCCGTGGTTGTCGCATCGCGCTGCATATGGCAGTTGCTGGATTGAGGCGCCGACGCGCATCTCCTCTCGCTCTGGCGACAACGCCTCGATGTTGCGGTTCCTGAGGCAGGCGACTGCCCGAACCCAAAGCTCTGCTTCCACAAGCGCGCCACCAGGTCGCGGCCTTCGCCGTGCCCCTACTATCGCTAGTCCGGGCCGGCGCGGTGCGCCACGACGCAGCCGCCGCTCTCCCGCCGTCTCTGAGTCTCCTCCTGCGCCCGCCTCGTCCTCGAGCGCCACCTCCACACCCACCCCATCTTTCCCCTCCTCCCTCCATCCACCCGCTCCACCTCGTCACCCCCAACCTCGCCGCGCCCTCCTCCCCGTCCCCCTGATGATGACGATGACACCTTCCTCCCCGCCGGCTCCATCTCCGCCTTCTCGGCCTTCTTCCTCGAGCGCCACCCCGTCCTCGCCCGCTCTGCCTTCTCCGGCCAGCTCGCCGACCACGCCTTCGACCTCTTCAAGGAGTGCTCCACTGCCACCTACCTCAGGAACCGCAACGTCGAGGCGCTCGCTACGCGGCGTGGATGGCGACGGCGCGCGTGGCTGGACGACTGACGGCGCGGGGGTGGGGCCAACCTCCGCCGCTCCAGGAGCCTGAGCAGGTTCCCGCTGCCGTCGCCGTCCCGGAGCTAGCTGCCCCTTCGCGAGGGGCAAGAACCTCGACGCGGTTTGGGAAGAACCCACGCCGAGGGACCTCCTGGTCCCACCGTCAGCCTCTCTGGTTCTTCCTGTGCTTGTCCTCTTCGTCTCTGAAAATCTATACTTACTATTAAAAGATCAAACATGTGCGGATATATTAAATCTCACGCGTTCAATTTCCGATCAACCATCCAGATCGTTCCAACGATGTTGAGCACCTCAACACACCGAGAAAAGCGAACCGGTACGATTCAATTTCTCTTTGTCTCATGTCCAGGCCGCCCGCCACCGAATTGAGGTTGCCGCCTGCCTGCTTGCTCCCTTACCCGGATAAGGCTGCAGAGACTTCGTACACCACCTCCTCTCTCACCCCGTACTTCTCTCCCCCCGGTGGTCTCCCTCCTCCTCTGCCTGAAACCCTAGACGAGACCACCAGGATCTCCGCAGTCCACTCCTCTCTCCCCGTCGAGCATCTCGTGCCGGGATGGCCTGAATCGGGCAAATCGCGTCGTCTTCTTCACCTTCGGCCGCCGTCTTTCCGACACGCGCTCGTCGCCTTCCAGCCTCCCAGACCTTACCCGACACCTTCTCTGCGTTCATGGTGAGCTTGTGCACGTTCTTGTGCTCTCCGATTCATTCCTCGCACTCTGGAGCTCCGTCGCCGCGTTGCTCGCCGTCGGCCGGCGCGGTTGCTCGTCACCGGAGCACTCCGGCAACCATATCCGAGTGGCGCCGCCACCGTTAGATAGCTCGCGCTCGTGCGTACACGCGCGTCCGCGTGAGCCCTCTTGCTCTCCTCCTTCAAGAGCATGATCAACAACGCCGCCAACATATCTTTGTGTGTGTGACACGCGGCCCCGCCCGTCAGCAGTTTAATCTTTTGCTAAAATTATTTCGGAAAAGATTAAAAATCAGACAGTGGGGCCCTGCCTATTTAGAGAAATTCCAGGAAATGATTCAAACTTGTAAAATCAATAACTGTTGATTTGTAATTCAGAAAATTATGAATAGTATACCAAAATGTTCAAGAAAATGAATCCTATCTTTTTATTTCAAATTCATGCATGTTTAAATAACTTTGAATTGTGTTTATGTAGAAGAGCTAAATACCCAACTTTATGGAACTATGGTGTTAATTCTAATAATGTTGTTAATTATTTCTGGACCCATTTAAATTGTTATTTATGTTATAGGGCTTTAAATTTGAATCCTTTAACTTGTCACACATACATTTGTACGCATTGAATTGATGCCATGGTTGGATGTTATTTTCCCGTGAGGTGGGAAACGTGCTCAACTACCCGGAGGCGGTGTTGCCTCCTTCCACCATCTCCATGCCGGCGATGAGACGTTGGAGTTGAGAATGGTGGGGCGGTTCGCGGCGGCGGTGCGTGTAATGATGGCCACGGATCCCCTCGTACACACCTGGGAGGCTGGGAGACTGATGCAATCGCTCCAGTCGCTGGAGCTGCAGGTGCAGCACGAGTCCTTGAGCCGCTGCAGGGCGTCACCGTGCAGGACGTCGTCGTGAAGGTCCCCGACGCGCTGCAGCACGACGGCGTAGTCCTCAACTCCCCGCTGCTCCTGCGGCTACCCGACAGCTCCTAAGTACGGTTGATGCCATGGAACCATGGTAGTTCTGAATTTTTTATTTTTCTTCAGACACCTTATTTATCTATCTCTGAACATTTTTTGCTTTCCTTTTGACTCCATAGCTGTATGCTCATGGTACTGCTACCTGCAACTTATTTTTGGAAGAACGGTGTTCAAATGCAATGCTGGTCCAACCAGATTAATGATAGCTGATATATTACTTTTTTGAAAGGCATCTAAATGATCTAAAATGTGGTTGAATATGAGAACACCGAAAGGAACAAGGAAACAAAAATATAAGGCGAGATATACTTACACAGATAGGCAGAGAGCTAATTCGGATTTCTCTGATTTTATCGACATGCACATTTGTACTGTGGGAGGAGGACGTCGGTGATGTGGAGCCGCCTATTCGGAGAAAATGAGGCATGCGTCTCCGATCGCATCCTCGGGCTCTTCGGCGACCGGAGATGGAGGCCGGTGTAGGAGGGAGGACGTGGATGGAACAAGGCCGTCGAGGTCGGAGCTTAATGGTGAGGCAGCGGAGGAACGCAGGGAGGCAACGCTAGGGGAGCCGAATGAGGTGCTCATGACGCGGGCATGGAGGCCGACCGGCGCAAGCTCGGCTCGACGGGTCTGATTTCAATTTTGTATCACGAAACAAATTTAACTGGGTTGGTAAAATAACATAACGAAACAAATATAGATTCAAAGACGTGTTTATATTAAAATAAATTATGAAACGTGTGTTGCACGTGCATGGCCACTAGTAATACCAAATGACTATATACCCTATAGTTCGAGGCATACAAACAAAAATTTAAAGAGAGGCATACAAAATCTTGATGCATGTAATCCGAGTTGGATCTTTGCTTCCGCTACTGATGGAAAGTGCTACCCAGTCCAACTCGGAGTTAGATCGTTGGTCCGCGCGTATCTACTACGTACATGGAAACTTAATTGGAGTCCGACTCTTATATGTGCTCTGCCTTAGCACTATATACATGCAATCGCTTGCTGCTTATAACCAGGAAGCACACAGGATGAGCGACGATTGCGACCTTGACTGCGGCGACGTCGACTGCGGAGAGTGTCTCTGTCTGTGCTGCTGTGACGACGACGGCTGCGCAGACGGAGACTGCTGCTACGGAAGATCCTCGTCTGGCCACGGTAGCAATGCCACCTGCCACAACCGCCGCTGCTGCTGCAGTATCCTGATCCTCCTCGCCGCAGTGGCGCTCATCCTCACCATCACGGCCTTAGTCGTCCACCCCGTCCACTTTACGGTCGAGGACGCCTCCCTTGCCCGCCTCGCCCTCGCAGGGCCTAATGGCACGACCCTCGCCTGCGACATCTCCCTGGTCGTCGCCATGCATAACCGAGGCAACTGGGCTATGCGTGCCAAGCCCGGCGCGCTCGACGCCGAGCTGCTGTTCGACGGCGAGTCTTTCGCCCGTGTCCGGCTGTTGCAGGAGAGTTCGCGTGGTATCAGGCCAGGGAAGATGGAGCCGTACCACGTAGCGGTGGCGGGCGAGACCACGCAGCTGGGGAGCGCCGGGCTGGCTGAGTTCGTGAAGGAGAGCGCAGCGGGGGGCATGTTCCGGCTGGAGCTCAAGCTTGCCGGTGATGTCAGGTACCCGCCACACCGCCGCGTGCACAGGCTGGAGGCCACCTGCCCGCTGGAGCTGCCACTGTCGTCAGCGGCGGTGGTGACCAGGTTCGCCAAGGTCAAGTGCGTCTGATCAGTCATGCATAGCTCCAGTTTGTCAGCCAGCCAACGTGGAGATGGATTGGTTGAAGGTCCTGAACAGTTACCTACCACAAAAGGCATCTTTGCATCGGCATTTGCTTTGTCAATTTTGTCCTCAGTCGCATGTCTGAAGTTTTACCAGGCCTACAAGAAATTGCAGAAGGTTTATGACAAATGTACATTCTCATGGATAAATGCAATCATGTAATTTCGTATGCCAACACCAGGTCAAAAAGTATTTAGCTATATACCTCATTGTTGCAAAATACATCGGAGACAGGGTAGGTACGACATAAGAACTAGCATGCTGATTAAGAGGATGTAACCATTATAGTTTTCTAACGGCAAACCTGAGATTAAAATGTTCAGTAAAAAGTTCGTATGGGAGAAAAGGTAAAAAAATATAACTCAATTCAGAAAAAATTAAATAATACTCCCTCGGATCCGTTATAATAGTCGTGGGAAACTAAGGTGAGCAGTACAAGCGTTATGTACAACCTCGAATCTTTTTCTGGATCGGAGGGAGTACAAAAGATTTCTGTTCAAACTACATACCATGGATGGATCGAAGCTCCTGGACTGTTACATAGCAGAAAAACCAGATTTCTAGATTTACCAGGACTGCAAGAGGTTGCAGAAGGTTTATGAGAAGATATAAAATAATCATATATGGATGCAGTTGAGGACACGCACAAAATAAGTGTTAGTACTGCACAAAAGAGAACAATTAGATGTGTGTCCTTACCCATCCATGAGTAATCATATATTTTGGTATGCCAACACCTTTGCAAAATACAGGAAAATATGACGTATGAGCTGGCAGGCTGATTAGGAGAAAATACCATTTTAGTTGTCAAACAGACAAAACTGAGAGTGAAATGTTCGGTAGATAGTTAGTACTTTCATGGGAAAGAAGGTAAGCAAAATATAATTCAGTTCCGAAAGAAGAAAAGTATACAACATTGAAGTCCTATGAAACTATGAGATGTTAATCTAAATGGCAAAAGTATCTGTCGCAACGGAAAACTGTTTGACAACAAATAAAACTTGATGCGCTATCCATTGATACTGGTGAAGAGTCCACTAACATGAAGACGCTCACCAGCTGATATTTTAATTAGCAGTAATAATTGACAGACAACCCAGATGCTATCTTGCCATGTAACCAATCGCTCTGAACCTGCAGACTGTTACTGCCTAACTCTGTTTGTACAAAAAAAAAACCAAAGCCTGTAAATGTACACCTGATATCAATCTAGGAAGATTGGATACCACGCTAAACCTAGGGTAAATACTCTAACCATTTTTCTTGGCTTAAATCATGATATAACAAACAAATTAACAAGATAGCTTCATTCATACATAAATTGTACTATTTCATTTTCAGTTTTGAGATCAGTTATGCCTAAAACTCAAAGGCCAAAGAATCGACAACTAGGCCGTTCAGAAATACACAAGAAAAATAATGGAAAAACTGATACAAACTAGTAGATCATGAATCCCTTTCAGTCTTTCAGAATAGTAAAATCTAAACAGGGCTACTACAGGAAGAACAGAGATTTTCAGCTTAGAAGAACTAGAGTAACCAACCAGTGAACTAGATGAAAACTGCATCCTCAGCTGTGATCAACACAGTGGGCATCAATAAATACAAAACTGCTCCTTGTGAAAAAATTAAGTCCAGAATTTTCATCCAAAGGGAGATTTTGAGACATCATCTTCATGGCCAAAATGAAAACCTTCTTTCATGAAGATAGATGGACCTCGAGATACTTTCATGGAGATAGATCGACCTCGAGATAAGAATTGAGGATTGCATTAAAATACTAAAGTAGCCATTGAGAACATAAGGATATAGAGTATGCAGATATACTCCACACTGACGCTTCAAAGCATTTTGCAGAATGCCCTCATCTCACTCTCTTAGTTCCAATATGTGTGTCAATATAACATGGCAGTATAATGCTTTCTTATCTACTAAATGATGTAATGAACATACCAGGACTCACAAATAAGATTATCAGTTTCATCTGGGATTGGCAACACCAAATCAACTCGTAAAATATATACTGTAGAGCCAAAACAGGAGCTAATAGCTTATTGTGAAGAGTGAATATTTTGTTGTAGCCTACGAAATTGCCATAATACAGGTTCTTGGTTCATACAAATCTGAGTCCAGTCGGCAGCTCTCCTCTGCAAGCAGTTGCATAGTCTTCAGCAAGGTGTGGTGCAGCCTCATCGTGATGGGTGATTTACTTCTCCATGAATGCCTTCTCGGTCACCATGGCTGCGGAATAGTAGCTCGTTTCGCGATCTAGCAATCCATTTTACTTGGAACTTTACAACATAGTATCGGGGTTTGAGCCAGCCCTCCAAGTTATAACAGAGCAATGCTGGCCGATGAGCGATGTAGGCCGGTTCCAACCCTACCTCAGAGAAGAGGATTTCGGACCTCTGCTGCAGCATTTCCTCTGACTTCCACAGCGCAAATGGATGCTTAGAAACGAGGACTGGTTTTTCTTTCCTGTTTTGAGCGAGAGCTTGTGGTTATCTGGGCCTTGAAGCGCTTCAAAAAAAGCCACAAACCCCGTACCAGACTGCCTCAGAATCTAAAACCTTTGGCGCCAAACTTCAGCTCTGATTCGAGTTTAGAGTTTACTATCGAGTGTTTCAGTTTAGAGTTTCTGTTATGTCTGTTCAGCTCTGAATCAGATTTAGAGTACACAAAGTTATAGCACACCAATTGATTTTACACGTTCAATTGTGTACATCCAATTGAAGATACACCAACCGAATCAGATTAAGATCCAAGCATAGGCCACGTAGGAACATAGATGACGTATCAAAATGAGAATAGGAAAAACAGCCAAGTTCGTTTTCAAAAATAACAAATTCTCTTAGCTAGACTGCTCAACAGCCACCGCCATGTCACTACAGGAATGGGAGTCTATGTCGACGGCTTTTTGTCGGGGCCGTCGGCATAGACTCCGACGAGGCCAGCCCGTCGACATGGCCGCCGGCATAGGTTCTGCCGTCGGCATAGCTATGTTTTTTTCTTCTGTTTTTCGTCTAATATGGAATAATTCATATCTTTAAATTCGTAAATCGAAATTTAACAAATAAAATGTCTAAATCGATTAGAAAAATAAGAGAAATCCAAATATGACATCCATATCATCTTTTCATCATGTATATGACATTTTGCAACATATTTTTTGGTACTTGCTTAATAAAAAAAGTCATTTTTGGCACTTAAAAAATGGAAAATGATATTTATAATAATATTTTAAAAATTGTTTTTGGCAACATTGTTTGCCATACAAAGACACACCTATGTGTCAAATATGGGCACATTATCATAAACTATGGCTCGGGGATTACCATAACTTGGTCATTTGACTCGAAACTTATACATGTTTATAGATAATTGACCTTTTTTGTGAAGAAGTTTTTTGTAAACTTTGTCAAAACTCAAATTTATCATTTATCCTATCAACTAGTGCACATAAAAGTACTCCATGCCAAATGATTTCATCTTTTGACTATTTTTTCACTTTCTTTTATTTTGTTAAAAAACGGTCAAAATGACCACCGTGCCTATTCATCAAAAGGGGTTGCATTTTTCAAAACTATCAACAGTTCTATGATATAACCACTACTGGTGTATCTTAAAATGAATTTTGTTAAAATTTCAGAGCAAACTATCACACACTTGTAGTTCAAAATTCAATTACTTTCGAAAAATAGGCATAAAGTCATTTAAATAGGCGAAATTAGATAAAAACCGAGAAAATTCCTAATATTGCTGGATTGTCCATAAAATATGGTCTACTTTGTGTGATAATTGGATGGGTGCCATTTTCACCATATTTTTTGTACTTGCTTCACAAAAAATGTCATTTTTTGACAATTAAAAAATGAAAAATGATATTTATAAAACTAATTTGAAAAATCTCAGTTCTGCAACATTGTTTGTCATACCAAGATACACCTATGTGTCAAATATAGGCACGTTATCACAAACTATGGCATGATGACCATAACTTGGTCATTTGACCCGAAACTTATACATGTTTATAGATTATTGACCTTTTTGTGAGGAAGTTTTTTGTAAACTTTGTCAACACTCAAGTTTATCATTTATCCTAGCAATTAGTACACATGAAAGTACTCCATGCCAAAGGATTTCATTTTTTGACTATTTTTTCACTTTCTTTTATTTTGTTGAAAAAATGGTCAAAATGACCACCGTGCCTATTCATCAAAAGGGGTTGCATTTTTCAAAACTATCAACTATTCTGTGATATAACCACTACTGGTGTATCTAAAAATGAATTTTGTTAAAATTTCAGAGCAAACTATCACACACTTGTAGTTCAAAATTCAATTACTTTCGGGAAATAGGCATAAAGTCATTTAAATAGGCGAAATTAGATAAAACCGAGAAAATTCCTAATATTGCTGGATTATCCATAAAATATGGTCTACTTTGTGAGATAATTGGATGGCTTCCATTTTCCACCATATTTTTTGTACTTGCTTCACAAAAAATGTCATTTTTGACAATTAAAAATGATATTTATAAAACTAATTTGAAAAATCTCAGTTTTGCAATATTGTTTGTCATACCAAGATAAACCTATGTGTCAAATATGGGCACATTATCACAAACTATGGCACGGGGATGACCATAACTTGGTCATTTGACCCGAATCTTATACATGTTTATAGATGATTGACCTTTTTGTGAAAAAGTTTTTTGTAAACTTTGTCAAAAACTCAAATTTTATCATTTATCGTAGCAACTAGTACACATAAAAGTACTCCATGCCAAAGGATTTCATTTTTGGCTATTTTTTCACATAAAATTCGATTACTTTCGAAAAAAAGGCATAAAGTTATTTTTCTAAAATATGTTGCAAAAAGTCATATACATGATTAAAAAGATGATATGGATGTCATATTTGGATTCCTTTCATTTTTCTAATTGATTTAGACATTTTATTTGTTAAATTTCAATTTACGGATTTAAAGATATGAATTATTCCATATTAATGTAAAAGGAGAAAATAAAGTAAAATAAATTTTATTGTTATTTATTCAAAAAATATTATTACATAATTATTGTTATTTATTCAAATAAATTTTCAAAATTTAAACAAAAAAGTGTAACATCATGACCCATGGGTTAATATGGTTGATAGGATACTAATATCAGTAAGTTCTAACATATCATTTGGAAGCTAATTTTGAAGGAACTCAAAAGTTAATCGCGCTTGGGCTAAAGCAATTTGAGGATGGGTGACCGAACGGGAAGTTTGACTAAGCCACTAAGGTAAGTATTTTGACCTGAGATTAAGTATGTGGCTAAGTAGGAAATTCGAAATTTGAAAAAAACAAAAGTTGGAAAATTCGGAGTAGAATTGAAAAAAAAAGTTTAATTTTTATTTTTGAAAAAAAAATTGGAAAACAAAATGCCGACGGCATAGAAAACAAAATGCCGACGGCCTCTATGCCGACGGCTTTGGTCTGTGCCGACGGCCGCATGACCTGTGCCTACGGGTGTGAAAGAACGAGGATGTCGCCTAGAGGGGGTGAATAGGCGTTTAATTTATCAAGCACAAAACCTAAACGAGCTAGGTTCACCTATGTGCACCAACAACTAATGCTAAGCAAGATTAACAACTAAGTGATAGCAATATAGATAACTTCAAGCTCGATGGCTATCACAAAGGTAAATGCATAAGTAAAGGTTTGGGTATAGAAGTAACCGCAAAGTGGACACGAGGAGATGTTTCCCGTAGTTCCTTCCCAATGGAAGTACGTCTACGTTGGAGGGGTGTGGAGCCTCCTAGGCACCCCAATAGCACCGATGTGCTCACCCTATTCTCCGTGAGCTTCACCCGTGAGGGATTGGCTCGTTCCACTATGAGGTCGACTTGAAGGCGTTGACCAAACCGATACACCAAGGTTGAGGAACTCCACAATGAGTTGGAGCCTCCCAACAATGTCCCGGAGCTTAGCAACAAGATAAAGCTCCGAAACTCACAAAGGCCTCCTAGGGTTACAACTAACCCACGAGGCAACGAGAACCACAAAGAGTAATGAGCTTCTCAAACTTCAACTCCACGAATCACCGTGGAGAACTCAAACCGATGCACCTAATGCAATGGCAAGAACACAAGAAGTGCTCAAAGCAATTCACTCTCAAATCCCACCAAAGCAACTAATGCTATGGAGAAAGATGAGAGGAAGAGCAAGGAAGCAACAAATGAATCCCAAGATCTAGATCCAATATGCTCCCCTCACTTAGAGGAGAGATTGATTGGTGGAGATGTAGATCTCCTCTCTTGTTTCCCTCAAGAATGAGCAAGAATCATTGGAGGGATTGAGAGAAAGCAAGCTTTTGGAGGTCAACAATGGAGGGCAAAACTTGCAAGAAAGGTTGGGGAACCATTGGGGAAGAAGGCCCCTTAAATAGGTCACCCAAATATCCAACCGTTGGGTGCAGATTCGCGCCGGGGCGGTGCTACCGCCCCCCTAGGAAGTTAGGATAAGAAAACGGGCAGAAAACAGGCTCCAGGTAGCGGTACTACCGCCCCGGGCAGCGGTACTACCGCTTTTGGTGCCGCTGAAAACAGGCTTCTGTTTGCTCCGGCGGTACCTCGGGCGGTACCGGGGCGGTAGTACCGCCCCCTTGAAAACAGCAGGAAAGACAAACACCAAAACGACAATATATTTTGCATCCGGACTCCGTTTTTGATGATCTTTGGCTCGTTGGAATCACAACAACGAGCTTTTCAAGATTACGCAGAGAAACATCATAGTCCAACAATGAATCATAAAACCAAATGGGGAAAGGTTAAACCTCTCGAAAATAGACAACCGGTAAAACCTCCAACACCAAAAACGCAATAAGTTTTTCTTACGAAATCCGTTTTTGATGAACTTGAGCTTGTCTTGAAGATCATGACAAGCTCTAAAACCACACATGGAGGAAAGCCAAATAAGAACCAAGAAAGATGATGCCAAGTATGCAAAGGTTTGAGCTCTCTCCGAACGATACGATCAAGTTACTCATTCGAGAGCCCCTCTTGAAAGAGTGGCATCTATCCTATAATCCGGTCTCTTACTAACACCATGAGACCGGTAAAATAGAAACCCTATCAAGGTCATACCTTTGCCTTGCGCAATCCACTTGAGCTAGATGATGACGATCTTGATCACCTCAAGTTGGATCACCTTTCTTGATTGCGCTCCGCTTGGTGAAGACTTGTGAAATGCTCCCCCATACACAATATGGGAGAGCCACTTTTAGGAACATCTTCACTTGACCATTATCTTGATGACGACCACCGCTTGACGTCATCCGCCATGGGCTATATGGAATCTTCCTTTTGATGCATGCCCATGGGAAGATACTCTAACCCCACATAGATACTCCACACACACACATGTATATGGGTTAGTTCACAAAGCTATATAGACGATTGCTTACCATACCATTGGATCACAAGATCCCACATGTTACAACATGTAGCTTTGTGTGTTGATCACTTGAATCCATCCTTTCCACTTAGCCTTGATCAACTTTGTATCTTTTCTTCTTTCTTGATCAATGATGATGTCTTGAAGATGAGCATGAATATCCACGGAATTCTATTCTTCAAGACATACTTGCAATATGCTCAACTCTATATAAGACCATTCTTCATATAAACCCTTGAATAAGATCTTGGTCATCTTATAAGCTTCTAGAGTCCAACACATGAACTCCAATCTTTCCTATGGACAAGATCTATAGAATATCTCAATGCAAACATTAGTCCATAAGGATTGTCATTAATTACCAAAACCACGCATGGGGCAACACATGCACTTTCAATCTCCCCCATTTTGGTAATTGATGACAATCCCTTTTACGAGGGTTTATATAAGGAATTAAGCAACCATGCACAACAAAGAGCAAGGATGCAAGAGCATGAAAGGCAAATGCTTAAGAACAAACTAAAGCATAAAACCAAATTCCCTTAAACCCTCTAAACTTCTCCCCCATTGGCATCCATTGCCGAAATGGGTGAAATTTTTAGAAGGCCAATATAATAAGACCTCCCCCATAAAGTTTGCATTTCTCAAGATATGAGTGAAATCAAATGCACATATTCAATGACGAATAGATTGAGGGAGATCAAATTATATTGAGAATCCAAAGATTGCAAAGGATGATATGGTGAAAAGGGTATCAACGAATGAAACATGCAATCAAAGAATCCAAATCCAATTGAACAAAAGATTTTATGATTTGAACAAAACAATGTTTCGAGAGAAAATAGAGGAGCTCCCCAATATCATGTACTATTTAGAAATTGTATATTTGAGTACCACGTGCACAAAGATGGAATCATCACTCCCCCATAATCCTTTGAAACACAAAACATGTGCAAGAGAGAATGTATAAAACAAGGCATAGCACTTGCAACAATCATATGGTTGAGCATCAAATAGAAGACCGACAAAAATCCAAATGAGAACATTTAAAAGATTTTGCTCAACCAAATGATGTGTGTGTGACATAGCAAAGCCTTTTATAAGAGTACATCATAGGTGAGCATAGAGCATCACCATAGTCTCAAAGGAATGATGCAAGGAGCAAAGCATGTCATTTCAACACACACAACCGACAAAAATGAGTGCACAAGATCCAATAAAATAAGGCAAGCACTCATAAGGCAAATATTTTCCGTAGCCACCAAAGATAAAAAAGCATAAAAGAGGTGGACACAAAGAAATAGGATATCAATTGGGATGTAACAGTTCTCATGTGTATAGATTTCTAAGTAGATAACAATCATATGATATACATCCACAAAGAAACATGCACACACAAAATAGTTACTAAAGAGAAGAACATGATACCCAAGAGGAAGTCATATATACACCATTAAGATCTTTGCTTAAAAGCAAAGCACATAGCTCAAATTTATCTTAAAGGATATAAAAGACTTCCAACACAAACTCATCAAAGGCATCACAAATAACCACAAGGGAAAAGTGATAGTTGAGATGCTTTGAGAAAGGAAACAAGTATCACAAGGAACAAAGGGAATCATGCCAAGATGCAACCTACACAAGGTTGAATGCAAGAAATGTATGCATGAGGTAGATACTTGTTACCGAGATGGCATTGGTGATCTAGAAGATTAGCAATCACGATCATCATAGCTTGGCTTCAATAAGCACATGGTGTGAGCACCTTCCTTATGAATGAGACAAGGCATCCAATGCATCTCCGAAGTACCTAAAACACAATTCAAGTACAAAGAGGTCCCCAAACATATTGGGTCCGAAGTAGTTAGGAAACTACAATACATAGGACAAACTCCACATGAATATGTGCATATGGATATGAAATTGAATTTCATGCACATCTTAGCCGATTTAGGATTCGGTGGAGTTTACCCGATATATTGGATCAAAGAAAGTAAACATGCCATAATTTATACATGAATTAAATATGCATGTCAAGACCTTCAAGAACCAAATGAAGACACGATTTGGACAAAATACAAAGAATACCAAGGGCACACCAAAGTGTGACATGCAAGAGAATTGTCCAAATTATATCAAAACCCAAATCAACACATGATTGAGAAAGATACCAAATGAAGAGATACCAAATGAAAGATATATCAAGGAATGAGATAACTAATTCCAAAGAGAGAAAGATTCCAAGGAATAGACCAAACCCTCTACACTTTCTATGATGGCACAAAGTACCAAGACAAAAAGGTTTGTCTTTCCACGAGACATGTCATCGGGCTCAAACACCAATTTAAAATAGATCAAGTAGCAATTGAAGACAAATAATGTTCTAAAGCATATAGGATAGCTCCCCCAAGATTTGTGCATTATTTATGATCTTGCATTGGAATGCAAAATGCACACAAATGGGATCATCACACTCCATATATTATTCAAACACTAGTCATATTCAAAGGAAAGCAATAAGATCCAATACCAATTTAAAGGATGGTGTTCTACTCAAAATAGGATAGCTCCCCCAAGAATAGTGCATTATCTTAGAAGTATGACTTTGAATGTAAATGCACAAGAATGGGATCACGGCTTTTCCTATTTTAAGGAAAGCACAAAACAACATGAGTAGAGCAAGAGGATCCAAAGGTCAAGGAAGACAAAAGAAAGTTTGATCAAAACTAATCCTTGGCAATAAATAAGGCAATTAAGAGCAAAACCAAAGTAAATATGATCAATATACTTTACCACAAATAAGATTATCACTTGTAAAGACAAGTAATGTATGGAGATAATTCTCGGTGGTAAATGACAAAGATATTCAAGATCATATTCTCAAAACAAGAGCGAATAGGCAAATATGGAACTTGTTTGAGAAACATGCCACATAGGAACAAGATAATTTACAATATCAATTCTAAGTGGCAAAACCTCACTTGTTCACATTTTCTAGGTTCGTAATATGCACAAAGCTTATTACTCCCCCATAATGTGATAATCCATTTGATTTCAACAAGAGGCAAAAAAACAAATAGAGATAGTTAATGGACATTTAGAATTCGAATTTCTCATGAGCATGACATACCACATAGAGACTAGATAATATTGATATATCAACACTAAGTGGTATTCCTCATGTATACACATTTTTAGGATTGTGATGTGCCGAAAGCATATCACTCCCCCAAAATGGGAAAGTCCATTAAACTATCACAAGAGCCAATTAAGAAACAAACAAGAAGCAATAGAGGCTCAACACAAAACACATTACCATGATGTGCAAACCAACATACACACACTAGATCACTCAAGATATGTAAGTGGTAGGCACAACATAGTCAAACACATGCAAGGTACAAAACCAAACACATGCAAGGGGCAAGCAACTTTCAATGTATATGTATAATTTAAATACATGTTACCGCAAGGAGGCACGTTGGATATAAGATAGAGACATGATAATCCAAATGACTTGGCTTGGGAAATGTGATTGATGAAGATCCCTTAATTCTTCATAATGTAGCCAAGTCTCCAACGCCTCCAACAACACCTATTGATCAAGTTTTAGCTTGTTGGTCCCCAACCAAGTTGGGTCCTAAGAGGTTAGTCACAATAGGCTTGGCCACCCAAATGGTTCTTTTCTTGACACCACTTTGAGTACCAACATATTTGGCAAACACATTGCCAACCTTATCCTTCTCAAGAGAGTAAACATCATCAATTATGATTGGGTTGGATAAGGTACCGTTAGTGCATGAAGAAGCAAGGTGTCCCTTCTCGCGGCATAGATAGCAACATCTACTTCCACCTTTCTTCTTAGTTGATTTCTCAACTTGAGAAGGTTTAACTTGATTCTCCTTGGGAAGTGGCCTTTCTTCAATATTGGATACTTGAGTTTGAAGTTGAGGCCGCTTCCCTTGTTGCTTATCACTTAGGTGCTTCTTCTTCAATGGGCAAGACCTCACGTGATGCCCTTCAATCTTGCATTTGAAGCAAACAATCTTGGCCGAATCTTTTACTTGTTCTAGGTCCTTCTTCTTGATGCTATTGTGCTTCTTCTTGACGTTGGACTTCTTCTTAACGTTGGAGTTGAATCCAAGTCCACTCTTGTCATTGGGAGATTTTTGCACACTCAACATATTGTCAAGTGCGGACTTCCCAAATGACCCTTTTGCAAGTCTTCCTTCAAAGACGTGACTTGTGCCTTGAGCTCTTTGATTTCGTCTACATGGTTAGTTTCAACACAAGTACTAGAGGAAGTAGATGCTTCATTGTTAGAGCAACAAGGCATGGAAAGTAATTCATCACAAGATGTAGAAATATCATGAGTGGATGAACTACTACGACTAGCACGTGGCAATATAACATTTTGAGTGGAAGTTGTGCCATTGTCCACATGAGGCTCACAAGATGTTACCTTAGTTGAAATAGCCTCATGAGCTAACTTTAGCCGATCATGGGAGACTAGAAGATCATTATGAGAGCTCGAGAGCTTTTCATGACTTTCTTCCAATTTCCTATAATTGATTGTTAGCAACTCAAGTTGAGCCCTTAGCTCAACATTCTCCTTCAATATGGATGCTTCACAATAAGTAGAGTTAGTAGCACAAGCTTCATCATTTTTGATTTGAGGACATTAGAAAGAGCAAGAGCATGATCTTTTCTTAATTTAGAAAAGTCTAAAGTATAAGATTCCTCAAGACTACAAAGTTTTTCCTCAAGGATCCTTCTACGCTCTTGCTCTTCATTAAGAGCAATAGAAAGATCCCCGATCTCATCGGTGTAGTCTTGCTCACGACCTTCCATTTCCACAATGGTGTCCTCATGCTCATAAATAAGTTTATTGACCTCAATAGCATTAGCCATGATTTCCATGAAGTTAGAGTGTCGGGGGGTTGCCCCCGGGTAGGGCAAAGATGTGGTGTCGGGAGCTATAAAGTGGAAAGGAAGGTCAATCCGGGTCTCACAAACCGGATCACTTGGATCGGATCATGTTTAAATGCAGGAAGAGGCCAAAGGGCATCCGACAAAGTATAGCCAGATCAGAGGAAAGGATCCGGCTTAACCTAGCCGGGATGGCCTGGAAGGATCCGGCTTACTGCAATGTCGGATTTTGCACAAAGGCCAAGTATGTCAGTAAGTTCACGGGTTCTGCAGGCCTCCTGCCCGAGGCTCAGAAGACAGCCAGGTCGAGCCACGGGTTTTCCGGGTCGCTAGGCCCTAGGCGCTGACTCGGCTAATTCGGGAAAGGGCAGTGGTCTAGGCCCGGTGGGCTACGCTGGCTTAAGCTCAAAGAGGAAAAGATAGACCTGCCGTTGGACTGACGATGAGCTGGACTGAGTGACAGTAGCCAGAGCTTGTCCTGTTCCTCTTGTCCATGCCATTATCATCTTCGGCCAGGGGCAGAATGGTAATCCGGTTAGTGTATAAATAGACCAGCACATCCTCCAGGGCGACGACGAAGAAGAAGCCTCATTTCCCCCTTGCTCCATCTTCCTCCTAGAGCTCTCACCATTGTTGCTTCATACAGCTCGAGGAGCACTTTGTACTTGTCACATTGAGATATAAAGAGAGTAGGCTAGTGCTGCAGTAGGGGTGTTACCTCCACAAGAGGGCCCCGAAGCAGGGTACATCTTGTTGTGCTTTGGTTGTTCTTGGTTTTGCTCGTTCTTGCTTGTTCTTGCGTGTTCTTCGTTGTTCTTCATGCGTGCTTCTTAGCGCGCACACCCTCCCCGGATCCCCCAACGTCCTAGCGAGCCCCCAACTTAAGCCATCCTATGGCATCTGCCGTGACACCACCACGACAGTTGGCGCCCACCGTGGGGCAAGCAGTGGCGTTGGCTGGGGTTTCCATCCGGACGGGTTCCGTCACCAGCTCCGGCGTGCGTGTGCTGTCCGGGCTCGTCTGCAACTACGGCGGGTTCACCTTCATCAGCGACAACGCCGGCTGCTTCGCGGGAGGGCCACTCCCTGTGGATGGACACTTCATCCAGTTCGGCAGCTTCCTCACCTACGTCACCACCGAGCTTGTCCGCGAGTACCCGGCGCAGGTGCTCGTGGCCGAGGACCCTCCTTCTTTCCGCGCAGCTCTCGGACGGCGTAGCGCTCGCCCCGGGAGTAGCGTGGAGGTGATGATGACCGGGCCAAGTGCTGGAGCAGGCAAAGGAGATGCCGGCAATAGCATGCCCGAGGAGCTGGTCACAACCGATCTGGTGACAAGCCGACTCGGACGGCGAAGTTCCCAAAGGAAAAACCGGATCCGGTTGGCCCACTTGGCATGTCAAGTAGGGAGGCTCCCTTAGAGGATGTCCTGGAAAAGTTAGCTCGGCCAGTGGCCTGGGGCAAACGTAGAGCTTACTATAGCTCAGTTAGAGGCAGAGCGCCTGAGGTTGCAAAGAGAAGCCCGGTTAGTGGTAGAGTCTAGGCAAGCATTTGATAGAGACATGAGAGAATATAATGCTGCCAATGGTATCACCGATGGTTTCACTCCGGTAGTGCCTCACCCACGCAAGAGAGCAGATTTGCGTAACAGGGGTAAGGACCTCAATGACGAGTTAGCTAGAGCCGCAAGATCGAGCTCGAGTAAGGCTACTAGTCAAAGATCGGGTACAGGCAAGCCGGTGTATAGCTCCCCGGCCAAGAATCTTAGGGCTGCAGCGGCAGCGCGAGCCGAGTTGACCACACTAACCGGGGATGCTTGGCGCAAGCAGGCAGAGAGGGTCAATGAGCTGGTTGATGTGTGTAACCGGCAGAATGAGGCTTACCGGAAAGCTAATCCGGATGCTGGTGGTTCTGGGTAGTAGTGTCGGCTAAGGCTGTTAGCCAGAAATCCAAGGGGCAAGCGTCATCCCCACATGTCGGAGTTGACCGGGCCCAAAGCGTGAATTCGGGCAAGAGCAAACAGTTGCAGGCCTATGATGCTGAATATGCCGGCAAGCAGCTAGCAGCTCAAGGAAGAGGTGGCCAGAGCAGAAACAATGGCGGTCAAGGCAATCCGGGAGCCGGAAGGGGTAATTCGGCTGGCCGAGGTCAACCACCTCGTCCTCCTGGGCAGAATCAACCCCGGCAGGAGCAGCAAGTGATGGTGCAAGCGCAGCAGCAAGGTGGTGGCCAGGCGGGCTACCGCTATGATGATGGTAATTCGGCTATGGCGCGAGCCGGATACCAAACGTATGATAATGCACTTGCATCCAGACTGGGACCTCGGACATTGGATCCAAATGATCAGCGTCTCAAGTTGGATAGGATTTACCAGTCCGAGAAGCTGGAAGAGCAAGGCCCACCAGGTCCTCCATGCTTTGGGCCTCGGATCATGAACGAGCCGAACGTGCCGTTGTTTCAGCTTGGCCGAATCACAAAGCCGTATAACGGCAGCACTAAGCCACAGGATTGGCTGATAGACTATGTATCCTCGGTGCACATTGCGGGGGGCAATCGCCGATGGGCGGTCCGGTATCTCCCGCATATGTTGGAAGGGCCAGCCCGGATTTGGCTGAATAACTTACCAGAGGGTAGTATCAACTCTTGGATGGACTTGGAGCAGGCGTTTTACAGCAACTTCTCCAGCACTTACAAGAGGCCAAACCGACCTCAGCTCTTGTCTGCGTGCAGGCAGGAAGAGCGGGAGACAGACCGAGAATTTTTGACTCGGTGGAGCAACATTCGCAATTCTTGTGAAGGTGTCGTGGAGGAGCAGGCCATTTCTTGGTTTGCGCAGGGTTGCCGACATGGCACCCCGCTTTGGCAGAAGCTCCAGAGGGATATGCCAAAGACCTTGGCAAAATGATCCGGATAGCAGATACGTATGCTCTTGGTGATCCGACGCAGCCAGCGTTGGATGCGGTGGGAACAAGCAGGAGGCAACCGGTCAACAACCGAAGGACCATTGAGGCCCAGTGACCGACATGAGTTCGGTTACAAGAGGAGAGATCCGGATTATAGATACGGTTCAGATCAGGTTGCTGCAGTAAATATGGATCATCCTGGAGCAGGAGATAGCCAGAGACCAAAAATGAGGGTCCAGCTTGGAGGCCGAATCAAGGTGCCTGGGCAAAGAAAGTGTGGGATGGACCGAGTCCACCTCTAACTTTTGAGGCAATGATAGATGGGCCTTGCCGTTATCACACAACAGACCCACGCAAGCCGGCCAATCATTCAACTCGGAATTGTAGCTGGCATCATCGCATCCAGGCGGAAGGTCAGAGAGGGCCACCTCTGAGAGGTGCTCCTAGACCGAATTTCAGGCCGAAACGCCTTTATCCGGAGCCAATGCAACCCCGGTGAACGCAGGAGCTCCAAGGCCGGCAGTCACAAAGCCGGTTAACCTGGTAAATATGGGAGGCAACAACAACATGCTGGTCCGAGTCGGCAAGGTGGATACCCCGGAAATGATTACAAGGAGGCTCATCAAAGTTATGTGGTTTTTGTGACCGAGCCAACTGACAAGAAAAGTCAGCTGCGAAGGGCGAAAGAGGTGAATGCAGTCATACCAGCAGTCCCAAAATACCTGAACTGGTCCGAGCAGGAGATCACTTGGAGCAGGGCTGATAATCCCAGGGTTATGCCAAGCCCAGGAAACTATGCACTGGTGGTGGATCCGACTTTGGTTGGACCAAGATTAATGTGAGATTCAGCCGAGTCTTGGTTGACAATGGCAGCGCTATAAACATCATGTATCGGGACACAATGGTCAAGTTGGGTTATTCGCCGAATCAGTTGCAGCAGAGCAGTTGTACCTTCCATGGTATAGTACCCGGTGTCTTGTTCCCCAATGGGTAAGATCTGGGTAGATGTGCTGTTTGGTACCAAGGACAATCACAGACTTGAGAGTCTCGAATTCGAGGTGGTAGACTTGGAGAGCCCATACCATGCTCTGCTCGGCAGGCCGGCATTAGCCAAGTTCATGATATCCACTCATGTGGCCTACCTCAAGATGAAGATGCCTGGCCCGAATGGTATCATCACCGTTGCGGGAGATTACAAGAAGGCCATACAGTGTGCCACGGTTGGTTCCACCTTAGCCGAGTCGTTGGTGATCCAAGCTGAGAAGAGCAAGATGCATGAAGTAGTGGCGATGGCGAAGTCAGCTCAGCTCGGCGTGCTGGCTATGACCAATCCGGATGCAGGTGCAACATTTGAGGTGCCCAAGGAGACAAAGAAGATCCCCATTGACCCGGAGAATCCGGAGCGCATGGCCATCATTGGTGCCGGATTGGGCGAGAAATAGGAAAGCGCGCTCTGTCACTTCCTCCGTGAGAATCGGGATATCTTTGCATGGTCGGCTAAGGACCTGCCTGGTGTTCCGAGGGAGTTGGCAGAGCACTCTTTATTTGTCAGGCCGGATGTGAAGCCGGTGAGGCAACCGACTCGTCGTCTTTCAGACGATCGAAGAAAAGTGGTGCTTGATGAGCTGGCTAAGCTACTTGCAGCCGGATTCATTATGGAGGTGTTGCATCCAGACTGGATATCCAATCCGGTTCTGGTAGAGAAGAAGAAGGACGAACCAGCGGTGATCAAGGTGTGGCGTATGTGCATCGACTTCACCAACCTGAACAAGGCGTGCCGAAAGATCCATTTCCTTTACCTCGGATTGATCAAGTGATCGATTCTACTGCTGGGTGTGAGTTGTTGTCTTTTATTGATGCGTACTCTGGTTTTCACCAGATACCACTGAACCCCAAAGATCAAATAAAGACTGCTTTTATTACCCCGTATGGGGCGTATTGCTATCGTGTCATGTGTTTCGGTTTGAGAAATGCCGGTGCAACTTATCAGAGATGTATGCAGAAATGCTTACACTCTCAAATGGGCAAAAATGTGCAAGTGTATGTCGATGATATCGTCATCAAAACTAAAGAAAAACGCACTCTCCTCGAGGATCTCGAGGAAACATTTGTGAACTTGAGAAAGTATCGGTTAAAATTGAATCCGGATAAATGCACCTTTGGTGTCCCGGCTGGAAAGTTGCTCGGTTTCCTTGTATCGAGCCGAGGTATTGAGGTGAATCCGGCTAAGATCCGAGCCATAGAAAACATGAAATTGCCTAAATGTCTAAAAGATGTGCAAAAGTTCACCGGGTGTCTAGCCTCGTTAAGTCGGTTTGTGAGTCGGCTAGGAGAAAAAGCCTTGCCCTTGTATCAGTTGATGAAAAAGAGCACCGGGTTCACATGGACCCCGCAGGCAGACTCGGCTTTCAATGAATTAAAAAAGATGTTGTCCACTGCACCAATTTTGGCATCACCTTTGCCGAATGAGCCAATGCTACTTTACATTGCGGCCACTAACCGGGTCGTAAGTGTGGTGATAGTGGTAGAGCGAGAAGAGGAGGGTAAATCCGTGCAGAGACCGGTGTACTATTTAAGCGAGGTGATCTCAACCTCAAAGCAGAATTATCCTCACTACCAGAAGATGACATATGGTGTATACCTGGCGGCCAAGAAGTTGAAACATTACTTCCAGGAGCACCCGATCACCGTAGTATGCGAAGCTCCAATCTCGGAATCATTGGGTGCAAAGATGCGACTGGCCGAGTTGCCAAATGGGCAATAGAAGTGTCTCCTTACACCCCGCATTATGAGAGAAGAGATGCTATCAAGTCTCAGGCTTTACCGGATTTCCTTTGTGACTGGGCCGAGATGCAGTATGAGCCACCCAAGCCGGATTACAATTACTGGAAGTTGCACTTTGATGGCTCCAAAACCAAAATCGGACTAGGTGCTGGGATAGTACTCACATCACCGAAGCAAGATCAGTTGCGATATGTGTTGCAGATTCATTTCTCAGCATCAAACAATGTGGCCGAATATGAGGCACTGATCCATGGGCTTAATGTGGCTAAGGACATCGGCATCCGCCGGATAGAATGTTTTGGTGATTCAGATTTAGTGGTGCAGCAGTCTTCTGGAAATTGGGATGCCTTGATGCCAATATGGCACTATATCGGTTTCATGTCCAGAAAATTTCAGGATTTTTTGAAGGCTGCGAGTACAAGCACATACCTCGGCTGGAGAACGAAGCTGCTGATATCCTGTCAAAGCTCGGGTCGTCTAGGGATGCAATCCCACCCGGGATATCCTTGAATCACCTAAGGATCCCTTCAATCAAGCCTTCGCCTGATTCCGAGTCAATTTTTATCCCAAAGCAAGAATCTGAAGCTGTTCCTATGAATGTTGATGTCGGGTACATTTGGGAAGACCCGGGGACTGCATGGCGAGACTCGGGGACTGCGCACCAGACTCGGGGAATGATAACCGAATCTTAGGGAAGAGGAGAAGAGGAAGATGGTGCTAACCGAATCTTAGGGAATGGACAGAGACTGATAGAAGAAATAATGGCGGCCGAACCAGTGGAAATAGATGAGCACTTATTCCCTTTGCATCCAGTACCGAAGTGGGCTGAAGAAATCATGAAGTTCATGTCGGAGGGGAGTTTGCCAAATGATGAAACCGAAGCTAGGCGAGTGCAGAGGAGGTCCAAGGGTTACACCATTATCAACAAGGAGTTATACAAAAGGAGTGCAACCGAGGTGCTACAACGTTGCGTGGAGCCAGCCGAGGGCAAGGAGATGCTCCTGGAGATACATCAAGGAGAATGTGGGCATCATTGCAGTACAAGAGCCCTGGTGGCTAAGTATTCCGGCATGGGTTTTACTGGCCCACTGCTCATGCAGATGCAGAGGACATAGTCCGAAAATGTGAAGGATGCCAAAGGTTTGCCAAGCAGACACACCTACCCGCATCGGCGCTCAAAACAATTCCTATCACTTGGCCATTTGCTGTGTGGTGTTTGGATATGGTGGGAGAATTCAAGCCGGCTAGAGGTAACATGACACATATGCTGGTGATGGTGGATAAGTTCACCAAGTGGATAGAGGTGAAACCAATCCGGAAAGTGGATGGTCATTCGGCTGTAACTTTCCTGAAAGAAATCATTTTGAGATACGGTTACCCCATAGCATCATCTCGGATAATGGCACGAACTTTGCTGTGGGAGAGTTTGCCCGATTCTGCATGGATAAGGGGATCCGGTTAGACATAGCCTCAGTGGCACACCCAGAGTCCAATGGACAGGTGGAAAGATCAAATGCTTTGGTATTAGCGGGATAAAAGCTCGGTTAATGGAACCTCTGGTAAAGACTCCGGGGTGCTGGATAGATGAGATACCATCAGTACTATGGGGTCTAAGGACCACGCCGAATCGGTCAACTGGCTATACGCCATTTTTTCTGGTCTATGGGGCAGAAGCAGTGCTACCCACTGACATAGAATATGATGCACCAAGGGTGACAATGTATACCGAAACCGAGGCAAAAGAGGCCCGGGAAGATGCAGTGGATCTGCTAGAGGAAGCAAGAGAATTGGCCCTATCTCGGACAGCAGTATACCAGCAGAGTCTCCGACGTTATCATAGTCGAAAATCAGCCCTCGAGTGTTTCATGAGGGAGATCTAGTACTAAGGCTGGTGCAGCGCAGCAAAGGCCGACACAAGTTATCACCTCCATGGGAGGGACCATTCATTGTGAGCAAGGCTATGCACAATGACTCGTACTACCTTGTAGATGCACAGGAACCAAGGAGGATGGCCTGGACAGACCCGGAGAAGAAACCAAGCGACCCTGGAATGTAGCTCTGCTTCGACCCTTTTACTCTTAAGGGGCGCAATGTATGTATCTCAGTTTATCATAAATGAAATTTCGGCAATCCGAGTCTGGACTCGGGGACTGCCTCGTCCTTATGCATGTGTTTTTTATTACTGTTTTGTCCATACCGTTCATGTGTCGGATTGCTTTGAACCTCGTCCCAAAATTCAAGTAATGTATGCTGTGTTGTTGATCTCGTGACTCGACTGACAAACACCAAAATGGTAGTCAAGAGCAGAGGTTGGGGAATATGGGAAACATGAAAATGGACTCGGGGACTCGGTCCAAAACCGATTCGGCACATGTCGTTTACTAACCCCTGTTATTTCTTTTTTGTTTATGTTAGATGATTCTAAACCACAACTCGCATGTTGCAAGTATTGTATGCTATGATTCCTATCTTGTGACTCGACTGTCAACACCTAAAAGGTAGACAAGAGCAAAGATTCGGCAAAATAGTAAACAAGAAAACAGACTCGGGGACTCGGTTTAAGATGATCCAACATAAACCTAGTCCGGATCACATTAAGCAAAATAAAAGTAGTCTCGGAAGAACTTAAATTGTATATTACATCTGCTCCCGGCATACCGGGGATTTAATGTTTGTCACTAAGATAATTCAGGAAGAAGGAGCCTAGGTTGCAGGAGACTCGGTTGCAGGGATGGACTCGGATGTTGGAGGAACCTCGGTTGAAAGAGGACCCTCACTTGCAGGAATAACCTTGGACGGAGAGCTTGAAGGCTTGGCAGACTCGGAAGCATCCGGATCAACTGGAGTCTTGGCGGTCTTGATTAAAGCTGTTCGGTAGTCTTGGCCGAGTCAGTGGCTGGCATCTTGGAAGTCTGGCTGAAGATTGTTCGGCAGTCTTGGCCGAGTCGGAAGTTGGCACTTTGGCGGACTTGATACGAGGTTGTTCGGCAGAGTTAGCCGAATCACCAGACTCGCCCTCAGACTCGGCGTATTCGTCAAGGGAGGCATCGTCCGATTCCTCTTCTTCAGATTCTTCCCCATCCGAGTAGACCGGAGCGTCCAGGTCAAGATGCTTGTGTTTGCAAATTCGGCCATAAAGTTGGCAGCTTCTTCGCGGATCTTGATCCGGTTAGGGTCTGAAGCCCATGAAGAACCCTCGCGAAGTGAGCGCACTTTGACGAGATCAATCAGCTCATACCAAGACATGATAAATAGCAAAGCTGCGTCAGCACCAGCGCGGGCGGACGAAGATCTCCACTGCTTTAACCGGGTCTTCGCCTGATCCAGGGCTTTGATTAGCTCGTCCGCAGACCGGACTTGCCGGGCTTCAGGAAACAAGACTCGGTGAGCTTTGAGACTTGCGTTGAGCAGGTCATTGTGGGACTCCTTCAGAGGAGTAATCCGAGCTTTAAGCGCAGTAATGTGATCTTCGATATCCCACGTCTCTGGTAGGGGAGCCCCAGCTAACTTAGCTCTCTCAGCTCGGGCATCTCTCACAGCTTTGGCGGCTTGAAGCCGAATGCTGGTAAACTCTCCTACATACAGATAAGCTAACACCGAATTAAACGAGAGGGAACACAAAATTATGTGTCGGATAAGAGCAGAAGGGAAAAGGAGATTCGGCAAACTTACGATCCATGTCTTCATTAAGGCTAGCAAGATCAGCCAGCCATTTTGCGCTGACCGCCTTGTGAGCAGCCAGATCATCTTTCGCCGCTTTTGCTTCGGCTTCAGCGTCTGCAACGACCGTTTGGATTTTCTTGTCCAATTCGGCCCGCTTCGCAAGCCCGGCTTTCAAAGTGTCTCGCTCCTTCTGGATCGAATCTTTCTCACTCTGCAGCATATCCCGGTCGTTCTTGAGCTTGGCCTTCACTTTTCCAACCCGGTCAAGCTCCCGCTGGAGCCGAATCACTTCGACTTTTCCTCCGATAAAGCGCGCTTGTGCTCCTGATCTTTCTTTTTCATCTCCTCACCTTGCGCCTCGAAGGAAGTTTGGAGGGCCTGGTGTTGCAGGACTAGCTGCTTAAAGATCCGGCTGCGAGCAGTCGTGGTTTCCTGAAAGAAAAAAGGTTAATGGCGTAAAAAGAGTCTCGGGGACTGGCACCCGAGACTATTAAAAAACTAGCAAGATGGAGCCAAAACGAATCTCGGGGACTGGAGGCCCGAGATTGATATAAAAAAAGTTGACCGACTCAATTGAAAAGAGACTCGGGGACTGGGAGTCCCATGATTCATGATCAAGTTTTTCAGAGATTCAAGTCGGATGACTTTCTTACTCGAAGGAGTATCAGTCGTCCGACCCGAATCTCGGGGACTGGGAATAGTACAAGTTGATCATGATAAATAAAAGCAAGATTCGGCAAAGTTACCTCGAGGACCCGGTTAGCTTCGCGACCGAGGCCTGCACAGAGTGTAGAGATTGAAACATCCGGCTAGGGCCAGCCGGATGTGGCGACGCTGAAGTAGAGGAGCCTTCGGCAAGGTCAGCAGCATTCCAAGCTTTAACGAATTCCTCTGCGGAGCCGAGGTTGTCGCCGCTCGGAGTGCGGAGATTCGGCAGGACCTGGCCACTAAGTCGGGCGCGAGTAATCGCCTCAGAGAGTTGATCATGCACCCGAGTCACTGATGGAGTGAAGGAAACCTGCTTGCTAGCAACCACCTGCTTATCCGAGGTGGTTGGAATCGTGCCAGAGGCGGCTTGAGTCGGCTTAGGTAGAGGCGATGCGCCAGGGGTCTTGGCTGGATCTGGCTGCCTCGATTGTTTCTGGGCTTGTGGTGGTTTAACTACTTCCTGTTGCTGCTTCTGCTGTTTCTCGAGAGTTTGTTGCTGCTGCTTTTTCTTCTTCTGCTGCTCTTGATTCAGCAGAGCTTGAGCCTTGGGGGTAGGGCGAGGATCCGGCTTAGGCAAGGACTTAGCCGAACTCTTAGTTTTCTCCTTCTCCAACTCCTTCAGAGGGCGTGGCCAAGTTGAATCTCGGGTAGGAGCCGAGATTTCCTCGTTCTCCAGGTCAACAACCGACTCTGGAATGAGAGTCGGCGGAGGAGTCTTGGCAGTTGTGGCATGCGCGGGAGAGGTGACAGCCCTTTCAGGAGATTGACTCTCCATGGCCGTATCCAGTGGAGGAATGGGAGAAAGAATGGATGAATGAGTTTGCTCGGTGGCGACGACGTCACTGCATAGAGTAAGTAAACAGTTAACTCGGATAAAGATGACTCGGATAATAGAGGAAGAAAGCAAATGAAGTTAAGTTGGCTTTACCCCTTGGTGGTAGGCATGGGCTTGAGCCGATTCGGCTTGAAGGCAGCTTTCTTCATTCTTTTTGCTTGAGGGGCATCTGATCCGGACGCGTCATCGCGTTTCCGAGATGTCCCTTGAGCATCCTGTTTGGCTGGAACACAAGGTTGTGACCATGAAATCGGAATGGCATCAATGGGATCTAGGATCCAGCAATCATCATCTTCATCCTCGGAAATGTTGTAAACAGTTGATTGCTTACCCTTGCGGATGGGCTTGGCGCGCGGAATCGGCAAATAATCGTCCGTATCCGCATCCTCTTCGCCCTCGCGCAGCGGGCTGCGATCCGGTCCCCACACTTTGGTGGAGAGATCTCCATCTTCGGTGATTTGGCGGTCGAACAGCTGCAGTAGAGTCAAGGCAAATCTGGATTAGTCCGATGATATTTTGGTGAAGTATGGATTAATTCGGAGAATGATGAACTAACCTGTGGTGGAAGTGCATCTCGGTGGAACGGCTCCACGCCCCATTTCCACTTGTCCGACATCTCGGTGTAGGCAATGGCGTTTACCCGTCTCTTGACGGAAGCTCTGGTGAGGTCATGTTTGCTGATCCGGGTAGGATCTAGCAGACCGCTCATATGGCAAATCTTGTGCTGACGTTGTTGAAGAGGACTGACCCGGCGACAGACGAAGGCTCGGAGGAGATCGTCCGAGAGCAGGCCCTTCTCCAGAAAATCCTCCAGAGTTCGGTGTATGACTTGAAGCTCCGCAAGAGTGTCAGCCGGATCATACCTGAAGTTTAATTCGGCTGTGGGGGGCTCGATCTTGAACTCGGGCAAGTTGAGAGCATCATGGCCTTCAACGCTCTTCACGTAGAAGAAGGACCTTTGCCATTTCTTGCAAGTATCCAGGCCAGTGATCCGGGGAAAGATGGAGCCCGTCCTCGGGGTAATGCTAGCCGAACCACAGGCGGTCATCACCTTCGGGTCACTGCCCGGGATAGTTTGTTTCCGAAGGTGGAAATACTTCGCCCAGGTTTCGACAGTCGGCCAGAGACCGAGATATCCCTCGGTAAAGGAGGAAAAAGCCGACAGGGAGACAAAGGCGTTAGCCGGAAGGTGGTGAGGCTGCAGGCCGAAGAAGTCTAGGAATCTCCGGAAGAAGTCACTCGCCGGGAGTCCGAATCCGCGCTCGAAGTGCGCTAGAAATACAACGCGTTCACCCGGTTGGGTGACCGGTTCGAGTTCCTTCCCCGGTTTTCGGCATATAACTTTGGGTGTTATACGCCGGGTGCTCAGCAGCCATTCCAGGTCGTCTTTTGTAACATCGGAACCCTCCCAACTGCCAGGGGGCAGCTTCGGCATATCCGAATCAGTCCTGCAAGAAATCGGAGATAGCCGAGTTAGGAGATTCGGAATCTCTAAGTCCAGAAGAAATCGGACAATGGCATAACCGAATCAGATGTAAAGCAATTCGGTAGAAGTTATCTCGGTTTAAGTTGTCTAGTTACAGCGGAAAAGTAATTCGGCTGGTAACTACAAACACCTTTTCGTGAGAATCTAGGGTTATGCAAGATCTACCGCAGCAGTAAAATAGAGGGAAATCCCGAGTAAAAAATATGGTGGAACTGCTCAAGCGGTGGCAAGCCAAACTAGGGCAATCTAGTGCAAAACCTGGAAAGGAGATCTAGGGAATGCACTGAGGCGTGACAATGGACTCGTGCGCGAGTGAATCTACAAGAAACAGGCGCAAGTTCCCAGCGGAATATGAACTTGCTCGAGGTCGCCATGGCCGGAAGAAAAGGAACTTACGGTCGTGATGCGGCGAGGAAGAGGCCTGGTGAAGAAACGGCGGCGCAGGGCGCGGTGCGCGGCTCTGGTGTGAGGTCTCCGGCGTGGTTGACGTCTCCGGCGCGGCAAGATCGCAAGGGCGAGGTCGCAGCGGCGGCAATGGCGTAGATGGAGGTTTCAGAGTGGAGAGTGCGAGGAGGAAGAAGAGAAACCCTCTACACCCCTATTTATAGCCGCTCGCTAGTAACTGGCGCACTACCGCGCGGTTTTCGGGGCATGGCCGGATCAAGTGTGCCATGAAACTCTGTGGTCGCAGCTGTGGCCGTATGTTTCAAGCACATGGTGGGTCACAGAATTGGAAGCGGTTGTGCGGATCGAGTGTGCCGGTCAGCGAAGAAACCGAGGAGACGCGGTCATTGAGTCAAACACACTCAAATACCTGGTGGACCCGGATGGCGTGCTGACAATGACGTGTAGATCAGAGACCCGGATTACGGGGATTTGCGCAGAGATTCTCAGCCAGGTGTCCCAGGAAATCCTGAGACAAAATTATTCGATATGGGATTCGGTTAAGGGCGTTTGCTTTTAACCTGCTACGGCCCTCCATCCGAGGCTGTAGGACCGCACCAGCTTCGGGGACTAATGTCGGGGGTTGCCCTCGGGTAGGGCAAGAGGTGGTGTCGGGAGCTATAAAGTGGAAAGGAAGGTCAATCCGGGTCTCACAAACCGGATCACTTGGACCGGATCATGTTTAAATGCAGGGAGAGGCCAAAGGGCATCCGGCAAAGTATAGCCGGATCAGAGGAAAGGATCCGGCTTAACCTAGCCGGGATGGCCTGGAAGGATCCGGCTTACTGCAATGTCAGATTTTGCACAAAGGCCAAGTATGTCAGTAAGTTCACGGGTTCTGCAGGCCTCCTGCCCGAGGCTCAGAAGACAGCCAGGTCGAGCCACGGGTTTTCCAGGTCGCTAGGCCCTAGGCGCTGACTCAGCTAATTCGGGAAAGGGCAGTGGCCTAGGCCCCGGTGGGCTACGCTGGCTTAAGCTCAAAGAGGAAAAGATAGACCTGCCGTTGGACTGACGATGAGCTGGACTGAGTGACAGTAGCCAGAGCTTGTCCTGTTCCTCTTGTCCATGCCATTATCATCTTCGGCCAGGGGCAGAATGGTAATCCAGTTAGTGTATAAATAGACCAGCACATCCTCCAGGGCGACGACGACGAAGAAGAGGCCTCATTTCCCCCCTTGCTCCATCTTCCTCCTAGAGCTCTCACCATTGTTGCTTCATACAGCTCGAGGAGCACTTTGTACTTGTCACATTGAGATATAAAGAGAGTAGGCTAGTGCTACAGTAGGGGTGTTACCTCCACAAGAGGGCCCCGAAGCAGAGTACATCTTGTTGTGCTTTGGTTGTTCTTGGTTTTGCTCGTTCTTGCTTGTTCTTGCGTGTTCTTAGTTGTTCTTCATGTGTGCTTCTTAGCGCGCACACCCTCCCCGGATCCTCCAACATCCTAGCGAGCCCCCAACTTAAGCCATCCTATGGCATCTGCCGTGACACTACCACGACAGTTGGCGCCCACCGTGGGGCAAGCAGTGGCGTTGGCTGGGTTACCATCCGGACGGGTTCCGTCACCAGCTCCGGCGTGCGTGTGCTGTCCGGGCTCGTCTGCAACTACGGTGGGTTCACCTTCATCAACGACAACGCCGGCTGCTTCGCGGGAGGGCCACTCCCTGTGGATCCCCCAACGTCCTAGCGAGCCCCCAACTTAAGCCATCCTATGGCATCTGCCGTGACACCACCACGACATAGAGCGAGCATTTTTATCTTTACTCAAAGCAAGAAAGACAATTTCACCTTTCTTATTTAGAGAATCAACAATATCATTCTCTTCATTATTATCATCATCTCTAGATTTAATGGGGTTCAAAGTAGGAGATACCTTTGACTCCTTAGCCATAAGGCAAAAGATGGTCGATGAAGATGAAACATTACTTGAGGCACCACTCAAGTACACATCTTGTTCCATAGGAAGTTGGGTTTCCTCTACAATGTTAGTGACCAACGGAATAGAGGAAACACACGCATTTGTAGTATGGCAACAAGATAAAGCAAGCATATCATCATGAGATATAGACGAGCAATTTTGACAAGATATGCAAGGACTATCAACACAAGCATGTAAAGCATGTATGGTGCTAGATGTGTTTAAGTCCAAAGGTAGATCATTGCAACAATGTTGAGGTAAAGAATCATCAATGGTAAAATTACTACCATTGTTGCAAAGCCTACCACTACTCACCATCTCATTAGGTTGTGGCTTACCACATGTTGGTGAAGTAGAGGAAGTGGAGAACTCATCACGCCCAGAGGTGGATGGAGAACAATCATCCTCAATAATCTTGGACACATCATATTTGTCTTGAAGCTTTGTCCATAAATCATGAGCATTCCGAAAAGGCATGATTGACTCAAGAACTACATAGCTCAAAACACTGACAATAGCATGAGATACTAGATAATTGAGATAAGAGTTTTCCTCATCCACTAAAGATAACTTTTGGAGATCCTTTGGAGGAGGAAAATCCATATCTACAATTCTCTCCATTTTTGGGCCATACACCCGAAAAAGATTAAGCATGCGAATTTTCCAAACATCATAATTTGAGCCATCGAATATGAAAGTGGGATCATTTGCTAAATCTCTAAACGACATCTTTACTCTCAAGGCGGTGAAGCCTAATAAAGAGAGCCTTGGCTCTGATACCAATTGAAAGAACGAGGATGTCGCCTAGAGGGGGGTGAATAGGCGTTTTAAAATAATTACGGTTTAGGCTTGAATAAAAGCGGAATAAAACTAGCGTTTAATTTATCAAGCACAAAACCTAAACGAGCTAGGTTCACCTATGTGCACCAACAACTAATGCTAAGCAAGATTAACAACTAAGTGATAGGAATATAGATAACTTCAAGCTCGATGGCTATCACAAAGGTAAATGCATAAGTAAAGGTTTGGGTATAGAAGTAACCGCAAAGTGGACACGAGGAGATGTTTCCCGTAGTTCCTTCCCAATGGAAGTACGTCTACGTTGGAGGGGTGTGGAGCCTCCTAGGCACTCCAATAGCACCGATGTGCTCACACTATTCTCCGTGAGCTTCACCCGTGAGGGATTGGCTCGTTCCACTATGAGGTCGACTTGAAGGCGTTGACCAAACCGATACACCAAGGTTGAGAAACTCCATAATGAGTTGGAGCCTCCCAACAATGTCCCGGAGCATAGCAACAAGATAAAGCTCCGAAACTCACAAAGGCCTCCTAGGGTTACAACTAACCCACGAGGCAACGAGAACCACAAAGAGTAATGAGCTTCTCAAACTTCAACTCCACGAATCACCGTGGAGAACTCAAACCGATGCACCTAATGCAATGGCAAGAACATAAGAAGTGCTCAAAGCAATTCACTCTCATATCCCACCAAAGCAACTAATGCTATGGAGGAAGATGAGAGGAAGAGCAAGGAAGCAACAAATGAATCCCAAGATCTAGATCCAATATGCTCCCCTCACTTAGAGGAGAGATTGATTGGTGGAGATGTAGATCTAGATCTCCTCTCTTGTTTCCCTCAAGAATGAGCAAGAATCATTGGAGGGATTGAGAGAAAACAAGCTTTTGGAGGTCAACAATGGAGAGCAAAACTTGCAAGAAAGGTTGGGGAACCATTGGGGAAGAAGGCCCCTTAAATAGGTCACCCAAATATCCAACCGTTGGGTACAGATTCGCGCCGGGGCGGTACTACTGCCCCCCTAGGAAGTTAGGACAAGAAAACGGGCAGAAAACAGGCTCCAGGTAGCGGTACTACCGCCCGGGCAGCGGTACTACCGCCCCGGAAGCGGTACTACCGCTTTTGGTGCCGCTGAAAATAGGCTTCTATTTGCTCCGGCGGTACCTCGGGCGGTACCGGGGCGGTAGTACCGCCCCCTTGAAAACAGCAGGAAAGACAAACACCAAAACGACAATATATTTTGCATCCGGACTCCGTTTTTGATGATCTTTGGCTCGTTGGAATCACAACAACGAGCTTTTCAAGATTACGCAGAGAAACATCATAGTCCAACAATGAATCATAAAACCAAATGGGGAAAGGTTAAACCTCTCAAAAATAGAACAACCGGTAAAACCTCCAACACCAAAAACGCAATAAGTTTTTCTTACGAAATCCGTTTTTGATGAACTTGAGCTTGTCTTGAAGATCATGACAAGCTCTAAAACCACACATGGAGGAAAGCCAAATAAGAACCAAGAAAGATGATGCCAAGTATGCAAAGGTTTGAGGTCTCTCCGAACGATACGATCAAGTTACTCATTCGAGAGCCCCTCTTGAAAGAGTGGCATCTATCCTATAATCCGGTCTCTTACTAACACCATGAGACCGGTAAAATAGAAACCCTATCAAGGTCATACCTTTTCCTTGCGCAATCCACTTGAGCTAGATGATGACGATCTTGATCACCTCAAGTTGGATCACCTTTCTTGATTGCGCTCCGCTTGGTGAAGACTTGTGAAATGCTCCCCCATACACAATATGGGAGAGCCACTTTAAGGAACATCTTCACTTGACCATTATCTTGATGACGACCACCGGTTGACGTCATCCGCCATGGGCTATATGGAATCTTCCTTTTGATGCATGCCCATGGGAAGATACCTCTAACCCCACATAGATACTCCACACACACACATGTATATGGGTTAGTTCACAAAGCTATATAGACGATTGCTTACCGTACCATTGGATCACAAGATCCCACATGTTACAGCATGTAGCTTTGTGTGTTGATCACTTGAAATCCATCCTTTCCACTTAGCCTTGATCAACTTTGTATCTTTTCTTCTTTCTTGATCAATGATGATGTCTTGAAGATGAGCATGAATATCCACGGAATTCTATTCTTCAAGACATACTTGCAATATGCTCAACTCTATATAAGACCATTCTTCATATAAACCCTTGAATAAGATCTTGGTCATCTTATAAGCTTCTAGAGTCCAACACATGAACTCCAATCTTTCCTATGGACAAGATCTATCAGAATATCTCAATGCAAACATTAGTCCATAAGGATTGACATTAATTACCAAAACCACGCATGGGGCAACACATGCACTTTCAACGGGCATCTACGCCGACGGCAGCCGTCGGCATAGGGTGTGCCGACGGCATACGGGCATGTGCCGACGGGAAAATGCCGTCGGCATAGAGCTTCATTCCTGTAGTGTGTGTGTGATTTGTTTCTTCTTAGCTCCAATGCGAATATTAGCGGAAATTCAAAATTCGAAAAAAAGTTGGAAAATTCAAAAAAAATAGTATTTTGACCTGAGATTAAGTATGTGGCTAAGTGGGAAATTCGAAATTTGAAAAAAAAAACAAAAGTTGGAAAATTCGGAGTAGAATTGAAAAAAAAGTGGCGGCGTCCCGAGATCGGGAAGGTGCTGGAGCGGGGCTGACCGGGGGCAGCCGAGGCGGGAAGCCGGGGTCGACCGGCCGAGGCAGGGCCGGCTGGGCACGACTGAGGCGGGGACGGCCGGGCACGGCCGAGGCCGAGCTGGAGGCGGATGGGCGCGGTGGAGAGTTCGTCGGGGGAGAACTTGGGCTTGGGGAGACGGAGCCGGGCGGGTCGCAGCCGGCGCGGGCGGAGGAGATGCGGGGGCGGACGCGCCAGCAGAGGAAAGCCAGAGCGGGGCTAGTACGGGAGAGAGCCGGTGCAGAGGGAGCCGGGCGCGGATGCGATGAAGCAGGAGCCGGCGAGGTTGGTGCGGAGATGGAGACACGGGCGTTGACTTTGACGGGCGCGAGCACCTCGGGGACGGGCGCGGATGCACCAGCGAATGCGCAGCGGACGGAGGAGGACTGCTCGGACGGAGGAGCTTGGGCGGAAGGTGCGGAGCGGCCCATGCGGGGAAGATGCGGGCGCGGCCGCCGACGGGCGCGCGAGGAGGACGGCGCGAAGGAGCTTGGGCGGAGCTCGTGCGCGGAGGAGGCCGGGCGGAAGCGCAACACGCCGGCGGGGCGGAGCATCGCGGGCGAGTACGACGCGAAGGCGAGCGCGAACCCCAGCGACGCCAAGCCTCCGGGTTTCACCGAGAGACAATGGTGATGTCGAGGCGGCGACGACGACGACGATGATGATGGTGGTGAGGAGAGTGGTCCCGCCGAGAACGGGACTCCGGTCGCCGCTTTGCCCCACGGTGGGCGCCAAATGTCGTGGTATTTCGCACGACATATGCCAAAGGATGGCTTATTTGAATGGTTGCGACAACGCGGCGATGGCGTTCCGGCGGGATTGGGCACAAGCACGGCTAACACCGAGATGTACCCAGGTTCAGGGCCCTCGTGAGGAGGTAAAACCCCTACGTCCTGCCTAGTGATGTATATGATGGAGTATACGGTGTTACATGGTGGCTCCTGGAGCTGTACATGGGGAAAGGTTGAGCTGCCTACTTGGTTGCTTGAGAGGGAGAGAGAGTGAGCTCATACGTGAGTGATTGAGTGGAGGGAGAAGCTAGCTTGTGAGTAAGAGCATCCCAGATCCCTTTTTCGTGTCCTCTCGTGGTGCACCTTATAAATTAGTGCCCAAGGGACAAGGGGTGGCCCGCACTGACATGTGTGGTACCGTGCAGCCGCCTCATTTGACTTTGGTGGCCACCTTTGTCTTCTAGTCTTTGTCACCTAGAAGGGGATCCAAAGTGCCAGCTGGAGGGACCCGGAGTCGGGGAGCCGGAAGACCCTAGAGCCGGAAACCCGGAGTCGGAAGACCCTGGAGCCAGAGAACCTTGGAGCCGGATACCCGGAGCCGGAAGACCCTGGACCCGGAAGCCCATGTTGGCTCGGGGAGTCGGGGAGCCGGAAGCGGGCAACGGGACTTGCTTCTTCTGTTCTCTTGTCAAGCCACGGACTTTGGTAACCCGGGGGTTTATTCCCCCGACATAGAGATTAGATAGTAGAGATATTCACTCATTTTAGTGTGCATATAGACAACATGTGTACCACCTAAAACATCTTATATTAAAAAAACAGAGTAAGTAGATCATATCATTATCTACATCTGAGATTTTTTCCCAACGTTTTGAAACTTTCAAATGTCATTTTCAGTTTTTTTTTTTCAAAAATCGAGCCGCAAGCTATTGGTCCTCTATCGCCCCTCATCCTCTAGATAGGTGCAGCGCATTGTAGAGAACATAGAAAAATGGCCAGTGAGAAGAATACAAGAGGTGCAGGTGAGGAAGTGCAGGGAAACAAACAACACGCATGTACGCCTAAATGTTGAAAATGAAAAAAGAGACAGTGGTCCATCTTCAGGGTGACAAAACAATCGTTTTCTGTCGGACATTTTAGTCTGAGCAGGCATCAACATGTAGACTGTTTTGACCTGTTTGTCCTTGTAAATGAACAGAAATATAGCGGTGGTTCTACCTTAACTGTTCCATGCACAAGTCTAACGATTGGGTGAACGTAGAGACGATTCGACGGGCTAGCGTAGTTGGGACCACATGGCGGGAAGATGCAGAGGATGGTTTGGTTTGGAGTGTGTGAGTGGAACACGGGAGCGAGGTAAACCGCTTCCCGCCAAAACCTCCCCCACGGAGAGAATGGCAACCTTGCTGGTAGGGCAATGGCGAGCACGCGGGTGCACGTTTACCGCTTTTGTCGGCGCAGTAAAAAGAGAAAGAACTAGATTCACTTTGCTGTAAAAATTAAAGGCCGGCTTTTGTTGGCACAGTAAAAAGAGGTGACTAGATTGATGCCTCGGGTTAAGGAACCGGGAGCCCGGAAAAATGGCAGCATTCGTGCTCGCAGTGCATTTTTAAACTTTCTCGGCGGGTGCCACCCCTTTCCCACTCTCTCTCAGTTCTACACTGAGCAACAGCTGCAGAAAGCTAGTCCTTGCACCCACTCTTCCCAAGACACGAATTCCGAGAAGCAGAGGAGGCAGAGCACTACCGTACCATCCATCAGCAGCTAGCTCTGTATTCTGTAGCTGAGGCAGAGCAGAATCATCACACTCCCCTGCTCTGCCCGTGAGCCGTGAACCCTCTCTCACACGACTCAGGAACCGGATCTGCACTCTGACATTGCCTGACTTTGGGTCGCCGACATGTAGGGCCCACCCTTAAATGTCAGGGTACATAACGTCAGAGGATTACAGAGATTCTCCACACAACCCGCACACAAGGCCACACGAGTGGAGTGAGCTCCTTCTCCTCGCCAAACCTCCTCTAAACCCACGCCCTCCACCACCGTGCGCTGCGCCGGCGGCCGGAGGAGCAACCAACCAGCCAATGCCGCCGTCTCTGCCTCCTATCCCCTTCTTCTCTCCTATTTCTGCTCCTACTTCTCACGGCTACGCCGGTTCCACTGCCCACGCCCAGACGAGCCGCAGGCTCCTCCAATCCACCCTCCCACCTCCGCCTCCGCACCACCACCACCACCACACCCCGCGCTCCCCACCACCATCACCACCGCAACCTATCCCCCCACCGCCCCAACTCAACCCCGCGCCGCCAACGCCCACTCCACCAAAGCAGACGCCCGCCGTCTCCTTACCGCCGGCATCGGCGCCGCCCCCGACTCCAACCCTAACTCCCATCCCCACTCTCCCGCCGCCGACGCCCGCCTCCACGCCCACCCCGGACGCCTACCCTTCACCAACTACCCTTCTTCCCCTCCGCCTCGCCCCCTCCCCCCATCCCAGAGCAGCAATCCCAGCCCTCCGGCGACGCGTCCCGCACCTTCCCGGCCAACATCTCCAACCTCGTCGCCCCCAACTCCTCCTCCACCCCCTCCGGATCCCCGCGCGCTTCCCGCTCTTCCAGGCGCTCCTCCTCGCCTTCCTCTCCCTCTTCCTCCTCCTCCTCTCCGTCCTCCTCTCTATCCACCTCTTCCGCCGCCTCCGCTCCGTCCACCCCCACCACGCCGCCAATGGGCAGACCTCCTCCCACTCCGCCTCCTCCTCCGCGCGCCGGGACGGCGACGACGACGCCGAAGAAGGGGACGAGGAGGGCCGCAGCCTCAAGCCGCCCCCGATGCCGACCTCCTCCACCAACCCAGCACCGAGTTCCTCTACCTCGGCACCCTGGCCTCCTCCGCCACCCCGTCGACCCACCTCCGTCCGGGCTCCCCCGAGCTCCGCCCACTCCCGCCCCTGCCCCGCACCGGCCCGCCCTCTGGCGAGTTCTTCGCCTCCCGCAGCTCCCCTGCCCCCCGCGCCGGCGCCAATCCTCCTCCGCCTCCTCCTCCTCGCTCTCCCGTCCTCCCCGTCGGCCTCCTCCCGACGCTCGGCTCCAGCCCCGCCCACTTCCACGCTCGCATCCCGCAGCCCCGCAACCCCTCGCCCCCCAAACGACGCCCTTCCCGCCACCGCCGCATCACTCATGGAACCCCTTCGCGCCCGCTTCGCCGCCACCGCGAGCCTCTCCTTCGGACGACGACGACGGTGGCGAGTCCTACACCACGGACATGCGCAAGTCCCGGCCACTCCACTCGGACAAGCTCAAGCCCGGGTCTTTGCAGTAAGCACGCTCGACACGCCCTTTAATTCCTGTTCCACCCGTTATTTGCCTCCCGAGTCTGAACTGTATCTCCGCGATTGTAGCATGAAGGACGAGATGATCCAGCTCTACCTGAACAACTCGGCGGCGATGGCGGCCGCGCCGAGGGAGGTGTGCTTGCTCGGCGCCCGAGGTGTCACGGCATTAGGATGGTGCTGGGCGCGTTGGGTGTCTCTGAGGAGCGAGTGCGTGATGCCCTCTTGGAAGGTAATGGTTGGCCTGTTCTGCCCTACAATGTGCAGTTCTGTTCTGTTAGTGATGTTTGTCAAGGATGTGATCTTTCACCAGTTGAATTTTCACCAATTGAACTTTTCGTTGTGGGGCCTTGGAATATACTATGTGCTACAGTGCTAGTGATCATACTGCAGCAGTACATGCATGATGCATTATCAATGATGAGCTTGTGATCTTTGCCTTATGCACCTACTGTTCTAATAGGGGAATAGTTGCTAGCATTCTTTCATTTCAGTGCATATCATGTTATCAGAGTAAAAACTGTAACTTTTTCTCTAAGAAGCATTTGGGGTTCAGACATTAATTTGAAGTTTTCAACCAGACATGTGCTGGTATCAGAAGTTCAGAACATGCTTTGGTTAGCAGGGTTGGTCAACCCGTGGGTTGTTGGCTTGTTGGCACACAAAGTCATCCTTGTCTTGTGGTCATCTAATCCTTACAATTCTTTCAGTTGAGTGCATATTTTGTTATCAGGAGTACAAAATGTAACTCTTTCCTATAAGAAGCATTTGGGTTCTGATTTTAATCTGAACCAAGCATCTGGTTATCTCAGAACACACTCTGTAAGTGCCTACATGCTGTGGTTAGCATATCTAAACCAAGCATCTGGTTACCTCAATTTCTAGTATTGTCATATGTTTTATTGGTGATTTTACTGATTTTTCAATGAAAGTTCCACATTTTTCTTTACACAAAACTTGCAACTCAAGGTGTAGCTCTATATATTTTATATGCCATAGCTAATTGGTCTCACAATTGATTAATTATTGCTTTTCTCAGTGTTTTATGCTACTCTTTGGTTATTAACTCCAGCTGTTTTGTTTCTGTTTCTGAGTACAGGCAATGCACATGGTTTGGGAGTAGAAGCGCTGCGGATACTCACTCAGGTGGTTCTCGGCAATGAGGAAGAGCTTAAGCTGAGATATTTCAAGGATGATCCAGCTGTCAATCTTTGCAAAGTTGATGCATTTCTAAAGACAATCCTGGACGTACCGTTTGCGTTCAAGAGGGTGGATGCTATGCTTTATGTCTCTAATTTTTATCTGGAGGTCAACCAACTGAGAATGTCCTATGCTACTCTCGAGGTAAAGTTTGAAGACCTGATAATTCTGTCTGGACAGTGTTTTATTCAGCTTTGCAAAAGGAACACTGACTTTACTAGCTACATATTGCTTTAGATCTTCCAAGTGTAGAATCTTCTATAGATACTATTGCATTTTAGACTTATGCAAATGATTTCGTTTATCCAGGCAGCCTGCCAGGAACTGAGGAGCAGCAGGCTATTCCACAGAGTTCTCGGGGCTGTTCTGAACTTCGGCAACCTGATGAGCATCAACACAGGTTCTCCAAACTCACATGCCTTGGAGCCCAACACGCTTCTGAAGATCGTCGACGTCAAAGGAGCTGACGGGAAGGCCGAGCTGCTACATTTTGTTGTCCAGGAAATCGTTAAGCCTGAAGGACACAACAGTCTGAAAACGAACGCCGTCACTCTGCCGTATGACGTCAACTGCAGGAAGCATGGTCTTCAGGTCGTCTCCACACTCGCCGCCGAGCTGACTAGTACCAAGAAGGCGGCGTCCATCGACATAACGAGCCTCAGCAGGACCATGTCGGAGCTTGGGGCTGGCCTCGGGAAGATCCACAACGTGCTGCGGCTGAACAGCATGATTGCTCCGGCCGAGAGCACCCAGCGGTTCCATGGCGCGATGGGCACGTTCCTGCGGGAGGCACAGGAGGAGATCCTCAAGCTGCAGGCCCAGGAGAGTGTATGCCTGTCATCCGTGAAGGAAATGTCCGAGTACTTCCACGGTGATAATTCGGCCAGTGGCGAAGAGGCTCGCATGTCCAGGATCTTTGCGGGCGTCAGGGAGTTCGTCGCCATGCTCGACAGGATCTGTAGAGAGGCTGGCGAGATCAGCGGTGATCGTGTGGGTTCAACGACTGTGAGCTGGATGGCTGCTGCGCCCAGGGGGATGACGACGGCGACGCCTTGAGCAAACTGATGGCTGGGAAATGGTGGTTACGGCGCGTCTATTTTGATAGACCAAAAATTATTATGTTTCCATCCAGCTGTTACTTAGTGTAGATGAGAACAATGCTAAAGCCTCTATATATAGTGTAGGCGTGCTGGACACGTTGGCTTGTAAAAAGAATACATATGATTATGTGTATCAGCCCATCAGGTTAAATTAGAATGCTTATCAGAGCTGGTGAAAATAGATGCCTTTGTGGTGTGACCCAAACGAACACGATTTGCCTGTTTGGGTCGTCAAACGAAGACACGATTTTTGTCCTTTGTCTGTTTGGGTTGCCAAAGGACAACGTCCGGCCTTTTCTGGCCAATGTGCCCGACCCATTTGGTTGCCATGTCTGTTTTTTTTCACTAAATGCGATGGGGTAGATTTTCATTTCATTTAAAGATTACATAATTTATAACAAACATTTTATTTAAAAGATAGATTTAAACTAATCCTATGTTAAACAGTAGGTCATTTTCCGGTAACGGGCGATGGAGATCCTGATAATTTTGACAAAATTGGCCGCATATTGGCGGTGCTAGGCTTGCGCCCATCTTGCTGGGACGGACTTGCTGTCTCTTCCGGCGGCAGGACCGTCTGCAGGGGCGGGACTAGCTGGCTCCAACAGCCCTCCCCGTTTAGTGATAGGGTTTAGGTAGTGGCGCCGACATTTCTAACAAAATTGGCAGGTCGTAGGCCTTCAGGCGGAGCAGCGGGAGCAGCCGACCCCTAATGCGTCCTTGGCCTCGCGCGCACGCTTGCGGCGGAGGACACGAGCCGCGGCAATTGACTCACCGGGCGCCTGCGCCATCTGGGCAGCCTCCTCCTTCTGGAGCTCGCGGACAAGCGCGGCTCGCCGGGCTCGGTCGATGCGGAGAGACTCGAACGAGTCATGCATGGCCTCATGCAAGTGCGGGTCACCGCGACCTCCACCTGCTCGCCCTCCTCCTCCTCCTCATCATGCTCTAGACGAACTCGAGGTTGTCGTCGTCGTCCCCCCCTCGCCGGGAAGAGGTGTGATGACGTGAAACACACGTTCGTTGGGAGACCCCAAGAGGAAGGTATGATGTAGTCAGCAGCAAGTTTTCCCTCAGAAAGAAACCAAGGTTATCGAACCAGTAGGAGCAGCAACTCTTCAGAAGGTTGTCAACGGCGCCAGAAAAATAGCTGTCGCAGGGAGTCTGGACTGTTGACGTGGAATCTGCACACAACACAATCAAACTACTTTGCCCCAACGAAACAGTGAGGTTGTCAATCTCACTGGCTTGCTGAAAACAAAGGATTAAACGTATGGTGTGGAAAATGAGTATTAAATTGCAGAGAATGAAAAAGGAACAGTTTGCAGTTTGTGGTTGTTTAATCAGTGTAAAAGAATGGACCGGGGTCCACAGTTCACTAGTGGTGTCTCTCCATAAAAGATAACTAACATGTTGGGTGAACAAATTACAGCTGGGCAATTGACGAATAGTGAGCGCATGACAATGCATATACATGACATGTTGACTACTATGATATTTAATTGGGCATTACGACATAATACATAGATCGTTATCCAACAGCATCTATGACTAATAATCCACCGCCGGGTTGTCATCCGAGTCCCCCGTTGGTATTAAGTTGCAAGCAACGGATAATTGCATTAAGTAAAGTGCGTAATGTAAACAAACACATATGTCCGTGGACATAGCATCGTTAGGTTATCCCTAGTGGCAACAGCACATCCACAACCTTAGAACTTTCTGTCACTGTCCCAGGTTAAACGGAGACATGAACCCACTATCTAGCATAAATACTCTCTCTTGGAGTTACAAGCATCTACTTGGCCAAAGCATCTACGAGTAACGGAAAGCATGCAAGATCTTAAATAACATATAAGATAGATTGATAATCAACTTGACATAATATTCAATATTCATCGGATCCCAGCAAACACAACATGTAGCATTACAATAATATGATCTTGATCATGTAGGGCAGCTCACAAGATCTAAACATGATGGCACAAAGTGGAGAGACAACCATCTAGCTACTGCTATGGACCCGTAGTCCAAGGATGAACTACTCACGCATCACTCCGGAGGCAGGCATGGCGATGTAGAAGCCTCCGGTGACGATTCCCCTCTCCGGCAGGGTGCCGGGAAGAGGTTCTGAACCCTCCCGAGCTAGGGTTGACGACGGCGGCGTCTCTGGAACTTTTCGTGGATATTTGCTCAGGTACTTAGGGTTTTCGCGTCGGGGGGAATAAGTAGGCGAAAGGGCGGCGGCTGCGGACCCCCGAGGGGCCCACACCACCCCAGGGCGCGGCAGAGGGGGCCCGCGCCCTGGTGGCGTGTGGCCTCCTGGTGGCCCTCCTCTGCTGCTCCTTCGCTCCGTCAGGTGTTCTGGAAAAATAGGCACCCCCGTGTAGTTTCGTCCAATTCCGAGAATATTTCCAGACTAGCTTTTCTGGAATACAAAAACAGCAGAAAACAGGAACTGGCACTTCGGCATCTTGTTAATAGGTTAGTCCCAAAAAATGTATAAAAGTGATATAAAGTAGATGCAAAACATGTAGCAATTGGTATAAAACAAGCATGGAACATCAAAAATTATAGATACGTTTGAGACGTATCAGCATCCCCAAGCTTAGTTCCTACTCGTCCTCGAGTAGGTAAACGATAAAAACAAATAATTTTTGAGGTGACATGCTACTATCATAATCTTGATCATATAATATTGCAAGGCACATGTAAATGAATGAAGTGATCCAAGTCAATGGTCTATAATTTGCTACAAATAGATAATGAGTAAACAATGAATCACACAAGCTAAACGTTTTCATGAATAGTACTTTCGAGACAAGCATCAAACAGTTTTGCATAAGTGTTAACTCATAAAGCAATAGTTTCTAACAAAAGGTATTTAATCAACACAAAGGAAGAATTTAGTTTCAGCATTTGCTTCAACTTTCAACATATTTATCTCATGGATATTGTCAACACAAAGTAGTATAACAAGTCCAATACATTGCATATAACGCATGTTGTAACAAAGTTGACACTAGTGTTTGCTTGTGGAAGACAGAAAGAATAGGAAAACTGACTCAACATAAAAGTAAAAGAAAGGCCCTTCGCAGAGGGAAGCAGGGATTAAATCATGTGCTAGAGCTTTTAGGTTTTTGAAAGCATATAGAGATTGCATAAAATATTTGATACTCCTCCCAACCTTGCTAACACAAGCCATGGCTAACCGAATCCTCGGGTGCCTTCCATCAATCACATACCATGGAGGAGTATCTATTTTTGAGAGGTGTTTGTTAATTGTCAACGAATGGTAGCGGGTGAGAACAGTATTCTACCTGTCGAACGGACTTTTAAGAGCGGCTCCCATGAAGGACGTTATTTCTACCAGCAAGGCAGATCATCCCTCTTTCTCTTTGGTTTACACACATTCAGGTATTTCACTGTTTGTCATTGCTTACTGATGAATCAGGGCAAAAGTGTGAAGAGAATTAATTGGTTAAAGTTGTAATTAATTGGGACTGGGCACCCCGTTGCCAGCTCTTTTTGCAAGTTATTGGATAAGCGGATGTATATGCCACTAGTCCAGGTGTAAAAGTCCACTCGACAAATAGAATAAAGAATAACCACACTAATTCCTCATGAGCTAGTAAACATTGACACAAAAAGGGAATAATAACATTTTGAATAATTTAAAGGTAGCACATGAAAAATTTACTTGGAGTGGCAAGGAAATACCACATATAGGTAGTTATGGTGGACACAAATGGCATGGATTTTGGCTCAAGGATTTGGATGCACGAGAAGCATTCCCTCTCAGTACAGAGTTTAGGCTAGCAAGGTTATGTAAGCAAACAAGAATATCAACCCGTACACCAAGTTTTATATGACAAACATATTGCAAACGTTATAAGACTTCATACCGTCTTCCTTGTTAACCAAACCCTGTTATTAGAAAATATCTAGACCTTAGAGGTACCACCGATGCAAACCAAATTTTCAACAAGCTTTACGGTAGTTCTTCACTAATAGGCTTAACTCATGTGATGCACAATTTAATCATGATCTACTTGTTAACTCAAAACAATTGACAAGCATCAAGTTATCCATTTTAGTGATCTACAAGATTAAGCAAGTTTTTCCTTATACCAATTACCACATGCAACATTTTCTGAACCAACCAAACACCAATCAATTTATTTCATCAACTCTCCAAACAAATATAAGTGAAGCAAGAGAGTACTTTCTACAAAAGAAAGCTAATAGCTCTGACAAGAGATACATGAAAACAAGAGCTAAAAGCTGAACAGCGCTAGATATGAATACTCAACAAATATAAGTGAAGAATAGGAGTATTCTCATGAAAAAGCGGAGCGTGTCTCTCTCCCAATCAAGAATGCTAGGGTCCAGTCAAGCTTTATTGAAAATAAAAATGCAATACTGAAAATAAAAAGCACACAGACGCTCCAAGAAAAGCACATATGATGTGAAAGAATTAAAATATAGTTTCACTAGAGATGACCTGATAATTTTGACGAAGAGGGCATCCCCAAGCTTAGACGCTTGAGTCTTCTTGAAATATGCTGGGGAGATCCATGGGAGCCTCCCCAAGCTTAAGCTCTTCACTCTTCTTGATCCTATTATATCATCCTTCTCTCTTGACCCTTGAAAACTTCCGTCACACCAAACTCAAAGTAGATCTCATTAGAGGGTTAGTGCATAATCAAAAATTCACATGTTCTGTAAAGACGCAATATGATTTGTTACTTTAAACATTAGCTACAGCCACTGATGTTATGTGAAGCTCTTCCACCCAAAAAAGAATTTCACTCAACACTAGTAAAAGAGAGAATGCGAAAAATAAAAAGGCATAATCTGTCTAAAACAGAACAGTCCGCAAAGACGAATTTTTTCGAGGCACTTACGACGCTCAGATCGAGAAACTCTGAACTAATGAAAGTTTCAGACATTCATAAAGATTACGCACAAAAAATTTCAGATTTTTTAACAATCTGGTGATTTTAGGAATTTCGTACAGTGAACAGCAAAAATCTGTTTCTGCGCAGCAATCAAAATTAAGCATCATCTTATCATTAGAGGCTACTCTTGGCACAACAATGCGAGAAAATAAAGATACAAAGGAGTTGCTACAGAAGTAAACAAACTCCTTGACTCAATAAAAGAAAAATTGCAGAAAAATAAAATGGGTTGCCTCCCATAAGCGCTTTTCTTTAACGCCTTTTAGCTAGGCACAAAGCATGCATCAAGTATTACCAAAGACATTGAAATCTCCTAACCTTTCGGTGGGATCGTCCTTCTTAATTGGAAAGAAGAACCTTCGATTAATAGGGGTATTGAATTTCATAAACCCATACTTTGCATTAATAAATACTCCATTGTTCTTTAAAAAGGGTCTTCCAAGGACAATATTACCAGGAGATTTTGCAAGAATCATAAAATTAACAGGGACAGTCTTATTCTGAATAGTAACCTTAACATCGTTAATAATCCCTATACTTTTTATGATTGTTCCATCCGCATGAAAATGAAAAACAGGGTAACTAACCATATTATCATATTTTAATAAATCATAAACCATTTTTGGCATGATGGACATTGTAGAACCAAGATCACAGTAGGCACGGAACTTTTCATTACCAATATTAATCTCAATGAATGGTTCCCAATCATTTTTTAACTCAACTAAAGGTTGTTCTTTAAGATTATGGCTCAGAGTTAAATCATCAATTGACTTTTCTATTTTATCTAGCTTAGAGAATATCCCAGTTTCATCCACTAGTGGAAAAATTGCCAAACCACTCAAAATATTATGAGCTTTCATTGAATCAATCTCAGAAAAGGTTTCCCCTACCATGGTATCTAGAGCAAGTTGATAAACAGAAAATAAACCATGGTAGAATTTTTTATAAGAACTCTCAAGTCCATCTTAGGTTGCACCTTCTTGTGCAATTCCAAAATTCTCGCCCAGGCATTCCTAAAGGATTCCCCACCTTCCTGCCTAAAAGTAATAATTTCTCCCACAGGTGGCACTACGGAAAAAGGAGCAGAGCTAGACATGATGACTAACAGAAAACAAAACTGAAAATAAACTAAATGCAAGTAACTAATTTTTTGTGTTTTTGATAATTGAAAGCAAACAAGATAAAATAAAATAAACTAAGCAAGACAAAAACAAAGTAAAGAGATTGGAAGCGTGAAACTCCCCTTGCAGAAGACTGCTGTCTCCCCGGCAACGGCGCCAGAAAAATAGTGTGTTGACGGGAGACAGAGAGCTTCCTGAAGAACTTCTACTCCCCGGCAACGGCGCCAGAAAAATAGCTTGATGACGTGAAACACACGTTCGTTGGGAGACCCCAAGAGGAAGGTATGATATAGTCAGCAGCAAGTTTTCCCTCAGAAAGAAACCAAGGTTATCGAACCAGTAGGAGCAGCAACTCTTCAGAAGGTTGTCAACGGCGCCAGAAAAATAGCTGTCGCAGGGAGTCTGGACTGTTGACGTGGAATCTGCACACAACACAATCAAACTACTTTGCCCCAACGAAACAGTGAGGTTGTCAATCTCACTGGCTTGCTGAAAACAAATGATTAAACGTATGGTGTGGAAAATGAGTATTAAATTGCAGAGAATGAAAAAGGAACAGTTTGCAGTTTGTGGTTGTTTAATCAGTGTAAAAGAATGGACGGGGTCCACAGTTCACTAGTGGTGTCTCTCCATAAAAGATAACTAACATGTTGGGTGAACAAATTACAGCTGGGCAATTGACGAATAGTGAGCGCATGACAATGCATATACATGACATGTTGACTACTATGATATTTAATTGGGCATTACGACATAATACATAGATCGTTATCCAACAGCATCTATGACTAATAATCCACCGCCGGGTTGTCATCCGAGTCCCCCGTTGGTATTAAGTTGCAAGCAACGGATAATTGCATTAAGTAAAGTGCGTAATGTAAACAAACACATATGTCCGTGGACATAGCATCGTTAGGTTATCCCTAGTGGCAACAGCACATCCACAACCTTAGAACTTTCTGTCACTGTCCCAGGTTAAACGGAGACATGAACCCACTATCTAGCATAAATACTCTCTCTTGGAGTTACAAGCATCTACTTGGCCAAAGCATCTACGAGTAACGGAAAGCATGCAAGATCTTAAATAACATATAAGATAGATTGATAATCAACTTGACATAATATTCAATATTCATCGGATCCCAGCAAACACAACATGCAGCATTACAATAATATGATCTTGATCATGTAGGGCAGCTCACAAGATCTAAACATGATGGCACAAAGTGGAGAGACAACCATCTAGCTACTGCTATGGACCCATAGTCCAAGGATGAACTACTCACGCATCACTCCGGAGGCAGGCATGGCGATGTAGAAGCCTCCGGTGACGATTCCCCTCTCCGGCAGGGTGCCGGGAAGAGGTTCTGAACCCTCCCGAGCTAGGGTTGACGACGGCGGCGTCTCTGGATCTTTTCGTGGATATTTGCTCAGGTACTTAGGGTTTTCGCGTCGGGGGGAATAAGTAGGCGAAAGAGCGGCGGCTGCGGACCCCCGAGGGCCCACACCCCCCAGGGGCGGCAGAAGGGGGGCCCGCGCCCTGGTGGCGTGTGGCCTCCTGGTGGCCCTCCTCTGCTGCTCCTTCGCTCCGTCAGGTGTGTTCTGGAAAAATAGGCACCCCCGTGTAGTTTCGTTCAATTCCGTGAATATTTCCAGACTAGCTTTTCTGGAATACAAAAACAGCAGAAAACAAGAACTGGCACTTCGGCATCTTGTTAATAGGTTAGTCCCAAAAAATGTATAAAAGTGATATATAGTAGATGCAAAACATGTAGCAATTGGTATAAAACAAGCATGGAACATCAAAAATTATAGATACGTTTGAGACGTATCAAGGTGCGGCAACGGGGGCGAAACCCGCTACTCCCGCCGTGTACGCCTCCCCCTCGGGGTCGGAGGCGTCGGACCACGCCTCCTCCATGGCCCTCCTCACCTGCTTCGGCACCGGGCCAAAGGCCGTGCGATCGGCATGCCGATCCACGCCAGGCTCGGCGAGAGATGCTGCCGCAGTAGCACCAGCGGGATCGCTCGACCTGGTGTAGGAAGTGTTGTGGTGGTGGCGGCGGATCCATTCCGGTGGCCGGCAAGGTGGTGGAAGGTGTTGCGACCATGGCTGGGAAGGATGGCGGTGGCGCTAGGGTTTGAGGTTTAGTATTACCCAGCTGGCGGCCATATAAAGGCCTCGCCGACCACATTTAATACGATGGTTGGCCGTTCAGTGAGGCCGACGGGCGGACCATGCGAGCCATGTGGGAGGACACGGGGTGGACACGAGTCGTATCCGCGCGTGTGCCGACGCAAACATGGCTCAAAATTGGACCAAAAATGGGTCCACGCGGACAGGGGATTTTACCATACCTCCGCCTAGGGCACGTGCCCGGGCTCTACGCCGCTACATACATGAACTCTGGTGACTTCGTGAGGCAAGGAACGGCGATATGTCGTTGAAGACGACGAGCTATAGCTTATTGGGCTAAAAAATGCCCCCTTCAGTCGCTTGGGCCTTAGCAGGCTACTTATGCTTCCTTGCACAGCTCGACTTGGGCCTTTAAATCGACGTATAGATCATCGATCGTGAGTTTGTGCCCAGCCTTTGCCGGAGCGCTAGCTCCGCCACTGCACGCGGACACGAAAACGAACACCAGCTCGTTTGCATCGACACCTTATGCCGTGGCATTTCCCCAAACGAACAGTTTTGGAGAAAACGGACCAAATGGGTCGCGTTGCCCTAATGCCTTTGAATTGCCGAAATCCAGCGCAACTGCCTGCACGGCTGCACCCCAGTCACAGCTCTGGCCATTGCAGCTGAACTCAACCTGCAGCAAGTCGTCATTGCATGTGACGCTCAAGATTCTAATAGATCAGAAAGAGAGCAGCACAAAAAGTCATTTTGGCTCCCGTGATCTTTTTATTTTTCTTTTAAAAAAAACTATATTTACAAGTTTTAAATAATCTGAAAATATTTCAGGGTGTAGTCAATGAGCATCTTACAAGCTAGTATGCAAAATCACAAAGCAAAAAAAAAGGGATATTTTACAGTACATCAAATCATTATGGACCGTTAATTTGGGTCAATCCAAGGGTCCATGTGTGACATACTACAATAGGATTTTCTGTAGTATATTGAGGCGTGAGGGACATTTTGGGTATTGCACTGTACATCTTGCAGCTAGGTCCTCCAAATACATGGCGAGGTTATGGCTGGAATCCTGCACGCCCGGCGGCCGAAGCCAGCCGCACTGGCCCTAACCTTGTGTGTCTCGGCTCGCACCGTCGACCCCCGCGCGCGTGCTTGTCAACGTCCCCGGCGACAGCGGGAGGGAGGCAGCGGGAGCCCCCGCTCGCGCTGCTTGTGGAGCTCCAGATGGGTTGGGGAGCCAGCGCCGGAGATGCGGGTCAGGGATGGAGGGATCACCGGAGGCCGATATCTTGTTGTGGACGCGGACAGCCACCACGGCAGTCACGAGAGAGAGATGGGCCTGGCATCCATGGGGGATGGCTGCTTGTTTCTCTCGTTTGGGCAAGTCCCGTGCTCGCTGCTCATTCATTGGATTGCTTCTCAGATTGCACTGGCAGGCAGAAATTAGTTATGCATGCTGCTCATTCATTGGATTGCTTCTCAGATTGCACTGGCAGGCAGAAATTAGTTATACATTGTGCATGTACGAGGTAGCCGCACACGGTTATCTGAAAACTTTGTATGGCCACTGGTTTAAACAAAAGCTACTAACATGCCCATGTATATCCGTCTCTGTATGTACGTTATCTGAAACCTTCGGGACATGTACTATATTGCGCCTACGGTGGAGCCATTAGCTACCTATAACCTATATCAGTGTTATTTGGGTTTTAATATTTTGTGTATTCATGTATTTCAAACTGATGGCGGGGAATATATTTTTCCGGTCTTCTGTAGTCCAATATAGTAATGATGCCAAGGTTAAATATCTTAACGCAGATGTCTCCGTGGTCTGATGAATGAGACAACTCTAATACCAAAATCAAATATAGTGCTCATATATCATATTCAATTTTGGAAGTGAAATCAGTTGTGGTGGTTCCATATACTCAGGTTCTAATACACACAAGTATGCACATACAACATTATTTCGCTTGCTAGATATACATGTTGCTACTAGTCTACTTCAGTTATTAAAAAACTAAAAGATAACAAAATATTGAGCCATGGTACACATCTGGCACTGTATTCAGACAAGAAACTGTACAACACGTCCTCAAAATTGTAAAAAGAACGCGACATTTTTTGTCAACAAAAGGAATACAGTTTTTTTTTAGAAAAGGAGGGTGCGAGTCCCCGGCCTCTGCATCGAGTGATGCACACAGCCATTCGCACTTATTAATTCCAACCAGATTTACAAAGTACAATATTGAAAAACAAACTGAAGTCAACCTCTCGACAAAGGTCGCTACCACTATGATGGGGGTGACTAACACCAACGCGCATCATCTAAAACCTTCAGCTAAACACCAACGCACACCGATGTGCACGCTTTAGTCGCTGCCGCCGTCTTCCACGAACCCGTCTTCAGAAAGGATCAACACCATGACCTTGCAAAATCAGGTCTGCCGTCGGCATCGCCACGATGCCAGATAGCGCCACCAAGTGCGAGTCCATGAACCCGAAATCGAGACCCCGCAGCGCCATGCCGCCGAGCCTCACCGACATCGACGTGGTAGATGAAACACCGCTCCGTCAGCTGACCCCCTCCAGGTATTCATGTTCCAAAACGATGCCCTCAAGAGGGTGAACGACAACGAAGGTGACGCCATCGTCTGATCTGGAAAACCAGATCTAGGATTTCCCCCGGAACAACACGAGTGAAGTGACGAGAGCAGCAAGGACGATGCCTTCAACAAGGAAACGACGTCAAGCGACACCGTCATCGTCCGCCAAGACCGAGATCGAGGTTCGGCTTTCACCGGCTGTCACGTCACCCCGAAACTCGTCATCGACAGGGAGGCGGGTGATTTGCAGCGGCAACTCCTTCAATAAGGTGGCGGCACCCACGGGCGCCACAGTCGCCGGCCAAAGCCCGGCTTTCACCGGCCGCCATCCTCGCCACCAAGATCGGCGAGATCTGAAGAACGAGGTCACCACGACAAGCCACCGATCTGCCTTGAGATCCGCCAAATCGTGCAGATCGGCTCCGCACTAGCCTCCCAGCCGCGCCGCCAATGGCCGAGACCATGAGGCGACGGATCTAGATGGGATCTAGACCCACGGCCAGCCAAACGCTCGATCCGCCGAAGACGGGTCAAAGGCGGCAGCGGCCGCCGCCTGATCGATGCCGCCGTCCGACCACCGCGCCCGAAGACCTCCGCCGAAGCCGCCCCAGCCGCCGCATCGGGTTCGTCGTCACACCTCCACCCCCAGCGCTTTAGGCACCAGGGGTCCGCCGCCACCGCGGCCTATGCCAGCGGCAGCGGCGGAGGGGTATCCGAGAGAGGAGGGGAGGTTGGACGGGGGGAGAGATGCCCCCCGGCGGCGCCCTGGGGCGCGCCGCGGGAGGGGAGGAGGGGTGGGAAGGAGGAGGGGTGAGCATAGGTATAGGAACATAGGAACCAGCCTCTCGGCACTAGTGAACATGGGCTTCCCTGGAACCAGGGGCGTAGCCAGGCCCAGGCTACACTGGCCATGGCCTGGGGCGTGGCAGCTAAATCCTTTGATGATTATTGCTACTGTAGAACTAATTTATACTGTTTATCACTGTACTGTGAGCATTGGCCTGGGCTTTAACTTATCATGGCTACGGTACTGCCTGGAACAATGTTGAATGCACACTGAAATTCCATGGAGGAGCCCCTTCAAAATTCAGGCAGCACCAGCACGTCTTAAATTTCCTAGGCGCCTGTAGCTGCTTTATCCTCTTCTTGTCCCGCTCAAATTGCACAAGTACATCGCCAATTCAGCACAAGAAACACATGCAGTTTCTGCACGATTTCCGGACATAGCAACCTGACCGAGGCGGATGCTCCTGCCCGAGTTGAGCTAGCTCATGCGTTCATGCCTGAGATCCTGGTCGATGCATGCCTGGCCGAAGCGGGCGAGTTCTTGCTGGAGGGAAAGGCGGCGCTGGGTGAGCTTCTGGGAGGCAGCGCTGGAGGGTAAGGGGGCAGCGCTGGGGGGACAAGGAGGCGGCTGTGCGGCGAGCTCCGCGAGGGCGGCACAAAAATGGTGTGCAGCGGCGCTGGTTGTTAGGGTGTTCGTGCGCCAGGTGACAGCAATAAATAACGTCTAAATTGGTTGCGATTAATTAGATGCGAGAAATTACCTCTAGGTCCTTCGGCCCAAGCCTGCTCCACTCAGTTTTAGCCGTTCGATCGGTGATATACTACACGGTAAAATGCATAGTAGGATGTACCGTAAAACGTGCCAAAAATATATATTACGGGCTACATAAAAATAACAAATTCTTGTATATTTTTTAGATTTGGAAGTGTGCATACTTAGATCGACACATTTATATATTTTGTGTAGGTTAGAATATAAAGTATTTAAAATTGAGATTTTGCATGTTTGTGCGATATATCATTAGCAATCCGCAGATTTTTTTTAGATTAATAAAAACTTATAAATATGATTTTGAATTGTTTTAAATATAGTGATCACTTGAAGTCAAATCTCTACTTCAGAGCAGCAGACTTTGCAAGAGTCGGGTTTATTCATGAGTGGAGGAACTCAAATTCCGAGGCTCATAGTTTGTAAAAAGTGTCCTTACCCTCGAGCATGGTCGCCATGTTTGGCTTATCCAACCATGGGATCCTACTATTGTAACCACATGTAATTGATAAATAAATCGACCATGTTTTCCCTAAAAAAAAAAGCAAAGAAAGCAAATTATGGTGAAATTTTGTTTCAAAATTGATTACCTTTCTGTAAAGAGTATTTATATATAAGATCAGCATGATCCCAAAAGGTAATCGACATCATGCTACTCTTCTATGATATGATATGATATGATATGATATGATATGATATGATATGATATGATATGACGATGGAGGTGATGGATAAGATGTCAATGGCGGTGGTCTTGCTTGATGATTGCCGAGGCTTGTTCTATAATTCCGAGGAGAAGATCATACTTTTGGCTGTGTTTAACCTATGATGCACTATGCTTTTGGATCGAAAACTATGGGCTAACGTGTGAATGTTTATCATTCGAAAAATACTGTCTAATGTCGAGTAGTAAAAACTATTTGTGTGAAATTAGAGATTAATTTGAGCATACATGCATTTTTACATTTAAGACGGAGATAAACCACTTTTCATTGTACGAGATATGCATGATCTATTCCGGTAAAAACTCCATCTCATAGTACAAAGTATATTACAGTACGAGTATGCGGGATCTGTCCAGACGGCATTGCGCCAGACAATAAAAGCAGTTTGTGGGTGGAGTCAGGCATCCAAAGGATCGGCGATGTGCCGTGCTAGCCCAAAATAGCGGTGCGCAATCACATATATTGAAGTGTAAAAATATCCGTCTGTTGTAGGACTGAACATAGTCCCTATGCACTACACACACTTCTCTATATAACGGCATGAAAGGAGTAGAGAGGCGGCAAAGCATTTTGATTGAAGGGAAGGAGAGGAGCGAATGAAGCTTAGAAGAAGAAGATGGAGGGAGGGTCGTCGCCGGGTGGAGATGGCAGGAAGAAAAAGAAAGTCAAGACGAAAGGTCATGCATTTACGACGAACAAATTTTTGTTGATACAACTTTCCTCTTCGGATGTATAAGACTAGAAAGCAAATGTAGACTGCTAATGGTACTAATAGAGAGGTGGTAAAAATGCCTAGACATTTTTGGCTTGTTTCATGACTATTTATACTAAATTTTTATACTTCTCTCAGTCTTATTTTCACCATAAGTCTCATTTTCTATTTGTTCGGCTAGCATAACCACATATTTGAGAATATTACTAAATATTAGGTGGTGTGCCTTTTGTTTGTAGTGAATTTATTAAAAGATACTATATTGTATTGTGTAACAAAGTCTGCTCTAAAATTAAGTTTTCTATAATGCATAATCTATATAATTTTTAACTATTTATAGTAAAGATCCATACAGTATGATCTAACAAATATCATAGTGGCAGTTTCTAGTGTATGATTAAGTAAGTAAATTTTACTATTTGCGTGTGTAAATTTTCATGGAAAAAGTATGGATTGTATTACCTTTGCGTGTGTAAATTTTACTATTTGATAAACTCTTATGCATTTTTCTTGTTATAATCTCGTGTACATGCATCTTACACCAGTTCATGAAATAAAAATTTGTTGCACGGAATTAAATATGAAAATCTAGTTACGTAGATTTCCGTAAAACTTGTAGGACTCAATGGAAAGAGAATAGCATGGAAAATAAACTTATTGTCACGAGTCATATTGGTTTCTTCTTATAACCCAAAAGGCCCCTGGTGTGTGTTTACTTCCGTAAATCAACCATTTTTATTATGTTAAGATACTCCAATCGTAAAAAAATGTAAGATCCCATATGATTTTTCACCATCTTTAATTCATATCTTTGACCACTAATAATATAGTGTATTGAGTTTGTGTATGTGGTATCGTTGCATTTTATCTTGTGAAATAAATATTTCTATTTATTTATACTATTTTTAGACATATTGTAAGTGAAAATCATAGTCAAACTTGTGCATTATTGACCATAATAAGTCATTCATACTTTAAAGTGTTTATCATTAGAAGTACAAGTGAGTGTTCGTCATCAAGATTGAGAAGTATAAGTTCAAGATGTGCATCTTGAATACTCCCTCCGTCCGATAATAACTGTCTCAAGTTTGTCAAAAAGTGGATGTATCCATACATATTTCATGTCTAGATACATTCATTTTTTGGCAAACTTGAGACAGTTATTATTGGACGGAGGGAGTAGATCATATGCTTGAGCTTGCTGCTCATTTGAAGATAATTACCAAATGAAAATGTGCCTAAGAGAGCCTCTTTCATACTGGAGTATGGGGGAGCAATTGTGAGTCTTCACCAAGCGAATTACAGTAAGAAAAGATGGTCCAACTTATGGATGTCAATATCGTCATCATCTAGCTCAAGTCAAATGAGCAAGACAAATATATGATCTTTGATAGGTTTCTATTTTACGGGTCTTACCATATTAGTTGAGAGACCGGGTTATTTGAGAGATAACTGTATTATCAGGATGGGTTCTCGAGTGAGTAACTTGATAGTATTGTTCTTAGAAAGTTCGAAACTTTTCATCCTTGACATCATCTCTTTTTATACTTGCCTTTATCTATGTGGGATTTTTCTGATTGTCATGATCTTCATGAAAAGTTCGTCATCAAAAACAAATTACATGTGCATCTTCTTTAAGAAAGGTTTCACTCGTCTCTACTTTTGATATTTTTCTCTATTGCGGTTTCCTGAGAATAGTGTTCAGAATTATCGAGAAAGTCAGATCTAAACCAATATACCCCATTCGGTTTAAGTGACTTAGAACTCAATATTACGTCCTCTTTTTTTGTGTGGACTCGGTAGTACGTCCTGAATCCAACTATTTTTAGGGAAACGTCCTGAATCCAACAGTGTGTCCCCCCAGCCCACCAGAGTTCAAATCCCAGGTTTGACGCTGGTGTTTCTTGTTAGAGAGCCTGGAACCATCTACTCGTGTAGATCATCTGGATCAAGTGTGCATCGGTGTGTGTGAGGGAAAAACAGAGAGGGAGAGGGAGAGATCGAGTACCTTCTCCATGGGATGTTGAGTTCGAGCCCGTGGCCATGGTGGCCGAGGCAATGGTGGCGTGGTGACGGCGGTGGTGCTTCCCGTCGCTACTGCGTCACCTAGATCGGCTAGGGTTATCGGTGGGGTGGCGACGGCACGGTGAACCTCGTACCGTGTGCCTCGGCCCCCACCTCTTTATATGGCGCAGCGCGACAGGGGCCCACCGACCATTAATGGGTCGGGCGCCCCCGATCAGGGCGCGATCACAGGGATCGTTGTAGCCGTTGGGCTGCAACGAAGGAGATCATATCTAACATTCTCCCCCTTGATCTCAACTTTTACTTTTAACTTTTATCTTTTACTTTACTCGTTTCATCACCGATTAGTACATAGAGCATGTTTCATCGTCACAGCTCATTGCCGATAGAATCAGACAGCCACCATATACTTTTCAGTTTTGAAACAATAAACTGTTACTTTTGGGCCTCTATGATCCAGGAATCATAGGCTTTCCATTAATCCCATGCCGGCTATGTGTTTCTGGAACACATCGGGTGGTAAGCCTTTCGTTAGCGGATCCGCAAGCATTTCCTTTGTCCTTATATGCTCGAGACTTATAGTTTGATCCTGGATCTTATCTTTCACAACATAATACTTTATATCTATTGCCTTTGTAGCATTACTCGACTTGTTGTTGTGAGCATAGAATACTGCGGGCTGGTTGTCACAGTACATCTTTAGTGGTTTGTCAATACAATCTACCACTTTCAAGTCGGGTATAAATTTCTTTAACCATATCGCCTGTCCCGTGGCCTCATAACATGCTATAAATCTGCATACATCGTGGATGCAGCAACTAATGACTGTTTGGAGCTTTTCCACGAAATAGCCCCTCCTGCGAGAGTGAACACGTACCCTGACGTGGACTTCTATCATCTTTGTCTCCCGCAAAATCTGCGTCTGAATACCCTCTTAGTTCTAGGGAATCAGATCTTCTATATGTTAGCATGAGGTCTTTTGCGCCTTGCACATAACGCAATGCTTTCTTTACCATGTTCCAGTGTTCATGGCCTGGATTTTCTTGATATCTACCGAGTACCCCGGTGATAAAAGCTAAGTCAGGGCGAGTGCACACTTGTGCATACTGTAAGCTTCCAACAGCCGAAGCATATGGTACTGCTTTCATTCGATCGATCTCATATTGACTTTTGGGACATTGAAATTTCCCAAAACTATCGCCCTTGACTATCGGAGCAGGTGATGCGCTACTTTTATGCATATTATATTTCTTTAGAACCTTTTCTAAATATGCCTTTTGTGATAGTCCTAGCACTCCATTCTTTCTATCCCGGTGAATTTCTATGCCCAAAACATATGAAGCTTCACCAAGATCTTTCATATCAAAATTTGAGGACAAGATTTCTTTGTTTCTAGCAGTAGACTGACATCATTGCTTGCAAGCAAGATATCATCCACGTACAGAATTAGGAAAATATATTTCCCACTTTTAAACTTTGCATAAATGCAGTTGTCCTCAACATTCTCTTTAAAACCAAAACTTTTAATTGTATTATTGAACTTTAAATACCACTGTCTAGAGGCTTGCTTTAACCCATAAATGGATTTCTTTAGGCGGCATCCCATATGTTCCTTCCCCTCCATGAAAAAACCGTGGGTTGTTTCATGTAAACATTTCTTCTAAATCTCCATTTAGAAATGCCGTCTTTACATCCATTTGATGCAACTCTAAATCAAAATGCGCAACTAGTGCCATGATGATTCTGAAGAATCCTTACATGAGACCGGAGAAAATGTCTCATTGTAATCTACCCCTTCTCTTTGCGTAAAGCCTTTTGCCACAAGTCGCGCTTTATACTTTTCTACGTTCCCATTGGAGTCATACTTTGTTTTGTAGACCCATTTGCAGCCTACTGTTTTGGCTCCTTTAGGAATTTCCTCTAAGTCCCAAACATTGTTAGAACTCATCGATTTCATCTCGTCTTCCATGGCTTCCAGCCACTTCGAAGAGTGAACGCTTCTCATGGCTTCTTCATATGAAGTGGGATCTTCTTCCATATGAACTGTTTCTGTATTATAAACTCTATAATCACTAGAAATAGCTGATTTCCTAGCTCTTTTAGACCTTCTGAGAGTCTCATTCTCTGGCACATCATGTGTCTCAACGTGCGACTCTTCTTCTAAATGTGGCTGTCGTCGCTCCCTTTCATGCTCAACAACGGGTTGAGTCGGCTCCTGACGGACAGGTTCCGAATCTTGCCTCGTTGTGGTCACGGGTGGAGTTACAACAGGTGCTTGCACCACAACCTCTGGGATTATCGGTGCAGGTACAACAGGTAGGGCGAAAAATGGCTCATGGATCATCGGAAAAGGTGCACACACCCTCTTCTCCTCAAGATCAATTTTCCGGCCTACCATGCTCCCCCTCATCATTTCGTCCTCCAAGAAGACCGCGTGTCTCGTTTCTACAAACTTTGTGTATCTGTCTGCACAGTAGAAACGATAACCTTTTGATCTATCAGGATAGCCAATGAAATGGCAAGTTACTGTTTTGGGGTCTAACTTTGCAATGTGTGGATTAAAAACTTTTGCCTCAGCTGGGCTCCCCCAGACTTTTAAGTGGCGTAGAGAAGGAACTTTCCCTGTCCACAACTCGTACGGTGTTTTGGGCACCGACTTACTTGGTACTCTGTTGAGAATGTGAATGGCGGTTTTTAACGCCTCCATCCATAATCCCAATGGCAGTGTGGAATAACTCATCATACTGCGCACCATATCCATAAGAGTACGGTTACGCCTTTCAGCTACTCCATTTTGCTGTGGTTCGCCCGGCATAGAATACTGGGCGACTATTCCATTTTCCTGTAAAAACCTTGCAAAAGGTCCAGGTACTTGACCATATGGAGTGTGCCGACCATAGTACTCCCCCCCACGGTCGGACCTGACTATTTTAATTCTTTTATCATGTTGATTTTCAACTTCAGCTTTGAATATTTTAAATTTATCCAATGCTTCAGATCTTTCTTTAATTGGATAAATATAACCATATCGGGAGTAATCATCTGTGAACGTTATGAACGAGTCATAACCATCCACACTTTTCACCGGAAATGGTCCACATATATCAGTGTGAATAATTTCTAGTGTCGCGGTGCTTCGGTTTGCACCCTTTTTAATTTGTTTTACGTATTTTCCTTTTATGCAATCTATGCATTGTTCATATCTGAGAACTCTAACGGAGGAAGAATTCATTTTTAACGAGGCTTTCTATTCTTCCCCTCGAAATATGGCCTAATCGACAGTGCCATAACTTCGAAGAGTCATGAGTTCGCTTTCTTTTCTTTTGTTCTTTGTTCGACAAGGAATTTGTTCATTCACATTACTCACAGAATGCACTTTTTCACGCAAGGATAACAAATAAAGCTTATCATGAAGTAAAGCAATACCCACACAAGCATCTTTAAACCATATGGCACACTTGCCATGACCGAAATAACATTCATAACTGTCTTTATCCAAACACGATACACTTATTAAGTTTCTGTGAATCGAAGGAACAAATAAAACATCTCTAAGCATAATATTGAAACCATCAGCTAGCTCCAAGGAGATGTCGCCAACAGCTTCAACTTCTGCTTGAACTCCATTTGCGACTTCAATGTGTCTTTCGCTTCTTTGCAAAGTCCTTGTCGAATGGAATCCCTGTAAAGAATTTGCAACATGAACAGTTGCACCTGAGTCAATCCACCAAGTAGATTTTGAAAACTGTGTATACAGGGATTCATTTACAAAAGAAACTGTGTCTTACCTCTCTTGGCCATTATCATCTTGAGCCAATCTGGGCAATCTTGCTTGAAATGCCCTTTCTTCTTGCAGTGGTGGCAGGTGTCTTTGTCCACTTGCTGAAACTGCTGGGGACCTTTGCCATGTGGCTTATACTGGTGAGGACCTTTGCCATATGGCTTAGAAGGGGAACCGTTGTAGTTCCTGTTCTTGTTGTCCTTCACAAAGTTCAAGGAGCCCCCATTCTGGGACTTCAGCCTTTCCTCTTCTTGCGACAGCATGGCAATGGTCTTTTCAATGTCCCATTTTTCAGGCGACACATTGTAGTTGATGATGAAATTTTCAAATTGTGGTGGCAGTGAAGCCATCACCAAGTGAACTATGAGTGCAGGCTTGAGCTCCAGATCAGCCTCCATGGACTTAAGCTTAGCAGCCATGTTGCTCATTCTGAGAATGTGCTCCCTTATTCCATGTGAACCTCCATGATACTTTTCTGTCACCAGCTGTCTGAGCAGCTGGGTAGCATATGTCTTTGAAGAACCAGTAAACTGGCTCTTTATCTTTTGGAGATACTCTCCCACAGAGGTACACTCTTCAATTGAGCCCACAATAGCGTTCTCAACTGTGTTCTTTATGAATGCCATGCACTTTTTGTTGGCGTTCACCCACTTTTGGTTCTCTAGGGTGTAACCCATCTCTACTGGACCATAGTCCAGCTGCTTTTTCTGCCAAGCAGAATCATCATCATCTGTTGCTCTCACTGGCTCTGCTGGCTTGACTGGCTGTGGAGTACTCACAACCCAGTCGACCTCAGCGCAGACAAAAGCCAGCTCGACTTTCTTCCACCACTCAGCGTAGTTGTCACCCCTGAGCGTCGGAACGTCCTTGAGGCAACTCATCAGGTGAAAACTTCCTGAAACCACAAGGATATAAGATAACAAAAAACAATTGCATGTAATAATCCAACGTTGGTATAAATTAAAACATACAACCGTTTGTGCAATTAAAACTATATTACCGTTGGGCAATAAAAGAAATAAATGCACCTTTAAGACAGATCATAATCATGTTATTAACAACGTTGGTCATTTAACAACAAAATCATAATCATCATTAAAATCACTTTATCATGCTTTCAATTCTCACTTTAAATCATAATAATGCTATTAATAACGTTGGTCAAATAATAGCAGAATCATAATCAGCATTAATATCATTTTAATCATGCTTTTAATTTTCACTTTATTGCTTTTATGCAATTTCTTTTAACTATTTGCAGCGGAAAAAATATGAATAAAATTCACAAAACTTTATACTTTTCAGAAACATTTCTGTACTTTTATATTTCCTAAACAAAAAGATTCGTTGGAATAATTTGAATAGGAAAAATAGAATGAAATTTGCCCAAAATTGGACAAAAAACAATGCTTCTGTTAAAAAATAACGGAAAAAAGATATTCTGCGCGAAAAAACAGTCGGCCCATGGCCGTTTACTATCCGTCGCGCGGCGCGATGCATAACGTCGGCCCACGGCCCGTGATGGCAGCGCTATCTGCTGCCCGTTGGACGCAGAAGCGGCCCACAACGACGACCGTTTTGCAGCTTTCGGCCCACTAGCCCGCTGGACGTCTAGGGTTCACAGCTGGAAGACCCTGGCCGTCGGATTCCATCCGACGGTCCTCCGCATTCGTAGCTCGATCAAAAACGAGCTGCCCAACCTGAGCCAAAACCCTAGCCTCCATTCTCTCGTATCTTTCTCTCGCTCTCAGCCCGCAGCCCGATCCCGCGCGCCGGCGGCGGCGGGAAAAACACGTCGGCCACCGGCCTCCGGTCGCCGGACGTTAGAAACAGCGCCGCGGCGCCGCGCCATCCTTTCCCCCGCCTCCTTTCTCGCCCACGCTCCCGTGCGCGGCTGGTCGGGGTCCGCGCCGAGCTGCGTCGTGCACCTCTCGCGTGCGTGTCGTGCGCCTCGTGCCGAGCTCGCCGTGCGCCTCGCGACGGCGGCTGGCCGGAGACGGCCGCGCCGCGCACAGCCGCTCCTTCCTTTTCCCTTTTCTTCTCTACCGAAAAAGAAAGAGCCCGAAGGCAAAACTCGGCCGGAGAAGACGATATGGCGCCGCCCTGGCCCTCTTGCCGCGCTGTGTGCACTCGAGGGTGTGCGCACCGCCGTCAAGCGGCTCAGAGGCTGCGCCCTTTGCCGGAGGGAGAGTTCCGGTGAGTTCTTTTCCCTTCCCTCTTTTCTGTTAGGGTTAGGGTTTTGCTTTTGTTTCTTTGCCCCCGGAGGAGGTTGTGTTCTTCGTTCGGATGCCCCATCTGGTGCGCATCGAATCGAGAGGAAACGGGCGCGGCCGGAAAAAACCGACGGCACACTTTGCCGGTGGGACACCGGTGGATCTTTTCTTTTCTTTTGCATTTCTACACGAGTGAGATCTAGGAACTTCGCTCTGATACCATTGTTAGAGAGCCTGGAACCATCTACTCGTGTAGATCATCTAGATCAAGTGTGCATCGGTGTGTGTGAGGGAAAAACAGAGAGGGAGAGGGAGAGATCGAGTACCTTCTCCATGGGATGTTGAGTTCGAGCCCGTGGCCATGGTGGCCGAGGCAATGGTGGCGTGGTGACGGCGGTGGTGCTTCCCGTCGCTACTGCGTCACCTAGATCGGCTAGGGTTATCGGTGGGGTGGCGGCGGCACGGTGAACCTCGTACCGTGTGCCTCGGCCCCCCACCTCTTTATATTGGCGCAGCGCGACAGGGGCCCACCGACCATTAATGGGTCGGGCGCCCCCGATCAGGGCGCGATCACAGGGATCGTTGTAGCCGTTGGGCTGCAATGAAGGAGATCATATCTAACATTTCTCATTTAGGCGGAATATTCTTCAGTGGGAGGCGACGTTCCCGTCGACAGCGAGGCGCCCGTTGTGATTTCGTTAATCTCAAGACATGATTCGTCGGCTCAGTCTCTCGGAGGTGCTCATAGAGGTAGGGTGTGCGTGCGTGCATTTATATGGTTGAGTGTATGTGCGTGTATGTGAACATCTGCGTTATACCGTGTTTCGCAAAAAAAACTTTGTGCACGTCTTTTTTTAAAGATGCATGCCCGTATACATTACTTTTTTTGTGAAAAGGACCCTCACCAAACAGTACACAACATTTTAAGAAAAATGAAAATTACAACGAGATTCTTAAGATGCCCTTCCTATTCAACCTCCAGACCGTGTCGACAGGGCGCCGCCGCTCCTCCCAGAGTCGGCCTGACATTGTTGGTTGTGGACGGGTCGAACGGGTCAAGAAGACCAAATCCATCCGGAGCCGAAGAAGAAGGATGAACCACCGATGAAGCTCCATGACGATTCGGAGACCGCCACCGCCAGATGAAGTCCTTGAAACACACCACTCGCACAAGCTTCTCGACGTCGCCGCCGAGATGGGGCTGAATCTGGGGATACATTATTGCAAGAAGCGCCGCCGCCACCAACAGAGCGCCGTCCCAGCAAACCTTAACACTAAAACAAGAAAAACGGAGCCCTCCTGCCGACGAGGACCAAGATCCACCACGCTTCCATGGCCCGAAGGCCACAGTGGTGGGGCAGACCGGCGGCAGCGCCGACGGGAGACGGTGATATCCAATCGCCTCTCTTTTGGCGATGGAGGCGAAGCGGTATGGTCCATGCGTTTACCGATGAGTTGCTCGCATACATTACTTGTATTACTTGTATTCACAATAGTAGCGATACATAGTTGGAACAGATACAAACAACATAAAACAAGGAGAAAACAACCGGTTATACTATTGCATACCGCCTTCGCTGCAACTACGAAATACCCGCGTCCTTCGCCGTTGGCGGAGAAGAAGAGCACCTGCAGCCAGTCGATCCACATCTTGACGCTGAATAAACTCCTAGCCATGTTAACGAGGCGCGATAGCCACCAGTCCCGAAAGGTTGTATCTAACCCGATAAGGAACATCGGCCAGAGGAGTCCTCCGAGAATATTCAACACCGGATCCAGGGCCAACGCCACCCGCTCTTCAACTGACGGCCGGATCCCCCACCATCTTCCACAGGTCCACATCAGCCATCACCGTTGCATTCCAAGAGAAGCCCGTCCCCGTCGTCACACCAAAACGCAACACCAGATCGAATCCGCTCCAACAGTTTGGACTCCATAAGCATCTCGTCGACACGAGCAACACCTCCAACAAGCAGGAACACGGGCGGGCTGGGAGACCAATATTGTGTGTCACGTCAAACTGAGCCGGCGATCCCAATACCGTATGGGCCTTGGGCCCGGGTCCGGGCCTACACAATGGGTGGAATTGTGGAAAGGGCCTCCCACCGTAAACTGGACCGATCCCTCCTCCGGCCTCGCTGCCCACCCACGTTTCACTCCGGCGTCGCACGTCCGCCTCCCCACCCAAATCGATCAAATCGTTTTCTCCGGCGAGGATGGCCACCATCTGTGTAAGAGCCAGCGTCGGCCATCTCCGCGTTTACGAGCCGGCAATAAAAGACGTCGGCGCCCCGCCGCGCAAGGAGCGAGAGCAGGACAGGTCGCGGCTCCTCCACAAGATCCAACAACACTACGAGGACGCCCTCTCACTGCTCACCAAGAAGTGGGGGTCAGACATCCTAGAGCGCTTCCTCGGCGGAGGGATCTGCTTCGGCCTCCTGGACATCCGATCCAACATCATCGCCAACACCCACCTTACCGGCGTAACTCGGCCCGTCAGCATGGACGAGGTGCGGGCCGGGGTCCTCGCGGAGGCCAAGCTGAGGGACATTGCGCGGCGCTCCCTTGACGGCCTCGTCGCCTTCCTCACCTGCTTCTTCCCCTACCTCGCCGACTGGGCGGCCGTCCGCTACCTGCTCCTCGCCGAAGCCGACCCGCTTGTCGCCGCGCGCATCGTCTCCGAGGATCGCGGCCTCAAGAAGTTCCGCGCAGGCTCCGACGGCGCCCTCGGGCTGGCCCTTAGGTGCGCCGCCATCACCGCGAAGCACCCGCGGCCCAAGCAGCTTTCCCTCATGTGGACGTCGCTTTCCCTCAAGAGCATCCTGTTGCTCTCGTTGCGGCGTGCCCTCCCCCGTGACGACTACCACATATTCGACAATTTGTCCGAGGAAGCAGCTGCCGGCCTTCCTCCTCACCTGCTCAGGCCATGGCCGGAGCTCACCGCCTGCGGCAGCAAGGTCACAGAGGTTCCTTACCAGCACTCAACTTCACTCAGGCGAGTGCTCCTCGACACCATCCATGGGTTCTACCTGCAGGCGCTCGCCAGGATGCCCACCTGTGAGCTGCAGTCTCGCTATCACCGCAGTCTGCTCAAGGCTGGTCATTGCTATGGCCCATTCGACCCAGTCTCCAACATCATCCTCAACACTATCTGGTATGATAGTTCCTTCCCACCACCGATCCAGGAAAGTAAGCTGGACACGGTTGGCACCTTGAGTCTGATGCGGATCGAGGCCCGATCCTTCTACGGGCTTGTCTCTTGCCTATGCACCCGTTACCCAAATCTCAGTCTCCATCAAGCCTTGCGGTGCCTGAATGATAAAGATCTCAACCTACAACTCAGCCTTGAAGCTGCTATGAGAATGCAAGAAAAACAACAGCAATCACGGTGCAGCAGCGTCCAAGAAGCCTACAGGGCTGCTGCCATTGCGGCGTGGCATCCCAAACCCGATGCGCAAGTAGAATTCCTCTGTTCGTGCAAAGTGTTGGACGTTTCTCGGCTGCTTGATGGAGGCCGGCAGCTTTGCTCTCAAGAGGCCCAGCACCTTGCCAGGTTATTATGCCCTAATACCCCGGCTGGCATGCCACTCCAGCAGCTGCCAGTTGCCACAGAGCGGCTCAATGGCATCGTGGCAGAAGGAAAGAAACAGCGCAGGGCTCTTAGAAAAATCTCCCGGAAGATCAAGGCTGCACTAAGGAAATACGAAAGCCAGAATCAGGTTAGTTTACTTGATTTTTTGCTATGTCATGTTGCTGCTTGATATTTATAACTATTGTATGTCACTCCCACTTGTTGATTAGCTCCCTTTTGCCATCTTATAGCAGCCCCAGTGTTATCAGCTTCATGTAATTTGTGGTGTGAATCAATTTGTATCTGGTCCTGAGTACCCTGGAGACAACTGTGTTCCTGGTGTATACCATCGCACTCATGCCAACTTTCTGGCCACTCAACATGTTGGCAGCACTCAACATGTTGGCAGCATAGCTTCAACTCCAACACTCTTTTTTGCTGAGCTTAGTAATGACGACGACGATGGGGATAGCCAGCTTTTGTGTTGCCCTGTGGATCTGCCACCACCATGTGCTGGTATGCTCACATATCGTCTTTGTTTCCTTTTTCTATTGCATACATATAGTTCTCCATATGGATGATTGATGGTCACAGTTGTTTTACTCTTAACTTTTATTATTGCCAGCAGTCTGAAAAATATGAATTTATGATGCATTTTAACGACAATTGACCATTGACCTGTGTCTGTTATTTTGCTTAGCCGAGCAACATAGAGTTGTACTACTAAAAGGTAGACGTTTGCAGAAGTAGGTACAATCGACTCATAGTCTAGTTTTCCGAACTAAGCAACATTAGGCCAACAGCCTCCTGCAAAAGTCAAGATAGTTACTAAGTTTCAATATTCGGAAAATGTAACACCATGACAGTGGAAAGCTGGCCATGTATATATTACTTCACATCTGAGTTTTAAGGAGGGAGCATACGTCCTTGCGTTAATCACATGATCCACCCATTTCTACATGGAAATAAGAGGTTCGAAAGAGGTTAGTCTTCCCCTACACACTGACTGAAAGGTTGGTACTTTATCTATGCCTGCCTAGTTAGTTGTAGGTCAAAGCTGGAATTCTCTCAGACTGTTTTGTTTCCGAGATAGGACATTTCGATTGATTTGTTCTGTTGAAATCTTCGGTGTGTCTTGCTTACCTTTTTCCTATGACAGAGCCAGTCCGCTGCCTTTTCTGTGAGAACAAAGGGATCAGGGTTGTGCACCCGGTTTCAGAGACATTCCATGGGCGCGAGTTGGAGTTTGAGAAGATGGTCCGCTGAGAAGATCTATACGATAAGGAATTTGATCCGGAATTAGAAGAGCAATGCTATACCAACCATCACATACTTGAAAATAGTGAATTGATTGCAGAGTGGGTGGAAGGACTGGACGAGGACTGCATGTATGTTGACAGCGATCACTTGAAGGAGGATTAACCCTACGTTTCTTTTGTAGTGACGTGGGGTTCACTTTGCATGATTGCTAACTGATGTAGCAGTTTGTTCTTGTCAACCTGGAACAAGTATTTCTATCACCATCCTTCTACTGTATTAATAAGTAATGTGTCTCCTGCAAAAAAAGTACCTATGATGCTAAACATGCACTAGGCCGATACTAACTATGATGCTACTGTATTAGTAAGAAGTAATGTGTCTCCTGCAAAAAAGTACTGGAGAGTCAGTTATTGCATGGCTACGGATACAATGGCGACTTTTTTTTGTCCCTTTTATTGTTTGTACAAATCGAGAAGGTAGCAACTAGCATCATCAGAAATTTACTTACACCAGATGAATGCCCGTGCGTTGGCACAACCCCTCAATTTTTTTTCTTGCCATTAAACATAATATACACATGAAAGTTCACGTACATAGAAAGAGTTAGCCACATAATATTTCAAAAATAATGTTATATTTCTCGTTTAGTAAGTAACCTGATCAGTTCATCGCCCTCCAGGATTGATCTACCCTATTTCGAACTTTTAGATCTAGTTCTACAGCCAAACCAGAGCTCTAGTTTCGCATTTTGGCAGTAGATTCTGTCCTGTCAAAAAACATGCAAACATCCGAGTTAACAAAAATCCCAAACAGAAAAAGCCGCCCAAAAAAAAAAGACCCACAAAAAAGCCAAATCAAAAATAAAAAGAGCAAAAAGCAACAAACTGCAAACGGCCAACAGCCGAGTAAAAAATGGGCCGAAACTACCGATTCCCTCGCGTCAACAATAGCGTCACACGTTCGAAGACATCGACCGAGAGCTAACATAAACCTTGGTTGCCCGAGTTAGCAAAAACGACTCTCGGGCAACCGAGATTTATGTTACACTCCCCCGCCCCCGTCTCCTGCTAGCAACACGGGTAACCCTTCAGCTGTCACGGCACCACCCCTACCCCCTCCCATGCTTCACCGGCGCTAGAGGGGTCACTGGTGAAGGCTGGACATGCCCCAGGGAAGGTGGCAACAGGGCATCCCTGCTCGGTGGCGTTGTGGCACGGGGAACCCTAGATCTGACTCGTCGGATCAGGCGATGGCATCGCAACGGTGTCTTTCCCTCCTTTGAGTAGTATGGAACAGAGTGAGTAATATACACTATGGCCTAGCTCAGGGCGCTGAGACACAAAATACAAAACACAACAGGCCATACTCATCTCATGAAATGTACTTTCTTGCATTTTCTGTAAACCATCCTGCTCTTCTGCTAAACCACTTCACAACAAATTTCATTTAACAAAAGGTTTGCTGCTTGCACAGGATATATAACCGTAGCTTGTAGCTAACCCAAAAAAAACACTCATCAACTAATCACAAACACACATGCATACGAGTGAGACAACCATACAAATATGTGCACCAGGGCCGACACAATACTAGCTAGCACGTCACCACCTCATCAGAACCTAAGAACCTGCTTTGGTTGGCTTCCATGTTTACCAAGGGCCTTATCAAGAGCCAGTCCCAACTCGCTGAAAGGAGTCAACTCCATCCTGTAGCCAAAATATTTCAAAACAATCATTTCTCCAAAGTATCTTGTTTGTGCGTTTCAAGTCAAACAAAAGTTCAAGATACAAACTCATATTTAAGTTTGCCTTCCTGCACAAGGCCCAGCAGGTAGTCTATCATTGTTCTGCAATCCTCTGCCTTGTCCGAATTCATCCACTTCTGTAGCCAGAAGCCTCGGAGGGAAAGATCCTTTCACAGCATTGAATCTTGTCAAAGAATTGACAGGACAAACAACTTGGTACATAGCAGCATGAAACAATACAACTCATTTGATGCACAAGTGTCAGATAATAACCCAGCACTTTATGACATGATTCTAGACTAATAATTCTGATGGAGAAATTAGTACGCACATGAAGCCGCCAAACTATATTATGTGTACAGTAATATATAAACAGCATAGACGTCCTTACCTTGAATATGAAAGACGAAGTAGAAACAGTCACAGGTTTCTTGGACATTCCACCATATGTCACCATGGTGCCTCCTTGCCTAAAGAGAAGGGTTATAACTAATTTTGGAAAATGAGAAATTCCAGATTGGATTTGATCAAGATTAACAGATTCACCTTAATAACTTTAGTACCAAAGATGCAGCATTTCCTCCAACGCAGTTAAATCCTAATGCAGGTTCTGGTAAAGCACCCTAGCAAGACAGAAACCAAAATTAGCACCAGCATAAGGAAATGGTTGAAGTTATCCTACAGATAAATAAACTTGAACCTGCATCTCAACATCCAGTTGTGATATGAGACAAATAACTTCCATTCAAACTCATGATTGGAGTTATATAGGGCCTTCGGCATTCCCACTTTAGCAATGACTAATAAAAAATAATTTTAATAACGAGAAATTGTATTATGTGCCTTCCTAAGTCAGGAAAATACTTTGTTTTGAAACTAATAAATTTTACCAGACCATAGAAATACATGGTATTAATGGATTGATAAGTTAATAAAATAGATCTAAGGACGGTGAGGTGGGAAATTCAGGCTGCAGAGTAGTACCAGCAAGCTCTTGATATCCTTTACATTTAGCTGACTTTCTGTGAGCACCTCATCTGCACCAAGCTGTTTAAGTTTCTCTTTTGCTTCTTCTGAGCCAGGCCTACAACAAATTCAGTTACAGGTGACTGCAGCAAGTAATTAGGATGAGAAGGATAACAGTATTTTTCAAATTAGAGCACCATACTATGAAAATTATCATGATCATACAGCAAAGCAAACAAAGGCAGGCAGTGTTTTCGATATATTTTGTTCCCAAGTTGCATATGTACCTGTCCCTTATGATGTTGATGGTGCGAATTCCCTGAACTTTAGCGAGCTGAATAACACACTGACCGACGATGCTGGTCGCGCCGTTTTGGACGATAGCATCACCTAATAACATAACAAACAATGGATACCACGGCATGAGATGGCATGAACGCAACAATTGTAAGGCATGATTGTGGGGAGATGGATGGCAAGTAAGACATGATCACCAGGATTGAGTTCCACAAAATCATGCAGCATCCTGAGCGCTGTCAATGGGTTGACCGTCACAGTGGCAGCGTAGTGAGGCAGAAGGACAGGGAGAGAAGGATACTTACCGAAGGATGGTGGGGAAGGGATGACCCAGTCGCCGGGGCAGAGAGGTCGGGTGACGGCGGGGCCGACGGCGTAGACCTGGGCGACGCCCTCGTACCCCGCGACGGCGGCGGGGAGGGGCGGCCTGACGGGGTAAACGCCCTGGACGCGGTTGATGTCGGAGGGGTTGATGGGCGCCGCCAGCATCTTCACGCAGACGTCGCGCTCCCCGAGCTCGACCGGCGGCACGTCCGCCACCCTTGTCCAGATCGTGGTGTCAATTTGATGCTCGGTGTATGGTGGGAGCGGAAGAGAGATCGATCGATACCTGAGGACTTGGTCGGGCGGGCCGTGCTCGTCGTAGAGGACGGCCCTGGAGGGAGGCGAGAAGAGCGACGCGGCAGTGGAGAAAGTATGGCGGCGAGAGAAGCGGAGGCGCGCCGCCGTCGAGGGAAGCAGGCGGACCGCCGACGCCATTGTTACTGAGGTGATACTCTTTCTCTTGCCGTGTGACCGTGTCTAATGCTTAGAAGAAGAACCAGTCCAATAAGTCAGCCCAGCCCAAACAAGCCCAATAGATATTTTCCTCCAAAAAATTATAAGCACCGAAATGCCAAGAACCTACCAAGCCCAATAAACCAAATAAACAAGGATTAAGTATAGTTTTCGTCCTGAAATCCAGCTGCTTGGATCCATATCTATTGAACTATTTTTTTGACTGATATGAACATTTACGGGTGGTTTTGAGGAGCTGGGTGCTGACTTGGCGACGATGTGGCACGGTTTGGCTCGGATGTCGATGACGATGGTGCTCCGCTTATCTCCTCTCTCAGGGGGAGACACATACGAGGTTCTTCTTATTTAGGAAAGATGGTGTTGGCGTTGGAGATCCTTGGCATGTTATTGTCTTCAAAATGAATCTGTAAGCATATCCAACAAATAATGTATTACGTTTGTTGAGATTAATTTACTTTCCGTGCTAAATTCCATTTCCTCTGAACATGACATGTGAGCAGTTCCAAAAACGAAGCTTCTGTGTTGGCTGGCAGCCCTGATGGTAGAGTTAGACATGTAGCCAAGGAAACGCGACACTTGAAGTTGGTTACGGTACTTCAGTGGAATATGTCCCTCCTTTTAATATCCTGGAAAGGAAAAACACTAAGACACCAATGTAGATGGTCGTGATTTTCTCGTGATAAAGTAGCTTGCTCGCAACCAATGACTTGCCAATTACATGTGAAGTTCCCTCTGATTAAAAACAAGGTTTACAAAGTGCAAGTTTACAATCATCCGTGCATCTCATTAAGAATAAGTAATCACTAGGTTCGAACCTGCGATCTGGGCAGTGCTTACACTACGGAATGAAGGTAACCGCTATGCGATTCTCCTATTTCTATACAAGTGCAGTTTAAAACCTAATTAAATCTTCCTTGGAAAATTTGTCCGGTAACCGTTCGGTTAGCACGGCGACCAAGAATCCCGAGCCCCCTTGAAGAAAAACAACATTCGGCAACCAAAACCTCGGTCTAGATACATATGTCTCAGAAAAAGTCTAAATATCTTATGTTTAGAGATAGTTTACGGTACATTTTGCTACCCTTAGGAAGAGTAGTATTGAGCAAGACTTTCCCAAAATTGTGTGGGCATATTAAACACTTTCTGTTTTGCCATTTAATCATTAGTTGTGAGTTGTCACGGGGCCGGGCCAGCAAAATTTGGGCCCTGTGCGAATCTAAAATGGGGCCCTATCTCACACGAAAAAATTGAGCTAATAATCACTTCTAATGTATATGATATAATATTTTACGTAACAATTCAATATATTTAGAATCATACCTATTTTACTTCAAGTTGCATAATTTTGATTGAACATCATCATTCCTTTTGTGTTTTTTTGAAATGAAACCTTCAATGATAGCCTCATAATCAATCTTTTCCAACATTTCGTTCTCAAGTGTTATTGTGACCAAATCATTGAGTCTTTGTTGTGCCATCATAGTAAGTATATAGGATTTCAATAGCTTCAATTTCTAATAAACTTGTGCATAGCACCTTGTTGAGATTCAATTAAATCATGTTCATTTTCTTTTCTCTCGCGCTTCTGTGAACGTTTCCCCATGATGATTTAAATCTATAATAAAATATGAATAAAGTAAACAAGTGATATGGCAGATAACAATTGGATATTGTGGGTCAGTGTTTGGCAATTTGACGGACAGTCTAACTCACCTAGTTTCGTATCATGTCCAATTGTTATATTGTGATCTTTGGCCGAGGAGGTAAGAACCGATCCCCAAAAAGTTAATTAGAAATTTAGAATTTAGAAATTAGGAGTAGGAACCAAATTTGGAGGAGTGTCAGCCCGTCGCCAGCGCGATGCGATCGATTTGGCGTGCGTAACTGCGTACCGAGACGAGTCGTCGCCGCTCGCAGGTCCGTCTTCGGCAGGGCCTGGTCTTCGACTTCGTCCGACTGTCCCCGTGTCGGGAGAGCAGGGGAGAGTAGGGAGCTCATATTCAACGCCTTTAGCGCCTGCTAAGGAGCGTGCGCGTACCCCTTGGCTGCCGCTGTCGATGCTGGGCTCGGCCCATGAACGACTTTAGTGATTCGTGGCTAACGAGTAGAACGTGTACTGTGCGCTAAAAAAAAGAGTAGAACGTGTACTGCTTCCGTGCAACGACAACCGTACATGAAAAATGGCCGTTTTTTCAGATATGAATATTTTTAAAATTTTGAACGTTTTCAAATCTTATTTGAATAATTTTCAAATTCGAACAATTTTGTCATCTGAACATTTTTTGAATCTGAACAATTTTTAAATCTGAATATTTTTCAAATCTGAACATTTTTCGAATTAGAACAAATTTTGAATCTGAACAATTTTCGAATCTGAGCAATTTTCGAATTTGAACAACTTTTGAATTTGAATAATTTTCCAAACTGAACATTTGTCAAATTTGAACATTTTTAAAATCTGAACATTTTTCAAATTTATAAAAATGTGATGGAAACAAAAAATAAAAAACGAACAGGAAACCTAAAAAGAAAAAAAACGACAGGAAAAACCGTTCCCAAAACCAGGAAAAACTAATCTGAAGCCACCGTACTGGGCCGGCCAAAATCGCGAGGGAGGGTACGCCTAGCGCCCGTTACGGGCGCTACAGGCGTCAAATAGGGTTCATCGGGAGAGTAGGGAGGCGATCGATCGAGTGTCGCCGTGAATCGAGGCGGCCTATATACCGCCCGTTAGCGTCCGTAAAAGGTTGCGCCGCCTGAAGGACGCTTCCGCCGGGCCTAGTGGGCCGGCCCAGGTAAAGTTTTTTTCCTTCTCTCTGTTTTTCTTGTTCTTCTCTTTTCCTTTTCATTTCTTATTTTCTTTTTTTTTGAAAAATTCAAATTCGAAAAAAATCCAACAGAAAATTTGTTCAATTTTTTATGTGAACAAAATTTGAATCTGAACAAAATATGAATTTGAACAAATTTCGAATTTGAGCAATTTTCGAAATTGAACATTTTTTTAATTTGAACATTTTTGAATTTGAACAATTTTCGAAAATGAATGTTTTTTCTGAATTTGAACAAAATTTTAAAATAAACAATTTTCAAATTTGAACAATTTTTACAAAATGAACATATTTTGAATTTGAACAAAAAATTCTAAAATGAACAAATTTCGAATTTGCACAATTTTCAAAAAATGAACAAATTTTGAATTTGAACAATTTTTTTAAAATAAACAAATTTTGAATTTGAACGGATTCTGAATTTGAAAAAATTTCAAAAATGAACAAATTTCGAATTTGAACAAATTTTTCAAAATAAACAATTTTCAAAAATGAACAAATTTTGAATTTGAACAATTTTCGAACATGAACAAATTTCGAATTTGAACAATTTTCGAACATGTTTTTTTTTGAATTTGAATAATTTTGAAAATGATCAAATTTTAAATTTGAACAATATTTGAAAATGAACAAATTTCGAATTTGAACAATTTTCCAAAATGAACAAATATCGAAATGAACAAATTTCGAATCTGAACATTTTTCAAAAAAAATAAATTTGGAAAATGAACAATTTTTTATATGAACAAATTTTAAATTTGAACTAAATTTTTAATTCTAATTTGAATTTTTCAAAAGAAAAATGAAAAGGAAAACCAAAAACAGAAAACGAAAATTAAAACAGAAAAGAAACCGAGAAGAAAAAGAAAAACGCAGATGGGCCGGCCCATCGCGTATGCGCTTCCGGCTGCGCTCGCGAATAGCGCCGCTAATGAGCGGTATATAGGTTTCATCCCGTGAATCACCGGAACTTGCAATTGATTGGTCTTCCGGCTTCTGTCCTGGCGTCTAGAGGCCCACGCGATTGACTACGCGGAGCGGACGCGCAAGCGGGCAGCGACGCCAGATGCGGCCCAGCGCCCAAGACCAGGATCGCAGGATTCAGCCAATTCTTTTTAGATGCTATACAAGTATACATATCCGGATTAAGTATATTTTCACCCTGAAATGTACCCCACAAGACAAGAAATTGGTCTGATTTCAACCCGTACAAAGCCGTCTAAATCACCTCCTAAGCTGGTTTTGGTCAATTTAATGAGTTAATTGCACTGGCGGTCACACAACTCTTCGGGTACGTGCAGTTAAGTCACACATCTAGAGAACGTGATTTTTTGGTCACACAACTGAACTTTTGGTGCACGCTGGTCACTAGCCCCACATGTCAGTCTATTTTACGTTTTCCGATACTGACGTGGACATATAATTTTGTAGAAAACCTCCTGTATTTTCGGACATTTTGCAAAAAACCCAAATTCGGGTCAAAATTATAAGGGGTTTTCTGCGAAATGTCCAAAAATATAAGGGGTTTTCAACAAAATTACGTGTTCACATCAGTATCGGAAAACGGAAAACGGACTGATATGTGGGGTTAGTGACCAGCGTGCACCAAAAGTTCAGTTGTGTGATCAAAAAATCACGTTCTCCAGATGTGTGACTAAAGTGCACATACCCGATGAGTTGCGTGACCGCCAGTGCAATTAACTCCAATTTAGTCTTTTTTGTGCGGTGATGCTGCAGAATCCATGGGAAAGAATCTCCTCAAAGAACTAAGCTCCTAGAATTAGAGCGCTCTGAGGACATCCACCCGTCGAAGGGTGATACGCGCATGTACGTCGGTGTGCCTGTTGGACTTTTGGTTGGTTCGGTAGCTTTGGAGCGATGCATGACCCGCGCGTGTCCTCGGCTCCTCGCTCGTTCCTCATTCCTCAACGAACCGTCTGTCGTTCGGTCGTTTCTCCGTCCCCGCCCGAGTCAAACGAGGCGACGCGAGCGAAGCGGCCGTGTGAGGCTGGGCAGCGCCGCCCGCCGTCGATTCCTCTCACTGCATCCACCTCCTCTTCCCCCGTACGCGCATCCATGGAGCTGGGCGGCGCCATCGTCGTCGGCTCCCCTTGTTCCTCCCCTAACAGCTCTGTTCGCAAACGCCGGCGGGGCCGGTCAGGAAGAAGGAGATTTCGGGGGTGGTGGGGAAGGAGGGGGAGCAGCCGGATGGAGAGCATGACAAGGATCCGGCGGGCGACGAGGAAGTGGAGAGAATTAATCTGCGGATGACTGTCCATGTAGTTGCTCACCACCGTTGTCTCCGCGGCCTACTCAACTGCGTGTGATTCCTGCTCTGCCTCCACCTCTACTGCAAGGGTAATCCAATCAGAATCCTCTTCTTCGTCCATCCCAGTTGGTGGAGCTGCTCAAGGTGCGGACCGTGGCGGCCGGAGGCGGTGCTGCTCTGGTTGCGGGCGGAGGACGGAGGGGGAGCTGCTGAAGGCGCGGAGGCCGGAGGCGGAGCTGCTCTGGGCACGCACGCGGCGGCCGGCGGTGGAGCGAGCGGCGTGAGTCGATGAAAGAAAGGATTCAGGTGAGCAAGCTCTATCGACGCGATGGCAAGCACACAAGTATGCACATCTATGCGCATTATGCATTGGAGTTTGTATTTGTTGCTTCCCTTCCGTAGTTTAGATTGTTTCTGTAGGGCTAGATATCATTACATTGGTACGTTGATGTGTCACATAGGACTGGTATATGAAAATTGATTAATCAATTTCTGTATGAAAAAAACCAGTCAATCATCGCCTCCAACTATTTTGGCTGATGTGCTTTTGTTGTTTTCTTAGCTAGAAAAACGACGATTCAAGTTTATTCACAGCCTGAGAGGTGCATTCTGAGTTCATTGTAATCCCTTATATCTCCCTATCGTGAAATCCCTGCTCTATTCTCTGACTTACTGTACTAAACCTTTGAATCAGCTTGATTAGGAAAATAAGAGCCTGGACTGCAAACTTGCCTCCGATATATTTGAATTGCAAACTTGCCTCTGAACAGTTGTGGGCCTGTGGCAGCTGTGGTACTCCTTGAGAAATCTAGCAAACACGATAGGAACCATTTATAAATAAAGTGTAGTGTATAGAATTCACAGCACATGCATTATTTTGTAGGAGTGAATTACTTCTTTCTTTCTCAAGACTACTGATATTTTACTGTTTAAATAATAATGATAGCTTCTAAAATGTATGGCACAGATGTGCTAGCACTTCAAATGAAAAGTTGCCTGAGTCCATACCTGTGTGTTGCTCTAGGATGGAAGGATTGTATTAGCTGAGAAGCACATGTAAGCATTTAGCATATCTTTTACTGAATTTTCAGATTACATGTTTCTTTAAACGCGCTTAATTACCAGTACTATGCACCTGAATTTAATGTGTATTATTTTGGTCAATTACTTAAATTGAAGAATTCAACTTTTCAGAAAATAATGAGAAAGTTACATATGTGTCTTATTTCTTTTCTTGGAGCAGTAAGTTTTCCCTTTTTGTTAATTCTTTAAGCATGAAAATTGACCTGAGGCCTAAAGTACCATCAGATTCTATGGAACCGAAGTTGCTGCTATATATTTGCAATTGGTCCTTTAGTCCCCAGCCATCTAATTGCCATGTGTTGCCTGCATACCTAAAAGATAAATATCGCACACCGAGAAGTCGGCGACATCCTAGAGGCTGATTGCTCGTTCATTTTTCTTTTCCATCTGATCAGCTTTTTTTTCCAAATTTATTTTCTCATGGTCATGGTTTGTTCTTGGGATGGTTCATGTTCACGGTCAGGATTTGGTTTCAATCCATGCTCAGTTATGGGATTCAGTTTCGGTCCATGTTATAATTGTTGTCGTTAAATTGATCTTCTAGATTGTTATATTAAGTCCAGTTGTTAGCTTCCTCACATTAGGGTAAGCTTGCATTATAGCTCCAGACCTGCTTTCGTTTTGATTTTTTTATATAGAAAAATAAGATCTGAATCCCCTGTTCCATTGTAGCTCCAGATCTGCTTTCCGTTAGATAAAGTTAGGCGGTTGAATTAGGAAAGTTAAATCATGTACATAGTTTCAATTTGCAAATGCTAGGCACTGATTCCTGTATGTATACAATTTATTGAGACCCTCCGTTTGTATGCAGATGTATGCCGAAAACAATGTGGACAACTATGTAACCTGAACAGAATGCACTTGTGGCATACAAGGGTTATTTGGAGGTGATTAACGAGAGATTTAACAACCAATATTATTGCTGAAGGAGGTTCAGTAAATGATGTAGCAATACCTATTTTACTGTCATTTTAGATTAAGTAAATGGGTTTGTTCAAACAATTAAATTACCACTAAATTTATGTCATATCATTTCTGTAACAATGGTTATATTCTCAAGAAAAAGGGGATGGTTAATTGCTTCATGTGTTCTCTGTGCATTTATTTTTGTTGTGGTTGCCTGAAATTAAAATACCTCAAGGTCTAAATACACAAGAAGAAAGTTAGTTGGTCTATTGTTGTACCCTGATAATTGTAACCTGCTAGGTCTCAGTATTGTTGCCTGTTCATACTCATATTGTGTTCACTTATAAATCATTCATTTTCCATTTCAGGTTTGTCTCGAGGATTTTTTTTCTCATTTTCCAAGCCAATGAAGTTAAAGAAAAGATCATTGGCATAAACAAAGATTTTGGTGTTGAATTTTTCTCTCGAAATGGAATAATATCGAGAGTAAGCCTACTCTACCCTCAAACTAACGCTATAACAGCTGGGGTCTTGTGAATCTGGTCCGCTGTGAGCTCCAGTGAAGAGTACGAGGGTACTGTTATGTTATAGATGTCATCTATAACATGTTAATCCCGCTGCACTAATTTTGTCGATGCTCGGTACACAGTAAGGTCTGCAATTATTTCGTGTTCTCTTAGGAAATTAAATTATATATATAGGTTGTATGTTTGGATGATGTGTTGCCGAAGGTGGGCGCCGATGGATCGCGCTGGTCATCGGGTGCACCAGGCGTCGACTATCAATGGCAATTCGCAAAGGGACTTCATGGTCGACAACAAGACCAAGCTCGACGGACCAAATGTGTGGTTCCCTAGCCTCGCATGGTTTGGTGCTTCCCTACACGTATTGCTGCCTTTCCGGGGTTACTATGATCTGGTTGCTTTATCGCTAGGTTGTGCTATCATTTATTGGGTCCTTTGCCACTGGAGAACTGCGGTGGTTGCGTGGTCGAGGTCATTGCTCTCCTGCCTAACCAATTGCCTTCTGAGTCAAACATTTTTGGTTCATATCAAGTAAGCCTGAAAATTTATAATGCCCATTCCAAACTTTAACTAATACCAAGGTACTGTGAACTTTGCAGATAATTGGTGGAAAGGAGGACACTGAAAATTGTTGCCTGAAGAAGGTAAGCTGTAATTCATTCTGTCCACCTGATGGGCAATCCTAAATTTTATTCCCTGCTTTCTGAAGTTTCTATAGTTACAAAGGAGTGGGCTATTAACTCTGCTCTTTGCCTCTCATTGTCTCATTAGAAATGGGGTCATGGAGGCTTGTGACTAATACCATCATAGGTAACAAGGGGAATTTCAGCTTTCCATCGCTGTACACCTTCTCAGATGTTCTTTTTGCTAATTAATATGGTTATTTATCTCCATCATTTCTGCATCTATGAAATTTTGTGCAGGTCTCTCTTCCTCCTTACCTGGACAAGCTGTGGCAATGGCACTTGCCTGGTTCAGGGTGACGCAGCCCGAGCTGGTACAGTTGCTGGCCATGTCTACCTTGGTGGAGGCCATGACAGGAGCAGCGATCAGGGGGAGATCATGATAGGACACGGTCGTCGGTGCGCTCAAGCTGGTGACGCACTAGGGGCTCAAGACCCTCATCTCCCTTTCCATCCGCAGAACAACCTGACAGGATGAATTGTTCTTTGTGCTCCGGGGCATATATAAAAGATAAGCTGATGGATATTCTTATCTAATATTGCTTAGATGGTTCATTGCTGTGGAAACGCTTATATTCAGTGGCTGCTCAGATGGTTCATTGCAGGAGCTAAGTTCTTATTTCCTTGATGCATTTTGCAGCATTTTATTTATTTATTTATGTCAATAGCTTGAAAGTTCAAGGCTTCCTTATATTACCAGCACCAGATAGTACATTAATAAAATGACAACCATACTGCATTAGTTTTATGCTTACCGCCTTACCCTGATTAAATTTTTAAGAACAAGTGATTGTATCATTTATTTAATATATAATGAGCTCAACATAATAACTACCCCAAACTCAGTCCAGTGGGCTGTAGACATTCTAATCGACAACTACATATATTCCTGCACAATTAATACTATTAGTGACTTTGCCATTAGTTTTACTTCGCATCATGAACTCTATTTTCTTGCTAAAATGTTAACTCAACTTTTCTTAAAGGAACATGATAATGGAATTTCTTAACCTCTACACATTTTTTTTGAGGTATAAGGTGGTCGTATCCACCGCCCGAATAGATAGAAAAGAGGTGACCCAGTTTATAAGAAAAACCGGGTCCAAAAACCATACAAGTTGTACAAAAGAATGACGCAGACGAAGCGACCCGCGGCCCACATGACCCAAGTCGAACAAACGCCACAAAACACACCATCCGCTTCGGGCCGCCGCCCCGGCGTAACAACCAGATCGACCTTCGCATTGCCCGAAAGTGATCCAGTCATGGTCGACGAACCCTCTGCCCACACAGTCTTCATCCAGGTTGCCACCAAAACCACCATGTACCAGGGCCGCCGCCTCGGAGTTGCAACCAGATCAACTTTCGCATTGCCCGAAGGCGATCCAGTCAGGTCGACAAATCCTCTGCCACACAGATCCACGCTAAACAACGGCTATGCCTCATAGAACCGTTATAGCATGGGAGCCCGAGGCCGCTGCCTCGGCGTACCGCCACCGTCCGGGGCCGCCACCCCGTCAAACACCTCCCCTGACCACATCGCCATCCTACCCAATCGCCGCGAACCCGCCGCACCGAGAGAGCCGATGACTCCAAGACGACGCCTCCAACAAAGTAGTGACGTGTCCGCCACCATCGCCCGCCCCCGAAGGAGCTTAGGCTTTCACCCGGAGACCATCGGACCACTCCCGTCGGGCCGGTTGTCGGAACTCCACAACGATGCCATCAAGAAGGAGAACGACGCCCAAGGATGCCGTCATCGTCGGCACCGACCGGAATCGGTGCAAGCTTTCGCCCGGAGTTCGAGCCGCCCACGAAGCATAGGGAGCTGCGAGATGGGAGACGGATCCGTGGCCATCCACCGAGCTCCACCGCTTGTCGAAGCCCCCATGGCACCTCATGCCCCAGAAGCCGACAAGCCGGCCGTGCTGCCCGCCGCACAACCACTGTTCCGGGGCCGCCGCCCCGGCTTCCGCATCTGCGACCCTGCCGTCGTTGCCCCACGCGCAGTCGCGCCGCACCCCATCCTCCTGGAGCGCCGCACTGCTGGACCGCGGCCCGCTCGGCCCGTCCGCGGCGCAGATCGGACCCGGCAGCTCCGCAACGCCGCGCCCCGCCCGACGCCTCGCAGCACCTGTGCTCCGGCGCCTCCGCCAAGCCGGCGCCCGGCTAGCCCGCGCCGCCATGCTAGACTCTGCCCGCCGTCGCTCGCCATCCGTCGTCGCCGTCGCGGGAGAGCCGCGCGAGAAGGAAAAATCGCCCCGCCTCCACCTTCCTCGGGGGCGCGTAGCTTTGCCGGCGCCCCCTCCGGCAGCGGCGAAGCAGGGGAAAAGGCCGGGCGGGGCCCTGGCGGCGGCGGCCTAGGGTTCCCACGAGGCGCCCAAGGAGGGCGACGCCGGGGTCGGGGGTCCTCTCGATTTAGCGTTTTCTTTCATTCTTTTAAGATTTGTTTCGTTTTATCTCTACGCATTTTAATATGATTTTAACTTTATAATAACACGTTTGTTGACTGCTCTTTGGCTGGCAGTGGAGGTGCCATCTTTGGCCCTGATGGATGCGAGAGGATGATGGGCTACATTCAGTAAGTCAGTGGAGGAGATGGGGAGGCTTTATTTGCGGTCAAGGCCAAATTAAGATAATGGAGCATGCTTGCTCTTCCAGTTTGTTGACAAGTTAAATTCCTTGGGTTGTAAACCAGAAAAATATGGAATGAACTTTGATTAAATTCAAGTATGCTGCTCCCATGCGTTCACGCACGAGACGTGTAACCAGTTTCTGTGATATGCAACGGCAGCAACATTACTGTAGCATGTACTCAGATTTCGACAACATAATTGAGTTGAGCAAACCACTAGGCTAGCTGATTTCAATTATATTTTATTGCTACTTACACATGCCCGTGATCAAAAATAACTTATGCCTAAGTGAGACTAGGTGGAACTAATCTCGGCCTTCTCCGGATCTTCGTCCTCCTTGCCGGCCGGCGAGGAAGTCAACTCCCACGCAGTGGTGCTTCTCCAACACTCCGGCCCTCCGTCGTGCGAGCACGCAGAGGCTGAGAAGGGCAACTTCCCGATCGCGAAGAAATCGTCGACGGCGGTCAAGGTTGCACCGGCACCAGGTGAGTGCTGGGTCGGCGACGTGGCGGCGCGTTCCCCTTCCGCGGTGGTGATGGTTGGGTGCTGGGATCCCAGGGACCCGATTGTAATTTCTGGGTTTTGCGGGGTGCGTTGTATCCACTGTTGTGGCTAATAGATCTGGGGGTTTTTCGCAAAAAAAAAATCTAGGAATTGAATGATCAGTTTAGTGGTCCCATTATGTTACCATCAGAATTTTAGTATGATTAAATAGGCACTCAAAAACCTAAGCAAGCCGAATGTTTTAGTTTTACTCCACTACTTTTGGAGTATGATCTTCATAACTAGATTACCCGTAACTATCATTAGTAGCTCGAGAATTCCAATGAGCAGTGTAGTTGCCCAGTAGGATACATTTGCACATATCTACTTCACAAGAATTCCTTAGATTTACTATTTCTTTCGATTCCTTATCAATTTGTAATCTCTTGCCATCTTTTATGATTAATAAGAACACCTCAGTATGGTTGTTCCGTGAGATTCTTACTAATTCTATCACTATCTTAGTGCTTCATGTTAAGCAAGAGCAGCCTTATTGTTTTCCTTCAAGATGTTAAATATACTATTTAAAATAAAAAAAGATGTTAAATATACAAGATTTTCATGGCACTTTTTTTTTCTGTTAGTTGTGATGAATCTGCCATTTTGGCTATCTTATTTTCTCATCTAGACCTGACCATATCGGATTTGTGAGAGCTGGAGAACGCCAGGTTTGACCTTATATTTTCACCATTCTCTCCATTATTTATAAGCTTTCACAAAAAAACACATTATTTTAACTCGAATGATGATACATGGCTAACCCACGAATTATCATACCTTCTTTACTGCTTATTTGTTTAGCAATACATCTGGATCGGGTCATATCACCCAAATGTAGGAACTGCACTATTTATTCGTTTCGGATAAAAAAACATGCAAAAGATGTGTTGTTAGGTCTTTCTTACATCGATGATAAATGCTTGGAAGCTGGAAAAAAATATGATGTAGTTATCAAAGAACAAATCTTTAATATGATTTTACTTTTCCTACCATGTACAAATGTTATGAAATTTAGAGCCTACACAAAAAATATTGGAGTTTTCAGTTGGAATGTTCCTTCTTTTCATGTCCACGATTTCTGTAATTGCCTCATACCATAAATAGTAATTTGCTTTTCTTTTATTTCTGTTGCTGATGGATGGGATTGCCAGAATAAGTGCTTTTTTTAGATTAAATGACTGCAATTTATTTAAGGTCCCACATCCACAGAGGCTAATAGGTTCACGGCATACACTGGGGGTACACCCACCCAAACTTTACAAAGCTTATTATCACAGCCATTCTTCGCTAGGCGATGAGCTACCTCATTCGCAATTCTCCGTACTTGCCGAAGCTCATAGCCTTCAAAACCAGACAAGATCGGCTTGACATCCGTGGAAAACACACCCAAGTTGTTTGTAGAAAACAGAAAGTCTAGGCTTGACCCAAGCTGGCCGTAGAAAACAGAATGTCCAGGCTCAACCTATATCTCTACTATATAATATTGTTAAAGGTGATGGTTGGCGGCGGTACGTCAAGAGAACAAGGAAAAACCAGAAAAATGTCCAGTTCCAATCCAGTTCGGTTTCTCTTCAGCCGATCCGACTCTTTAAATCATAAGCCCAAGCAGGCGAGCACCTCACATCTTCAGTTAGATCTCACGCGGCGCCGCGGCCCTCCCGCATTGCCGGGTCGGCATACTCGTGCGGTGGTGTGTCAAGCGACAGTAGAGTCGTGCAAGTGCACTCTGGCCGGTGTCAGCATCAGGCGCTGAAGCGGATGGTACTCCGTACTCGCCGGCAGAGACGTCCGACCGCTCCGAATAGCATGATGCAGCCTTGTGCTCCGCTGAAAAATTCAGGTTGCAGCCTTGCGCTCCGCCCCAGATACGCCGTCGTGCGCGCGCTTTGATTTGGATCAGTTCAGTTCATGCGTTCAGTAGTTGTCTCCGTGCTAGCTTGTTTTTGTTATTTTTCAGAGCATGCAGAGCCGTTCCAGATTTCAGAATTTGGAGAGGCTGACGTTAGCTTTCACTTCATACAACAAAAGGGGATAAATTGTTTAGTCTGCTCGCTGCACTTAATCACATTTGCATTTTTTGGGTCGTGCCTATCTTTCAAGTATCATCTCCTCACAATACATTACATGGCTAATGATTTGAGGAATATCTCAGTTAGAGAGGGCAAATATCGAGGATGCATGGAGCCATTAGGCTAGAAAAGTTTGTGAGTCTACCTTGACTCTCACCTTCTTTGAGAAATTTAAATGCCGCCGTGAACGCTCATTTAGGTTATCTTAATATTCATATTTTTACTTGCCATGCTTTTGAAACTTTTCTAATGGTACAAAATTATAACAAAATTCATCATATTTCTAATGCTTTAATAAAACCAAGTTCTAGACAATACCATTTTAATGGTACAACAGTTATGAGCATATATTGGATTATTCCGGCCCGTTGCAACGCACGGGCATTGTGCTAGTACATTTAAAACATACCGATGCTAATAAACAATGGGCGCAGCAAAGCGCGTCTAATCCTTCTAGTAGAAGTGAACTGAGAGGAGGATGCCAATCGAATGGTTTCTTGCGCGCGTCTTCTCGTGCCTTGCTGCTGTCTTGGCCACCGGAGGAGCAAAATCGGTCGGCGGCGCTGCCCGGGTGGATGACGAAGTACTCCGACTATCAAATAAGGAGCTCGGCGGCGCAGGAGCCACGGGCGGCGGAGAGGACGAGCAGCACGGCGTAGAACCTGGCGAGGACCATGGACGCCGCGAGCGCCACGCCGACCCAGGTCTGCTCCCTGTCGAGCAGCGGCTTGTGGGCGTCATCGCCGTTGGCTACGCCACCGTGGCCATCGCGCCGGCCGCCGGCGGGACAGGACCTTGTGGGCGTCATCGCCGTCGGTCACTGCGAACAGTCATCCACGCATCGACGTTTGCGATCCTGCAGCTGCAACATTTACAACCTGTGCAGTGGCTGGTCGTCGGCGTCGTGCCGGTTCCTCTCAGCCTTCCCTGCAGCTGCAGTTGGACAAGCATCGACGCCGCGGTTGCGTCCGAGGAGCATTCGTCCCTATGCATCCATCGCGCACCAAGTCACCAATCATCGAACACGGCGCACGTCGTATTATGTGTTGATAATATATCGTGACGATTGACGAACAGAACTCTGGCTTGCATCATCAGATTGGAACCAACCTGATCTCATTAGCTTGGTCGTTGACTCGAGCCAATCATGCCGTGCCCTGCTGCAGGCTGTCTACTCTACGCTTGCCTGAGAAAGTATACCATGGAAACCCATCTTCAGTGGAAACATGCAAACCCGAATGTGTACCATTGGATTTGAAACGTGCAGCTGAGATGAGACACCACCCAAACGATGCATTTTTGCGAAATGACGCCCGCATTGCTCGTTCCAGGTTTGCACAAAACACCTCCTCTGTCCTCTCTGCTCTTAATATTGTCCCTAAATACATTAGAAATCGGAAAAATCTGGTGCGGACCAGTTACAGAAAGGCGGCGAGGAGGGCGGGACTCCAAGCTCTGTATTCTTGTCTGTCAAATCGAAGTCAGTTCGTGGCTGTCCAGGTACAGGAAGACAGCAAGGAGATCATGAAGAGCAGCATGGCTCAGATCGTGGCTGCCAAATCCATGGCCGCCCGGAGGACATGGAAGATAGCACAAAAGCTCTTCGTGTTCTTTGGATCTAGCGCGGTGAAGGAGGACGCACAATCAATTTGTATCTGGCATTCGTGAGTCCGCTTCGCCATCCATGGCCGTCTGGAGATGAAGATTGTTGTTAACGCACGGGGTGAAACAAAGAAAATACATTAGTAGGAAACTATCTTTCTGTGTATCACTTTTTGTGACGCACCAAGAAGCCATGCGCCACAAAAAAAAAACTGTGGCGCACAAGACCACATGCGCCACAGAAATGTCACTTTCTGTGGCGCACCTTGCCATGTGCGCCACATAATGTGATCCACATTGCAAGGTGCGCCACAGAAAGTGACATTTCTGTGCGCCACAGAAAGTGACATTTCTGTGGCGCACATGGCCTGGTGCGCCACAGAAAGTGACATTTCCCACAGAAAGTCACATTTCTGTATCGCATGGAGGTGGGTGTGCCACATAATTTTTTTTCCCTCTCACGCATGCCTACCCCCCGTGGATCGCCTTTTCAGTCCTGTAAATAAGAAAAGAAAATGATAAAAATTTCAAAAAATAAAATTCTTTGACATGTAGTTAGGTTTGAGTGTCTAGTTGGTATACAAATTTTGAAGTATGAATTTTGACCTTTTCTGCAAAAAAACAAAAAAAAATATTGACACGGCCATAACTTTTGCATACGACGTCAAAAAAATACGTTTAATATACCAAAAAAAGCTTGAGAAAAAAAGAGCTCGATTTCACCCGGGTTTACCCGGTGAACTTTTCTCAGATTCGGGAAATTCGAAAAGAGTAAAAAGTTATTTCAAAAATAAGATTTTTTTTCTACAAAATAAAAAAAATAAAAAAATTGAAAATAAAATCTGTGGCGCACGGTGGTTGGTGCGCCACAAAATTGTTGGGCGGGATTCGAAATTTGAATCCCGCTGTCGGCGCCCTTCTCTTCTTCCTCTTATTTCTCCTTCTCCTCCACTTCTCCTCTCCCTTCTCCTCCACTTCTCCTCTCCCTTCTCCTCCACTTCTCCTCTCCCCTTCTCTCCTCTACCTCTACTTCAACTCAACTCTGGCGACCTTCTCTTCCTCCTCCTCCACCAACTCTGGCAACCTTCTTGATAAGGATCAAGGGGATGATCCTAGAGTTTTGGCCGATCTTTCACAGCGAGACAACCAAGGTAATAATTCTCCCAATTACACGATGAACGCAAACCTGGAGAAGAGGAACGAATCCAGCAAGCAACGTGATGAAGATCACCACGCCTCCAACCAAAGTACGACAATCCTTGATGAACACAAGAACCTCCGCAGCAATCTTTATTACAAACTGATAAACGGCATCGCCGTCCCCGGAGGGATGCTTCACCAAGAAACACACGTAGTAGTTTTTAGACTAAAATTCTGAACCCCTTCTAACTCGCAGCCCCTAGCCTTATATGAAGGGGTGCCACAGTACCGCGCTACAGTACCGCGCTACAGTACCACCCTACTAGTGGACCCTACCTTGACTTGGTTGGACAGGCCCAAACCAAGCCCAAACTCATAATTATTAAAAACTCTAATTATTTAAAATAGCAACACACGACTAATACATCTAGCCTGGTGGAGTCCTGAAATTGGGCTTCACCTCCTCCGTCGTGCCCGTATCATCCTCCCCCTTCAAGAAGCGTTGTCCCCAACGCGTGAGGGTCTGCCTGAAAAGGTGGCGTGATATGAACAACAGCATCACGCGTCGTCGCCATCCTCAAGTCTTGCCTGCCTACCTCACCACATCCTCCCTCTTGGCCTGCTCGACTGGATACAACTCTAGGCGCCTGCACCTCTTTTCGCCTCCACATGAACTTGGACTGAGGCGCCACCAACTTCTTCTTCTCAAATCTTGTTCGAACCTTGTATCGCTGAACATGAACCTGCTTGCAGGCCCCTGCAAAATATGAGTAATGCCTGGTCCACAAAGCTGACGAACACGTCCATCTCTGCCTGTGTGCATACGCACTGCTGCTCCAGCAATATGCCTCACAGGTGTGCTCATATGACTGCGACGACCATCCACCCACGGCTCCTTATGCACCGAGACATGATCAGCACAGCTCTCATCAGTCTGAACACCTGCGTCAACACAAACTGGCTGTATAGCACATGCTGCAATATCCTTCCTCTCATCAGTAAGAGGATGTACTTCAACTGGCGTGTCACTAACAAGGACTGGCTTGTCATCTACAGGCATAGCTGAAGTAATATCAACAGTAACGCTCTGCGCATCATGCTCCTCATGCTGCAGCTTAGCTAACCTAGGCGGTTTAGCCTTGCGCAACCTCTCCTTCTGGATCACCAACACCACATCGGACTTGATTTGATCATCGCTCATAGGCCTCAAAGTCCGCTGCTTACCATCATGCACAAAAGAATATGTATTCGCTCTCCCGGCATGGTTCACATTGCGATCATACTGCCATGGACGACCAAGTAACAGCCCACACACCTCCAATGGCAACACATCACACTCTATCTCATCAACATAATCACCAACTGTAAATGGCACACACACCTTATGGGTAACCTTCAGCATACCGCAGCTATTCAACCACTGTATATGCTTAGGTTCAGAAATACGCCATGTGGACAATCCCAATGCTGCCACCATTGCCATGCTTATGCCATTAGTACAGCTACCACCATCAATCATGAGCTTGCACTGTTTGCCTTTTATCATGCACTGAGTCTGAAATAAACTCCATCGCTGACACTTGTCAACTATTTTGCAAGCCTCATCATGTACCCTTTTGAGTTGCATATTTAGCCCACTCAAAGGTTCAACCTTTTCCACTGCAGTTTCAGCGCACACAACAACGTTATCAACATCAGATTGCTTCTCTTCAGAAAAAAAATTTAACTGTTGCGCTGATTGTTTGCACTGGAACTACTGCCTTCACAATCATTGCAGGAGGCGGAATAGACATAGCACTCTCCTTAGAACAAGGTTGCAGCCTCGTGGCAAATTCAGTCCTCCCCTGCACAATGTTTGTCAACTTCATAGGTTTAGTACAAGGTTCCCTATGGTGAGGAGACAGAAAATAAGCACGCAAAATTTTAGTAAAATCATGCCAAAGCCCATATGTGCTTTCCTTCCCATGCCTCTCCTCAGTCCACCAACAAGCAACCTCCTCATCCACACGTCGGAGTGCAAGAAACACACGCGTAGGCTGATCCACTCGTTCCCAAGTATCACATCTGTGAAAACCCTGAAGCATAAGACGTTCCCATGACTCATATTCTTTAGCTGTTGCAACATGAGTAAGTCTCCACGTGACCTTTGATGCAACTGAAGTCACACCGTGCAATTTATCGAGATAGTCATTGAACACATCACCGGACCTTTCACCAGAAACACACCTCTTGCCATAAAAATCACCCGCAAAATAACTCATCTCTGAATATTGTTATACTTTTTCACGCACTGCTACAGTAACAATTTTTTTTTCAGAAAAACCAATGCCGTGCAAAAATCTGTAGAGCAGTAAATCTTCTCTTTCGTTTTCTATTCCCACGCAAGGCAAGAAATATCAGGGAGCCAACAAAGTCTCGAACAGATACGATCTCCAATTCTTGTACGAGGCAAAGGCACTAAGCGCTGGCTCCTCTTTTTTTTCTGCAGCTACCGACTCCCAGAAGAAACGAGTCCACAAAATCCCGAGCAGATTATCCTTTCTGTTGCTGCCCACAAACCAAGCGATCGAAGGAAATCCACGAACAATACGATCGGATAGATACGCACCGCTCGTAGCAGTCCGATCCCTAGCAGACACGACTCCCGTAAGTCTGTCCCGAGCAGAACACAACTCGCGTATCCAAACTAATCAGTTGCCTCCGATGGAAAATAACCGGTCCTCTTTCCCTTTTTTTTTCTGCTGATAGAATCAATTCCAGCCCAATGAGATCCGAATTTCCCTTTTTTTTTTAATCTCTTCCGATCCGAACCAGCATGCAACCTTGCGATCGGAAGATGCCTCGTGGGGATCGGCAAGATAGTTTGCACTTGCAATCCCTGGCGCTGCGGCAAGGGAGTGCACGATCCAACGCAGTACCTTCCCAGAAGAGACAGAAACGAAACAAACTCCTCCTCGGCCGCTCCAACACTTCCCAGCACAAACCAATCTGAACAGAATCAATCTGCACAAACGCAGCAGCAATCTGTAGCCTCAATGCACAATCTCCTCCACGCAAAATCAATCTGTACGAAAGCCTCCAATCAAACTCCTCCAAGTCAACCGATCTAGATGAGATCGATCAACACAACCTCACTGTGAGCAACCCAGAAATCTGATACCACATGATAAGGGGTGTCCTGATCTTCTCAGTGAGATGTGGCGAAATTATTGGATGGATGGATTGGATAACTCTTGTCTCGCTGAAAACTCTCCTGGCCGATCCCTGTTGCCAATGCAACAGCTTGCAACCCCTTGGATATTCCATCATTAAATTCCTGCAACACATTAGAAACACCAAGAGAAATAGGGGTCATGTCATTAGAAACTAATATTTCTCCCTTGTGCATAAGCACGATAGGAAGCAAACTAGGATCCTCACGAAATTCTCTCAAATCCTCTTGGGTGGCTAACATGCATAATAGGTTCACTCCCTCACTTTGAATTTTACCACTCGGTTTGGTTTTGCTAGACTCACTCACAGCAATATTATTCTCTCTTTTATCTACTCTCTCACTCTTTTTTTCAAGATTTACTTATGTTTTTTGACGAGACTCATTTACAATTTGCTGTGGTGTCATAGGACTCAATATAATGTCCTTCCCATGCCAATTCAACTGATATGTATTTGCTCTTCCATTGTGTATAGCACTCCTGTCAAATTGCCATGGTCTTCCCAACAACATGTGGCAAACAGTCATAGGAACGACATCACACTCAATGGTATCCTTATATGGACCAATCTGAAATTCTACTCTCACCATGTGACTCACCTTCATCTCTCCATTGTCACTCAACCACTGAATATAATAAGTGATACGGCAGCTATCGTACGAGAGGGCATAACAAATAACCATGTTGCCGCCTTGCTTTGTGTTGACGTGACAAGTGATATTCATGAGGAGCGCTGCATGCATGTGTCACATTTGCTTAAGTCGATGCATGTGCATATGAACCATCGTGAACCCATCAGATTAGGTGGAGCATGCATGCATGAATTCTTTTCAGTTGGGGCTAAGAAGAACATTACAGGCTACTACTTTGGACTGCCACGACCACCAGATGGAAGAGTGCAAAGAATAGAGACTCATGGATCATGGGATTGCTTAAACTTGAATGCTACCGGCTGGGGCCCACCTCTGGCATGTGCATCAACGAGGCGCACCAATCAGGAGTCCAAGTTCAACACGTTAGGAAGAGTCATTTTGGATTTCTATTTTCTTATTAGATTTAATCTAGTCTGTTTTGTATTTTCCTTGCGAGTCAAGTTAGATTTGGTCGGCTATGCTGTTATAAATAGCCAGGTCCGTGCTTTGTAATAGGGGAGTTGAAATTATGTAAGATTGAGTTATATCGTAAGGGGTTACCCAGGATGGGTCGCCGTTATCGAGGAGTTGTTGGTTTTGATTGCTGATTCTTTGAATCTGTGTTTGCGTATCGTGGAGTGGATTCGTCTATTCAACGATCGAAGTTATCTTTTGTTGTTTCTTGGTTCGCCGTGAAAGATCGGGCCTAAAAACCCTTTTGGATCTGCGACACCACAAGTGCTTGAGGGAGGAGAGGGAGGCAGGAGCACAAGTGGAGATGCAAGAAGGAGGCGTACAGCCCCCTGTTTGTGGCGCCAAGGAGGAGTCCTAGTCACCCTAGGACTTGGACCTGCGTGTCCCGTTTTTAGGCCGAACCCAATTGGGTCGATTTGTATCCAGTTAGGTTGGACCCAATCCGAGTTGGGCTAGGTGGGAGGGCTCCCTGGCTGCTGGCCGCACCCCTCCCCCATATATACTCCTTTGCTGTGAGTTGTTTAGGTTAGACTACGATAAACCATAAACCCTAGAACCTCTTGTTGAACTGCGAGAAGCATTCATCTTGAAGTATTGTTACTGCTTGCAAATTCTGCGTGTTATCTGCGTGTTATCTGCTGTTCCATTGGGAATTAGGAGGTACAGGACCACTTGTAGTCGGTAGCTACTTGTGCAAGCTTGTGGAGTTGAGAATATCCAAGGGGTTGCAAGCTGTTGCATTGGCAACAGGGATCGGCCAGGAGAGTTTTCAGCGAGACAAGAGTTATCCAATCCATCCATCCAACAATTTCGCCACATCTCACTGAGAAGATCGGGACACCCCTTATCACTTCTCCTCCTCCTCCTCCTCCACCAACTCCGGCGACCTCCTCCTCCACCAACTCCGACGACCTTGTCCTCCTCCTCCACCAACTCCGGCGACCTCCTCCTCCTCCACCAACTCCGGCGACCTCCTCCTCCTCCACCAACTCCGGCGACTCTCCTCCACCACCTCCGGTGACCCCCATCCTCCACCCACCACCGACCAAGACACCTACGGCCATGGCCACGGGCACCACGGTCTCCGACGAGCTCCGGGCAAATTCCGGCAAAATTTCGAAATTCCGGCGGCCAGATCTAGATCTGGCCGCCTTTTTTTTTTAATTCAAAAAAACTTTTGTGGCGCATGGTAGCGGGATGCGCCACAGAAATATTTCTGTGGCGCATGCACTTGGGGGTGCGCCACAGAATCTAGCACTTTTCTGTGGCGCATGGGCCGTGCGCCACAGAAATAATATTTTTGTGGCGAGGATTTAGTGGCGCACCCACCATGCGCCACAGAAAGTCTTTTTGGTGCGCCACTAAAAGACCTTTCCCTACTAGTGATAGATGAAAAAGCACTTGCCCCTGCTCCGGCGACTCTCGCTTGAAATCAAAAACTGCGGTGCCTGATAGCAGTTCGAACTGCACCAAATCTTTTTTCTCTCTGCCTGCGGCTGTTTGTACTGCAGTTTGAACTGCACAATTTGGTGTAAAGTTGAGAAGCACAAATACTGTAAGGGGTTTTGTGTAAATATTCTGCAAGCCTGGCGGGCGTTTCTTTGCAAAAACGCGTCATCTTGTTTGGTTTTCATCTCAGCTGCACCTTACAAATCCAATGGTGTACATTCTGGTTTCCATGTTTCCACTGAAGATAGGTTTTCATGGGATACTTTCTCACGCTTGCCTTCACTTCTGGGCAGGAGGAGGACAGTGGCAGGCGACCAAAGCCCATGCGCTGGAGGACTGTACGGAGTACTTGACATACAGCATGGGGCAACTAGCTGGACGGCCAATCAACACGCGTAGAACCGGGTCGGCGCACCCGTTCCGCCGTCCGTCATGTGGTGCGTCGCGTTGGAGGCGGAAGCAGAGCGGACGACGACACGTTAACAGCCGGTGCCACGTCACCGACAACTTCAAAAGAGCCAAAATTCTACCCAAAACCGTCTAAATTGAACAAACACCAGTATCAAGGGATGATTTAGACGGTTTTGTACATTTTAGGGTTAAAATCAGACCAATTTGTTGTTCAGAGTGAATCTTGTGCAATGTACTTAATCCCCTACATATCGGAAAACCATTTGTGCTCCCGAGCTCTAGTGCTCCCTTCGTTTTAAAAAAAATTCAAAAAAAAACTTAGAAGTTTTAAAATAAATTGAAAATAATTCTGGATGTAGCTCATGATGTATCCTACAAACATGCAAAAGCACAACCTTAAATTCTTTGTATTATGGGCTACACAAAAATGATAAAATCATTTTTTTTTGAAGATTTGAAACACTATATTTAGATCATACATTTGTATTTTTTGTGTAGCCCGAAATACAAAGTATCTGCACCAAAGTCTTTTATTGACCCCATATCTCTAAAATTACCACTATACTGAAAACGACCAAATAAATGCTACAACAGACTGCCGACCATCTGTCCCTAAACTTTTCAGGGAGGTTCTAAAAGCACCATCACACCTCTCTCCAAATAGGAAGTCCAAAACTCTCACAATAACCCGAAAAGTAGCGACGGGAAACTCAATCTGTCAATGAAATTGTGCTCATCCGTCGATGTTTCATCGCCGTCCAACCATGCCGCCCTTCTGTCGGGGCATCGCTTCCATCCCACACCCTGCCACTTCTTCTTTGCTCCTTCTTTGCCGCCACTCCGGCCGTGAGAGCTCGGTCATTGCCGCCCCAATTTGATCTGCCCTAGCTTCCTCCGCCTTGTCCGCTGATCGCTCGTGACCCCCTCCAGATTCCCACCCAATCCGGCTTATCTCCCCACACCGGTGAGCTTCAGCTCGGTCCACCGCCAGCTACCCTTCGCCCAAGGAGTTCGATGGAATTCATACAAGATAAAATTTCTTTGTAATTTTTCTTATGAGTGCGCAGGGAGAAGAATTCGACCCAAAAGAAGATACAAAGACCAAATACAGAGGTTTATGAGGGTTGAGGGGGTTCACCGGGAGATCAAATACAAGAAGATGCATGGTTGGTTGAGGAGTGTGGAAGTGACAAGGCAAAAATAATTGATATTTCTTCATCTTGTAGGTTAAACTTTATGTTATGTGATGCACAATGTATGAACTATGTACTCTAAAATAATATTGAAATTTATGTTCATGTGTCTTAAAAGTTATATGTTTTGATTGTAGATTATAGAGATCAATAGATATATAGGTATATATATGTTAAAAAAATAAAGGTGCTTAGCCTATTTTAGGGGGTCTACTGAGACGAGCAGTTTCAAAATCCTCAAATCTTCTCTCTCCAGTCTCTATAAGGGTGTGTTTACGACATCCACAACCATTTAAAATTAAACGATCAAATATGAATACAATTAGTCTGTTATATATAAAAAGCAATATACGAAACTCTAACGGAGACACCACGTTAATCTAAATATGTTAGAAATATACAATCCGTTGATTTTTGTTGTGACGGTTGAGATAAAAAAAGAAAAACGTGCAGACATGTCCCCCGCGTATGTAAACAACACATTTCCTGTACGATTGATGGATCAAACCGAACCGACCGAAGGTGGGTCGCTGCTGCCTTTGGTGGGTATCACAAAGTCTCTACGCTATACTATGTCTCAAAAGGCCTCCGACAGCCGGATACCTCAGTTGCATCGAGCGGGTTCTATGTTGCCAACCATATTGACCCAATGCTTGATTGGATGCTGCTGATAGTAAAAGGAGGTGACGTATTAAAACATCTTTTGTTTTCTTTATACGAACATATTCTTATTTATGTATAATTGCTTAGTCATTCATAATCATTAGATCTCTGAACATTATCTACAACAACCGAAAATCGAGGAGAAGGAAATGCCGGTCCTTGAAATGGCAAAATTCTTGGTTGATACGGTGAAGCCCATGGACGGCAGTGACAAGGCGCCGCCGTTTGTGGTTAGAGATACATGATTTTCAAACATCTCCTAGTTCTTGTCTTAGGCTCTTAGGTGTGGATTTGTCGTCCCATTTGAATCGTTTACATTTCGGTGTATGTATGCACTGTATTTATACTGCAATGAAAGTTATTTACTATTTAATTGGCCTCTCCGGATGATTCAATTCCCAGATAATTCCAGTCCTTCCGGATATTCGAAAAATCCGGACAAATCCGGCCTCTCCGATCAAGCCCCGCAATGGACGACAAATGCGCCGCTTCCGGAAATATACGGACATTCCGAATATGTACAGACGGTTTTATAACATGACCGACACTGGGGCCCGGAGCCAGTTTTTTCCAAACGGCTCTAAATTTATGTCAGGGCGTCTGGGCAAGCTCGGACGTTCTGTCCCAGTGGAGCCGGTCGAGAAACCCACCCGCCTTCAACGTGCATGTCGGCTTTTAGCTGCGCCGGCCTCATATTGCAGAGGCAGGTTGTTTAAAACCGTCTTAGGGGCTAGTTTCCTAGTCGGACGGGAAACAAGCTCCGGTTGGCTGGATTATTCTCAACTATTGCTCCGAGGCAGATGGGAAAACCGGCTGAGTCCTATAGCCGTGGACCGACTGTAAAAGTAGGTTCTGTAATAGTGAATCTACGAGCCTGCTGCAGTAATCCACTCCTTATGGATTCTTCCTAGTTCCATCCAACTATTCTTCGACTCTACATCACAAACTTTTTGTTACATTTCTTCAAATTGGGAATAGGCTCATATCATTTGAATTGGGAGTAGGAGAAAGCAGTGGGCCACCTAAAAAGTTTGAAGAACATTTGGGCCACGACCCACGAGGAAGGTGCTGCGAACATTTGGGCCACCTAGCACCTAGTCTTTATTCCCACAGCTCCGTTCCCCATTCCATTCCTTGGGTCACAGGCAGCACACGCCGCCCAAAACCCTCGTCCCCACCGACGGCGGCGCTTCCAGCGGCGGCCATGGACACCCGGGTGCCGCCTGTTCCCATGGACCCCGCGGTGGCTGCCCAGTTCCGGCGCCGAGGCCAGGACCCTGAAGACATAGGAGGAGTTGTCGCCCGCGTGCTCTCCCGCGTCCACTACACCCTCCCGGACACGCCCGCCTCCGTCGACGCTCACCTCTCCGCCCTCCTCCCCCACGACAGCGTCGACCGCTTCAGCCTCCTCCCCGCCCGCTCCTCGGCAACATCGTCAACCGCATCCCCATCATGGAGGCCGCGCGCACCGCCGCGCTCTCCCGCCACTGGCGCGGGGTCTGGCGCTCCACCCCGCTCGTCCTCGTCGACTCTCAAATCCTCCCCAGGCACCGCGGTCGCGCGCGCCGACGCGAGGCGCATCACCTCCGCCGTTTCCCGCGTCTTCTCCGAGCACCCGGGCCCCTTCCGCTGCGTCCACCTCACCAGCAGCTGCATGGAAGACTTCCATGGCCTGCTCACGCGCTGGCTCGAGATCCTCGCCGTCAAGGGCATCCAGGAACTGGTCCTCGTCAACCGTCCGTGGCCGCTCGACCTCCTTCTCCCCGCCACCTTCTTGGGCATGACCACCCTCACCCGCCTCTACCTCGGCTTCTGGAAGTTCCCCGACACGTCCGGCATCCCGCGCGCCACCTGTTTCCCCAACCTCCGTGAGCTCGGCCTTTGTACCATCCACATGGAGAGCAAGGATTTGGACTTCATCCTCGACAGGAGCCCCGTGCTTGAGACGCTCTGTGTCCAAGGCAATCTGTCTAAGCTTCGCCTTCGCCTTCGCCTTGTCAGCCAAAGCCTCCGGTGCGTGCACTTCATCAACTCCTTCTGTGAAGAAATCGCTGTGGTGCACGCCCCACGCCTTGAGCGACTCATCCAATCAGGAGGTTGGACCCGCGGCGGGGTCTGCACCAAGGTGAAGATCGGCCATGCCCCCAAGCTGCAGTTATTCGGATACTTGGTTGCAGGAAATCATGTCCTAGAGGTCGGCAGCACCGTCATCAAGGTGCCTCATTTTTTCCATTTGCTAAATGATCAATCTTTATGTGTGGGTGATATTTCTTCTACAGTATTAATTGGGTCCATTGAGATCGATGCAATTGCAGGCTGAGACAAAGGCGAGCCCAAGCACCATGGTACCAACTGTGAGGATCCTGGCTTTGGAGTTTCATTGTGGAGGCCGCAATGATGTCAAGATGATCCCGGCTATCCTCAGATGCTTTCCCAATGTTGAGACGCTCCACATCAAGGTGAAGCCCCTGATGCTTCTTTTGGCATTCATTTGCGCCATCATGAACTAGCATCATGTTGCGAATTGCTGATGTTACTGCGTGATCCATGAATAACTGATGAACTTCATGTGCACTAATTTAATATTTTTTTCAGTCTCGAGAAACAGATCAATCCTCTGGCAAGCTCAACCTCAAGTTCTGGAATGAGTGTGGTACCATAGAATGCGTCCGCTCGTGCATCAAGATGCTTATTTTCAATGATTTCCGAGGAGATAGAAGTGAGCTTGCTTTCCTCAAGTTTTTCTTTGGGAGCGCGTTGGTGCTGAAGAGGGTGGCTATAGTGTGGGCCAATTCAGGTTTCACTTCGATGGAGGATGTGAATTCCAAAGTGATGCCTCTGCGGTCCATGAAACGGCCTGCAGGCTGCAAAACATTGGTCACTTCCTGTGCTAATCCTGAAGGAGGTAAAATTTCGAGCTTTAAGAGTGCATCTGATTTTTCTATTGGCGACCCTTTCGTGAACTTCTGAAGTCAATGGTGCCTATATATTTCCTGTGCGAAGCAAATTGCTCTGGAAGTTGGTTAAGTTCTATTGTCGCAGTATGGATATGCACTGTTTTCAGTTTTCTTATGTTCTACCCTGGCTCTTGTTTATGCAAACTTGATTAGCTTAAGTGTCGAACTTAGTAGTACTATTTCCCAATATTCACTTGACTACCGTTATGTGGTAAGTACTGTTTTCTCAGTTGGCAATGATGGAGCATGTATTGTACTTGTGTTAAGTGTGATTTTATTAGCTAGGTTTGACCTGACGAGAATGGTGTTACATTGCACAATTGCCTCTAAACATAAGAGGCTTGATGCTGGGGTGAATTAGTGATGTCTGAGAATTTCATGTTTTACTTACTGCCTTGATAATTTCCTATAGATATCGCCTGCAACGATTGTTCCATCTAGCAGAAAATTTTGATCCTTGCAGGTTGTGCCATTTAGCGTTCTGATTGATTGGCATTGATATGCCAAGTCAATTATTTTATCCCTTACCTAGTTCTTCAGTTCTGAAATTTGGATCATGAGGCGCAAGCTAATTTGGTTATTTTGCAATGAGGTAAGGCGACGGTAAATTGAGCTACATGGGCATGGCTAAGAATACTTGTTCAGTTGACCAAACTATGGCTAAGAATAGTTGTCCATGTCCAGGTGACCATGGAGCACCGGCTCCATGATCATGTCAAAGATTTCTCTAACAATGACCAGTTAGGCTTAAACTAGAAGAAAATGGCGCGCTTTGCCGCGCCCGGAGAGCCAGCATGCATGATTTTATTTGATGACACACTGTCAACATATGGTAAAATCGAGTTAATGAACAACTCACTATATATAATATAAATTAATATTACATGGCAGAGATGGACGGACCATAATAACATGTGATGCTCTACCGACTTGGAAGTTACAACCTTCAGCTGCAGTTGTGGTACATGTTAGTTTTTTTTTTGCCGGGAAGTGGTACATGTTAGTTGTTACCTGAAGTTACATTGTATACTTAAGTACCTGAAACAAGCCCAAAGGATAATTGGAAATAATGGTCTATTTTTGCACTTTTTTGCGGCGGCTTGCTGGTGTTTTTCCAAAGTTTGCTAAATGCAAAGAATCTGGAACATAGAACATCTCATTTCAGAATTCACATCCTATTTCCATATCCTGATAGTCAATCAGATCCCTGAATAGAATCAAGATATGTTGAAGAACTGTGAACTATAAAAAGCCATATCAAGTAACCACTTCTCCTAATTCCCAAGTCACTTTGATGGTCAAATAACAGTTTCTGGATACCAGTAAATATCTTAACTCTTAAGTGCCTCTCTCTCAACAAGCAAGAAGATGCAGCAAGAATAATCCCATGAGATAGTTCAGCTTGATCTTCACCCAGCTTAACAAAATCAACACGAGACTTCAAACCTGAATTTTTAAACTTGACCATTACTGTTTAGACAACTGCAATATAATTCTAGGAACCGCGGATAAGCTTCCATCTATTCATGCTCCATCCTGCCTTTTCGAGGATATGGTATTAAGTTTCCTGCACCAGAGAATGAGAATATATTGATGCACGTTAGTATATGGAAGAGCTTGACCATAGTGATCACTTGATCTCAAGGCAAAGTTACGAAAGCATCTTGAGCAGCTAGAGACAGTCATCAGGAGAAACCTACATGTACTAATCCCTGTGAGGCTGTACCTGCCGACTGCAAAACATTGCAGCTGAATACATGAATTTTGGGCATTCGTCTTGCTCAAGGCTCCAACCAAAATCAAGTTGAGAGATCATAGCTCTACCAGGGAACTTAATAGTAGCAATATCCCAATGATCATGACGTTTACTCAACTTGAAGCATATTCCTAGGGTGATTACAACAAACAAGAAATGCCCAGGGAATGCAAGAATAGACATGTAAAACATATTCAACAGTGTGGCTATGTGGTTTTCTTATGTTACGTATTCTGCACCAAAATACATTTAGTGTTCAGTCTGGCTTTGCAAGTCTCGGGCTATGACTATCTAAGTACATGAGCCTTATAAATACATTCAAATGTGCTTCAGGATGATTAAAGAAGAAATTGCTAAATCCTTGGAATCAAGAGCATCTCCACTCTATTGTAATCTCATACTACGTAATATGATCCATTTACTGAATTTTGCTGATTTTTCAGACTTCTTTCACAAAGCATGACCGTATCACACATACTGGAATACTGATTGTGCTACTTTACCTTGATTCGAAGTTGCTTCATCTTTTTTTACAAATGCGATTAAAACATGAAGGGCCTTAGCTACCAGCAGTATACTTGATTCGAAGTTGCCTCATCTTTTTTTACAAATGCGATTAAAACATGAAGGGCCTTAGCTACCAGCAGTATATAGCACCCAGCTTGCGCTTGAACTGTCAGTGGCTTCTGACTTAAGATGAAATAAGATTCTAGATTGAATATTCCGCAAGGCTCATGCTCTACCTAATAGGTGTGTCTATTAGCCTGCCCGTAGCTGAGGCACTTCTAAAATCTGGTGGATGCTCCTTGTGGAAAAATCAATAGAATGAGTTATGCATCCATACAGAAGTGCATCGTCCTTTATTGTGCCCAGTAGTGCCATCCAAAAACGCATTACTTTAATTTTGGGTCTTCTGAACCCAATAATTTATGCATTATTTCACAGAAAACTGTGCTCTAGCTACGGTAAACAGGGTTTAAGTTACATTACATATACCTGGAACTCTTGGGACTTGACCACAAAACTACATACTACTGCGCTACCTACATTTGAGGAGCTCATTCCCTTGATTGTAATACACACGACGTAAAATTCTACAACACTTCGAGCAATGCTGTAGCCCCTTTTATTTGTCAGTTCACATTCCTCCATTAGCTCAGTGAGAACAAAACATAAAAATTGACTTAACCTTTATGTGGCAAAGACATCTGCAATTACATCCAGATAAGAGAACTGAGTGTCACTCTGTTGGCTAGTGGCCTATGTGCTTGTTGGTTGAGATTTTTTTTTACATCAGGACCGAACACTTTTGCATTATAAATTCATAAACAGTCCAAATAATGTGTAACATCCGTTATTGATAACATTTCTTGATTAACGCAGTAATAGGTAGCAATTTTACTATCAACATTTTAGCTATCTGAACAAATACGAATGGTCATTAATTTTAGAATGAACTAAGAAAAGAGAGCAATACCATTTCAACTAACATCATGGTTGACTATCGTGAGGTGAATCTGATGGTCACATGGTCTTTTAGGAGGGAGGGTAGTGGGTTCTAAGAACACATCAGAGAAAGAGGACCAAACCTGCTTGAGTCCTCTTCTACATCTTGAGTACTTCCTCAGGGAGGTGCGGTATGCAAGATAGCCTGAAGACTTTGTTTTCCAGTTTATCTTCAGCAACCCACATAGAGATCTGCTTGAGCAAGAGCTCCCCTCGTTCCGCTTTCTTCTTTGCTTTCAGCTTCTCCTTCTCCCTCCACCTCTAGTTCTCTGCTTCTCTTTCTTTCATCTTTTAACTATCGCATATAATTATACAAACATATTTTTGATGAATGTTTGTACGCATGATCTTGAATTTGAACAAAGTTAGGCGAGTCGACAGTTATACAAACATGATATCCAGCAAACGAAGTAGAAATAAAAGCATCATCAGAGAACCATTGTAAATGGATAGACATATATGACATGTAAACAAAAAATTGCACATTCTTTCTCAATTGGTTGTCAAACTGTGGTCTCCATCATCTATTGTAGGAAAGTGGTAGAACACAACTGAGGTAGCACAAACAGTAAATCTAAGTTTCATGCCATGATGATCATGTAGATTCCACTTCTTAATGATATTTTAGCAAACTTAAGCACTTCCAAATGGAAGTGGCGGATGGTACAAAATTAGAAAATAGAAAACAATCCCGAATCCCCAAGTTCAACTTAAAAATAACCATCTCCCTACACAAACTATGAGCGTATGAACAACTTGCATTAGAGTGACATTTTTTATGCCCACATCACCGCCCTTCTCTGCTGGACTTCATCTTAACTACCAAAACCAGAAAACAGAAACACCTTATTAGAGTTTTAGCGAAAAAAATGAAATGTGTCGATGCGGTGCTCTCCATTGCGGGAGAAAAGAAGAGGATTCAATGTACGATAAATTTTTTTAAATATATTAATAGCTCCATGTTTGAGTAGGCAATACCGAAATAATATTGTCCCACATAAATCTATCAACTAACCTATCTGCATCTCAAGCTGCAAATGAAATCACATACAAGATTATGTACACGACGACTGAGGAACACAATTTAAGGATTGGTGCCAATGTGATTAAAAATTTATATAAGTTGTTAATTTTCAGGTGTAGCTAGAAACAAAATCCTCACGCCAGTTAGTGAAAGGTCACTAAGCGGAGCTAAAAATCGAATTCCATAAAAACCCCGCGCAATACAATGTTGTATATCTATATAAACAAGAGAAAAGATGCATAAATTCACTACATGTTTGTAATTTTTTTCTCATGGTCAGTGGAACCAATATCTAAAAGATGGATTGGGATAATACGTTATAGATAGAGAAATTGAAAGTGACAACAAACTCAAGATATTCTTTTTAGCATTCACCATATCAGAAAGTAGACCATGGCCTGAAATATCAATAGAAAATATTGTTAAGGAAAAGCCACCAGCGACAAACCACTGAATGTATTAATCCCAAGGCCCTTCTAAATTCAGATTAAAAAGCAAGTGATTCAAGAGAACACGATAGATAAATTAATAGTATTCAGTTTGCAAATTATATAAAATAAAACAATCATTTTAGTCAATTTCAGTTTCAGTCCAAACCAAAATGAGCATCAAACTGTCACGTTTAGTTGCAAAAACAATGCTCCGTCGTGTATACAACAGGGCATGACACATGTAGTTACATGATTAATTGCCTGGCGTACTACATAGTTATATCTTTGTGGATATAACTCTTTAGCTAGATTTCCAGATAACATAAGTAGTTCAGCGAGCAAAGAAGAATATGACGTTGTGAATCCAAGTGGAGCTAGCTGTGGGCATCCTTGCACATATGAGAGAGGGAAGCGGATCTGAAAAAGAAAAGGACCTTTAGCAACCTGCATGGATAAATAAATATAATATAATATTTGATTTTTTTCGAAATGGGTCACCCAGACTCTGCATCAAAGTGATGCACACAACCGTTTTTATATTAATTTAAACGTTTGCAACGTAAGTAGCCATCTTATTACAATTTATGGATCACACAAAGTGAAAACAAAAATGAGCCAAATAAAGATCGCAAATCTACACATTCAACCTTCTATGATTTAACCATCCTCCCGGGCACAAGATAGACCGCACGACCGGCAGCATGGGGGTACATCCGGTATCCATAAGGATGACTCCAACAGGGCGACGCATCCAGTCCGCGCGCATCCGTCCCTGTCCGCCGGAGCCAAAAACACGGACCAACGGGGCGACACAAACGGACCGCGGTCCGTTTTTCTGTCCGCCGCGACCTATTCTTGGCCCAAATTTGGGTCAGGTTTGCGTCGGCCTCGGACGCGCACGGAGCGCTATTGTGTCCTCCCCTAGCCCGCCCATCATACCATTCCCCACCCCAATCTCCTCCGCCTCCCTCGCCCCTCCCGCCGCCACCCCGCCGTCGGCACCCAGATTTGGCACTACAGGCCAATCCGGGGAGGCCGTCTCCTGCTCCTCTTCCCCGCCGTCACCAGAGCAGCTTCCTTCTCGCGAATGCCGGTGAATCTTGCGGCCATCTCTCTCGCAGCGCCCGTGACACCCACGCCGCCCACAAGGTGTTCGGCCCTTTGCCCCGGCAACAACTCAGGTACGAACTCGGCCATGGATAGCTCTGATGAGTGGTATTACAAGAACTACATCATGTAACAGTCATGATCGGACGATTCCTCCGATGATGAGAGTGACGGCCTGGTTGCCACGCTCATCGTCAACGAGTACATGGAGAGGATGTGGCCGGTGTTCCGAGGGTCGTTGACGTGCCGTTCTCCTACCTTGGACCAGAACCGGAGAGCTGGCCATATCCAGCTCTATGGGGACTAATTTCGTCGGGTGAAACCCACATATCCTCCCAAGGTTTTCCGACGCCGTTTCCGGATGAGAAGATATTTGTTCAACTGTATCCGGTTGGGGGTGATGCATTTTGATGATTATTTCATATGCAAGCTAGATGCATGTGGTACCCTCGGCTTCTCGTCGTATCAGAAATGCATCGCCGCAATTCGCATGCTTGCATATGGAGTTGTCGGTGATCTTGTGGACGAGTACGTGCGGATGAGTGAGTCCACGTGCCTAGATGCAATGTACAAGTTTTGCAGAGCCGTGGTGCATGTGTTCGGCCCGGAGTACTTGAGGGAACCCAATGCTACGGACATGACCCGGCTCTTGGCCATCAACGAGGCCAGAGGCTTCCCTGGGATGATTGGGAGCATAGATTGTATGCAATGGAGTGGAGGAACTGCCCATTTGCTTGGCAGGGGCAGTACAAGGGCCATGTTGGGGCGTGCACGGTTGTACTTGAGGCCGTGACATCACAAGATTTGTGGATTTGGCACTCATTTTTTGGCATGGCCGGCTCACATAATGACATCAATGTGCTGCAGCGGTCTCCGGTGTTCAACAGGCTCTCCAATGGCCTGGCACCCCAGGTGACCTATGAGATAAATGGTCACCAGTATGACAAGCCTTACTATCTTGCTTATGGGATTTACCCTACATGGACTACATTTGTGAAGACCATCTCCAGTCCAAATGATGAGAAGAAGAAGAGGTTCGCCAAGGAACAAGAAAGTGCTAGAAAGGATGTGGAGCCTCCAGTCACGATGGGCTATTGTTCGACACCCTGCTAGGACATGGGACAAGGACACCCTGTGGGAGGTGATGAAAGCTTGTGTGATCATGCACAACATGATTGTGGAGGATGAACGCGATGAGAGTATGCATGATCAGGCATGGCAGTTTCAGGGTCAGTTGGTTGAGCCCCAGGGACTGTCCACATTTGCTTAGTTCCTCGACTTCCATCGTGACATTCGTGAGAAGGTGGCTCATGTTTGGCTCCAAAATGATTTGGTGGAGCATGTCTGGCAGCACTACGGGAACCAGTAATTCCATTTGATGAACTACTGGTTTCATATTTATTTGGTTTGTAAAACTATGAGTGGAACAATTTGTTATTTGTGAAACAATTTGTATTATTTGCTGAATTATTTGGATTGTAATAGCTATTTGGTGAACTATTTGGATGTATTATTTGTATGGCCGAGATTATGTTTTATTTTAGGTTCATTTGCTTGCTATATAGTTGTTTTGTTGCAATGTGATCAAAATGGCCGAAAATGATCAAAATGATCAAAAACCCTGGTCGGACGGACTCAATGCGTTGGCCCGTTGGGTGCAGTGGCCGAAAAAGGGCGGACATGCACTACAAGGAAACAACTAATAGCCAGCTTGTAATCACCGGCGGGCCACTTAAATCCCACGCCGGTGATCTGCGAGGGCCAAATTCCGCAGCTAATCACCGGCGTGAATTTTTTTCATGCCGGTGTTACGGTTGAATCACCAGCGTGGACATCTTACAGCCACACTGGTGTTTTGTGGGCCCAAAAATCTAACCACGGAGGAACAGATCACCGGCGTGGAAAGTCAGTTGTACACCGGTAATGTACTTTGTGGTTACTGGCGTGTGACCTGGCAGGCACGCCAGTAATCGGGAGGCATGTGGGTACCCTTTGGTAACACCGGCGTGTCATATAGCCACACGCCGGTATTGTGATTCTAATCACCGGCGTGTCATATATCCCCACGCCGGTAATATAGACTTTGATGGACACTCAATTCCCACCCCCCCCCCCCCCCACTTCCCCCCTCTTCTCTATATATAGGACCCTTACCCCTGTTGGATATATTGCATCTGAGTTGGTTTGGATATATAGACGTTGTTTGTGTAGTGGCTTATTATTAGCTACCTAGCTAGTATATATTAATTAGCAACATCATGTCGGTTCCTCCTTGTGATCGTGGTTTTACCGGTATGATGTCTCATTTGGTTGTGTATGATGCTGTAAGAATGATGAAGGGTGATAAGTGGAAAGGGACTCCACCCGTGCCATTCGATGAATTAATTAGTAGCAATAGTCACCTCACTGAGTTAAATAAATACTTTCGAAGAGATGGGCTCCCAGATAGAAACCCAGAGGAAATACGCCAAGAACTTTTGAGGTTGCGTAGGAGGTGGGATAGAGTGACTGAACTCAAAATCATCGAGGAGGGCCTTCGTAACTTCCCTATCAACCCTGAGTCAAAAAACATATATTTTTGCCTCAGGAATATGCATTGCACATAAAGGTAACTTTAAATTATGTTACATTAATATATAAGGTGTAGCGTCTTATTTAAATATAGTTCTATGAGTTGTGTTTAATTATCTTTTTTACTGTGCAGCATTACCCTGAAGACGCAGAGTTAATCAACAGAGAGATCCCTGACTTCTTGTGGAAGTTGATACTATGGGGTAAAGCACCCAAGGGGCGTCCGGCGACAACATGCTACGTTGATGAAATGAAGAGGGCTCTTGGAGTAAAGATCGGACCCAAAACCTGGAGTGTTGGGTCATCGAAGGCAGAAAGATCATCGAAGAAGGCGGTCATGGCTGATGACAACAGTGACGGTGACTTCATGCCTCCTAAACGAACAGAGATCAGACCCAAGCCTAAGGGTGTCGTTGGAGGATCGAAGAAGGCAATCGTCGCTGATGACAACAGTGACGATGACTTCATGCCTCTTAAACGAGCTGAGATCAGACCAAAGTCTAAGGGTGTCGTTGGAGGATCGAAGAAGGCAAAGGAAATCGTCGTTGATGACAACAGTGACGATGACTTCATGCCTCCTAAACAAGCACATATTAGGCTAAGTAAGAGCAACCGGTGAAATGTAATTTAGATGTATAGTACATGTAACATTGTTATTTTCAAATTTCTTTTAATTGTGTATTATTTAATAATAAAAAATTAGACATGACCAAATTAGTGCCCTAAATTTTAGATCTAGATCTTGTTTGCAACACCACCACCACAGCACACACCAACCACACAAACCTTCACCACACTCTCGCATCGATCCCGTCGCCACCCCCACCCCGCCGCCGCCACCCCCACCCCGCCGCTGCCACCCACCCGTCCCCGTCGACCTCGCCCACGCCGTCCCCGTCCTCGTCTCCGTCCTCTCCCTCGCCGCTTCGTCCCCATCCCCGTCTCCGCCGCCCTCGCCGTCCTCGCCATCCCGCGTCGTCCCCGTCCTCGTCTCCGTACTCGCCCTCGCCGTGTCGTCCTCTCCCCGTCGCCGCCCTCGCCGTCCCGCCCCCGTCCTCACCGCTTCCCTCCCCGTCCCGCCCCCGTCCTCACCGCCGGCACCACCTTGTGAGCCTCTTATTCTTAACTATTTTTCTATTTTCTTACTTGTATGATTTAGATACTTAGTTGTATAAATTTCTTAATTGCATGATTGTTTGTTATATATAGTGCCATGGCTTTGATATCCGTCCCCACCAGCCCTCGTCCGGTCTATGATTCGGATGTGGTATGATTGGTTTGTTATAAATATTTGTTTTATTTCATGTTTATGACAATTATGACAACCAACTTGACATAGATATTTTTATCTAGGAGGTATGTGAACCGAAAATTCCAATCGACCCTTTTGTCGAGAAGTTAAATCTAGTTGAAAAATAAAATGATGAATTGAAAAGAACCGAAGAAAAGAAAATGGCATTGGAGTTATATCTTGCGGAAGTCGTTGATCACAAGATCAAGATGGATGCAATGCGCTTGAAGATTAGAAAGATTGGAAAATATGCCATTAATAAAGAGGCTTGGTATCATTATGATGTTGGATCAATTGTTACCTTAGTTGCGATTTTGATCACATTTGTTGTTGCATTTAAATGCTTTAGATAGTTGTATGTTAGTTTCAATGTATGTGTTAGATGCTCTAGGTTTTTTTATGAGAACTATTTATGAACTTTAGATAGTTGTATGTCAGTTTCAAAATATGTGTTGTCATTTCTCCAAGCTAGTGCATTTGTAAGTGTGTAGATATGAAATTTATAATGTAATAGGATATGGCGTGTCAAGTATGCTACTCTGTTTGTCGAGAGGGGATTTACACAGGATCCAGGTTCATGATTCAGCTGCAGGGCGGTCAGTCTAAGATGGTCATGCTGGTATGGACAATCTTTTGTTTTCTATACATTTCTGACTCATGTTTTCTTGTAACTATCTATCTAACATCATTTCCTTTTTGTTTTGTTTCGTAGGTTGTACCGTGCAATATACGGCGCCAGTTTAACGAGCTAGTCGGCAACACCGTCAACTTTGATGTTCACGGAACTATTTATAAGATGCTTGTCAAAAAAGAAAAGAACAAGACTTTCTTCTGGGGGCACCGTTTGGACGAGCTCATTGCCACGAACAAGCTGAGCCGAGGTGATTTCCTCCATTTTAGTATGGTTGGACCACAACCTCGGATCAAGCTTGTCTACTTCGGCAATGCTGGTTCCTATGATGACGCAACTATGGAGAGTGCTGAGGAGAGTGACGAGGAGGACAACCCATTGAAGGATGTCGTCATCGCCCAAAGAGTCAGTCTGAGTGACCGTGAGCAGGAGCGTCTTCTTCAAAGACTACCTCCCCGAGATAGCTACCATGGAGTGCCTTTTGTGCAGCGTCTCACGCGCACTAATCTCAAGGGAAATCTCATGGTACGTATGTTTCTATATTCTCACATCTTCCTATACTATGTTGTTCTTGTGGGCATGTGTGACTTAGTTGTTTTCTTGTTTCATGTGATCCATGCTATGTTCTTGCAGAAACTACCTATGGTGATAGCGGAAGCCGCTGCCATTCAGCCTACCGGTACTTTTCGTGTACACATTGGAGAGGGAGGAATGGTCACCGCCGTTCCGTACATCACGGACAGTGACAGTCGCATTGTCTTCAACTCTCAATCGTGGAGGGAGTTCCATTCGCAACGTTTTATGGAGGTTGGACAAGCTATCGTCATCACTCTAAGCAAGTGCCACTCCAACATCTCGCACGTGTCATTGGTGATCAACTATCTGTAGCGTTGAGATCGACAATAGTTTGAAATTTTATTTGCACTACTATGGAGTCTAGTTAAACTACTCATTTCACCCTCTGTAGCATTGAGATCAACTATCTGTAGTGTTGGTGATCAACTATCTATACTTCTGTTATTTTTCTATGAATTTTGCCGAATATTGTGGTTCAGTATGCAGTCATCGGTTCTATTTTTTTATTCTGACAAAACACACCATCGGCGTGTCCCGCCTCGCCGGTAACACAAAGCGTCACCGGCATGTCCCGCGCACGCCGGTGATTAGCAACAGATCACCGGCGTGGCCTTGCACTCGCCGGTGATCTCAAATAGCACTGGCGTGAATTTACCGGCGTGGGCGTTTCTCGCCGGTGATCCCAAAATCGCCACGCCGATGATTAGCTGTTACCTTGTAGTGATGGGCCGGACGCGCGTCCATTTTCCGACCCAAACGGACCAAACGTGGACAAAATGCACGTCCGTTTGGGTCGCCCGATTGGAGTCATCCTAAGCGCCCTCTGATCCACAGGTAGAAGTAACGACCAAGTGTTGAGCCAGTAGATTGCCTTGTTGATAACCTGCAAGTAATGAGCAATATTTGATTTGTTAAACACAATGTCATTTCGACATTTCCATATTGACCAAAGCAAAGCAGACACGCCTATACGTATCATTGCCTTTGTTTTAGAGTCAATTCCATTAAGCCATGAACCAAACATATTCACAATGGTAGTAGGTGACGATATATTAAAAGTAAAATGGATGAGTCTCCAAATATTGCGAGCAAACGGACATGATATGAAAAGATGATGGGCAGTCTTGTTTTCATGGCAAAACACACATTTAGTACAACCTGACCAAGCGCCTATTAACCAGGCTATCTTTAGTGAGTAACACGTTCCGATGAAGTTACCATAGAAAAATCTTAATCTTAAGTGGTACTTTTAATTTCCACAAGTATTTCGAAAGATACCTTGTGTGTCCATTCATCAAATCAGCATACAGAGACTTGACTGTATATAAACCAGTAGTATTTGAATTCCATTTAAATACACCTGGTGCGCTAGTTAGAGCTACCCGCATTAATCTTCGTACTAGATGCAGCCATGCAGTCCATTTGTCCCCAAGAAGAGTTCGACGGAACTGAATGGACTGGGATAGGGGTGCGGCCATCAAAGTGTCTGCCACTCTTACATTCTTGTATCTCACAATACTGTACAGGGAGGGTTACTTGTTCTCCACCGAATTTTGGCCTAGCCAAACATCCTCCAAAAACCGTACCTGAAGACCATTTCCAACCTGAAAACCGTGTAAAGAAATCATTTTTCGCCTTCATTAGCCCCTTCCAGAAGGAGGAGTCAGAAGGTTGAGCTTCGACTTGAGCTAACGTTTTCTTGTAAAGATACTTGTTAGTCAAGAGCTCCTGCCAAACGCCTTGTTCATTAAGCAATTTGAAAATCCATTTTGCATAGCAAACATTTGTTTTTTTATATCTAACACTTCTATGCCGAGCCCCCCTTGATCCTTTGGCCGACAAACAATGTTCCACTTTGTTAACCTATACTTTCTCTTCTTTTGATCACTTTGCAAAAAAAATCTTGATCTATAAAAATCCAATCTTTTTAATACCCCTTTAGGTATTTCAAAGAAAGAGAGCAGGGACATTGGTAAACTTGTAAGAACATAACTAATAAGAACGAGGCGGTCTCCGTATGAGAGCATCTTTCCTATCTAGGATCTCAGTTTGTGTTCAGACCGATCCTCTACGGGTTTCCATTCTTTGTTTAGCAATTTTCTATAATGGATTGGGATACCAAGGTATTTAAACGGTAAAGACCTAGCCTCACATCCAAATATTTGTTCATACTCATTTATATCATCATTGGCTTTTCCAAAACAATAAATCTCGCTCTTCTGAAAATTGATTTTGAGTCCAAACAACTCTTCAAAGAAGGAAAGTATGAGTTTCATATTGACAACCTTATCTAGGTCATGTTCTAGAAACAATATGGTGTCATCTGCATATTGGAGTATCGATACCCCACCATCGACTAGATGCGGTATCAATCCCCCCACTTGGCCATCTTCTTTTGCTCTTGCAATAAGAATTGCCAACATATCAGCCACTAGGTTAAACAAAATAGGTGATAGCGGATCCCCTTGCTTTAATTTGGAAATAATGACCGATATCATCATTTACATGAACTCCAACACTCCCTCCTTGAACAAACCTAGCAATCCATTCACACCACTGCGGTGCAAATCCTTTCATGCGTATGACTTGTTGTAAGAAGGACCATTTGACCTTATCATATGCCTTTTCGTAATCTATTTTAAATAAGACACCATCCAACTTTTTATGGTGCAATTCATGTATAGTTTCATGTAGGACTACTACTCCTTCAAGGATATTTCTACCTGGCATGAAGGCTGTTTGGGTTGGGCATACCACTCTACTCGCAATAGATTTTACCCTGTTTGTTCCCACTTTGGTAAAAAAATTGAAACTAACATTCAGAATGCATATTGGTCTGTATTGTTCAATCCTGCTTGCGTCTTCTTTCTTAGGCAACAAGGTAATGACACATTGTAAGCAGTAGCATTGTGTTTAGCTACTGCTTGATTGGGAATTTGCTAATACCATTCAGAATGCATATTGGTCTGTATTAAAAGTACCACCCCTAGCGACACAATGGTAGGCAGTAGCAGTAGCACAATCTGCACAAAAGTACAGAAGAGTAGAACCGAAGCAAGCTAGGGGAAGATCCTTACATTGCAAGGTACATCCGTACAGGAGAAGGAGAAGAATCAAACGCCCGGGCTGAGCAGTAGCACAAGCTGCCGTTCACCGTGTCGCTAGCCGCGTCGCCTCTAGGGGCGTGGCTTCGGCCGTCGACGGTCCGCAGGTGGTGGTGCGGTGGCCTGGCGGTGGCGGGGACGGAGATGCACCAGCAGCCCGAGATGGAGATGCGACCGGGAGGGAGATGCGCCGACGACCGGGACGGCGATGCGTCGGTGGCCCGGGTCGGAGATGCTCAGATGCGGCCAGGACAGAGATGGGCCGAGGCGAGGTTGACCGTGAGGATGCCGGCGACATGCGGAGATGTGGTGGCGGCGCGACGCCCGTCCCTGCTCCGCGGAGCGTGGAGGCGAGCTAGGTCACGAATCTATCTCGCCGGCGCTGGGGAGGACGAGGCCAAACACCACCGGACCCACTGGCATCCCATGTCCAGCGCCGCCGTACACCGTCGCAGCTCCGGCGCCGTCTGGTCCCTTCAGGATCCAGCACGTCGCCGCCTATCAGTGCCTCGTCGCGGGAGAGGGAGGTAGGGATCCAGCGGGTAAGCCGGTGGAGTGCGGTCGTGGGCTGGTACGTGGTACCGCCGTGTCAGTGTGGAGCTGTGAGGGTTCAAGAAAAACGAGAACAAGGAGGTGCGGGAGACCAGTTTGACCCTCTGCCGACTATACTGACCCAACCAAAACAAACGGATAAGATGGGTCCATTCTTGATCCAACGAATCACAAGCTTGTAAACCGGTGGAGAAAGGAGAGCTCACCATTTTCAGGGAGCTTAGATGTTTGAGGGGACTAGCAAGAACTGCTAGAGATAGAAGTAGGATGCTGCTTGGTGATTTGTTTGTTTTTGCTTGTTGCTGCTTGGTTTCATACATGGAGATATAGAGCTAGCTGATGCAAAAAGCTTGTAATCCACTCTTGACAGGTAAAGTGGACAGATGGAAAGACGTTTGAAGACAAATTTGTGGATTCGTGGCTATAGTATCGATATAGCTCAATATATGTATGAGAGGTTGGTAAAATAAACATCGTTTATACAGTACTCTCTCTGTCCTAAATTATAAGGCACGCTATTTTTAATGCTGATATTTGATGCTTAATTTTGACCACTAATATTTATTAAAATATATGGATTGAGAATGTAAAAATGTTACCGTTGAATTCGACTTGCAAAATTCTTTCATTTTATAAATTATTATATTAATTTTATGAATATATTGTAGGTACAAATCATGGTCAAACTTATACGTCGTTTATTAGCGAAATTTAAGCACGCCTTATATTTTAATTTAAATAAGACAGGGGAGTACTTTCCTCCCACTTCTCTTGTACAACTATAAAATTGACATACTCTATCTCCTAAGATATTTCTGATCGATGATTTCACAATCAGAAGACAAGACACGAATCAGGTACAAATCTTGTGTAGTGAAGTGTATCTTATACATCAACTTCATTGCATCAAATTTTAAATGAATTGAATCCTAGGAAAATACTCACTCCGTTTTAAATTAGATGACTTTCATTTGTTCAAATGTGGATGTATCTATACTTGTAACATGTCTAGATACATCCACATGTGGACAAATGGGAAGTCATCTAATTTGGAACGGAGGGAGTATATGTCTGGATGGACTACATCATTTTTGGTACTTCAGCAGAACCGCCGTAATGTATATCCTTGGCTCCAATTTAACCTGAAAGATGTATACGATATTACTTGAACCTTGACGACAGTTCTCCAAGGAAGGCGCCGGCGTGGTCCTTTGTGACGCAGGCCGACATCACGTTCGACCCGCCGTCATCGTCGGACCTCCGACAGTCCAGCAGGTATACCGCCGGCAGCCTCATCCTCTGCGGAATGTAGCTCGTCACGCGAACGGGCCTCCCTCCGCCGAAATCAACCTCCTCTAGGCCAAGGTTCCGCCATGACGTAACCACGAACAGGTTGTATCCGAGCAGGCCGCCGACGTGCTGAGCTGCTGCATCTTGTTCGAACTGGCCTGCTATCTGGCTCTTGGCACGCTGGATCATCTCCACCACGTCCGTGAGACGGCCGTTCGCCACCGCGTCCGCCGTCGCCACCACCAGCCGCCCAGTGACGCAGTTGCCGTAGTAGCCGTCCCTTGCCGCCACGTATTTGCGCGCGTTCACCGTGATGTAGATCGCCACGGCGTCCTCCGGGTTAGACAGCGCGATTGCACGGGTGCGGCACTGCCACAGCAGGGCGGTTACCGCCTCGAACGTGGTGCACGCCGGCCCGCTGCCATCGGAACGGGCACGACGGCCGCAGTCTTCCTTGATGCTCTTGATTATCTTGGACGGGACGGTGATGTCGAGGACTGGCATCTCCGCCGGCTGGACGCTCGCCACCAGCTCCGCCAAGCCGCCGATGGACGGAGGAGGAGGGATCCCAGTGAGCGAGTCGTCCCGCCTGACCGGAACGACGGACAGCGACGGCAGCCCACGGGCAAGCTCGCCGACGGCCCGCAAGAACTGGCCAATGCCGGCAGCGTCCGCGATGGCGTGGTTCCACGTTACCCCGACTACGAACCCGCCGCACGAGAACTCGGTCACCTGCATCATGAGCAAAGGGTCACTCGGGCCGCAGATTTCGGCTGGGTAGTGGACGGCGAGTTCGTCGGCCGCCAGCCCGTGGAAGGACTCGACGTCCTCCAAGGCGCAGCTGGCAGCCGCCACGACGAACGAAACCCCCTCGCCGGTGCGCGTGACACGGAGCTCGTCCTGTCCCGGTGCGGCGGCGAGACGACCGGACATTGGAAGGTAGTGGACGAGAGCTTTGCATAGAGCCCTCTTGATGGTTTCGGCGGCGGGCTCGTGGATGGGACGATCAAACACGAGGAACATTGTGACTGGCACGGACATTGCGTACTTGTCATAAGGCGAGAGATTGATGTTGCCGGTGGTCGTCACCGGCTCCGGTGGCCTCACAACCTCCAACGAGGACTTTCTCGCCACAACACCCATTCTTAGATTAGTTGGCGTCCTAGCTAGATAGATCCACTTGGTGCATGAACCTAGCCTCAATAGACCACATATATAGTTCTCAAAAAAAAAAAAGATCCACATATATATAGAACATGATGCTTTGGCTCATGGGTGCATCTAGACCCCGTTATGGAAAATGCATTTTAAATGTGTTTCAAAATATAAAAATATATTTGAACAAAAAATTCCGGGTGTATATTTGAACATTTTATGTCAGCACACAAAGTTTCGTTTAAAAAGATATTTTTATGGGCTGTGTAAAAAGACAAAAATGGTCTCGTGAAAAGTCATTTAGGAACACCAAAATTTGTCTTTTTTACACAGGACACAAAAAAATTCATTTTTCCGCGAAATTTTATGTGCGAACATGAAATTTGGATTTTATTTACATTTTGAAATGTGATTTTTGAGTAGTGTGTACATGTACACTCATGAGTTTCCCATTTATACTAAGATAGTGTACTATTTATTTCCCATTATGTCTAGCAGTACTACTAGTAATTAGTTTTTTTTTCATAACCTACTTCTAATTAGTTGTCCAACAAGATTAGCTCGTTTACTACAGAAGAAGCTGGATTCCGTCTGCTCACCACCTTAATTTCAGTGATCCGTATCGTCTACCAAGCGGCTCCGCGGTGACATGATCTCACGAGTCACACCACTCACGCTTTGTTGGGTGGTTGGCTGCCCGTGTAGAATTAAATCTTGTTTCGGTCCAACTACTTTGTTTGAATTGGCTGTCCCTCCATATGCATCTCAACAATAGTGTTGGGTCCATCTTAGCTGTCATTGCAACGATATATCAACCCCTTAAACAGACTAGGCGGCGCCAGGCAACGGAGATGCGGTCCTTTTCGCCATTGCTCTCATGGAGATTGTACTCTCTCCCTTCATCATTATAAGATGTTTTAAATACTTCAGTTTGGATTAGATATGGATCAAAATGGGTGAATTTACGCATTAGACGTGTCTATACTCTATATACATACATTTTCGAGAAAAAAAACTAAATCATGTTATAATATAGTGAACGAAGATAATACTATTGTAGTTTCCCCGGTATGTTTAGTACTACTCAAGCTATAAGTAATCACTAATTAATTGTATTGTCCAAGAAGCTTTTTTGTTTAGCCTTCGAAGAAGCTTATTTCAACGTATGCAGATTGCACATTGGATTGTTCGTGGTATCCGTAACGTTGTGGGCTGTCTTACGCCGATGGTAGATCATGGGGGCAAAGGAGCGAGTCGTCCGGGACGAGATTGGGCACAGTTTACCCAGCTTCGGATTCCACGAGGGTGGCAGAACCCTATGTGCTCGTATAATTTCATTATAAGGCAATAGCCGTCAAGGTTACAATGAGATCGGTGTCTAAGAGTGTAGCCAAAATCAAAGTATTACGCAATCCCCCGTTTACTGGGCAAGGGAAAAACAAGTTGTATTTATTACTACCTCAAGGCTATCTTAGGGTGTTCAAAACTGGTTCCAATCCAACCCGTGAAAACCCATATTCAATTTTTTTTTGTAGGCTCGGAATTAACAATTCCTCTGTTTTTTCTGTGATTCAAACACTAGTACATGGCGAGATTTCTGTAGGCTCTGGATTAACAATTCCTCTGTTTTTTCTATGATTCAAATGTAGTGTTTAAAACTGAATTTATAGGCATTGTACTTAAAAGATAACTACTCTCCTCTGTTTTTTAATATAAGATGTTTTAACATTTGTCCACATTCACATATATCTAGATTATGTAGACATATTTTAGTGTGTATGTGCACTCATATTAGTATGCATATAGACAACATGTTGGATAGCTAAAACGTCTTATATTTATGCACGGAGGGAGTAATTTACAGTAATTTTCCCCATGTACTCACATGCATCTTCTGTTTTAATGTAGGCACTATAGTTGGCTCATGTGTTCTCTTTTTTCGCAGACAGCAAAAGAGCCGAAATCACTGAAAAATGGGCAGCAATATGACAGGAACAATCCTATCGAATGTTTTGATCTCCATCTTAAAGAAATGACTTTGAACGACTACTGAGGCACCCCACCCGAGGTTAAGTTCGCCAAATTCTTTGTTGTGAACACAAGAGCGCTCAAGGTAATGAGGTTTGACGTCGATACAGAGCAGGGGCATACATGGTTCTGTACTTAGCGTAGGCGACTCAGGATGAAGGACAAAGCTTCTGCAGAAGCTCAATTTCATTTTAAAGATATAGGTATGAACTTAATGGATAATCTTCATTTCATACATAACTTATCGGTGGCTGATCTCTTTGCACAATCAATGGAGTGGAGGAGTTTCTGTGTGTAATATCAGTTTGAAAAACCTTGTAATATTTTAACAACCTTTGTAATCTTTGTGATATTTGTGAGCTCACTGCAATGGCACTGATCATTGAACTGGAGGAGTTTGTATGTGTAAAATCTTGTAATATTTTAAGAACCTTTTGTAATTTTGTGGTAGTATTTGTGAACTCACTGCAAATGGCACATTATCTATTTCTTTTTTGACAATAAAAATAAATTATGGACTTGTTATATTAAAAAGAATTGCATAGAAATTTTGGAGGATTCAATCCTATAGGAAATTTCCCTTTCTTCCTTGTTTGATTTGTAGGATTGGGTCCTATAGGAATTTATTTCTTTTTTGAGAATACAAATAAATTATATTTCCGTTCGATCATAAAACAGGGCTTGTTCCCAAAGCGACGGCCACCACTATCAACGCAGCAGGCCAACCTGCAGTGTGAAAATCCCCCTTCCCCTCCCACGCGCAGCACCTCCCCCGATTTCGGCCATATATCCACAGTGCCGCACCGCCCAAACGCCAGATCTGTCGCGGCCCCATCCAAATCCACCATAGATGTCGTTGTGCCGCCGTGTTCAGAGTAACACCGGGTTCCGCGGGGTGCAGATGAGGCCGTCCGGCCGCTACGCCGCAGAATTCTCGTTCAACTAGCGTCGGCAGTGGCTCGGCACCTTCAACACGGTGGACCATGCCGCGCGGGTGTACGACGCCGCCGCGTGGAGGGCCGGCCGGCCCAAGTCTGACCTCAACTTCCCGGAGGTGGAGACACTACAAAACGCGGAGTGGCTCAAACGGGAAGCGGGCTGCGTCACCCGCAAAGAGGAGAGGCGGCAGCGGCACCTCCGTCCAATGGAGCAGCTTGTTGTCGCCCCCCATGAGTCCGATGAGGCGGCCATGGATAGGATTCGAAGGGAGCATCCGGATCTTGTGCAGGCGGAGATGGAGATCTACTGGGCAAGGGATGCAGAGGCCAGGAAGAAGCAGAAGAAGACCGACGAGCTGGCCCCTCGACGGCGGTGAAGGTGGAGCACTCCGATGAGGATTGAGTTTCAGCGATAGCGACGAGGAGTAGCAGTACGTGTGGGGGTGTAGAAGTGTACGTACGTATGTGTAGTATCGAGTATAAATTAGCATGTTCTAGTTTAACTATTTTGTAGTTGTAAAATCGAAGTATCAAGATATATGGAACGTCCGAGTTTATATGGACCGCACGGCCACGCTACGGAAAGCAAAAAAGCGCGGGAGCGGTCGGACGCGTTCCAAATACGCAAAACCGTAGACAGTTTTAAAGATTGACCGACGCAGAAAAAATATATTTAGAGACTAGCGGTATTTTAGGCCGACACATGTTTTATCAAAGGCTCTCCGCGATATGACCCGGCCCCAATGCGTTAGGAGGCGTCGGTAGCTTGGCCCGCGGCAGATGCCGTGTTGTTCGAGCCGGATTTTTCTTTCAAGGCGGTTTATTCAAGACAACCGGCTGAGGTGTAGCGTATGGCAGCCTCTTCTTTTTTAATTGCTCCAATCGTCGCTAGTAACAGACTGTAATGCTCGTTTTTCTACTAGTGTTACTTCCATAATGAGTAGTAACATATGTGTGGTATCAATTATATTATACTTATTATGTTGTAGACTCATCTTGTCTTGAAATCTGTTATATTACGTTATCTATCTATGATACCACTATCATCTCTCTCATCATTAATTGCAGTGACACATCATTTTTTTGCCAACATGACATGTTGGTGCTCCCACTATGACTAGTCTTAGACTAATCACAATGGGAGCATCATAAATCGGCATCATGCATATGATACTAGTGCATAATACTACCCCTATAATGCGTACTGTCATATAGTAATATCGTAGCCACATCTCATTTATTTGTTTGTAGAATCCCAATTCAAATATGTGCACAAGATTTATTTGTATTAAAATATCTTTCATGCTATGATACCGTAGCATAGGTAGATACCACTATACTCTTTTTTTCATTAATTGTTGTGCCACATCAGATTTTGCGAACATAACATGCATGATATGATACTAGCTATGATACCTACAATGTGAATAGTCCTAGGTAGTATCATGCAACCCAGTCTCACAAAAATGCATATGTGGCAGCTAATTAAGGAAGAGAGAGGATTAGAGTACCATAGACAGATACCGTATCACATCACATAAATTAAATGGCAAATAGATCTTGTACACATATTTAATTGAGATTCCACAAAACAATAAATAGTGAGACTATGATATTATGCATTATAGAGATTGTGCCATACACATGATAATTCCCACTATGATTAGCCTTACCGTAACATAGCGCTTCCCAATAATATGAGTCTACAAGGTAATAACAGAGACTAATAACTTATGTATATTACTAACCTTAGTTACCCCCCCCCCCCCCCCAATGGCCATCCTAAGAAAGCATAAGACTATCTACTAAAACAACATTTTATGTTTACAAAATGCATCAAAAAGTAATTAATTTGGAGAAAATGAGTGCTCACAATTTGTCCACAACAGTTGCATCAATAATATAAAATTGCATTTTAAATGACTCGAAAGCGACTCATTGTTATTATGTTGGTATAGATAACTAATACTACTTATGTAAGCTAATTGTTATACTAGTATGATCTACAAAGTAATAAAGGAAGTGAGCCTATCCCACTTGGTTGGGAGTGTGGATGTACAAACCAACCACTTAGGTACAATTCCGAAAGTAACAATGGTTATATTGGTCAAGAAACGATAAATTAGTAGTGGTTATATCGACCAACAAAAGATAAATACTACTCCTCCGTTCACTAATGTATAGCATTTTAGCTGGTACTACAATATTTGACTAAGTACGTACTAAAATGAGTGAATATATGTACAAAACACGTCTAAATATATTTGAATCAAGAAAAGAACAAAATGTCTTACATTATTGAACAGATGGAGTACTAATTTAAGGTCTGCATAACACTTGCTACATAAGCACAAGAAGAACGACTACATCTATCGGAGAACCCTTCCAACATGGAAGCGAATTCGACTTGAATCCTCATCAAACATAGGGTGATACCAATATGCTTCGGGAACGGGCCACCTGTACATCATAAAAATATTCACCAATGTAAGTTGGTAGTTGAATTAGTATACTCCACCAGAAGAAACATAAAGTTTAGCATAGTATGCCTGTTTTTCTCAATTGTTGTTGTGTCGTCCATCATGTTGACTGGACAGTCCAATCCCCTGTTATCCAACATATATTCTCAATGTAAGATCCCATTGAGACCCACGCAACACAGTGAAAAAAATAAAACTAAATACCTTTCTGACGGGAGATCAATCTCTTTTAAAACATCAACAATTTTACTCCTTGGCAGGAAAGGAGTTTTGTCAGTGTCATCATAAAAGTTCATGCCAACAAAACTCCCATCATGAGAAGTAATAAGGGGCCCTCCAATCCCAACCTAGTAATAAGTAGTAGTACAAATTAAAGTACAAAACCACGGTTAATCACATGGATATCTCCTAATGTCTTGCATTTAGCAGGTCTGATGCAACTATCTATGTGGAAAAAAATGCAAGAAAAATCAAGTGGACAACTTAAGATCTTGACAATCAAGGTCGGTAGGCACCCAGCGAGGCATGTCGGTCACTCCACCCATTGAGGCCAACAATAATCCCTGTGCAGCTTCACGCCCTACTGCTACTACTTTTTTAGGCGGCTTCTGCACTGATCCAGAGAACAGATTTTCTGGACGACTAGCAATGAAATGCTTCTCAACACTGATGATAGCAATATTATAGTTCGAGTGATACAGCTCCAGTGTCCCATCAGCGCGTTGATTTGGTGGGAGAAATACCTCAATCTGAAACAATCGTTGTAAATTAACCACCATGCATATATAACTAAGACCTCAATCTGAAACAATCGTTGTAAATTAACCACCATGCATATGTAACTAAGACCAAGCTTGGAAAATGATTAGGATTATTCACCAGCTTACCCTCAAATTCTTGTCAATTTCGTCTTCATCATCACGAGTTCTAACCAAACTGGCAGAAGTCAGAATGACTTGGTGAGCGCGTGTGCGTTTGCCCGTACGTGTGCGCGTGCGGGCATGCCAACTTATAAGGGCATGTACAATCGTTTAGACAGATAGAGTCTGTAATACCATGCCATGTCACATCGAGAATTGACTATAGACACCTCTTCCAATGATCTGTCGGTTCGGTCGTCTATATAATCCTTCAAATTCGGAGGAGATAAATAGGAAATAAATCACCCAGATTTAATTCGGACCACGATCTAGACTCAGCCCAAAAGCGAAAAAACTGCCAGTTATAGACGCCCTCGTACAATGGAGAAATTGCCGTCGCTAGGTAGCAAGTTTTACGGGATTCGACCGTCTGTAATTCTGCAGACAGACTGCCTATTTTACGTTCCTCTCTTTCCTCCACGTAGATTAATATCCAACGTGGCCAGCGTTATAGACGGTTGATTGGACCGCGCTGTACATGCCCTAAGCAAGCCAGTGCATGCAAAAAAAACATCTCGTTCCCTGCACACATTTTATATATGACTTTCATCATTAGGTAATTAGTTTTCTTTTGCGGTGGATAAGTCAATTAGTAGGTGCAGATGAAATACTATAGTAAACTACAATGAAAAGACTATAATAGCTACTGCAAGCAAAATTAAGCACACGAACCATTGAATGAAACAGCTGAGACGGCTCGGCGGGATATCTCTACTACTCCGTATATAATATGGCCTGAGGAGGTGTTGGTACGTTTTTTATATTACCAACTTTACCCTCCCTATATTGGTACAAATTACCCACCATGCCACTATAGAGTGAAAAAAACGATTCGAATTAGTTTTTTTTAGCCCGTGCTCGCAGCGGCTGCGGAAGGGCACGACGCTACCTACCCCTCGTCTCGCCATCCCCGAAGAAAATCCCCACCCCTCGAAATTTCTCCCGCCCGAGCCCGCGAAACCCTAGCCGGATCTCCGGCCGGCCGCCGGCGAGATGCACATCAAGGAGGTGTGCCTGGAGGGGCTCAAGTCGTACGCGGGGCGGACGGTGGTGCCGGGGTTCGACCCGCTGTTCAACGCCATCACGGGGCTCAACGGCTCCGGCAAGTCCAACATCCTCGACTCCATCTGCTTCATACTCGGCATCACCGACCTCCGCCAGGTGCGCGCCGCATCGCTCTAGGAGCTCGTCTACAAGCAGGGACAGGCGGGGGTCACCAAGGCCACCGTCTCCATCGTCTTCGACAACTCCGACCGCGCACGATCCCCGCTCGGATACGAGGACTCGCCCGAGATCACCATCACGCGCCAGGTAATAGCGCCGCCTCCCCCGATTCCTTCTCTCCCTAGCGCCAGATCCCCGTATCCCTAGCTTCACCGGACCAGGCGGCTGACCGGCGGTCTGCATACTTCGCCGTCCATCTGTACAGCCCCGTCGCCACAGGGACGCCAAATTCATGGTCGCCTCCGTTGTCAGTTGGTTAGCCTTCAGACTTGGTATCTTCCCTTGTAAGACCGCTCCTCCCTGCCTGCGATCAGATCGAGCACCAGGCACTTGGCGGCGCCAACATCCGCCAAGATCTCGCGGTGCGACACGCTTATCGGGTGCTCCGGGAACGCAGTGAGGCGCAGCGTCTTCAAAGCCTCCGGGGGCAGCGCTGGGGTTGGGATCGACAATGTCAATATCGCCATCTCCATGTAGCATGGATGCCTCGTCGTCAACCTGCCCACCGTGCAGATTTTTGGCATGGCCAGGAAAATAGCCCAGAAAGACGCCTCGCTCAAGGCCGGTGAGTACGCTAAAAACTGAATTGGGGAATAAGTTCACTGTTCTCTCGCGTTGAGGAAAAGCTCCTAGCGGTGAGCACACTAGGATCCTCGTTACTTTCTCTGTATCCTGCATATGTGCAGTCATGTCTTGTCGCATAGAGTTGTTAATATCGATCACTGGTGCATCCGAAATTAATATCTTATTTCCGTGACAAATTAAAAACAATACCTCCGGCTGGATCTTAACTGAAATTATGCCAATGGGGAATTTTTGAGATTGAATCTACATCCTCTCTTTCAAAACATAGTTTGATCATTATTCACAAACAGAAACATTTGGTCTTGTGAATGCCAACTTTGTGAAAGTTGTAACATGTTGTAGCTGTAATGATGATCTTCTAATCACTCTTTACTGATTCATTTTGTTTTTTCACAACTATGAAATTTCAAATTTCTCACTGATGTATTAGTGTTCCGGGAGTTTGGCCGGCACTGCCTGGGAGATGGAAGACTATCTGGTCATATTGGAGGAAGCAGGGCATATCGAATTCATCGCCCATTGCTGGCCGGCGGGATACCTTCATCCATGGCAGCCAGTTCGGACTTCACTTCATCAGAACATTATTTGGTTACTAATGGGTGATTCCTGCTTCCGCTCTCTGTTTTTATCTGAGGTTCTGAACACGTTGAGTGTAGTGTCATATAATTGTTGTTATTTATATTACCTTCATAGTCTTGAGTTATGACTCATGGAAGTAGCAAATTATTTTACAAGGGCAGGGCATTGCCACTACAGGCTCATTCTTGATGCAAATAAGTGTGTTTATGAGAAAGAGAAGGTAATATCATCCAGTGTGTTTCTCCTCCAGATTTAATGGCTGATGTCTTCCATCTTATATTAGATTGATATAAAGATGTACTCCGTCTCCCTAGATTGCTTTGCATGGTTTTTGCTACAAATGGCGATACATATCTTCAGTTATATAGCATCTCCTTTGTTGTCACATACGTGTTTGTTTTACAGTCTAAATAATGTTGTCCCACATAATCTTGTTGAAGGATAGTGGGAATGAATACATGTATAATAAAAAATAAATACACCTATTATTATTGAGCATAGATCAAGATATTGGGTCAATAATTAGCTAGCTGACCTTGCACCTGGATAAATAAAAAACACTAAATGTGCCGGTTAGCTAATAAGCTCTTTGACACATTTCAGTTCTGGAGGTACTGTTAGGAATCTGTTATGGCGTATTTGGATATTTGTGTTGAGCTAGATGTTCTGCATTGTGTTTGTGGCAGAAGCAGCTTTGCGATATTCTTTCAAAGTGTCTTCTATTAAGCATTTTTTTTTCCTTTTGGCTAAGATGTCAATGTGTGATGTATAACCTGTTGCAAGAAAAATGAAGGCAGCGTGCCAGGAAACAGGTGTGTTGGTATGAGTTTCAGTACCTTGCTTATCAGTTTCATGGTGTTTTCTGTATGACTCGCACACCTTGGCAGTAATTTATTCAGCTTGGCGTGTCTATTCAAGCTTGATATTGAATATCACTTTTCATTGTGTCCACGGAAAACTTGTGTGATTGCCATCAGCAATTATTTTTTCGAGTAACTCTCGAGGAGGGCTGGAAGTTCCTGCAATTTTTATAGAATAAGAGAACCCGGTTACAAGTAAGACCGTCCCAAAACCCATATATTGCCCTCTTTATGAGAAAAAACTGGCTAAAAACTGCACAATTTAAAGGGGATTGAATATAATTAGTCCCTTGCTTTGTCCATATATGCTTCCATGTCTTTGGAGGAGCTGCATTGTGTCGAAACCCATAAGCCACATTGGTGAATTGCTTGTGCGTTTTTTTATCGATATCTCAAGTTTGTTTTTAGGTGGCAACTCAACGCATAGGAATTAACTATTATAGTTATATGTCCGTCAAAAAATAACTGAGACCCGTAGCAACGCACGGGCATTCACCTAGTATTTCTATAAACTTTCTTCGGAAGTTCTTGCCAGACATAGTTCCCGTCACAACGCCACGTGAGGTTGCACCCATACCCTTCCCAAGCACGCACTTCACCAAAATCTTCTTCAAATGTATTACGCAATACCCCGTTTACTGGGCAAAGGAAAATCAAAGTTGTCAGTTATCACTACCACAACGCTATCTAGGGGTGTTCAAAACTGGTTCCAATCCAACCCGTGAAAACCACTATTCGAATGCTAAAGAAGTCGGGAGGACGAAGCAGAAAGGACTCCAACCCCCCCCCCCCCCCTCTCCTCCTCCCGTGTCGCTCCCCAGGGCGACACCGGGGGCGACCGACGCGCTGCCTCCAACACCTCCTCGCCTAGCCCGCTCGCCGCCGCTGCCGCCGCCGCCTGCCGCGGTGGCGGCGGCCCCCCTGCGGACAAATGCTGTTGGGGGCAGGTTACTGCTACGCGTCTCGCCGGTCGTCGACCAACTCTGCTGGGGGAGGAGGTCACTCTCGCCGGCGTCGGGAAGCCGGGGAGGCGGCCCCGGAACTGGTGGTCTCTGCAACGTTCTTCATTAGCAACGCGGCGAAGGGGAGCGGGCCTCGGGCCGGCCGCAGCCGGGCTGCCTCTTCGATCTGGGGCCCGGCTGCCTTCCTCGACGGGCGGCGGCGCGCTCGTCCGCATCTGCTGGATGCGGCCATGGCGGGGTCGCGTCGGCGGCTTCGGCGGCTTCGGCGGCTCCAAGCGCAGCTCCGAGTGGCGGGCCGTGCGGGCCCGATCTGGGCCCGCCTTGGGCCGAGCGGGCCTCAGCCGGGTGGGCACGGTGGTGCTCCCCTGCTCCACGTGTGTGCTACGCGTCGGCGCCATAAACGTGTGCACGGTGGTGCTTCCCTGCCCCGTGCGGCTGGAGTTGTCTTCGGTCTTCATGGCGCCTGCGTGGTCAGAACCAGGGATCCAGACCCTGGCCGGCGGGGTGAGCTGCTCGGCAGAGCGTTGGGGACCAGACCTCAATTGGTCTTCGACATGGAGATCTTCGGCTTCTCGTCAGTGCAGCAGCTGGTCGGCGACAGAACCAGGCCACTCGGCTTGCTGCTCCCTGGCCCAAGCTCTCCGGCTTGGCGGTCGGGATCGTTTCTCCGGGTGAAAACCTCGCACTTAGATGCCGATGGCGGCGGCACCCTAGGGTGTCGTTCTCCTTCTTGATTGCGCTGTTTGGGAGCAACGATCCTCTACCGGCGCGACTACTATAAGGCTCTCCAGGTGAAAACCTAAACTCCTCTGGAGTGGGCGGCGGCAGCGCATACGTCTCTACCTCCTTGGAGGCGCCGCCTTGGAGTGTCTTATCCCTCGTCGAGCTTCGGGTTTGCAGCGGTCGTGCGGGGTGGCTCTGAAGCCTGGGCGGTGGAGGCCGGGACGGCGGCCCCGGACGGTGGATGTGCACCGAGGCGGCGGCCTCGGGAGGCATTGCGGCCATGGCTCTACGTGGCAGGGCCGTGGTTCTGCATTGCAGGTCCTCCGATTCAGTGCCACAAGGGTGGCTGGCTCGCTGCCCAGTTTTTGTTTTTCTTTTCCTTTTTCTGTTCGCCTCCGGACGTAATTTCGTCCAGGGCGACATCGGTGTATGGCTGTGTACAAGTTTCCCCCTGCTAATACATATGAGAGCCAGCAATTGCTGGACCTTTCGAAAAAAGAAAACCACTATTCACAATTTTCTAGTAACTTTGCCATACCGCTTGAGGATAACGAAAGGAATTGAACTGGAGCATTTGTCGGCAGTTCCACAGTTTGCATTCAAACCATGGATGAACACCCATAATATATATGCTAGCAACGACTTTTACCTTCAAGCATAAGTGGTGGTGGCATGGGATAGCCCACAGATTTTAGCCAGTTAATCTTTCTCATAAATCCTGATGCAACAATCAAGGCGATCAATATAAGTTCAGGGCGATATGCACCATGATAATATTGACATACTGCACTGCACAGTGCACACGGTTGATACAGGTAACATTCTGCAAAATATGGCTTGTAAAGATTATTTATAATTCACACCTGAAGGGACAATGCTTGATACACCTGGAGGTACGGAATATCTACGTTTCTTATTTTTGATTGCCCCACTTGAGGTACCTAAAATGGAAGATAAGATGGGGTTGCGAAAAGAATCTCTGTAAAGAATGAAAAAAAATGTGTGCATTGTCTGACAACACAATAAATTCTAAGCATGCAGTATGCATGAAGCATGTCTAGTTGCATGGTGAAATTAGGTAACCCATATCTTATTTACAGTGATGGCAAGTATAGTTGTCGAGTATGACTAGAAAGTATGATAATGAATGCCTTCCTTTTTTTCTTGATACCGACAAGTGCTGGATAGTAGCTCTGCAATTTTCTGTGGAAATAGTACCTCTACAATTATTATATATTAATTAATTACACTAGAAAAGATAGCTCATTTAAAAATCTGCAAAATCTTATGTCGATCGTCAAACAGAGGATTTAAACCCGGTTAAAATTATGACCATGATAGGCTCGCTGCCTAGCGAAACTAGGCCCGGAGATTGAATTAATAATGCACAGTAGTCTTAACAGGTCGTGCACCTGCATCATCACTTGTGTCTCGGTCTCCTTGCCTGTAATACAACATATATATAGCTATTTAGAGTCATTATCATGGTAATAAATAAAATACATGAGTGGTAGTCACCCAACAGCAAAACAGCCAATATACGTACGAGAGTATCCCAAAATGCTTTAAGCGCAGACGAAGAAACGTCAGTGGTAGAAACGATGTCTCCTCCATGTCATGATCATGGTGATGGATCACCCCGAGAAAGTTACCATTAGCATCAATAAGTGGCCCTCCAAATGCAGCCTAGCTAGAACTCACACATTAGCATCAATAAGTGTCCATCCAGCTGTGTGCTAATTAACTTAACAGATAAATAAATCATGTATATACCTCTGTGAAATCAGGAAAAAGGACCGTACGAAGTTGATCAAGGTTGTCACTGGCAGTACAAATAACTGGCGTTAGCTCTTGTACCATCAATTTTCCTGAGTTGAAGGCACGCCCAAAAGCTACTATTTGTCCGGAAACAGTACTAGACGGCTGTTCAGGTAACTGACGATGGAGGTCTATATGATCGGTAGGGAGGTAGTCGAAGGACGTGACAATCGCAATATAGTCATCATATAGCCCCAAGAAGCCATCGATAGCTCTATTATCAGGAAGGCGCACCTCAACCTATATATTTATATATAGAGATAATTAACAGCAGTGGCATATCAGCACATAAAACAGCTTGAATAAGCAGATCGAGCACAAAACAAAGTGAAAATTTAGACTAGCAGCTTGCGTACGTACCCTTAATTTATCATATTTGTTTCTCTTGTAAATAAATTCTCTAACCAAACGTGCAGAAGTGAGAAATGTTGTTGCGCGTGATCTTGAAGCCCCGCTTGCTGGTATAGCCACGCCCGAGCATGCGAATAACATCTCATTTTCTGAACAACAATGCAAGATCAATTGTGATTCAAATCCATAATTATCTAAGTAGCTAGTGACGAGCTGGCGACTGATAGAGTACGTACCATCGAACAGAGCAAGCGAGACGACGCTGTCAGGCAAGCGTGGAGCAGCTCCGGCTGCGAATTGGGCCAACTCGCCGTCGCCGCCTGGGAAAACCTGGCCGAATGGTTTCTCTTGGTAAGGGGTGTCAGGAACAACTCGATCAGGAAGGTCTTGGCAGCCTCTCTCTTCATCAGCAGCTTCCGCGATCCATTGCTTTAGATCTAATTAATTAACCAACCAAGATATATAGCACACGAACATGCATGTAAATCAGTGGAAGAAGCAACAAATTACTGACTAGCTTTAACCCGAATATAGTCGATGAGGGCTCACCTCTCTTCATTCTGCATAACCACAATTCTTCAAACTTCTCATGTCTCCCTTTTGTACGGCTTGTAGCGATCCCCGTCGCGATCACGGATGGCGACTCATCGCCTCGTTTGATGTTTCTGTTAATGGCTCTTTGCTCCCTACTGCTCAAGCCGCTTGTGGAATCGATCACCGCCCGCCTCTTGCTGTTCTCCTCCATCTGTTCCGTTGCAGTCCTGGAGCAACCAGGCAGGCAGAAATTAGATGGAAATTTAGTTACTCCCTGTTGAGATATGTATTGTGCTAGTATAGGTCCCCATGTAATCCTAGGGCTGTACCTGTAATTTGTCTATATATACATGAGCAGCCGGCCCTATTGGAGCTGTGCATTCTCCCAAATCCTTTCCACATGGTATCAGCCTAACTACGATCTCCCTACCCTAGCCGCCGCCCCTCCTCTCCCTGGGCGCCGCCGGCCTCCTCCCTCCAAACCCTAGCCGCCGCCTCCTTCTCCTCCAAGGCGCCGCCGGCCCTCCTCCCTCTCCAACCCTAGCCGCCGCCTCCAGGCGCCGCTGGCCCTCCTCCCTCTCCCCAAATCCCACCGCTTCCGCCCCACAATGATTGCGTAGTGTTTATGTTGAACCAACAACGGTTCCCCTGATTCAGATCAATCGAAATTTCATGAAATCCGAACCAATCTGCAAACTGAGCAGTTGAGGAGGGATGCTAAGGAAATAAACTTATGTCCTCAGCCGGGATTCCGCAGCCGGCGATGTGATCTAGGGTTCAGGGGAAACACCTAGTAGAGTACGATCGATCTATATGGGGAGCGCCTTGTGGTATGGTGGATGTATCGTGTCCGATGTAATTTCTCAATTCCCTCCATCGCTGGCTCGATCTGTGTTTCTTTAGAGCATCTCGAGAGTACCCGAATTCGGGTCCAATACCACTCCGGAAGAACCAACGGCCCACGTGGAAAGTCCACGCGCGCCGCCGAACTCCCCTGCCGGCTCTGGCAGCCGAACTCCGACGCCGAAGCTCCCTCGTGCCTCTCTTCTCCGTCGCCCTCCTGACGCTGTCCTCGGCCCGCACGAGCCGCAACCGAGCAAGCCGCCTCCTCCCCTGCGCCCTGTCCGCCGCGCCATCAATCTCGGTCGGGAGAGGCTCGCCATCGCCATCCTCGTGCTTTTGGAGGACCCTTGCCGCCCCTTCGCCGCCGATTTGGAGCCAAGCGGTTGTGGCGAGGCCGGCAGCCAGCGGGATGAGCGTTGTCGCTTGTCAGACAGCGGCAACCTCGCCAGCGGCGTTGATGTCCACTGCCACCGGCACGTCCACGCTGTCCGCAGCGCCATCCCCGTTGCCCTCATGTCGCCGTGCGGTCGTTGTTCACTGCCACGGCCTCGATTTCGGGTAGAAGTTAGAGCATCTCCAACCGCCTCCCCAAACCCGCCCTATACTTCCGGGCGGAGAGCGCGAACAGGGCCTGGACCAAAATGGACACCACTCCCCGAAACTTAGCTCAAACGTCTGGTTTGTCCGGCAAACTCTAAAGCCAGCTCATATGTGGGGCGAGTTTGGCACCGTCCGGACGCGCCGGACACACCCAATTTGAAGCCAATATCCTCTTGATATAGCCAGATTTGGGATAGCCGGTTGGAGATCCTCTTAGCTCGGTGTCCGACCAATTTCCTCCAAGGTATGTTCTTCTCCTTTTTATTTTTGCAAAATAGTCTATAGTTGCAGCATATTTTTATGGTGAACAATATTCATTTCGAAAAAAAGTTGGTTTGATAAGAATTGGTATGATGATTCCTCCTTGGGGGAGGAGGACGAATGGAAAGAAGAGTAGGATCTTGTACATAGGAGGAGGCAAGAAGGTCATCATAAGCTTACTTATTGATCATTTTGCTTCGATCCATTCGTCGCCGGTTTCGGATGGGCACAAATTTGTTCCTCCATAATGATTCAAGAGTATAGCATCTTCGTTCAGAAAAGAAAGTGTGCTTGGACACTTGGACACAGCACTATCTAGAATACGACTGCGGTTTAGCTCATGCTGGCTTATGGAATATGTGTCGATTTGACTAATGATCATCTTTCAATGGGAGAGAGTGTAGCCATCATATGCTTGAGGGCTTGAGGCGCCTTTGAAGCCTATTGTTTTATGGTTTGGGACATAGTGCTTGAGAACACCCAACGCTCGGGTTTAGGCGATGAACAAAGCATGTTACGGGGATGCTCGACTCGGTTGATTGTATGCACCAGAGGTGGAAAAACTACCCAGCAGCATAGCATGAACAGTTAAAAACCGGCCATGTCAAGGATCCATTGTAGATCAAGAGACATGGGGTTTGGGCGTTTGGCATGACTATTTTGAAATATCATAATCTTGCAAAGATATTAATGTGCTTCACCGATCACCACTCTTTGCAATGTTAGCCAATGGAGAAGCACCACCGGTGGAGTTTCACGCAAATGTGCACACATACAACATGGGCTACTACCTTCTGGAGTGGAGACACCCATGCTGAGCAACATTTGTCAACACAACTCCCAACCCCCCAAGGTAACAAACAACTACAGTTTCATAATGCTCAAGAAGCTACTATGAAGGATGTGGAGTGGGCATTTGGGATTTCTGCAAGCCCAGTTTGCTATTGTGCGAGGGCAGACTCGGTTTTGGGTCCAAAACATGGTTTGGAGGATTATGACGGCTTATGTGATGTTGCACAATATGATCATCGAGCATGAGTTGTGACGAAGTTTTTGAACACACTTACGACTTCATAGGAAGGATGGTGCATACTCGTTGGAGAGAAGACAGCATCAAAAGGTTCCTTCAAGTTCATCATGGCATTCGAGATGCGGAGACTCGGCACAAGCATAAGGATCTCATAGACAAGTGGTGAAGGAGAACTTACCAACAACTTGTATTGTATTTTTTATCTTGGCCAATAAGACGAGTATATCGTTTTTTAGGCTTGACCGATATAGATGTAACATGTCATTTTGTAAATATTGTTTCCGCACACATTACCCGAAATATCTACTGAGATGGCCAATATTTGACTAATATGCACATGAAAACAATTCTTTTGTCAAAATAAATGTTGGAAGTAAAATTGTATTTTCATCTTTCAAATAATCGAAATCATGCATAATCCTATGTAGATACACATATAATATATGTTTTGATATTAGAGCAAGGATTTGTGATTCTTTATTACTTTATTGGTTAAGTGACCGGTTAATAAACTCGAAAGGATTTATTTGTTATGCTCAAGAACTGAAGTTCATTTTCTTGTACTCATAGTGGATGTATTGGACAATAATAATAAAAAAAAGTCAAATATGTTTTCTCCGCTATAACTACATGTCGTCTAATATATCACCTGATATTTAACATCCAATACGTTGGAGCCAAAATGATAGAAAATCGATGTTCAATATTTTGAACCTTCATATTACCTATTTCGGATTCGATTAACTTTGCGGTTTGCTTGATGAACTTTATGTTTGATTGATGAACATTGTGTTGTAATAATGATGTACTATTTGTTTTCTATTTTTCATTTTATTTTACTTATTTTTAAGTTATTTTAGAGTAATTTGGATTGCATGTACAAAAATAGATACGAGGTAGAGAACTAGAAGCTCAATTATGAGTATGCTGTTTTGGTATCTAGCTTTGGGTTTGCCACAAAAGCGAAAAAAACCTGAATACCCAAACTCAATCTCTCTCGTATCCATATTGGGGTTGGGCATCCAAAATTTGGGTACTCTGTTCGAGATGCTCTTAGAGGAAATTTTCAAGATATCGTTTGTAGTTTACTGCTCGGTTGTCCTCAAATTAGAGATTAATCGATTTTATTGGTGACCTATTAATCGACTAATTTTTTGTAAATCCTTGATTCCCATCACTGTAAGTTTGAAAACATGCTATGCTCAACACAAATCGAGGATACATGGGATGCAGGGGGTGGTGGCAAGTCCCGGGGCTACTGGAGAAACGGGTGGCAGCGAGCTCGTGATACTAGAGGAAGGGTTGTGAGGGTCTTGTGCTGTTAAAGGAAGGGGTGCTGGCAGAGAGCTGCTGCAGTCGTTGGCCGTCGTGCTCCCGGACAAGTTGGGAGATGCAGAGGGTAGGGCGGGCGGTCGGGAGGCAGGTGGAGGGGAGCTGGGGAGGACCAATTTTGAGGTTTCTTCTTTCAAACAGATAAATCGGTCCAAACGATAAACACATCCGATATGGATTTATCTTATCGGTGACCCTCGAGTTGCGATAAATCAGCCGATATTTTGACACTGCTTAGGGTCCAGATGGAAAACGGATACCCTCTTAGAGATGCTCTTAGGGCTGAACGAAACCAGGTAGTTAAAGATGCTCTTAGAGCCGACGAAACCAGAGACTTGGAGCCCCGAAGAAATCTGGCCTTCTCGCTATTTTACGGCGGTAATTTCGACCTAGCGTGTCTCCGTCGCGCCGCTGCGCGCCGCATCTTTTCAGTGTGAAGTTTAAATGCAATGCCAATTTTCTTCAACCCCATCCATCGTTGCACACACGCATAGACGCATCTTACGGTAATTTGATTATTTAATATTGATCCAAATACGTGCAGTACTATTACATTGCATTCAGCAACCCCAGAAAATCAATCTCAAATTAGCTTAATTATTCCATCTCCTACCGCCCTACATAGGCAAGAACATAAAAGGCCGCTAGTAAATAACAAAGAAACATGCATGATTGAGCTCGATCGAGACACATCTTCATCCAGGCCATCTCCATTCAGAACATGTCGGTGTGATTATCAGCAGCAGAAGCATCGGCCATTACCTTGTCCATGTCATCCGGAAACAGTGGAGCATCCAGCTTTGGAGGAGCCTGCACCACATTCATTGACAGTTAGTAATTAGGATTCTGATTTTCTAATATGCTATACCAATTCGTTTATTTTTGGGTCTCTTGGCTCAAACACGGATCAAAATGCGCGTCAATTCTTTGGTGGAAACCATCAAAATGCGTTTATTTTTTGCGCTTTGGTGGAAACCATCAAGTCTGAGACTCGTTCTTAGGTGAGCGTGGGGGGCCGTGGGCTCGCAGATCTTCTCCCCTAATCTAGGTCGCTGGGTTGAGTTGTATGGTGTGGGGTGGCATCTCTGTAGGCTTGTAAATAACTCTTCTATCTATCAATGCATCGAAACGCAATGTTTTTTGCGTTTTCCGAAAAAATGCGTGTCAATTCTTCTTTACAAGAAGAAGCAAGGAATGTGTGAGAGCTGACCAAAACAAGAAAGCAGAAACAAAAGACCTGAACACAAGAAAAAATGAGAAGGAGCAGCAAATCAAGAACAGTACTACAAAACGAAACCTAGCTACTCCTAAGCTGAAGTCCTGTGCTCTGAACAACAAGATGGCAAATTATGATCGCTGTTGCTAGCTAGGCTTAATAATAGAGCGAGTATTCCTTACCGTGCCGCGCACAAGAGCCCAGTTGATGCCGCGGAAGAAGGGGTGCTGTTTTATCTCATTTGATCCCTCATACGATCCCATCCTATTTGCAGGATCCCTGTGTAGCAACCTGTAAATCAGCTGTCTTGCTGGGAGGCTCACCTGCTCATTTGCAAACCACCACCGTGCAATCAGGTTTCTCCGTAGCAACCAAATTTATTTAAAAAACATGAAAATATATGCTTGCTGCTTGTTTAGTTACCGATATACTCGCGGGGAATCTGATGTCCTTGTGTAGGATGTTGGCGAATGTCCTTTGCCTGGTTTTACCTCTGAAGGGTGTGTACCCATACAGCATTTCATACAGAAGAATCCCTGAATAACCAAATGACTTCATTAGCACCACCGTGTAATACGTACATAATATATACAACAAAACTGTATAGTTGGTGAAAGAGCTATTCACCTAGCGCCCACCAATCAACAGCACTTGTATGGCCAGCTCCAGCAATAATTTCCTGCAACACAAGGATCAACATAAGGAATTAAATACTCTGCATCATGGAAAAACTTTGGGAAGCTTGGAATGTTGCAAAAAGGTGAAGAATAAATAAAATGAAGAGAAAATACATACAGGTGCAATGTACTCCTCTGTACCAACAAATGAATTGGATGCTCGCATAGGTTCAGCAAAAAAGACGGGTGAACTCCTGTTTTTCCTCCTACTTTTCTTATTACCTTCTTCTGGAAGAAAGACCTACCAGAAATACAAAATATAATTACTTCACCTCACATAACCTATGAAGATATTAAAGTCAAGCATCCCTTTTTTGGCAAGCAACACATACAAATATAGGAATGTTTTATGATTTGTTTGAAAGAGAACGGGTTCCAAAATCAAGTTAACTTTTTAAAAAATGAAATTTGTGTCTTTTTACCTGCGGTCTGCAAGATGTCAGGCAAGACAAATCAAAGTCTGTCAAGGAGATGTGCCCGTCTCTATGAAGTAAGATATTCTCTGGCTTTAAGTCTCGGTAGATTATACCTGAAGATAAATAATAGGAAACATACCACACTGTAAGCAGTAGAATTCTCAGCTGTCTTCTAAGCAACTGAATGTGATAAGTTATCAAAAGGAGCCAGCTGTTCTTTTATCTTGGTAAGGAAACACGCTCATTTTTAAGGTCTTTCTGACATGCTACAAGGGCTAAATCCTTACTGAAGGCTTGCATTGGAAAGGTGGACATAATTAGCAACTGATAATGCTCATAGGTAGCATAATCAAAGAGAATTTCATAGTTTTTCATGTACACACAATCAGATAGCAGCATGCTGTGTGGTGTGTGTATATACCTTGGCAATGCAAGTATTCGAGTGCAATGACAACTTCAGCAGCATAGAACCTGTTCCAATCATGAAAAATATTCTTATATTCAGCAACATTTAGATTGTACAAAACAGCAAAACATTGAGGTAACACGTCTGTGACTGTAATCAGTGGCCTATGTTGTTACTTCAAAAGAAATCATGCAAATCAACCCACCATATTTAGCAACAATAAATATGTCAAATAATGACCTGACTGCATCTTCCCGCAGAACCTTTAGTGGTTGCCTATCTAGGAGCAGAAAGAGCTCCCCGCCAGGGTAGTAGTCTGTAATGAGACATATGTGCGTCTTTGTCTGCAACATGAGCAGAAAAAAAAGGTTACTCTCTGGAAGAACATGAAAAGTCATGGTGTCAATGAATTTAAAAATAACACCTTTGTAGCCCCAACCCCAACACCTCTCCAAAACAAGATAGAAAAGATATTAAATTTCAATTCAGGGATGCTATAATAGGGTTTAACAAAGTAAAAAGGACCTAGTGTATTTGTTCTCAAACAAGCTTAAATTCATATTTAAACTCAACTTACAGATTGGATGGCTATGCAGAGCCTCAAACCCTTGAGAACAATGCATAAATAACATCTAGGGTTCTAAACTGTTGGCTACAAAACTAACATAATATTGATGAGGATTACATGAACCAATCGATATACTGTACTAGTACATAACAAGGCACTATGAGATTGGAAGAATCTCAAGAGACTTCAGTATCTTTGTTGGCTGACGATTACACATGAACAAGTACACTGTTATGTCTAATAAGTTCGCTGCCTTATATTGATGTAACAAACCTGAAATGATGCGTATAATGTCGGAAGGAACGGGTGATCCAACATATCAAGGATTTGTCGTTCAGCGGTAGCTCTATGGACCTATAGGCATTATAATGTTAGCAGAAACATGAAGCAATGGCCATAAGTAAAACCGTAGAAGTGGACTACATTTTCCTATGATAATGAGTGTTGCTATAATTTCAAAAAGTGAGAGAAGAGTAATACCTTATTGCGGTTAAGCATGACGTTTTTATCCATAGCTTTCATGGCAAAGTATTCACCTGTGTTTAACAACTCCACCAAGTGCACGCTGCAAGTTCAACCATAATACACATGGTTTACTATTTGAAATTGCTAATGACAACGGAACTCGAGCAGTGCAGGTATGAAAGATCAAGGTATTTTGGTTTAAAAAAAATGATAGGATATACCTTCCAGTGTCACCAGATCCCAACGGTTTTACAGGCCTGAAATGTTTCAAATCAATGTTTTCTCCAGCCTCAAGAACCTACAAAAGAAGCAACATGATCATCGCTGAGAAAATGCCATATGTGTGTCTCCAAGGATCTCCTGGTCTTCACATTATATAAATACATTAGACATATAATGACTGTTCTCTAATGGTAACTGCATTCTAAAGCAAATGCATGGTAAGTCACTCTCTCAAGTGTCTTCATAAAATGAGGATACCGAAGATAACTAGGTATGTATTTCCGTTAACACATAGAGGCACCCAAATCTGTAGTTTCTTTACATAAAGCTAGTTTCATCTACTGAGCCTAAAATGACATGTAAAAGCAGTTTGGTAAACTATATCATACTTTTTGGATGGCTCTCCATGATGCCGAATCCTTCATATGTGGCTTTGGCAAAACTACTTTGGAGTGGTTGGCCCACAAATCCTCCGGTCTCTGGAAAGAATGGATGACTGTCAGAACTCCATACACAAACTTGTTTGATGAACTAAAGGGATAATAGTTTTGCCTTACCAAATTAGCATCTGGAAGTTCTTTTGCAGCCTCATCAATATTTTCTGCAGTTTTCTTAATCTGTCACATGAACAATTCAGGTCAGTTATTAAACAACATATGCTTTCAGGGAACAGGAATTGAAAATTTAAGGTGCGTGGCAAATTAAGTGGTTAATTTAGTTTATGCAGACCAAAACAACATAATCTTGTAAAGAACTTCATCATATCATGTTTCTCACAATTGATAGAATAGAATGTTAACTACGAATAGCCTAAAAAAATGTTAACTGCGAAGACTAACATAAAAATTCACAAGTTTACTGGCAGTTGGTGTTAACAAACTTTTCCACTTTTGCACTCAAAATTCTCGGTGATGGTAAAATAGTTGCTATTGAAGATACATCTATCTATTTTCTCACTTTTTATAGCATATATACATGCCCAAACAATCCAGTTTTAAGTAAAATGGACACGAACCAGCATGACTCCGTCTCTCTCGGCAGCATCTCGGACATGCTCTGTTCCATCCAACTGAACCCCAATAAAGTACTGGACATCTCCCTGATCAACAGTCAAAATTGATGAACCTCATCACATGCAAAACAATTACCACTCAATTATATGGAATCAGCTAGAAAACATTCCCCTTATGACGTCCATTATTATAGTACCTTCTGATCACGCATAGGCTGCAAGTGAAAGAGGTTCCAGAACTTTTTGCCTGTAGAAGTGATGCATGACAGTAAGTAATTTTAGCTGGATTTTTTACCATGATGGGATATATTTAAGAGATATATGCACAGTTAGTCACTGAACTTGGTCGAGATGAGCACTTTGATCACTAAACTTGCAAAATGTTGCCCGCGGGTCACTCAACTTGGCAGAGATGAGCAAACTGGTCACAAACCACTGACTGAGCAGTTGACCATTGACTCTGACCATTTTTTTTGCAAAAACACCCCTGTAGAATCACAAAATCACAAAATCACATCATTTTTTTTTGCAAAAACACCCCTGTAGAGATATTAATGTGATTTTGTGATTCTACGGGGGTGTTTTTGCAAAAAAAATGGTCATAGTCAATGGTCAACTGCTCAGTCAATGGTTTGTGACCAATTTGCTCATCTCTGCCAAGTTGAGTGACCCACGGGCAACATTTTACAAGTTTAGTGACCAAAGTGCTCATCTCGGCCAAGTTCAGTGACTAACCGTGCATATATCTCTATATTTAAACACAAAAATAGTTACTATGTTAGTAACTGATACAAAGATACTGTATCTGAGCCACACATTTGGGAGAACAGAAGCATTGAACAGAAATTGCATGATACACTTGCAAAGCATGTGAAGACTAGCATACCACTCTTTGTATAATTAATCAGCTGAACAGTGACCTCTGTTTGGTTATCTATGGCATCTCTGATTTTCCTCACTGTCGCGCGGTCAGTTTCAGGACCTTGGAGAAACCTGCAAAGAGGATCCAGGGAAGTACCATGAAAGTGATGCATTAGTCTTTTGTGAAACACTAGCTTATACCAATCTACAAACATGCAAGAGCAATAGAGGTTCTATATTAGGATTGTGCTAACTGTGCAACAGTAAATCTACAATGAGCTAAATTTGCTAAAGATTAGAAAAACCTTGCCAGTTAAATTGTGCAATAAGTGTCTAAGGTGAGAATGTCATTACCTGCAGTTTCTTCCCAATATTTCTTCACGGCTATATTCTGTCAACTGCAGGAAACTATCGGATGCAAATATCTGAAACATTGATAAAACAATGAACACACATTCAAGAAATTTCATGTCTATATAAACAAAAATATGAGTGGAGTAAGAGGTACAGGAGCTCCCTGATGAATCATACAATGGGATTATCTGGCAATCTTGGGTCAGTAATGACAAAGTTCTTCTCGATACGTTCGAGGGTGGTAGCCAAGTCTATACCCCTTCTCATTTCTTTCCTCCTTAGCTCATCATCAAAGCTCTCAGGTCTTTCATCGTCACTGTCAAGTAGCGGATCTTCATCTCTTGGTTTTAGCATGTTCTTCTCTAAATTTCCCTGGCCCATACCAAGTAAACTGCACATACAAATTCAATAAGACAAAAATAAAATAAATGACAATTAAATGCACAACAGAATTAAGAAATAATATGTAGATATTCTACCAGTTGACATGTATCAACCTGCTTACCCCATAAGTGAAAACAGACCAGATTTCCTACTGTTATTGCCTCTTTCAGGAACTTCACTGATCTTTTGCAGTGAGCTTCTTGCTCCAGTGCGTGAGTTACGTCGAGATCCACTTTCTGAGCTTCTCTTGCCAGGACGATCACCCGTCAATACACCTACTGATTCCTGTGATTTTCTTTTGAACGTGCTATTAGTTGATTCTGACAACGACCGTGGATTCTTGAGAGCCAACAGAAGCTCAGACACTGAGCTACGAGCCTGATCCTTCTGCCTGGCTGCACAAATATGTTTTCTCTTCAGTTTGAGACCAAATTAATTACTTTAAAATTGCTAGCTAGTAGCAAATCTTCTAAGCCCAAAAAAAATTAGTAGTACCATCATATTTGATGAGTGACTCGGGCAGGCCATTTGGACGAACGACCGTATCTTTGTTCCCTTCAGTGTATTTACTCACTTCCACTTGCATCCTGTGATAGCAACGCAAATGGTAAAATATCTCTTAAATGTGGAACTCATTTAAGGAAAAGAAGAAGGAAGGGGTAGCTGACCCTATGAACTTGAGGACCTTGCCATCTTCATCCTTGATGGGGGCAATGGTCAGGAGGTTCCAGAATGCCGTGCCGTCCTTCTTGTAGTTGAGAACACGGCCGCAGTAGTTTGATCCATCTGCTAGAGCCTGCCTGATCTTGGCAATCTCCGCCGGGTCGGTGCCGGAGCCTTGGAGGAAGCGGCTGCACAACGCAGTTGCCAAATTCCACTCCATCAGTTAGTTAATTTGCGCAGAATGTCATTTGGTGGAAAAATTGAAAGGGAAATGATGATTTGTTACCAGTTCCTTCCGACGACCTCCTTGGAGGTGTATCCGGTCATGTTGAAGAAGCCGGCGCTGGCGTACATGATGGGGTGGCCGGGGCGGCTGGCGTCGGACACCACGAACGTCTGCTGGAACGCCGAGAGCGCGGCCCGGAGCTCCTCCGAGACCCGGGGGATGGCGCCGGCGACGGCCTTGTCGTCGGAGCTGCTGCGGGCGGAGCCGCCGCCGCCGGATGAGCGGGCGGACACGCCCTGGGGGCGGCCCGTCTGCTCGTTGGTCTGGAGCACGAGGCCCCACTCCGCCGCCCGCTGCGTGGCCTTGCCGACATCCTCGATGCCGCCCGCTACTTCCTCGATGAACGGGGAGGCGGACCTGGCGGCGGCTGGACGGAACGCGGAGGGGGGCTCGACGGCGGAGGAGGAGGGGTTGAAGACCTCGAGCGAGCCACGGGAGTCGCGCGGCAGCTGCTGCTTCGGCCGCTGAGGTTCCTCATGGCCGCCGCCGCCCCCTGAACCTGCACCCGCCACCACCACTTAGCATCAGCTAGAGTAAATCGTCAGAAATTAAAAGAAGAAGCATTTTTGCCCGCCAAAATCGTCGATCATACAATTAAAATGCTCGAACAAAATTTGCTGAGCATACTTTTAGGATACTGCAGGTTGATCATTCAGAAATCGATCAATCGATTCTAGTGCTTCTGAGTATTCACGAACTGATCAATCGGATCAGCTAGCAAAAGGTATAGTAGTGGTTAAGGTCTAATCAACATGGAGTAGTAATCTGTAGCTGCTAGCAGACATCATTAGCGTTGTGCAGTACGGGTGAACGATCTTTAGTTTTCATGCGTTTCACTGTCAAATCAGTCGGTTGGATGAGTAGCTATAATCAGTACTGTACAGATAGAAACATGACATGCACTTGTTCACACACTATATACAGGCATGGAATTCGATTCTCTAGAGTATATATTTGTCGATCTGCACCGCTTTATCCACTGACCATGTGATTCAGATGCTACAGTATCGATTTTCTCACTACTTGATGAGATATTTTCTGTAGAGCTAGAGTGCCATTCACGTCGCATTCCGGCCAAGTCGGCTGCTACTGCAAGTTGGGACTGTTGGAGCGTAGTGACTAACTGGAGCATCAGTAGTAAGTACAACTAGAGAGCTACGTTGCTGTGTGTCTGTTCATCTAATCTGTCCTGTTTTTAGAGATTTAATCTCAACTGTTAGTACAAGCTAGGAAGTAGCAGCAGCAAGTGGAGTGCAAGTCAGGTGAAAGGTGAAAGTGATCACGGTGAGAGAAGAACACACACAGTAGCCTCCACCAGCAAGCAAGGCCAGCCTATCTAAAAGGGACAGGCAGTGTTGAAGCACAAGTGTGTGTCTCATCTGCATCCTCATCCATCCAACCAAAGCTACACACACACACACAGGCGTACCGCGTAAGCGTACGTCTTGATCCTCCTTCCCTCAGCCTCAGGGCATCACACCTAATCAGGCAATTAGTGTTGCGTTTCCACGTGGTGTTTATCTACCTGAATTACTACCTAAGTATATTGCCATATAAATCACATAAAAATAAACTATGAATGCATGGTTCTCAAACTATAATCAGATCGTGTGCTCTACTCATAGCCTTGTTTTCTCCTCTACGTAATTCAGTCCGAACTGTTTAGTCTACTGGTTTTAGTTAACAGCGAGACTGTGCAGCTACACTGAAATACTCCGTCTTTTAGCCATGTAGGAGAGCTACATGTGTGGGTACAGTGCAATAAGCACTAGAGTAATACTAGAGGCGGAGAGTGATCGAGCTGAGCCAGTGGATTCTCAACCGCGTGTGTGCACAACTGGACTGAGCTAAGGATGAAGAAACAAAAGAGCCAGTGACTCACTAAACTTAGGAACAGTTGATGCGAAATTGATTAGTTGAAAGAATTGGACGCATGTCGCAGGGGATCAGAGGAGTACATATGGAGACTGCTCTCAAAGGAGTAACTAGGTGCAGAGGTTCTAGTTCTAGCTCACTACCTAAGACTCAAGCTAGAAGAATGGTGAAGCAGGGACGGTTTGGTTACGGCATGTACCTTTGGAAGCCATTATTAATGTGAAGCTTCAGCTAGTAGCAGCACTCCTCCTCCTTGCTTGGCGTGCGCGCGGGCGCGTGATCCAAGAAACGAAAACGCACGTAGTACCTCAGCTCTTCATCTCATTGTATTTCTCTATTTCTCTGGATGGGTAGCTAGTACTAGTGCAGAATGGAATAATCTACGAGAGATGAAGAGGTTGAGAGATGAAGAGGGGGAAGAGCAGCTCTGCGAGAAGCGATCAGTAGATGCTGAGAGTGTAGGTGCGTAGTATATGCTCGCTGGGAAGACCGCGCGGCATGGCCGTGGAGGAAGGAATTGGGCACCGCTACTGCTGCTGCTCTGCTGCCATCATGGGCTAGTTGTTCACCCAAGGGAGACGACGACGGGTTACGGGGTTAGGGCCCGCGTGCCGATCTGGCTGTGTACGTACTACTAGCTAGGTAGATACCCACTCCCTTATCTTCGCTACATTAGCTAGCCGATCCATACGGCGTATGCTAGAGGAGGGGACAAGAGCAAGCGGCTGACGGAGAAGGGGGAAGGATCCACGCCGATCGCTGTCGCTTTGTTTTGGCGGTTAGGGTGCAGCCAATCCCGATCAGACCATGCTTGCTTCCACACACTGTCCAACCATCCCCATGCATCCATCCATCCGTCTTTTACATGATCTACTAGGCAATATGGCGCGTCGACACGCCGTGCCCGTATGTTAAAATTCATATTTGAAAATATTCGCATTAAAAAAATTTGTTCAGATTGTAGAACTGTTGGAATTATAAAAAAAATACATTTATTAATTGTTTAGATTTGAAGAAGTTGGTAAAATTGTTATAGATATTTATAGATAGTGGTAAGTGTTGCGCGGTGCCTTTGTAGTAAATAAAATTTAAATTTGGTAACGTACGCATTTAGAAATTGTGTAGGTTTGGAAAATATTGAATTTCGGAAAAGTTTGTGTCTTTAAAATTGTTTAGATTTTGAAAATTGTTTCGAGTTGGGGTGTTTTTCAGATTCGATTTCTTTTCACTTTTGCGAAATAATCAGAGTTGGAAGATGTTTGAAAGTTTAGAATATCTAAAATTGAAATTTGATCGTACGACATAAATAGTCAGTTTTTTTTGTGTCTATTTCGATATATTTTTCATATTTTGTTGACGAATATAATTTAAGTTACTGATTTTGCAGCATTTAGTAGATTTGGAAAATGTATAAATACCTTACAACAATATATATAAAGTGTTTTAAATTGTTTGAAACATGGTATTTTTCAAATTTTGTTTGTTGATTCAATTATGTTTGTTTGGGAAATAAGTTTGAAATAGCTATTTTTCAATATTTACATTTGTGGTATCCATATTTTGATATTTTAGAGCCGATTTTCTACCAAATTGTATTGTTCAAATGTGTTGCGATTATGGTTTTTATGATGAATTTTTTTTCTTAAAAAAATACGAAGCAGTTTGGAATCTTAAAATTTGCGACATTTTTTTTGGGTATTTTGATGTGTTTTTGGGGTTTTTTGTGAAATATAGTTCTTTTTGTGGTAATTTGGAAAATTTGCTGAATTTAATTTTTTTTTGATATACTGCCGAATCGTAGATTAAAAGATATGTTACATTTGTGGTATTCATATTTTGATATTTTAGAGCCGATTTTCTACCAAATTGTAATGTTCAAATGTGTTGTAATTATGGTTTTTATGAGTTTTTTGAAATATTTTATCGTATTTCCAAATATTTAGCAAATTAAAACGTGGGGATGCCGATATGTTTTAAAAAAAATTCTTAAAAAAATTTGAAATTGTTTGGAATGTTAAAATTTGTGACATTTGTTTTTGAGCATTTTGATGTGTTTTAGTGTTTTTTGAAATATAGTTTTTTTTTGTGGTAATTTGAAAATTTGGTGATTTTTTTTTCAAATGTGTTGTAATTATGATTTTTATGAGTTTTTAAAAATATTTTATTGTATTTCCAACTATTTAGCAAATTAAAACATGGGGATGTCGATATATTTTAAAGTTTAAAAAAAATATTTGAAGTAGTTTGGAATGTTAAAATTTGTGACATTTTTTTTGTGGGCATTTTGATGTGTTTTAGTGTTTTTTGAAATAGAGTTTTTTTTGTGGTAATTTTGAAAATTTGGTGAATTTAATTTTTTTTGTTATATTATTTGCAATATTTCGAATCGTAGAGTAAAAGAAATATTTTTTTACTAATTTCAGCAATATTATGTATTTGTGAAATTTCTGACAGGTATGTCCCAGGCGTCAGGGTTTTTTCTGTTTTGAAAATAATTTACAAAAATCTGGGAAAATAATAGGTGGGGCCGTGAGTGACGTCAGCATGACGAAATTCGCCGGCGGACGCGGCCGCGCTGTCGAGCTCGCGCTCGGTCAGCTGCACTGGATCTGCAGGAGGGCGTCGAGGGGAGTCGATTGGGCGGCGCGACATACAATATGGTAGCCGGAGTCGTCGACGGCGTGCAGATCCGCGGCGGCGGACATGGAGCATGGCGAAGCTCACGGCGGTGCTGATTACGGCGAGCTCGCGGTGTTTCAGCACGCGGTTGTTGGCGAAGAGGTAGAGGGCGCGACGGCGGAGGTCTCCATGTAATTCAATCTGAACGGGGAGAGGGAGAGCGGCGGTGGCAAGCGTCGATGGCGCTGGCGAGCTCAGGCTCGCGCGGGGAGAGGGGAGGAGAAAGGGGAGTTGTGCTGTCGTTTTTACATGGAGATCCCTACCGTTTCCGAAATTTGCGATTTAGTCCTTTTCGGGGGGTTTTGTAACATCTTGCGCCAAAAATCGTACGGGAGGGGTCACCGGCTGGCCACCGTTTCGACCGGCAACGACTGGATGACGTGGCGATGCCTGATTGGTGCGGAAGCACGCGTTCCTGTAGGTGGAACAGTTCCACGCGCTGGGGGACGACGTGGCTTGATCTCGACCGTCCGTTTCGCAGATCGGACGGCCAAGGGAAAGGGGGCGACGTGGAACGCAGGAGACGCTGAGGACATGTCGCCCTTTTATATATAAGGTTATTGATCTATCAAGAAAATAAACGGGGCTGTTCAGAGTAAAACGTTCAAATCAGAGTCTTTTCTGGGCTTCTGGCAATATGATAGTATACATACACTAGTAGTACACAACAGTGTGAATAGTTTCAAATCCAGACTCAATCCAACCTAGACCGTACAAGTACATCTCCACTACCGGCACAAAAAAAAAAGTACGTCTCCACTAACCAAACCAAACCAATCCAAAAAAATATTTTCTAGAATCCAAACCAAACTGTTTTATTTTTAACCGAAACCCATCCAATCCATTCCCTGTTTCCAGTTTGAACCCCTAGATTCAAACCAACTTTTAGTAAGTATCAAGTTACAATTCAGAACAATTAACTAATTAACAGCAAGCTATGCATGCGTTTGAAACCAATTTGTTGCAAGCTATTCACGAATCATGTTGCACCACAATTTGAAACCGTTTGAGAACAATTTGTTTGTGGCTAATTTTTTCTAAATAATACGCGAAATTTATTTAATTCTGGAAATAATACGCATAATTTTTTTTTCAAAAATATTAGCCAGTCGTTCTTGTGGAAGACGACAGGGCCCAGTCGTCATTGCCTAGGACGAGAGGTCCCACTCGTCCACGCGGAAGACGACTACTGGCTGGACCACGTCGCCCCGATCCAGTCGTCCTGCAGAGCCCTGTCGTCTTCACCGAAGATGATAGCGTGGGCCCAGTCGTCTTCACCAAGGACGACTTGGTGCTGCACTGCGTCGACCGCACGGCGCCCTTCTCCTTCCTTCTTTCTTCCTTTCCTTCCCGTGTGTTCTTCCTTCTCTTTCCACTCCCCACACAAACCGAATTAAACCAGCGATTTGGACCAATAATTTTCACGTTTGCCACCATAAATCGGTGCTAGAAGGTTGAGGGAGGCAAGGGGAACTCCGATCTCCTGATGGATAGCTCGTGGTGGTGGTGGTGAGGTTGGCGTGGTGGTGGTGGTGGTGGTGATGGTGGTGGTGGTGCTGGAGGGCTGCATGGTGGTGTGGTGCAGGAGGGCTGCATTGTGGTGGTGCTGCTCGTGTTGGTGCGCCGTTGATTCAAGACCGCCGGACCGTCGCCTCTCACGCTTCTAGGGTATGATTCGATGGCTATATGCTTTATCAAAATTGTAGTGCTATATTTATTGCATGTATGAACATGTGTTGTTAAAAAATAGTTTGTGACGGTAGTAAATATTGTAGCTATATTTGTAGGTTAATTCAAAAAATGTAGCTATATTTTTTAGGACTTGTCACGTATATGTTGCTAAATTGGTTGTGGCGGTAGTAAATATTGTAGCTATGTATGTAGATAAATTATAATATATGTAGTAATAAATTTTAAAAACATGGTGTATGTAGCTATATATTTTAAGTCGCTTCTAAGGTATATTTAGCTATATGTATAGATTAATTCTAATATATAGGTGGTGATGTTGTATGCGGAATAATATTAACGATGGTCAATATTTATTTATGTCAGCGGAGATGTCTGATTTAGTGAAGATCAGGTTTTTCTATGGTCCTGGTAGAGTCCAAATGTGTGATACGGGAGCTGATCTGAGTGAGTTTGACTATATAGATGTGGACCTGCCAGCTCCTGAAACATGGTCTCTAAGTCAGATAAAATATTGGTTGGCGGGAAGTTTAGGGCTTGATAGTCAGACACAGACCGTCAGTGTTCATGCTTGGTGGAGCCATTCAAGGACAAATATTTACTTCATTTTGAGACCACTAGAGTGTGATTCTGATTGGGTGCGATGGTTAAAAGGCTGCGCAAAAAGGAATTGCTCTCCTTGTGCCCTAGTTCTTCCCGCCTTGAACGAGGTCACTGCCCCTGAGGACGAGTTTAGTGCCCATGAAGGTGAGGGTGCTTATGATCCTGGCCAGGGAAGTGAAGAGATGAACATATCTATGTCAAATTATGGGTCTGATTTTGGTGGTGGTGGTTACGAGTCGGGGCAGAGCAGTCAAGTACAAGGAGGGGACACTGAGGTATATGACAGTGCGGAGGCGGATGGCGACGAGGTAGACGGACACATGCAGAACGAGATGGAAGATGAAGATACAGATGGCTATAGTGCTCAAGGCGATGATTCCGATGAGTCAGACGGGGAAGAGAACGTAGATGAGGTACCTAATCCTGCAGCATGGAATCAGGACCACTCTTCGGCGATGATCGTAAACGATGGTCATGATTCAGCATGGCAATATCATGAGAACAACATTGCGAAGGGTGCTATGTATACTGACAAGCAAGCTTTGAGGGATGCAGTCATTAAATGGGCATTGTCCACCCACAGGTTATGAAAATTGTGGTGTCAAGTCAAAAATATTTGACAATGGAATGCGAGAACATAAATTGTCCCGCAGGGTGCATGGACATCTCCCAAAGAATGGCTATAGTTGGAGGATAAGTGACTTCGTACCTCACTCATGTCGAATTGATAATATCCCTGAAGATCATCGTAATCTTTCTTCCACGCTTATAGCTCGGTTGCTATACAGCGAGATAGTGGCCTGTGCAGCGATGGAAGTGAGTGCCATCCAGACAAAAGTGGCTGTCAGATTGAAGTACGAAATATCTTATGGCAAGGCTTGGAGGGCTAAGCATACGGCGCTTGAGAACAGATTTGGTTCATATTTGGACACATATGACTCTGTTATCCGCTGCTGCAAACTCTGCAGTACCGGAATCCAGGCACCTATATACATATCCAAGATTTGTTCAGGCCAGAGTTCCCAACTGTGAGGGTGCTGCATCGAGTGTTTTTCTCATTCGCCGTATGCATCGAGGCTTTCAGACATTGTCGTCCGGTGATATGTGTAGATGGCACCTTTCTCACAGGCAAGTATAGGGGACAGATCCTGACCGCCATTGGTCAAGAGGGTAACAATATGGTTGTGCCCCTCGCATTTGCTTTTGTGGAGAGCGAGAACATTGACAGTTGGACTTGGTTCTTCAGGCAACTGAAAATAGCAGTTGTGAAGGACAAGCCGAACGTGTGCATCCTTCATGACAGGCATGTAGGTATACTCAACGTGATAAAGACACTCACCAATCCTGCGCCTGAGGAACAGACTTCATGGCAGGACATGCAGAGCCGTTGGTGCATGCGCCATCTAGGTTCCAACTTCTACTCGCAGTTTAGAAATAAGGACCTGATGAACCTATTCAAGAAACTCTGCAAGCAGAACCAAGAATGGAAGTACACGAAGATACGTGAAAGACTTGATTTGTGCACGCAGAGACATGTTCGGGACAGGAAGAGGGCACGAGCAGCAGCTGTTGTTGCACATGCATAAGCTGTTGCTGCACAGTTAGCTACAGGACCACCTGCCGAGGAGGACGAGCCTGTTGGTCTTTGCGACCTACCCGGATTTGACCCGCCTGGAACTAGGAGAAGAGGTGGGTGGACAATTAAAACTTTTCAGCAGTGGATAGAGCATGAACCTTTGGAGAGGTGGTCTTTATTGCACGACACACATGGAGAAAAATACGGTGTCATGACAACACTACAGGTCCACGTTACAACTTCACTAGTTCTAAACACTGCATAGAACAACTACTGGTAAATAATACATGGAACTCAACGATAACTAATTCTAATCAACGACTTCACTTCCCTCTGCCACGTGTTCGTGATGGAGGCATGAAATCATCATCACTATCATCTTGAACGGCTTTCTTGAATGATCCACCACTCTTCGTCTTCGATATAGCCCTCTTCACTGCATCAGCGTGAGGAGTATTCTGTGGACGCCCATCAGGACAAGCGCCAAAAAGAATTTCCATCCAACCAAAATGAGGGATCTCTTTGTTGAGAAAATGTGCGTCGGCGGGCCAATGCTGAAAATTAACAATATCAGACGAAAATAAGTTAGTACGATAACACTAGATTATAAACGTAATATAACTTCGGTACTCAGTTACCTCAACGTGAAATGCATAGGCCTTCGGCGAAAAATGGATTATCTTTGACTTAGGTGGCATAGGCATGTCCCGAAGACCCGCCTCGATATCTTTTAGCTCATGCACTCTCTGCCACTTCCACCGCCACCCATCAATTTCATCTAAAATTTCTTCAGGGTTCATCTGCGGGATTTTGTATTTTTTGGCTATAATTTCTTCCAGCTCACAAATGTTGCCCCTCTCACTAACTAGCTCCCTATAACAGCTCTTGGCCCTACCCTCCCTAATACTACCTTCAGTCCATCTTGCGGCTACATACAGAATACACCACGACCTATATGGGTCCAAACCAGGACCCGAACTACCAGACATCGTTCCTATGCGATTAAGAAAATAACCGCGCACCACACGCCTCCATCACAAAATCTGCTGGGGTATATATATAGGCTCACCCGGGAGAAAAAAAGAGCGGGAGAAAAATGGCGGGAGAAGAAGGGCGGGAGGAAAATGGCGGGAGAAATAGGGCGGGAGAAGAAGGCCGGGAGGAAAAGGGCGGGAGGAAAATTGCGGGAGAAATAGGGCGGGAGAAGAAGGCCGGGAGGAAAATGGCAGGAGGAAAATGGCGGGAGAAATATGGCGGTAAACGAACGGCGGGAGAAAAATGACGGGAGAAGGAGGGCGGGAACAATTGACCGGAAACAAATTAAATCGACGAAAAAAATCCAGGCACCTGTCGTCTTCGCCAAAGCTGACAGGCCGTGTAGTCGTCTTCGGCCATGACGACTAGGTCCTATCGTCTTTGCCAACGCCGACTAGTGCATGGATCTGACGCCGAGAGGCCTATCGTCTTTGCCAACGCCGAAAGGCAGCTAGTCGGCATCGCCTTAAGACGAGTAGGCCCTGTCGGCTTGGCCCAAGCCGAATGGATAATATTTTTGAAAAAAATAAAAACGCGTAATATTTCCAGAATTAAATAAATTTCGTGTAAGTAGAACTAGAGAGCTAACGTTGCAACTGTGTGTCTATATCTAATCTGTACTTTTTTAGATTTAATCTGAACTGTTAGTAGGAAGTAGCAACAGCAAGTGGAGTGCAAGTCAGGTGAAAGGTGAAAGTGATGACGGCGAGAGAAGAGAAGGCAGCACTAGCATAGTAGCGTCCACCAGCAAGCGAGGCCACCCTAGCTAAAGGGACAGGCAGGGTTGAAGCACAAGTGTCTGTCTGTCTCATCGACATCCTCATCCAACCAATGGACTCAAGAGGAAGGATCGATTAATTCAGGACACGGAATATCTGCTACACATGAGTATACAAGCAGGCGTACGCGTACGTCTTGATCCTCCTTCCCTCAGCCCCAGGGCATCACACCTAATCAGGCAATTAGTGCCGCGTTTCCACGTGGTGTTTATCTAACTGAATTGCGTAGTTCTCAAACTATAATCAGATCGTGTGCTCTACTCATAGCCTTGTTTTCTCCTCTACGTAATTCAGTTCGAACTGTTTAGTCTTCTGGTTTTAGTTAACAGCGAGACTGTGCAGCTACACTGAAATACTCCGTCTTTTAGCCATGTAGGAGAGCTACATGTGTGGGTACAGTGAAATAAGCACTAGAGTAATACTAGAGGCGGAGAGTGATCGAGCTGAGCCAGTGGATTCTCAACCGCGTGTGTGCACAACTGGACTGAGCTAAGGATGAAGAAACAAAAGAGCCAGTGACTCACTAAACTTAGGAACAGTTGATGCGAAATTGATTAGTTGAAAGAATTGGACGCATGTCGCAGGGGATCAGAGGAGTACATATGGAGACTGCTCTCAAAGGAGTAACTAGGTGCAGAGGTTCTAGTTCTAGCTCACTACCTAAGACTCAAGCTAGAAGAATGGTGAAGCAGGGACGGTTTGGTTACGGCATGTACCTTTGGAAGCCATTATTAATGTGAAGCTTCAGCTAGTAGCAGCACTCCTCCTCCTTGCTTGGCGTGCGCGCGGGCGCGTGATCCAAGAAACGAAAACGCACGTAGTACCTCAGCTCTTCATCTCATTGTATTTCTCTATTTCTCTGGATGGGTAGCTAGTACTAGTGCAGAATGGAATAATCTACGAGAGATGAAGAGGTTGAGAGATGAAGAGGGGGAAGAGCAGCTCTGCGAGAAGCGATCTGCACAGCTGAGAGTGTAGGTGCGTAGTATATGCTCGCTGGGAAGACCGCGCGGCATGGCCGTGGAGGAAGGAATTGGGCACCGCTACTGCTGCTGCTCTGCTGCCATCATGGGCTAGTTGTTCACCCAAGGGAGACGACGACGGGTTACGGGGTTAGGGCCCGCGTGCCGATCTGGCTGTGTACGTACTACTTCCTCCGTGTCAAAATATAAGTCGCACTAGTCACTTACCACACACATGTATGTAGACATGTTTTAGTGCAAGATTCACTAGTCACTTACATGAATCTTACACTAAAACATGTCTACGTACATGTGTGTGGTAAGTGACTAGTGCGACTTATATTTTGATACGGAGGGAGTACTAGCTAGGTAGATACCCACTCCCTTATCTTCGCTACATTAGCTAGCCGATCCATACGGCGTATGCTAGAGGAGGGGACAAGAGCAAGCGGCTGACGGAGAAGGGGGAAGGAACCACGCCGATCGCTGTCGCTTTGTTTTGGCGGTTGGGGTGCAGCCAATCCCGATCAGACCATGCTTGCTTCCACACTGTCCAACCATGCATCCATCCATCCGTCTTTTACATGATCTATTGATCTATCAAGAAAATAAACGGGGCTGTTTAGAGTAAAACGTTCAAATCAGAGTCTTTTCTGGCAATATGATACTAGTATACATACACTAGTAGTACACAACAGTGTGAATAGTTTCAAATCCAGACTCAATCCAACCTAGACCGTACAAGTACATCTCCACTACCGGCCAAAAAAAAAGTACATCTCCACTAACCAAACCAAACCAATCCAAAAAAAATATTTTCTAGAATCCAAACCAAACTGTTTTATTTTTAACCGAAACCCATCCAATCCATTCCCTGTTTCCAGTTGGAGAAATATTGCACGAGGTCAGGGAGATGAGTGGGAACTTCTCTAGTTTCCTTGTGAGCTTTGTTGGAAGGGAATCGAATGGAGATGAATTGTAACTTCTCTAGTTTCCTTCTGAGCTTTGTTGGAAGGGAATCGAATGAAGCATCGCATCGCTGTGTAGGCTGAGTGACACTAGACGTAGATGCTTATGGCTAAATTGTATCCCTTCTTTTCTTGATGTTACTCTTCAGCGTGAATGTATCCACACCAATGATCAATAAAGCTCATTGAATCGGGAAAAAAAAGATGTGGTGCTAAACTCAAAGAATACATGTTAAGTTATATTCAGCTTAGGGAACGGGGAATAACAAAACCGGGATAAATTGACGCCTACCAGGCGAACATATAGTTTCAGATATTCAGCATCTATCCGTCAGACATACAGCTTCAATAACTCAAACTAGCAAAACAGCAAAAGACACGCGATGTATGAGGCAGCGCAAAATCCACCTCCTCACCCAACACGTATTGGAAACCTTCTCTACATCTGATTTTGGCATGGTGGCCCTCATCTCCAACTGTGGGTAAGCATTCACAACAGGCGGCCTCTCGATGTTCAGATCAGTCGTCGTCTGTGTCATCTGTCTTCTGCTTCTTCCACTTGTAAGCAGCTTCCAATATCTTGAGGTTCGGTGCCAGTGCAACCTCGTCAGGGAAGATATAATCAATGTACTCCTCATACCTAAGGTAGAGAAAATGGTAGTCAGTATTTTCTAAATTCATGAGAATACACAAAAATGTATTATCTGAAAACACTAGTGCTAGTTATTTTCTCCCGATCTCAAATTTCTTAACAGAACTTGGATCACATGTCGCTACATAGCATGCTAGACGTGGCAAGCCACCAACATCTAAAAATACAGTACCAAGAATAAAGAAATGAGTATAGGGCATACGCAATATTGGAGCCATCGTCTGAGGGGAGTGGTCTCTTCCTCTTCACTTTCCTTGGCGCCTTCTTTTGCACTAAGGTGACATCACCAAGATCACCAAAGCTCAACTCCTTTTTGAGCCATTCTTCCAAGAGCATTGCTCTTTCCTCCTTTAGCTCTGCAGCATTAGTCCTGAAGTAGTCGAATGCCCTTTCAAAGACAGCTGGCCAGCATAACACAACAATGTCAGATTCAGTGCACAATGAATCGGAAAATGAACATAAAAGAAGATTTTATAGCTGCCCAAAGTAAGTTCACTAGCTCGTTACTCACCTCGACACCTCCGGACCCGCTCGATCTGCTGTTCCTGATAACCAGCATCATTCTTATTCTCCTCACGTTCACTCTCTTCTCCCAAGGCAGCTGCGGCCTCAAATTCAGCATAGCTGATCCATACCTTCAAATGCTTTGTTCTATCAAGCAATCGCTCGTAGAGTTCCCTTGCTCTATCAAATTCATCTTCATCAATTTCAAACTGCAAGTACTCCTGTAAGATATAATGAAGAAAAAGAGTCAGTAAGCCTCCCTAATAACAAAAATGAAGGCAGTGTCAAATTTCCAGTAAACTTGGAAGTAAAAGGCAGTAAAATGATTTCAGTAAATCATATGTTTATGTTCTTAATGCGTGATTTTTCAGCGTGTCTAAAATGTAAACCGTAATAAATAACAAGGATCAATGCTGAGAAAATGGCTGACGTTATTTAGATCCATTATTTGGACAAGACATAATATATCAGATGATAGCACATTGGGTTCTTTTTTTTCCTTAAAAACTGGCGCTAAGGGATCACAAGCACACAATAGCACAAAGTGTGTGTTTTCCGTTGCTGACTGACCATATAGTTCTATTGGCTATCTGCTCTGCAAGGGACAAGACTGAAGAGTACAAGACTACAAGTCAACAAAGTCTGACCTAGACCTACACAAAAGGGACCTCAGCCATGATGATTCTAAGCATTGTCCAGCAGTAGTTTAAAAAATAAGTTACTAACCATTCTAGAACTCTGTTAGAGCACAAAGGGTGAAGAAGCTTGGTTTAAAATTGATTTGGTAGTTACTACTACCTTATACTTTTTAGTGCCAAGATATAATGCAAATAAAGCAAAGGTCCAGAATAAATCAATTAACACTCACAAGTTGAGTTGTAAGAAAAAAATAGCAAAGGTTCTCAGTTTTCAGAACCAGGAAATGGAACAAAAAATGAAGCATGACTCCCTTTCCATGATATAAACTAGTTCAGGTAACCCTCCAAACAGTGCAGAGTTCAACAACACACCCAACAAAGATCGATATCTCTACTTTCTATGTAGCATGTTACAAATTAACCATCATGATTAACCATCATTTCAAATTATGAACACAGCTGGTCAATAATAGCCAAATACTTCCATGCATAAACACTGATATTAATATATAAGCAGATCAAACATCAAAACAACATTAACACAGAACCTTATTAGCGTTTATTTGAGTAACAAGAATGCATAGGGAAACATGTTCAATACTACTGCTCCACAAAACGTAAAATGTGGATCAATTAAACAGACAGCAAGGAAAACATACCTTCCATAGAACCTCAGGAGTATCAAGGGCTGGCTGAGCAATAGCAAGTTCATATATTGATCGAGCACGATCTGTCTCGCTAAGGTTCTTTTCCAGTTCTGCATACTTCCTCCATGCATAACAGTTTGCTGGAGACCATTCAATATACTTCTCATACAGAGTCCGGCAGCGGTCAAAGTTGCCAAGATAAAGCTCGATCTCAATGTATTTCTTAAATATTTTTCCCTTTGGAGCCATGCCGATGGCATTACCGAGAATCTGCCGTGCAGCCTTTATGTTCTTTTGCCTTATCTCAAACTGCGCTGCCATGAGCCACAACTTAGCGAATGTAAATTTCTTGTGTGGAATGAGTTTCAGACACTCCCTATAAACCTCTCGGGTTCTGTCTGTATCCTGTGCATCAAGTTCCTCATACAAAGCATAATTAATCCAAAGGTATATGTACCGCTGCCAGTACCGCTTCTCCTCTGCAGGGGGGACATTAGCAATGGCCCTCTCGTACACATCCCTGATCCTGTCCTTATTCCCAACACTCTCCTCCAGCCTGATGTAATCAAACCATGAGTCATAATTGAGCGGATTTTTCCTCACTTCATCTTCATACTGGAATCTTCTCTTGCCAACAATGGCATCCTCAATCCCCTCACGGTCACCAAATTGTTTCTCAAAAGCCAGGAACTTCCTGTAAAGATCCTCAGCCCTGCCCTTGGGCACCCTATCAAGCGCATACTTGTATATGGCACGAGCTCGCTCCACCTCCCGGGTTTTTTCTTCAAACTCAGCAAAAGCCACAAACAACACCTCTGCGTCTTCATCATCCACGAGCAGGTCACCTGCACGCTCATACACATGCCGAGCCCGCTCTACTTCCCCACGCTTCATCTCAAACTTTGCATATCGGATGAATGTATCGGGCCGCGGATGCTCAGCTACAAACCGCTCATAGATTGCCCTAGCTCGCTCAACCTCCCCATACCGCAGCTCAAATTTGATGTAGGAGTTCCAGCCAGCAATGTCAGGACGCCATGACATCCAGCGCTCAAAGACCTGGCGAGCATTGGCGACAGCGCCAAGCACCTCCTCCATATGGATATACTTGTACCAGAGCTGGTCGATGCGGGGGAGGAGCGAGACGGCACGGTCCCAGACGTTCCTGGCATGGTTGACATACCGGTTGCGCATCTCGAACTCGGCATACTTGAGCCAGAGCGTGTGGTCACGGTGGGCGACGTCGAGGGCGCGCTCGTAGACGGAGCGAGCCCGGGCAAAGTCCTTCTGCCCCTCCTCCCAGCGGGCGTACTTGACCCAGGCAGAGACGCTCCAGCGGACGCGGCGAATGAGGTCCTCGAACCTCTTGCGCTCGCGGAGGCGGTAGTCCGCGAGCTCGTGGATGTCGGTGATCTTCTGCTTGGGCGGGCGGATCTCGGGCTCCTGCCGCTCCCGGGCCTCGCGGAGGATCTGCTCCGCGGTGATCTGGACCCCCGCGGGCGTCTTGTTCTTCACCCGCGTCGCGCGGGGTAGCTTGACCTCCGTGTCGCGCTTCGTGAGGAAGCCGAGGCTCGCGTCCGGGGCGGGCGGCGGCTGCGCTTGGTCGGCGCCGCCGCCTCCGCGGGTGGTGAGCGCCATGGCCGCTGGTGTTTGTGCTAGGGTTAGGGTTTTGAGGGAGAAGAAGAATGATAGGAGGAAGAGACAAGGGACAGGATATAACTGGATAAGAGGTTCGCTGTACGCCCGGACGGCGGCGCGGCGGAACCGGCGCCGGAGTAGGGCGACGGAGGAAGGCGGCGCGTGGGGTGGGGGGGAAGGAGAGAGGCCGAGTGGCGCTCGACTCGATTTGGGGTTCGATCTAGCCGGACGAACAGGCAGGGGTTATCTGCAAATCGATTTTGCGTGTTCGTATTGGAATTTGGCGTATTTTTTGTCAAATCTGGCCCTTTTGCCGAATTAATGACGTATCTGGCCGTTCCTGGGAATTAATTGCAAATCTGGCCCCTGAGGTCGGCGCCAACGCAAATGGAGCCGAACTTGTGCAATTCGGCGCCAACCAAAATTTGCAAATCTGCCCATGAGGTCGGCGCTACACAGGCTCCATTTGCGTTGGCGCCGACCTCGGGGGGCCAGATTTGCAATTAGTTCCCGGGAGCGGCCAGATACGTCATTAGTTCGGCAAAAGGGCCAGATTTGGCAAAAAATATGAATTTAGCACACGAGGACATGAATACGGATTTGAATATTATTGTTACTCGAATACGCAGAAAAAATCCAAATTTGAAACGAATAGATTTTTAAAAATCGGAACAAATACCGGCTAATCCATAATTCCATATACAACATATACATTACTCCCTCCGTCCGGAAATTTAGACAAAGCTAAGACATCTATTTCCAGACCGACGGAGTATATGTTTTATCTGTCGGAAGATATTTATTTGTCACGATGCTTACAACATTTGACATGTAAAGGTCAGAATTATTTCCTCACAAAAATATGTCTGAATTTTTGGTAGAATTTTCACGACTTCTGCAGTTTTAACCAAGTACAAAACTCTAGAAGCTTCTGCATCAATTTTGCTACTTTAATTATTCGTCGAAACTGTAGTCTCGTACTTTCAATATAAATTTATACTCCCTCCGTTCTAAAATGTAAAATGTTTTAGCCCTCACATGTTAAGTAGGTGCGGACCCAAATGTATGAATATACACACTAAAACATGTCTAAATAAATATTGATACATGTGAATGTAGACAAAAGGTAAAACATCTTATACTCCCTCCATTCCATTAGATGACTCCGTTTATATGTAGATACAGATGTATCTAACAGTAAAGCGTGTCTAGATGCATCTGGGTATACATATAGGTGAGTCATCTAATATAGAACGGAGGGAGTATTTAGGAACGGATGGAGTACTACTGATAGTGTAACGCCAATTTATAACACTTTAACCGAAGAACCCTAATAAGCATGCGTCGAGATCTTCCATCACCCCATCTACGTCAGTTCCCTAATCTCTGGCGGCTTTGTAGCCATTGAAAGGTGTGGTAACCCCATAGTTTGTACTCCCTCCGTTCTAAATTAGATGACTTTTCATTCATGCACATATGGATGTACCTATACATGTAACATGTCTAGATACATCCGCATGTAGACAAATGAAAGTCATCTAATTTGGAACGGAGGGAGTAGTTGTCAAAAAAAAAAACCCATAGTTTGTATAGTCGTGCAGATTTACCGTCTTTTAGTGCTAGTATTTTTATGTCCTTAGCAATGATGTCTCGATGACATAAGTGACGTCGTGTGCACCTATGGTCCACTGGATCCATCCATGTCCCAAAGTGGCTTTTGCGCCCGATATTAGGGAGCTAGTGGTGTCTTGATTTCTCTCATTTCATCTCATCATCAACGTCCTCTTCTCCTTCCGATGTTGGGCGATGAAGAATATGTCAACAGTCTGCATTTTGAGGGTGTGTGTCATGTCATGATCGTGTGATTGTCTTGAGTTGCTTACGTAGCATCCCTCTCAACATGCTTAACCGAGAACGAAATAAAACTAGTTGATAACTCCCCAATTTCATCTAAGATATGCAACACAACAGATTTTTTTATCATGGCGCGAAGACTAGACGTTGACAGCCTCTAAACAAATCACTTTGCTAACAACATGTGAGAAGCCCTTTAGTTTTGCGTATATGACACCATCCCGAAGGCCCAGGTTCTCGATAGTAAGTGGACAAGTCACCATGTTTAAGGGTTTACTCCAAGCAGTGGCGGAGGACGGGAAAAAAGTGAGGTCGGGCGAAGTTTAAAGCATACAAACGTTTTGCGAAAAAATGTGACAGAATACAATCGGATGCGTACGTATACAAACATTTTGCAAAAAATCAAGGTAGGGCGGCTGCCCTACCTTGCCCTACTGAGTCCTCCGCCACTGACTCCAAGTACCCAAGAAGGAGAGATGGGACCCCCAACCGCGTGCCACCGTTGTGAGCATCAACGTCTATTGCACGTTTGGTATTATCCTTCATCCATCCTGAATCAGGCGAACGCCAACGAGACATCTCTCTTCACCCTTTTATCCGTGTTCAGGGTTGAAGGCTTCATGGTCATGTTCCCATTGATTTCTAGCATATCAAATGGCATAACAATTGTGATTATTCCACGGACCAGGTAACATCTTATTTTGCACAATGTCTTGACCATGTGATCAGATAAAAAAAATCTTGAGCAACAATCCAATATTTCCTTGCGTGAATGCATCTCAAGATAGCATGTCGGAGATTGTCCATAGTTTGACAAATATTGCATCGAACAATCTACTTAAGCACATATACAATGGTAGAGAAAGCGGGTATTCTCTTATCTCTTCACGTAATTTAGAGAAGATAATAAATATCAGTCGTACAGTGCATTATTTAGCATTGTCGTCTTTAATAATTAATGAGAATTAATTAAATTGTAACGTGAAATTGTGTTAATTAATAAGGGAAAATATATAGTACAATGGAGAAAATAATCTTCTCTTAATTTTAAGAGATCATCTCTTATCTAAGAAAAGATAACCATCCCCTTTTCGTTCTCTCTCCTGTAGGAACTAAGTAAAAATCAAACATGACATCTTTAAAAAAAAAGATGACATCCCCCCCCCCCGGTTGTACATACTTTAACATCATGCATTAGTACAGAACGACACATCGGATACCCCTCTATGGAAACGACACGAGTTAGGCGACGAAAAATCGAGCTTTCCTTGTGAGAAAAGCCGCCCGCTAGGCAAGATGGCCCACGTCCCGTCATTCATAGGCAACAGTCGTGAATATTTAACCGTTGCCAATATATTGGTAACGGAGGTTGCTGACCCTCCGTGCGCGATATGTACTTCAGTATGATCAGGCATTTATATACAACCGTTGGCGATGTTGGGTATATAAAATTTCTTTTTAGGCCTATCTTGGATATTATAAAAGACTGTCGGTTCCCCTTGTTCCTCTGTTCCAACTTGTTTCTACTCCGCACTTGTGTCCTCCTCCTACCCCGCCGGTGCTGGGTCAGATCTGCCGATTATGAAGTGCATTTGCTGTCGCTGTAGAAACGTGATTCGTCGAGTGTCGCATTCGGATCTGAACCCAGTCCGGATCTACTTCAAGTGTCCAAATCACAGGGTTAGTTCGACGCTTCGACCATTTTTGTTTGATTTCTATTCTATGTGTGATGTTGATTTGGCTCTGGATTCGATTTTCCATTTGACAGGGGAGGGACGAAGAGTATTCTAGGAGTTATGATTTTTTTTGATTGAAGAATATGTTGAGATGCTGCTTGCTAATGGCGTTGAAGTGGAAGCTGTAGAGCTGGAAAATGTAGCCTTGATTCTCAGGAAGGCGAAGATGGAGATGCAGCCGCACACTGTAGTTGCTAGCTGGTTTGGCATGGAGTCCAACAAACACTTCAACTAAAGCTGACCATGTTGTTGTTGTGCGAAAGGAGCTACAGAAAGGAACAGAAATAGCTCAGTTAAATGTTCTTGCGAGCATTGCTAGAATGATTTTGTGTGTTCGTGTGCTGCTTTTAGGTGTGAACTTGTATGCAGCTATGAAAATGAGGAGAATCTAGTGATACGTTTCCATCGTATCTATAATTTTTTGGTTGTTCCATGCAAGTTATATATCATTGCCACATGTTTTTATAATGTTTTTATATCATTTTGGCATATTTTCTGGAACTAACCTATTAACAAGATGTCCAATGTCAGTTCCTGTTTTCTGCTGTCTTTTTGTTTCACAAAAGCTAGCCGGGAAAGTTTCTAGGAATCACCTGAAAATTTACGTGAATTATTTTTACATGGAAACAAAGACTGTGCCAGGAGGGGACCTGCAGGGGGGCCCATAGGCCCCAGACGACCCCCAGGCGCGGTCAACCCTTTGACCACGTCTGGGGCCCACCTGGGCTCCTCGGGAACCTTCCGGAGACCCCCTTTCGCTTATAAATTCTATTCCTCCCGAAAACCCTCGGTACCCGATCACTTTTCCAGAAATACGTTTGAGGCCACCGCTGTCGCCAACCCTAGATCGGGAGGATTCTGAAGCTCTTCCCGGCACCCTGCCGGAGGGGGAGATCATCACCGGAGGCATCTACACCATCATGCCTGCCTCCGAATTGATGCGTGAGTAGTCCACCATGGGATTATGGGTCCATGGCAGTAACTAGATGGTTGTCTCTTCTCCTTGTACTCCATTTTTTAGATCTTGGGAGCTGCCTAACATGATCAAGATCATCTATTTGTAATGCTACATGTTGTGTTTGCTGGGATCCGACGAATTGCGGAATCATGACATTCTTGTTCAGTTTATCTATGATATGTTCCATTTGTGATCTTGCATGCTCTCCGATGCTTGTGTATGCTTTGGCCGAAGTAATTGCTAGTATCTTTAGAGGGAGTATTTATGCTAGATAGTAGGTTCATGCCTCTCTTTGTCTGAGTTCGAGTAGAGAGAAACGATTAAGACTAGAGATATGTTGTTGCTACTAGGGGTAAAACAACGGTTTTTACTTCTTTATGTTGTTCTCATTGATTACATTATGCACCATGTTTATTGCGATTATCCGTTGCTTGCAACTTAATACTTTCGGGTGACATGCTGGATAGCGATCCCGGGGTGGATTATTAGTCATAGACGCAGTTGGATGACGGTCTATGTATTTTGACATAATGCCCATATTAAATGAAACGGTGGACTATATTGTGTTATGGTGGTATTGTTATACGCTCATGCTTTGTCAATTGTCCAGCTGTAATTTGTTTACCCAACATGTTTATCTTTCGGAGAGACACCGCTAGTGAACTATGGACCCTGGTCCTATTTTTCTTATATTATTTACAACCGTTTTAATAGCTTTCCTTAGTCATTTGCTCGCTGGTCATTTTTATCTCATATTATTTTACACATATAAGTTTAATTCTTTGTGTTCAGCAAGCCGGAGAGATTGACAAACTCTCTGTTTCGTTGGGGCAAATTGGTTTGTTTGTGATTGTGTGTAGATCGGTGTGGTTTCTTGTTTTTGGTTTCTCCATCTATGTAGTTGCTTTCACCACCGTAAGTGTATGTTTTCTTTGACACTAGTAACAGTGCACGGGAGTCGTGTCTCATGAGCCGCGATGGCGACTTCGGCGACATGCCGTTGACTGGCGCTGATGCTGTTCTTCTTCCTCTCGATTTCCCCTCTAATCTTCAGGTCTGATCAATCCCAGCTCTCTTCCCCACCCTCCTGGTGATTCCTATCCGGGTTTCCCTCTCTTTGCATCTTCTTCCCCCGCACGGAAAATTGGTTCTTTGAACGCCGCCGCCGCCATTGGCATTTTCTTCCCCTGCACCTGCCAACCAATTCCTCTCCCCGATTCACATCTTTTCCCCTCAAGGTGTTGCCCAATCCATACTCTCACATCCCCCAAGCTCCTCCCCGACGAATCGCTCCCTTCTTTGCGTTCCTGACAGAGACGTGTTCGATTGGTTTGTTTAGCTCCATAGTTTTTGCTGGTTCTGAACTGGGTGAGACCTTTCCTTCCGCCCAGGAGCTGATGTCTGCTACCCCGCCTCCAGGAGTCTCAATTTCTAGTTTGAACGAGGATCTAAGTCCGGCCATCAGGGCGCATTCAGAGTGCAGAGTAGAAGCTTTCCCTCGTGGGGGTCTATTGGAGGGGATAAATTTTCGGCATCGCCTCCAAAGGATTGTCAAGAGAGCCATTGCAAACCCTAAGTCGTTGCGGGCACTTGAGGGCAGTGAGGTGCAGGACGGGCGACTCTGTCCGGAGATAGCCGATCTACGTCACAGAGTTGTTGAGATCGTGAAAAGAGAAGCGGGGAGACAGGCGGAAGCAGAGAAGCCGGTTGTTGTAGGTACAGTTCTGCCGGGCCCTATGAAGATTGCCGAATGGAACAGCCGGGGGTTGGGGAACAACTCGGCTATCAACGGTCTTCTGGAACTACAGAAGAAGGTGGATCCTGATGTGCTCTTTATCTCAGAAACAAAGATGGCGAAAGGGAAGCTAGATTGGTTGAGGTGGAAGCTGGGCATGCCAAATATGATTGAGAAACCGTGTGTTGGGAGGAGTGGAGGTCTAGTTCTTTTTTGGAAGAATGAAGTAAAGCTGAAACAAATTGGGTTCATGTCCAAATATCATATCGATACTGAGATCACGGAGGAGGATGGGTTTGTGTGGCGGTTTACCGGCATATACGGAGAACCAAAAACGGATGAAAAAGTGAAAACGTGGCAACTAATGAGAACTTTGAAGAACCAGAGCGACAAGCCATGGTTATGCGGAGGAGACTTCAATGAAATCCTTTATGCTTGGGAGAAGGAGGGAGGTGTGCCGAGGCAGCAAGGGTATATGGACAGGTTCAAGGAGACATTGGAGGATTTTGTCTGGATGATCTAGGTTTTGTTGGTGATGCTTTCACCTGGAGGAACCATAGTCATGACGCTGGACGCTATATACGGGAGAGACTTGATCGTGCTGTAGCAAGTCAATCTTGGAAGAACCGATTTCCAGCATACAAGGTTACCAATGGGGATCCTTTTCGGTCAGACCATCGTGTCATTATCATTGATACACATGGCTCGGCAGGGGTAAGAAGGAGACCAGCTCGGGGATCCAATCCGAGATTTGAAGCTCGGTGGTTAGAGGAGGATGCATGTCCATCTTTGGTACAAACTGCTTGGGAGTTTCAGACTGCGGTGAATGGTGAACGAGTGAGTGGTGCGGTCAAAGGAGTGCTGACCGACCTTGTAGATTGGAGCAAAAATGTGCTGGGAGACTTGGAGAAGAGAATTAGTAAATTGAAAAAAGAACTTGAGATGTGGAGAAGGAAAGCTATTAGTCCGGAGCAAGTGAGGAAAGAGGAGCTTTTGAGATTCAAGCTGCATAATCTAGAAGAACAAAAAGAGTTATATTGGAGGCAGAGGGCACACTCTCATTGGATGAAAGGAGGTGATCGAAATTCAAAATACTTTCATACTGTGGCATCGGAGAGGAGGAAGAACAATAGAATTAAAAAATTAAAAAAAGAGGATGGTGAAGTGGTGGAGGATGAGGAGGCCATGAAAGAGGTGGTGACAAACTATTTTTTAAACCTCTTCTCTACTAATGGGGGTAGTACACGCATGGATGAACTTTTGGGCCTTATTGATCACCGAGTTACTAGCCCCATGAATGAGATGCTATGCAAGGATTTCACGGGAGAGGAGGTAGAAGAGGCATTACATTCCATTGGTGATCTCAAAGCCCCTGGACCGGATGGTATGCCCTCGATCTTCTATAAACGTTTTTGGGATATTGTTGGAGAAAAGGTGACCAATGAGGTGTTGGCTGTGCTCAATGGGGGACCCATGCCGGAAAAGTGGAATGAAACATGTGTGGTGCTTATTCCCAAGGTGAAGGAGCCGGAGAGTATGTCTCAGTTGAGACCTATTAGTCTGTGTAATGTGGTATATAAGCTAGTGTCTAAAGTTCTTGCCAATAGACTCAAAAAGATTCTGTCAGATATCATCTCTCCAAATCAGAGTGCTTTTGTTCCAGGAAGATTGATCACAGATAATATTTTGCTCGCATATGAATGCACACATTACATGAAGAACAAGAGGAGTGGAAAGGAGGGGTTTGCGGCTATAAAGCTCGATATGAGCAAAGCCTACGACCGTGTTGAGTGGTGCTTTGTGGAGAGGATGATGCGGAAGATGGGTTTTAATGAGAGATGGATTCGGCTGATTATGACTTGTATCACATCTGTTAAGTATCAGTTTAAAGTTAATGGGTCATGTACTGATGAAGTTGTGCCACAAAGAGGGTTACGCCAAGGTGATCCTATTTCTCCGTACCTATTCCTAATATGTGCTGAGGCTTTCTCGTCAATGTTGAATAAGGCGGGTGTGGATGGCAGCCTCGAGGGTATTCGGATATGCAATGAAGCCCCAAGTTTCAACCATCTTTTGTTTGCAGACGACTCTTTGGTACTCATAAAAGCTTCTCAAGCAAGTGCCAGGACTCTGCAAAACGTTCTACAACTGTACGAGGTGTGCTCAGGGCAAACCATCAATTTTGATAAATCATCGGTGATGTTTAGTAAGAATACCAAGCATGATAAGAGACTAGAGGTCTTAACCGAGCTGAACATTAGTGAAGAGGCTAAAACAGAGAAGTATCTTGGACTACCGGTGTATGTAGGAAGGTCTATATCCAAAACCTTTGAGTATTTGAAGGATAGAATTTGGAGTCGTATTCAAGGATGGAAAGAGAGGATGCTTTCGAGAGCAGGAAAGGACATTTTAATCAAGGCCTATGCCCAAGCAATACCCACTTTTGCAATGTCCTGTTTTGATTTAACAAAAACCCTGTGTGATCAAATCAGTAGCATGATATGCCGATTCTGGTGGGCTCAACAAGAAAAGGAAAATAAATTGCACTGGCTCAGTTGGGAAATTCTATCTAAACCGAAAGGAGAAGGGGGCCTGGGATTTCGTGACCTGCATGGTTTTAATCTGGCAATGCTAGCTAGGCAAGCTTGGAGGATGTTAAGCGACCCAAATTCTCTATGTGCTCAGGTCCTTAAAGCTAAGTACTTTCCAAATTCCTCTATTCTGGATGTTAAACCGATTGGGGGCATGTCATATGCATGGAGAAGCATCCTTAAAGGAGTTGACTTATTGAAAAAAGGGGTGATTTGGCGAGTAGGGGATGGAACTGATATCCATATTTGGAATGATCCGTGGATTCAAAGAGAAGGTGATGCACGACCGATAACTCCAAGAAGACAATGCTTGCTCACCCGAGTGTGTGAACTAATTAACCCAGAAACTTGCCAATGGGATGAACAACTGGTCCGAAATAATTTCTGGGACATAGATGCCAAGGTTATTCTGAGAACTCCAATCCGAGAAGATTTTGAGGACTTTTATGCTTGGCAGTATGATAACCTGGGTATTTTTTCGGTAAAATCAACATATAAGCTTTATGTGAGTATGCGGGACGACCCTCAAACTGGTACGTCTAGTGATACTGATATCACTAAATTCTGGAAGCAAATTTGGAAAATTCCTTGTATGCCAAAGGTAAAGCAATTCATGTGGAGAATTGCTCATAATAGCGTTGCCTTAAAAACAAACATCAAACGAAGAGGGATCGAATGCGATACTCTCTGCGTGTGCTGCAGAAGACTGGACGAGGATGGTGCTCACCTTTTCTTTAAGTGTAAGCAAATGAAAAAAGTGTGGCTACAGCTAGGGAGGAAAGAGATTTGTGATCGCATGCAAGAAATGCAAACTCCAAGGGCAGTGTTTGAGTTTTTATTGCAGCTGTGTGAGGAGGACCAGATCCTAGTCTGTTGTACGATGTGGTGGTGCTGGACTAGACGAAACAAAGTTAATCACAAGGAGAAGGCGTGGTCTAATGACCAATTAGTAGGACATATAAGATACTGGATTTCTGAGACAAAACAATACTGCCTTCGACAGAAAGCTCCAATCATTCCAAAACCCATCCAGAAGTGGAGTGCACCAGAGGGAGATGTTCTAAAAATTAACTGCGACGGCTCATTCCTTCAAGTTTCTGGTTCTGGAGGCTGGGGTTTCATCATACGGGATTGTTTGGGAGAGGCTAAAGCCGCTGGGGCGGGGCGTTTGGAAATGGTTGCTAGTGCTGCACATGCTGAAGCTGTCGCCTGTGAGGAAGCGGTCAGGGCTGCAGCAAACTGGGGTATGACACAAGTGGAGATAGAATCGGATGCTTCCAATCTCATCCGGGGATTACAAGGCACAGACCTCGATCTTGCTCCTGAAGGTGTCTTATATCGTGAGATCCGATCGTTTCTTCGACTAAATTTTGCTCTAGTCAAGTTGTCGTTTCAGTCCCGTCAGTGTAATAAGGTAGCACATGTTCTGGCGTCGAGTGGTGTGAGTGGGCAAGTAGCCAAACGTTTATGGCTAAATTTTGTGCCAGACTTTGTAAGTGTGCTTGTGGCCAGCGAATCTGCTGAGTCGGGTTAATGGGGTTAATGGAATGCTTGCGTCCCGTCAAAAAAAAAAAACAGTGCACGTGCAATGCACGTATTATAAATAATTTTTAAATAGATGTTGACAAATATTTCTCATTCCAATTCATTTTTTTTGTTAAAGAGTGCAAATTCATTGCACATTCATAAAAGCTGGTTATAATTAAATACGATATATATGTGAGTCCTCTTAATAATACTAAGTGCAGGCTACATTATGGAGGGGACTACAACACCTCTTGCAAATTCATGTTCCAAGTTAGCTCAGGCTAGATTATGAAGGGAGCATACATATGCCAATTCTTTCATCTACTAACTGTGCTGCAATACTTTTATGATTTACACCACGCGAAAAATTTAAGTGTTAGAGAAGTTAATTCAGAACATGAATAAGGTCTATTACAATCTCAGATGCACTGATCATCAAATTAATAAATGTTTGGATCTCAGACGTATACATACATACATCACTCGCTCCATCATCATCTCTTCTCTTCTTGTGAAGATGGAAAAAATATGCATATAATGGTGCAGGTGATTTTTAGAGTACAACAAGTGAAATGCATAAAATGGTGTAGACTTACAAAGAGTCTGTTAATAAGACGTCTGGAGCATCAATATTTTTTCCAAGCTGATGCCTTCAAACTTCTTGAAAACTGAAATCGTATGAAAATTCCTTGGCAGTCAAAGAGACTCTTACATAACTTTACCGTTACAGAGCTTACCACATTTCTGTAACTTTCAGGAGTTGTTTAATATGTAATCTGCATTAGAGTAAATAATTTTCTACGTCGAGCTACGGAATCATCTCCTATTGTGGAAACCAAGACAAATGCTGCAGCGGCGGGAAGGGACCAACCTATGCAGTGGGAAGCATGTTGTGGCACCTGAACTTCTCTGAACCTTGTACTCGTCATGCAGAAGAAAAAATCATCACGAAGGTATTGCCAGGAGAACATTAGTTAACGCCAAAATATCACCAATCTTACCTCACATTTACTGAAACGCTGCATCAGTCTTTCTCAAAGCTAACATATGAATATAGCTACGAAACTTCATCTTGGATTCAGTATGGACTCTGCTCGAGATGATCAACAATAACTAAAACATGCATAATTCACAACTGAATAAGATGCAACAGTGATCAGAAAAATAACCAACCAGGTGTGTAAACTTATAACAGAAAAAATATTGGTAGACCATCAAAATCACAAATGAAAGTGATATCTTGCACCAATGCATTTCATGGTACAAAAAATGTCTCATTATCACTTGATCAAAATCTAGACAACAGTACTCTCTAATCCAACAATATTGCTAGAAAGATAAATCGGTCCTTATCAATAAATTGCACAACATCAACCATAATCACGAAACTACAAGGGGGATGTATGATGAAATGCATTGTAAGAAAAATCCACTTACATCTTCAATGCTATCCCGACACTGAACAACGGCCTTGATGATGGTATTCATCAGTGTATGAGATATCATGTTAATGTAATTCTCTTAAAGTGCGCAAACGATGAACACAAGTAGTAAAAGAGTTACCATTTCTGCTGGTGTCGACTTCATGTGGATACTTGAGGAAGAACTCCACCATCAAATATGTGGCTCTAGCTTAAGTGTAGTAGTTTGTTTAGTTCATAGTGATCAAATATCATCCCAGCAAGTATATAAATGGGAATAATATACCATTGATGATTTGGTACAAAAATTCCTGATTTACTGAGTGTCCCTGATTGATTTCCCCACCATCTTCTACGAAGTATAATGCACCTACACTGCAGATAATTAGACTCATAAACAGAAACCTGCCAATACATCTTACAACCATATGAACACTTACAACATTTACAAAAGCTTCAATTGCTACTCTAAAATATTTATGGCCAAATTCGAGTTTACCAGTCACCGCTAACCTCTGGAGAATCTACAATTTAGCAAGTTCCTCGCTAACCTCCGAAAGGGCTTTCCTGATTACGAAGCAACAATAAGATAATATGAGGAAAGCATTACAGAAAACTGGTGCTCCATGACCGGCAAGTTCTCACACAAACCAGCAATGATGTGCCAATTCTTGAACTCTCCCCTAAATCCTCTTGAAATGCTACCACTCCTGTGAAAGCAATGTACGGATATCAAAATCTAAGGCATCCAAGATGCAAACACAAATAAAGCAGATCAAAGACAGAAACATCAGCCAGGAAGTCATACCCCATCCCTCCAAGCGGCACACCTTGTGAAGCTGACGGCTTACACCTCTCTCTTGTGAACAGATCGATAGGAGCTTTCTGCAAGCACAAAAGGAAAATCCCGTTAAGCCACCACTCATGATGATATACTAATATATAAATTTCAATCAGGTACTTTATGTTGTGAGGACAGGAGGGAGTTTTAAGTTGTTTTTACTTGTTTCATATCTGTGAGAAATACATAAAACCCTCGAAGAATTCCCCAAGAATTTTTCAATGGCCCCTGGAAGCGAATAAGAAATCAGAATCTCAGTTTCATATAAAAACAAAAGTACTACAATAAAAGATAAGACCAATTGTCTAATATGCCGACACTAAAGGGATAAAGTAGTGTGGTGCTACCATTGTCCATGTAGATAAATATACACTAAAATGCACAGAAGATTAGCAAGTCAAATCTTAATTTGTCCAGGGAGTATAAGTTTTGTAGGTAGAATATAACCAAACCATTTTTGGAGCCTATTTCTGACAGCAATTGTCAATATATTTTAAAATGGGAGTATATCACTAAGAAATAAGATAATTCAAGATATCACCTGATAAATGAAATAGCTTCCTACTTATAACAGGATATGAATTACGTGCTGTCAAGAATTCATGTGAGCATGCATCTGATTTGAGTGTCGCTGTAAATGTAATAGAGAATGAGGGGGCATATCCCCCTAACCTTGACCTGCCATTAATCCTGATAACTTACTTAAAACTACTGCAAGAACTAATCAAAGTAACTATAGCGTCAAATATTATGAGTACTGATCAGAAAGTAGAAGAATAAGCTGATAATTGCATGAAAAAGTAAATAAGAACAAACTCTAATTTAAATACGCATAGGCTGGCCAAATATCTTCCTCCATGGTTGAAAAGAAACTGAAGAACAAATGAGAAATACGTGATCAGATATCAACAAAAAAAATCGAAGATGCTAGAAACATGTAAGGAAAATTAGTACATGAAGTGAGTAGCACCTGAAATACTATATACGCTCTCTTCTTCTCGAAGCCATCGATTGCGCATTGCCGATGCTGCTATTCTACACAGCTGGAGCTAAAATATGCAGAGAGCAACTATACAGTATACATCATCATTAATATGCGCGTGGATGCGGCGGCCGGCCCGTCTAGAAGTGATCGGCAGCGTTCCAGTCTGAATTTTCTGACCACTGAACAATGGCAGTATAGTTCAGAATCTGAAAATAAACAAAATTTTCTGATTCTGATCAATAGAGACACCTACAGAATTTGAAAACCAATCAAATTCAGAAGCAAGAAGCGTTTCAGATGGATGCATACGGTCAGCGCAGTGCAATGCAGCTGCAGCGATCCATTGCAGTTCGGCGCCGGTCGTGTCGATCAGTCGATCCACTGCAGTTGGGTGGTGGCGGCGTCGTCGATCCAAATCGATTCGGCGGCGGTGGCGTTGTCCTCCCGCTTGGGGAGGGATTGCAGGCGGAGGAGTGCAGGCGGCGGGCAGCGTCGTTGTCCGGGCAGTGCGGAGGAGGATAGGGGCCCGAAGACGGCGACGGGACCGCGTGGAGCAGGAGGTGCTCCGGCGAGGGCGACGAACTCAGCGGCGGCGGCCGAGCTCGTAGGCTGTGGGCGAGGTTGGAGCCGAGGGCGGCGAACTCAGGGGCGGTGGAAGGCTGCGGGCGAGATCGGATGCGAGGGCAGCGAACTCAGGGGCGGTGGCCGAGGGCGTCGAACTGAGCGGCTGCCGAGATCGCAGGCGTCGAGGCCTCGGAGGCGAGGGCGCATCGCTGAGGGTCGTGACTCGTGAGAGTGGGGAACTGCGGCGTTCCGGGGCAGTGGTCGTGGAGGGCAGTTTTTTCCCCGTTGATTGATGATTGATTTCCGTTTGCGCTAAACGTGTTTAGCGTTAAACATTGAAGCCTCGTGGACCGTAGGATATTCATGTTGTACGGTCCAGATCATCTGAATCTCCGCCCTCTGGTCTTTTAATACTAGTAATCGTGCACGTGCAATGTACGTATTTTGTATGTTAAAAATACATCAAACGTTATATACATATATTATATTAAATCAAAATTCGTATATGACAAGCTAATAATGATATGTAGACATGATATTAAATTTAAAATTGAATAAAGCGACAATAGAAATACTTATCCAGATACGGAATATAATTACAAAGTTGGACCAGATCCCTTGAGGAGATGACCATATGAGAGACGAAAACATGAAATACTTATCCAAGCATATGGTTTTCTTCAGTGACATGTACCGTCAGTGACGAATTTCATGCCAATCTCTTTGAAGCTCTTGTTCTCACTTCTGCTTTGTTTTGATTTGCCACTGGCATGACCATCTTGTCCTAGAAAATAGAATTCAATTAGACCGACACTGTCAGATATTTTTGTAGGTACTGATCAGATGTTGTAAGAGCCACAGAAACCAATTGGATACCAAATAAACGTACAATTTGCAGCTTACAAAGAGAGTGATATAAAGAAATAAGTACACTGTATATACAGCTATGCTACAACCTGTGCATCAGAAATCTGGCAAGGCAGTACAAACAAATCTTGTCACAAATTTATGATCGTATATTTTCCATCTATGCATATTAACTGCAGAATACTTGGTGAACTTAGCAGTATGCTGAATAGCAAACTATAATTTATGTTAGCACATTTTATACATATTTCGGAAAGCATTACAGTAGCAGATAGAAGTTTGAAGCTGAACCAAATGGAACTAATGATCGTCTGTTTTATGGACGTGTTAAAAACATCAAATTGATGAATCAAAAACAAACTTAAAAAACCCAAATCAAGTGCTATCATTTATAGTTCCCTAGTTCCAATAAGGGAGCTGAACAAAATTAAACGTACATGTAAAGAACATGTTAAAGAAATAAATGAGTATGTGTGTGAGTTAAAACCATATGTACTATTAGCTGGACTGATTGAAATAACAAGGAAATGAACAAGCTATGCATTAAGAAGATCAAATAATATGACATACCGCCTCGAAGAAAGATAATATCATCCCTGCAATACCTCCCTGTACACAATGTTTTTTGTGCTTTTTCCCGTGTCATCAATGTCTTTATTTGGCTTGGCCAAAATCCGAGTGGTTTGCCTTGACACACCCTGGACAGCGCAACATAAAGCTGGCCATGTGAGAACACTGGCTCCGGGAGGTAAATACCAACATTTGGAATCGTTTGACCCTGGGCTTTGTTAATGGTCATGGCAAAACTCAACCGGATCGGAAACTGTTTCCTCTTGAACTTGAAAGGAAGTGAAATGTCCTCCGAGGGCGACAAAGGGATCCTCGGTATGAACACTCTACATCCAGCATGTTGTCCACCAACAATCTCGGCATCGATTGCATTATCTTGGAATGCTCTAATCATCAATCTTGTTCCATTGCACAACCCGTTGTGAGGGTCGAGATTTCGGAGAAGAATGACAGGACAATTAACTTTGAGTTTCAAGATATGCGGGGGCAAACCATTTGGAGTGATGGAGTTTAGATAGTCAATTGTGTAGTTGTTGTGTGCATCATCCTCGACGGAGTCAAAGCTATAATAGATCTTTTCTCGGCCAGGAAACCTATCGATCATTTTTTATTCAGATCGTCCACATATTCATTCTTGGTTGAAAGAATGGCACGTGAGCTCATGTAAGACCCGATGTGGCATTCTCATGAAGCAATGGGAAGATATCTTCGATAAGCTTATTGACTGGTTCTTCAGTGGGAGCATAAGGAATAACAATGTCATCTGGAAGACGTACGTAATCGCGCCGATCGTCTCTTCTGTCCCTTCACCAATTCTCAAGAGGTAACTGGAGAACCACGGGTCAGTCTGTGCCCTCATATTACGCTTGAGGCGTATCTTCCTAACCTTCTCCCACAAATAAGATCTCTGTAGCGTAGCGTCAGTGATCTGCGCTCTCGTCCCACGGGTCACCACGGGAAGGACCTGTCTAAAATCTCCTCCAAACACCACGACCTTCCCACCAAATGGCAAATCACATTCCATGATGTCCTGTAGGGACCTATCAAGTGTCTCCACTGTTTGACGCTTTGTCATGGCAACTTCGTCCCATATTATCAAAGATGCCCTAGCAAGCAGCTTTGCGGTACCACTCTCCTTGGTGAAATTGCACGTGCTGCTGTCGGTGAGCCTAATTGGAATTTTGAACCTGGAGTGGGCGGTGCGTCCACCAGGCATGATCGATGCTGCTATACCAGAGTTGCAGTTGCAATAGCTATTTTCCCCAAGGAACGAACCTTAGCAAGGAGGCCTTGTATAGGTACGTCTTTCCCGTGCCACCCGGACCATCGACAAAGAAAATCCGGCTCTTGTTGTTGACGACATGAGAGAGGATTTCATCAAAACCAGCACGCTGCTCTGTGTTAAGAGTTGTAAACAAATTTACGTCGGCTTTGTCGAAAATGACCGACAACTCCTCTTGAACCTCTCTATAGTGACCGCTGGAAAGCTCGTCATCAACAGGATCCAAATCCGGGAGGCCATAACTTTTTATATCCTTCCCCATGGAATGCACCAGATCCCTAATGTCTCTAAGGACCATCTGCTCTACTGCAGCCAGGTTGGAGTGGCTACGACGGTAGTCCTCAGACATTGCCTCAAGGTGCTTCTCCCACAATGATCGGATTTTGGTCACCTCGCAAAACACCAGAATGGTTGCGAAAAGCCTTCTTAGAGCATATGGCATCTGGAAAGTAGCAGACTCGGTCAAGCAGTCATCAAGGGACTTGTCAGTCTCTATCAGACCTCTTGCTCACACGATTCTCTGAAAGTAGAGCAGCTGGCCATGCACAGTTCTCAAATCCTCAAATGATGTTGCACCTCTGACATGATGCATGAGCACTCTCAAAAAGTACCTCTCACCTTCACAGGATTCGCATACACAATTCTTCCAACTGCCCCCGCCCCCTTAGTTTTCTTCGCTGCCACTTCTTGGTACCCTTAATCCACCTATAGAACTCCGGGAACTCTTTGTACAAGAAGTTCCTCGCGCAAGATCCACCTGGTTCATCTTGAAATATTCAGTGAGCATGGTACTGGAAGAAGCAGGCCTGCTGACGACATCCTGTAGACTATCGCCCTCTTTGAATGCAATAGTATGCATATTTTCCAAATGGAGCTGAAGTTGGAGAACAGAAGGAGAGATACCGAACATTGGAAAAGCGCAAATCCTGTAGATAGACTCTTGTGGCCCCACGAATCTAGCATCTCTGTACTGTTTAATCTCATTGATTACTCCACCATCTACATCAGCTGCTGGGTCGACTGAGAATGACGCTCGATCATGTCCTTTATAGATATACTTGAATAAATACTTAACTGCCTTGATGCTAGAGCAAGCTTCAACATTGATGTGACAATTGTACCGCATAAGCAGACCAGGGTTGTATGGGACAACCCATCTATTATCCAGTTCAGCTCCTCGAACCTTCACTACAGGACCATCTCGTCTCCTCCTGTAGATAGGATATGAGTCCTTTCCTTGCTGCGTAGCATCACAGAACTGCCGAGGATAACGAAATCGGCATTCACCATCTATCATGCAAGGACTGTTTCCGAAGAGCACCACAAGGACCGTGTAGCATATGCTTCACCACCAGAGCATGCAATACAGGGTACCTATCCATGTCAGGGATTTCTGCTGATATCACCTTGTCATACTCGTCTGGGTTTGTTAGCTTGCTGTCCGAGCGCATGATCAGAAGCATGTGTTCATGTGGCAGCCCCCTCTTTTGAAACTCAGTAACATGGACATATGAAGCAACCTCACCAAAGTACTTCTTCTGGATCAAAAGATCTTTCATACTACGCAATTTGGCCCTGTATACTCTCGCCACAAGGTCTGGACGGTCTTGCGGTGTCTGCCCGGGTTCAAGCCTGGATGTAATCTCCTCCCAGTGCGGGTTGCAAGTCATGGTGATGAAATAATCAGGCTTCCCATACCGCTGGACTAACGCCATTGCATCAAGAAATCTTCGCTGCATGTCTCGGTCACCACCTGGAAAAGTCCGCGGTAGCACAATTCTCTTGCCAACCTGAGAACCACGTGTCTCCCTGCATCCATGACGTCAACAACACCCTAACAAACAGATGAATCAAAACTTTAGTATCTGGCGAACGGAAAAGGTTTCTTGTTGGAAGGCTCATGGAAACACCTTTTTATTCAATGTAGAACGTATGATACCTGGTATAGATCGGCACGAATGAGCTTCTGATTCTGTGGCTTGGAGTAGAAATCAAGTCTCATGGTCTCCATCTTGATATACATGTCAACAGCCCATTGCTGGAAGCGCGTGCACCAAATAATATAATGTTAAAAAGGTGTTTCCTGCATTGTAGCTTGAAACAGTAGTACTCCCTTGCGCTGACAAATTTTCTGGACTTTCCAGCATCGTCACCATCCTCCTGGTCCTCTTCACCATCTAGGACATGTTAACAATGAAATCAAGTACTGATCAATGAATAATGACCAATGAATAAAAAGGTGAACACGTTAGAAGCATCAGGACAATTACCTGCTGCATCATCCGTGTTTGATTCATCATGTACATTTGAAGTACGATCTAGAACTGGGAAGTCCTCACCCTCGGTCCCATCCTCGTTGTTCTCTTCAACAACCGGGCCTCTCCATCATACGGCATCCAACGGTTCCATCCCGTTTCCCCTCCCGGAAAGAATAATGGATACGCCAAAGGATCATAGCAACCATAGTATGCTCTGATGTATATGGGACGATCACCTTTGCCATGCAAGACAACTTGCCTATCAAAAGTGTTTAGTGGATCGCTCCCTTCGACCCACATCGCAGCCACCTGGGAAGCTGTGGGAGCATTGTACCTCGTTGGTCCAGCCTTATGTCCGTGTTCAAAGAAATCTTATATTCTTCTATATTTGGAACAGAACCCATGCTCTTAAAAACCTGCACATATGGGTTGTCCTTAAGTATCTCTAGAATCTTCCGTATGAGATTTATATCAAGATCCGGAGACCGCTTTGCTCTATGTTTCAAGGTTTCATCAGTATCATAGGTGTAACATGATATATGGAAACTTCGAAAATCATATTAATATAACATTTACAATATTTGGGAGTGGAAGTACAGCCTTAAATTACCTTCGATATGTGCCACTATTTTGTATCCCCACTAACTCTCATACAGCAACAGAAGCTTCAGAAAGTGGTAGTTCACTGCAGTCACTTCTTTGCACCGCAAATATTGATATCTGCTTGAAAAATAAAGGTGTCAAACTTTTCATATCGGTAGCCATGACGGGTCTCTTGATGACCCTGCCATATCCATGACAGTTTTTTCTTGAGGCCTCATGTCCATGGCATAGTAGACATCGGTTAATTGGCCAGGCACCAATTTCCTAGGTAGCTATTTCGCATGATCGCAGATTGCTGACAGTAAACAGATTATAATGTCCACGAACATGTCTCGGTACCACTAATGGCTACTGGATCGGTGTAACTTGTCTGCTCTAAAATAAGTAAATGAATGCTTTTTAAGTAAAGCTTGTCTGAAAAGTGGTATTATCAATGATGAACACAACTCTGAAATTTGGAACATAAAATTGCAAAAACGGGCTATCTCCTTAAATCAAAATCATCAAGGCCCGGTTTCAGAGTTAGCTTCTCATGTACCAAAATTTCAGGCTAGGTGATGTAAATTTCAGAGATTAGAATGTGGAATTCGGAGGAGATGTTCCAGCAGGGAGACAATCAAAACTTTTGTAAGTTACCTCGACCCGATAATTCGATCAAAGCTCCAGCGACCCAGGCGCGCCGAGAAGGACGGCTGGTCGAGGTGGGCGTCGGTGCAGCAGCCCCGCCGCGTCGTCGAGGACGGCCAAGAAGGAAGGCTGGTCGAGGCGGCGGCGGTGCAGCGTCCCTGCCGCGTCGGCGAGGCCGTCCGAGAAGGACGGATGGTCGAGCAGGCGGCGGTGCAGCGGCCCAGCCGCGTGGTGGCTGGAGGCAGGGGTCTCTGCGGCGGTGGGCGTGAGGTGTCTTGGCGGCAGTGGGCGTGAGGTGTCGTCGCGGCGGTGGTCAGCAGAGCTCTTCGCGGCGGTGGGCGGCGAGGCAGGGTACGTCGCGTCACGCAAGGGGATTCGTCTGTGAGGCGATGGGGAAACAGCACGTCGGCGGCACGGTTAGCGTCCTTTTTTTTTTCTCGATTCTGATTTGGTGGCTTAATGATTCTGATTTGGTGGTTTAATGAGGCGTGTGCGTTGTGTGCTCATCATTGGGTGAATCGTGTCCATTAGATTCAGCGGATGGACGGTTCTTAGTAGGGGGTATGACTAATCGGAGCATCATTGGGCTAATCTGGATCATTAGATGAAGGTAATCTAAGGGCTGACGTTATTTGGATCAGCCACCTCTGGGTCTTTTTATATTAGTGGAGATTAGTCTAGACTATTGAATTCTATGGTCTATTTATTGAATTTTACTTACAGTTTGTTTATTTACTCAATTGCAAATATGCAGGGTTTTTGGGATGTGTGTAGCAATTAAGCGACAGATGTGATTTGGAGAAGCATGAAACCACTACTCGAGTCTCTTGCTAGCTCGAAGACCGTTGAGTGTGACCCAACGGATAGCAACCTTCGATACATCAACACTCGCTTATTGCACTATCTGCAATGATAGGTGTAGTAAGATAGGTTTAGCGAGTGCTTACAAAGATAGGTGTAGAGAGAGTGGACAATGATAGGTTTAGCGAGTGATAAGTTTAGTGAGGCATGTCATTTGTAATTCATCATATTGTGATGTGATGCAATGGAATGGTGATCATGGTATACGTTATGAATGAATTTGCTATCATTTTGTGCTTGTGCTATGAGATTTTAAATGTCCAGTGGCATCTTTATTCGCTTCTGAAGAAATCTCAATGCAAACGAGTAAAAGAATACCTCTGTTGCAGACGTGGCAGGTGAATTGGCAATGGAGGTATGTGCACAACCGTTGCCAAAAAAAAGCCTCATCGGCGACGGTTTTTGGTCTCCGTTTCCGATGAGGGCCTTCACATCAGCAGCGGGGGCGGGGACACAAACCGTTTTTCTGTTTCCGAGAGGGTTTTCCGTCCGTTTTCGATGTGTCGTTCTGTACTAATGATAATGGCGTAATCAACAAGAATAACCCGAAACACACGCTACGAAAACACATGGACTCTTGGACACAACTTTGAACTTTCATAAGACTTCTCTCAATTTGATGGTACATACTTATATTCCACACACAGCCACGCGAGGCTGTTTAATTAGCTCCAACCATACACTTTTAGTGCATCACATTTCTACTTTATAAAATGTGAACTTTGTTCTAAACTTATACTAGTTCCTTCAATAGAATTTTTTTGTGGACGCAAAAAATGACGACAACATAAATATGAATAAGCTAAATTTCACTCGTAAAAAAGTGCAACCAGCCTAATAGGAACATACCAGTACAAGCAAAAACATACCAGTCCTTGGTTTAGGTTAAAAAAAGAAGTCCTTGGTTTGAACGGAATGACGTAGATATCTGAAGGAAACAAAACCAGGGGTGAAAATGAGAAGCGAAGTTCTGAAAAAGCTCCCCCGTAAAACAAAACAAAAAAGTTCTGAAAAAGCTCACACCACCTCCACCTCCACCGGTGCGCTTCTTCTTCCTGCTCCGTTCCCCCCCTCGTTCCCCAAAGACGGCAAGACCCCAACACCAAAAACCACGAGAGGAGAGGAGAAGCGGGGCAGTGGGAGGCGAAGAGGCGTAGGAGCAGGCGATCGATGCAGTGGTACTTCGTGGCGGCGCTCCTCACGGTCCTCACCAGCTCACAGGCAACACCCCTAAACCCTCGCCCCCTCCACCTCCCCTTTTCCTTTTTCTTGTCGATTTAATTGTACTGTAGCAAGCCGGATCTCTCCATTAACGTGGATTGGTTGCGCAATTCGACTGGTGCGCGTCTTGGTTTCGTGTTGATTTGCTATCGGTGGCGGCGGCGGCGGCTTCGATCTGCGGTGTTGTGCCCAAATGCAGTTGTGGTTCTCTTTATCTGTGAACTAGTGCGGTTCAGAGTAAGGGCAGCTCGACTCCTGGACCTGGAGTGGTCGGAATGCTAGCGGGATGCGCTCCAAGTCTCAGTTATTATTTCCCTACCAGTCTCGAGATGTACTGAACTAGGTCAGTGTAATGGGATGATGTAGAAGGGATTTGCTTTTGTGGGATTGCAGGTGCCCTGACTGCGGGTTGTTGAGAAAATGTTTGATTACCTAGTGACTGGTGAGTTGATCATGGTCATTGTGCAGTCTGGATGGCTGCGGGCATCAATATATGTAGAGGCCAGGGACATTCCCTCATTTTTTATATTTTTTTGCCCAGACTGTAACCCAACAATGTATTGATGGTTGGACAACAATGGCCGTGAAAGTCATAGTTAAATAAGCTCATAATGTTGCACGTGAATTGTTGTTTGACTTGGTTTGTCAGCTGTAGTTCTTCACACTAGTGTTTCTGATTGCATTACATATGTACAGGGTATATGGACTACCCTCTCACAGAGCAATGGCAAATATAAGTACGACTATGCGACCATTCCATTTCTCGCAGAGTTCTTCAAGGTACATAAATTGAGTTTCTCTCGAATTGTATGCTATTTTCTATTAACAATGTTTGGACCAACATATCTGTTTTACCCCGTGGTGAGTAGGAGACAATAATTCTGGCACCTTTATATCTGTTTATCCCAAGTGGTGCAACCTGTAATGTAGCCCTGTAGCAGACAATTACTTCAGAACATTGTATCGCTTTATACTAATTGATTCAAACATGTAGCAGACAATGATTCATATATATTAGTTCTGATATCACCCCATTCTCAACGCAGTTGTCAGTCTCGAGTTTCTTTCTTTGGAAAGAATGCCAGTCTTCGTCGCCACCAAGGATGACAAAGGAGTGGAAAAGTGTGCGGCTATATCTCGTTCCTTCAGTCATATACCTCATCCACAACAATGTCCAATTTGCGACCTTGACCTATGTTGATCCATCTACCTATCAGATATTGGGGAACCTGAAAATTGTCACAACTGGAATTTTGTTCAGGTGTGCCACTGGCCTCTTCACCACAAAGCCTGTGTTTTATGCTTCCTAATACTGTTCAGTGTGATATGATATGTATTTCATTTCCAAGTATTGCCTGCATTCAGTGTGTTATGAGGTCCACCTCAGACTTTCCTTCCTGCTAACAAAACTCAGATTGAGTGCACAACCTGAACTTTGAAAATAGCCAATTAAGCAACTAGCTTACTCAAAATACCAATTATGACCAGTATATATCTTGTGGTTTTTGATAATTCTCGACCATTTGAGTTCTCAAAGTTGCATCTTGTGATTTATTGTGCTCCACCGTTTTGGTTTTTAAGATTTTTCTTGAATATGGAAATCTTGACAAATACATGGGACTCCCTCCCGTTTTCCTGCACAGCTATTTCAATATTTATTTTTTCTGGCAATAGAATTGTTCCCTGTTGGCTACACTGCAATCTGAAACGCTTGTTGGCTTGCATCACAAAGTCAGAGTTTTCACCTAAATGTTGTTGGTTACGGAACTTGTGGTAATTGAGATATCGATAATCTTGTGTTTGTTTCTAAAAAATTAAAGTATTCTGGTCAAAATTGTTTTGTTCCACGTGTAGTAAGTTGTTCTGTTATGAGAAAGTCTCCAGGGCATCCCTTTGGTGCACACCTGTGTACTGTCGACAGAGGTCATGATGTAACCAAAGCATTCTGCAAAGTTTGAACACAAAACACGAAGTGCATTAGGAAATCAAAATTGCGGTGAATATTAGTTTTATATTTTCCATTTATTTATTTATTTAGTTTGGGTTTCTTTCCCACTAAGATCTCTATTTTTGTCTGTTTCTCCATGCATTGATCAAATTTAGATTTGAGATTTTGTGACACGGTAGATTGCTTTGTATCACTTGTCATCTTCTTGGGTTTTTTATGACATTCACATTTTGTTTTGAAGCAGATACATGCACTGTATATGCCCCCATCCTATTGTAGAGCTAATATGCTACATAAGTATATTCACTATTCAGTATAATTAGTGCTTGATTTTTACTCCCCTTGATTGACTAATGCTCTTGGTCTCTACTAATTGTGCTAGGCTTGCCTTAAATAGGAAATTATCAATTCTACAATGGATGGCAATTGTTTTACTGGCCGTGGGAACAACTACAAGCCAGGTTTGTTAATGTTCCGAAATTTTCCTCGGACTCCTGATGTATGCTTCCAGATTCAGTTTTTGCAACATTCCAACATATATAGAAATTTGATTACTAATGACCTAAGAGGCTAAGAGCTCAAAGTGATTCAGTAATAGTTACCTTTTCATTGTCACTTCGTATGAATTTAGACTGCTATGTAACTATTCGTCCCCCTTGCAGGTCAAGGGATGTGGAGATGCACCATGTGATTCGCTTTTCTCAGCACCATTGCAGGGTTACATGCTTGGGATACTTTCTGCTTGCCTTTCTGCACTAGCTGGAGTTTACACTGAGTACTTGATGAAAAAGAATTATGATAGTCTGTACTGGCAAAATGTGCAATTATATACGTAGGTATCTGTATCTAGCACCGGTCTATTATCAAGAATTGCACAGCCCTAAGTCCCATCTCATCACCCTCAGTGCACAGTTGCCTATGAATTGCTTGCATCCATTCATTTTCAAGACTATCTATGAACAGTATTTTATAGTCCTCTTATGTGCTGTCAGGTTTGGAGTTATCTTCAACATGGGTTGGCTTGTCTATGGTGACTTCAAGGCTGGATTTGAGATGGGTCCATGGTGGCAGCGTCTTTTTAATGGCTATTCCCTCACAACATGGATAGTTGTGTTCAACTTAGGGTCTACCGGTCTGCTAGTATCATGGCTGATGAAATATTCAGATAACATAGTTAAGGTGAGAGCATCTTATCTATGCTATGCATCACAGCTAAAATTTCAAACACCTAATTCTTCTCCTAATGCCTATAAAGTGAAATTGTGGATTTTATTTGCATGTCAATAGTCATGTTGCAATTTGTGAAAGGAAACAAGTTAATCTGACCGCTTAATCTCCTTGGGAGAATTCTTTAGATTCCATCACACATATGCATATTTTTTTTAACGATCCATATTACTAATCCGACCTTGATAAAAATGATGATTATGCCTTTTTGTTTCATCATTTTAATTTTATGCACATGCAATTGAAACATCGCTTCACAAACTTCTGTTTCAACAGGTGTACTCAACTTCAATGGCAATGCTTTTAACAATGGTTTTGTCTGTATATCTTTTCAATGTGAGAGCTACAGTTCAGGTAGGAGTATACTTTTTGTGTCAGTCCATTTGTTTTGTTGTTAATTTTATATTTACATGCTTGGAGATGAAACATCCTTGGCTATCTTTCGTGCTAATACATGTTTATCACCTCTGTTTTGTAGCTTTTCTTGGGCATTGTCATCTGTATAATTTCCATGCAGATGTATTTTATGCCTGTGCACATGCTAGTTGAATTACCACAAACATTGCCAGCAACATCAAAGTAGGTGTAGTCCACTGTTATCTAACCTGTTGATCAGAGTGAAAGGGATTGAGATCAAAAGAGCAGCATTAGTTGATTATCTTGGGCGCAGCTTTAATCGAGTCTTCTTAAAACTCGAGGCTGCAATCTTCAACAGTTTCTTTGGTTAGCACCACGTTGCAGAGAAGGTAAAAAAATCAGTGAAGTGAACTTGTGATATCCAGTGGACAAAAGGCTAATTGCCGTGGGCTTTGCTAATTTGTATTCAGGTGGAGGATGAAGGCTGATTGCTATGTTCCTTTTGGCTTTAGAAATGGAAATATGTACACAATATTCTTCAGTTAATTGAAACGGGTTTGCTAATCATGCTAATTTTTTGGCCATTCACATGCAAGAATAGATACAAGACTGGTGACTAAACTTGAGTTCTTACGTCCTTACAGAAGATTTAAGATTTCTTTTGTTGCAGGCTAAAGGCTGGCTCATCGATTATATGAACTGGGGACCCTAATGCTTTCTAAATTATTTTACTTTATGTGCTGTAGTTTTGCTAGCATGATTAAATGCTTACTATAGCAATTACATCCGTGAGTCAGAGGAATATGAAGATGTCAAACTAAGTTAGAAATCAAGTGATTGTTCCTACCTTCCTATTGCGCATATCACGAAAGATTAACCTACGAGATAACGCAGTTGGCCTCTAATTATGCCTGGATTATTTACCTGAGCTCAACACCATGTCCAGTTATATCATTCCTAGTGGAAGGATGCGATAGTGTGATATATATGCCATATACCAATGACATTAATTTTTTTGTATTGGTTCATATATTACTTCTCAGGTGGCAAATCAATAAAATGTTTTGATTTTTCTTGCATTAAGGTCCGTGTTATAGATTTGTCTAGTGATTTATTGATGCACTTGCAGCTTCCAAGATTAATTCCAGATGGGAACTTCCTTCTGGAATTGGGGAAAAGACAATGTAGCTTGTAGAGTCAGCATTTCCTCGAGTTTTATTTCAGGCCGATTCAAACCAATTCAAACCCAATCGAACCAAACCCTCCTCCCTCCTCGGCCTCGCAGTCTCCTCCTCTGCCCGTTGCTTGCTAGCGCTGTCCATCCTGAAGATGGCTTATGAGCAGTTCGATTCAGACCATCGCATGAGTTGTTGAAAGCAGTAAATCCACATTAGGAACAACACTTAATGTAAAATATGGATTGTCTCGTCTACGTAAACATAAATAACTAGATCCATGCTGACTAAGGAAGAAACATATGCAAGGTATAACCGGTTTATTTGTTGACAACCAAAACCATGATATATTTATAGAAACGAATAGTACTCTCCAGCGGTTACAAAATAAAGTCTCAAATAATCAACCAACATCGGTAAGTCAGAGTACCAAAACCAGTATTTCAGCGAAAAGCAACTGAACAACATGGTTGACGTCGGTGGGAAGTCGAGAGTACGAATCATCATTTTCGAAAACGTAGCAGTTGGAACAAATATTGCGAGGACAAACCTCCTCACGGGGAAACATGAGAAAGAATCCAAAATTGATTTAGGGAAGCAAGGTCCATAGGATCATACCTAGAGAAATTTAATCTTCCAACACCACCATTTACGTCGGGAAGGAGATCTTGCCGTCGAACGAACTGTCTTAGTTCACTTATTGTAGACGATGCCATCTCCATTGACGTGGATGCCGAAAAGAAAACAGTTACCAAAGATCTAACCTAATCTATTGAAAAACGCTACTTTTATTAAAAACTCCACTCATAGATGGGGTTCCGCACCCCTCCCGACACCGACGAGGCCAGCCGGAGGAGGGGGAACCGACGTATGGAGGAGGCAGAGGTGAAGGCGGCGGCTAGGTTTTCTTAACAGAGGCGACTTCCTTTTATTTTTCAAAGTAATACGAGAGGCGGCTTCCTTTGTGAAGCCCAAAACTGTACTCCCTCCGTTCACTAATATAAGGCACACTGGACCCATCATTTTAATTTCTAGACTTATTTTGTATATAAATTCACTCATATTAGTATGTATGTAGTTAAAATTGAAAGGGGTTCAGTGTGCCTTATATTAGATAACGACCTATTTGTATGAAATCCACTTTGCGTGAAACATATATTAAAATGTCAAAAAATCTAAAATGAAATTTCATGGATACATCTTCACATTTTATATGTTGGTTTTTTGTGAAACGACTTTGTGAAACACATGGTGTTAAGATCTATGCGCGACCATTTTTTTGCAGCTGTTTTTACATTTTAAAATGTGTTTAATATCCATTTTAAATAAAGGGGTCATATGCACCCGGAGTCAAAACGCCCCCTATTTTGCAACTTAGAAACTTCAGGTGTTTTGTGCGTGTCTCTTGTGCGTGTGTGTGTGACCATTTCAGGTGGAGCTCGAGAGGGCACCATCTGGAACGCCTCCAACGGTCGGGTCGGGTCGGACCTCGCCGTTTTCTTTGTTTGAATCAAGATCCGAGCCGGGAGCTCGCACGCTCCGCACGACCACGCGACGTGCTCCCACCTTTTCTGCTGCTGTTCCATAACGGCTCCCTCTCTCCCCATTTTTGTATAAGGTAGGCGGCCACGCCGGCCGGTCGATTCAAACCAATTCAAACCCAATCCAACCAAACCCTCTTCCTCCGCCGCCTCCCCGTCTCCTCCTCCGCCCACCCCTCGCCGGCGCCGGCGCCGTCGCGGCCAGCGCCATCCCAGATCCACCCCCTCTCGATCGAGGTACGATCGATCGGTTTCGTTCCGCTCCGCTCCGCTCCGACCCAATCCAATCCCATCACATTTCATTTCCGTTTCTGATTCCAAATCTCCCGCCGCAGCCGCCGGCCGGCAATGGAGACCACCACCCCTCGCAGGGCGGCGCCGGACGCTGCCGCCGCCGCCTCCTCCTACGTCTCCATGTCCCCCTCCCCGTCCCACACCCCGCGCTCCGCCACCAAGGCCAAGCGCCCGCTCAACAACGGCGCGGCCGTCACCGCGTCCTCCCCCTCCCCTTCCCTCGCCAAGGGGGGCGGCGGCGCTGGCGGAGGCGGCGTCAATATCCAGGTCCTCCTCAGATGCAGGTACGTACCACGCGCGCCGACCTAAACTCTCGCTTTCCGACCCTGCCTTGTGTACTGCTACGAAGGCACGAATCGACGAACTACTCAGTAATAACTACGCAGGGGTGGTGTCATGCTATTCTCCCTCGTCTAGCTGCGTCAAGTGCGCTGTTTAATTACTGGTTGTTTGTTGCACGGTGATCTACCAAACTTGCAAGGATGCGTTTCTTGGGATTTTTCCCCTCGCGTGGTAGTGTACCAAGGTCTAGTGTTCATTTACAGCATTAGCTTAAGGATGTGTATGTGAATAGGTGGATACTGCTTTGCGAGATTATCTTCATATTTGACAAAAGTAGAAACTGGGTACGAATTACCCTTTGTCGAAACAATCCACCCTCTAGTTACTGTATATATATGCAGATATTGGTTGCCACAGTACTGTTTTGTTTCAAGTAATTAGGATAGCATGAACAATGTGTATTGTATGCACTGTGAACTTATGAGATATTTGTGGACAATGTAGACCTTTAAGCGAGGAGGAGCTGCGCATAAACACACCTGTGGTGATCAATTGCAATGAGCAGAGACGGGAGGTTTCCGCTGCACAGAACATTGCAAACAAGCAGATAGATCGAACATTTGTATTTGACAAGGTTTACAAATTCGCCATTGGAACTCTTTCTATCATTTACTGCAAATTGTTTGGCATTCGTCTAATTACTCCATAACATATGAATGTGTAGGTGTTCGGACCAAAGTCTAGACAGCAGGATGTGTTCAACCATGCCGTTGTTCCACTTGTGGGTGAAGTTTTGGATGGTTACAACTGCACAATATTTGCTTATGGGCAGACTGGAACGGGAAAAACGTACACAATGGAAGGAGGAGGAGGCAAAACACAGGTAATTCAGACTTATAAGTTACCAATGTTGTTGATGCAGTTTCTTCTTTGAATCAGTTGTGACTCCTGATGTGTTTGTGTAGAATGGCACGCTTCCATCTGATGCTGGTGTTATTCCAAGGGCTGTCAAGAGAATATTTGATACTCTCGAGGCACAGAGTGCAGAATACAGCATGAAAGTCTCGTTTCTCGAATTGTATAACGAGGAACTCACTGATCTATTAGCTCCAGAGGAGTCTAAATTCTCAGATGACAAGTCCAAAAAGCCCATGGCACTCATGGAAGATGGGAAGGGAGGAGTTTTTGTTAGGGGACTGGAAGAAGAGGTAGTTTCTTCAGCCGGCGAGATATACAAGATACTCGAGAGAGGCTCTGCCAAAAGGAAAACTGCTGAAACATTCCTCAACAAGCAAAGTAGTCGGTCACACTCTATTTTCTCGATCACCATCCATATTAAGGAATGCACACCCGAGGGTGAAGAAATGATCAAGTGTGGAAAGCTTAACCTTGTTGATCTTGCTGGTTCAGAGAACATATCCCGATCAGGTGCTAGAGATGTGAGTTTTTCCTTTGGGGTATTCCACTTTTGTTTCCCTACCTACTATGATTAAACTGCATCTATGAGGCTGTGAGAAATGCTTAAGAGCTGTTGTCATGTATTACAGGGGCGAGCTCGCGAAGCAGGAGAGATCAACAAGAGTCTGCTTACACTTGGACGTGTCATTAATACTCTTGTGGAGCATTCTGGTCACATACCATACAGGTAAAACCTGCACTATCTTTTATTATGCTTCCGCTCGAAAGCTGCTTTTTTCCATCTGACTTTTGTGTTTTGTCATGCAGGGATAGCAAGTTGACAAGATTGTTAAGAGATTCCTTGGGTGGGAAGACGAAGACTTGTATCATAGCAACCATTGCACCTACAGTGCATTGCCTTGATGAGACATTAAGCACACTAGACTATGCACATCGTGCAAAAAATATCAAGAACAAACCGGAGGTTGGGCCCATGTATCTGACAAACTAATTCAAAATGAAACAGTAATCTTTCCTCTTGGATAGCTGACATTAACTATGTGCATATGATTTGTAGGTTAACCAGAAGATGATGAAATCTGCACTCATCAAAGATTTATACTTCGAAATGGACCGACTCAAGCAAGGTATGCCTTTTCCTTGCAGATAATGACTACACAGATAATAGTACAACTCTTTGGATAGCTGACATTTACTATGTGGATATGTTGCTTGATTTTGGATCTTTCTTGGAATTATACTATTTTCTGTAATCATTTTCTTCAACTTTCCAGTTCGATCGAGCTTAGGTCATTTTAAAAGATATATACTTTAAATCACTACAGCTATTCAGTTTGTTTTTCTATGGACAGAACTATATGCTGCTCGGGAAAAGAATGGTATTTATATTCCAGGGGAACAATACTTAGCTGATGAAGCTGAAAAGAAGGTACCATACTCTGTGTAAATTATACATATACACTAGGCTGTGCAAATTCTTCTTGAGTATGATGGATAAACAATTCAGGCTATGTCAGAGAAGCTGGACCGTTTAGAGCGGCTGTGCAAATTCTTCTTGAGTATGATGGATAAACAATTCAGGCTATGTCAGAGAAGCTGGACCGTTTAGAGCTTGGTTTGGAATCAAAAGACAAGGTATACCTTTTGTCGAGAGAAGTGCATATTGCAACCCTGAACTTACACCGGAGTTTAACTTACAACCCTGAAGTTCAAAACCGGTTAAGACACACCCCCCAACTCTTGAAACCGGTCAGGATTCAACCCTCCCCTGCCAGTTGACCGGTTTTGTACAGTAAACCAGCCAGTCAGCAAAAAAATTCAAAATATCCATAAAAAATCAAAAAAATGTTTCAAAAAACTGTAAAAAAAAATTATGTAACATTTTTTTTAAAAAATAAGTAAAATTAAATTCGTGCCTGTTAGAAAGTTTGAAATTCCGCACTGTTCGGAGGTCATTTTGTCTTTTTTGCCACGGGCTCCTCGAATGTCCAAACTTCACCAAATTTGGCACGGGCATCATGAACTTACACCGGAGTTTAACTTAGTGTCCTAACCGGTTTTAAACTTCAGGGTTGTAAGTTAAACTCCGGTGTAAGTTCAGGGTTGAAATATGCACTTCTCTCCCTTTTGTCCTGGTGATGGATTTGCAATTTACTATTTTAAAACTAAAATATGATTCAAAATGATAACAGCAATTGGATGAGCTCCAAGGACTGTATGATTCTCAGAAAGTGTTAAGTGCAGACTTAAGCGATAAACTTCAGGCGTTGCAGGTACACATGTTTTCCTGTCATATGCTTGTTGAATGACTGAACAACTGTTGTATTTATATATGTATTTTTCATTTTTGCAGGAAAAGATGCAGGAGACTGAGTGTGCCCTAGCGGTCCTTGAAGAGAAGTATATACAGGCAAATAATACAATAAAAGAGAAGGAGTATCTGATAGAAAATCTGCTTAAATCAGGTAAGAAAAAACCGTACTTCAAGTTTCTATTTAGTATATACTGATATGTTTGCTTAGTGTGTGATCCATGTGAACTGGATCATAGTATGTATTTATCAAGCATGATAGATTTGAGGTATCTTGTAATATGTTTAATACTTGATTTATGTATGTATGATTATTATTGTGTGTAAGGCACTATTGTTTTCTTTTGGTATTACTATCTAATCTCCCGGTTTGCATGTCTCCATGGATGTTCCTTGATACCTACAATACATACACAAAGGCCAACACTGTAAACTGGCACACAACTGTAGTTCTTTACACGTTACAATGTCCGCATTCACACCCCTTTATTTCACTACTTCATTACATTTAGTCTCGATGGGACAAATTTCTTAAATACCTACACTATACAGATAAAAAGGCTAACACTATAAACTAGGAACACAACTGCAGCTCTCTGCATGTTACACTGTCCATGTTTGGAGCTCTTTATTCAATAGTTCGTTACCTTTTGCTTCAAGATATCTGCATTGGTGTTGGTGGCTAAAGGAGGTTTTCCTTACCCCATCTGTCTTTTTCTATCTTTTTTAGAAAAAGTTCTTGTTCATGAAGCTCACACACTTAGATCTGAGCTGGAGAATACAACAGACGATCTATCTGGGCTATTTTCAAAATTAGGTTTGTCTTCTTTTCTCCCTCTGCCGTCATGCTCCTCTTTTTCACTTCAATTTTCATGATATACATATATGCATGTTCTGATTTTCAGAAAGGAAGGGCAAGATTGAAGATGCAAACAAAAATATAGTTGGACAGTTCCATTCCCAGCTCAGTCAAGACATGAGTATCTTGCACAGAACCATCTCAACTTCGGTCTCTCAACAGGAGAGCCAACTAAAAGTACTTGAAGAGGAGATGCAATCTTTTACCACCTCAAAGGGCAAGGTATGCCAGCAAGAAAACATGTCTCTTCACAGGTGTATTGTAATCTATAGAAGTCTAACTATTGGAAACTTGCATAGGTTGCTGGAGGACTTCAAAATCATGTAAGAGAAATGAAAGAGAGCTTCAGCTCAAGGATTGCAGAATTGCATGGCTTCGCGAATGAACTCAACCTCAAATCTCAGTTAAGCTCTGAGAAGCTAAATGGACAAGTTAGCGCGCACATGTCTGATCTGAAGGACGTAAGTATACTTCATCAGCATATTGTTTTCTATAACTTGTTGAATATCTTGCTCTATTGTTTTTTGAATGAACTATCTTACTCCATTGTTAAACTTTATCTGGTTCCTGCAGTGTTTGAAGGGACTCTTGGCCGACGCTGACCAGTTACTCACTGGGCTACAAAATGGGCTTTCTCAGCAAGAAGAGAGCTTAACTTCATTGGTGGAGCAGCAACATGAGGTAGGTTTACCATGAAGTTAATTATTAATTCCCTCCAAATGGTCACTCCCATTAATGATTACAGTTGTTTAAGAAACGCTTACACTCAAACAGGGACTCTCTAAAAATATGGAGAGAACAAAGTCGATCTCAGCAGCTACAATGAATTTCTTTAGCACAATAGATGCTCATGCAGTGGAACTCAAAAGGATATTAGAAGAATCACAGTCATCACATCAAAAGCAACTTCTCCATCTCCAAACGAAGTTTGAGGTAATCATTTGTTGTAGATTATGTGAATTGTCCACTAGAGATCTCTTTGAAAGTTAGGTCTAATTCAATAACTGTTTACATGAAAAATATGGTTTTAGGCTTGTGCTGCTGATGAAGAGAAGTATCTGATGGAGAAGGTAGCTGGGTTACTAGCAGAATCAAATACTAGAAAGAAAAATATGGTATGCACATTCTACTTTGTCAGTACTGCCACACTTTCTTTCCATTGGTTGATATTCGGATTGCGCCACACAATCTAGAAGCTAGAGTTGTGTAACATATGGTTGCGCACGCCAGTGTACCTGTGCACATGTTACTATTTGTGACCCTCAGGCTGACAATCTATTGATGATTGTTATATGTGACTTCATTAGGTACGCGATGATATAACCAGCCTCGATAACCCAGCTGAGCGATCCAATAATTTACAAACTGAAACCACCAAGCTTCATGATTTCACCTCGTCGATGAGAGAGCAATGGGAAGCCTACGTGGAGACAACTGAAGGAGCATTTCACAAAAACATATCCTCTATTGAACAAAAGAGATGTTGCTTGGTGGACAATGTCCAGCAGTGGTAAGTTATTTACAGTTCCTACTTGCTTTCGAGTTTCTCTAACACGACTAACGTATATTCCTTATTCTGCAGCAAGACAAGGACAGAGCTATGCTCGGAACAATGGAGCAATGCTCGAAATTCAGTATTGGCACTTGGAAGAAGCAATGCAGAAACAATAAGTTCAGTCATAAGGTAATTATAATATGTGACACTTTTCTGATTGATTTGTTTGAAGAGGAGAAATCTTGTGTTATGCTAAATCTGTCTCCTTTGAATGAAGCGATGGAAATGAGGCAAACAACCAACTTAACATGAGATTTTCATCTGCTGTCAGCAATGCTCTTGAAGATAATGATATTTCAAGCAAAGCTCTTGTTTGCTCGATTGATGGTACTATATATATCTCGCTGCAGAGCTGCTTCATTTTTGGATTGAATGTGTGCATTTATATTCCCTACGAATTGTTTCTTGGCAGATTCATTAAGATTGGACCGTGAGATTTGTGAGACTATGAAACCTATCATTACTTCATCACAAGCACAGCTGTTTGAGCTTCAAAAGAGTCACCATGAGAAGACGCTGGTGATATCAGGGAATGCTAAAAGATCACTGGGGGATGATTACAAGGTGAGCTGATCGAGAATGGGTGCCAGTCTGTTTATCCAACACACATGTTCTGTTAGTTTTATTAATGGGTTATCTGTTTATCATGCAGGTTGATGAACCGACTTGTTCAACACCAAGAAGGCGGCAGATCAACATCCCCAGCAGCCAATCGATTGAGGGCTTGATAACTCCATTGGAGGACCTTGTGAAATCATTCTGGGACAGTAGAACTCCGTCGAAACTCATGACTGGAAACGTGAAGCGCCTGGATTTGGCAATCGAGACCGAGAGAGTTCCTCTAACTACAATTAACTAGAACTACTAGTACAGGTATATTAGAGCACGAACTTTACATGTTCTAGAGATGGTGGGTGTTGATTCTGTAGTTTGATGAAGATCAACCTTGGAGGTTGTATGGCCTGAGCTAGTTGATCTTTCTGTCGTAGAAGTATGTATTTGAGATACCATTGAGCACATGCAAGAAATGAATCCATATTATGCATATGTGTTCCAACAGCTGGAGTTGGCAGTATGCTTGAAAGACCACATTGAATAAATATAGAGAAGGTATAATATCCTGACCCACAAAGCGTCTATAATTAGATAGACTTGCAAAGCTAAATTACGAAGTCTGAATGCTAAACGAAGAACCTTGGTGGCAAGGAACGGGTCTCGATGCTGTTGCACCAGTACATGAGTTGGAGACTTGGTTGCACAAAGGCGAACACCACACCAGCGAGCTTGGGGTACTGCGAGTCAAATTGCTAGTACGTTAGATATTTGCCCAGATAACGGATGAAATTCACTTAGAACACTATTCAAGATAGCTAAAAAGATTCACAAACATGTAGTGGTCACCACAATGTGGCAAATAATAAAGGATTTGAGAACAGTGTGGCAAATAGTAAAATATCCCACGAATTCCAGTGAAAATGCACCAGGCGAGTCCATTGAGAAAAGACGGCATAGGGAAGTGGGTTGTATTGGGGCGCGGGTTATCCCACGAATTCTCCGTGCCAGGGTAAGTAAACTCTGCCGTGTTTTTTGTTTTCTCATCATGCATTACCAGTTACTTCTCAAAGTATATAAGGGCGTCGTGGAGGCAAAACTGGGCCACGATTCTCTTTTACTAGGTATACTCACCTTATGTGGCCCAGCCCATTTTCTCTTCGGATGTAAGAATAAACCACTGTGACCGGCGACAACAATTTTAGTTAGCATGCTATGCTCTTTCTGATAGAACTCTTGCATGTTTTTTCGGAAATCTACATAGCTAGATTTTCATGTTTAATTTCATGCAACACATTATTATTTCATAAACTGTCGAGAGACTTGTGTAGATCTGATGGCAACAAGCAGGTTGCATAAGAATATATCATCAAATAATAAAATCCAAATATGCAAACATACTAGAATACAAACTATTTTATTTTTATTGGTGATTATCCTAATCAATGTTTTTCAATACCAAGTTTGGAGCATGCACACTTTTTTTAAACTTTAACTTGCTAGAAAACTGGACCACGAAAAAGTAGTGTCATTGGTTAAGTTTACAATCTATAAGTTTCTATAAATATGCATACGTAATCATACACTGGAATCCGCCATTGAAATATTTGTTAGATCGTAATTTTTATATATCATTACAATAAATAATTATAAATCATATAGATTATGCATTGTAGGATAAAAAGATCTATAATGAACTTTTGTTACAAAATATTCATTACAAAAAAAACATCACCTAATATTTAGTCATATTTCTAGTTATGTGATGATTAAACTATGCGAACAAATAGAAAATTATACTTATAATATTGTACATGTTAAAAGTAAAATCTAGAGAAGTATAAAGTTTAATATAAATTATATTTATTTCGAGTCCCCGGGCTCAGATTTTCATTTGACAGGCCCTGATCTGCATACATGCTCGTGTATGATATACCCCATGAGCGCAAATATACCGTGAAGTGACCAACGCAACGGGCATGGTTTTTGCTCGATTCGCTAGCTCATATCTGGAAAAGAAACAAGAAAATAGAAAAGAAAGTAAGCATAAATAGTGTTCTCTCTCGCTCACGCATGGCAGCCGGATCATAAGCAAAAAAGAAAAGAAAAGAAAGAGCAGCAAGAATACAAAGAACACTCTCGCTCTCGCTCGTCCATGGCCATACCAGAAACAAGAAAAACAAAGCAACGAAACAGCATGGCCAATCAAAGATCATGAGCACGATATTCTCGATCCGAATCAAGCCTTGCCATTTTTTCTCACCTAGTCTCCCCTCGCCGTTTTCTCTTTGGTGGCCTCGAGGAAGCAGACGCGAGGTGAGTCAAAGCGAATCTCTCACACAGTCTGCCGCGCAGAAGTTTGTTATGTTGTCAGGTACGGAGAGCAGCCCAGCCTAAAAAGGTTTGTTAAGGTGTATCAGAGGGCTTAATTACTCTGCTCACGCCGCTGCTTATTGTGGGTTGCATGGTGCAAATGGAAGACGTTGCATACGTATAGGCTTGATTACTCTGCTTGTATGGGAAAAGAAATGGTTTGTTAAGGTGTGTCAAAGAATGCATCTTTCGATTTTTTCTTTATGAACACCGTCCTCATATGCAGTTATTTTTTCCTTTCTTGTTAATTCCTACACCAAACTTAACCTAATAAAACTTCTTCTCAATTTCGTAACGATAAAAAAAGTTCTAGAGCATCTCCAACCGCGATGGCCTAGTTTGACCCCTCATTTGAACCATCATCTATCTGTGCTCCATGTTCCCTAAATAGTCGGCTCAGTTGCATATAATTGGTGGGGATGGAGAGACAAAGAGAAAATAAATCATAATAAAGAAAGAGATAAAGTGGTATTATGTGGATCACGTCCTGTGTGGTGGACTGTCCGGGACATGCCGAGACTCGAATTTTCACCCCATATATGGGCTGAAAGTGGGGAGTGCCGCACTTTCTTACTTGAGAGCGCATATATCTCTGACTTCATCATCAAAAGAAAATACCTTATAGTAGAAATATCATCAGTCACGATCATTTTTTGTAAACGTCACCGATAATACCTGTGGTGTTCACGAAACTAGCACGTCACTCCTAATCGTGTACCAGCAGCGTGCGGATTGGTGTGACACGCCACTAGTACGTGGGACTCTCGTGCCCACCCGGGGCGCAACATGACGGTGTGCTTATCGCACGCCAATAACCATTTCGTAGGTTTGGCGTGTCCAACTTGCACGTCACTGTTTCTAACAAGTGGTGGCGTGTACCAGTCGCCGCACGCCATAGAAACCGACGCGCTTTAGTAAAGCTGACCGCCTGCCCGACACGTGGACTCACCGGAAGGGGGTGGCCCACCTGCCATTCTGTGACCGCGCCGGTCAAGCGGCCAACCTTTAAGATGAAGCGCCGGACTCCGAGGAGACGTCTGCCAAGTCAAATTGTCGCCTCAAGACGAAGTGGCGGAGGATTGGCTAATGCCGCACGATGAAGTTAATGACATGGCCTCCGTTCCAGCTGCACGCCGCTATAAAATCCCCTTGAGGCCCGACGACCTCAAGTAACTCAATCCTAGGTGGATGGTGTTGGGGTATGCCCTAGAGGCAATAATAATTGTTATTGTTAATATTTGTTTCATAATTAATGTTTATGTTCTATTCCATTGATGCGTCCATTTTATATATATCATTTTGCTCGATGTTTTGCATATGACTACGTTGGAATTCTTCAATATTCTGAGCTAGCTTCTACCGTTTATGCTGATGTGCACTCGGAACTCATTTTTCGATGGACTTCGCACAACCATAGGTTTTTATTAGCATTTTACTGTTTTCCCTTATCTTTGGCATGTCTTTTGTGTAGGGGAAAACTATGAATATATCATGAGGAAAGGAGCTCACTTAGTCAACCTGGAGGAGTCTCATCCATCAGATGCAGACCATATGGAGTATTTTATGAAAAGTATTTTTCCACAAGGCTAAAACTGAAGATCCAACAACATGAGATTGCGATCCTCGTCCATACGGGTCCACGAGACAAAGAACACCAAATCGGAGTCCGTATGAAAAAATGGCCTCCAACAGAAGATCATCAGGAGAGCTAACGACCACTGGTACGGCCAGGGATGACTATACCGACCTTTTTCGGGTCCACGACGTCAATCCAAGCATCTTTTGTGAAGGGGTCACCTAACATATCGATGCGGAAGACTCCAGAAACCCCAAACCGACCAGCTGGAGCCTATATAAACAAAGGGAAGCCCTAGCCACCAGGAGGTAACCGTGAGCTCCATCAAGCCATTCGCATCCCTCTCCACAGCCTCCGCCTCCATCTCCAACACAGCGGAACCCTGCCGCAAAGCCATCTCAAGATTATTCTCAACTTTGAAGGAAGGCTGAGAAGGAAGACAGCGAAGGAACCACCACCAATGCGCCGCCGCCGTCACGCCGACACCATCATCACCGCCACCGCTGCCCCTTCTTCCTTCCCCATCATGGTCTCCTTGATGGTTTGTAATATGGCATCAACCCTCTTTTTATTGCTATGATTATTTGAGTATTTGATGACAACGATTTGGTAATCTATTTGTCCATGCATGTTGTTTATTTAGGCGTGTGTTATTTAGGATATTTTTTCAAGTATAGTTAATAACTTATTTGTGCTACTTGTTGGATGTATGCCAAAGAGACAATAAAGTACAATGTTTCATGATTAACGTATTATGTTTTTAATTATGCTATAACTGCTATGGACTGTGAATGTGAGATTCAGAGGAAAATCCATATGCATGTTAGAGACATGATTAAACCCTTTTACTCTTTGTCATGTCTCTTAGACAAACTCGTTAATATTAGATGACCATGTTTTCGGGTGATGGACATGTTTGTCAATACTAATGGGAGCACATTGCTGTCTCAACATTGTGGCTGGGAAGACCCACGTAATTGAGATACTTTGTGATCTTATTTGGTTCTACCACATATAGTATCATCACAGATTGGTTAACTTATTTGATTCATTCATTGGGAACCCCAAGAGAAAGGTATGAAGCAGCGTAGTAGAAAGTTTCCTTAGTTGTAAAACCAAGCTTTATCGAACCAGTAGGACTTGGAGAAGGCTTCAACATGGTGCCTGAAAAGAGCTTCCGGTGTGGAGCTGCACAAAACACAAACACTAAACTTTGTCCCAACGAATTCAGGAAGGTTGTCAAGCTTCCCGTCTTGCTGAAAACAAACGATTAAACATGTGGTGTGGAAAACAATAATAAAAGTAAAAATGAACATCGAGCAACCAATAATGTAGAGCGTAGGAAACGGGTTGCAATCAATATAAAAGAATGGACCGGGGGCCAAAGTTTCACTAGTGGTGTCTCTCCATAAAATAGTAAACATGCTGGGTGAACAAATTACAACTAGACAATTAACAAATTGTGAGGGCATGCCAATGCTATTATGACAAAAAAGTTCATTGTAATATTTAATTGGACATTACATCAAAATACATAGAATGCTACCCAGCTGCATCTATGACTAGTAATCCACCCAGGATCGCTATCCAGCATGTCACCAGAAAGTATTAAGTTGCAAGCAACAGATAATTGCAATAAGAAAAGTGCATAATGTAAGCAATGGCTATAAACATATAGCAATAAACACCGCTGTTTTACCCCTAGTAGCAACAACGCATCCACCGTCTTAGTCGTTTCTGTCATCTCGAGCCCAGACACGCGGATGCATGAACCTACTATCTAGCATAAATACTCCCTCTTGGAGATACAAGTAACTACTTGGCCAGAGTAACCACATGGATGGGAGAGCAGGCAAGATCTTAAACAGAACATAAATATGATAACAAGTAGATGAACAATCTGAACATAATTTCACAATTCATCGGATCCCAACAAACACAACAGGTAGCATTACATAATAGTTATCTTGATTATGTTAGGCAGCTCACAAGCTCTATACATGGTAGCACAATGAGAAGAGACAACCATCTAGCTACTGTTATGCACCCGTAGTCCAAGGATGAACTACTCAAGCATCACTCCGGAGGCTGGCATGATGATGTAGATGCCTCCGGTGATGATCTCCCCCTCTGGCAGGGTGCCGGGAAGAGCTTCAGAACCCTCCCCAATAGGGCTTCGAGATGGCAGCGGCCTCGGGTTCGTATCGTGGAAAATAATGGGTGCCCGGGTGTTTCTGGATTAAGACAAATTTATAAGCGAAGAGGCGACACGTGGGGCCCACCAGGTGGAGCAGCCAGCCTTCGGGAGCGGGTCAACCCTGGCCGCGCCCTAGGGCCGTCCCCTCCACTGGTGGGGCCCACCTGGCTGATTTTTGGATGGTGCCTTTGTTCCTTCGTAAAAATAATCTCCGTCAGTTTTCAGGTCTTTTGGCGAATATTTCCTTAATAACTTTTCTGAAACAAAAAGGCAGCAGAAAACAGGAACTAGCACTGGGCATCTTGTTAATAGGTTAGTCCCAGAAAATATCCTTAAATGATATAAAACTATTATAAAAAATATGTAGCAATGATATAAAACAAGCATGGAACAATAAAAAATTATATATACGTTGGAGACATATCAACATACTCAAGCTTAATTCTTGAAGTGAATGATAACAAAGATAATTTTTGAAGTGACATGGTACCGACACAATCTTGATCAAATAGTAATGTACAACATGTGAACTGAGATCAAATCATTCAAAACAAATGTCTAAAATTGATATTGAACAAACAATGATAAAACATGATAGTTAAGCAAAGCAAAACCTTTCATGGATAATACTTTGGAGACATGAAACCGTACAAGGTTTATTAGAGACGATTTAAGTATCCACTGCAGAAGTTCTATCCTTCTATTCAAGCATCAAGCTATTTTTCACAACACAGAAAGGATCCAGTCAAATAATATAAACATGAACGTCATGTATCAACTATTTCAAAGTTTTACTCAATAAGTGAGCGAGAGCATTTAGCTTACCAGGATGTTATGGCAAAAGGAACATTAATGGGGGTTTGGAACGCCAATGGAAGAAAGTTTAACAAAGCTTAAAGTGATCATTAGACAAGAGGAAGTCTTATAATCGAAGCTATGCAAGGAGTAGTGGTTGCCATGCAACAGATGCACATAGAGCTACAAGTGTATGCAAGCTCTCCAATAGAACTAGTGGGGGTATATCTAACTCGGTTGCTCATGAAGATCTAGACCACTTTTGAGGAGGCTCATCATTGGAATATACAATCCAAGTTCTATAGTGAAAAGTTCCCCACATAGTTATACTAATGACCCACATAGTTATACTAATGAAACATGAAAACTCTCTAAACTTAAGTATTGGTGCTAAACATGAGCACAAGTATGATAACTCTGAAACGTAGGTGCCAAACATGAGCACAAGTGTGATATAAAGGATAGTAATGCTGCCCCCTCTCTCTTTCTTTTCTTTTCTTTTCTTTTCTTTTCTTTTCTTTTCTTTTCTTTTCTTTTTTCTCTCTTATTTATTTATTTTTGTGGCCTCCATGGCTCTTTCATTTTCTCTTCCTCACTGGTAGGGGCAACATCCTAATTTGACAACACACTTTTGGTACAAATAACTCATAATGAATAAAACATGCATGATGTATGAAACTGAATGCCTCTGGCAGTGTAGCAGGTGAAGGAGATATGCCGTAGAGGGAAATAATAAATGTATTATTATCATATCTCACATATGTTCATAATTAGTTTTATACCATGCTATAACTGTATTAAGCGCAAACATTAATACACGTGTGGTATGTAAACAACCAGGGTCCCTAGTAGCCTCTATTTAGCTAGTCCATTGGGCAGCCGATGATCAAGGTTTCCTGATCATGGACATTTATGTCAGTTGACAATGGAGTCATATCATTAGGAGAATGATGTGATGGACATACCCAACATAAGTATTATGAAGTTATCAATGTTCAGCGTCATGATAGTTAGAAACATAGTAACCTAATCCTTAGACCGTGAGATCATATCTAATTGCTATTTTGGAGGGCACTTTGATTGCATCAAACGTCATGTCTTATATAGTGTGACAATAAATGTGTCCCTCTCGGGTATCCGAAAGAAATATGTGAAGGCGAATGATCAAGAGCGGGATTTGTGCATCCGAGGGTCGGAGAGATACTGGTTAGGGCCCACTCGGTGAGATCACATGAAAGTTTGCAAACATGTGACTAGGTCACGAGATGTGTGATCATGTGAACGAGATAACAAGAGTTTGTCGGTAACGAGATAGAACTAAGGTATCAGGATACCGATGATCATGTCTCGGACAAACTAAGTATCATGACACAAAGGGATAGGATATGTATGTTAAGGTTCAAGCGATGTTTATTCATGGATGCACACAGATTATCACGGCAGTCCAGCTACCGCTGATAGTCATTGATCAGAGAACGGGTCTCGATCATGTCTGGAGTTATCCCGAACCGTTAGGGTAGCAGACTTAAGGGTTTGAAGACGCTAGGAGATCGTTTTGGATTTTCATAATTACCAAAGAATAGAGAAGAGAAAATCGAAGGGTTTCGGGAATGTCCGAAGATGTTCAGAGTGATTCGAAAGGGTTTCAGAGTCACAGAAATGGACCGGAAAATGTTCCGGAGTACCGGGAGATTAAATAATATGTTAATATATTAAGTAAATGAATTAATATATTAATTTATTGATTTAAGAATGATTAAATTCGGATTTTTGGTGAAGCCCACCTAAATGGGCCTTTTCCCGGAGGAAAAAGGCCCATATGGGCGAACCGCACCAAGGAGGGCCAATGGGGGCGGGTGGGCTGCCTTAGCCGCACCACCAAGGCCCAGCCGGCCACCCCATGGCTGCTCCTCCCTTTTAGTCCCACATTGCCTAGCTAATTGGTATGGTACACCCGTTTCACCTAAATAAGGAGAGGCATAGGAGGATTTAAACATAGGATTATTTCCAGAAAGCTGGGAGGTGACTCCCACCTCCTGCGCCTCCTCCTAGGCCACCTCCTATCTCTCTCTCTCTCTCTCTCTCTCTCTCTCTCTCTCTCTCTCTCTCTCTCTCTCTTGCGTGGCCCCAAGTTAGGGCTATGCTCGTGAGAGGTATCTTCTCTGCGGCACGCCGTCGTGCTGCAGAAATTCTAGCCTAGAAGATCTACTTCCGCAACTTTGGCTAGATCGGAGAATCGGGAGTCATTGTCAAGCACCGTATGTGTGCGAGCCTTCGAGGTGCCACACTTGTGGCACTTGTCGCGAGGATCATCGTAATCTTGAGGTCATCACCGACATGCCAAGTTCTACACGACCTTGAGGTCGGATACGTCGTCTTCCTCAGCAACGCTTGTGCGGGAGCATAATCCCCGCGTTTCGGTCTACAAGGGTATGTCATCGAAACCTTCTTCGTTACTTACTTGTCTCATAGATAGATCCTGGCTAGTTTATTGGTTATCGTCGGTAGGAATTTTTTTGTTTTCTGTTACGATCCCCTTCAGTGGTATCAGAGCCGATCTATGCGTAGATATGTTAGTAAGGTTAGAACACATGTTGAATGTGGGCATCGATTCTATATTTGTTACCCTCTAGCGTGTACTTGTTTATATCGCGGCATTGTTTGATGAAGCGGCCTGGGCTGACCTATGCGTACTCTTACACGAGACTGGTTCCGCAACTGACATATGGCTTGTACCATATATGCGGCTGGCGGGTGTCTGTCTCTCTTACAATAGTTGATATTGCATTTACAATGGAGGGCCCTGAAAGGGGTGTAATAGAGACAATTATTTAATCGCTGTTGTGGTTGTATATTCGTAGGTAAGAACGGTTCTTTTACGAAAGCACTAGCAGCCACGTAAAATATGCAAAAGATAAAGTAGAAAGCGTCTAACTTTATTTTGCAGGGGCAATGTGATATGGTCACGGTAAGTTTTATGAATTGTTTATAAACTGTCGGCGCAAAGGAGACCATTGGCGCAAGGGCCATATTATGTCGCATTACATTTGATATTGTGTGCATCTTATATTGTGTGTATATATATGTTATATATTAGTTACACGGCGGTAGTAATATAAGATGATCCCTCCAAAATACCATATAGTGTTCTCCCTTTAGCGTGCACCACCGAAAGTTCTCCGATACGAGGCAGGCCGTGACGATCGGGTGTCAAACGTATCTGCGTTCGCATAACGTGGGTGTAAGCCACGTTGCACAAGCAATACGCTATAGGTTATTTTGGCGAGCCTAGCATGTACAGACATGGCCTCGGAACACAGTGACCGAAAGGTTAAGCACGAGTCACATAGTTGTTGTGATTGACATATCGATGTCTACCTTTGAAATTATGCTATCGGCCTTGACGATGGGGGGTAGCATGGTGGATGAGGATCGTGTAGTCCATTAAACAACTATGAGGGATGTTTTTTAAGTGGGAGTTCGTATAGTTTATATAAATGTATATTTTAAAACTTGAACTCTTATTATGAACATAGTCTTTATGTCTTTGCAAAACCTTTGTAGATATTAACCGATGTAATAGCCAATTTTAACTTAGACGCATTCCTGCGATTGAGAAACTTAAGATGGTGGGTCCAACTTCATTGTTTTTATACAGTAGCTTGAGGATACTCCTTTTTCAAACCATTAGCTCTTTGTAATACAATACCCGTTAGGAGATATACCCGGAGATTGCGCTAACGAAGAGGATAATTTGGATTATGGAATTCGTGCGGATGATTTCATCATAGTCCAGTGTGTTGTGATCTCTACCATAAAGAATGAACTGCGGGTGCGTGTTGACAGATCACGATCATATGAGATGGTCGCTAAAATACACCGCAAGTTGGGTTGGTGAAGTTTTCAGTACTATGACTGGTTTCTTCTCAACCAAGATGGAATAGAACATACACATTGAAAGAGCACGTGGCAGTCATACTTGATGACATTGGAATGCCTCGCTCAGATCAATCACTGGATGATAGAAAACTTTGCCAATGTTGCAAATAATTTGTCATGGACTATGTCATGAGAGAGAAATCGTTCCCTTCATGAATTCTTGGTGCAGTAAAAACCAAGGAGATGAAATGAATCACCGGGAAGTCATCAATGATGATAGTGTATATATGATATACGAGTTATGAATGTTGTACCTAAACAAGTACTTGCAGCAGTGACTAAGTTTTGATACTAGTCATGTTTTATGAAAACAAGATTTTCTGCTTGAGTAGCTTGGAAGGATGAGGAGACAATGTGTGTTGATGATGGCAGGCAATATGTTGTGATGGCCATAGACACTCTCTCTGCATCTACCGTTTTGGATTAATTAGGATTTGAACAAATTCCGTTTGATCGCTTGTTAGCATGATCGTTATAAGTGTGTCTTGCCTCTAGCGAGACAATCATTCATATTTGTCAGTGACAAAATTGTTGTCCTACATTTATGAGTGATATCTTTAATGATCATACACCGATTATGAATGAAATGTTCTTATATGAATCCAGATGGTAGTAGCTCCCACATTTATAACATTAATGCCAAAGGATACAAACTTAGTAATGACACCACATTCTTGTGGCACTACCGTTTGAGTCATGTCAATGTTATGTGCATGAAGAACTCCATTCTGATGGATCTCCGAGTCCTTAGATTCTGATCTTTTGACACCTGCAAAATAACTAAGACATCATTTTCTGGAAACGGAGATCTAACTTGTTGAGAATCATACATAACGATGTGTGTGGATCAATGGTACTTCAGCGTGTAGTGGAAATCATTATTTCGTAAACTTCAACAATGATTTAAGTAGATACATGTATATCCACTTAATGAAATGCTGGTCTGAAAATTTGATAAGATCAAAAGGGTTCAGAGTGAAGTAAGAAAATAAACTTAACAAGAAAATCAAATTCCTGTGATACAGATCGGGGAATGAAGGATTTGAGTTATGAGTTTGGCATTAAAGACTTGTGAAAAAGTTCCACAAATTACGCCGCATGGAACACCACAATGTTATGGTGTATTTGGACGTCGTAATTACACTCTATTGGATAGTGTGTGGTCAATAAAATCTCTTATCGAATTATTGTTATCTTTTGAGTCATATGGTAGAAACAAAAACATTCACTTTAGATAATAGGGAAACCATCTAAATCCATGGAGACAATACCATATGTTTTGTGGTATGGCTTTTAGCCTAGATTGTCGTTTATGTTATTTAGTGCTTCGAAATGTTCGAACCTAAAGGATAAATCTTTGTAGAGTACCTAAAGAATTAGTTGGGTACATGTCTCACGACAAAGGCAAATTTGTTGCCGGAATATACCTTATGCAAGAAATAGTTCCTTACCAAGGGTATAAGTGGGAAAGAAAGTAGAGCAAGAAGAAGTTAATGAACTTCCCCTCCGGGCATCGAGTGGCGCAACGGAAACTGTTCCGGTACCGTCCTCCACAACTGGAGGGAGCTGATGATAATGATCATGGTGCTCTGAGCTCATACTAAGATTGTAGGGTGACCGTCATGTTATTGGAACAAGACAAACCTACGAACTACGAAGAAGCGATGGTGGACCTAAGTCCGAGAAATGGCTGTGAGCCATATATAATCCGAGATAAAATCCATGTACGATTACCAAGTAATGACTTGGGTAGAAATGGAATTTGATGAGAAGAATAGACACTGACGAAAGGCAACCGTCTATAAGGATCGATTTGTCGCAAAACAGTTTCGACAAATTCAAAGGATTGACCACAACGAGATTCTGTCTCAAGTGGCGATGCCTAAGTCTATTTAGGATTGTTTTAGCAATTACTACAATTTCAAATTGAGAAATTGATAGATGGATAAAGAAACGTGTTCCTTAAATGGCAACATTAAGGAAGAGTTGTAATCGGTACAACGAGTAGGTTTTGTTGATCCTAAGGATGCTAGACATGTATGCAAACTTCAGCTGTCCATTCATGGGCTGAAGCATGTATCGGAGCTGGAATCTTCATTTTGATAATGTGATCAAAGGATTTTGGAATCGTCCAAAATAGTTGAAGAGACCTGCATTTACAAAGAAGTGAGTGGGAGCTAAGTAGCTTTTCTTTTCTTATATGTGAATGGCATATTTGAGTGGGAGCTAAAAGACATTCCCTGGTCTTATATGCGGATGGCATATTTGAGTGGGAGCTAGGTATCATTCATATTTTATATGTGATGACATATTGAGAATGATACAGATCCTCTAGTAAAGTATAAATGATTATTTAAATGATTGAATTTTCTATGAATGAAGTTAAAAGTATTAGGCGTTGAATCTATAAGAGATAGATCGAAAAAGCTTAATAACACTAAGTCGGAATATTTTCCTAGATTAAGATTCTGAATTGTTTTCAGAATAGGACAAGCAGAGAAAAGAGTTCTTGCATGTATGACTAGGTAAAATATTGAGTTAATCTCAGCATTTCAGCCATGACCAATGAAAGAAAAGGATGTTCGACATCCCCTATGCCTCAGGTTCTGTCATGCTGAATGCTCGACCAAGTGTGACCCTAGTTCTTGGCTGAAGAACGGGTTCTAGTAGGATCCCTAGGTGGATCACTGAACAAACGTTAAGGATATCCTTCGAGTGTCTAAAGAGAACTGAGGATATGTTTTCTGGTATGAGGTGAGAGTGAAGAAGAACTTGTCGTAAAAGGTTACGAAGGTACAAGTTATGACACTGACTATATGACTAGAAATCTCTTACAGGATAAAAGGTCTGTTGTTAGAAGTAAGACACGGTTAAATTGCGAAGTAGCATATGAATGCACTGTTGCATAATCTACATAGGTATAGAAGTATATGGCTGCTTCGGAAGTGGTGAGTGTGGTTGGACTGAGCAGGTTTTTTCGAGCATGCGTGGTTTCCCTTAATAGATCTCTTGACTTTAAGGCCCATGCTACGCGAAGTTTCGAGTCTCACTCCATCAACGAACATATATTTCACCGTTATTATAAGATACGGATGATGTCAAACTAGGTGACATAGAAGTTTTGCAAAGAACATACAAATCTAAATGTGGTAGATCTGTTGACTAAATTCCTCTTCCACGGGCATGCATAGTCGAAGCACCAGGAGGCTAGTGGTGTTAGATAAAAAAATGCAAACTAGATTATTTGAGCTCTAGTGCAAGTGGGAGACTGAAGAGATATGCCCTAGAGGCAAATAATAAATGTATTATTATCATATCTCACATATGTTCATAATTAGTTTTATACCATGCTATAACTGTATTAAGCGGAAACATTAATACACGTGTGGTATGTAAACAACCAGGGTCCCTAGTAGCCTCTATTTAGCTAGTCCATTGGGCAGCCGATGATCAAGGTTTCCTGATCATGGACATTTATGTCAGTTGACAATGGAGTCATATCATTAGGAGAATGATGTGATGGACATACCCAACATAAGTATTATGACGTGATCAATGTTCAGCGTCATGATAGTTAGAAACATAGTAACCTAATCCTTAGACCGTGAGATCATATCTAATTGCTATTTCTGGAAGGTACTTTGATTGCATCAAACGTCATGTCTTATATAGTGTGACAATAAAGGTGTCCCTCTCGGGTATCCGAAAGAAATATGTTAAGGCGAATGATCAAGAGCGGGATTTGTGCATCCGAGGGTCGGAGAGATACTGGTTAGGGCCCACTCGGTGAGATCACATCAAAGTTTGCAAACATGTGACTAGGTCACGAGATGTGTGATCATGTGAACGAGATAACAAGAGTTTGTCGGTAACGAGATAGAACTAAGGTATCAGGATACCGATGATCATGTCTCGGACAAACTAAGTATCGTGACACAAAGGGATAGGATATGTATGTTAAGGTTCAAGCGATGTTTATTCGTGGATGCACAGGATTATCACGGCAGTCCAGCTACCGCTGATAGTCATTGATCAGAGAACAGGTCTCGATCATGTCTGGAGTTATCCCGAACCATTAGGGTAACACACTTAAGGGTTTGACGATGCTAGGTGATGTTTTGGATTTGTCAAAATTACCGAAGAATAGAGAAGAGAAAATCGGAAGGGTTCCAGGAATGTCCGAAGATGTTCGGAGTGATTCGGAAGGGTTTTGGAGTCACAGAAATGGACCGGAAAATGTTCCAGAGTACCGGGAGATTAAATAATATGTTAATTTATTGATTTAATAATGATTAAATTCGTATTTTTGGTGCAGCCCACCTAAATGGGCCTTTTCTCGGAGGAAAAGGCCCATATGGGCAAACCGCACCAAGGAGGGCCAATGGGGGCGGGTGGGCTGCCTTAGCCGCACCACCAAGGCCTAGCCGGCCACCCCATGGCTGCTCCTCCCTTTTAGTCCCACATTGCCTAGCTAATTGGCATGGTACACCCGTTTCACCTATATAAGGAGAGGCATAGGAAGGATTTAAACATAGGATTATTTCCAGAAAGCTAGGAGGTGACTCCCACCTCCTGCGCCTCCTCCTAGGCCACCTCCTCTCTCTCTCTCTCCCTCTCTCTTGCGTGGCCGCAAGTTAGGGCTGTGCTCGTGAGAGGTATCTTCTCTGCGGTACACCGTCGTGCTGCAGAAATTCCGGTCCAGAAGATCTACTTCCGCAACTTCGGCTGGATTGGAGAATCGGGAGTCATTGTCAAGCACCGTATGTGTGCGAGCCCTTCGAGGTGCCACACTTGTGGCACTTGTCGCGAGGATCGTCGTAATCTTGAGGTCATCACCGACACGCCAAGTTCTACATGAGCTTGAGGTCGGATACATCGTCTTCCTCAGCAATGCTTGTGCGGGAGCGTAATCCCCGCGTTTCGGTCTACAAGGGTATGTCACCGAAACCCTTCTCCGTTACTTACATGTCTCATAGATAGATCCTAGCTAGTTTATTGGTTATCGTCGGTAGGAATTTTTTTGTTTTCTGCTACGATCCCCTTCAGCAGGATGTGCAATGATCTAGCGTAACATGTGTTAAATAAATAAACCATCACATCAGCTGTATATGATCATGCAATGCATTATAACAATGAAAAATGACAACAAGTCATGTAATGTAAAATGGAAGTTGCATGTCAATATATCTCGGAACAGATATAGAAATGCCGTGGTAGGTAGGTATGGTGGCTGTTTTGAGAAAGATGTATAGGCTTATGTGTGGGATAACAAGAGAAACTCCTCCCACGGAGTTTGGATTTACTAGCTAAGTATGCACCAAATCTCGATGTGAGAATAGGGCAATGCACATCACCGAAGAGGCTAGCAAAATATGGATGGTGGAAGTGCCAAAAACCGTAGCTCAACATTAGTAAAAAGAAACTCACAAGTTTATTGCAAACAACTAGCAGGTTCAATTTTAAGAGCATGATTAAAATTACTCCAAGAGGGACCGTGGTGGAGACACAAGTATCCCGTTGGCTTCCCAACCTTAGCACGCAACTATGTTATTACGAATTACTTTCAGACTTAAAGAGCCATCATGAATGACTACACCTTCAACAATTAATAGAGTTTGTAGCACGGAACAAGCTTTAACGGCAACACCACTAATGAGGCTTAACTTAAGTAACCAGGAAGTTTTAACATATATTCATTTAATACCTCAAAACATTTGCAAGTAATCAAGTTATCAAAGTTCAATGATCTACAAGACTATGCAAGTTTCCATCATACCACACCACATGCATGACCTTTTCTGTTCCAACCAAACACCAATCAACTTATTTGAACAACTCTATAAACAAATATAAGTGAGGCAAGAGAGTACTTTCTATAAAAGAAACTTATATCTCTGAACAAGATATACATGGAAAACAAGAGGCCACTCCGGCGCCGGTGCACACCCTCCTCACGTCCTGGCTATGGAGGGTTTAGGGCTTTGGCGTTGGAGAGTTCAGTTATCCACGGGTTTGTCGCAGCGACGCAAGAGGTTGTACAATGGTTTCCTGCGTCTTGATCCATCCAGGAGACGGGTGGAGTTGCTTTCTTCGTATCTCATACGAGTGGATGGCAGAGATCTTTGTTTACGTGAGGTAATTCACCCTGGATCTATGATCTATTTCCCCTGTCATTTCGCTTTGGTTGGTGCACGGATCCAACAACATGAGGATTATCCGAAGGTACCAAATGAGGTTATGTTAGATCTGGTTGATTCCTCAACCATGGGAGTTCAGGCCTCGTTTGCCTTAAGTCTGGATTTCAAATATGGTGAGGCTTTTGCATCTGAAGTTCAAAAATTATTCACGGTGCCTGTTCATCCGACTAGAGAGACTGGGTTCTTCATGATGGTTGTATCATTTGCATGTACACGTTTTTGTCTTGATGAGGATACTGCTAGTTTTGCCCTAGAAGCTGCTATTGCAGGTTATTGTGGGGATCTGCATGTTGAAAATATTAAGGACAAAGTATTCGCTTTTAGAGTTTCTTGCAAGCAGGTTGGATTTCATATTCTTTAGCCCATAAATTTCTCGTGTCTTCAGTTCAAGTGTTACTTTCATTTATGGGGGTTTTGTTGGTCCTAATTGGCATCGAGAATTTGTGAATTGGGAGAAGGAGTGTGAGAGTATGTGGACAAAAATCACAAGGAAACCTGCACTACCCTTTCGTTAGAAGGCTTTTGTTCGTAAACCTGGTGTTGCTTCTGTCGTTCATATGTTGAAGCTATCTATTTCCAATGTTGATGTGGCTTCGTCTGTGGTGAAGCAGCCTGCTACCACAATAACTTTTGGGCAATTTAAATCGCCATTGGCTGCGGGTACACCTTTGTGTACAATATCTAAACAACATATTCCTAAGGATTTGCAATCTCCATTGGCTGTTTAGAATTTAGCGCCAGAGGGTTTTTCAACAGAGGTTCAAAGGCAATTGAGCCCATCCTTTATTCCATGCACAATTGGGCCGGTCTCTGATAATGGGCCAATAGATAATTCTTCCGGGACTCCTAAAACTGGATTTGAAGAGGTTGTTAATGACATTGCTTATCGTTTCTAGAGATGTGGACGATGCCTTTCAATGAAGCATGTTATTATGGATCGCACGAATCGTATTAGGTGCAAAGACTGTTTCCGTTATGGGCACAAGGCAAAAGATTGTTTTTTCAATTATGATTCAGTTACGAAACGGTGGGTTCCAAAAAAAGTAGTCCAATCAGTACCGGAAAAGGAATCTATTGCTCTACAGGTTGATATAGCCGACGCCTCGGTTCCTGCAGCCCCTATTTTGCCCAACTCTGCCCCTCCTCCGCTTGCAAACTCTCTTTCCCCATCGAGTCCCAGGGTTAGTTCGCCACCGCCGTCCTCAGCTGGGAAGGAGACGTCAGACTCTACTGCCGAGATGGCCAACTTTGAGTTAAACCCTGCTCCGTGGGTGCCATGGGGGCACCAAATCATTGATGGCGGTCCAACGAGGCTCCCTCGCACCTTCTACTGCCCGTCTCAAGACCCGCCACCGATTCATCAGCAGTGGTGCATCACCATTGTTGAGCCTGCGCAACCTCCGGCTGAAGGTAACTTTTGGTGTGAGCAGGTTAGGGTTTTCTTGACTGTGCATCTGGATCACAATGTATTAGAAGTTCAAGCATCTGTCTTTGGTGTCAGTCTGTTCAAGATGGGTAGACCTAATGCCTGTAACGCTTTGGTTCAGCATGGCCCGTATGAGATGCATCATGGTGATATTTTTGTTAGGTTTACTGAGCCAGAGAGGGCTCTTAACCATAGGGCTATTTATGGGTTCCGTAATGGTTGGTTAATGATCCTTGGAGTCCCTCCAGATTACCGCAACAACATTGATATTGCTAATGCGGTTTCAACCTTTGGGAAGTATCACTTCTGGAACAACAATGATCCTAATCTGTCTAGGATCTTAGTGTTTGCTTCTTTCAACTCGCCTGCACAAGTGCCTCGTGATGTTGTTTTCCAAAAGTTTTCCACTGTTGGTGCTGTTAAGGATTCTTTGACAGCCACAGTTTATGTGTTGTCAGCAGAGTTTGCAGATGTGTTACCTACAGATGAGGATCACATGCCCCCTGATGGTAATCCGCATCCTTTAACTGGCAATCTGGTGCCAAACAACAATCTGTTTGTGCTGCCGCCTTTTCCTGAAATTGGTTGGAATGAGGCTCCTCTCCCTGCTCATGTTGATGCTCAAGATGGCGAGGGTTTTGAGCAGCCTGTGGATCAAGGTGAAGTGCAAGTTTCAAAGGTGATGAATTCGTCAGAAAATTCAGTCTCCTCTGTCAATATTGTGGGCAATGCTGAAGAGGTCAATCAAGGTGATGGCGCTATACAAGTGCTGCCAGCTGCGCAATAGAATGTGATTCAGATTGGCATGGCGAGAACTGTCTTTGGCCCTGTTCTGCCACCACATATGCAGTTCAGGATCTAGTTTCAGGGTATGATACCAGAGCTGTTCTTCAAGGAGTTGCCCCCCTCGCTTAGAGTTGAGCCAGCACCTTGGAGTTTTCTCGCTAAAAGGTCTTGGTCTGCTGTGTTTGAAGGTGAATTTCAGTTCCTGTTGAACCCAAGGGGTCTTGTTCCACCAGCAGCTCGTATTCTTCTGTCTGTTGTAAAGCGCAAGGTTGCAAGACAATTATTTTTTGATGCTGAGGCTGATGCTACAATGGAACCAGTGATTGAGCAGGCAATGAAATTTAATAGCCCTCCATCTGTTTCGATGACAAGGGCACGATTGTCTCGTAAGAAAAAGTCTGCATTTGTTGATGTGGAGGTCAGGCACAGTGCTAGGCAGTAGGCTCTGAAGGATGGTTTCCGGACTGTGCAGCAGAAAGAAGCGGCAGCTGTGGAACCCCAACCTGTGAAGAAGAAATCAAAGAAGCAGAAGAAGGCACGTGACAAGGGTAAAGACCAAGAAAATGCAGGAAGGTCATGAAAGGGAAAGGATCCAGTTGATGTGCCTATTACCCCCATTAAAACCCTGCTGGAGGTGGGGTTGGGTTTAGGCATAAGTGCAAAGTTGTTGACCAAGGAGAAGCTTATGGCGGATCCGACTGAAGCTATTCCTGATAGTTCCGATGATGAATAAGCCATCTTATCATATGGGTGGGGTTGCTATGTGCAATGTTGGTCTCTTTGATGTTAGTTGGGTCTGGGCTTGTTATTTTGATCGTCAGTGTGGTCAAGGTCTTTGTTATTATCTATGTCATGGCTTGTTCTTGTTGGGTCAGGATCTAAAACTTTATGATCGCATGTCGTCTGGGACAATGTGGTGTTTGTGGCCTGGTTGTATCAGCTGGACCGCGTGCTTTATATACTTGTGTTATGGATAATACGACCCTAAGATCTTGGAAGGTGTTTGATTTAAATGTAAGAGGTCTAAATGGTGAAGATAGGCAACTGGAAGTTCGTGCAAAAATTGAAGAAAGCCAATGTGCCGTGGTTTGTCTACAGGAAACTAAAATAGAGTTCTTTGATCACAGACTAATTAAAAAATTCTGCCCAAAACGCTTTGAAAATTTTGCTTATTCACCTTCAGTAGGTGCTTCGGGTGGTATTATTGTAGTCTAGAATTCCTCTGTGGTCACTGGTACTCTTGTTGAAATTCTGAAATTTGGTGTTGTGGTGGACTTTATTTCAGTTCACAATTCCGAAGCCTAGAGATTAGTGAATGTTTATGGGCCCTGTCATGGTGAAGAAAGAAATAATTTTGTATCTTGGCTGTATAATTTTGAAATTCCTGTGGAGGAGAATTGGTTGATTCTTGGTGATTTTAACTTCATAAGGTCCACTGATAACCGTAATAGATTGGGAGGTGATGTTAATGACATGTTTATTTTCAATGAAATCATTGGGCACTTGGGTCTCATTGAACTGCCAATCGAAGGGCGTTCCTTCAATTGGTCAAATATGCAGGCTGATCCTCTCCTTGTTCAGCTAGATTGGTTTTTCACTTCAGTTAATTGGACTGTCAAATATCCTAATACAGTGGTGCTACCTATGGCCAAATCCTCTTCGGATCACCTCTCATGTGTAGTATCTATTGGTACTACAATTCCTAAGTCAAGAATTTTCAGATTTGAAAGCTTTTGGGTAGGACAGCCTGGTTTTATTGATTGTGTAAAGAACTCGTGGGAAAAGTTTTCTCCAAAAATTTCAAGTGTTGCTCGGATGGCTCACAAACTTAAGAGGTTGCGGTTTGATATCAAGAAGTGGAGCATGACTCTGTCACGGGTCAAGATGCTTATTGAGCTTTGCAACAAAGCTATTTTCATTATTGATGAATTAGAGGATCAAAGGAGTTTGTTCAGACCGGAAGCTAACTTCAGAAAACTTGTTAAGCTTCACTTGGAGAAATTACTGTCAGCTCAAAGTAAATACTGGAAAGATAGGTGCACAATGAGATGGATAAAAATTGGTGAAGAAAATACAAAATATTTTCATGCAATGGCTACTCAAAGGTATAGAAGAAATGCAATTGCTAGTCTAAAAGATGTGGATGACTCGATCCTCACTGAACATCAGCAGTTGGCGGGAAGATTCTTGAGTGTTTTTAAACAGAGAATGGGCTGCATGGTGGCAATAGTGATGGGCCTTGATATTCAGCGACTTGTGAAGAGAGTCAGTGGGCTTGAGGTGCTTTGTCGGCCTTTTGCGAAAGAGGAAATGGATTCTGTGATAAAATACATGCCACCGGATAGAGCTCCAGGTCCTGATGGTTTCAACGGACTGTTCCTGAAAAAATGTTGGTCTATTATATGTGAGGATTTCTATAAGCTTGCAAATGATTTCCATAGTGGAAAGACAAGATTGCTCAATATCAACTCTTCATATATCACATTCGTTACTGATTATGTTTGCGGATAAGGATCATATACTGAAATTGAAACAGCTGCTTCAGAATTTTTCTGTCACTACTGGTTTGCATATAAACTATCACAAGTCATGTATGCTTCCAATTAACGTGGGCCCTGATGATATGGTATCTCTTGCTCAGTCCTTTGGCTGCCAGATAGGGACTTTGCCAATTACATATTTAGGACTGCCGGTTGGTACTTCGAGGCCTAAGATAATTGATCTAACTCCGGTGGTAACAAGGCTGGAAAGGAAGTTGTGTGCTACATCATGTTTTTTTTGCCACAAGGAGCTAGACTTCAACTTATCACATCAGTCTTTGCGTCGCTGCTGGTGCATTTTTTGTGCTCTTTGCATATTCCTAAAGGAATTATTGAGCAGCTTAATAGGATCATTAGGCAATGCCTTTGGAGAGGAAATGAGGAGACTCCTAAGCAATCTTTGGCTTCCTAGGAGTCTATATGCAAGCCTAAGATGAAGGGAGCACTTGGCATAGTAAATTTTGGGATTAAGAATGAGGTGCTTCTTCTCAAGTATCTGCATAAGTTTCATAATAGAGCTGACATTCCGTGGGTTTCTCTTGTTTGGGAGGCTTATTATGCGGACAAAATCCCACATGCTGAGCTTCTTTGTGGTTCGTTCTGGTGGAAGGATGTTGCGATGTTAATGGACAAATACAGATCAGTGGCTATGCCAATTGTCCAGAGTGGTACTTCAATTCTTTTCTGGTCTGATGCATGGGATTTTGGAGGCTCACGTGTGCCACTTAGGCAACGTTTTGCTAGGCTCCTTTCGTTTGCCAGAGATGAAAAAATTTCAGTCAGAGATATGGTGGCCTATGATGACAAAATAGTTTGTTTTCATCTGCCACTGTCTTCACGAGCTCATGAGGAGTTTCTAACCATCATAGGCTGGCTGGATAATTTACAACTGAATGAAACAATGCATGATGAGTGGAAATGTCCATGGAAGGATGGTGACTTCTTTGCTGCAAGTTATTATAATCTTGTGCATAGACCTCTAACCGTGTGCCCTGTTTTCAAGTGGTTATGGAAGAGCAGATGCATAATGACAATAAAAATGTTCGCTTGGATTTTGTTAATGGATCGGTTGAACACTAGGGATATGCTTAAAAGAAGGCATTGGCATGTCTCAGATATTGATTCTTGCGAGTTGTGTGTTGGTGGCCTTTATGAAGACCGACAACACCTGTTCTTTGAATGCAATTTCAGCGTGAGAATATGGAATTATCTACAAATCAGTTGGCCCATGGGGGCACGATGTTGGATATTGTTCAGGGTGCTAAGAACAGCTTTGGGCACCCTTTTTTCATGGAGGTGGCACTGATTGCTTGCTGGAATATTTGGAAAGTTTGGAATGATAAGATTTTCAGAGCTGAGAGGCCGAGGTTTATGACCTGGAAGAGCAGATTTGTACATGATATGTATCTGCATGTTTATAGGTTCCCTGATAAGTTAGCTCCCTCCTTGAGAGCGTGGATAGATAGTTTACCATAGTTTCTGGTAGGTAAAACAGGAGGGCGTGTATATGTCTTGTATGTACAATTTTTTGTTATGAATAAAATTGAATAACCGTGGGGCTGTTGCCTCACAGTCTAGGGTCAAAAAAATACATGGAAAACAAGAGCTAAAAGCAAACAAAACGAAAACTAAATACTCAGCGAATATAAGTGAAGCACAAGAGTATTTTACGAAAAAGCGGAGCTTAGCCCGGTGTCTAACTAAGGTAAATGAAGCTATAAAGTCCAGGTAACAAGCTTCTAAATCCAAAGGCTGATTATCAAATATACATCTATTTCTGTGATTCCAAATACTCCAGCATCCAACTATCAAGGACTCCTTAAAGCAAATCAGATTATATCTCCTTCTGGCATCAATAAGCATGGACAAAAGATCAAGATCAGTATTCCACTCAAAGTTCAGCTTGTACCAGAAATTCTTGGAAAAGTCACACTCAAAAAATAGGTGGACAAGATCCTCAGTTACCCCATCTTCGCAAAGCTCACAATTATAAGATTCTATCATGAAATTCTTCCTGGCCAGGAGGTCCCTAGTATTCAATCTGTCTTGGATCAAGAGCCAAAAGAAGATCTTATGCTTCGGGAGAACACATGATTTCCAGATCCACTTCATAGGTGAGGGAGCCGAGTCATGTGGTGAAAGTGCAGCATAAACACGCTTACAGGAATACCTTTTTACAGCTCCATGTAGCTCCCATTTATCATGATCCAATAACCCAACCCTATCCTGTAACATGCCATCCCACTCATTGCATTGTTGGGATGCAATGGTAGATACAGGTATGTGAAACATGTCGTAAATCTCCTCATTACAACAGACCTCGATAGCCTTTTTCAGTGAAATGTTCTGATCCTTCGCAAAAGAACATCGGTGGGGAAACTTGACCCGCAAAATATCATCAGACCACATGTCCATCCACATCCTAATGGTCGATCCAGTGCCAGGATTACAAGCAGCCAATTCAAGGAAGGTATTCGTAATCTTCAGACAATCTTTCCACCAAAAAGAACCACAAGGACCAGAGGATTGTGGTAGCTTGTCATTGGGATAATGAGCCTGCCACACTAGATTAACCCAAGGCAAATCCTGTTTATTCATGAATTTAAATAGATTCTTCATGATAAGAGCAGTATTCTATGTTCTTAGGTTCAGGATCCCTAAACCACCTGCTTTCTTTGGCTTACAAACATCTACCCACTTAACTAAGCATTTTCCTTTCTTATGAATGTCTTTCCCTGCCCAAAAGAATCCTCTAATAGATCCTTCGACATAGTCCAGGAAGCCAAGAGGCAGTTTCAAGGTACACATAGCAAAATTTGGAATGGCATTGATAATTGTAACAGCCCAAAGTTAAGAACCTGAAAAACCTGTGTAAAATTTTCGCTTTTGTGTTCATTGCATCATGGCATCATGCATCATGTTGTTGTTACTAGGGAATTGTGCTAGGGAATTGTTGTTGTTGCTAGGGAATTGTTGTGGTTTGACAGCATCTAAAAATAAAATGCCAAGCTTGCTTAAAACAAAATCTCAAATCAATGAAAGCACTCAAACTTGCAAAACAAAATATCTTGACATCTTATATTTGTCAAGGAAGTTCCAAGAGTTCAAATAAATATTTTTCACTTGCTTTTAAAATTCTAAAGTAATATCATTTTGGTTTTAAGAAAAATTCAAAATGTTTTATAAAAGGAAGGACATTCAACTTGGCTTGATCCAATTGAATTCAAACACTTCTAAAATCCTTCACCCTTTCTAAACCGAAGGCATGGATTGCTTCACCACGATGTTGGGAGCCTCCACTCTTTTCCTTGGTGAACTTTGGAAAATAATTTATGTTCAAATAAATTTTTATAAAGAGAAAAGCCCCAAATGCCTATTGCTTTGCTTTCAAGTTTTGAAGTAATTGTTGACCATCAATTTTCACTTTTGGTTTGATATGTGTCAACAATGTTTCAGGACTTCAAAATATACTTCTCTCAAAGACAAATAAATGGCTAAGTATTTTAAATCTTGAGAATACCCAAATTTCCATAAACAAACCCTATAAACAAAAGTGGTGTAAAACTTTTTTATTTTGAGAAACCAATTTTTGTGGAGCTTCTTCACACTGTGGGGAGGCAACACAAATTTTTCCAGATTTTAATAAAATGTTTAAGTGCCTAAATTAAATCGTTGAAGCCACAGGTTTTAAAATAAAAGCTGAAAAGGACTAATCCGTGATAGAAAAACTGCTCCAGGGGGTTTTGCGCAATTGTGTCATCTCCCTCCTGTAGCCATGCCGACCTGTCGATGGACGCCGTGGCATGGCGCACGCTGCCAGCTCCCGGGGCCCCCTCTGCCCTCTCCCCTGCGAAGATGAGGAGCACCACGACGCAGCCCTGCTCCTCCTACCCCGTCCCCACTCGCTCACCTGCTCCCCTCTCCTTTCTTTCCCCACCACGGAGCCGAACCCGAGCCCGCCATCGCCGACGCATCGCCGTCGCTGTAGGTCTCCCCGAGGCAAGCCGAGGCCACCACGAGCTCCGCCTCGACCACCTCCTCCTCTACGAGCAAGGAATCGACCGGGGGAGCTGAGGACCGCCGTCGCCGCCCGCTTCTTCCCGAGCTCCGGTCGCGGACGTCGCGGATGAATTCGTCGCCGGCAAGCCACCTCCGCCCACGCCGTCTTCCCCAACGTGCTCAGGGTGAGCTCCTCGTCCTCCGTGACCCCTCCAACCTCCCCCTCTCGCCCGGTAGCTCTGGTTCACCGTGGACCGTGCTTCGCCTCCGCCATGGATGCCGTCGTGCCCGTCTCCGGCGACCGTTTTGGTCCGTGGGTCCACCCGTAGTTGCTTCGTACCGGGCGCGTTGAAACCATCCTTTGCCTCGCCCCCTCGCGCGCTCACTCGTTGAGCTGGTGCTCGATGCCGGTGTGGTCACCGTGTGCACGCCCGCTCGGGCCGAACGGCGCTGTACTTTTCAGTTTCGTCAGTGACACGCTCGGATATTCCGGTTCAGAAACCACCGGATTATCCGGATTAAACCAGTACCGCAATTCTTCTGGTCCTTAGCCATTTCTGGAGAGCTTTGCTTCGATCGGATATTCCGAGTGAGGAATAATTCGGATATTCCAAATTAGCACAGTACCAAAAATATTCCTGTTTAATTATTCCTTCTTTCTATGTGGACTTAAATAATTGTTTTGTGTTGGATTTAATCTATAACCATGACATGTTTTAACAGAGGAAACAAAATAATTAAAAGAACATATTTAATTTGGTAAGTTATAAAATTAATAACTTTTGTTTGGTTAATCAGAAAAATGTGTTTGTTATACCAAAATGTTCAGAAAAACATGAGTGATCCAGAATCATCATCATCATGCATAATTGATCACAATTACAATAATGTGCTCTAGTAGTAATTATAATCACTAAATTTAAATATGTGGTTTATTCCAAATAACGCAAATATTATAATGGGGACCCCATTTAACTTGTTGATCATGATCAATGCTTCTAGGGTGCATCTAAAATGTCATATCATCATTTCTGTATGCATTGCACAATTGCCATGTGTTGATTGTTGTTTTTGCTTTCCGGTGTTGTTTGCTCTCTGGTAGATCACGAGTTCGGAGTTGAGCATCATTACTCCGACGAGCAGTTTGACTCCTCCACTCAACAAGGCAAGCGTAATCCCCCCTCTGAACATGTCTTATCCTATTTTCTGCAAATATTTTCTCCACTATAATATTGCATGCGGTTCCAAATGTCAATTTTATTGGATTAGAGTATCCTATAGTTGCATTAAGTTTCCGATGCCAATACCTGTTTCCCTCCTATTATCCATAGGTTTGTATTGTTGGCCTGAAATACTTAACTATGCAATGTTGATGCTTAGCCATGCTTAGTTAAATGCTTAGCCGTCCGATGGATACTTCATGTTGGAAACAGGTTGTTGAAGTGTTCAGATGATGGTGGAGAATTTGTGGTGACAGGTAATAAAATGCTTAAAGGTGGGGATGAGAGGCCACTTTGGTATGGTGGTGCTTTGTCTCGTTCTCGCCGCCTAGGTGCGAGTTCTTTACCTCTTGAACCAAGAATGAGCGCGCTTCCTTTCGGTGGGCTATATGGAACCCCCGTCGACTGACTAACTTGTGGCGGACTAGCCGAGGGTCCTCTAGTTTGGCTTTCCATTTGCGCGTGCGTTGACGATGGTGGCCAAGACTGAGATGAGGATGGTGGTGTCAGGAAAATAAGTGGCCGCGGGACAGGGTGCTGGAGGTACCCCTTGTCCTACCGCCACTAATGATCCTGGGTTAGTCTCAAGCAAGGTAAAGGTTGTAACCGTTCCCACTCAACCGGCTTTCCCCGGAAGAGAGCTAAGCGTAGGCAATGAGCCGGGCGGTACCGAAGGTAAACATAGTGCACCCCTGCAGGGTTAAATATTTTCGAAAAGCCGTGTCCACGGTTACGGACAACTTGGGAAAGGACGATAAGACCATAGAATAACTTTAACGGAATGACTAAAAACTGGGTACTAGAGGTGCCACTCAAGATTGTAAGGTTGACTTCCTCGAGGGTGATTCGGGGAGGTGCCTTGGTGAAACAGGTACTGTGGTTGATGATGGTAGTTGATGAGAAAGGTGATCAAAAGAGAAAAGAGTCACTTCTTACCCCCTTTTTAAAAATACTCTGATTAGTCGTTGCCTTTGAGTTATGTTTACATAAATAAAATCAGCTTTATGCAAAACAGCCATAAAACCTTGAAAGCCTCATCGAGCTAAAGCTCTATTTATAATCTTGTGAGTTCGTCGAACTCAACGTTGTTTGTTTTGTTTCAGAGGAGGACTTCACCGACCTCAAAGGTGGGTTCTTTGTGGACGTCGACGAGTAGTCTGGGGTTCCCAGGTGGCAGCTTGGGACATCCCGGAACAGCTGGCGCTGGATGTTTATTTGTAGGCCTCTTAGGCCATAATCTGGATCTTGTTGTTTAGAACAACTTAATTTGCTTCCGCTTGTTGTAATGTTGGGTCTGTGACCTCTGGTTGTCATTTGCTATCTTTCTCTATTATAAGAGTTGAACTATATGATTTGTGTCGTAGAGACTGTGATGTGCCAGTTGTTCCACAAGTCTTGATCTCTCTATTATGCTTTGATAGTGTGTCCGGTGGTATCGGATAACCGGGGACACAGTATCACTGTATAGCAGTCGGGTCGGGGCGCCACAATAATTGATTTCACCACCACAAGTCTACCATCATAAGATAATGTATCAGCAATCCCCACAAGTCTTCTATCAATTCTATGAATGATGCCAATAAGGTCCTCCATCTTAGGTTTGGTGGTGCCCATGGGAAGGCCAAGATAAGGAAAAGGCAGGGTTTCCACTTTACAACCAATGGTACTGACAAGTTCTTCACACCTTTCTGCAGATATGTTGATTGGCACAATAGAGGATTTATGGAAGTTGACCTTCAAACCAGCCGAGGAGGAGAACTTGTCAAGCAAAACCTTAAGTCTACTCAGCTGAACAGGACATGCTGGCATAATGAGCAAAGTGTCATCAGCATATTGGACAATAGGATAGTCAAGCCCAAATGAATTGTCAAGTGACAGATCAAGCAAACCAGAATGCCAAGCATCATTAATCACATACTGGAGAAGCTCAGCAGTAGACATAAACAGAAGGGGGGACAAAGGGTCCCCTTATCTCACCCCTCTCCTACATGAAATCTTTTTCCCAGGAACTCCATTAAGCAACACAGAAGTGGATGCAGTCGACAAGATAGATTCAGTCCACCCCAGCCATTTCTCTCCAAATCCCATATGCTTTAACATAAGAAGGATATAGTACTATATTCAACTTTATCAAAAGCCTTTTCGTAATCCAACTTTAGAATAATGATCTCCCTCTTGGATTTCTGCCAGAGATGAATATACTCAAAAGCCCAGGCAAGACAATCATGAATGGTCCTGGATTTAATAAATCCATATTGAATCTGATGGATGGTAGGCATGATGACTTTTTGCATACGATTACCCAATAGCTTAGTGAGAAACTTGAGAGTAAGACTGACCAAAGAGATAGGTCTATAGTCATTAACATATTCAGGTTTGTTCTTCTTCGGGATCAACGTAATGAAGGCAGTATTGATACTCTGTAGGTCCAAATTCCCCTCATAAAATTGAGAGCACAAGCTATAAAATTGCTCCTTCACATACTGCGAGCATTTTTTCAAGAAAGCACCATTGAAACCATCAGGGCCAGGCGATTTATTAGTGGGCATATTCTGCACAATCCCATCAATCTCTTCAGTAGAAAAAGGTAGCTCAAGAGCAGCGAAATCAATCTCAGGGTTGGGAGTAATAAGCTGTGATAAATCAAATAACATGGCAGGGCTATCAGAGCAGCCAACTCTTTCCTTGAATGCATGCCACACCACAGCAGCTTTCTCCTCATGGTCACAAACCAATCTGTCATCATCAGTAGATAGGCAGGAAATAAAGTTGCTTCTGAAACTCTTTGTGGCAAATGTGTGGAAAAAACTAGTATTCTCACCACCCAATTTAGCCCATATGATTTTTGCTCTATTCCTCCAATATATTATTTTTGCTTCAAGAAGTTTAACCAAATGGTTCTTGAGGGCTACCCTGAAATTCTTCTCGAGCAAAGATAAAGGTCTCTGATCTTCTAAGCCATCCAATAGAGCAAGAACATAGCTACAGGTCTCAATCACCTTATTAAGCTGAGAGAGATTTTTGCTCCATTTTTTCAATCCATACATGAGGGATTTCAACCTGGCAGTGATATACTAAGCAGCATTTTTGTAGGGACCCAAATATTGCCAATGGTTCTGAACTGTTCCAATAAAGTCAGGAAAATCCATCCAGTAATCCTCAAATCTCAAGATCTGAGCTTTCGAAATATCTGTACTAATTTGGATCTTAATAGGCACATGATTAGAAGATAGCTTAGCCAATGGAGTGGCTATTGTATTAGGGAAAGTGGTAGTCCAACCAGGTGAAGTGAAAATCCAATCCAGTTTTTCCAGCAGAGGGTCAGCTTGCATATTACTCCAGGTGTAAGCTCTACCTTTTAGTGGTATTTCCACTAAGTCATGCTGGCTAATAATCCTATTGAATAGCAGCATATTGTTAACATTACCACCTCCTCTATTCCTATTTTTCTGGACCCCTGATAAGATTAAAATCACCCAAGATCATCCAAAAATGCATGGGCGAAGGATCAATGCTTTCAAGCCAATTGGTGAATAACAGCCTATCCTCTGCCACAGTGGGACCATAGACATTTGTAAGATACCAAACATGAGCACTAATCCTACAAGTGAGTTGGACAGTAACATGGAATCTGGATGAATCAATAAGTTGACCATGAAATAGAGCACCATTCCAAATGGTTATAAGACCACCCGAGCTACCAACCGATGGGGAAAAAGCAAACTGATCGAATCTCCTTGGGCAGAATTTTCGCAGATAGGTGTGGTCAAAATTTTCTCTCTTTGTTTCCTGAAGACAAATAACATTACAATTCGATTCAACCACTTTTAACTTAATATCATCCCACCGCAACTGGGAATTAATCCCTCTCAGGTTCCAATCAAATACAATCCAGTTGCGACTCATTAATAACAAATTTGATGATATAGAAATTGGGCAAAATTAAAAAGCCCAATACATGCAGGAGCTTCCACAAGCTATCACCCAGAACATGTGATGGCATCAGATGCATAAAAGCCAGATACACAGAATAAAGAAATATCACATATGCCAAACATGATAACCACAACCACAAATGAAATAACATAACCAAAGCACCACCAAATAGGAAGTACCACACAATCACAGACCAGGTTCCATAACAAACTGACATAAAGGTACTGGATAGACCACTGAACGAAACAGACACATATGTAGTTCGACACAAAACATATGAAAGACACAAAATAACTGCCACCAAGCAAGTAACCATGATCTGACACGCAGACCCCAAATGCAGAATTACTCCACACTATCATTGGTACTATCATAGTTGAGGTTCTCTTTAGATACATCCTCAGGGTGCATCTGGTAGGGTCCTGTACACATGGCTTGAAGAGTCTCCATGGGCAGATGTGGTGGGGGAGGTGCATTGGCATCCACTAACTGAACATCATAATCAACTCCAGTCTCTGCAATATCAGACGAAGAGGCCTCATCATCATGGTTTCCATCCTTGAATCTAGCCCTTAACTTAGCCAGCCAGATGCTCCTGCGCACAGACTCAACAATGTTGGGTGCTTTCATCTTTCTCTTTCTAACAGCTCTTGGCAGAGGAGCATTCATCATCACATCTTCTCTAGCTGCATCATTGAGTTCAGTAATCTGCACAGATGATTGTACATGTGCTGCAGCAATGGTATTGACCTGCAGGAAGCATTTGCTGTGGATCTCACCATTCTCTTCAATCTCCACAATCTTGCAGGAGGTACCAACCACAGAGGCATCATACAGAGTGTTGATCAGAGCAGGTGCCACAACTGCCAAGTTGGAGATCATATCTTGAACATCAGCAAGGTGATTAGGTCTATGTGCAACATATTGCACTACAACATTGGACTGTTCACCTGCAGCAGCGACCACCTCTTCCTCCACTGCAGCAGCAGCAGGGTTAGCATCAGGAATAACATGGCTTTGTGGCGGTGTGACAATGTTGGGTTCTTCTGGATGGATAGGAGCAGCAACAGGTGCCTCATCAGCAGGCCCTTCATTGTTGGCGTGCCAAATACCAAAATCATCAACTATAATTGGCACTGGGTGTGGATTTTGGCCATCTGGTGGTAGTGGATCCTCATCTCCAGCACCAACACCAATCATCTGAGCATTCAGAATAACACAAGGGCATGACCAGCTGCCACCATGCCCTTCTTCACTAAAATTCTGGAGAATAACAATACTGCCAGGGATCTTATCAATGTCAAAAGCACGAATCTTAGCAAGTATCCTAGCTTTATTGGCATCATCTCTGTTCCAAATCAGGAAACGACCATAAGGAGCCAAAGTGGACACAATAGTGTTCAGTTCCCAACATTCAGGAGGATAATTAAGCAACATAAGCCAAACATCATGAGTGAATGTGACAGATCTGTGGTTTCTACCCTTGTTGTGCTCAATGATGCGCATCACAGTATCACCAACAAAATAGGGACTATTCCTGACAGCACTGTCCCTATCAATCACACCCTCAAACCTAACAAGTGCAGCACCCATGGCGCATCTGCTAATCTGCCTAATATCATAGTGCCTCTGCTCAAGTTGGGCTCTGATCAGAACTTCAGTACCTTCAAATTGATCCCACGCAGGCTCAGGCTCGAGGAGGACAATGGCCGAGTCATCACATACCACCGGCATTGAGCCGCCAAGCACCACGTACCCTCGCTGCGGCCGGAGAGGACTGAAGGGCATGTAGCCGGCGCCTGGAGGTAGGTGGGGAATAGGATCACATGGGTAGTTCGCCATCTCGTCGCCGATGATCGCCGAAGGCGATTGCGTACCGGCGAAGCTGCCGGAGAGGTTATTACTGTAGACAACAAGGGTTTACTCTGGAGGAGACGAGACACCGTCGTTTGGTTTTTGTAGCAAGGAAACATAGTCAATCACGTTGAAAACCGGCCGATATTTTCGTTTATAGTTATGCCTGGAATAACAGAAACGGAAGATATTCCCATAATTCCAACATCCACGGCAACGAATCTTATTCTTGCAATCTTTTCTCTCATGACGAGGATCTAAATAGCGAGAACACGGCTGACATTGGACAGCAGATATAATGGGCTGCTGGGCTGTAGATGGGCTAGAGGTCCTAGTGGGCTGAATAGAAGAGGTACCATTGTTGGGCTGGACCCGAACCCATTGGAGATTTGGCCGAGAAATTGAATCCCAAGAATCCCGGCCAGATTGCAGATCACGCACATTATGATCATCACTCCTCAATGAAGACCCAACATTCTGATCAGGAGTAGATGGCTGAATTCTAACCCCAACCCAAATTTGCACCTGTGAGAACAGCAGCACAGGAGAATGAAGACTTTTGTCTCAGCGGTGCAACAGGATGGGCAGATTCATACTGAACAGGAGGCAAAGCAAGATGCTTTCTCTCGGGCTTATACCTCGCTGCTTGGGGAGATCACGAACAGGGAGTACACTTTGGATCTACATGCCCTTGGCATGTAGGCTCACGATCTGCATGATCTGGAGGATCTGTTCTCAGAGGAGGAAGTATGGAAAGTGATAATGGATCTGCTGTCAGACCGTGCCCCAGGACCAGATGGGTTCATTGGGGCGTTCTATCAGAAGGCTTGGAGCATTATTAAGCCTGACATTATGGCGGCGATTATGAAGCTGGCAGTAGGAGATGGTCGCGGTTTCGGCAAGCTCAATAAATCACTCATCACTTTGATTCCCAAGCGAGCTGATGCCATTGAGGTTCGAGATTTCAGGCCGATTAGCTTGGTGCATAGTTTTGCGAAGCTGTTCTCCAAAATCTTGGCAACCAGACTTCAGAGGAGGCTAGGTGATCTTGTCAACGCCAACCAGTCTGCATTGATCAAGGGTAGAAGTCTGCACGACAACTTTATTCTTGTCAGGCAGATGGCGAGATCCATTAACCTGAAGAAACAGAAGGGAGTGTTTCTGAAATTAGATTTGTCTCGAGCTTTTGATACGGTGTCTTGGTCTTTCTTGTTTGAAGTACTACGAGCTTTGGGTTTTGGGGAGCTATGGTTAAAATGGACAGCTCTGCTACTTTCCACTGCTACCATGAAGATCTTAGTTAATGGCATCCCCGGAGAAAGAATCAAATACGTTAAAGGACTGAGGCAAGGCGACCCAGCGTCTCCGCAATTGTTTGTGTTGGTTATGGAGGTGCTCACTCTGTTGGTGTCTCGGGCTGCAGAAGCTAGTATTCTGTCCACCATCCCTGGTTGCAATGGACTGCAGCGGATTTCAGTCTATGCGGACGACGTGGCGATTTTCATTAAACCCTTGGTCAGTGATGGAGTGATAATCAGGGAACTTCTTCATGTGTTCGGTGAGTGTTCAGGCCTCATGGTCAATTATGCCAAATCTGCAGCGACGGTCATCAGAGGCAACCCCAATGACGGTATGACAATGAAACATGTGTTGGGGTGTGAATTGGGAAAGTTTCCCTGCAAGTATTTGGGACTCCAGCTTACTCTGAAACAGTTAACAAGGACTGAATGGCAACCCATTTTAGACCAAGTTCTGAACATGGTCCCTGCTTGGCAACGTGGCTTGCTGCAGAGGCCGGGGAGGCTAACACTGATCAAGGCAGTGATGACAGCTAGGCCAATCCACCATTTGCTAGTAGCTGAGGCCCCGGACTGGCTGTTGGAGGAAGTCAATGCTTGGCTTAGAGGTTTCTTTTGGGCAGGGAAGGAGAAGGCCAATGGAGGTCAGTGTTTAGTGGCATGGCAAAGGATTTGCAGGCCAATTGCCTATGGAGGACTCGGTGTCAAAGACCTATACTTGCAGGGGCTGGCACTGAGGGTGCGCTGGGAATGGCTACGCCGCACTGACAATGCGAGACCGTGGCAAGGACTGCCTTGGATGCAGGACAAAGAAGCTTTTAAAGTTTTCAGCGCATTAGTGGAGATTCAGACTGGCGATGGAGCAAAAACCTTGTTTTGGCGCGACCGATGGATAGAGGGGCAGTCTGTACAACACATTGCCCCACTTGTCCTGAATTCAGTAAGCACTGCGTGTGCTGACAAGAGAACGGTGCAGGAGGCCCTTCATGAGCATAGTTGGACTAGGGATATCAGGGGTTTCCTGTCAGAGGAGGGGGTAGCGCAATGTGTGCTTGTTTTCACAAGTGTTGCAAACCTGAACAGGGAGGAGTCCGAGCCGGACAGATTCAGATGGACATGCTCGCCATCGGGAGTTTATTCAGCAAAGGAGACTTATAAAGCTTTATGTCAGGGCACAACTAAAATGGAAGGTGCTTCTTACATCTGGAGGAGTTGGGCGCCACTAAAATGCAAATTTTTTGCATGGTTGGTGTTGCAATTCAGGTTATGGACATCGGACAGAAGGAAGAGACATGGGCTGCAAGAGGATACCTCAGCGTGCTTCACTTGCTTGCAGGAGGAAGACACGGTCAGTCATATTCTCATGGAGTGTGTCTATGCTAGACAGGTGTGGGAGGAATGTTTGCAGTGAATGGGAGTCCAGACTCAAGTGCAGATACCGCAGCTCACGGATGATCTGCTGAGTTGGTGGACAAGAGCTAGAAGGAGGTTTAGTAAGAAGGAGAAGCATGGAGTTGACACCATGATCATCTTGATTTGCTGGCGTCTGTGGAAACAAAGGAATGCAAGAGCTTTTCACAACCAGAATGGACAGTTCTCGGTTCCAGGACTGGTTGAACAAATCGCTGCGGACTGGGAGCAATGGAGACAAGCAGGAGTTGGAGGAAGCAGCAGTTACGCGAGAGTAGTCCACTAAGTTAGGAGTGTTGGTGTTGGTGTGGGTCTTTGTGTAGACAGAGGATGTTTTCATCTATTTGTCACCCTTGTACTCGTTTCTTAATCTTCTATAAAACTACGGTACGCTTCCGCGTACTCTCTAAAAAAAAAAGAACAGCAGCACTAGAATTGCCAGAAAGATCAGCATGAATACGATGAAAAACAACAGATAATGCCGGTGTCCGACGACTAGGAACCGAAGTCCATTCAGCCTCTGATTCATCATACCAGATCTATTCGTCACGCTGCCAATTGGGACCCCCTCTACCCCAAAGATGAAAATAACACTTGAATTGCGGGCAGGAGAACGATCACAAATTATGAACTAGAAACCTGACGGCTTTAGAACTGACAGAGAACTTAAAAACCCTTTCGGCAAGACGAACTAATCAATCTCATTATAAGCAACACCAAGTGATGCCGGAGGGCCAGGCTGACATTCAGATTATCCAGGCGAAATCCAGCACGACCAAAGGAAACAACCAAGAAGAAACGATGGGAGGAAGAGATCGGGCTGACCGAAGTTGCAAAGAGATCACGAACCTTAGATCTAAAGCGATGACCATGTGAGAAGTGAAGCACATGATATCCCTAGATGGAGGGGGCACCGCCATCGCCATGGGAGTCGCCAGAGCTCTCGGTGGGAGTCGCAATCCTTAAGATTGACAAGAGTTTGATGAAAAAGGGATGCTTGGGCATCCCCAAGCTTAGACGTTGTGACTTCTTTAATATTGCAGAGGATATCCATGGGGGACCTCTCCAAGCTTGAACTTTTATCCTCCTTTATCTTCTTTCATCATCTTCTCTCTTGACACTTGAAAACTTCTCATAAACTTCATTAGAGGGGTTAGTACTAAATAAATTAAATCCACTTTGGTTCTTTAAGGACATATTGCAAAAACTCAATTTAACATTAGCTACCGTCACTAAGCCTTATGTGCTGCTCTCCACCTCTAGAGAACCCCACTCAACGCTCGTAAAGAGTCAATGCGAAATAAAGACAAGATCTGTCAAAAACAGAACATCCAGTAAAGATGGATTTTTTCGAGGTACTTCTGTAGCTCAAATCAGAAAACTCAAAACTAATGAAAGGTAGATAAAAAGGTCAGGTTTACGTAAAAAAAATTTATACCAAATAACGTTTTGGGATTGTTTGAGATTTTTACAGTGAAGCACATAAATCGTTTCTGGACAACAAACTCAAACTTTGAAAAGAAGTGAGCTCAGCTCACTTGGTTAGGGAAGTGGATGTACAACCCAGCCACCCAAGTTCAAATCCTCACGGATGCAGATTTGGGTTCTTATGATTAAAAAAAATCGCTGTAGGGGCTTCCCCTACCGCATTCCTTTCAAAAAAAAAAACTCAAACTTTGAACGGTACAAAAACGAAAACAAAAGGATACAAGGGAGTTGCTAGATAGGTAACAAAAACCAAAACAAAAACAAAAATGAAAGCAAAGGAAAATGGGTTGCCTCCCGTAAGCGCTTTTTTTAACGCCTTTTAGCTTGGCACAAAGCAAGAATCAAGTATTATCAATATTACCAACCTCGAGGCGTTTCACCCGAGTTCTCTTCTTTTTACCTTTGGGTAAGAGGTGCTTGCATTTTGTGGAATGAAACCTCATAGTTCCTTCATACATGTCTATAACGGCTCCAATAAGCTTAAAAAATGACCTCCCAAGTGTGATTTGTCCTTCACCCTCACATTTTATAACATGAAAATCGATAGGGATGAAGGAACCAAATAATTTTGTTTGCACTTCTTTTGCTATTCCCAAAGGGATTTTAATGGAATTGTCAGAAAAACTCAAATAGCTAGTACAATTAGAGAGCTCCCATAAGTTTAAGGAATCATAAATAGATTTAGGCATAAGGGAAAACTCCATTCCTACGTCACAATGGGCTTGAAACTTAGTATCATTGATTTCAATTTTAATGGAAGAGATCTAATTTGGTAAAGATTCATCTTTTTTAGTTCCATAAATAAATTTAGGCTCCTTGTAAAGGCTTCCCTCATACAACTCTCGAACCATTTTCTGAATATTTTCCATGCTAGTAATATTAATCTCAAGGATATCCAATCTATTAGCAATATTTTTCAGAGCTGATTCTATTTTATTACTTGATGATGAGGATGATGCTATTAAACTTTTTATAGCGTTGAAAGCTTGATCTCCATGATGACGAAGAAAATCTCCCCCAACTATAGCATCTAAAGCATACCTATAGCAAAGAACAATACAAAAATAAAAACTACTAAGTAACAAGCTCAGGGTAATCCTTGGTTCGGTTCTTCCATAAGATTCAAAAATTCTAGCCCAAGCATCTTTATATATTTCTCCACTCCCTTGCTTGAAAGTGAGAACCTCAGTCATAGGTGACATAACAAAAGGAAAGAGCTAGACATGACAACTAAACAAAAGTTAAAACAAGGCAAAACAGGAAGAAGACTAGTTGCTGAAATTTTAATTTTTTGTGTTTTTGATTTTTAAAGCAAACAAGAAAAAAATAAGACTAACAAAAAGTAAACAAAGCAAGACAATAACAAATTGGAGAGAAAATAGGTGTGAAACTCCCCTTGCTGAAACTTCCAAGTCCCCAGCAACGGCGCCAGAAAAGAGCTTGATGCGGCGTACAACCGTCCGTTGGGAACCCCAAGAGGAAGGTATGAAGCAGCGTAGTAGCAAGTTTCCCTTAGTTGTAAAACCAAGGTTTATCGAACCAGTAGGACTTGGATAAGGCTTCAACACGGTGCCAGAAAAGAGCTTCCAGCGTGGACGTGCACACAACACAAACACTAAACTTTGTCCCAACGAATTCAGGAAGGTTGTCAAGCTTCCCCTCTTGCTGAAAACAAAGGATTAAACGTACGGTGTGGAAAAGAATAATAAAAGTAAAAATGAACAATGAGCTAGCAATATGTAGAGCGTAGGAAACAGGTTGCAATCAATATAAAAGAATGGACCGGGCCATAGTTTCACTAGTGGTGTCTCTCCATAAAATAGTAAACATGTTGGGTGAACAAATTACAGCTAGGCAATTGACAAATTGTGAGGGCATGACAATGCTATTATGACAAGAAAGTTCGTTGTAATATTTAACTGGGCATTACATCAAAATACATAGACCGCTATCCAGCTGCATCTATGACTAATAATCCACCCCGGGATAGCTATCCAGCATGTCACCCAAAAGTATTAAGTTATAGCAATAGATAATTGCAATAAGCAAAGTGCATAATGTAGCAATTGTTATAAACATAGCAATAAACACCGTTGTTTTACCCCTAGTAGCAACAACACATCCACCGTCTTAGTTGTTTCTGTCATCTCGAGCCCAGAAAGCGAGGCATGAACCTACTATCTAATATAAATACTCCCTCTTGGAGATACAAGTAACTACTTGGCCAGAGTAACCACATGGATCGAGAGCGTGCACGATCTTAAATAGAACATAAATATGATAACAAGTAGATGAACAATCTGAACATAATTTCACAATTCATCGGATCCCAGCAAACACAACATGTAGCATTACATAATAGTGATCTTGATCATGTTAGGCAGCTCAAAAGATCTAAACATGGTAGCACAAGGAAAAAGACAACCATCTAGCTACTGTTATGGACCCGTACCCTCCACTGGTGGGGCTCACTTGGCTGATTTTTGGATGGTGCCTTTGTTCCTTCGTAAAAATAATCTCCGTAAATTTTCAGGTCTTTTGACGAATATTTCCTTAATAAGTTTTCTGAAACAAAAGACAGCAGAAATAGGAACTGGCACCGGGCATCTTATTACTAGGTTAGTCCCAGAAAATGTCCTAAAATGATATAAAACTATTATAAAACTTGTAGCAATGATATAAAACAAGCATGGAACAATCAAATTATAGATACGTTGGAGATGTACCAGTTAAGTATACTAGAAAGCTTACTTTGGTATAGTCTAACGGATATCACTGGGTAATTTTGAAGGTATGCATCTAATCATAGTAGTTCGAGATTGAGAATAACTCCTCTAGTTAAAGAGAGATATATCCAGAATCCACTCGGTGTGATAGTATCCATGACCAAATCTGCGCAGACAAAGGCATGATATACATCATGGGGATACTAGAACACGGGAACGAGTAACGACATTATACCAGTAAACAAGGATAATATGACATAGTGAATGAAAGGTTTTATTCATGGTGATTTCATTCATCTTGCCTCGGGTATTGATGGGTATCATGAAGTAATGGGAACGTACATACTCGATAACTAACAGGTTCAACAGAGTTTCTCGTATAACGGTAGTAGTCAATGCGGATGTCCATGGTCTCAACATTGATTGGTGATTAGATAGGCACTTCTAATCACAACCACTCGTTATCGAACTTGTAGGGGTCACACATTAAGGCGTCAATAGTCTGTTGTGTACATAGGATGGTTCGGAGTAGAGAGTGAGTATGATTCGGAAGGTTCCGACGTGATGGAATTATATTCAGAGTATTGATTGGACAAGTCTGGGAGCTATTGGATGTATTCCAAGGGTTTATATATGGAGGAAATATTTATCAAGGCATTTTGTACAAGGACATGATATGTCCCGGATCATATAAAAATGTTTATATGATAGTGAATTAATTCTGGGAATTAATTGGACAAAATTAATAGAAGGAAAAATATTGGAAAAAGGGAAAATCACCGGAGCCCACCAAAGGGGGCTGCCGAGTATGAGCCCACAAGGCAGCCGCACCTCTTTGGGGGTGTGGTGGGCCGACGGTAACATGCGAGGGGGGGAGTCTCCCCCGAGTCGAAAACCCTAATGGGCCTAAAGGTCCAAGAGGGGGAGGGAGGCACGGCTAGGGTTGCCCTAGCTCGGCCGGGCCCACCCTCCTGGAGGCGGCAGCACAAGGGGAGGGAGCCCCTTCCCCAAGGCATGCTCCCTCCCTACCTCCTATATAAACCCCCACCCCCTACTCATTGTGGACACACAATTGTGAAACGGTTTTGAGGTGTCCTGTCCCTAGATCAAATCTCTCTCTCTCCCATTTGTATAGGAATTTCTCCACCTCTTGTACACTGGCAGTTCCTAGTTCTGAGATAGCGAAGCGCTGCTGGATTTTGATGGACGGACGTGTGCGAACTCTCAGAGGGGTGAGACGTCTTAGACATTTGACCCTCGCTCTGCTGGACCCGGAAGGCTGGACGAGGAATCGACAACATTCTCACACTAGGCTTGGCCGTGAGAATCTTCATCAGCGTTCATCGACACCATCATCAACACCCGTTCCGCATCTTCGTGTTGGTAACAATTCAGATCTATCCTTGCTTGTATCTTCATAGATGATCTTGGCTGTTACGTAGCTCAGAAAATTTAAAATTCCTGCACGTAACCCTACACTACTAGTAAAAACTATTGCATATAATCACAGAAAGAGTATCAATTTTTCTATCTACCCATTCACTTTTTCTTCAGTTATTTGTATTTTTAAAGGCGATCATATTACTAGAGTGGCGTCAGGTACACCCGTCATTTTGACTGTTCAATAACCAGTTTGATCCCAAGGTGGACTTGTGCCAGGAGCATACATGCATGTTACAAAAACCACCAATTACACAGTAGTACGTACACTTGACAAACTCAACTGTGCAACTTAGGAAAGACAGAAATAAGTGATTAATCAAGCAAAACACAAGCTTCAAACTGCTCACTTGATAGAGAGGAGCATGTCCATACAAATTTAAAATCAAACTAACAACACACACAACCACAAAAACACACATATTGAACTAGCTAGAGCTAATATTGAAGTTGACATAAGCTTAGTTGAGCTAGTTTGTAGAGGTGGAGCAAGAGGAGGACTTGGAGCTACTGCACTGATCCCTGAGGCCGCCGCCGGTGCTCTTCGTTGGAAAGAGCTCTAGGGTTCTGAGTGGCCGGCAGCATGGCCACGGCGGGATCATGTTATTCATACCACCACCGGCCGCGGCGGAGCTGCCTCCAGCTGCTGTTGCTGCTGAACTGTTGTTAACGTTGTTGTTCTCCATCATCATCTGCTGCTGCGTCGTCCATTCTTGCTGCTGGCTAGTCTTGCCTGCAAACTCCAACCCTGAAACTGGAAGAGCGCCTGCTGCTACTGTATCCTGCTGCAAGTATGCGCCCTATTCCAAAAATTAATCGTTAGGTTCGAGATAAATAGCATTATTTTTCTTTCTTGTAAGAAAATTTCAGTAGAATGCGTCGTGCATGTATATGCAGATATCAAAGGACTCCTACTAGCTATAAGAATTAAAGACCTGATGAGGCGCCACGAAGCAGCTGGTAGCGTATGGGTTGTGGTGATGGTCCGCAGGGTGCATGGAGTTCAGGCCTGCTCCAGCACCAGCAGCATTACCACCGCCGGCAGCGCTAGCATTAAAAGGAGGAGGAGCCGCGGGCGAGGATGGTTGCTGCTGGTGGCGGGCGCAGAGCGGCGCCGGAGTCGCTGTCGCTCGCGGGCCTTGTGGTTCTGGAACCAGTAGAAGACGTTCTTGCCCTCGATGCGGCCGTAGTAGGCGAGGTGCGCCGTGATCTGCTGGATCTCCGCCGCGTTGGGCGTCCGCACGCCGCTCCGGTACATCTCCTCCAGGATCATCAGCTGCTCCGGCGTGGGGCACCAACGGGTCGACGGCGTCTGCGGCATCTTCTTCCTTTCTAACTACTACTACTGCTCTTGGATCTCGATCTTTGTGTCTAGCTAGTTTACTGAGCACTTGAGATACCTAGCTGATGCAACTGCAAGTGTACGTGCGTTTGGTGCTATGGCTAGGATATGTTCCAAGGCTAAAGCCTAAGGTTCAGTTATATAGATCGAGCTGGCGGAGCTAGCTAGGGAAGCTATAGCTACCTAGCTGAGTCAATTACTAGTAGTGAGTGAGCAGTGATGACAGTGGACGTGAGACAAATTGGTGCGGTGAACGGTCAGAGTCAAGGGTCAACAGACGTATCTAGGGTTTCCTCCTTTTCAGCTAAATTGCGTTGAGAAATCAACGACTTTTCTCAATAAACAGGCCATTGATGAACTTAAAAATATGATAGCAAATTTATTCACTGTACACCAAGATCACACGATTCCAAAACATAAGGTGTATTTTACTATCGAAATCCATACTTTGACCTACATTATTCTTACGCTATTAAGGCAATGGTTACAAAATGACAATAGTAAGAAAGTGCTTCTGAATATAATGTAATGGTGTATATTTTGTGGATCAAAGATTATAGATTGTTGGGAAATTTTGGTCAAATCCTAGCTTTCCACAGTCAAATTACATCTTGCATTTTGGTTTGGAACAGATGTAACAATAACTCAACGTAAATAGTTCCTAGAGTTACAATAAATATAGAACACACAAAATAGTATTATTTTGCAAGGTTTACGTGAGCGTACCTCCGGACTACCGGAAAATAAATCTCCGCCGAGTGGGCAAAACACTCGGCGAAGACCGGAATCCACCTCGGCGAACCCTTCGCCGAGTTGGGAACTCGGCGACATTTGCCTCGGCGACGATGCTTCGCCGAGTGATTTTTTTCAGGGGACTCGGCAAAGGATTCGCCGAGTGCCTTTTCCCCTACCTGGCGAAGAAAAGGCAATCAGGCCCGTCCCTTGTCAGATGTGTGTCAGGCGTGTGTTAGGCCTTCGCCGAGTCCGCCCCTGTGACACTCGGCGAAGCTCGAGCACATAGATGTACGCCACGTGTCCACAAAGCCGGGGCTCGGCAAAGTTCTTCGCCGAGTGCCGTCCGCGCAGTTCGCCGGGCTGTTTCTTCGCCGAGTGCCAGGCAATTTTTCTTTTTTTGGTGGTGTCTTTGCCGAGTGTGGCACTCGGCGAAGATCCCGCACCATCGCGGCGCGTTGGGGCCCAATGGCAGGCGCCACGTGGTCAGCAATTTCGCCGAGCCTCTGTGTTTGCCGAGTGCCTTTTTCCGACTTTGCCGACAAAACGGTCTTCGCCGAGTGCTAAATCGTGCACCACTCGGCGACGATGGTGTTTGCCGAGTGGTGTACGTGTCGCCGCGTGTGTTTTGGCTTTTCTTGGTGTAGCCCCGCTTTGCCGAGTGGCCCCGCGTTTTTGCACTCGGCGAAGCCGAGACCACTCGGCGGCGATGGATTTTCCCATAGTGTCCTATTTGTACCTTAAATCTATATTTTTTTTATCATGTGTGGCACACACGATAAGCAGCCTCAAACAAACAATAAAAAGATGTATGTTTTTTCACCATTTTTACAATTAGAGGTATATAACTTTTTTATTAAGTTATAATATCATGATCATATGCTACTAGGATCCGCTTGCTCCTCCTTGTCCATCACACGATGATTGAGATTTTTATGGGTGTAAAGATGCGGCATATTGCATTACAGTTAAACGTACATTGTTCAGTCACATTTGACAGAGACGTATTGGACACCTACAAACATACTAGCTCTTCGACGCTTGCGTTAGACGAGATAACTCCTACATGTTCTTGATATACGCGGCTATATCATGTCTCTATAGACACCCACATAAAATCATCTGCCAGTTCTAGCTCTGGCAATTAAGTCTTTAGTGCGTGTTTGAAAGCAAGCACAGCTATCTCTAGCTAACCAACTACAGCCCGAAATATGGTTTTTTTGGTTGAGAAAGCGCATGCATGAGATCAGGTCAGATATACATTGCGTCCGCAGGTTCCATTCCAGCCTGAAGAAGCACTGCTGCTTCTTCTGTTTGCACGTTGAAATTGATAGCTATGTTAAATGACTGGGCAGAGATCACAGTGGAATAGAAGAAGAAGAAGAAGAAGAAGAAGAAGAAGAAGAAGAAGAAGAAGATGAAGAAATAGGCTTACGCCCCGCTATATTAATATAGCAACCACCCGATACAACAAAGAGGCCACTGCTGGGGCAAACAACACAATCATGCCCAAAAGAAAAGGAAGAGAAAAAGAAAAGAAAACAAAGCCGACACCGGCGGATCAACGAAAAAGACAGTGACCCGCAACTGTTGCGCCCTCTCCGGCGAATTCCCACCACAAACCTAGCACTCTAAATCACCGCGTACCAAACATCACCTCCAAGAAGGAAAGCGACGATGATGACGCTGCTGCCCGGACAGACCTAGGGTTTCCCCCGGTACGCTCTGAGGAGTGGGGAAGAGGTACACCCGACGCCCCTCAAGAAGGAAGGGTGACACTCTCAAGTGTCACCGCGCGTCAGTGACAAGACGACAGGGATTTCTCCCGACCCCCAAAAAACCACGTCTCGGACAATCTGTAGCGCTCCACCAATCTTGCCACCCACCAACAAACGCCACCGCGGTCTTGAAGTCACCAGCGTCGTCTCACCAAGGCAAACGTAGCAGGGCCGGGTAGCCCGAGACGAAGCAGCCGTAGACAAGGTCCGACAGAATCACAACCATGCGGGAGGGAACAACCTCCACCGCCAAAGACGATAGCCGACCGGACGCTATGACAAGAGCATACCGAGCCATTGGATCCAGAGGACGGCATCAGCGCAGCCACCTGGAGGACGTCCTCCACCGCCATCGGCGGGTGCCGACCGGACATGGCAGCAGGGACACACCAGGCCAAGCAGGCCCGGCCGAGCCCGGGGGCTCGTAAAGTCCCCGCCGCCATGCTGCTGCACGTAGGCCGCCACCGTCGCTACCCTCAATCGGTCCATAGGCTCAGCCGGACCCAGCTAGGCCCATGGAGCTCCCACCGCCACGCTGCAGCAAGGATGGCGTCACCGCTGTCATCTCTGTCGCGAGCTGCTCAGCAGGCCAACCGGATGCAGCACAGCCGAGCCCGCCCTGACCCAGATCGGGCCCGAAGGGCCCAGTGATACGTCTCAAACGTATATATAATTTCTGATGTTCCATGTGGATATTATACCAATTGTTACATGTTTTATATACACTTCATAACATTTTTATGCATTTTCTGGGACTAACCTATTAACAAGATGCCACAGTGCCAGTTCCTATTTTCTGCTGTTTTTGTATTCCAGAAAAGCTAGTCTGAAAATATTCTCGGAATTGGACGAAACTTGGATAGAACCTCCTATTTTTCCAACACGAAGACGGAGTCCAGAGGAGAGACGGAGGAGGGCCACGTGGCACCCACACCATGTGGCCACGCGGCCCCCCCTGCCGCGCCGTGGGGTGGTGTGGGGCCCTCGTGGCTCCGCAGCCGCTGCCCTTTCGCCTATTTATTCTTCCCGACGACAAAACCCTAAACACCCGAGCCATTATCCACGAAAAGTTCCAGAGACACCGCCGCCGTCAACCCTAACTCGGGAGGGTTCAGAAGCTCTTACCGGCACCCTGCCGGAGAGGGGAATCATCACCGGAGGGCTCTACATCACCATGCCTGCCTCCGGAGTGATGCGTGAGTAGTTCATCCTTGGACTATGGGTCCATGGCAGTAGCTAGATGGTTGTCTCTCCACTTTATGATATCTTGTTTAGATCTTGTGAGCTGTCTATCATGATCAAGATCATCTTATTGTAATGCTACATGTTGTGTTTGCTGGGATCCGATGAATATTGAATACTATGTCAAGTTGATTATCAATCTATCTTATATGTTATTTATGATCTTGCATGCTTTCCGTTACTAGTAGATGCTTGTAACTCCAAGAGTTAGTATTTATGCTAGATAGTGGGTTCATGCCTCCGATAATCTGGGAGAGTGACAATAACTTCTAAGATTGTGGATGTGCTGTTGCCACAGGGGATAAAATAACCGATACTTAGCGTAAGGGTACGCCGTTAGGTCTAATGCATTTGTTTACTTTACGCACATTACTTAATGCAATTATCCGTTGCTTGCAACGTAATACCAACGGGGAACTCGGTATGACAACCTGATGCATGTAAAATGCATACATGAACTTTGCATTATTTTTACTTATATTCCAGTCATATTTGCATCATATAGGGGTTATATCACTGTTTTATAATGATTTTGGGAATATATGATATGTTTCCTATTTTTTATGGAATTAACCCTGCGCAGGCAGAAAACCCTATTTCTATATTTTAATGTTTCAGGGACCCAAACGACGTCCAAATGACCTGGAAATTTACGAGCATCAGTTTTTGGAAGGAACAAAGCGTGGGAGCGAAGGAAGCGAACAAACGGAGGCCCGAGGGCCAAGATAGGTGGGCCCACGCGGCCCCTGTACCTGGCCACGTGGGGCCCCTCCTTTTGGGTCTCGGAGCTCCGTTGCCGTCGATCTTTCCTCCACCGACTCCGTTTTGACCTAAAAACGCCTATAAAAATAGTCCCCCGATGTTCTCTGGAAGGAGCGCCGCAGAAACACAGAAACACCGAAACAGAGACCTGGAGCTGCAGATTGGAGGGGGAAAACTCTGGCGGGCCGCTGCCGGCATGGTCTCCATCTTCTCCAACGACTTCTCCACCGTCTCCATGATGAAGAGGGAGTAGTCCACCTCTGGACTATGGGTTTGTGGAAGTAACTTATGTATCTCTCTCTCGAGCTTCACTAATTAGTACCGTATGAGCTGCTGAACATGATTGCGGTCATCTATGTAATACCTTTGTGGTGGATCTTTTTATGAGTTAATATATGTTTGAGATTGCAATGGTTTTGTTTCAGTTATGAAATTAGATGCATATTATGTACCCGTTCTTATTTACTTGTCATGATCAAGCATGTTTATGAGAGCGTGTGAGGGGGAACGTGTGCATTAGTTGGAGTAACGGGGGGTGGCTAGTGCAGTGAACGTGAGAGAAAGTTCTGCGATCCACTTGGGTGTTTTACCATACTTTGTTGCCTCACTAGGGATAAAAAGAAATACCATGCTACCGGAGATATGGGTGTGACCATTGCCACTACTCCATGACTAGATCTAACATGTTCTTATTTTAACTTCATGTCATGATACTTATTGATATACTCTGAGTTATCTTAATTACCGAGGTGTTATGATTTAGTTCGCATCTTGGTGGATTATAAGAGAGACTAATAACCAAAAGGTCTCTATGTTAGGACGTGATGCCCATATAATTATAACTTGTCATTAAACTGTTGTGTTGCAATCTCATATGTCAACTCTAGTGTTCCATTGTCTACCACGTTATTAAAGAGAGAGTGCATTTGTGAAACCATGAACCCCGGTCCATTTTTAATCATAAGAAACACATGTCCAACCACTTTTACCACTTTTCCATTTTCTGCCATTTAAAAATCCGAAAATACAAAAACACTTTTACATCTTGCATTCATCATATAAAACCCAAAAATATCATTTATCATTGCTACCACCATCCTTGCATATTTATTTACCACCATTGCATATTTATTTCTTGTTTGCATTAGATATTATCTTGATATCATTCTCACACCTTGTGCTTGACAACCACTAGGTGAGGTTGATGACCAAAACATTTACTTTGTTTTGTAGGTAACCAAAAGAAGGATATGAAAGATAAATCTTCACTACTGATTCCCCGAGAGTTCGATATTAAACCCTCGAGTCACCCTTGTGGGGAAGACACGTCTTCCACTTACTACACACTCTGCACTTGGAGTCTCAACCTAACCCATTTACTTTTCACGCAGGTAACTACGTGAAGGGCCATCAAGAGTGCTTTCTGGCGCCGTAGCAGGGGAAGATACGAAGCTTCCTCAGAATATTTTTCCCGTCAACTACACGCCATCAAGACTGTTTTCTGGCGCCGTTGCCGGGGAATCATTGCTGAAATGTTTATCCAAGGGTTCTGTCAGGGGAATAATTATCCCGCGACTTATTCAAAGCAAAGCGCGACTTATTCACAGTCGCACAACTATTGGGCTTGCACAAATATGGGCCGACTCAAGATCATGAGGAAGGATCCAGAAGCTAGAAGATAACTTGACTTGGAAGACAAGACATATGATTAGTCTCCAAGTAGGACTCTGGCTCATACTTTCCTTGAGAGAGAAGTTTCCTTGTAACCTTGAAAGCCGCCGTCTTTATAAGGTGGACTCCAAGGACCTAGAACGCCAAGCAAAGAGCTCTCATACATCCACAGAGAGGCGACTCGATACCTCGATCGCCAACCCCTTGTAACACCATATTCATATCAATACCAATCTAGGATAGGCAGGACGTAGGTCTTTACCTCACATTGAGGGGCCGAACCTGGGTAAAAAACATTGTCTTCTTGTGCCCTGCGATCTTTAGCTCGGAGACGCTTGATCGCTTAATCCCCAACTCTACGAAGTCATCTCTATGACATCTGCGTGACAATCCCACGACAGCTGGCGCCCACCGTGGGGCATGCGGTCAAGAGCGTCATGTTCCGCGCTGGATCTGTGCCAGGGACGGAGGATCTCATCGTCGATTCAATCTCGGCGACTTCAACAACATCGGCGACTTTATCGCCGTGTCGATTCAAGCGACTCAGTGGTATCAAGATCTATATCAAGACTGCAGGACAGCAGCAACGTCCGTGTTGCGGACGTCGCCGTCGGCGACTCGGAACTCATCTCGACGATCCCTTTGGTGAAAAGATGCACACTCGAGTTATCAAACAGCTGTCCCAAGCGCATCGGATTCCGACGGTTAGATCTCCGTGGGCGACTCAAACACTGAAGCCCTGTCGAAAGCAGACGGAACTCCGCGCGACTTTGGGAAAAGAATTGTCGAGGTCGACTCGGACATCACTTCGAAGATCCCTCCGGTGAAAACATGCGGAGCACAATCCTGAAGACCTCAACAAGTTTGAGACAATTCCAACGGTTAGATCTCCGTCGACGGCTCGCGCACTGGAGCAATTTTTGCATCTGCGCAAGTCCGCGAGTCAAAATAGGAAAGCATCCAATCGACACAATACTGTCCTTGTCCGAATCAAGCACGATCAGGAGTCCAAGTAATGCGGTCGTACTTTCCAAGAATCAGACATTGGTGGTCAAGATCCAGTTGACACATGCGTACAAAGTTTTGAGAAGAAAGGAAAAGAAAACCAGATCAAACCAAGGAGTCGCATCATTTTCTAGCGACCCGACGGAGGGCTACATCGGCAAGACAACCTTGAAGACAATTCCTTGCTTGAGTCACAGCGACTCAAGAGAAAAGAAAACGGGAAAGAAAAGAAGTCGCGTACTAGTTAATGCCACCTGTGCGTAAATCAAGAAAAATAAATGAAGGAAGGAAAAAGCAAGTTGATTTGGCTGCTTGCTATGGAAACCTCGCGAGGAAAGTAAAAGAAAAAAAGAAGAAAGAGCTCTACTTCAATGTACTGGTGACGTACGTGAGTCTCCAAAAAGAAGAAAAGATGGAAGAGGCCAGCTCGCTGTTGCATAATGCAATCTTGCGTACAAGACAAAATCGAGAGCAACTAGCACTACTAGTTTACTAGTTTGACTCGTACACGGATCGGTGATAATAGTCAAAGAAAGGAAAAAGGAAGATCGCAAGCTGCCAGCAATTGCTCTGATCACCCGATGACTCCTTAAAGGAATCAAGTGTTAGCTGAGCAAGGAAGGAAAGCGCAAATACCGGCGTCCGCGCGCGACTCCACGCCGCCACAACTGACGTCGATATTACTCTGCAGCCGATCAATCATGGGTTGAGAAAGTCGATTGGCATGCTATTTTAGACAAGGCAGAATCCTCATCGCTACCTCCACAGAGACACATGAATAAAAGAGAAGAAAAAACCTCGGATCATCATTTCACCATGGCCATCGGCCTGCCGACTCAAAAAAGTGTCGGAGCAGTCACCTCGCGTGGCTCAACATCATGAAAATAATCAGCACTTTGCTGACTCGCTGTGATTGGTTTCAAAACCCATCGTGGCCTACTTCGTCTTCGACGAGCTGACATCTATGGCCTGCGGACCATATCGCATCAACGCCAGGAGAATAAGAAAAAGATAAGTTGATATCATGCTCAAACTTTTGCAGCCTTTTACTTTATCAGTAAAATTAAATTTCATCTTCGAGTTTATCTCGGGGGCTGCATTTTTAGGTTATTATGCCTTTTATTAAATGTCTTTGCGACTCATATTATATCATGTCGTAGGCTTTAAATTCATATCAGCTTTTGTAGATTTAATTACAACTACTTTTCAATACATTCGTCAAATTAGAGTTCTTTATAACTCGCATTGCAAAGTCTAGCTATTTGCAGCTTGCATTGAATATCAAGATCACCACTACATGTTCAAGCATTGATATTTGGCGATTCATTTATAATTCTATGACTTATCATTATATCAATTTATGACTGATCGTTATATGATTTCATGATTTATCATCATATCATTTTATTAATCATCATCGACTTATTGTCATATCAATTTATGAGTCGCATAGCGATTTACCCCCATATCATTTTATGAGTCGCAAACAGCTCATCATTAAATCAGTTTATGAGTCATTAATGAATCATTATCTTATCAAATATTTGAGTTGAAACAGGTGACTCGCTGTACCACATCTACAGCTAATCAGAGCTGGTTATCATCAAAGCTAATTAGAGATCGTCACGGCTTTTGTAGCCGTTAAATGCAATAATCCTGGTTATTCTCGCCTTAAGTCAGAAGTATCTTTGCACTATGCGGCCAAAGTACTGGGGTGCGGTGTCAATCGAAGTGCGATCGCCTATCATGGCTGCCAAGCGACCCTGAACACGCATTTTTTACCTGGGAAATACTGAGCCGCGCGAAGACCTACTTAACGGTAATAGAGATAATTCAGAAGGACTAAAGTACCCGCGTGTGGCGTCAATCGAGTCTGATGCCTATCATGGCTGCCTATCATGGCCGTTCTCGACCCTGAACACACATTAGATTTGGGAAATACTGAGTCAAGTACCATATGCTATCATGCATCGAACAATATGCTATCATGCATCTTACCAGTTGCTATCATGCAACAATTTGCTATCATGCAACCATTTGCTATCATGCAAAATATCATTTGCTATCATGCAACATATCATTTGCATCATGCAGCATATCATTTGCATCATGAGACATATCATTCGCTATCATGCAGATTATACTATGCTATCATGCAGGGTACCCTATGCTATTATGCAGAGTACTAACTTTTATCATAATTATTACCAGCCGCCAAGGCTAACATATTAATATCAAGTTATCATCATTGCTTCCTTGGGGGCTTTGCCTTTTGATTTAACAGGGACCTATAACTCGGCCATACGAGTTTGAATTGGCATGGCCAAAAATTTTATAATTGAGATAATTATCTCCTGATATTGGCTGATGAAACCACCATTATTTATTTATTTTCAGCCACATCAGGTGGAATTTATATCATTATTATCTTGTGGCAACAATATTTGTCAATCTGTTGCAGGATCAAATTGCAACGATATGCCATCAAGCAGGATAATGAAATCATGCCTGCTTAATGCCCGAGGGCTAGGACAATTAATTTTTGTCTAACTTGAGATATTTTTGAGTCCCGAGCAGCATGACCATGCATACAACTCGGCCCTCGGGGGCTACACATCCACCATATCTGGCGGTCTTTATTATACTCATATACCATGATTATATGCAGATTTCATTTTTTGCAGCACATGAGAATATATATATCCATTTGCGAGTCAAATTAGCGACTCAAAAATCTTTAAATACAGGTTGTGGCTATATGCCCTTGAGCCGCCACGTTTCAACATGCGTTTAGATGGCTCGTCATGATAACATGACAGATTATTATACTCTAATGATTGACCAGCTTATTTATGCTTATGGTCTTTTATGCTTCGATGTCTATGACTCAGCACCTTATACACATTTGATATATCTGGTTACTCATAAGTTATTATCCTTATGATTTCAGCTCAGTCTTACACCCAACAGGAAAAGGTGGTTTTCACCAAGTGCTTTTCACCAAGTGCTTCGCGGAAAACTCACCACGATTCTGCAGTTTTAATGCAACCAAGACAGAAGTGCTCAATTGGCAACATAGTGGCTAAGTAAGTCGCAAAGATAGCGATTCATCGCTTCTACATCACCGGCTCAATAAGCCGCTATGCTCGCGACTCATCATCAGCGAGTCGCCAAGTGCAACATCGACAAGTCGGCAAGAACTATATACGCAAGCCCGCAAGATCATCATCAAGACACAATCTTCCGCCTGATTCTACGAATCACCCAGAAGCTTGGGGCCTAATGTCAGGGGAATAATTATCCCGCGACTTATTCAAAGCAAAGCGCGACTTATTCACAGTCGCACCACTATTGGGCTTGCACAAATATGGGCCGACTCAAGATCATGAGGAAGGATCCAGAAGCTAGAAGATAACTTGACTTGGAAGACAAGACATATGATTAGTCTCCAAGTAGGACTCTGACTCATACTTTCCTTGAGAGAGAAGTTTCCTTGTAACCTTGCGAGCCGCCGTCTTTATAAGGTGGACTCCAAGGACCTAGAACGCCAAGCAAAGAGCTCTCATACATCCAGAGAGAGGCGACTCGATACCTCGATCGCCAACCCCTTGTAACACCATATTCATATCAATACCAATCTAGGATAGGCAGGACGTAGTCCTTTACCTCACATTGAGGGGCCAAACCTGGGTAAAAACATTGTCTTCTCGTGCCCTGCGATCTTTAGCTCGGAGACGCTTGATCGCTTAATCCCCAACTCTACGAAGTCATCTCCATGACATCTGCGTGACAATCCCACGACAGGTTCCCTGCACTAGCTCTGTTTTCCGGTGCCGGATTTATCCAAGGATATCTCACCAAGTCAACTTCATCACCAACTTGTGCTAACACCTAAGCTTGGTGAGGTTGCACCTACGTGAGCATCATCTTATCCATCTTTACCTTCAAAGCAATTTATCTTGTTTTGTCATTGTCTTGCATATTTATTTTCAGTTTTGCATAAAAAATTAAAAAACACATAAAAACTTTATCAAAATGGCTTCTAGTGTTGAAATGAACAACTTTGGCCAATACTATGGAGAGTCGTTAATGGATGCTTGGTTTAGAATTAAGGGCATTAGTAAAAATGGTGTCAACAAACACTCTTGAAACAAACATATCTGGTCTAAAAGAAGGGTATAATCAAATTTGTGAACACTATGATAATGTGCCAGTAAATTTTGAACCATCGGGATGTGTTCCCTCAGTAAAAGTTGTTATCAATGGTGAAACTTTTCATGCTCGCTGTGATATTATGTCCGAATTCTGTTTAATGCCCAAGGATATTTTTGATTCCTTAAATCTTTGGGAGCTTTCCAAATGCGAAGATTGTATAATTTTGGGTGATAATACTATTAAATTACCAAGAGGAGAAGCCGAAGGAGTATTTACAAAACTCCTGGGGATAACAATATCTATTGATTGTCTTGTCATTGAATGTGCAGGAGTAGGACAAATTACGCTTGGAAGATCTCTGTTGAAACGCTTTGGAGCAATAATAGATGTGGGCCAAGGCACTATGAATTTCGCCTCTTCACCTATGTGTAACCAAGTATTTCCTAAAGATAAGGGTAAGGGTAAGAGAGCTAAGCGTAAAATTGTTGATGCTTCATCACTTGGAAACACTTGATTTTTACTTTCTGCGCCTAGCTGAAAGGCGTTAAATAAAAGCGCCTATGGGAGACAACCCATTATTTTATTTCTGCAATTTTTCTTTTTTTGAGTCAAGGAGTTGTTTGCTTCTGTAACAATTCCTTTGTATCGTTATTTTATCGCATTGTTGTGCCAAGTATTGCCTCTAATAGGAAGATGATACTAGATTTGGATTTCTGCGCAGGAACAGATTTCTGCTGTTCACCGTTTTAGTTCTGTAAACTCACAGAAAAATTATTTAAATCTGAAAGTTTTTGTGCGTAATCCTTAGATCTGTACGCATCTTTCGTTAGTTTAAAGTTTTTCGATCTGAGCAACGTAAGTGCCTCGAAAAAATTCGTCTTTGCGGACTGTTCTGTTTAGACAGATTCTGTCTTTTATTTTTCGCATTCTCTCTTTTACTAGTGTTGAGTGGAATTCTTTTTTAGGGTGAAGAGCTTCACATAACATCAGTGGCAGTAGCTAATGTTAAAAGTAACGGTCATGTTTGTGTCCTTATAGAACATGTGAGTTTTTGATTGTGCACTAACCCTCTAATGAGAATTACTTTGAGTTTGGTGTGGCGGAAGTTTTCAAGGGTCAAGAGAGAAGGATGATATAATGTGATCAAGAAGAGTGAAGAGCTTAAGCTTGGGGATGCTCCCATGGATCACCCCAGCATATTTCAAGAAGACTCAAGCGTCTAAGCTTATCAGGTCATCTCTAGTGAAACTATATTTTAATTCTTTCACATCATATGTGCTTTACTTGGAGCGTCTGTGTGCTTTTATTTTCAGTATTTTATTTTTCTTATGGTCAACTTGATTGGACCCAGCATTCTTGATTGGGAGAGAGACACGCTCCGCTTTTTCATATGAATACTCCTATTCTTCACTTATACTTGTTGAGTATTCTTATCTAGCTATTGCTATGCTTTTAGCTCCTGTTTTGCATGCATCTCTTATTCAGAGCTGTTAGTTCTTTTAAAGAAAGTACTCTCTTGCTTCACTTATAATTGTTTGGAGAGTTTATGTTGAAATAAATTGATTGGTGTTTGGTTGGAACAGAAAATGTTGCATGTGGTAGATGGTATAATGGAAAAAGCTTACATATTCTTGTAGATCATTGTATTGGATAATTTGATACTTGTCAATTGTTTTGAGTTATCAAGTAGTTCATGTTTAAGCTTTTGTATCATGTAGTTAAAACCTATTAATGAAGAACTACCGTAAAGCTCGTTGAAATTTGGTTTGCATGATTGGTATCTCTAAGGTCTAGATATTTTCTAGTAAAAGGGTTTGGTTAACAAGGAAGACAGTGTAGAGTCTTATAATGCTTGCAATATGTTTTCATATAAGCCTTGCTGTGTCGGTTGATATCCTGTGTTTGCTTCAAATAACCTTGCTAGCCTAAACTCTGTACTGAGAGGGAATGCTTCTCGTGCATCCAAAACCTTGAGCCAAAATCCATGCCATCTGTGTCCACCATAACTACCTATATGTGGTATTTCCTTGCCATTCCAAGTAAATTTTTCATGTGCTACCTTTAAACTATTCAAAATTATTACTCCTATTTTGTGTCAATGTTTACCAAGCTCATGAGGACGGGGTGGATGTCTTTATGTCAACTGTCAAACAGACTTTACCACCGGACTAGCGGCATATACATCCGCTTATCCATTAATTTTGCAAAAAGAGCTGGCAAATGGGGTGCCCAGTCCCAATTAATTACAACTTTAACCGCTTAATTCTCTTCACATTTTTGCCCTGATTTATCAGTCAAGCAATGACAAACAGTGAAATATCTGCATGTGTAAACAAAAGAGAAAGGGGATGATCTGCCTTGCTGGTAGAAATAACGTCCTTCATGGGAGCCGCTCTTAAAAGTCTGGTTGGCAGGGGTCATATTGTACTTTCCATTTTCTGATTCGTTGACAATTAACAAACACCTCTCAAAACTTATTTTTACTCTCTATATGATTTCAAAAACTTAAAAAGCTCTAGCACATGATTTAATCCCTGCTTCCCTCTGCGAAGGGCCTTTCTTTTACTTTTATGTTGAGTCAGTTTACCTACTTCTTTCTATCTTAGAAGCAAACACTAGTGTCAACTTTGGTGCAACAATTTTTATATGCTCGTATATTGCACTTATTATATGCTTTGTGTTGACAAATATCCATGAGATATATATGTTGAAAGTTGAAAGCAATTGCTGAAACTTAAATCTTCCTTTGTGTTGGTTAAATACCTTTTACTTAGAATCTATTGCTTTATGAGTTAACTCTTATGCAAAACTCTTTGATGCTTGTCTCGAAAGTACTATTCATGAAAAGTTTTTGCTTATATGATTCAGTTGTTTGCTCATTATCTACTTGCTAGCAAACTATAGACCATTGACCTGGATCACTTCATTCATAACATGTGCTTTACATATTATTTGATCAAGATTATGATTGTAGCATGTCACCTCAGAAATTATTTTGTTTTTATCGTTTTACCTACTCGAGGACGAGTAGAACTAAGCTTGGGGATGCTTGATACGTCTCAAACGTATCTATAATTTCTGATGTTCCATGTTGATATTATACCAATTGTTACATGTTTTATATACACTTCATAGCATTTTTATGCATTTTCTGGGACTAACCTATTAACAAGATGCCACAGTGCCAGTTCTGTTTTCTACTGTTTTTGTATTCCAGAAAAGCTAGTCTGGAAATATTCTCGGAATTGGACGAAACTTGGCTATTTTTTTTAAATAATACACGAAAATTATTTAATTCCGGAAATATTACGCAAATTTTATTTTTTTCAAAAATAGAATCCAGTCGGTCGCGCCGAAGCCGACTGGCACGGCAAAACCGATTAGTGCTTGTCGTTGTTGCCAACGCCGACAAGTCCATGCATGCATGCATGCAGTACGTACAAGCTCGTACTCGGTGTAGCTGAGAACGATAGTTCGTAGTCGTCTTTAGCAACAACGATTAGCTATTTTTCCTAGCTCTCGCTGCCGGCTTTTATTCCGCTGTGCATGCAACTCCTGATCCGAATTTGTTTCGCGCTTCCGGCTTTTATTCCGCCCTTGCTCTCCCGCCATATTTCTCCCGCCATAGTTCTCGCGCCATTTTGTTCCCGCCATTTTTCTCCCGCCTTTTTTCTCCCGCCATTTTTCTCCCGCTCTTCTTCTCCCGGGTGAGCCTATATATATACCCCAGTAGATTTGGTGATGGAGGAGGGGTGTGGTGCGTGGTTATTTCCTCAGTAGGATAGGAACGATGTCTGGTAGTTCGGGTCCTAGTTCGGAGCATAGGTCGTGGTGTGTTTTGTATCACGCCGCAATATGGACTGAAGGTAGTATTAGGGAGGGTAGGCCCAAGAGCTGTTATAGGGAGCTAATTAGTGAGTGGGGCAACATTCGTGAGGTGGGAGAAATTATAGCCAAAAAAACCAAAATCCAGATGACCCCTGAAGAAATTAGGGATGAAATTGATGGGTGGCGGTGGAAGTGGCAGAGAATTAATGAGCTAAAAGCTATTGAGGCGGGGCTTAGGGACATGCCTATGACACCGAAGTCAAAGATAATCCATTTTTCGCTGGAGGCCTATGCATTTCACGTGAAGGTTACTGAGTACCGAATTTATATTATGTTAGAATCTAGTGTTATCGTACTAACTTTTTCCCCTGATTTTGTGAATGTCCAGCATTGGCCTGCCGATGGACAGTTTGTGAACAAAGAGATCCCTCATTTTGGTTGGATGGAAATGCTTTTTGGCGCATGTCGTGATGGGCCTGGAAATCTCATTCACGCTGAAGCAGCGAAGAGGGCTATATCAAAGGCGAAGAGTGGTGGATCATCCAAGAAAGCCGTTCAAGATGATAGTGATGATGATTTCATGCCTCCTAAACGAGCTAACTCTAGACGTAAGTTCAAGAGTGTTGGTGCATCCAAGGCTGTCGTCGATGAAAATAGTGATGACGACTTCATGCCTCCAACACGAGCACGTGGCAGAGTGAAGTGAAGTCGTTGAATCGAATTAGTTATCGTTGACTTGCATGTAATATTTGTACCAGTAGTAGTTCTATGCAGTGTTTAGAAGTATTGAAGTTGTAACGTGGACGTGTAGTGCTGTATGTTAAATTAATTTATGCAATGTGGAATGTTTCGTACATAGATAATAATATGTCTCGTACATAGATAATAATATGTGTCGTACATACGAACATAAATATGTCTCATACATAGATAATAATATGTCTCGTGCGTAGATAGACAAGTCTCAACGACGTCTGCCACAACGCGGAGGATCACGAATATGTCCCGAAGATATCACTGACGCCTGCGTGGCCGAGGATCACGAGGAGGGGGCTGGACGCGCGGCGTCCTCCCGTACCTGTTTGGTGCCCGGGTTTGACGAGGCACTGTCAAGTCGTCGTCATCCTGTGTACCCTGTGTGGGGTATGGTGGAGGAGTCTGCTGAATGTGCGGCTGCGTGGGGAATTCTGGAGTGTTGAAAATGTTCATCCAGTTGGAGATTTCCTCCCCCGCGTGAGCCCGAGCCTCCTGGTCACTCCCCCACCCTGATCCAGATCCTGACGCCTGGTGTCCGGACGCAGCCGTGTGATAGTCATAGGCTCCTACAGATGGAATCATTAGTACATAAGAAATACGCACTCCCAATTGAAATATTTTTGACTTGACACGGTAGTTCTTATAACCCTGTGGGTGGACAATGCCCATTTAACGACTGCATCCCTCAAAGCTTGCTTGTCAGTATACAAAGCACCCTTCGCAATGTTGTTCTCATGATATTGCCATGCCGAATCATGACCATCGTTTATGGTCATCGCCGAAGAGTGGTCCTGATTCCATGCTGCAGGATTAGGTACCTCATCTTCGTTCTCTTCCCCGTCTGACTCATCGGAATCATCGCCTTCAGCACTATATCCATCTGCATCTTCATCTTCCATCTCGTTCTGCATGTGCCCGTCTACCTCGTCGCCATCCGCCTCCGCACTGTCATATACCTCAGTGTCCCCTCCATGTACTTGACTGCTCTGCCCCGACTCGTTACCACCACCACCAAAATCAGACCCATAATTTGACATAGACATGTCCATCTCTTCACTTCCATGGCCAGGATCATAAGCACCCTCACCTTCATGGGCACTAAACTCGTCCTCAGGGACAGTGACCTCCTTCAGGGCGGTAAGAACTAGGACATAAGGAGAGCAATTCCTTTTTGCGCAGCCTTTCAACCATCGCACCCAATCAGTATCACACTCTAGTGGTTTCAAAACGAAGTAAATATTTGTCCTTGAATGGCTCCACCAAGCATGAACACTGACGGTCTGTGTCTGACTATCAAGCCCTAAACTTCCCACCAACCAATCTTTTACCTGACTTACAGACCATGTTTCAGCAGCTGGCAGGTCGACATCTATATACTGAAACTCACTCAGATCAGCTCCCGTATCACACATTTGGACTCTACCAGGACCATAGAAAAACTGATCTTCACTAAATCAGACATCTCCGCTGACATAAATAAATATTTACCATCGTTAATATTATTCCGCATAAATAAACTCCTAAAAATATAGCTACATTTTTCAAATTAACCTACAAATATAGCTACAATTTTTACTACCGCCACACCTATTTTACCATCGTTAATATTATTTCGCATAAATAAACTCCTAAAAAATATAGCTACATTTTTTCAAATTAACCTACAAATATAGCTACAATTTATACTACCGTCACAAACTATTTTTACCATCGTTAATATTATTCCGCATAAATGAAGTCCAAAAAAATATAGCTACTTTTTTTCAAATTAACCTACAAATATAGCTACAATTTATACTACCGTCACAAACTATTTTTACCATCGTTAATATTATTCCGCATAAATGAAGTCCAAAAAAAATATAGCTACTTTTTTCAAATTAACCTACAAACATATCTACAATTTATACTACCGTCACAAATATTTTTTTAACAACACACGTTCATACTACATGTAACGGATATAGCACTACAATTTTGATTAATCGAATCATACCCTAGAAGCGTGAGAGGCGACGACGTCCGGCGGTCTCGAATCACCCGCGCACCAACACGAGCAGCAGCACCACAATGCAGCCCTCCAGCACCACCACGCAGCCCTCCAGCACCACCACCACCATCACCACCACCACCACCCGCCAACCATCACCACCACGAGCTATCCCATCAGGAGATCGGAGTTGCCCTAGCCTCCCTCAACCTTCTAGCACCGATTAATGGTGGCAAACGTGAAGATTATTGGTCTAAATGGCTGGTTTAAATTGGTTTGTGTGGAGAGTGCAGAGAGGAAAGCAAGAACTCGTATGAGTGCAGAGAGGAGATAGCTAGAGAGGAAGCGAAGGAAAGAGAAGAGAGGGTGCACGTGCTGGGAGATGCTCTGCCGCTCCTTGTCGGCATCGCTGAAGCCGACAGGGCCCGCCTTATCGGCGTGGGCGAGGACGACAGGCCGCTGCGTCGGTGGCGACGCGACGCGACGCGACGCGTGCATGGCCCATGCAGGACTCACCTTGTCGGCTTCGCCGAAAATGACAACCGCCCGTACTCGTCTTTGCCAAAGACGATTAGCGGTACTCGTCTTCGCCAACAACGATTAGTAGTAGTCGGCTTCGGCCACGCCGACTGGATTCTATTTTGAAAAAAATAAATTTTGCGTAATATTTCCGGAATTAAATAATTTTCGTGTATTATTTAAAAAAAATTAGCCGAAACTTGGACAGAACCTCCTATTTTCCAACACGAAGACGGAGTCCAGAGGAGAGACGGAGGAGGGCCACGTGGCACCCACACCATGGGGCCACGCGGGCCCCCCGTCGCGCCGTGGGGTGGTGTGGGGCCCTCGTGGCTCCGTAGCCGCCGCCCTTTCGCCTATTTATTCTTCCCGACGCGAAAACCTTAAACACCCGAGCCATTATCCACGAAAAGTTCCAGAGAGGCCGCCGCCGTCAACCCTAGCTCGGGAGGGTTCAGAAGCTCTTCCCGGCACCCTGTCGGAGAGGGGAATCATCACCGGAGGGCTCTACATCACCATGTCTGCCTCCGGAGTGATGCGTGAGTAGTTCATCTTGGACTACGGGTCCATGACAGTAGCTAGATGGTTGTCTCTCCACTTTATGCTATCATGTTTAGATCTTTTGAGCTGACTATCATGATCAAGATCATCTTATTGTAATGCTACATGTTGTGTTTGCTGGGATCCGATGAATATTGAATACTATGTCAAGTTGATTATCAATCTATCTTATATGTTATTTATGATCTTGCATGCTTTCCGTTACTAGTAGATGCTTTGGCCAAGTAGATGCTTGTAACTCCAAGAGTGAGTATTTATGCTAGATAGTGGGTTCATGCCTCCGGTAATCTGGGAGAGTGACAATAACTTCTAAGATTGTGCATGTGCTGTTGCCACTAGGGATAAAATAACCGATGCTAACTTAAGGGTACGCCGTTAGGTCTAATGCATTTGTTTACTTTACGCACATTACTTAATGCAATTATCCGTTGCTTGCAACTTAATACCAACGGGGAACTCGGTACGACAACCTGGCGGTGAATTATTAGTCATAGACGCTGTTGGATAACGGTCTATGTATTTTGTCGTAATGCCCACATGAATATCATAGTAATCATCATGTCATATATATGCATTGGCATGCGCTCAATATTTTGTCAATTGCCCAGCTGTAATTTGTTTACCCAGCATGTTAGTTATCTTTTATGGAGAGACACCACTAGTGAACTGTGGACCCCGGTCCATTCTTTTACACTGATAATACAACCAACTGCAAACACTGTTCCTTTTCATTCTCTGTAATTTACTACTGTTTTCCACACCATACGTTTAATCCTTTGTTTTCAGCAAGCTGGTGAGATTGACAACCTCACTGTTTCGTTGGGCAAAGTAGTTTGATTGTGTTGTGTGCAGATTCCACGTCAGCGCGCCACTGACAACCTTCAGAAGTGATTTCTTGCTCCTACTGGTTCGATTAAACCTTGGTTTCATACTGAGGGAAACTGCTGATACACTGCTTCATACCTTCCTCTTGGGATCTCCCAGCGAACGTGTGATCCACGCAATCAAGCTCTTTTTCTGGCGCCGTTGCCGGGGAGTGGAAGCACTTCGGGTCTCCCAGCGAACATGTGATCCACGCAATCACCCAGATCTTGGCCTGCAGGGCCGAAGCTCCAGCACCGTGCCCCGCCATGCACCAATGGGCAGCGCCGCCGCCCCCGTTCACCACCCGCACTGCACGCCGGAGAAACCTGCGCCGCGCTGGACCTGTGTCGCCGAGGAGCACCTCCTGGAGTCGGGCTGCCCCGCGCCGTCCAACTTCCAGGAAGGGAGAGGCCGTCGGGTCCGCCGCCACCGGCACCGCCCGCCAAAGGCCGGCGCGGACACCAACGACGGCGGACGGAGGAGCTGAGGGAGGGACGGGAAGGGAGAGGCGGCGGCGCGGCCCGGCCGCCCCCGAGGGAGGAGCTGAGGGAGGGACAGGAAGGGAGAGGCGGCGGCGCGGCCCGGCCGCCGTGGGGGTGGCAACGGGTCGCGAGACGAGGGAGGGGACGGGAAAGAATCTCTAGATGCGTTTTTGAGAAGAAGAGAAGATCGATGGGACAAGATGGGAGGATGCGTAATTGACTGCACACACTGTGTTGTCCTTGCATGCCCTTCAATTTCCCTCTTCAATCTCTTCCACTTTTATTATCGACAGAAGAGGCAGCTAGGATGTGCTTTTAAATGTTTGTCTGCCTGCTTGCTAGTACTCGTAGTACTGCACACATTGTGCGAGTCTGTGAGTGTATATGAGAGACAGAGAGAGCGAGCGAGAGAGACAGAGAGAGAGGGGTTGGAATAAGGAAGAAGAGAAGAGAGAGACTGATGGGGAATGACATGTAGGAGTCCTGTAACATTATACGACCCTTCTGCCTAGACTGCTGGAGTGCTGGTTGGGTGCTGCATCATAAGGTGATGATGAGAGAGACACCATCCACTACCATTCATGCATGCAGCGTTCTTCACTCCTTTTCTTGTTCTTTTCCTACGTACCACTAGCTACTAGATACTCAGGCCCAACCCCCAACATATGCTTAACAAAAATGCTACATGAAGGATTTCTTTATAATTAAATATTACAGTAGTGCTCTACACTCAATTAAGGGCATTGTTAGAGTGTATTACGGTTGGGCAATATTTGGTAGTTTAGCATTGTATAGGATTCTTAGCAACCAAGTATTGTACGCTATATAAACCGCCCATGAGGCTCAATACAATCAAGTAATATTGCACAATATATTAGCGTCTATCATGGTATCAGAGGGTTTCGTTCCTTAACCTATGATTTAGTCACCAAGTTTCCGCCGCGCTGCCCCGGGGAGCTCAATATCCGCCGGGGCCGCGCAATAATTGATTAGAACTAAATGGTCGTCGATCCTTAAGATTGTCGCACCATAGTCGTCATAATTTTCTCTCGCCGGCCGCTTGACCGGCGTTTCTTCTTCTTTCACCGATAATAGATCGGATGGCGTCGCAACATGTCGTCATCAACGCCACCGCTGCTCCAAAAACGTCGTCGCCTCATCCCGGCAATCCTCATCAACACCCGTGCCAAACATGCTTTGCACGGCGCCCCAAGGGACGCCTTCACGCACTGTCGCCGGCGCTCCATCTGCACATCGCCACCAAGTCGGCTCGTCTTCGACAACATCTACCGGGACATCAAGCTCATCCCCGAGTACGTGCCTCGCCGTCAACAAATTATAGTGCTTCACCAGCATCGCTCTTGGTCATCATCACCGGCAACTATCTACACATACACCGTCATCGCACATACCGCATCTTCGCCGCCACCATCGTGTGTTGTCCTCGTCAATGCTATCGGGTTCTTCTTCGCCTTAACCAGCGCCAACGCACCCTCGCAACTGGATGATCTGGGTTCAATCACCGGCATCTACTAACTCGCTTTCAACAATGCGCCAATGCGCCCTCGCAACCGGATGATCCGGGTTCAATTCCCGACTTCTTCTATCGCTACTATTGCATGAGCTCAGTGGCAAGAGCTCAATCGCCTGCGACAACCACCTCGCCGCCTTCGTCCACCACGACCTCGCCGCCAAAGTTGCAGTCTCTTTTTATGATTTTAATTTTTTTCTTGCAACCACTTCGTCTACTCCGGCGCTAATGACGGAAATTACCGGCACTGGAATGCCTCTCTCACACCGACCGTTCACGGAGACCTTCTGTGCTGCTCCCTCTGACTCTGGCATGGTTCATGGTGGTTCCTGTCTTCGCATGACCGGTACTGACAACACCGGCGCATGCCTTCGTCTCGGACACGCTCCTGAGTCTGGCAAGCTTGGCCTGCCGTGCCGCCTACCTCGTCTACACCGACAAAAGCTACGTCTAACTCAGTTGACTACTGATGCAATTACCTTCTGCAATTACCACAACAACATGAACCACTACCACAACGGCGACTACATCACCCACGACATCATCGACCATGACTATAGTGCCCACACCTCGGCTACATCGACATCGGCATCAAGGGATATCATCAAGGGAATGTTTAGAGTATATTACGGTTTGGCAAATATTTGATAGTTTCGCATTGTAATCTGAACCTACCTCTATTAGGATTATTAGCCCCCAAGCCTTGTATGCTATATAAACAGCCCATGAGGCTCAATACAATCAAGCAATATTGCACAACATATTAGCGTCTATCATGCATAAATGACTAAACCTCCACAGTTAATGTCTATCCTAAACGATTAGTGAAACTCATTTGTGATAATCACCATCAAGGACGGCTTTTTTAAATGGACATGTATCTGACAACCAAACGGCCATGAACCATCTGTGATGATCAACTATCACGGCCACTTCACTATTTGAACGTGTTAAAGATCGGTCTTGTACAGGCGTATGTACGCTGACCGTACATGTATTTGCAAGCTGCTGTTGATATATTATATAACATGATCAAGTGGAGGCTAGACCCCACGAAACCCTAATCACATATCTAAACTGAACGTTCTATGGTATGTCCTCTATTATTATATAAAAGTCATTGTTTTATGTCAAAATGTTATATGTTTGATTAAGTTTATGGAATGAAATATAGATATCTACACTAGAAAATGGATACCATTAGATTTGGTATTAAATATTTTTACGTAATATATTTATTAGGTATTGCATCTGTTAGTATTTCTTCCGTGCACTTGGTAAAATATAGAACAATTTCACTAAAGGTAAATTTATGTCGCCTCGTATATAAAAATGGACAACATGTTTGGTTTTGTCGTCTCAGCAATAACATTAAACTAGAAGGATACCCCGCGCGTTGCAGCGGAAAATTAAAAAAAGAAAGTAGAAACGAAAGGATATTTGATGCATGAAATGAAAAAAATTCTCGAGAATATGGAGGATTTGTGTAGCCACAATAATCGAAAATCTAATTTGTAATCAATATGAAATGTTCGTATATTGAAACCACTAAAAATTGATGATGTAGAAAATTGTATGGGTAAAATAATTTATAATGTGAATAGCTTGCCTGTGTGGATTAATATAATTAATAAATATGTGATAACATGGATAAATAAATGTTTCAAATAGTGTATGATGTGATGGATAAATGAATGGCTCAAATAGTGAATGAGGTGGACACCTTACATGTTGAGTTGGACTAATTTAATGCATGTTAGTGGAGTTTTGTCTTATAAGAAGTATAGCTATTGTGTATTATTTTGAATGTTATCGTTGATATCATCTATCATCTCTCGTCTGGTGTGTAGTAAGTTTTCTGCGACTTGGTTTTGGTGTTGCGGCAACGTTTCTCATACGGTGAGGATGGTGTAGTCTCGTGTCGTCAAAGTCCACTGGCTCGTTGGCGCTTAATTTGGTGTTGTCGGGGAGCTTCTGAGATTTTGTTCGTGTAAGTCTTAATGGACGCCAGGTTGGTTCTTGATGTTGTGTCCTGGCTGGCTCTGCTGGAATCACTAGAGATAATGTAGTCTTCTTCAACAACCCTTTTTACGATTTTTGACGAGCAAGACCAGCGGCTATGTCTGGTGATGAGGACGTGCTGCCTGCCAAGATAGTTATGGTTCCTCCGCCAATATGCTTGCCGTGATTGTTAATCTCTGTTGTACATGGCGGAGATTTAGTGACGTTTGGTCTTGTATACATGTTTGCAGGTACTTCAACGGTTTTATCTCTCAAAGTTGTCCATGGTCGGCGAGAATTATGGTGGTGTGATGACGACGAGTTTATCTACACAGCCTTCGACATAAACTTTAAGAGATGCGTTCTTGATAATATATCTGCCTTTGTTTAGGATTTTGAGACTGTGTGGCTTTAGTTATCTCATTATTTGGTTGTATCATTACTAGTCACAATGGAGAGTATCATATACTGTATCATGCATATGATACTAGTCTATGTTACTACCTACACAATGGGTAGTAACATATATGTAGTACTATCATATAATACAACATTAATTAGGTTGTAGACTCATATTGCATTGGAATCCGTTATGTTACGGTATCTAACTATGATACCACTATCAACTCTCATCATTAATTGCAGTGACACGTCAGTTTTTTAACAACATAACATGCATGATACCACCTATGATACCCCCATTGTGGCTAGTCATGTAACTAAAGAAGATTTGATTTTAAAAAAGGTTCCTGCGCATGCGTGTGTGTGGACTGACGAGTACGCAAGTTTAGCCATTCACGCATGCATGTCAGTGATAGTCATGGCATGGGACACCTCGATCCAAGTAGAGACTTGAAATTCATACAGTACTAGCCACACACAAGACATTGATGTCGATCGATCGATATATGGAGATGGAATTATGTCCCGGTTCCCAGCCGTCCACTCCTCTTCTTGATGTACTACATGGACGAGCAGCTATAGCCAGAGCGTGGATACCGAGACGAACTTACCATTCAAGCCGGCCGGCCGGATGCCGCAGCTAGTGCAGTGCAGACATGCATGAGCTGCTAGAGCAATAACATCTTCAGCATGCAGATGTCATCGTTTTGCTCTCTCTTCCTTCTTCAACTCCCTAATTACTCCATTCAAAACCCAATTTATGGACCTGTGACCTTGCTTTTTCTACTGACATATGGTATCTATTGCATTGCACCCTTAAGCTGCCGGGGGTGGAGCTATCTGGCTACTCGATCGTCGATCGGCGGCGGTGATGAGGCATCTCTTGCTCTTTCGCCCTGAAAAATGGCATCTGTGCTGCGTTTCTTTCAGATCTAGAGCCACCACTTTGGAGCTAGCTAGCTCGATTTGAGAAGATACTCGTGGCCAGCGCCGTGCTGCGAAATTATCATAGGTGCCAGGATGGTGTGACCACTGTCCACTGGGTCTCCAGGCCTCCAGGGCTCCTAGTAACGAGCAGTAAAGGTCTAAGTGTAGTGATACACACTAGTAACATCCTACACTATTGTAAGATAATCATTTTATCACATAAACAGAGAAATTACTACTTCCTCTACCATAAAAAAATAAGTGGTATAAATCTAGTCAACAATCAACATCTTCTGAGTTTGACTAATTTTATAGATGAAAATATGAACGTCTACAAAACCAAATCAATATCATAAATCTACAATAAATATATTGTCATACTCTGTTAATTTTATATTTTGTATGTCAGTATTTTCTATATATATGGACAAACATAGTAAGGTTTGACTCGACTAAATTTAAACGACTTATTTTCAACACAGATGTAGTATAACATAAGATCATAGACGGGAGCAGTCGGTTAGCATGTCGGTGAAGATGTAGTTTGTCACATACCACTAACGATACAAAGTATCCACAGGTACCGCAGCAAGATTGCTTGATCGACAGGAATGACATGGACGTGAGTGAGGGATGTGACAGATAATAGAGTTTCTGAAATTTTAAATTGGCTTAAACGTCAATTAGCCTCCGCCTCTGCACTATATATACAACCACAAAATGGACTTAGACGTTAGGGATGCAATGCTATATGTATGTGCAATAGTGGAAAACGGACCTTTAGTCCCGGTTTGCCAACCGGGACAAGCAAATCGGGACTAAAGCCCCCCCCCCCCCCCCCCCCCCCAGTACCGGTTGGCCACGAACCGGGACTAAAGGCACTCCACGTGGCCACGGCGGAGCAAGCGGGGTGGAGGACCTTTAGTACCGGTTGGTAAGACCAACCGGGACTAAAGGTTTCTGTTTTTTTTTCTTTTCAATTTATTTAGGGTTAATTTAGGGTTTAGGGGGTTGGGGTTTCGGATTTTGTGTTTTCCATTCAATTCTTTTCGTATGGAGAGATCACGTTGATGCGTCAAAAACAAATTTTCGTATACTTAAAGTTCATACTACATGGAGATCACGTTGATGCATATATATACACATACAATTTGGTATCTATTTAATTACATGGAGATGATCAAATTACATGGAGGCATTAATAGTCGCAATGAAATTCTCCCGCCTCAGGTATGACCTCTGTTATCAAAAATCCCGACAATTCCTCTTGAATTGCTTTTAGGCGGTTCGTTGGTATGAGTTCGTCCCGCATACCTTTCATCTAGATCAATATGAATATGTGAGTTGTGTGTATATATCAAATCATCATAAAAGAAACTATGATTGGAACTCAACACAATTGATGGTAATAAAATAAATTGTTAATAATGTTCACGTACCTCAAGTTGTCTTACATCTCTGCGCCGCTCACTGATCGTCAGGCGCACCCACTCGCAAATGTAGTATGCACATAAATTTGTCCCCTGTTCCTGCCTCAGGATGTACTGTACGAGAATATAATTCAATCAAATAATAATGAAGCATGATAATGGTATTGAAACTAGAATTAAAGAGTTGCATGGACCTAGATAGTACTACTTACCTTCATCGGAATAAAACGCAGCTCCGGTTGCCAATCACCTGTAACTTCCGTGATGAAGCGTTTCCAAACCCTGCCTGGCAAAGAAAATGAATAAATAAGTTATTAATTACTTGATATCAGGAAATGAACGAAAGAGGTCGATATAGAGCGATAATGAATGAAATTACTTCTGGAGCATTAGTTGCACGCTGATGTACTCGTCAGGATCTTTCCTTAATGAGTCCATGACATCAATGATTCCATCATCAACTCTAATGATTAGCAGAATCTAGTGGAAGCTGCGCACGTTTATAAACTCAGGCATGCATAACTCATCTATTACACTAAACATCGAATAAGCAAAATAGAATGTGTGCAAGATAGTAACACTCACAGGTAGTTGTAAGGGAAAAGTATTTCTGTGCAATGACTTTGTTTCGTCAAAAACATTAGCAAGTTCTCCTATGTTTCCTCTGCATGGTTTCGTACGGTAACTTCATGATTGTTATATGGGTCAATGAACCCAGTGTCCCAGATTTCACGTCTTCTGCATTCGAGAATCTTCATTCTGCATAATAGCGTACAAAAGAATATAATTAGTATAATTAATTACAGGCAATGAACAAGCTGAGCTAGAGACTTAAATTACAGAAATAAATCACTTACAGATAATAGCAACTGACGAGGGATTTGTCGAGAGCGTCTTGATTGAATAACTGAAAATTTTCTTCAAACTCAATATATATCTCATGGTCCTTGAAGGAATGCTCTTTCTTATATGCCACCCAGAAGCTGGTTTGCCCTTCCTTTGCCTCGCGCATATACCAAGTGTGCAATCTTCGCATTTGTGTTGGTAGACGCTCTACCTCCTCAGGTCTAACCAGAGACTGCTTGTGGACATATCTCCATGCTAACTAAGCAATGGGGAGACCTGTGTCTCCTATGCGAACAGTGTCGTGGTGTACGTCCTTATCGGGAAACACCTTGAGCGGGGGGGGGGGGGGGGGGTCGATTGTATTGCCTGTTCTCCGAGCTCGGTCACTGTTTCCCGATTTTTTCCTGCTCCTTCTGTTTCTTGTGTACCTTCGCAATACAACGATCATAGTCTGACGGCAAGTCCACATGTGGCGGTGGTCTTGATAGATTTCTCAAACATCTCGCAATTTTTTTCGGTGGTATTACCATTTTTGGCTCGGGCTTTTTTGGTGCAAGTTGTCTTTTGACATCGGCAACCACCCTCTCATCTAGTTCCTCCTGAGTCAACTCGTAACATAACTTTTCAGGAGCCTTGACAACCTTGGTTTTCTTATTTGCACCTTTCTTCTGAGTAGTACTAGTCGATGCGAAGTGCAGCTTCCGTTTTAGCAACTTAGTAGTGGGCGCAGTCGGCGGATGGGACGGCGCGGGCGATGGACTCGGGCTGGGCTCCCAACCGACGGGGAGGAATAGACTTTGAGGTGGTGGATTGCTACTCGGAGGAGTCGGTGGCCTTGGCGCCGAGTTTGGAAACATGATGTATTTCTTGTTCCATAGAACGATTCCACGCTTGACTTCTCCCAGTGTCTTCTCGTCGTCACCTCCAGGAATGTCAAGCTCCAGTGTCTCAAATCACGACATAATTTGATCCACCCCGACACGAGCATAGCCAGCTGGAATCCCACCAAGATGGTAGGTCGCTCCAGGTTGATTTGGTAAAGCATAGCCGACCGCCACCTTGAATGATATGTTCTTCATTGACATATGTAGCTCACAACTTGTTTTCTCCGTGACATCATCCACGGGGTAGTGAGCCGCCGGCGGTTCGAATGCAGAATTTTCTAGCTGCGTGGAACCCACGCTGCTTTTGCGCTGATCAAAAGAGACGGCTTCGACTTTAGGACCTTCTAGCTGCTGCTGAGATGCCCTTTGCTGACTAATTGAGTCCAGTTGCTCCTGCTGCCGCTGCACCTTGGGTTCCAATTCCGATAACCGGTCTAACTCCTTCTTCTTCTTCTTCTTCTTCTTCTTCTTCTTCTTCTTCTTCTTCTTCTTCTTCTTCTTCTTCTTCTTCTTCTTCTTCTTCTTCTTCTTCTTCTTCTTCTTTCTCTGACAGCTTCTATAACTGTCAGCGTAATCCGGAAACCCTTGCTTCCACGAAACACCGGGTCCATAGCCTCGATATCGTCCCCAGTGTTCAGGATTCCCGAGGGCGAGTGTCAGCTCGTCGTTATCTCTATCGGGTTAGTGCTCTCCCTTTTGAACTTTTTCTATTAAGTTCTCAATCTCTTTGGAGATTCTTTCAACTTTTTCCTTCCATTTTCCCTTTGCAACAATCCGCCCTGTCTGTGGGTCCAACGCTGCCCCATGCATGTACAACCAGAACTTGGACCTCTCAGGCCAGTCCGCTGTCTGTGTAATGATCCCTCTAGCAAGCAGTTCTGCTTCAAAGGCTTTCCACTTAGGCACGATAGTCTTGTAGCCACGTGTCCCCAAAGTATGGTGATATTTCTTCTTCGCAGCATTTGCCTTATTTATTTCCGATCGGGCCACAGCAGCAGACGATTCTTTTATCTTCACAAATGCGGGCCAGTCATTCTTTATCTTCACTAGTGCTCCACTGAAATCTGGATCTTGTTTCTCCGCCTTCAGATAATTTCTCCATAATATTTTCCTCCAGGTCTGGAATTGTGTGGCCATCTTCTTAAAAGTCCACTGCTTGACTTTCTCCTTCTTTTCATCTGTGAGACCTGGCGGTAGGTTGACATGTGTCTAGAGCAGGTCTGGAATTGTGTGGCCATTTTCTTAAAAGTCCACTGCTTGACTTTCTCCTTCTTGTCATCTGTGAGACCTGGCGGTAGGTTGACATGTGTCAAGAGCGTCTCCCAAAGCAAATATTTTCTTCTTTGATCGACATAACTAGTTCCATCGTTGTCGTCCTTCGGCTTATGCCATTCTTCAAGGATGATCGACGAACACACATGAAAATTTATAGCTAATAGCCAAATAATATTTCATAACTAAAATTCATAGCAACTAAATTTTAAACAACAATTTTTAAACAACAAATTTCATACACAATTTTCAAACTCATTTTAAACAACAATTTTTAAACAACAAATTTTAAACAACAATTTTCATACTCAGTTTTCAAACTCATTTTAAACAACAAATTTTAAACAACAATTTTCATACACAATTTTCATACTCATTTTAAACAAGAATTTTAATACTCATTTCAAACAAAAAAAATTTCTAATACATTTTCCTAAAAAAATCTAACTATAATAACATTTCCTAATATACATTTTCCTAATACATCTTCAACAACAGAATCACATTATAACCTTCCCGAGCCTTCTAATCACATCTTCAACAAATTTTCTAATACATTTTCCTAAAACATTTCTAACTATAATAACCTTCCGGAGCCTTAATCTTCAACAACATCGCCGTGCTCGGTCACCATTATCCATCACGAACATCGATCAATCAAGAAATTACCTAGCCTTGAATTCGAAGGAGAGGTTGCTCGCGGTGTGATGTGCGGTGGTGCGGCCCCCGCGAGAGGAATGAGGTGCGGCGGCACCGGCGAGGAAGGAGATGTGGCAGCGGGAAGGAGAGGCAGCCGATGCGTGAGCTCGTGGTCTTCAGCTCCAGCGAGCTTGATTTGGGCGCGAGCAACGGATGGAGAGGCGCGGCGGCTCCGCTCGATCTGTGGCGGCAGAGGTGGACTCCGGCGACGGACGGGAGGGGGCACACCGGAGAGCGGCGTCGATCGGGAGGGGGCACACCGGAGCGCGGCGTCGATTGGAAGGGGGCACACCGGAGCGCGGCGTCGGGAAGTTGGAGCTTTGTGGAATTGGATCGAACTGATGAAGGAAGGGGAGGGGAGGAGAAGCGGTGGCGTTATATATGGCCACCCCTTTAGTACCGGTTGTAACCACGAACTGGTACTAAAGGTCTGGCCTTTAGTCCCGGTTGCAACCACCAACCGATACTAAAGGTTTTTTCGGCAGGCAGGGAAGTTGCGCACGCGAGGCGGCCCTTTAGTCCCGGTTGGTATTAAAAAACGGGACTAAATGGGCTTTTGGAAAACAAAAATTTTGGCGCGAGGCCCACAGTTTTACTTGTTATTTTAATTTGTTTTTTAAAGAATGTAATAAATTTATAAAATCAATATCTTTTTATCTGCTTATCAGAAAAATGCAAGTAATATATCGAATTGTTCAGAAAATGTAATCTATCTATTTGAAATGTGAGGTAAATTCAATTAATTCCAAAATTTGGAATTTGAACTCTATTAAGTCATTATATGTATTGAAATAGTTTTTTTTTTGCTCTCGTTCCTTTTTCTTTTTTTTGTTTTCTTTTATATCTATTTTATTTACATGTTTAATTGTCTATATTTGTAAAAATCATATTTTTATTTGTAAAATTCATATCTATATTGTCTCGTTGGCCATGGCACACGTGCACGTGTAGCATACATGTGTTACTTTCTTGCAGCTCGTCGTCTGCTCTATAAAAGGTTCTCCACGTGTTCCAACGCATTGTCTCTGTGCAGTCTACACTTCCTAGTTCTTGTCCCTGAGGGTGAAGATCAGCAACTAGCAGGTGAGCATTGTGCCTCTTCCTCCTTGTCTATTTTTGAGTGATTCTTATTGTTTAATACAGTTACATAAAATGTTTAATACATTATTACATATCACCAAACAGTTTTCAGAACATAGTTAAATAAAAGTTTTTGAGTGAATCTTATGCACTTGGTTGCAAATTAATGGAGTCATCTGTCTCATAGAACTAGAACCAAAAATGTTACATAAAAGGTTTAATACATTATTACACATCACCAACAACATCCCTATCTAGTGTTGTGGTACAAACTTTTTGTGCGTGTGTGTCCCTTTCTTCTGATTGCGCCGTAACCATGGACAATCTTCATTACTTAACAGGATGATTGGGTTAGTGTTCACTATGAAGGGCGGAATTTCATCAAACTTATTGTAAATCTTCTGACATGTCTGTCTTGTCCTCCACTCCCACGATGTTTCTTTTCCCTGAAAGAACTATGTGGCGCTTTAGCTCATCGTATGATGTATTCGCTTGCTTATCTTTTCTTTTTGTCGGTTTGGTAGACATGTCCTTATAGAAAACCTGAGCCACGTCATTAGCTAGGACGAATGGTTCAGTGTGGTACCCAAGATTCTTGAGATCCACTGTTGTCATTCCGTACTGCGGGTCAACCTTTACCCCGCCTGTCAGGTTGATCCATTTGCACCGAAACAAAGGGACCTTAAAATCAGATCCATAGTCAAGTTCCCATATCTGCTCTATGTAACCGTAATATGTGTCCTTTGGCCCATTATTGTTTGTTGCATCAAAGCGGACACCACTGTTTTGGTTGGTGCTCTTTTTATCTTGGGTGGCCGTGTAAAATGTATTCCCATTTATCTCGTACCCTTGAAAAGTCAATATAGTCGAAGATGGTGACTTCGCCAACAAGTATAGCTCTTCTCCAACAGTGGTGTTATTAATGAGACGTGTTTGCAACCAACTGCCAAAAGTCTCTATGTGTTTTCTTTAATCCAGGAGTCGGGCTGCTCCGCGTTTTCGGAGCGTACAATATTCATGTGTTCGTCGATATACGAAGCCACCAAGCTAGAATTTTGTAGAACTGTGTAGTGTACTTGAGTGAAAGAATGCCCATCCATACATATTATTGCTTTCTTTCCTAGCGTGCCTTTTCCACGCAGTCTCCCCTCATGGCGCGATTGAGGAACACCGATCGGCTTAAGGTCAGGAATAAAGTCAACACAAAACTCAATGACCTCCTCTGTTCCATAGCCCTTGGAGATGCTTCCTTCTGGCCTAGCACGGTTATGAACGTATTTCTTTAAGACTCCCATGAACCTCTCAAAGGGGAACATATTGTGTAGAAATACAGGACCGAGAATGGAAATCTCATCGACTCGGTGAACTATGAGGTGCGTCATAATATTGAAGAAGGATGGTGGGAACACCAACTCGAAGCTGACAAGACATTGGACCACATCCTTCCGTAAACTTTGTAGAGACATTGGATTGATTACCTTCAGAGAAATTGCATTGAGGAATGCACATAGCTTCACAATGGGTACTCAAACATTTTCCGGTAGAAGCCCCCTCAATGAAACCGGAAGTAATTGTGTCATTATCACGTGGCAGTCATGAGACTTTAGGTTTTGGAACTTTTTCTCTGCCATGTTTATAATTCCCTTTATATTCGACGAGAAGCCAGACGGGACCTTGATACTGCTCAGGACTTCAAAAAGATCTTCTTCTCTTCTTTGGTAAGAGCGTAGCTGACAGGACCTTGATACTTCTCTGGATTCAGGTCGTCTCGTTCGTGCATACGTTGCTGGTGCAGCCGTGCATCCGGTGTATCTTGCATATTCTCATACACGCCCAAGAAGTTTAGCAGGTTCACGCAAAGATTTTTCGTCAGATGCATCACGTCGATTGCAGAGCGAACCTCTAGGATTTTCCAATAGGGTAGATCCCAAAATATAGATTTCTTCTTCCACATGGGTACGTGTCCGTCAGCGTCATTCGGAACAGATTGTCCGCCAGAACCCTTTCCAAAGATTACTTTTAAATCCTTGACCATGTCATATATTATCACCAGTAGGGTAGGTAGGCTTCATCCGGTGATTTACCTCACCTTTGAAATGCTTGCCTTTCTTTCTTAAGGGATGCTTGTTTGGAAGAAATCGACGATGCCCCGGGTACACATTCTTGTTACCTAAATATATACTTTTAGTCTCACCTAAACAGTGTGTGCATGCATTGTATCCCTCGTTTGACTGTCCTAAAATGTTACTAAGAGGGGGCCAATCATTGATGGTTACAAACAACAACGCTCCTAGGTCAAATTCCTCCTGTTTGTGCTCATCCCACACACGTACACCTTCTTCACGCCACAACTGTAAAAGATCATCAACCAATGGCCTCAAGTACACATCAATGTCGTTGTCGGGTTGCTTCGGGCCTTGGATGAGTACTGTCATCATAATGAACTTCCGCTTCATGCACAACCAGGGAGGAAGGTTATAGATACATAGTCACAGGCCAGGTGCTATGACTGGAGCTCTGCTCCCCAAAAGGATTAAAGCCATCAGTATTTAGACCAAACCTTAAGTTCCTTGCGTCACGTGCAAAGGTCGGGAAGTCTCTATCGATTTTTCTCCACTGCGACCCATCAGCGGGGTGTCTCAGCATCACGTCTTTCTTACGGTCTTCTTCGTGCCATCGCAACAACTTGGCATGCTCTTTGTTTTAGAACAAACGTTTCAACCGTGGTATTATAGGAGCATACCACATCACCTTGACAGGAACCCTTTTTCTGGGGTGTGGCTCGCCCTCAACATCATCAGGGTCATCTTGCCTGATCTTATACCGCAATGCACCGCATACCGGGCATGCATTCAAATTCTCGTACTCCTCACCGCGGTAGAGGATGCAGTCATTGATGCATGCATGTATCTTCTGCACCTCTAATTCTAGAGGGCAGACAACCTTCTTTGCTTCGTACGTACTAGGGGCAATACGTTATCCCTTGGAGACATCTTCTTTAATATTTTCAGCAACTTTTCAAATCCCTTGTCAGATAGACCATTCTCTGCCTTCCATTGCAGCAATTCCAGTGTGGTACCTAGCTTTTTCTGGCCATCTTCACAATTTGGGTATAACAATTTTTTGTGATCCTCTAACATGCGCTCCAATTTCAACCTCTCGTTTTCACTTCCGCAGTTTATCTGTGCATCAAGAATGGCCCGACGAAGATCATCATCGGGCTCATCAACAATGGCCTCTTCTTCATCTTCGTCTTCCCCCATTGTAGTACCTCCGTGTTCAGGGAACATAGGATAGTTGACATCATCCTCTTCTTCTTCATTGTCTTCCATTATAACCCTTCTTTCTCCGTGCTTGGTCCAACAATTATAGCCGGACATGAAACCGTACTTCAACAGGTGGACGTGAAGGGTTTTTTAGGTAGAGTAATCCTTCGTATTCTTACAGACACTACATGGACAAGAAATAAAACCATTCGGTGGCTTGTTTGTCTCAGCCACGCGGAGAAAATTATGCATGCCATTAATGAAGTCAGGACAACGTCGGTCACCGTACAGCCATTGCCGGCTCATCTGCGTTATATAAATATATCAAAAACCATTACACTACATCATGATTATATAATAGTGACCAAATTAATTAATACAAGTTCATCACAATAAAACCAAATAGAGTAGTGACCAAATGTAATACATAGTTCACATAAAACATACATTGAAACTAACATACAACTATCTAATGCATTTAAATGCAACAACAAATGCGATCAAAATCGCAACTAAGGTAACTATTGATCCAACAGCATAATGATACCAAGCCTCTTTATTAATTGCATATTTTCTAATCTTTCTAATCTTCAAGCGCATTGCATCCATCTTGATCTTGTGATAATCGACGACGTCGGCAAGATCCAACTCCAATTTCATCTTCTCTTCTTCAATTCTTTTAATTTTTCTTTCAAATCATCGTTTTCTTTTTCAACTAAATTTAACCTCTCCAAAAGAGGGTCGGTTGGAATTTTCGGTTCACCTACTGATGCATGTAAAATGCATACATGAACTTTGCATTATTTTTACTTATATTCCAGTCATATTTGCATCATATAAGGGTTATATCACTGTTTTATAATGATTTTGGGAATATTTGATATGTTTCCTATTTTTTATGGAATTAACCCTGTGCAGGCAGAAAACCCTATTTCTATATTTTAATGTTTCAGGGACCCAAACGACGTCCAAATCACCTGCAAATTTACGAGCGTCAATATTTGGAAGGAAGAAGACTTGGGGGCGAAGGAAGCGAACAAGCGGAGCCCTGAGGGCCAAAAGAGGTGGGCCCACGCGGCCCCTGTACCTGGCCACGTGGGACCCCCCCAATTGGGCCTCGACGCTCCGTTGCCATCGATCTTTCCTCCACCGACTCCGTTTTGACCTAAAAACGCCTATAAAAATAGTCCCTCGACGTTCTCTGGAAGGAGCGCCGCAGAAACACAGAAACAACGAAACAGAGACCTGGAGCTGCAGATTGGAGGGGAAAACCCCGGCGGGGCACTGCCGGCGTGGTCTCCATCTTCTCCAACGACTTCTCCACCGTCTCCATGATGAAGACTGAGTAGTCCACCTCTGGACTATGGGTTTGTGGAAGTAACTTATGTATCTCTCTCTCTCTCTCGAGCTTCACTAATTAGTACCGTATGAGCTGCTGAACATGATTACGGTCATCTATGTAATACCTTCACTAGTACAGAACGACACATCGGATACCCCTCTATGGAAACGGCAGGAGTTAGGCGACGGAGAATCGAGCCTTCCGCGCGGAAAAAGCCACCCGCGAGGGCTATCCTCCCGCGACCGCGACACATCGGCAACGGTTGTGCTTTCCGCAACCGTTTGCTTTATATGAGCAACAGACATATTTTCGTGTCTGTATGCATTATTTTCATTATTGTAAACGGTTAATATGGATGACCGTATCCGATGATTCCATCCAGACCTAACGCTATGAGTGGTGTCGAGTTAGCCAGCTACGGAGATTCCCATAAGACTGAAAGATAGGAGCGGCGGCGACGAGGGCGGAGGCGAGGGCGGAGGCGGAGTCCAGATCTTACATCTGTGCTGCAGGCGTCGATAGGCGCGCGGTGGTTGCCGGCGTCGAGAGGCAGCGCGTTGGTTGCCGGCGTCGAGAGGCAGCGCGTTGGTTGCCGGCGTAGAGAGGCAGCGCAGGGAAGCTTGGGCCCGATTCCACAGCTACTGGGGCGGTGGTATAACCCAAAAACCTACTACTTCTTTTTTAATTATTTTGATTTAGGAGCGTGGAGTATAAATCTTACATATGTAGTTTGCCATTTTACTAGATGGTTCTTGATCGAGCTTGGATGTACGGTGGTCGCACGAGTCCTGAATTCTCACAAGGTGTGGTTGAATTCTTGGACAGGGCTTCGCAACACATGCTAGAAAGTAATGAACCGAAGATGTTTTTTCAACGCTATATACCAGAAGGTAATAGATCCATTCAAATTAGACAGATTGCAAGAAGATGTTGTGAAGACTATCTGCCAGCTGGAGATGTTCTTCCCCCCTTCGTTTTTCGACGTAATGGTCCATCTAATTGTACACATTGTTTATGAGATAAAGCAATGTGGTCCAGTGTATCTGCGCACTATGTATCCGTTCGAGCGCTTCATGGGTATACTCAAGCACTACGTCCGTAACAGGTATCGGCCAGAGGCAAGTATCGTTGAAGGATATCTTTCGGAGGAGGTGGTTGAGTATTTCATCAGCTACATGGATGGCCACCGACCTATCGGGGTGCCTCTGTCCAGGCATGAGGGGAGGCTAGATGGAAAAGGGTTAATGAAAGATAAATCATGTTGGCCAGAGTGTGAATTATTTGAGAAAGCACATTTGTACGTATTGCAGCACCTTGCAGTCGTTACACCATATGTGGATGCTCACAAGGATCTACTTAGAATTGAGCTAGGAGGCCGAGGCTTGACAGAGAATCAGAAGGAAGCACAAGTCTTGAAACTGCACAGCCAGAGATTCGCTGATTGGCTGATGACGAATTGTGTCGGAGATGATGACGAGACTTTAAAAAGTTTGGCAAGAAAGCCAAACTTTACGGTTCATAAATGGGAAGCATATGACCTGAATGGCTACACCTTTTATACAAAGAATAGAGACAACAAGACCATGTATCAGAATAGCTCTATTAAAGTGGAAGCGGTAGATCCGAATGGGAGGAAGGATTGGTACTATGGAGTAATTGAGGAGATTTGGGAGCTGGAGTACGATACATTACTCACGGTTCCATTGTTTAAATGCAAATGGGTCAAACTGGGTCATGCGAAAGTTGACCAGTACGGCACTACATATGTCAATCTCAACGAATTGGGATACAAAGATGAACCTTTCGTTTTAGCTACCCAAGCCACCCAGATCTTCTATGTCAAAGACCTACTACATAAAAATTGCCATGTTGTGATGAATGGGAAAAGGAAGATCGTTGGGGTGGATGACGTTACTGATGAAGAAGAGTACAACCAGTATGAAGACTTGCCAGCAACTGGAGAACGCATACAGATCAATGACCGACAGGCTCCTGGAGATGGCTTTTACGCAAGAGATGATCACTCCGATGGGGCAATTTACAAAGGAAATATTCAGGTTGATCCAGTTTTACTAGAGGAGGACGAAGAATGAGCAAATTAATTTGTACCCTAAAGTGATAATTGTATTTCTTAATTGGCAAAGTAATGTGCTGTTGTTATTTCTTAATTTTCAACCGTAAACGCTACGTTTATTCAAATTCCGAAATATAATTTATTTATACCACATCGGCAACGGTTTTTTTGAATGCACCGTTGCCGATGTGACATAAACCCTACTTCCAGACTTAAACTTTGGGGACCAACCTACCACCCCTCGCATTTCCCCCCGCTCACCGTCTTCAACACCACCCCCGGCGGCGTACTCACGCTCAGCTGAGTTCATTATGCGGACTACTCGGGCCGCCCTTGCGGCGCAGGCGGCTTCCCTGGCCGTCCCCCCACCCACGGTCTCAGCTGAGTTAGTTATGCGGACTACTCGGGCCGCCCTTGCGGCGCAGACGGCTTCCCTGGCCGTCCCCCAACCCACGCCGCGGGGCAGCTCCAGGCTACGACGGCGTCGCGCCGACGCCGTGGTCAGCGAAGACGCCCAGAGGGTGGGCTCTATGCCCCCCTCAGGCGACAACCGCGGCCGCCGTCTCCACTGATTTGGCTCCCGGAGATGCTGCCGCCACAGATCTGGCCGCCGTCTCCACTGATTTGGCTCCCGGAGCTGCTGCCGCCACAGATTTGCCCGCAATAGAGGAAGGGGCAGACAGCGGCGACCTCATACATGCCGGAGACACACTTGGGACAGGTTAGTTGTGCTGATTAACTGTATTACACACTGTAAAGTCGGACCTTTTAGTTTTAATTAGATCCACCTTCTATTATTCACCTGTTATTCAGAGCTGTCGTCTGGTGATGAAGGGTCCTCGAGCTCATCCTCGCAGCAGGATCAGTTTATCATGAAACAAAGGGGTCGAGGAATTAGAAAACCAACCCTAAAGCCAAGAGGAACATTTACAGTGGAGATGATTGACAAGAAAACTGGTGCCCCGTTGAAACCAGTCAAGGCACATAGGAAATTTAAGACATTGTGTGGGTGTGTAGTCAGGGAAAAGGTCCCCATTACGGTTGACGACTGGAGTCAAGTCACTCCAGAAGAAAAGACTTTCATCGTCAACGCCATAATGAGCCAGTTCCAGCTCGCAAATGAGGAATGGAAGCCTGCAGTTCAAGCTGCTGCTCTTTCTAAAGCAAAGGATTCGTTCCGTAACTTCAGGCACCGTCTGTACTCCAAATTCCAGAAGAAAAATCGGGATGCTACACTTGTATACCCCTTCATTAAACCTGACGACTGGAAGGAGTTCAAGAAGTATAGGAGGACGGAGGAGTTCCTAACAAAGAGTAAAGCCGGCAGCGCCCTCATCAGTAAAAACAAGCATCCCCACAATATGGGGGTTCTTGGATATGCTGGTTCGAAGCCCATATGGAGAAAACAGGATGAAGAAGCAGTTGCTTCGGGGGGCACGGTTCCTTACTCTGATCTTGAAGGTGAACGGGCACGAGACTTCTTGAGGGCGAGGTCTAAAACAAACGAAGTTGGTGAACTTGTTATAACTCACCCCGAGACCCAAAAGTTACATAAAACAATGGTAATAACCATATATAACCTAAGTTGTTTCCTCCTTAACTGACACAATATTTCCTTGTGTACTGAATTCAGTGTACTACTTGTCTTATCTCCAGCTGGAGCTGAAAAATAAAAAGGACAGCGGAGAGATTCTGGCACGAGGGAAAGATGACATTCTCTCAAAAGCTTTGGCTACGCCTGAGCCCTCTGGTCGGTCTCGGACGTACGGCACCCATGTTGGCCACAAGAAGGCTTTCGCGATAGACCAGGCTGAAAGGCAGGCAATGAAAAAGGCCAGACATGACGCTCAAATGAAAGCACTAGAGACAAATATTACGGCCAATATCGTTAAGCATCTTCGAGACGGTCACCTTGATCCCGGTAGGGGGGAGTGCCCTGCAGCCAGGAGTAGTTGTGGATCATTGTCGGTTGATGGTCTTGTAGACACCGGCAAATATGCTGTGGACGACATCACGAGCCCGGTGAGATGCAAACTACATGTGCCTGTAACCGTGATGACGCATCATCCCCTGGTGGCAGCACTAGGTATGGTTCAGCCACCTACCGATGTGGTACCTCAAGTGGATGGTGTGCCCTTAAAGCCAGGTTTTGCAATGTGCTTTGTGGACAAGGTCATGCCTGGCTTCGAAGGCATCTTGCTATTTAACACCTGCGTCGATGCAGACGTACAAAGCTTGGGCCAGGCTAAGCTGAGATACGTACAGTGGCCCAAGAAGGAGATTTCTCTTCTCAGTGCCCTGCCATCCACCTCAACAGCTTCTCGACAGATGGCGTCGTCTGAAGGCCTCCGTTCAGCACAGCTCCTCCTTGATATTGCGGCCAAACAGCCTTCCAGAGAACAAGCAGTTGAAGATACAACGGTTGCACAGAGTTGTGAAGCCACACCAACACCGCCTGTCGATGGTAACTCACCTACTGCCCTTGTGGTGAACAACACCACCAACTTGGTTGAAGCTACACCAACACCGCCTACGCCTCCGCCTCCGCCTCAGCCACAGCAGGCTTATCTGCCGCCTCCGCCTCAGTCACAGGAGGCTCAACTGCCGTCCCTGCCTCCTCAGCCACAGCAGGCTCATCTGCCGCCTCCGCCTCCGCCCCAACTTGTTCGGACACGTAGAGGCACCACACCCGTCCGGGCGAAGGACCATGCCAAGATGGCCCCGATAAATAGAACCCCGATGAAGCCCAAGCCCAAGCCCAAGACCATTAAAAAAATACTGCACCGATTGACAGCGACCAATACCTAGATGACGAAGAATTTAATAAGAAATACAATGCAGAGGTGCAAAGTGGCCCCAAATACGTGCGTGGACAGCCATTGTTGACTAGAGATGGATTACAAAGATCAGGCTTGGCTTGCCAGCAGCTTCATGAAAAGTACCTCCTATGTTGTGAAGAGAATAAGGAGATGACCTTCAGTGTCAGGAAAGAGGATTTTTACGGCGTCGAAGGTGACGTTCGTTATAACTGGGAGTTTTCAGAGATGTTCCAAGTTTTCAACCTGAATATGTTGATGGCACGTTCATGCGTTTGTTCACATTGTATGTGCCTTACAAATACTTTTCACATTTTAATAGCTTTCTTCTGTTCAGTACATGCTAACTATTCTCTTTCTTGTACTTAGGAGCCAGGTATTCGAGTGCAACCGCAGGAAAGAACCGGTAGGTTTCCTTGATCCGGCTCTTATCAATTACACGAACATCTGCAGCAATGGATACGACGATATATTCAACTATGCTGTGAAAGCGTTGACTCATTATCAAGACAAAGAGTTGATCCTGCTTCCTTACAATCAGGCGTAAGTTTGTTATCAAAAATTATCTGTACATCCTGCTTCCTTACCATCAGGCGTAAGTTTGTTATTTTCCTTTGCAGTTCTCACTGGTTCTTAGCTGTCATCATTCCTAAACAGAACAAGGTATTGTATATAGATTCCCTACTTGGAAGTATAAATTATACACCCTTGGAGGAATTCTTGAACAGGTATTACATCGTTCCCTAGTTTACTTTATGATTTAACTTTCACGTGTTGTTTTCTCAATCCGCCAACTCATTACTTTTGTAGTGTGTTCGAAAAGTACTTGACGATAATCAAGAGACCGTTGGCCAAGAGAGGAGAAAGGAGGCCATATTGAGTCACGTACAAGTTAACCCGGTAACAGTTGCTACTTTATTCCTAGTTTTCACAAATACCTGCTAGCAAACCAAACTAAGTGAGCGATTTTGTCACCAACATTATAGTGCCCTCAGCAACCACCTGGTACAAATCTTTGTGGGTATTATGTGTGCAATGCAATATTGAAAGTCGTTCCCACCTCGAGAAGTCTGCCAAGCCTCGATTCGGTTAGTAATCCACGACATCATCAACAATTCATGTTTCCTAACAATATTTGCAGACATACATGACGAAAGATACCTAACTAAGAATCTGCCTGCAGCTTATAGGTGGAATGGGACGTGCACCTTTGAAGAAGGATGTTCTTACGATGGTGAGAGGCAAGTTTGCTGCGTTCGTCCTTAAACACATCGTAAGCAAGGAGGGAAAACTACACGACCCTAATCCATGATCATGAGATCCTATTCGGCATTTGTTCACCTGTCCATACCGGCATTCTCGCTGGTGAGACTATAGATTTTTCCAAAACAATTGTTGTCACCATTGTGGTGTAACTTCTTTAAATTGTGTCCACTTTTTTCCGAACAATGGCTGAAAACTTTGTATTTGTAGCAATAGCAATAGCTGTGAACTTGTATTCCAACATTTGCTGTAAACTTTGTGTTCATATGATTGTTGTAAACTTGTATTGCTGAATGTCTGCTAAATAATTGATGTAGCACGGGCGTGCAAGCGCAGCTAATTACTATTAGCTTGCAATTAGACATAGGAAACGGGCAAACAGAAATAGCCGTTGCCGACATGATACAACACTGGTAACGGAGGACAAAACCCTCCGTTGCCAAATGGGCACACATTGGTAACGGAGAGCCGGAGGCTCCGATGCCAAAATTTTCTCACATCGGAAACGGTGTTCTGCCACCGTTACCGATGAGGGCCCCCACATCAGTATCGGAAGCGGGGACACGGACCCTTTCTCCGTTGCCGAAGGGGTTTTTTGCCTGTTTCCGATGTGTCATTCTGTGCTAGTGCTTTGTGGTGGATCTTTTTATGAGTTAATATATGTTTGAGATTGCAATGGTTTTGTTTCAGTTATGAAAGTAGATGCATATTATGTACCCCGTTCTTATTTACTTGTTATGATCAAGCATGTTTATGAGAGCGTGTGAGGGGGAACGTGTGCATTAGTTGGAGTAACGGGGGTGGCTAGTGCAGTGAACGTGAGAGAAAGTTCTGCGATCCACTTGGGTGTTTTACCTTAATTTGTTACCTCACTAGGGATAACAAGAAATACCATGCTACCGGAGATGTGGGTGTGACCATTGCCACTTCCTCCATGACTAGATCTAGCATGTTCTTATTTTAACTTCATGACATGATACTTATTGCTATACTCTGAGTTATCTTAATTACTGAGGTGTTATGATTTAGTTCGCATCTTGGTGGAGTATAAGAGAGACTAATAACCAAAAGGTCTCTATGTTAGGACGTGATGCCCATATAATTATAACTTGTCATTAAACTGTTGTGTTGCAATCTCATATGTCAACTCTAGTGTTCCATTGTCTACCACTATATTAAAGAGAGTGCATTTGTGAAACCATGAACCCCGGTCCATTTTTAATCATAAGAAACACCTTTCCAACCACTTTTACCACTTTCCTATTTCTATCATTTAAAAATCCGAAAATACAAAAACACTTTTACATCTTGCATTCATCATATAAAACCCAAAAATATCATTTATCATTGCTACCACCATCCTTGCATATTTATTTACCACCATTGCATATTTATTTCTTGTTTGCATTGCATATTATCTTGATATCATTCTCACACCTTGTGCTTGACAACCACTAGGTGAGGTTGAGGACCAAAACATTTACTTTATTTTGTAGGTAACCAAAAGAAGGATAGGAAAGATAAATCTTCACTACTGATTCCCCGAGAGTTCGATATTAAACCCTCGAGTCACCCTCGTGGGGAAAACATGTCTTCCACTTACTACACACTCTGCACTTAGAGTCTAAACCTAACCCATTTACTTTTCACGCAGGTAACTTCGTGAAGGGCCATCAAGACTATTTTCTGGCGCCGTTGCCGGGGAATCATTGCTGAAGGTTTATCCAAGGGTCCCCTGCACTAGTTCTGTTTTCTGGTGTCGGTTTATCCAAGGATATATCACAAAGTCAACTTCATCACCAACTTGTGCTAACACCTAAGCATGGGGAGGTTGCACCTACGTGAGCATCATCTTATCCATCTTTACCTTCAAAGCAATTAATTTTGTTTTGTCATTGTCTTGCATATTTATTTTCAGTTTTGCATAAAAAATTAAAAAACACATAAAAACTTGCTAAAATGGGAGAAAGAACTAAGTTGTGTGATTACACAAACACTCCAAATGATCAATTTATTGCTAGGCCCCATTGCCACACCTACGATAAATGCTGAGAGTTATGAAGTAAGTCCTAGTTTGTTGAACTTGATAACTAGGGAACAATTTGGCGGTAGTGCTATGGAGGATGCCTCTATGCATCTTCATGATTTTGTTGAAATATGTGACATGCAGAAATTTAAAAATGTGGAAAGTGATATTCTAAAACTGAATTTATTTCCTTTCTCACTTAGAGGAAAAGCTAAAGAGTGGCTGCATTCATTACCTATTGATAGCATTAAAACTTGGGATGATTTAAAAGAAGCTCTCATTAAGAAATACTATCCTCCTGTTAAAATTTTGCAAAATAGAAACAACATTCTTTCTTTTAGGCAAAATGAAAACGAACATGTTGCTCTGGCTTGGGATAGGATTAAACTTATGCTTAGAACTTGTCCATCACATGGGGTTAACGAATGGACCATACTACACTCTTTTTACAATGGTCTAAATTACATGTCTAGAAATATTCTTGATTCTGCTGCTGGAGGTGCTTTTATGGGAAAAACTATAGTAGAAGCTAAGAACATATTGGAGAGCATTTTGCAAAATTATAGTCAATGGCATATCGATAGAGCACCTAATCCTTCTAAGAAAGTGAAATCCATAGAAGAAACAAATGATTTGTCATCTAAAATGGATACTATTCTTGCTTTTATTAATAAACAAAATATTGAAAATGTGCCTTTCCAAGAACTAGTTGGTAATAATCCTGAAAATATTGATGTCAACTTCATTAGGAACTATGGTAATAATGGGTATGGTAACAACAATTATAACTCTTATAATAAACCCCCATATGTGCCAAACAAATATGCCACTAGTAGTAATGTATCTAGTGATTTGGAAAACACCATTAGATCATTTATATCTACTCAAAAGGAGCTTAATAAGGAATTTATATCTAAGTTTGAAAAACAAGACTCTTTGTTTGAAAGGGTAGATCAGCTCACTGATGGCCCTTCACGTAGTTACCCCACAACGGCGCCAGAATTGCTAGCCCCTTCGCGTGGTACCTGCGTGAAAAGTAAATGGGTTAGGTTGAGACTCCAAGTGCAGAGTGTATGTAGTAGTGGAAGACAGTTTTCCCCACGAGGGGTGACTCGAGGGTTTAATATCGAACTCTCGGGGAACCAGTATTTCAGGTGTTATCTCCTTATCCTTCTCTTGAGAACCTGCAACAAAATAAATTGTTTTGTGCCCTCAACCTCACCAAGTGGTTGTCAAGCACAAGGTGTGAGAATGATAATAAAATAAATATGCAAACAGTAGTAAATATGCAATGATGGTAAAATAAATATGCAAGGATGATGGTAGTAATGATAAATGATATTTTTGGGTTTTTTATGATGAATGCAAGATGTAAAAGTGTTTTTGTATTTTCGGATTTAATAATGGCAGCAAACAAAAGTGGTGATAAAAGTGTTGGAAAGGTGTTTCTTATGATTAAAAATGGACCGGGGTTCATGGTTTCACAAATGCACTCTCTCTTGATAACGTGGTAGACAATGGAACACTAAAATTAACATGTAAGATGGCAAGACATGGTTTGACAAGTTATTAATAATATGGGCATCACGTCCTAACATAGAGATCTCAAGTATAAGTTGTTCTCTCTCTTATGCTCCACCAAGATGCGAACTAAATCATAACACCTTAGTAATTAAGATAAATCAGAGCATAGCAATAAGTTCAATGACATGAAGTTAAAATAAGAACATGCTAGATCTAGTCATGGAGGTAGTGGCCAAGGTCACATCCACTCTCCGGTAGCATGGTATTTTTGTTTATCCCTAGTGAGGCAACAAAGTAAGGTAGAAAACCCAAGTGGATCGCAGAACTATCTGTCACGTTCACTGCACTAGCCACCCCCCGTTACTCCAACTAATGCACACGTTCCCCCTCACATGCTCTCATAAACATGCTTGATCATGACAAGTAAATAAGAACGGGGTACATAATATGCATCTACTTTCATAACTGAAACAAAACCATTGCAATCTCAAACATGTATTAACTCATAATAAAGATCCACCACAAAGGAATTACATAGATGACCGTAATCATGTTCAGCAGCTCATACGGTACTAATTAGTGAAGCTCATAGAGAGGAGAGATACATAAGTTACTTCCACAAACCCATAGTCCAGGGGTGGACTACTCCCTCTTCATCATGGTGTCGGTGGAGATGTTGTTGGAGGGGAAGGAGACCACACCGGCAGCGCCCCGCCGGAGTTTTCCCCCTCCAATCTTCAGCTCCAGGTCTCTGTTTCGTGGTTTCTGTGTTTCGGCGGCGCTCCTTTCGCGAAAGCCCTGGGGGGTCTATATATAGTCGTTTTTAGGTCAAGACGAAGCTTCGGGAAGAAAGATCGACGGCAGCGGAGGCCCGAGGGCCAGGATGGGGGACCCCACGCGGTCAGGGAATCTGGCCGCGTGGGCCCACCCCTTTCTGCCTTCTGGTCTCCGTTTCTTCGATTCCTTTGCGCCTACGTTTCGTTCCTTCCAAAAAAGTGATCCCCGTAAAGTTTCAGGTCATTTGGACGTCGTTTGGGTCCCTGAAACATCAAAATATAGAAAAAGGGGTTTTCTGACAGCGCAGGGTTAATTCCAGAAAAATGGGGAAGTTGTTAATTATCCCCAAAACTCAATATAAATCATGAATATAACCCTTATATGATGCAAATAACATGTAATAAAATGTAAAGTTCATGTATGCATTTTACATGCATCAACATCCCCAAGCTTAACCCATGCTCGTCCCGAGTATGAAGGTGATAAAACTAACATGGACTTTGCATTTTAATACTATCAATGGATATCAAAGGTGATTACTATTGCTACATAGAGTCAAATGATTCATTCTTCAAAGGAATAACAATATGCAAGATAAATTATGAAGTGATATCAAATACTCAATGTAAAGATGTTCAATGATAAATTCACAAAGTGTAATATAGAAGAAAGTACTATGGACCAAATGTATGCATAATGAAAAGTAAAAACATCCTATGGTGGTCATAGAGTACTTCTTATGAAAACTGAATATAAAAGGTGGACACTTTGGATAGATAAATAAGTAGAGGTAAAGCATGAATAAGTTTCATCTAACTTCCAAACACTTCTACTTAAGTTAATGCTTGCAATGTGGTAGTCATTGGTGTGGAGCTCTCATTACCCCTATCATAGCATCTTGAATGATTAATGTTTAAAGTGAAAGCAAATATGAGTGGTGTGCTTGACAATGTATTGGTTGAATGTCTCATGTCCCTTGAATACAAGTACCTACACCATGTGTTACTCACTTTGGTCCACAAAGTAAATTCAAATAAAGGTCATTGCAAGTAATAATAGTATCATCAAGAACTGCACTGGGGTACCTCTTGCCCCTTGACATGAACAAGCCCATGTCAAAACAACAAGACAAACAGACAATGAACAATCTCAGCACTCTTTTATTTACTATGGGTATAGCTTTTTATTATGAGGTGCATCACTGAATGAACATTATGGTTATGCTGTAAATTTCCACCATGAATGATGCATGGCTTAGATTAGCGGCCCAGGCATTTCTCTAACCATTTATACAAACTCTTTGAACTTACTAAGTATCCACATTCATTTCACCCATGATAGGCATCCATAAACAAAAGTACATGACATCAACTAAATATAAATAAGTGCAATGTTGAAAGCTTGCCATGTGACAGCACATATGGGCTAACTCCCAACCAAAACAATTGTCAAGCCCACAACTTCATAATTTTAATCACAATGGTTCATGCTTATTAAATGCAATAAAAGTAAATTGTGCATCAAGTTCGTGAGAGCTTTTAACCAATTTTTCCCATGACAATCAATAACATAAGCATTTAAATTCAGAAATGTAGATAACACAATATAACATGATAAACATACTTGGAATAGCATAAAGCTAATAGGTAGATATGGTGGACTCACTGGAAAAACTTTGGTTGAAGGTGTTGGGAAACAAGCTTTTTACTTGTTGTAATTTTTGGGCTAGCAATAGGGAGAAAGTTGACCATCTAAATGCATGCATAAGTGTCCATAGAACTAATCAATCCATGTTAAACCAAGTAAAGTTAAAATTCAACATCTAAACATGGTAAAAGATAGCTCTTGACAACACACTTGCAAATTAACATTCATTATGCAACTATATGTATCTTTTAAAATCAACTCAAACATCCCTATCCCAATATATTTAATAGCATCCAACATAATTCAACCCAAACTTCCAGTAGCTCTCTCATATATAAATGATAGTGGTGGTCTTAAAAATCAAACCGAAATAACAAAAGCAAAAAAAACAGACGCTCCAAGTTTATACGATAAAGTGCTTTGATCGAAAAACAGAAGTTAGACGTGTGCAAACCGAGAGTGTGTTGGTCTAGTGGGGTTGTCTTGACATCCCCAAGCTTATGGTCTTCACCATCCTTGGATAGCTCTTGGTGCAGCTCCTCTAATCCCTGTGAAAAAACTTCAAAACACCGTTTCTCCCATTTCTTTTCTGTGGGGTGATATTAGTAGTGATAAACAAATAGGTTCCTTGCTGCATAAAATCCTTAGGCAAAAATTCATATGAATGTCCAGAGAGTATATAATGTTGTATGCCTACTCATAAACTCAATTGAATCAAAAAGATTCAAGCAAAAAGCTCAAAGAATGCATCAAACAATATCAAGACAGAATCTGTCCAGAAAAACAGCAGCAGCAAAACGCATTTTTCTACCCTACTTAAACTCGTCAGAAAAATCTGAAAAAATCACGTATACAGAGGATGAAAAGTTGAAGCTACAGTTCAAATTACAGCTCAATCGGAGTTACAGATAAAAAATGAAAAATCAAACCGTGCACAGACTTCGTGCAGGCAGAAAACTCTCCGAAAATGAATAGCAACTTTTCAAACCCAAAATAGGTAAAACTTGGTTCTTTATTAAAAATCCCAGAAACAAAACTAACAAACTACTCTCTTGTTACAGCAAGAGGACTCAAAGAAAATCTCAAACAAAAACAACCGGGTTGCCTCCCGTAAAGCGCTTTCTTTATAGCCATATAGCTAGGCTTACTTACTTGATAATCAAAGGGGACGTAGCTCATGAGGGAGCTTGAACCTTGGTGTGTCCCTCTTCCTTGGGAAGTGTTCCATGCTCTTCTTGTGTGGAAACTGAAACTTCACATTCCCTTCCTTTGAATCAATAATGGCACCTGTAGTACGAAGAAAAGGTCTTCCCAAAATAATAGGACTAGAGGTTTTATTCCCCATGTCCATGATTAGAAAATCAACAGGCACAAAAGTCATGTGTAACTCTACCATAACATCACTTACTTTTCCTAGAGCATGTCTAATGGAATCATCAGCAAGTGCAAGTTCAATAGAGCATTTCTCAATATTTTTAAGTTCAAGGACTTCATATAGTTCTTTAGATAATATAGAGACACTAGATCCTAGATCAAGTATGCATGGTGTGTCTCTTTTCCAATGGTTACTAGTACTTAGGGATCCATATATCCCCAAGCTTAGGTGGTATCATAGCTTCTTGATTGTACCTAGCAATCTTTTCTTTTAAGACATGATTAGCAATATAGGAACCAAAACCAGCTGGTTAATATTAACAGAAGGATCACTTGCAAATTTTTGTAAGATAGAAATTAATTCATGCAAGCTACACTTCTCTAAATCAACAAATGGTTCCTTAACTTCACTAAGCATTTTAACTTCCTCAACTTTTTTTCTTTTTGAGATATAATGATGTTCTTTAATGAGGAAACTTCCTTAGTGAGTTGATCTACTCTTTCAAACAAAATATCATGTTTTTCGAATTTGGATATGAACTCCTTATTGAGCTCCTTTTGAGTAGATATAAATGATCTAATGGTGTTTTCCAAATCACTAGAAACATTACTACTAGTGGTATATTTGTTTGGAACATATGGGGGCTTATTATAAGAGTTATAATTGTTGTTACCATACCCATTATTACCATAGTTCCTAATGAAGTTGACATCAACATTTTCAGGATTATTACCAACTAGTTCTTGCAAAGGCATATTTTCAAAATTTTGTTTATTAATAAAAGCAAGAATGGTGTCCATTTTAGATGACAAATCATTTGTTTCTTCTATAGAGTTCACTTTCTTAGATGAACTAGGTGCTCTATCAGTATGCCATTGACTATAATTTTGCAAGATACTTTCCAAAATGTTCTTAGCTTCTAATATAGTTTTTCCCATGAAAGCACCTCCAGCAGCTGAATCAAGTATATTTCTAGACATGTAATTTAGACCATTGTAAAAAGAGTGTAAAATGGTCCATTCATTAACCCCATGTGATGGACAAGTTCTAAGCATGAGTTTAATCCTATCCCAAGCCATGGCAACATGTTCATTTTCATTTTGCCTAAAAGAGAGGATATTGTTTCTATTTTGCAGTATTTTAACAGGGGGATAATATTTCTTAATGAAAGCTTCTTTTAAATCATCCCAAGAATTAATACTACCAGTAGGTAATGAATGTAGCCACTCTTTAGCTTTTCCTCTAAGTGAGAAAGGAAATAACTTCAGTTTTAAGACATTACTTTCAACATTTTTAAACTTTTGCATGTCACAGATTTCAATAAAATCATGAAGATGCATAGAGGCATCCTCAACAGCACTACCACCAAATTGTTCCCTAGTTATCAAGTTTAACAAACTAGGACTAACTTCATAGCTCTCAGCAGTAATCTCAGGTGTGGTGATAGGCTTAGCAATAAATTGATCATTAGGAGTGTTTGTGTAGTCACACAATTTAGTTCTATCTCCCATTTTAACAAGTTTTTATGTGTTTTTAATTTTTTATGCAAAACTGAAAGTAAAATGACACTAATGCAACTCGAAATAACAAATGCAACACAAAAATGCAAAACTGAATATAAATATGCAAACCGAAATATAAAGATGATATGCAAGACAAGAACAAAACAAAATAAAATGATTGTAGGTAAAGATGGATAAGATGATGCTCACGTAGGTGCAACTTCCCCAAGCTTAGGTTGTTACACAAGTTGGTGATGAAGTTGACTTGATGTGAGTGATCCTTGGATAAACCTTTCAGCTATGGTTCCCCGGCAACGGCGCCAGAAAACGTCTTGATGGCCCTTCACGTAGTTACCCCACAACGGCGCCAGAAAATTGCTAGCCCTTCGTGGTACCTGCGTGAAAAGTAAATGGGTTAGGTTGAGAGTGTATGTAGTAGTGGAAGACAGTTTTCCCCACGAGGGGTGACTCGAGGGTTTAATATCGAACTCTCGGGGAACCAGTATTTCAGGTGTTATCTCCTTATCCTTCTCTTGAGAACCTGCAACAAAATAAATTGTTTTGTGCCCTCAACCTCACCAAGTGGTTGTCAAGCACAAGGTGTGAGAATGATAATAAAATAAATATGCAAACAGTAGTAAATATGCAATGATGGTAAAATAAATATGCAAGGATGATGGTAGTAATGATAAATGATATTTTTGGGTTTTTTATGATGAATGCAAGATGTAAAAGTGTTTTTGTATTTTCGGATTTAATAATGGCAGCAAACAAAAGTGGTGATAAAAGTGTTGGAAAGGTGTTTCTTATGATTAAAAATGGACCGGGGTTCATGGTTTCACAAATGCACTCTCTCTTGATAACGTGGTAGACAATGGAACACTAAAATTAACATGTAAGATGGCAAGACATGGTTTGACAAGTTATTAATAATATGGGCATCACGTCCTAACATAGAGATCTCAAGTATAAGTTGTTCTCTCTCTTATGCTCCACCAAGATGCGAACTAAATCATAACACCTTAGTAATTAAGATAAATCAGAGCATAGCAATAAGTTCAATGACATGAAGTTAAAATAAGAACATGCTAGATCTAGTCATGGAGTAGTGGCCAAGGTCACATCCACTCTCCGGTAGCATGGTATTTTTGTTTATCCCTAGTGAGGCAACAAAGTAAGGTAGAAAACCCAAGTGGATCGCAGAACTTCTGTCACGTTCACTGCACTAGCCACCCCCCGTTACTCCAACTAATGCACACGTTCCCCCTCACATGCTCTCATAAACATGCTTGATCATGACAAGTAAATAAGAACGGGGTACATAATATGCATCTACTTTCATAACTGAAACAAAACCATTGCAATCTCAAACATGTATTAACTCATAATAAAGATCCACCACAAAGGAATTACATAGATGACCGTAATCATGTTCAGCAGCTCATACGGTACTAATTAGTGAAGCTCATAGAGAGGAGAGATACATAAGTTACTTCCACAAACCCATAGTCCAGGGGTGGACTACTCCCTCTTCATCATGGTGTCGGTGGAGATGTTGTTGGAGGGGAAGGAGACCACACCGGCAGCGCCCCGCCGGAGTTTTCCCCCTCCAATCTTCAGCTCCAGGTCTCTGTTTCGTGGTTTCTGTGTTTCGGCGGCGCTCCCTTTCGCGAAAGCCCTGGGGGGTCTATATATAGTCGTTTTTAGGTCAAGACGAAGCTTCGGGAAGAAAGATCGACGGCAGCGGAGGCCCGAGGGCCAGGATGGGGGACCCCACGCGGTCAGGGAATCTGGCCGCGTGGGCCCACCCCTTTCTGCCTTCTGGTCTCCGTTTCTTCGATTCCTTTGCGCCTACGTTTCGTTCCTTCCAAAAAAGTGATCCCCGTAAAGTTTCAGGTCATTTGGACGTCGTTTGGGTCCCTGAAACATCAAAATATAGAAAAAGGGGTTTTCTGACAGCGCAGGGTTAATTCCAGAAAAATGGGGAGTTGTTAATTATCCCCAAAACTTAATATAAATCATGAATATAACCCTTATATGATGCAAATAACATGTAATAAAATGTAAAGTTCATGTATGCATTTTACATGCATCACTCACTAAGGAAGTTTCCTCATTAAAGAACACCATTATAGCTCAAAAACATGAGGAAACAATTAAATATTGTCAAGAGGTTATAAATAAATCTTGGGAACATATTCATGAGCAAGAGAGAATTGCTAAGGAAACAATTATGGTAATGAAAGAAAAGAAAGTTGAAGAAGTTAAAATGCTTAGTGAAGTAAAGGATCCATTGCTTGAACTAGAGAATTGTAGCTTGCATGAATTAATATCTATCTTACAAAAATTTGCAAGTGATCCTTCCATCAACTATAACCAAGCAGGTTTTGGTTCTTATATTGCTAATCATGTGTTAAAGAAAAGATTGCTAGGTACAGCCAAGAGGCTATGATACCACCTAAGCTTGGGGATGTATGGATTCTCAAAGTCCTAGTAACCATTGGAAAAGAGACACACCATGCTATACTTGATCTAGGATCTAGTGTCTCTGTTTTATCTAAAGAACTTTATGAAGTACTTGAATTGAAATATCTTGAAAAATGCTCTATTAAACTTGCACTTGCTGATGATTCCATTAAACATGCTTTAGGAAAAGTAAGTGATGTTATGGTAGAGTTACATATGACATTTGTGCCTGTTGATTTTCTAATCATGGATATGGGGAATAAAACCTCTAGTCCAATTATTCTTGGAAGGCCTTTTCTTCGTACTACAGGTGCTATCATTGATTCAAAAGAAGGGAATGTGAAGTTTCAGTTTCCACACAAGAAGTGCATGGAATTCTTCCCAAGTAAGAGGGCACACCAAAGTTCAAGCTCCCTCATGAGCTTCGTCTTCAATAAACATCAAGTAAGAAGCCTAGCTATATGGCTATAAAGAAAGCGCTTTACGGGAGGCAACCCGGTTGTTTTTATTTGTGATTTTCTTTGTGTCCTCTTGCTGTAACAAGAGACTTAGTGTTTAGTTTAGTTTCTGGAATTTTTAATAAAGTGCCAAGTTTTACTCATTTTGGTATGAAAAAGTTGCTTATAGCGTTCGGAGATATTATTCCTGCACGAATCTGTGCACGGTATGATTTTTAATTCTTATTCTGTAACTCCGAATGAGCTCATATTTAAACTGTAATGGCAACTTTTCATCCTCTGTATGCATGAATTTTTTCAGAATTTTCTGACAAAGTTAAGTAGGGTAAAAAAATATGTTTGCTGCTGCTGTTTTTCTGGACAGATTCTGTCCCATTTTGTTTGATGCATGCTTAGAACTTTTAACATGAATCTTTTTATCCAATTGAGTTTATGAGTAGGCATACAACATTTACATGTTCTGGACATTCATATGAATTTTTGTCTAAGGATTATATGCAGCAAGAAATCTATTTGTTTATCGCTACTAATGTGCCCCACAGAAAAAGAAATGGGAGAAACGGTGTTTTGAAGTTTTTTCACAGGGATTAGAGGAGATGCACCAAGAGCTATCCAAGGATGGTGAAGACCATAAGCTTAGGGATGTGAAGACAACCCCATTGGACCTACACACTCTCGGTTTGCACACGTCTAACTTATGTTTTTCGATCGAAACACTTTATCGCATAAACTTGGAGCGTCTTTTTGTTTGTTTAGGTTAGATTTTTATTTTGTGAGACCACCACACTATCATTTATATATAGAGAGCTACTGGAAATTTGGGTTGAATTATGTTGGATGCTATTATAAGATTGGGAAAAGGGATGTTAGTTAATTTTAAAAGATACATATAATTGCATGATTCATGAGCTTGTTAATGAGTAATAATTTGCAAATTTTATCAAGAGCTATCTTTTATTCATGTTTTGATGCTAAATGTTATTCTACCTTGTTTTAACATGGATTAGTTAGTTCTATGGACACTCATGCATGCATTTAGATGGTCAACTTTCTCCCTCTTGCTAGCCCAAAAATTCCAACAAGCAAAAACTTGTTTCCAACACCTTCAACCAAAGTTTTTCCAGTGAGTCCACCATATCTACCTATTAGCTTTATGCTATTCCGAGTATGTATCATGATATTTGTGTTATCTATACCTCTGAATGAAAATGCTTATGTTGTTAATTGTTGTGAAAAGTTGGTTATATAGCTCTCTCGAACTTGATGCACACTTACTTTCATTGCATAAATAAATATGACCCATTGTGATTAAAATTATGAAGTTGTGGACTTGACAAATGTCTTTGGTTAGAGTTAGCCCATATGTGCTGTCACATGGCAAGCTTTCAACATTGCACTTCATCTCATTAGTTGATATCATGTACTTTTGTTTATGGATGCTTACCATGGGTGAAATAAATGAGGAAATGAAGTGAGTTTAAATGAGTTTGTATAAATGGTTAGAGAGACGCCTGGGCCGCTAATCTAAGCCATGCATCATTCATGGTGGAAATTTACTTACATGCTATGGTGAACCTTCTGTGATACACCTTACAATAAAAAGCTATCCAATGGTAAATAAAAAGGGTGTTGAGATTGTTCATTATGTTTGTTTGTCTTGTCATTTTGATATGGGCTTGTTCCATATCCTGGGACAAGAGGTACCCCAGTTGACGCTCTTAATGATACTATTATTACTTACAATGATATTTAACTTGAACTTGCTTTGTTTTCCAAGTTGAGTAGCACATGGAGTAGGTACTTGTATTCAAGGGGCATGAGACTTTCAACCTGTACTTGTCAAGCACACTACTCGTATTGCTTTCACTTTAAACTTAATCATTCAAGATGCTATGATAGGGGAATGAGAGCTTGACACCAAGGATTACCATATTACAATCATTGACTTAAGTAGAGAAGTTCAGAAGTTAGATGAAATTTATTCATGCTTTACCTCTACTCATATATATATCTTTCCAAAGTGTCCACCTTTTATATTCAGATTTTCACAATACTCTATGACCATTGTAGGATGTTCTTACTTATTATTATGCATACATGTGGTCCATAGTACTTTTCTCATGTTACACTTTGTGAATTATCATTGAACATCCTTGCATTGAATACTTGATATCACTTCATAAACTATCTTGCATATTGCTACTCTTTTAAGAATGAACATTTGACTCTATGTAGCAATAGTAATCATCTTTGATATCCATTGATAGTATTAAATTGCAAAGTCCATGTTAGTTTATATATCTCGAGTATAGGTTAAGCTTGGGGATGTTGATGCATGTAAAATGCATACATGAACTTTGCATTATTTTACTTATATTCCAGTCATATTTGCATCATATAAGGGTTATATCACTGTTTTATAATGATTTTGGGAATATTTGATATGTTTCCTATTTTTATGGAATTAACCCTGCGCAGGCAGAAAACCCTATTTCTATATTTTAATGTTTCAGGGACCCAAACGACGTCCAAATGACCTGCAAATTTACGAGCGTCAATATTTGGAAGGAAAAGAAGACTTGGGGCGAAGGAAGCGAACAAGGAGCCCGAGGGCCAAAAGAGGTGGGCCCACGCGGCCCCTGTACCTGGCCGCGTGGGACCCCCCATTGGGCCTCGAGCTCCGTTGCCGTCGATCTTTCCTCCACCGACTCCGTTTTGACCTAAAAACCCTATAAAAATAGTCCCCCGACGTTCTCTGGAAGGAGCGCCGCAGAAACACAGAAACACCGAAACAGAGACCTGGAGCTGCAGATTGGAGGGGAAAACTCCGGCGGGGCGCTGCCGGCGTGGTCTCCATCTTCTCCAACGACTTCTCCACCGTCTCCATGATGAAGAGGGAGTAGTCCACCTCTGGACTATGGGTTTGTGGAAGTAACTTATGTATCTCTCTCTCTCGAGCTTCACTAATTAGTACCGTATGAGCTGCTGAACATGATTACGGTCATCTATGTAATACCTTTGTGGTGGATCTTTTTATGAGTTAATATATGTTTGAGATTGCAATGGTTTTGTTTCAGTTATGAAAGTAGATGCATATTATGTACCCCGTTCTTATTTACTTGTCATGATCAAGCATGTTTATGAGAGCGTGTGAGGGGGAACGTGTGCATTAGTTGGAGTAACGGGGGTGGCTAGTGCAGTGAACGTGAGAGAAAGTTCTGCGATCCACTTGGTGTTTTACCTTACTTTGTTGCCTCACTAGGGATAAAAAGAAATACCATGCTACCGGAGATGTGGGTGTGACCATTGCCACTTCTCCATGACTAGATCTAGCATGTTCTTATTTTAACTTCATGTCATGATACTTATTGCTATACTCTGAGTTATCTTAATTACTGAGGTGTTATGATTTAGTTCGCATCTTGGTGGAGTATAAGAGAGACTAATAACCAAAAGGTCTCTATGTTAGGACGTGATGCCCATATAATTATAACTTGTCATTAAACTGTTGTGTTGCAATCTCATATGTCAACTCTAGTGTTCCATTGTCTACCACTTTATTAAAGAGAGAGTGCATTTGTGAAACCATGAACCCCGGTCCATTTTTAATCATAAGAAACACCTTTCCAACCACTTTTACCACTTTTCCATTTTCTGCCATTTAAAAATCCGAAAATACAAAAACACTTTTACATCTTGCATTCATCATATAAAACCCAAAAATATCATTTATCATTGCTACCACCATCCTTGCATATTTATTTACCACCATTGCATATTTATTTCTTGTTTGCATTGCATATTATCTTGATATCATTCTCACACCTTGTGCTTGACAACCACTAGGTGAGGTTGAGGACCAAAACATTTACTTTGTTTTGTAGGTAACCAAAAGAAGGATAGGAAAGATAAATCTTCACTACTGATTCCCCGAGAGTTCGATATTAAACCCTCGAGTCACCCCTCGTGGGGAAACACGTCTTCCACTTACTACACACTCTGCACTTGGAGTCCTCAACCTAACCCA